>JAJHZJ010000326.1:875000-2214409 GCA_023548195.1 Bettongia penicillata ogilbyi | reverse complement strand
GTGATAGGAGTTATGTTTCCTTTGACTTGGATTTTGCGGTTGTTTAGACACATCCTACTTTTCACATCCCCATTTGAGATTTTCTTGGCAAAGGTTCTGGAGTGGTTTGCCATTTCCTTCTACAGTGCATTTTATAAATGAGGAGCCTGAGGCAAATAAACCTAAGTGACTTGGCCAGGGTTACGCAGCTAGTAAGCATCTAAGCCCATATTTGAACTTGAGTCTTTCTAAGTCTAAGATCCAACCTGCTATCCACTGCACCACCTAGCTACCTGTTTACTTAATTAGGGTACATCACATTTTCCGTTCTGTACTCTCCTCTCCCTTACCCTATCATTTGACAAGTTTCTTCCACAAAATACATTGATTATTATGAGATTTAGTCCACATTATTTCAAGTCTACTTTGCCATCATCCCTTCTTCTTTTTCTTTAAATCTTACTTTTATCTTATATACCTAAAAAAATTAATCGATCTCATTTTAACCTCATAAATCATTCTTTATCTTTTGAAAACATAATTTCTATCAATAATGTATTTTATTCCATTATTTACCCCCTGGGTAGTTATTTTTATTTACATTTTACTTATTTTTCTTGTGTTTCTGTTGCAAAGAATACTCTTCTCATGCTTTTTTTTTGTAAGGCAATAATACCACAAATGCCTCTCTTTTAATGAATGTCCATCTTTTTCATGATAATTAGGGTCAGGTTTGCAAGGTATGTCATTATGGGGCTGCATTTTTCCTGAATATGCTTTAGGGAATATAGTATTCCATTTCTTAAGTTTCTGGGATAGAAGAATAGTATTGTATTATTCAGATTTCTTTCTTTATATTTGAAGGTCTTCTAATTTCTTGGGTAAAGGGATGTAAAAGAAAGAAAACTAGTATTGTTATTATCACTATACTACTGCTACTACTACTACTACTACTACTACTACTACTACTACTACTACTTTTAAAAATAATTTATTAACACTTCAACAGTTGCAAAACACTCCACATGTTATCTAACTTGATTCCCCACAAAAACCCGGTGACGTGAGTGGTACTATTATCTCCATTTCAAAGATAAGGAAACTGAGGCTGAGAAAGGCCAAGGTCACAGAACCAGTCATTCTTTGAGGCAAAAGTGATTGTTTCTGAAATTGTCCAATTTAACCACTATGTTTCTTGGAGTTTGAACCATAGGGTGGCTTTTTGTTTTTGTTATTTTTCTGGAGGCAATCTACATACTCTTTTTAATTGACATTTTGCATTCTTTATTCAGAAGTTTTGCATCATTTTCTTCTACTATTTCTAATATTATAGTGTTCAAGTTTTTCTCTTGTGTTATTCAGAGAGACCTATGATAACTTCACATGTCTCTGCTCGATGTCAGTGTTGTCTCTAGTGCACTTATCTGTTTCTTAACCTTCACAATCTTTGTTCTGTTTATCTTTTAGATAGGGACAACCAATCCATCCTCATCACGTGAGTAATTTTATTTTATTTTTTTAATGACTACTTTGAGACAAGGAGTGCCATTCTGACTCTGTGCCTAACGAACTTATCTTCAAATCAACAGTGGAGAATCTGGCGCTGGGAAGACAGTGAATACCAAGAGGGTTATCCAATACTTTGCAACAATTGCAGTGACCGGGGAGAAGAAGAAGGAGCAGCAACCTGGAAAGATGCAGGTGAATCCACATTGTTATTGCAGGGGATTGATTATCAGACCACATCTAACAAAGAACTATGGAATGGTGAAATAAGATGACTTTCTCAAAGAATTTTCCAACAGCAATTCTATCTACAGATATACAAAGTCTATCCCTGCTAATCCTTAGGAAAGAAAGAAAAAGTGGAGGAAGGAGAAGGAGAAGCAGAAGCATCCCAAGGCCTGGGTAATGAATCTACAGGCCTACCTGCCTGGGGAAACTTCTTTGATGCCAACTGTCAATTCAGTGCACCAAGTTTCCTCAGATTCTAAAACCACCGATCTAAGCCCAATCCCATCATTTTATAGATCAGGAAAACAAGTGCTTCATCCAAGGTCTTAAAATCATAAGATTTAGAGTTAGAAGAATACAAATAGACATAATTTCATCTAACTTCTTTTCATATGAGGAAATGAAATTAAGGCCAAGAAATGACTAGCTTTTTTTATTCTGGGGGTGATTCAGTTGTTTCGGGAGAGTGGACAGTCAGAAACAACAAGTCCATGGAGGGGATAAAGAAACTCCAGGAAAGGTTCAGTGGGCAAAGATTTTGGGAATGAAGCAAGAACATTGCTAGAGAAACCACCACCAGGGAAGAGTACAGAGTGGTATTGAGCTGGACATGCCACCTGCAAAGTATGACGACCTCAGGATGACATTTTAGCTGGTCGACCATCCTTCACTTTTATTACACCCAGCTGTGTCCTTTGAGTGCATCCCTGAATCATGAACAAACAAAACCTCCCCTAATTAAGCTCCCCTTAATGGGCTCCCCATGAGACTTATTAATTATCGGGGAAGATCTTCAACTCTTTTTTTGGTGGGGAGAGGCAATTGGGGTTAAGTGACTTGCTCAGAGTCACACAGCTAGTAAGTGTCTGAGGGTAGATTTGAACTCAGGTCCTCCTGACTCCAGGGCTAGTGCTTTATCCACTGTACACCATGCTGCCCCTAAGGTATCTTCATCACTTCCCAGAGACTCTAGGGCAGTAATTAGTGGGGAGATAAAACCTATTGCCTCCACTCCCACATACATGTTTTAGGGTCTCTATACATTATAACTGGTTGAAAGGGTAAATGGGGAGATGGAACAAAAAGAAAGAGGCAAGATGCAGCTGGTTTGCTCCATGACAAGAAGAGGCATCTGACTTCATGACCTTAACTGGAGTCTGTGAAACTTTTCCTTCCTTTTTTTATCTTATATTTACCTATTTCTCAGAGTCCAGGAGACCACTTCATCACATAAATGACCATTATTTATTGTTATATTATTATTATCCATTATTACAGGTATAACTCATTGGGAATTTAGATGAGACCTATCTTAGCAAATATGAAAAATAGCTAAGATTAAGTCTGTGTATATCCTGAAGATGTGACAACTCTGCTAAATCAATATCTCTAGACTTGAAAATGTGCTATCTATAGAGGTGCAGTAAATAGTTTTAACATCCACTCAGAGCTTTTGTTCAATACATCATTCATCAGGGCATTTTAAGATCAAGGCACAGGCAAGAACAGAGAGGCTGGAAAGGCATTCACTGCATATATCTATAAGGTTAGCAGGGTGATCAAGAGCTCCCACTGTGGCAGTCTGTTGCACCCTTTTATGGAAACAGCATAATGCATACACTTCTGAAGTCATGAGCCGGAGGATTGTGGACAATAAGCCCTGGACTTATTGTGAGAGAGACCTACCTGTGTCTCTGCCTTTGACTTTAACATGAACCAGAGCAGGTCCCTGCTTCCAAGCCTTTTGAATCAGGGAGCTGATATTATGGCACCATGTCCCTGAATAGAGATACCATGGTCTAAATATACATCTCAGTTCTTTTTTACTTCTTTATGTTCCTAATTTTTCAACATCTTCTTTCAGTTTCATGGTGTTTTAATCAATGGGGGAGATGTTGCTATTTCCTCTCACTGCTTTTATATTCTCACTTTGAGCTCTTTCAGACTTCTCCCTACCCCATTGGTCTTCTTGGCATATAGCCTGGGTCTGTAGGATACTGAAAAACTTCTTTTTGTATCCCTAGCATGTAGCACAGCGCCTGGAACATAATGAGTGTTTACTTGATTGGGGCACTGACTGATTGATTGATTAGACACCTATTGTGTCAAATGTTGTGGTAGACCTTGGAAATGCAAAGACAAATATGAAACTATAACTACCCTCACGGAACTTATATTCTATATGTTTTATAGTTAGACGCATATATGTCACATGTTAATGGAATGTTTATATAAAGTAAATGTTTATACGAATTTTAAAGGGAGATTCCTGAAAAGAAATGAACAATTAGAACTTCTGATAATTCAGAGCCAATGAAATAGTTACATTTGGGGCCTTAATTAGCTATCCCAATACAGGCCACACTCACAAAGATAGAGTATTAAATCCAGGAAATATTTCATATTTTCATATAGCATTTGAAAGCGTATAAAATACTTTCCTTAGAAATATATAGGACATGTGTGCCTATTCCCACAATGAAGTCTTATCCAGGGTCACAAGACTGGAGCCAGGATTAAACACTATTCTTTTGTAAGTCTAACTCTCTTTCCACAATACCACATTGCCTCAGGAGACAATTGGAGGAAGTATAGACCTTTTGGATTAGGGAGTGGGTGACAAGCAAAATGTCTCTGGTCTAGCCCTGGCAGAGCCTGGCAGCATTTAATAACCAGAAGTCAAATAGACCTCTTGATTGGTATAAAAGAGTTACGGCCATAGGGAGTAGGGATGACCTTAGGTCACAAGAATAGGTGTTCCATAGCAGGGCTCCAGTCCATTAGAAAATTGGACAAATTGAATTGATGAACAGGAAACTAAGGCATGGAATCCAATACAGAAGATAAGAAAGAAATTACTAGAACAGGTTACAAAGTAGGAAGTTGGTCCCAAGGAACAAAGCAATAGTCTAGAGCCTAGAATTGGGATAGAATTTTAGCGAATACTATAAAGTTGATATTTTGAACTATATATGTAAGGATCAATGTATTTCCCTTATTCAGGGGCTTAATTGGTTACAGATCCTGAGGGACTGAATATACTGGTGATAGGTGATAAAGAAATCACAGCTTGGGCAGAAAGCATGATCTCTAAGATCCCTCCCAAATTTAATAATTAAAGGTTTTTGATGTCTCGATGGTTAAAAAAAAAGTTAGGAAAAGAAAAGAAAACTTTACAATGATGAGCAGTACAGTGTAATAGAAAGAGTTTTGAATTTGCAGAAGCCCTGGGTTCAAATTCCGGCTCTATAATGAAGTAACTATAGGATCTTAACCTTAAATCATTCTAATTCTCTGGATCTTCATTTCTTCATCTATAACATGAAGAAATTAGACTAGGGTTCCAAGATCTTTTCCAGCTCTAAAAAATCTATAGAAATTGGGATACATGTCTAGATTGGTATCAGTAGCAACACTAAACCAAGGAAGGGAAATGTTTTAACAGTACCTACTGTATGCCGGGCACTGTGTGAAGCTCTTTACATATCAGCCTCTCTATAACCCCAACCCCATTTTGTGGTTGAGGAAACTGAGGCACACAGAGGTAAGTGATTTGCCCAGGATCATACAGCTAGTACGTGTCTGAAATTGGATCTAACCTTGTCTCCTTGACTCCAAACCCTCCATCTCCTATACAACTTAGTTGCCTGCATCTTTAGGATTCTCCTATCTAGGAGCCAAATTTTTCTTTGAGTCTTCAAGGTAGCTAAAGCATCCCAGGCTACAGGCATTGATCAACACAAGGACAGAAAACAGAGAGATCATTACAGTAACAAGCAAGTCAAGTCAAGTTAATTACTTTAGACTTCTGCCTGAAATAGACACGAAATTGGACCCCAAATTTACCTTCTCCACAAGTTTACCTTCTCCACAAGTTTACCTTCTTAAATTACTAAGAGCTTATTACTGAATCACAAATAAAGTTACAGTTACTATTGTTTTCTCTTCCCATTGTTATTATTAGGGAAACTTGGAGGATCAAATCATCCAGGCAAATCCCCTTCTGGAGGCCTTTGGAAATGCCAAGACTGTGAGAAATGACAATTCTTCACGCTTTGTAAGATAACTTTCTTATTACTACTTGATTCATGTATGTTTCACAAATACACCTATATTCTAGCCTGGAGCTCCATCTGTGGTACTGAGAGATGTTTATTCAGTGTAGATGCCAAGAAAGAGAAAAACATCTTAGCTCAACATTTTTCAGCTCATGGGCACTTGGGCCCATTTCATAACCTTGTTACTAATCAAAGAAAGGCTTCAGGTCCAGTGGAAAAACACACTTAGATTAATATTTTAACTCAGTGAATAAATCCAAGGTTTCCAGTATCCCAAGCCAGAATTTCAGATACATAGCTTCTTTAGCCTTTGTGCAATCTCTACTATCTAACTATTATAATCACCTAGTATCTTTTTTGCTAAACAGGGAAAATTCATTAGGATTCACTTTGGAGCCACAGGAAAACTGGCCTCTGCCGACATTGAAACCTGTGAGTCTAGGTGCATCCCTCGCATCTTACTTTCACTACATTGGATTCTCACAGCATTCTGACCATCAGTTTTTTCTTTTACTCTTCTAGATCTCTTGGAAAAATCCAGAGTGACATTTCAGCTGTGCAGTGAGAGAAGCTATCACATTTTTTACCAAATCATGTCCAATAAGAAGCCAGAGCTCATTGGTAAGTACCTAGGAATGCTCATTCTTTGCTTCTAGGTCCATAAATCCTTGTTGGATAAATAAAATACTATTAGAATTTCCTATAAATGATTCTTTTTTAAAATCAGTGTTATTGATATATTCTTGTATCACCTTTCTTTCTTTTTTTATTTTATTTCAAATTCACAGAACAAAACAAGCATTTTCATAACACAATACAAAGATGATTACACATGAACTCCAAGTCGACCATGTACAACTTGCTTATACAACAAATTTATCATGTAAATTTCTTTTTTCCCCTCCCCTCCCCATGCTAGAGATGGCTACCATTAAATACAAATCACCTTACATCACCTTCATTTCTGAAACTATCCCCTTCACTTTTCCAGTGAGCCATCCATCATAACAACAACAAAAATTTTTAAAGAGAGAAGAAAAAGCATTTCAAACAGAACTAGCCAACATGTCAACCAAGACTGATATTATATGCAATATTTTCCATTTCTTTGTAAATGAGGGAAATACATTTTTCCATTTCTTCTCCAGGCTTAAACATGAAGATTGCAGTATTCAGTTCTTTTTTTAATTTTTTTTTCCTTTTACATTGGTGTTATGCATGATTCTAAGGGGAATTATTCTGCTTCACAGACCTGCTTCTTATTTCAACCAACCCCTACGACTTTCCCTTTGTGAGTCAGGGAGAGCTCACAGTAGCAAGCATTGATGACGGTGAAGAGTTGTTGGCCACAGATGTAAGTATTTTATTTTTTTCAGAATTAAAGGGAAGAATTTTCAGAATTAGAAGGAAGCAGGGGTTTTCTAGTTTTGGAAAATTCATATCAGATTTAGAGTTTGTAGGGATCTTTGAGAGCAATTAAAAATCCCTAATTTGTTACAAATGAAGAAACTGCAATCTAGAGTGGGGAGGTAACTTGACCACTTCCTCTACATGGTAAATACTAAAGAAATATTAGATTGGTTTGAAGTCACACAACTAGAAAGTAAAAGTAAGATCTGGAAATCAGATCTCAGGGCTCCCAGGTTGTGTGATTCCATTTAGAAAACACCCCAACATAGGAAACACAGTAAACTTCTATAAAATGGACTTTAGTTCTTCTCTGTGACTTTCAAATAAACAGTAAAATTCCTTGTGTTTGTGCTTTTAAGTGCTTTATAATTCTAAAATTACTTTCATAACCATTATCTCATTTGATTTTAACAGTTTCCATAAAAAGTATCTGGATCCCCCATTTTATACTCTTCTCTTTTTACTATTAGGAGCTACCCCATTTTGCAGAGCTAAGGCCCAGCAAGCAAGCTATGCTCTGAGACTGGCATAACAACAGTCCTTTGTGCTCACCCTCTGGATGAACTCTGCTGCAGCAAAATCCCACTTCTGACACCAAACTGTCAAGTCTGAAAACAAATCACCAAAAAGCCACAGAAGTTATGCAACTATTGTTAACTTTGAAAATAACAAGGAGCTCACAAATGTTATTAAAACCACAGTTAACTTTGAAAAATATCAGAGAGCTCAGACATTTAACTATGTCATTTGTTTTCAGATTTGACAGTAGTAGAAATAACAAGTATTACTTTCAACCTCATCTGACAGAAGAAGAGACAACATCCTGAGACATTGCCTCAGGTCACAAAATCAGGATGAGTGGCAGAGTTGAAATTAGAATTCAGATCCCTTAACTCTCAGTGACTTACACTGGTCTCTAATCTTTACTCACAATCTGCACTCACCTCTTACTTACATTACCATTTTTTCTCATTTCCCCAGATCTCTAGATTTCCTCACTGCCTCCATTTTAGGCACACAGTCTCCTATTCCAAAGAAATCAGTCCCCTGGTTCTTCAGCATGTGAAAATTTTATCAATGATCTGCTCCCTCCCATGAAAGCTATAGATGCATACATATATCTAGGCTTTGTCTTCCAATTTGGGGCATACCTAGAAAAAATTCCAGCCTAGACATAGGAGCATTACTCTGTAGCCTCGTGTCCATTCTTCTTCTTATGACACACCATGAAATCTCTATCTTAAAGAAAGTTGAAATCTTAGGAAAGCAAATTAATTCTAATTTTTATATATACATTTGTTATTAAGAAGGCTGTATTATTGAGGAGATAGAGATAGTTGCAAAACCAAACAACAGGGATAGCATATTCATTTACTTCTTCTGTAAAATGGAGAGATTTGACTCAATGGTGTTCACCTAGTGGAAACAGCACCAAGTTTGAAGTCTGTAGACAAATTCAAATCCTAGCTCTGGCATTTAAAACCTATGTGAAGATGGGAAGTAGCTGTGACTTAGTGGCAAGAAAACTTGCCACAGAGAATTAGAAGACCCAGATTCAAATCTCAGCTTGGTCCCTTGATACCTATGTGTTTAAGTCTCTTAATCATTCTAGGTCTTGGTTTATGAATTTGCAATTGAGAGGACTGAACTCTAATTCAGCAGTTCTTCACATAAAGTTGATGAACTTGGTTTAAAAAAAATATTTTGGTAACTGCATTTCAATATAATTGGTTTCCTTTGTATTTTTCCTATGTATTTTGATTTATGCATTTTAAAAAGGGTCCATGGACTTCACCGAGATGCTAGAGGGGCTTCTGACTCAATAAAGTTTAAATGATTGGGATAATCTTTAAAGTCTCTTCCAACTCTCACATTCTATGCTTCTGTGATGCCCAGATTCCAAAAGGGTTAGGAATCACTACCTCTTTTTAAGCCAGACTGTTCTTGAATTATCTTCCTCTTTACAGCCCACGAGCCCCTCAGTGGTTCTCAGTCTTCATAGCAGCCTAAAAGAAATTCATAAATAATGAATGGGCACAACTGGAGAGCAAAGATCCCAAATGCTTTATACTAGAAAAATTCAAAAGTGTTTTCCCTGATCTTTCCAAGACATCTTAAAAGAACAAATGTTTAAATCCTTAACCCAGGGTGTGCTGAAGTCAGCTCTAGAATCTCTTCTTAAATTTCCATTGTGAGTATTTACTCCTCAGAAAAACAGGCCAAGTAGAGATGAGAGCTTGGCTTACTGTTTTGGTGTAATAGATGTCTAGATGTAAGAAAGGGATGAATAAGATGTTCATAGGCAGATTAAGCTTAAAAATCTATCACATGGACATTTTTCTGTTGAGCAGATTGCTATATACCAGCATAGTCCTGTTCCCACTTCATCCCACTCTAATACATAGGTGTGCAAACATTCATACATGTTCCCTACCCCCTAAGCCACAAGCAAAGTCAAAGTCTTTGCCCAGAGAAGAGATCTTTTTGAACCCCTGTGACCCACTAGGAATATGATTCTTCTTACCCTCAGAATGCCATAGACATCCTGGGCTTTAGCTCAGAAGAGAAAATTGGAATCTACAAGCTGACAGGGGCTGTGATGCATTATGGGAACATGAAGTTCAAGCAGAAGCAACGAGAAGAGCAGGCAGAGCCCGATGGAACTGAAGGTAAAGCCATTGGACCAGATCTTGAGATCAAATGGCCCTCCCTCTAGAAATGAGTTCATATTTTGATAAGACTAGGAGAAGCATGCCTTGCTTTAAGTTGCTGCTATATTCTTGAAATCTATGTAGACATAGAATTTTGATCAAATTAAATCCTAATTATGCATAAAGGGGATCTCACTATCTAAAGAAATCCTATATTACATATGTGCATACACATACACATATATATAAATACATATGTAGATATGTATGTATTTATGAATAAGAAATCCAAAAATCTTTATCACTCTAGGACTTATGAAAGCAAAGAAAAAGTTATTTCTATTTTATGTTTTTAAGCTAGGATTTTTTAAATATAAGGTTTTCTTACAGTGAAGACACAGTCTGGCTCATAGTAGACAGTTACTAAATGTTTATCAACTGAATGACTGACTCATATAACTTGAATAGAATGGAATGGGATGGAGTTATCACAGGTGACATCTAGAATTGAAAAAGAGTCTCTTAACTAATTCTGTGATCATGGATAAGTCATGGATAATTTCTCTCTGCTTCAGTTTCCTCCTCGGTAAAATAAAGATTGACTATTGTGGATCTCTTTTAGCTCTAGTATTCTGTGGTTTCTTAATCACCTGGTTGCAGGAGGGAAGTGATCTCTAGTTAACAGTAGCTAAATCCTGACTTTGAGCCGTAAGTTGAATGAGAGACCTGGCTTTTGTCCTTACCTTCTACTTCCATTCTAATTTTCATGGAAGGAAGTGAGGGAACAAGGGCAGGAGGAAGGAAGGAAGGAAGGAAGGAAGGAAGGAAGGAAGGAAGGAAGGAAGGAAGGAAGGAAGGAAGGAAGGAAGGAAGGAAGGAAGGAGGGAGGGAGAGAGGGAGGAAGGAAGGAAGGAAGGAAGGAAGGAAGGAAGGAGGGAGGGAGAGAGGGAGGAAGGAAGGAAGGAAGGAAGGAAGGAAGGAAGGAAGGAGGGAGGGAGAGAGGGAGGAAGGAAGGAAGGAAGGAAGGAAGGAAGGAAGGAGGGAGGGAGAGAGGGAGGAAGGAAGGAAGGAAGGAAGGAAGGAAGGAAGGAGGGAGGGAGAGAGGGAGGAAGGAAGGAAGGAAGGAAGGAAGGAAGGAAGGAAGGAAGGAAGGAAGGAAGGAAGGAAGGAAGGAAGAAAATAGTTATCCATATTATTTTATTTTTCATTATATATTCATAAATTATTTCTATGACAGACAATATGGTATAATAACTAGAGTGCTAGCCTCAGTATCAGAAAGACTTGAATTCATACCTCTCCTCTAAAGATATTATCAGTGTTATTCTGGGCAAGTCACTTAACCTTTTGGTGACCTAGGCAAGTCTCTGAGACTAAATTGCAAAATATGCATTGATAAAGGGAATTTCTCCCCTGGGAGTTCCCTATACCCTAATAAATTATAAATCTGGCTCAGTTTTTTAATATTATCATATGTGAGACCCTTGTGGCCTTTTGACTGAATTCAAACTTCACAGAACAAATCCTCTTAATAAAGGGATTTGTTTTTTAAAACTTGAACTCGGTCAAAAGGCCACGCTCAAGGACCACGAAGGCCATATGTGGCCTCAAGGCTGCACCTTCCCTATCCCTGTGTTAGGCCACAGTCCAGAAAGGCAAATCCCATTCTCAGAAGCAATCTTCTTAATCAGCTCTTCCATTTCCAGATCCGTCTTTCTTTCTGAAGTCCTTGCCTTTGATTGGCAGCAGTGATAAAAAAAATATACTTTTGCCATTCAGAGATTCAAATTCTTGCTCAAGTAGCAGTAATTTTTAGAGTCTTGACTCTATTCCTCATAGCTGTATTGTCATAGATAAGTCACTAACTCTTCTATTTGTGCTACTTATGTCAGTGTTATTCAGAAAGCGTTTGGCACCCTAAGATGCTGTAGAGATTAGTTACAAGGACATATCATGTGTTTGTGTATGTGATATATGATAATATACTAAAGAGTCAGACAAAAGTCCAGGGCTTAGTTGAACTCCAAGAGATGGTCGATTGGGACTAACCCTATTTCTCCTGTCATCGTAGTGGCTGATAAAGCTGGATACCTTATGGGTCTGAATTCTGCTGAAATGCTTAAAGGTTTGTGCTGTCCAAGGGTGAAGGTTGGAAATGAGTTTGTGACAAAAGGACAAAATGTTCAGCAGGTAACTTTTACTACTTTGAAGCAGTTCTACTCTAGGATTTTGATCATGGCTATAAAATGTTTATTTGGAGCCCTGAATGGTCTTTCCTAAAGGTGCTCAATGCTGTGGGTGCCCTGGCTAAAGCTGTCTATGAGAAGATGTTCCTGTGGATGGTCACTCGCATCAACCAGCAGCTGGACACCAAGCAGCCCAGACAGTATTTCATTGGAGTCCTGGACATTGCTGGCTTTGAGATCTTTGATGTGAGTAACCAAGCTTTATATATGTATGTGTGTGTATAAATATATATGCGCATACATATATACAGAGAGACTGATATATATATATCAGGGAGATATATATATATATATATGTATTCATGTATGTATGCATATATATCAGTCTCCATTCTAACTTGATTTACTGCAGCACTCCTTTCTCCAACCTCACTCAAAGTGTTTGATTCACTCAGTTCAACAGCCTGGAGCAGCTGTGCATCAACTTCACCAATGAGAAACTGCAACAGTTCTTCAACCACCACATGTTCGTTCTGGAGCAGGAGGAATACAAGAAGGAAGGCATCGAGTGGGAATTCATTGACTTTGGGATGGACCTGGCTGCCTGCATTGAGCTCATTGAGAAGGTTAGAAAAACACCTCTTACTATAAGAAATAAATATTCCTACAGTCACCAGCCTCCCTTGGCTAGACAATCACCTAGCTGCCATAACTATATTCCATGTCCCATGTGTCCTTAATATATTAGGTATTATCAAGTTCATGGCTATGAGTTCAAAGAAAATTAAACTGTTTCTCAGAGTACATTTTAGACACCCAGACATTCCCATAGGAAATATCTCAATGCTGGCAAGGGGAGGCTATGGCATTTCCTTTTCAGCTAGATTGTCCCAAACCTGTAAGAGTAGTCCTATGATGATGAAGTGATATGACACAGAGCTAAGAGTGAATGAAGGTGAAGAAGGAAACTTTCATACTGGACATGGCTCTGGGAGGGGGGAAATTACAGAATCAGGCTGAGGCTACAGTTTGGGAAGGGGGACATTTAAAATCACATTTTATAAATCCTGAAGTGGTCTTCAATATTTGGCTCATAGATACTATATATTTAGAAAGTAACTCTTCTTTTTGGTTCAATGTGGGCAGGAACAGGTGGAGATGGGAAAGGAAAGAAGACAGGAGGGGTTTACCTTTCTACTCTAAAACTACCTAAATGACTCTTTCTAAAAACAGGACGTGTCTGTGATTAAGGAGCCATAGTGATGATACCTTGGGGTATCATGAAAAGAGCATTGAACTCAGCATAGAAGGGCTGGGTTTGAGTTCTAACTCTGATGCTGATTTCTTGTGTGTCCTTAGGTAATGTGTTTTACCTCTTACAATTTCTTCCTCTTTTAAACTGTTAGATGGGGAAAATAATATTTGCAGAGCTTACTTCCCAGGATTATTATTTTGTAAACTAAGCACTCTAGAAACAGGAGATGTTATTGCTTAGACAGAACTGAGTAATAAAAATAATTTCTTTGTCTCAGGACTTCAGTTTCTTGGTCCTACTGTAGACCTCCTTCATAGGCACTGGTTAGTTTTATTCTAGATTTCTGCTGGAATTGGGATGTAGCAGCTCTTGTCTTACTTCCTCCAACTATGGTATGCCTGATGCATATACCTTTCTAAGGAAGAAAAAGAGAAATCGAGGGTCTGTTGCCTTCCTTTCAGCCAATGGGTATTTTCTCTATCCTGGAAGAGGAATGTATGTTCCCCAAGGCAACAGACACATCTTTCAAGAACAAGTTGTATGACCAGCACCTTGGCAAATCCAACAACTTCCAGAAACCCAAGCCTGCCAAAGGGAAGACTGAGGCCCACTTCTCCCTTGTGCACTATGCTGGCACTGTGGACTACAACATTGCAGGCTGGCTAGACAAGAACAAGGACCCCCTGAATGAGACCGTGGTTGGGCTGTACCAGAAATCCTCACTAAAACTGCTTTCTTTCCTTTTCTCCAGCTATTCTGCTGCAGAATCAGGTATGATACCTTTCCCTCAGGGAAGCTCTGAAGTCAAATCTCAGCTGCCTTTACATGTAGCAATCTCTAGCGGTCCAAAGATGCCCATGAACAATGAGAGGTCAAATTCAGCCTATTAGTTAGAGTTCAATTTGTCCTCTTATCGTGAGTGTCTCCTATTTCTTTGCTTCTCCCTCTTCCTTACCAGACTGGAACCCAATACAGGCTTCAGAGATGATGTTTGCCACAGAATTTAGACTTTGTTAAGTAACAAGAGTTTTTGTGCAATTCTGCCTTTGACTGGTGTGGTACTTCGTGTATGGTCACCTTGCCTTAATTAACTTATTAAGCAGTGCTTATTGGATGAATAAATGAATGGATATCACAAAAACTAAGGAAAAGCTCACTGATTCCAAATAAAGATGGAGAGTGAAATTTGATGACTTTGGAAAGCGAAATTTTCTATTGTAAAATACTTTTAAAGGAATGCAATTTTATTACTTTCGGGTACCTGTATTATTATGCCTCTTATATGTCAAAAGAGCTATAATTGTGTAATTATAGGTTCTCCTTCTGCTCATATAAATGGCATCCTTTCCATGTCTTAATATTCTTCTGTGGCCAAAAATCATTTCTCACCTGATGGATAAACTTGTAGTGATGAACCATTCTTAGTTAATCAAGGCTTAAGTTATGTGGTAGTGATTGTGGAACACTGAAAATAAAGAAAATTAATCAAGGCTTATTTCTGGATAACTACGTATTGCTGACCTTGTATCTAAAGACCTAAGCAGCATCATTTGAATTATCAGGTCTTGTCCTTGACTGGCGAAGCCTTTGAAAAGCTAAAGTCAACTCCACCCCTCAATGAAGCATCAATGTAGGACTTAAGATATGTGAAGCCCTTCAAGGCTCCTACTTACCTTTCCAGACTAACTTTATAAGGAATTTAGTAAAGTATGTTATATAATTCTTGTGGAAAAGATAGAGAGGCATAGGCCAGATGATAATGATAATAGTGTTCAGAGTATGTAGAACTCTGAATGTCTACATAGCGGTCACTCATAGATCAATGTGCATTTGGCAAAGAGTCTCCAATGGATAACCTCAGGGATGTTTTTCACCCTGTGCTGTTTATCATTTTTATGAATGACAGATGGCAAGCTCATCAAATTTACAGATGATACAAAGCTGGAAGGGATAGCCAAAACTTTGGATGACAGCATAATGATACAAAAAGGTCTTGAGAGACCAAAATGTATTGGCTATTTTTGAATGTTTAATAACTCTAAAAAGAATAAATGTAAGTTCTTCCACTTGTGTGAAAAATAAACTTCATATTTACAGATGTAGGAAGCAGGGTTTTAGTGAAATTCGTTTAAAAAAGAACTAAGGGTTTCATTGAAGTCAATAGTATGACATGGTGTCCATTTTTTTTTTTTTTTTTTTTGGCTAATGCAATCTTCACCTACATTAAGGGACAAATAACTTTCAGGAACAAGGAGAAGATGGTACATTGCCATGACTAAACCCTATCTCTGTTAACATTTTTGGTTCTTGGCACCACCATTTAGGAAGGGTATTGATAAGCCAAAAAGTACTCAGAAAAGAGCAACCAGGGTTGACTCAATGGTTTTGAGTCCATGTCATGTGAGGAGCAGTTGAAGGAACTTGTAACACTTAGTTACAGTTAGCCTGGAGAAGAGAAGACTTCTTCATAGGAGACATGACAGTTATTTTTTAGTTATTTGAAAGATTGTCATGTGGAAAAGGAATTAGGCCTGAGGGCAGAACCAACAGCGATTAAACTTGTCAAAAATGGAATGGCTGCTGTCACTGGAAGCTTTCCAGCAGAGATTGTATGACCACTTATTAGATGTGCCACAGTGAAGATTTCTCAGAAATTCTGTGATTTTGATATTTCCTTACATTTTTTCAAGCCAAACTAGACTACTAGCTATTTGTCGAACATGTTAAGATTAAATGACTTACCCAGTGTTACATAGCTTATAAGTATCTCAAGTGATATTTGAACTCAGGTCTTTGTGTTGCCAAGTTGAGTCTTCAATACACTACAACCTGGTCAAAGAGACCCTATAGAAAAAGTAAAGCAGGCTCGAGGGTCCCTCTGACCGTATGTTTCAATCCAAATCTTTCTGGAAAGAGAGTTTTCCAGGAGCAATAAAGAGGCAAGTTGCATTTTTGTGTGAGAAATCTGAATTCTTTACATTCACATAGACAAGTAATATTTTGAAGTAGTAAGTAAATTTTACAGCTGGGAATGAAATGACTGGATATACAATCTGGAAGAGATATCAAAGAAAGGAGATTCAGAGAAAGAGTACAAATTAGAATCTGAGTATATTTTGGTGGCTGCAATCAGAAACTTCAATTCATTTTCTAATACAGAATTTGTGATAAAGTAGATAGGATTCTTACGAGTATAAAGAACAAAATAATTGTAGAATGGAGACTTTCATGTTTATGTACTTTATCATTTGGGTCTTTTGAAAATCATCCTTTCTTCATTTTTTATTTGACTCATTGGTATCTATCTGTATAAATATTTCTAATATTTTAATTAAGCATGGCATTGTGCTAGATACTAGGAATATTTAGACAAAAACAAAATAGTCCTTGAGGTCTGGGTGATTATATTCTACTAGGGGAATATATAGGCATAGAGAAATAAAGTCAAGATAATTTGGGGAAGGAGAGAGCCCTAGCAATTGGGGAGCAGTGGTGGAGAAGGTACAAGAAAAACTTCAGCTGGGAAGTTGTACCTTATAGGTATAAGGAAGCTAGGGATACTAAAGAGGGAATACATTCTAAAACTGAGAGGTTACCCATGTATACAAAGGCAATAGGAAGATCTGGTTCAAATACTCCTTGAGGCACTTATAAACTATGTGACCCTGGGCAAGTCACTCTCCCTTGGACTCGTAAAATTGGGGTGCGGAAGGGGTGAACTTAGCCTCAAAAGTCCCTTTTAGATTTAAATTTATGATCTTAATCTTTTTTTTAAAAACGTATTTTATGACCCACTCTCTTTGTTTCTTCCAAGGTGACTCTGGTGGCAGTAAGAAGGGTGGGAAAAAGAAGGGATCTTCCTTTCAAACTGTATCTGCCGTGTTCAGGGTATGTGGTTGCCCCTTCCCTTTCATTTCTCTCTCCCTGCCACATAAATCCTTTCCCACCCCTGCTCACTTGGTCATGTGTTTTGATGTTCATTGATACAAAGTAGGGGAAAAAACATCTCACCAAGATAAAATTCCTTATTTTGGTTTGTGTTATAGGAGAATTTAAACAAGTTGATGACCAATCTAAGGAGCACTCACCCTCACTTTGTGCGCTGTCTAATTCCCAATGAGACAAAGACTCCCGGTGAGTAGGCAATCAATCTATTAGAGAGAGAGCCATTGGGTATTAACTTTTAAAAGGTTATTAAATGTTTGGCAACAGCAAAGGCCTGCAACCAGCATAAGTAATGTGTCAGATCTAAAAAATATGTCTGTTTTCAAGTGACATGTTCCAAAGATGACTAAGCTAGAAAAGACATGAAGTGTTCCAGTAGAAAGTAAAGGGATCATTCTCCTGTGAGACAGTTAGATTGACAAAGTGTGCAACCTGAGATCAGAGGGCCTGAGTTTAAATCCTGTCTCAGACACTTATGAGCTATGTGACCCTGGGCAAGTCACTTCATTTTTGCTTGCCTCAGTTTCCTCATCTGTCAAATAAGAATAATTATAACATCAATTCCCCAGGATTGTTGTGAGGATAAAATGAAACATTTGTAAAACATTTTTCAAACTTTAATGAACTATATAAATGCAAGCTATTCCCCTCCACTCTCTTCCTCTACTCAGTTGTATTACTCATAGAATCCTAGACTATTAGAGCTATAAGACATTTCTTGCTCTGTGTTCCTCAGAATTGACCCATATAGCTGTGCTGATTAGAGTAGAAGAGATAATTCTAGAATGTTTAGAGCTGGGGAAGTCTTTAAAGATTATCAATCCAACCAATCCTTCCATCCCCTTTCCCCCACATTACACAAGAAGGGAAGTGACTTGACCAAGTTTTCACTGGGGCAATGAGTGCTAGAAGCTGGGCCTCCTGGCTTTTCTGGTCACTTTACTTGCATTTGTTTCCAGTTGTGGTTATTGTGGTTATTCTCAAGTTGTTTCATGGATATGTCCTGGCCCTCTGTGTCTCTTTGTCTTTCTGTGTGTTTGTCTTTGACTATATGTATCCCTCTCCCTTTCTCTATCATCTGTGTTTCTCTGTATTTATATCTGTCTGTATCACTGTCTGCCTCTGTCTCTCTCTCTGCCTCTCTCTATCTCTCTGTCCCTCTCTGTCTCTCTCTGTCTCTCTATCTCTCTCTGTCTCTCTCTCTCTCTCTGTCTCTCTGTCTCTCTCTCTCTCTGTCTCTCTGTCTCTCTGTCTCTCTCTCTCTCTCTCTCTCTCTCTCTCTCTCTCTCTCTCTCTCTCTCTCTCTCTCTTTCTCTCTCTCTCTCTCTCCCTCTCTGTATCTTTCATTAATTGAGCTGAATCCTGAACCCTAACATGTCTGGGTACAATCTTGGAAGAAAGAGAAGTTTTCACAAATTCTTTCTAACCTGTGCTCCCACCCAAGGACATAGGTGCTGTAGTACCCATTACTCTAGCAATGTCATTTTTTGGTTTATCTTATTCTCCCCTAAAAAAGGACTCAGGTCCCCTCAAAGCACTCGGGCTTACAAGACATTGAACAAAAGATAAATTGCATTGAACCCAACAGAAAAAGCAGAATTCATCCATAAATCTAGCCTTCCTTATCTTGAGGGCATCAAACGACCTTTCCTTTTGATGAATTCCTCCTTTCTAAGATGATCCTCAGTAAATATAATACCTACTATGGATACCTATTCCCCTTGAGGGCAAATGGAGTGGCCTAAGGATCATTCTTTCCAAGTGAAGTTGTACATATACATCTACACTTCCATCTTTCCTTTTCAAGGTTCCAAAATCTTAGCCTCTTACTTTCTTCATGGCTCCAATTTCCTTTCCTAGAACCTCCTCTTTAGCTGGCACTAGCCACTGGTATACAGTGGAAGTTAAGTAGATATGCAAGATTCTCTTTTTGCGTATGAGTCAATTTATCCCTTTAAAGACAACAGCTACATCAACAAGACAATGAAGACTCAAAACAAGGAAGCTTGTTTTTTCTCTTTGCATATTGCAGCATGCCCATTATATTTACAAATCCTTCAAGACCTATTAAAGTACTGGATACATATTAGGTGTCCAATGAATGTATGTTGACTGATTAAGTAATCAACGAAATGAATTAAATTATTTGCTGCCTACCACATGCTTCCATTCTTTATTAAAAGTATTAGATAGAGTAGATGAACTCCATGTTCCCTTCCAGCTCTAGCTTTCTGTGATATTGTGGTTTTCTGATTCTGTATTGTATTACATTGCATATTTGTGTATGTACTGGATTCCCTCCCTCTCACACCCCACTCCCATCAGACTATAAGAATTGTGGGGGACAAGAACCAAATTTTTTTAAAACTTCCCAGATTCTAGAACAGTATGTTTGCCTGTCTTTGGTGCTTAATTGATGGTAATTAAGTGAACTAGATAAAAGACCTTACTATTATTTGTATCACTATCATTTTATCAATGGAGTTCCCTACTGGAAGGATAGATGGACATAAGAGAAAAAGAAAACCTCATCTCTAATTTCTGGCTATGTGAATTTTCATAGTCATTTCACCTCTCTTGGTTTTCTCACTGCAAAAGTAGAATCATTTATGATGATGGTGATGATGATGGTGATGATGATGATGATGATGATGAAAATAATCATAATGAGGAGGAAGAAGAAAAGCTCCTTTTCCTAACTCTAAGAAAACTTACGTTATGGTTCTACCTAAACCTCCTCTACCCCCACTTCAACTCCTTTTGGAGATTGAATTCATAATGATAACTTTCAACTATTGCCCACATGGACAAAACTTAAAATTTAAGAATTTATCTGATCCAATCCCCAATCCCATTCAAATTTATTATGAAATAAGTTTCATATTGGTAAAAATGAGAAAACTCTAATCTTGCTACTCAGATAGCATTAAGACATCTGCTGTCATTAAGACAGCAGAATTTTGCTATCTAAATTTGAGTGACTCAGCCTGAGAGGTAGACACATCCTGTTTTCCCAACCTACTTAAAGGAAGAGAGAAAATATCACTTGCTCTGGGATTTCCTCGGCAACCTCTGCTTTCCCTATTCCCATGCTCATCTGTTACCTTTCTGCTTCCTCAAATAAATGTTGAGCAACCTAAAGAATTGCCTACTGGCACATGTTTATTCCAGGCCCTTCCCAAAGCAAGTCCCTTAATTATTCCTGTTTTCTCAGGTGAGATGGACCATTACCTGGTCATGCATCAGCTACGCTGTAACGGGGTGTTGGAAGGCATCCGGATTTGCAGGAAAGGATTCCCCAGCAGGATCCTTTATGGGGACTTTAAACAACGGTAACCAGCCTTTTTTCTTGATCTTATAACTTTTCTAAACTCAGACTTTCCCTTTTACAATGTCTAGAAATACTTCTTAGGCATGGAGTTGAACGAAGATTCAAAGGCTGCTCCTGTTTTCTTTAATTGATTTTTCTTATGCATACATTGATGCACCTGAACCTAATGGCTCAGGATCAGGCTATCTAGGCAGTTCCCAGAGCACAGTACATTCTGACATAGCTCTGATCTCAAATATGTCTCAGCCCAAAACATTAAATTCTGATGCTGCCCAGGTTCCATGAGACACAGCTCAGAAGATATAAGCATCTATCTAGTTGAGATAATGCTCACCTGTGCATGGCTCTTCCTGATTACCTCACTTCATCTTTATGAAGAAAGAAATTTGTAACCCTAAAGAATTATATAAATATGAGCTGTTATTATTGCATGGGCATAGGGAACATACAACATTAGAAAGATAATTATCCTATAAATCATATGAAGGGCAAAAAAATGAACTTGATTTTATCAATAGATGAAAAAAGTCTTTAACAAAGTACTGTACTTATTTATGAAAAAAATACTTAAATAGTAGAGGTATAAAAGGACCCTTTCTATGATTAAAGTATATGTCTAAAATCAAAAGCTGGTATTATTTATAATGAACAAATATTACACAGTTTTCTAATAAATAGAACAGTAATACAAAGCTGACCTCTTCTCCCCACTACTATCTGATATTGTTTTAAAATGTGCTAGAGCTAGAACAATAAGAAAAGGGGAAAAAATTACATATATTATTACTGGCAGAAAGAGGAGGCAAAATTAGCCTTATTTGCAAGATTGGAATGATGTTTTACTTAGAAAACTCCAGAAAGTCAGCAAATAAACCAATTTAAAGTATTTATGATTCCTGGAATGTTAGGCATACAAGCCATATCTATCATTTTTACACAGTAAAATGAAAACCCAGAAGCAAGGATATAAAGGGAAAATTCATTCAAATAACTATATAAAATATCTGGAATTCAACCTACCAAAATAATCTATACTTATATAAATAAAATTGTAAAACATTTTACAGAAATAAAGCAAGGCTTAAATAATTGGAGAGAGGGCTATTGATTCTCATGGCTGAGCTATTTCAACAGAATAGAAATGATGATACTACCCAAATTAACTTAGAGATTTAGTGGCATGCCAATCAAATGACCAAGAGGTCATTTTATAGTAGGCAAAATAATAGCAAATTTAATTGGGAGCAACAAAAATCTAGAATCTCAATGAAACAATAAGAATAAGGAGGAGAAGTGCATTTCTAGATCCCAAACTATATTGTAAAGTAATCATAAAAAATCATTTTTGTATAGATTAGAAAGGAGAAAAGTAGGTCAATGGAAGAGACAGGATGACAGCAATAGACTTCAAAAGCCTGGTATTTAATTAGCCCAAGAACATAAACTACTAAGGGAAGACTGAGAACTAGAGAAAATTGGCAAGTATTTAACTAGCCAATTAATACCTATTGTTTAATAATAATTAGTATCAATAATAATAGTCATGGTGGAAATAATAATAAACCTTGTGCTTTTATAGAACTTTTAACATTTTCCAAGCATTTTCACTATTATCTCAATTTGGTTGAAGAAAATAAGACCCAGAGAAACTCAGAGGCTCGCTCAAGGTCACTTAAATTACTTAGTAGCAGAGCCAGGACTGACTATCACCTGGGTATCTTGATTTCCCATTTTCTCAGTGCCTAGGATAGGGCCACTGAGTCCCCACTCCCCATATGGCAGTTTTCCCATGTAGCCAATAGAACTGGCTTTGATTGAAAACCTTATGATGCAACTCACCACACTTCCTAACACAGATGATCCTATGGTCCAGAAAATGTCCAGTTGTCTACAATTTACCAAGACAAATAGATGTTTTTGCAAAGACCAAATTTTTTGTTCCCTCTTATCCATCCATGAGCACACATTTATAAGTTTACTGGCTTCTCATGAAAAACTAACCCTGAGATGTGAACAAAAAGTTGCATTTCCACACTGGGCCAGCAGAATTATCTCAGAGCTATTGTGGTTACAGGGAATCTGAGTATGGCTCACTCTCCCTCCCTTCCAGGACTGACCTGTGGCTTCTTTCCTTGCAGGTATAGGATCCTCAATGCCAGTGCTATCCCTGAAGGGCAATTTATTGATAGCAAGAATGCCTCTGAAAAAACTTCTTTCTTCCATTGATGTGGATCATGAACAATATAGATTTGGTCACACCAAGGTTTGAAATACTCAAGTACTACTGAAAAAAAATCATAAAATGACACTTCAAAACACTATGTTTATTGATTCAAATATACTTGTGTGAATCTTCCTGGGTTGCCACCATTGGAAAAGACAGATTGTGCCTTCTGTGCAGTCTAGATCTTTAGCCTGCAGCCCACACATAGTATGAGGCATAGTATGAAAAAAGAATATTTACTCTACTCAGAAGGCCTAGGGGCAAAACACTGTCTCTAATGTTTATTACCTGTGTAACCATAGGTAACCTTAACCTTTCTGGGCTTCCGTTTACTCATCTGTAAAAGGAAGAGTTGGAACCAGGGGGCCTGTGACATCTCTTCTGGCTCTACATATATTACCCTATGTAAAGGACATTGGCAAAGGAAGAAACTAGAAATTATATTCAAAGACATAGTTAAGGTGTATAGGAAAGGCACAGTCATTTATAGGTATGAGTGCCAGACAAAAGAATAGTAATAGAAGAAAAAAACAAGAAATCAAAGAGAAGTGAGCTGTGTGAGTAGTGACACTTTGGAAGATGCTGGGGACCAGGGCAGTGAGCTGCTATCCCCCTTGGAGAATCAAAAGAAGTCCCTGGGAAACAATTCAGCCCTGAACCAGAGCTAGGCCTTAGGAAATCAATGAGAATGAATTACTGAATGAGGGAAAGAAAAGAAGACGGGGTTGTTGAAAGGAGTGTTGTAGATAAGCAAAGTAATGGAATTCTCTAATCAAAATGCACCGAAGAATTGAGAAAGATAGCAGAGAGGGGAATTGAGTCAGTACATACTTGAGAGTACACTGTTAGCTCCCAGCTCAAAAGAAAGAATCGAACCCTGTGATTGGAGACATGATGAAAAATGGCTTTTATTTCTTACCTTCGAACTTACAGGTGTTTTTCAAAGCTGGTCTCCTGGGGTTGTTGGAAGAGATGAGAGATGAGAAGTTAGTGAGTCTCCATTACCCATTACCCAAGCTGTGTGCAGGGGGTTACTTAATGTCGAGTGGAATTAAAGAAGAATGGCAGCAAGGGAGGTTAAGGGGTCCCTTTTCTCCTCTTCTGATGATGACCGCATTCTTCTCACCTCAAAATATTTCTTCTCAGTAAATGATTTGCCACCATTTCTTTTTGGGCCTTAGAATTGTGTGCCTCAAGGCATTAAATTGCTTTATAGCCCAGGTATCTATTGTTAACATTAGCAAGGGATCTCTCTCTCTCTCTCTCTCTCTCTCTCTCTCTCTCTCTCCTCTCTCTCTCTCCTCTCTCTCTCTCTCTCTCTCTCTCCTCTCTCCTCTGTGTGTGTGTGTGTGTGTCTGTCTGTCTGTCTTTCTGTCTTTCTCTCCTTTCTCTTTTCCTTTCTACATCTCTCCTTCCTTTTAAAATCTGACTAGAGTAGCTCTGTGGGTCTACAACATTGGCTATAAGCTCACTCCAGTTCAACAAACATCCAGTAAAAACTTATTCCGTGCAAGGCATGTTATAAGATTTAAGGATATAAAGATGAAATAAGATATAATTTCAAGATTGAAGGATACTACAGCCTTTCCTGACATATCCTACAAAGGTACAATGCGGTTAAGAGGTGCAATGTTGTCCCTGGGGGAAATGGATGCAACAAGCATCACTCAGTTCCAATAAAGCTCTGCCCTAATTAATTTACAGAGATGTCCATCTTCTGCATCCAGTATCAACATTCGAGGCATTCATGAATGTCAAGCATTGGCCCTGGATGAATCTCTTCTTCAAAATTAAAGCCCCTTCTCAAGAGTGCGGAAGCTGAGAAGGAGATAGCCACTATGAAAGAAGATTTTGAGAAAACCCAAAGAAGACTTGGCCAAATCTGAAGCTAAAAGGAAAGAGCTAGAGGAGAAAATGGTCTCCTTGCTGCAGGAAAAGAATGATCTTCAGCTTCAGGTCCAGTCTGTAAGTAGCTTCTGATGGAAGAGAGGAAACTGGAAAGGAAAGGGAAGTATTGCCAGCACTAGCAATGGTCATCCTGCAGGGTTATCTGTAATGTTTGTAGAAGTGAGATAATATGGGGCAGGGAACACCTGAGGTCCAAACAGCTGTAACAGAGAGGTCTAATTACAGCTGAAGGTGAATTTTATCCCCCTGCCTTCTCCTTTAAAAATAGACTCACCGTATGCTAGGTTCTGTATTAATGAGGCGCAATTATTTCTATCAAAGATACCATGGTGCCACCCAGTGGCTATATGGTATAATGGTGCCTTGGAGCCCTCATGCAGAAAATCCAATTAGAGCTCTCCCTTGCTATAAAAGTTAATTTCTTTTCCCTTAAATCCATTTTTCCCATGGGCTAGCCATTATGAAGATATGTTCTGAGAGGGGAAAAATAGTCTCCTGAATGTAATAAAATCACTTAATAATGCAACAGCCCTTCTAAAATGTTTAGAGGAAATGAGATAACTTTTCTGATAAAGCATTAGCAATAATTAGCAATGTTCCTTAAGAGAATTTGTGTTTTCCTGAATTCCTTAAGTCTGCCTGGCTTATTTCAGTTGCCCCCAGACACATAAGCAAGCTATCTGCTCCCTATTGCCAGGACTGATTTCTCCCTCGTCTGCTGTAAATGTCATCTCCCTTTTTATGTTTTTCACAGTCTAACTTGTATAAATAAGTTATTTGTGTGCATGCCTTACTTCCCCTGTGAGCTGTAAGCTACCAGAGATCTGGGACCATGTTCTATCACTCTGTGCATCTTCTGTACAGCATTGAGCATAGTATCTTGCATGTTATAAGCATTCAACAAATGTATGGCTAATTGAATGATTTTAGCATTTATTTTTAAATTTAATTATTTACCACTATGTGCCAGGTTGTATCAGGGGGATACAAAAACAAAAAATGAAATAATTCCTACCCCTCAAGCGACTTACATTCTACTGAATGAAAGTATCTAGAATTGCCCCTAAGACTATACACTTAAGTGCTGTTCTCTTTTGTATCATGCCTATATCATGCCCTAATAAGCTTATCCTAGCTTTTTAGAGAAAAAGGTAATCAATGCCTTCCATGGCATTAGAATTGAGATGACCATGGAAATTTTATTTCAGGAAACTGAAAATCTGATGAATGCAGAAGAACGATGTGAAGGGCTAATTAAGAGCAAAATTCAACTGGAAGCTAAAATTAAAGAGCTAAGTGAGAGACTGGAGGAGGAAGAAGACACCAATTCTGAATTAGTTGCCAAGAAAAGGAAACTGGAAGATGAATGCTCATCACTCAAGAAAGATATTGATGACCTAGAACTGACCCTGACTAAAGTAGAAAAAGAGAAGCACGCAACAGAGAACAAGGTGGAACACTCATGCTAGGAAAACCACTCCTCATGAGACACTTCCTGATGGCCATATGGCAGGGAAGGAGTTGGAATAGGAAGTACATTTGTTTCAGCCACAGAGATGCGTGGAAAGGGGTAGAAAGGCACCAAAGGCCCATTCTATTACTCATCTTTTGCTCTGGGACGCAATTCCATCACCCTCCACTTCTGGCATTGAAACAAGAAATAGTGATATGGCAACAACACTAAAATTATACTTGAGACAAAGAACATCCAACACAGCACTATCAATAACTGTAACTTGGTATTTAAAAAAAAAATGATTGTTCACTTAATTATATAACAAACTAAAAAGTCCAAGAAACGAAGGCAGGAATAAAAAGTATTTATCAAGCACCTACTATGTATCAGCACTGTGCTAAGTGCTTTATAAATATTTCATTTTGTCTTCACTATAATCCTAGGAAGTAGTACTCTTATTATCCTCATGCTACTGATGAAGAAACTGAGGCAGACAGAGGTTAAGTGACTTTCCCAGGCTCACGCATCTAATAAATGAACTCAGGTTTTCCTGACCCCAGGACCAGTGTTCACTCAGTGGCCTGCTGTGCAATCTAACTAGCAATATAATGGGAAAATAGAAAAGTAGATGAGGATAGTTAATTGTAGAATCAAAAAAATTAAGAATTATTCATTGTAAATCCAAATTAAATGCTGAAAATCCAGTTATATTTTCACTTTAAGTAAGCTCAAAAGAAGTATTGTGGAATAATGCAGAAAGAATACAGGATCTGGAGTCCATAGCACCTAGGTTCAAATCAGTTTAACTCTCTAGGCCTCAATTTTCTTATCTGTTTTATAGGGAAGTAAACTACATAGCTTCTAAAATATGATCAGTCAATATATGCAGGTAACAGCAAATATATACAGAACTTTATCAGTCTTACAAAAGTGTTTTGTAATCCAGTGAAAGATGTAAACAAAATTAGATCCCTTTATAGAGCTCCCTCTGGGCTTACTCCTCTCACTCCCATCCTGCACTTGGTCTGATAAGTTGGGTCCCCAAACGGGAGGCAGCTACTCTTGCTCAGGCTTCCAGGGTAACTCTGACTGTGGGTGTCCTATAAGGGAGTACTGTAGCTCCCTTGCCCCCAAATCCCTACTCACACTTCTGTGTTCCTTATTAACAATTAGCAGGACCAAACTCTATTAGGTTTCAGAAAAGGGATTTAATTGATGAGAACAATGAGAGTAAAACATTCCCCTAAACTGGGGACAAATCCTTCCCTGGCACAACCATGCAAAGTCCCCTGGGGGCTCAGTGGTACCTCACAATTCCTGGCACCGGAAATCCTTTTCTTTCTTTGTGGAGTTCACCCCTCAAGTGCAGCCCCCCCACTAGGCTGAAGTCTAACTGGACTTCACTGTCCAGCCCTCTGCTTGAGTCCATAGCCAGCACTTCTGGAGGCATCACATTCTCTGAAGCTGTTTATACTTGAATGACTATCACATGGTGTTGTCTATTTTCCGTTGGTGTCTTTGTACTCCTATTCCAGATTCTGCCATGGACCCTTATAATCTACCACTGCAATCTGGCTACTGCTCCTCTAGTGGATGTTGCCCTTGGTGCTCTGGACTACATCTCTGCAATAGCTTCAACTGAAATCATTCTTATAGATAGATGCCTTAGGGGCTGAATTCAGCAAGAGACATAAAGGCAAGTGCAGATTTACCTAGTAAAGTCTCCTAGCCCTAGTTGCCATGTGGGCATGATCCTGGAGGTAGATAAGAAGGCATCCTTCCCAGTATCATCCTCTCCTGGAGGTAGGAATAGACCTTTACTTCTGCTACTGCTGACTGTTGGCGTCTTGAAAGCTGTGCCTAAGTGAGGCCTCAGCGGTTGGAGATCACTTCTTTGACTAGCTCTAGAATTACATAGTCATCAGCTTTTCCATATCATCAAATAATCAAGGAACTCACAGCGATGACTATGACCAAGAAGTAGACTCACCCAAGCCTTCACAAACTTCACTTAGAAGCAAGCAGAGAATATCTAAATATGCTCTAAGAACTGGCCACTGAGCCTGCTCAGGCATCCCATTACGCCCTTCCCTAGTTAAAAATTCTATTTCACTGGCAAATTGAGTGAAATTTTTTTTCAGATTTTGTCCGTATCCTCAATTGCAAAGTTTTCTAAGGTCCCTGGTAGTTCCAGGTATTGATTTTTCATCTTCTTCCATGCACAAAAGAAACTCTAAACAGTCAACGTGACACAGACTATAGAATCGAAAAGTTAGAAGAAATCTCTAACCCATACATGAAAGGAGCTGTCATATTATATCATCCCTAATAAGCCTCCGCTTGAACACTGTCGTGCAGGGGTAACCACTACCTCTTGAGGCTAGTCATTCCTCTTTTTGGACAGCTGACTGTTAAGTTTTCCTGACATCAAACTTAAATTGGATTCTTTACACCTTCCACTCACTACTCCTGTTTCTGCCCTCTGGAGTCAAAAAAAAAGAACAAATCTAACTTTTTCTAAAAAGGAGGTTTTCAAAAATTGCAAGACAGCTACCTGTCTCCCCTGAGCTGGCTTTCCCCCAGGCTAAACATACAGTTCCTTCAACAGATGATCACATGTCATAAACTCAAAGCCCTTCACCCTCCTGGTCTCCTTCACCTTATCATTTAAGTCCCTCTTGAACACAATTCTCCAGATAAGGACAAAGGACAGTGGCATTATCACATCCTTGTTCATGAAAACTCTGCCCTCCTAATGTAGCTCAATTATATTATCCCATTGCTTTAGCTTTATTGGTTTCCACATCATATTGCTCACCTGAACCAGGTTGGAGCAAGGGCACATACAACGATTGGAATTCCTGTGATCTTAGGCTACAGTCTGTCTACCTCCTGAGTCACTGATGAAAGAGAAGAAGGAGTAGATGGAATTCACATTAGTCACCAAAAGGAACTAGGCTGGTAACCATTTTGATAAACCTTGGGAGACTTTCTATTATGTCTTAGCTACTAATCCCAGAAAGATAATCGCTGCCATCAGATCAACTAATGACTGTTTCAGTACCACAGAGAGGTGCATCATCAACAACCTATTACTCTCCTTTTCTTCCCCAGCCCTTATTGGAGGATCTTTCACCTAACAGCTTCTGTATCTCTATTACAATATTCTTGAGAATAAAAAGAGTGTCTTCCTCCTTAGAGCATCCAGCTCTCCACTGCAGGAAGAATCTCAACTTTTTTTTTTCAAGATCTACTTGTATAACTATCCTTTTCCTTCCTTTCTCTTCTGTGTAGTACCCCAAGGAGTTCTGGATGAAAATCCTTCTGGGTCCCTACAGACCCCTTTAAATCAACTTCAGTACCCTGGCATCTGGGATAATACAGCATAGCTTGAAATATCTATTGGAACATAATAGAGCCAGGATAATTAGCCCAGGCAATCACCTTCAAGTCCCATGCACACACAAATACATACATATGTATGTATGTATGTGTGTATGTATATGTATATATGTATGCATATAGAAATAAATACATGTCCATTGTGCTATGTCTATTACATGCAATAGACATACTATGCAAAACATCCCCTGTTAAGCTGTATCAAGGATATAGGTCTAAATTACATGTAGAATACAGTACAAATACATCTCATGGGAGGTGTCCAGAAAACAAAAGCAAATATGTATAACAACAAATAACCATAAAGCAACCATGAGAATAAGGCCACAAGATAACAAATTAGAAACGTTATGTATATACAGCTAGGAGCAAACTAAGCAAAGTTAAACTATCGTAGCTACGATGCAGACAAGATAACAGTATAAACCAAGTAGGCATCATATGAAAATAATAAAATAGAAGCATACTTAAACATTCAGATATTAGCCCATGCACACTAATACGACATATATCAACATGTAAATATCCAAACAAGAAAAAGTTATCTCAAAAGAATTAGTCTGACTCATAAAAGGGACACGCTAGACTCTCCAATCCCAGCCTAAAGCAATGGAGAAATGTCCTTTTTTTCCTAGTGGATCCCTGTGAAATAAGGATCCTGAGAGAATCTTGGAGAAATACCTCTAATCAGACCCATCAAATGGGAAGCACCAAAGCAATGTCACGGATGAGCTGTCCAGGTGGGACACTCTCTGGACTCACTAAGGGAGGAAAGAGTCCCCTTCTCCACACCAAAGTCATAGTGATACTAAAAAGGGTGCACATGGCCTTAGGGTCATGTCAATCCTACCCCATGACAAGTAGAGCTGGGAGACAACTAGGAGAGCATGGGAAGCCCTCACTCTGGCTGCCTTTGCTTCTCTCGCTGTATTTCCTTTACTTTAGCAGATCAGAAGTGGTGACAGCATGTAATGGAGCAATTGTAGTTGGGGCCAGAGCCAGAGGAGTCTGTTGGAAAGGACAGCAGCCACTTGAAGTAGGAGTGGCCAATGGCGCTATCTGCACTGGGAATGGAGGGAAACAGGAAAAATGGGCAAAAAGCGCCAGTTGCTAAAAGGAAGACAACTTCAGGAAATGTAACTGTCTTCAAGAAGTGCCAGCTTGGATTCAACCATGGCATGAATACTTGGGAGTGACACCTCAGAAGGATTTGGTGAGAGTTCTTCAAAGGGAGAAAAGGACTTCCAAAGCCAGGAGCTGTGAGGTATCCTTCAGTCAGTACTGTGCTGGTAATGTTTAATCCTTCTCTCCCTCCCCCAAATGTATGTACAATACACTTTTAAGTTTGATCTAATCCATTAACATACATTTTCTCCATCCCTTTCTTTTTTTAATTTTTTGGAGTCAATCTGCGTTAAGTGACTTGCCCACCAGGGTCTCACAGCTACTAAGTGTCTGAGGCCAGATTTGAACTGAGGTCCTCCTGACTCCAGGGCCAGTGCTCTATCCACTGTGGCACTTATCTGTCCCTCTCTATCACTTTCTTAATCAACAAAACAATCCAAGCCCTCTTGAATAATATTTACTGATTTCCAAGGTAAAAATGATCATAATGAAAATTGGCTCTCTCCAAGCAGTTTAAGATGATGCCAACATACCCCACCAGTTGTTCTCTACATGTGTACCCCTCCACCTTTTTTGCCTTTAAGTTTCAAATGCAGCATCAGATACATACTAGCTGCATGACCCTGGGCAAGTCACTTAACTCAGTTTCCTCATCTTTAAAATGAGCTGGAGAAGGAAATGACAAACCACTCCAGTAACTTTAGGCAAATGGGGTCACAGAGAGACTGACAAGACCAAAATGGTGCCACAACAACAAATTGTTGATGGTGAGCACACTTTGGTAGGGGGGAAACTTAGGAGGGAAACAGAAACCCAACCCCTCAAGATTACCCCTAGAAGTTTACCCTACCAGTTCAAGAACAGATTGGAAATGGGCAGAGGGATTGCTATACCTTTTTTACAATGGAGAAACTGAAGCTTTCTAGTAAGTATTAAATCTATGACTTGAACCCAGGTCTTCCGACTCCCAAACTTTTACACCAATGGTAAATTGAAGTGTTGATCGTTAACCATAAATAACAGTTCATTATAGAATTCTCTTATAAAGTACACTTCTCTAATACATCAAAATATAAATCTATTTGACAAAATTCCATTTACATCCAGTTTCTGCCTTGTAAAATAAGGAGTGAAGGGTGAGGTAATTAACCAAAAATGCCTAGGTTTGCTTCCATCTATAATATTATATGATTCTAAACCTTTAAGGAAGTATTTTGCTTTACAATAAATTACTACATCATAATAGTATGTCACTAGTAATTTCCTATTAGTGCTATGTGATTGAGTGGTACATAAAATATTGAAGTGGTCATGCCCAAAAGCAATGTTAAGCTAAAGTAAGTAAAGTTTCTCTTCAGTGTCTTCTATATCTCCTTTCCAGCCTTTTATCTCCTTTTACTGTACTACTGACCTTTCCTTCTTTCCTTCCTCTGCATTCCCATGCCAAGTATTCTCATCAAAAGCAAGGACCCCATCATGATACCTACCCTAGGAAGTACCCCATGTTCCTTAGATTTTGCTCTTTTCTCCTTCACTTTTTATTCACCCCCACTTAAAATGTACCTTTCCCATGTTCTTTTCCCTCAGGGATATGGCTTCTTATAAATCTGTTAATGTTAGTGGATACTAACACCTACTTTTTAAGGAATAGTCAATATCTACAGATGGGTTTCTGAAGATACAAAGCCTTTGCTCAAAAGGAGTAAATCTATTGGTGGAAAATTCAAGCACCATACTGGCAGAAGAGTGTTTTTTAAAAAAGATGAAATACAAATTCAGAAGAATAGTGAGGGGCTGCAGAGAGGTAACAGGGTTCAAAGGCTTCAGTGCAAGCATCAATTTTCAATGTTCCTTTATTTAAAGTGTGTTGAATTCCTTGTAGGTGAAGAATCTTTCTGAAGAGATGACAGCTCTAGAAGCAAATATTTCCAAGCTGAACAAAGAAAAGAAATCTCTCCAGGATGCACATCAGCAAACTCTAGATGATTTACAGGCTGAAGAAGATAAAGTCAACAGTCTGATCAAAATGAAAGTTAAACTTGAACAGCAAGTAGATGATGTAAGAATATTTAGTATTGCAGCTGAATATTCAGTGGGCATATGATGCTGAATGGAAAGTATAGTACCATCATCCCACATTCGTAAATGCTGAAGATACAACTTTCAAATGAAAAAATTGCAATCCAATCTTCAATTTTCCTTTTTGTGGCAATGAAAATTGCTTTTTTTTCCAGCACCATGATGGAGTAACACTTGAATTTCATTCATTCATTCATTCATTCATTCATTCATTTGTACTATACTGGTAAGGGGTGCCCAAATTCACCAAATGTTATGATAGTACATAGACTGCAATACTTTATTCAACTTGTTTGTGACCAGACTAGTTAAATACCAGTTGGAGAGGGAACCCCTATGGTTAAATTCACAGGTCATATCCACTAGAGTTGAGTATGTACATTAACACTTTGTTATTGTTCAGTCGAGTCTAACTCTTCATGACCATATCACACAAATACTGTGAGTTTTGTTTTTGTTTTGGGGGGCATTTTTTGGCAAAGATACTGGAGTGGTTTGCCATTTCTTTCTCCAGGTCATTTTACAGATGAGGAAACTGAGGCAAACAAGGTTAAGTGACTTGCCCAGGGTCACACAGCTGAGGCTGAATTTGAACTCAGGTCTTCTTGACATCAGTCTAGTACTCTATCTACTAAGCATCCTAGCTATTTTAACACTTTGGTCTTCCCCAATCCCATAATGAGCTGGGTGTGAGATCCAATCCACCCTGTACATAGCTGTAGGGATGCTACAAAGTAACATTAATTTCTTAACTGGCTAACCTACAGAGGTGGGATAAGGGAAGGGTAAAGGAGGGGAAGCACTGGAATCTCTAATTGTCCTGATTTATATCTTGCCACTGGACCTAAATAGCTCCAGAGGAGAGATTGAGGCTGGTGACTTTGCACATCCCTGCAAATCCAATCCACTTCAAGTCATGACATTGCCTACCCAATGCCATGGTCCTCTTAGAGAACAAAGGAAAAACAACCTACAAGAAGCATGCATGCTCTGGATACAGGTCAGAAGGAATCATAGTATCTTAAGATTTAGAACTGGAAGAAGTCACAGATTTAACAAGATCTCAAGCTGAAAGGGATCTTCAGAAATCATCTGATTCAGCCCCTCCATTTCACAGGGTTGAAGGAGGAAATGCATTGGGAGTAGAAGATCAGGGAAGATTCATTCCCTGCCTAACCAAGGAGGGCTGCAGTCAACACATACTATGAGATACAAGGGGTCCTAGAGTATTTACACAAAATCTGACTTCCAATAACTACCTTCTAAAGGACATTGTGTTATTTTCTAGTGGAAAGCACTGAATTTCAAGTTCAAAGGATCTTAATTTGACTCCTGGCTGTGCTACAGAATAGCTCTCTGACCTTGTGCAAGCCAATAAAATTCTCTAGGTTTTCTTATCTGCAAAAATGAGTGGGTTGAACAAGATGATTTCTAAAGTCTCTTCTGACTATAAATCCTATTATCCTATAATCCTATGAAATGGACTAGTTTATGTCCCTGGCTCATATTGAACTTAATCTCTTTCTCTTTTTAGCTAGAGGGTTCTTTGGACCAGGAAAAGAAACTCCGAACAGAACTAGAACGAATGAAGAGGAAGCTTGAGGGAGATGTGAAGCTATCCCAGGAATCTGTCATGGACTTAGAAAATGACAAACAACAAAATGAGGAAAAAATGAAGAAGTATAAAGTTGACCTTTTTATATTGTATCTTTGAAATTAAATCTGAAAGCCAAATTCAGTTTTCAAATCCTGGCATCTGATATGCTTTTGAATTTTTGCTAGGAAAGAATTTGAAATCAGTCAGTTACAAAGCAGAGTTGAGGATGAGCAGGTACAGAGTTTGCAACTGCAGAAGAAGATTAAGGAGTTACAGGTAAAAAAAATTTTAAACTATTTTTACAAAAAAAGCCTTCCCAAATTCCCTTTCTTCCCCATATTTATCCTTTCTTTATCCCAGTATCCATCTTCCTTCACATTAGAGATAGAGAAATTATCCTCTCTCCTACTCTGTGTTTCTTGCCTTCCTTCTCTTCTTCCCCCCTACCATTAGTACCTCCCCTGCTCCCCTAATCTGAAGAAGTCAAAAAGTCAGCCTATTCCAAAGCAAACTTAGGAACTCTCCAGTTCTATCTTAACAATAGCCTGCTGGAGATTTCCACCAAGCATCCAGTTTGTGTCAGGAAGTACATACTTGGAAGAAAGAAAGAAAGAAAGAAGAAAGAAAGAAAGAAAGAAAGAAAGAAAGAAAGAAAGAAGGAAGGAAGGAAGGAAGGAAGGAAGGAAGGAAGGAAGGAAGGAAGGAAGGAAGGAAGGAAGGAAGGAAGGAAGGAAGGAAGGAAGGAAGGAAAGAAGGAAAAAAGGGAAGGAAGGAAGGAAGAAAGAGAAAAAGAAAAGAAAGAAGGAAAGGAAGGAAGGAAGAAGGTAAGAAAGAAAGAACGAGTCCCACATTCTTTCAAGGATGCAGCTTGTAAATTGACTAAAATATATCCCAAGTAAATCCAAGACAGTTTCTGGGGGAGACACTAGAAGCTAGAGGAATCATGAAAGACCTTATGTAGGAGACATTAATTATGCTGAATTTTGAAGGAGGCTAAGAATTCTAATGGGTAGAGGTAAGTAGGAAATGTCAATGTGAAGAAATGAATGAGTGAATGAAATATATATTAAACACTACGTGCAAAGCACTGTGCTCAGCATTGGAGATACAAGTAGAAAAAAAAAAGACAGTCCTTGCATTCAATGAGTTCATATTCTAAGGGGAAAACAGCACATATGGAAGTTTTCAGCTACAAAGTCAGATAGAAAGATCCTTAATCTCACTTTTTTCAAGGAGCATATTAAGAAAGATGCTGTTTTTCAAGTCAGGAAGATCTGAGTTCAAATCCTGCCTCAGACACTTACAAGTTATATGACCTTGGACAAGTCGCATACCTGTTATCAGCCCTAGTTCCCTCAATGTAAATAGGGATTATAAGAGCACTTTCGGATAGGGTTGTGGTGAGGATCAAATGAGATTAACATAGATAAAGAGTTTTTCAAATCTTAAAGTGATATATAAATGCTAACTGGTCATAGTTGTAGTAGTATTAATATTTTTCTCTCTCCAATCAATTCTCCACATAGCTCTCAGACTAATAATCTGAAAACACTAATCAGATCATGTCATTCCCTTACTTTAAAATAGTAGCTGTTCATTCATTTCAGTCATGTCCAACTCTTCATGACCCCATTTGGGGTTTCCTTGGCAAAGATACTGGAGTGGTTCACCATTTCCTCCTCCAGCTCATTTTACACATGAGAAAACTGAGGCAAACAGGGTTGTGACTTGCCCAGAGTCACATAGCTAGTAAGTGTCTGAAGCCTGATTTGAACTCAGGAACATGAATCTTCCTGACTCCAGACCCTGCCCTTTATTTACTGCTCCCTCTGAAATAAAATACAAACTCCTCTGTTACTGAATACCATTCTTACAATGACTCTCCTGGGTCCCTTGCTCAATCTTTCCAGCCCAACTGGTCTACTGGGTGCTCTCTATAAGCAACATCTGCCCTCCTGATGTTGTGTCTTTACACAGGTTCTATGTCTTTGTAAAAGTAGTCCTCTACTGGACTGCACCCCCTCCCCATCTTCATCCCTTAGGCTGTTTAGGGTCCTCCAAAGAATAGCTCAGATGCTATTTCCTAAACAAGACCTTTATTGATCCTCCTCAGTCAGTACTCATTCTCTCTTGAAATTGCTTTGCTTAATTTTGTGTATATTTCACATTTATTTTTGCACATTTTATTTCCCTGCTAGAAAGTAAGCTCATTCCGGTTTGTACCTCATGTGTAACACAGGGTCTTGCACATAGTAGGTGTTCAGTGATTGAGGAAAGAGGCCCATTACTTTGGAAAGAACATAGACTCATAGTCAGAGAAATGGAGAGATCTGCATTCATATCCTGCCTCTGACATTTATTGCTATCATGACCTTGGACAAGTGACTTATTCTCTTTAAAGTTCAGTATCTTCACCTATAAAATAAGAACGTGGATTACTAGTCTTCAGGATCCCTTTTATCTCTAGAGCTGTAATCCCATGAAACACTGTAAAATGTTATAAATGTTTGTTGAATTGAATGGAATTGTACATTTTAGGCTCGTATAGAAGAAGTGGAGGAGGAAATTGAAGCCGAGCATACACTTCGAGGAAGGATTGAGAGGCAGCGCTCCGATCTCTCCAGGGAACTCGAGGAGATCAGCGAGCGCCTGGAACAAGCTGGAGGCGCGACGTCGGCTCAGGTGGAGCTGAACAAGAAGCGAGAGACCGAATTCCAGAAGCTGCGCCGAGACTTCGAAGAGGCCACCCTGCAGCATGAGGCCACCGTGGCCACCCTCCGCAAAAAGCACGCCGACAGCGTGGCGGAGCTCCAGGAGCAAATCGACAGCCTGCAGAGGGTCAAGCAGAAACTGGAGAAGGAGAAGAGCGAGCTGAAGATGGAGGTTGACGACCTTGCCAGCAATGTAGAAAGTGTCTCCAAATCTAAGGTAGATTCACAGGTTTTAGAAAATTCTACAATTCTACAATTCCTTCTGGTGATAGGCAGTGCCTAGAATGTATACAGCTCTTATTCAGGCTTATAAAGCACTTTTACTGCGTGTGTGTGTGTGTGTGTGTGTGTGTGTGTGTGTGTGTGAGAGAGAGAGAGAGAGAGAGAGAGAGAGAGAGAGAGAGAGAGAGAGAGAAAGAGAGAGAAAAAAGAAAGAAAGAGACTGTTAAGACACTTTAATGTTCTTATTTGTTCCTCACAACAGCCCTGAGAGGCAGGTATTTTAATTGTATAGATGAGGAAACTGAGGCAGACTTGCCCAAGTTCACATGGTCGATGTCAGGATCGAGGCAGGATTCAAACATGAGTCTTCTTGACTCCAAGTCCATCAGCTGCCTCAGCTGTTAGTAGACATTACTACTATGCCCACTGACTTACCTCAAGTCCTAAATGGAGCTCATCTCGCTGTCATACCCTCAGTACACTGAGTCACCCAGAACTGTGACAATCTTCTAAGTGAATTAAAATTCACTGCAGTAGCCTATCTTTCCCAGTGCTGGGAAGTCAGTCATTGGTCCAAGTCCTAGTATAGTAGAAAAACTATAAAGCGTTTCCCATCTGAGGTAGGCTTGGCCTTGGTTTCAGGGTCTTATTATTAATTCATGTGTTATACATATCTGTGCTTTCCTGATTCCTTTCCAGACTCACTGCTTTATGTACATATCTGGCTTCTATGAACTCCCTGTCTCTTAGCAGCTTTCTTTGTCTCAAACAACTATTGCATACCAATCTCTGAATTCTTCGTGTATCCGATGGACTTCCTGGGTCCTCACTGTCTCCTGGATATGCATATAATTTACTTTCATATACCTGCTTTTGGCTTCTAATAGGCCTCTGCAGCTCATTGCTACTTAAAGACGAGCATTTCCTTCACATTCATCTGAGGCTGCTATCATTCAACCTGCGTAGCAAGTACAAATAAAAAATACTATATACAATGATGGTGGCAAAATAATTTCTCTGCCATACAAATAGTGTTTTGAATGGTGCTTTGAGATTGGTGCATTTTTTCCTGATCAGAGCAGCCTTATGGGGTAGTCATTACAAATCTTAGTTATTATTCCCACTATGTTGATGAGGAAATAATCTCCAAGATTAAGTGATTTGCCCAAGGTCACCCAACTAGGAAGTGTCAGGGTCAGAATCTGAACTCATGTATCTTCTGATTGAAAGTCCAGTGTACTTTCCATGAGTGGAATAGTATGGTATGATGAAAAGATCCCTGGTCTTATAAGACAGGAGTTCAGATTCTGACTTACTAGTTATATCATCGTGGGTCAATCATTTAAATTCTCTATAATTTAATTTTCTCATCTGTAAAATGGGAATGATGATAATACTTATATTACCTACCTACATCACAGTGTTGTTGTAAAAAAGGTTCTTTGTAAGCCCTGTGGTTCTTTTGCATAAGTGTGAGTTACTAGTCTAACAAGTCCAAGTGTCAGGTTGGGAATTTTACTCCATGAATATAGACAAACACTTTTCTGATGTGTACAATAAAACATATCATACTTTACAATACAAAAAGGCAATGTCTTTCCTTCTTCAAAGAAGGAAAAGAAACTAGTTTTGAACCTTGCCCCAAAGAAGAGATATGAAGATGTAACTCCCTTCTTTGTAGAGGTGAAGAACCAAGTATCCTTATTGGTTGGTGTGCTTTTATGGAGCTGTATTTTTTCCTATTCTTTGTGATAAGCAATAGTTCTCTAAGAGGAGAAAGAAAGAATTTATTGAGAAATGAAGATATGGCAAAAAGGAAAAGATGTGAATTTTTTTAAAAAAAACAAGCAGTTCTCAAGTATTTGTGTTTCCATACTTTAAATGGTAGTATAAGTACTTTTTTATTTTTAGAGAGGCAATCAGAACTAGGTGACTTCCCCAGTGTCACATAGCTAGTAAGTGTCTGAGATCAGATGGGAACTCAGGTCCTTCTGATTCTATTGCTCTGTCTATTGTACCACCTAATTACTTTTTAAAAGGAAATCTGTTGTTTTTTGCGTGTGTCTGTCTCTTTTGCAAACCTCTTTGCTCTCTCTTCTTTCATTCTTATTTCCTTCTTTTCTCTCTTTTACATATTTTTCTCTTCTCATACCTTTAAATGGAAAGAATATAGAACTGAAAAGAAACATGGCACATTTAATTGAGAGCAGGCCTCTTTAACCCAGGTTAGAAAAACCTGGGTTCAAATCCCACCAATACCACCTAGCTGCTAAGTAGTCCTGAACATGTTATTTAATCTCTCAGTGCCCTGAGCAACTCTCTGGCATAAATTTCAGCTATAAATTTCTGCTGACAATCTTCAGTCGTAAAAGAGGTTTCCTTACAGGAAGTCTCCTATACTAATGAAATCATAGGATTAGGTCAAAAAAGTAAATAAAACTAGTATATATTTAGTAAGGTGCAATTGAAAGACTACTGAACTTGAAGTCAGAAGATAGGCTCAATCTAAACTCTGCCTCTAGCTAAATAATTAGAGGAAAATCACTTAATCTCTGGTAAGTCTCAGTCTTCCCATCTGTAAAATGGTAATAATAATACATTAAACTACTGATTTTGTAAATTAAAAAATGCTATGGAAATATGAGTTAATCTTATAGGGTATCCCCAAAGTCTTAATGTAGTTTTAAGCTCTTAAAGCCTAAAACTATACCAAGACTTTTGGGACACTGTATCATCTGCAAAATGAGCTGGAGAAAGAAATGGCAACCATTCTGGGGTCTTTGCCAAGAAATCCTCAAATGGGGTCATGAAAAGTTCAGACAGGACAAATCAAGTAAACAACAAAATATTTCTGAAAAGCATTTCATGTTCTTTTTTTTTTTTTAATTTTAAAAACCATGTGGAACTCTGCCTTGAAAGGCATGGGGGAAGGTAATTCAGACGTGACCATAGGTTTGTTTCCCGAGGATACAGACCTTCAGTAGAACAGGGCTCTCTTGTTTTTAAGCTATTTTATGTGTCTATCTTTTCTTCCTCAACAAGAGAAAATAAGCTCCTTAAGACAGGATTCTTTTAAATGATATACTAGCTGTCAGCTATAATATAAAAATATTTTTTAATCTATGATTTCACTGGTACAGAGAATATCTTGTAAGGAGATTTTCCTCTCCCAATGCAATTTGATTCAGTTATTCTTGTTGGAGCACTGGGAGATGAAGTGATTTTTCGGGGTTATACAATAAGTATGTGTGTGAAGCAGAGTTGGGACCCGAATCTTCCTGACTCTGAGATCAGGTTTCCGTCTTTTCTGCAGTACTGTCTCTTAATGAGTTAATGTGCTGATGAATGATGGAATTGGAATATTTATTTGTTGGGGGAAGGGGAGAGGTTCCACCACATATGATTTCAATTGTTTTTAACCCTACATGCTATTATTTCTTAAAGAGCAACATAGAAAAAATGTACCGGACCCTAGAAGATCAGTTCAGTGAAATCAGTGCAAAGGATGACCAACACACACAGTTGATCCATGATCTGAATATGCAAAAAGCTCAGATGCAGACCCAAAATGGTAAGAACGGGATACAGATTAATGACAAAACATGAACCAATGGGGAGAAGTGATATTTGCTGATGGAGAGGGTCTGCCCATATCTGTGTTCCAGGTGAGCTCAACCATCAACTGGAAGAGAAGGAGTCTCTGGTTTCACAACTGACCAAAGGAAAACAGGTAATAACCTACCAACTGGAGGAACTGAAGAGACAACTAGAAGAAGAAATCAAGGTCAGAGCCAACTTTTTTTTCTAATACTAATGCGAAACTGATATCTGAGATATTCTTCAAGTTTCCCTAGGTCAGAAAGTCCTTCACAGGGAGTAGCATTCAAGGCCCTCCATCCCCTAGGACCTTTCTTCCCCTAATCACAATACAGACCTATCAAATCTATCCACTGTAGCCAGACCCAAATTGTTGTCAGACCTCTACATTGTTACTTGTCCCTATGTTTATTCATATTGCCCTTCTGACTTAGAATCCTCTCCTGCTACTTGCTTGAAGACAAAGATTGATTTTTCTGTTTCTCCAGTAAATTTAGCATGGGGTATGGGGTAAGTACTTAATAAAGGTTGATGTGCAGCTCTGCTTTAAGATACAAAAACAGAGGTTACTTTAGAAGACAGAAAAAATAACTTCTAAGAGAGGATGTATAGGTGATTGAGAAAAAATTTTCTTCCTTCCTGGGAATAATTTTTAAAGAATATCTTGGTGTAGAAGTGATCCTAGGTTCTCAGAGGCAGTGTCAGTGAGGTATCATCTCTGGAAGGTCCTACTAACCTGGAAAACCTTTCTTCATAAGTGGGTCCAGAGATGAACTATATGTCTGTTTTTTGAGGACTAGCTTAGCTAACATTCAAGAGTCTCATCACCAAACCAACTTCACAGTGATATTTTTTCAGTCACAATATATTATAGACAGAGTATAATCTGCATTAATAGAGGGAATGTTCATACCAATGAAGTTATGGGTCCTTGAAGTATTGAATTATATATATATGTAAGGACATAAAAATAGTCACACTAGAGGAACCCCCCCACTCCAGTCAATCTAGTCTGTAATTCTCTCTGGTAATGAGATTTTCCATTCAGTCTAAGTAAGAATGAGTGGAACATGACCTTTAATTGATTGGTTACATAGCACTTTCCCACCTCATGAAGAGTTAGAAAGTAGAATTACCAGTGCTATATAAACTATTTAGAAAAATAGGCAAAGAAGGAGTCTGTCAAATTTCTTTTATGACACAAATATGGTTCTGATACCTAAACCCAAAAGAGTTAAAAACAAAGAAAGAAAATACAGACCAATTTTCCTAATGAATATTGATGCAAAAAATTTTAAACAAAATATTTTCAAGGAGATTACAGCAATATATCATCAAGATCATACATTATGACCAGGTAGGATTTATGCCAGGAATGTAGGGTTGCTTCAATGTCAGGAAAACTATCAGCATAATTGATTATATCAACAGCAAAACCAGTAGAAATCATATGATCATGCCAATAGATGAAGAAAATGTTTTTGACAAAATACAGCATCCATTCCTATTAAAAACGCTAAAGAGCATAGGAATAAATGGAGCTTTCCTTAACATGATAAGTAGTATCCATCTAAAACCATCAGTAAGCATTATCTGTAATAGGGATAAATAGAAGCCTTCCCAGTAAGGTCAGGGGTGAAGCAGGGATGCTTATTATCACCACTATTATTCAATATTATAGTAAAAAATATTAGCTTTAGTAATAAGAGAAGAAAATTGAAGGAATTAGAATAGCAACGAAGAAAGAAAACTATCATTCTTTGCAGATGGTATACTCAGAGAATCCTAGAGAATCAACTAAAAAAGTAGTTGAAATAATTAACAACTTGAGTAAAATTACAGGATATATAATAAACATATAAATCACCAGCATTCCTAGATATAATCAACAAAGCCCAACAGGAAGAGATAGAAAGTGAAATTCCATTTAAAATTACTGTAGACAATATAAAACACTTGTGAGTCTACCTGCCAAGACAAACCCAGGAACTATAAAAACACAGTGACAAAACACTATTCACACAAATCACACGAGATCAAACAACTGAAAAAATAACAATTGCTCATGGATAGGTTCAGTCAATATAATAAAAATGACAGTTCTACCCAGATTAATTTAATTAGTCAGTGCCATACTAAAAAGCTACCGAAAATTATTTTATAGAGCTAGAAAAAATTACAAAATTCATCTGGAAGAACAAAAGGTCAAGAATGTCAAGGGAATTAATGGGGAAAAAAGCTAAGGAAGGTGGACTATCCACACCAGATCTCAAACTATATTATAAAGTGGTAACCATCAAAGTTATGTGGTACTTGCCATGAAATAGGGTGGTAGAGTAGTGGAATAGATTAGGTATACAAGACTCAGTAGTAAAAAACCATAGTAATCTAATTTTGATAAATCCAAAGAACCTCAGCTTCTGGGACATGAACCTACTATTGGACAAAAACTTCTGGGAAAACTGGAAAACAGTACAGTAGAAACTAGTTATTGACCAATATCTTAGAACATATACCAAGATAAGATCAAAATGGGTACATGATTTATACATAAAGGTTAATACCATAAGCAAATTAGAAGAGCAAGGAATAGTTTATCTTTCAGTCATATGGAGAAGGAAAGAATTTATGAACAAAAAAGATAGCATTATGAAATATAAAATGAATCATTTTGATTACATCAAATTTAAAAGCTTTTGCACAAACAAAACCAATGCAACTAAGATTAGAAGAAAAGTAGAAAATAAGGAAACAATTTTTACAGCAAAGGTCTCTGACAAAGACTTCATTTCTCATATATAGAGAGAGAACTCAGTCAAATTTATAAGAATACAAGTCATTCTCCAATTGATTCATGTTGAAAGGACATGAACAGGCACTTTTCAGATGAAGTTATCTATGGTTGTGAAAAAATGCTCTAAATCACTATTGATTAGAGAAATGCAAATTAAAACAACTCTGAGGTACCACATCACACCTATCAGATTGGCTAATATGACCGAAAAGGAAAATTATAAATACTGGAGAAGATGTGGGACACTAATGCACTATTGGTGGAATTGCCAACTGATTCAACAATCCTGGAGAGCAATTTGGAACTACATACAAAGGACAATCAAATTGTGCATATCCTTTGATCCAGCAATACTACTACTAGATCTGTATCCTAAAGGGATTTTTTAAAGGGGGAGGGAGAGGGGGAGAAGACCTACTTGTACAAAAATATTTATAGCAGTTCTTTTTGTGTTAGCAAAGAATTAGATATTGAAGGAATGTCTGTCAATTGGGGAATGGTTAAACAAGTTGTGATATATGAATGTAAAAGAATACTATTGTGCTGTAAGAAATAACCAGTGGATTTCTGAAAATCTGGGAAGATTTACATGAATTAATGCAAAATGAAGTGAGCAGTACCAGGAGAACACTGTACACAGTAAAAGCAACATAGGATGATGATCAACTATGAATGACTTGGCTATTTTCAGGAATACAGTGATTCAAGACAATTCCAAAGGTCTCATGAGGAAAAATGCTATTCACATCCAGAGAAAGAACTGATGGTGTCTGAATTCAAATCAAAGCATACTGTTTTCACTTGCCTTATTTTTTTCTTATTTTTCTAGTCTCTTTCTTCTTTCACAACATGACTAATATGGAAATACATTTTTACCAGATTGCACATAAATAACCAATATCAGATTACTTACTGTCCTGGGGAGAGAGAAAATTTGAAATTCAAAATTTTTTAAAAGAATGTTAAAATTTGTATTTACATGTAATTAGAAAAAAATGCTATACAAATAGTTTTTAAAAGTAGAATTAAAAGAGACCTTGTACTCCAGTTTAAATCAAAATATCCTACTTTAGAAGCTGATTTTTATCCCTTCTATACTGTTATCATTCCAGGCCAAGAATGCTCTTGCCCATGCACTACAGGCTTCCCGTCACAACTTTGACTTGTTAAGAGAACAATATGAAGAAGAACAGGAAGCCAAAGCTGAACTCCAGAGGGTCATGTCCAGAGCCAACAATGAAGTGGCCCAGTGGAGAAACAAATATGAGACTGATGCCATACAACGTACAGAGGAACTAGAAGAGGCTAAGTATGGACTCTGGAATTTGCGGGGTGGAAAATTGGTGAATAGGCAGGCCAGTACTCATAGTAAATCTCCATTCTTGAAAATCTTTATGCATCTTATTTTCCGAGCCTATTTCTAAATACTTATATAGTATCCTGCAACCCCATGGCAACTCCCAGCCCCTCCTCAAATAATCCCATCATTCCACCCGCCTCCCTTCTGTGACTGATTTGAGCCAGATCTACTTCTAACTTGCCTCCCCCAAGCCTTTTCAGGCTCCCCCAGATGGTTCTTATATTCTCTTACATCACTAAATATCTTAAATCATCTTACCTCATCCTTGCAAGTTATTTATCTTTCCTCATGTAGCAGGAGACTGGTCAATGAGGGTCCCAATCCTGGAAGCATGTGCAGTAGACTCCTTGTTGCCAACCTACATGAAGGGCTTAGGGAGCCTGCTTCTAGGAGTTTGTGTTGATGTGTGATGAGGGGGTCCTCCAGTACAAAGCATGTATAAGTATCATGTGATTATGTTTCATTTGTCCACTGAGTAGTGAAAAAAAGCCTTTTGATGGGCTGCTGAGCCGGAACTGAATGTGCATACAAAAGTCACTATAGCTAAATTGATCTCTCTCTTCAAAGACCTTTTCTACTTTCTCTTACGGTGCTCACTGATTATCCCATTGATCCCAATATTTAGCTATATAGAGAGTTTACTACCTTTCATGCAACTATGTTCCAGAAAGACTCAATTTTGGCATATTGAGGGACACTTCTAGTATACTTCAGTTGGAAGAACCTAGACTTCTCCCTTCCCCAACTCTCCATTATATTTGATAGTTTCCCTATGCATTTGGAAATAATTCCTTTTTGAGGAATTATCTTTGGTCCTTTTAGGAAAAAACTAGCCCAGCGGCTCCAAGAAGCTGAAGAAAATATTGAGACTGTGAACTCCAAATGTTCATCTTTGGAGAAAACTAAGCAGAGGCTTCAGGGGGAAGTGGATGACCTTATGCTTGATTTGGAAAGATCTAACACTGCCTGTGCTGCTCTGGACAAGAAACAGAGGAACTTCGATAAGGTCCTTCCTCAAATTTGTAGAAATAGAAATACATGGCAAGAATCCCTAGTCTACTGTTTTCATAAGGCTGTTGTAGGAAAAATGTTCTCTAAAAGAAAAGCACAATATAAGTGTGACTCATTTGTTATACCCTAAAGTTATCCAACTTAGAAAGCAAAAGAACCTCATAATAGTCCATAATTGTCATTTGTCCCTCCCAATCTATAATGATGGAGTATTAAATAAACAATGGAGTACACATGTCTAAAATCAGCCCTTGAGTGCATAAGGGTGCTAAATGTACAGAGGTAAAAGTGTGTATGGACTCGGAGAAAGTCTGAGAAATTGAGTCAATGTAAATATTAGGTCTATGAGTCAGAGAGCAAGAAAGTGGATCAGCGTATTTGTGTTAAGAAAAAAATTAGAAGAGGCAGCGGGGTGGTGTGGTGAATAGAGGACAGGACCTGAGTTCAAATCTGACCTCAGACACTTGACACTTACTGGCTGTGTGACCTTGGGCAAGTCACTTAACCCCTTGACTTCCCCCACAAAATAAAAAGGGAATTAGAAGTATGACCCATGTGGAACCCAGAAGTTTGGGAGACACCATAATAGGGAACTTGCTGGAGTGTGATCTTCTTTTTCACTGACATTTATGTACTATGTTAAATTTTGCAAAGTGATTTGCATATTTTATCTCCCTTGAACCTCACAACAACCCCATGATATAACTAATGTGGGTAATATTATCCCAATGTATTGATGAGGAAACTGAGACTCAAAAACTTCAATGACTTGCCCATGATCATACAGACAGGATCGGAACATGGGTCTCCCTGACACTAAATTGAAAATTCTAAGAAAGGGTAGTAGGCCTGGTGGAAGGAGCATGCTGCATAACATGTGAGAGATGCTTAATAAATGTTTGTTGAATTTAAGACTGTATGTCATTCTGGCTTCCAGGGCACTTCTCTGGTGTAACACAACATGTGGGGAAGCATAATGGCAGGCTCTCCTAGATTGTGATGGGAGAGGCAAAGCAGGAGAGTACAAAAGACACTCAGGTCTCAGCTGGGCTACGGAATAGCCATTATTAGGCTGTGAACAAGTCGCTGAGCCTTTCTGAGCCCCAGCTTCCTCAAATGCAAATGGGAGGTGCTCCCTGAACTTCCTGTCTCAGCACTTTTCTGAGAAAAGCATCTCAGAAACTGTAAGGTGTCATATGAACACAAACAATTGTTAAGAGAGTCTGAGGCACCAAGGCAGTCCAGTGGAAAGTGTCCTGGGCTTGTAGTCAGAATATATGAGTTCAAATCCCATCTCAAACATTTGCTAGCTGTGTGAGCTTAGGAACTTAACTCACATAATCTTTCCCAACCCATTTCCTCAGCTATAAAATGGGAATAAAAATAACACTTATTTGACAGGTTTGTTGGCAAGGATCAAGTGAGATTATATATAAAGTGCTTTGCAAATCTTCAAGGGTTATATCAATGTAGCTAGGTGTTACAGGCACTAGGGTCAGGAAGATCTGAGTTCAAATTCAGCCTCTGTTACTTACAGCTATATGACCCTGGGCAAGTCACTTAACCTCTGCCTCAGTTTTCCTATCTGCAAAATGAATATGATAATAGCACCTACATCGTTGTTGTGAGGATCAAATGAATTAATATTTGTAAAGCACTTAGCACAGTGCCTGGCACAAAGTAAGCTCTATATAAGTGTTAGGTATTATAATTATTGTTATTAAATTCTAACTATTATGATTATATTACAAGATAACCTTGGTCTATAATCACACACTCCTAGTTTTTTTATAAGTTGTTATACCCCACCATTGATTATTTGTTTTGGTTGGACTATATAGTATTGGGGGATGGGGGAAAACAAGAAGTGGTAATATTTTATAAGACAGATTTCATAATATCCATTTAACCCATTTGTGACAATATATAACATTTTAACCTCACAATGCCAGAACCCCTTATTCTTTAACTCCTAAGGATGAGATAAACTCAGTTCCTTCAGTAATGTATATACATATGTATACATATACATTTGTATGTATATTTGTATGTATATATAGATATATGTATGTATTTGTGTGTATACAAAAATATATAGATATTTATAGCTCTTACATCCAATTCCTGCATGAGTCAAAACATCACCTGTGATATTGATCCTCTTTGAAAATGAAGGATGAACAATGAACAATATATGTATATAAATATATACATATATATTCTTTAACCTGAAGAAGACCTGTCACTGCTACTTCCATTACAAACCCTTATGATTCTCTAGGTTCTTGCGGAGTGGAAGCAAAAACTTGAGGAGAACCAAGCAGAGCTGGAATCTGCTCAGAAAGAATCTCGATCCTTGAGCACTGAACTTTTCAAAATGAAAAATGCCTATGAGGAAGTACTAGACCAGTTAGAGACCATGAAAAGAGAAAACAAGAACTTACAAGGTCAGTCAGTATGCCCACCTTCAGGTGCTTGGAACTTACTAGCTTTCCTATTTGCCCCTCAGGCCCCTATCTTCCCACTCAGCCTCCATTCTGTCTCCTCGGTAGGACCATAAATTTGTTAAATAATAACAGAACTGTGCAACTTTCAAAATTCATTCTCAGTTATTCTCACATCAATAATCTTACAACAACTCAGCCTTTATTCCAAGGCCCAAGACCATGCCTTATTGCTAGCAATTTGGGGATCCACGTTCACCCTTTCCTTAACTACTATTTAGGAGACTGCATTGGATTTTTAAATGCACTTTATTTGTCAGTAGGAAGATCTTTCAGTAATTCCTGTGACTGTTGTCCCATGAGGTCCTCTAACCAGTTGTCTTCTTTGGTTGCCTCCAAGTTATTTTTAAAACCTCATGCAGTTATTGAGATAAATGAGAACTCTTCTTCACATACCCATCTCCGTAGAGGTGAAGTAAGGAAAGATGATCTATGATCTACTTACCATAAAATCATAGAAGTAGAGATGGAAATGTCAGTAGAGGCCATATAGTGAGCATAACCTGCGTATTTTACAGGTGAGGAAACTGAGAGGTAATATGACTTACCTAAGGTTAGATAGATAGCATGTATCATAGCTAAGATTCAATCCCAAATCCTGGACTCCGTGTCTACTACACTAACTCTACACAATGTCTAAAACAGAGTTCTCCTTAGTTCTCTCCTTTTCATGAACCTGTTGGTCAATGGGCAAGATGGGTGATATGCCTATGTGAGGACTTAGGACCACTGTGAAATTATCTAAACAGCAAATTTTGTTATTTCAGAGGAGATTTCTGATTTAAATGAGCTGATTGCAGAAAAAAGCAAGAATATGAAGGAAATGGAGAAGACCAAGAAGCAAGCAGAACAAGAAAAGTCAGATCTCCAAGCTTCTTTAGAAGAGGTTGAGGCAAGTATCTAAAATACTACATGCTGTGCTTCTGGAGAAACATGCGACTGAAATGGTTAAACTAGGGGACCTCTGTAGTCTCTCCCCTTTCTATAGGTCCTCAGGAAAAATACACCCAAGTCATTATTGGAGCAAATTGTCAGTTCTGGGCCTGTACCTTATCTCACCTATTCCATTTCCTTTAGTCAGTAAATGATATTTGACCATTTTAGAAAAACCCTCTCTTTTGTGACTTTCTCAATCCAGTTCTCTCAGGAAGAAAGGAATCCATTCCAAACCACCTTAAGTAACTTAAACTTCACATTGCCCCATATATCTCACTCATCTTTGACCAGGATATTCCATTGCTGCTCTCTGTGCCTTTTCATGGGCTGCTAGGTGGTACAGTGAAGGGAAAGCTGTATCTGCAGACAGGAAGACATCTTCCTGAGTTCAAACCTGGCCTCAGGCATTTACTAGCTAAGTGACCTTTGGCAAGTCACTTAACCCTGTTTGCCTCCTCATCTGTAAAAAAAGAGCTGGAGAAGGAAATGGCAAACTACTCCAGTATCTCTGCCAATAAAACCCCAAACAGGGTCACAAAGAATCAGACAAAACTGAAAAATGACAATGACAGCAACATGCCTTTGCACAGGCTCTTCCCCCTGCCTGGACTGTACCATCTCCTTACCTTCATCTCTCAGAATCTCTAAATCCCTTCAAAATTTAGTATAAGGGTTACCTCCTACCTTCCAATTGCTAGTGCCTTCTTCCTCCCTCTTCCCCAGGGATTTTACTTTGTACATGTCATAGCCCCTTCTCCCACAGAATGTAAATTCCTGGAAGGCAGTGATTGGTTCATTTTTGTTTTTTATCCCTAGTACCTAACGCAGTGACTAGCACGTAGCATGCATTTGTTGAACTGAATTTGGTTGGCCAGAGCCTCTTTATTAACAGCATGCTTTCCCAGACTATTCTGGTTGTGAACAGTTGTGATAGGCCTCACTAAAAGCACTAGCCATACTTTTAGCAAATGAATATTTTGGGTTCTGAGGTGCAGCGGAAGCATGTCAAAGGGATTCAGCAGGGCAGTAGCCTAGTTATAGGAAGAAGACCACTTAAATGCTATATTAAATATGGATTCTAATTCATACTAGTTATTAAAGTAAACCCTATCTTACCTCTTAGACATAAAAAAAAATCACTCCACAACAAACATTAAGCTTTTAGATTTGAATTTTCCTTTTATCTTTGTTCTATATTTCCATCGGGCTATTTTGATGACTTTGTAACTGAATTACATCTTTGGTTTTATTTAAGACTTTGGATAATTTGAATTCAATTGAATTCTACAACCATTTAATGAGTGCCTACTATGTGCAAGACACCGTGCTAAGAGCTGAAGATACAAAGACAAAACATATTAGTTCTTTGCTCTCAGTGAGCAGATATTCTATTGGAACTTATATTTTCCCACCACTCCGATGCTTTTCTTTAATTAATTAGTCTCAGGTACTTGACTCATCTTCACTAGAGATAAGACTGTGCAGGTAAGTTCATTTATAATCAAGGGAGAGTTATGAGCCTAATTGCTTAGCCCCCATCTGTATTCTCTTTGTCCAGGAACACTTTCTATGGAAAAAGTGAGACAATTGAATATCTTTTTTCCACACAGGGCTCGTTGGAACATGAAGAAAGCAAAGTCTTGCGTATCCAGCTAGAGTTAAACCAGGTAAAATCTGAAATTGACCGAAAGGTCACTGAAAAGGATGAGGAAATTGAGCAGTTAAAAAGAAACAGCCAGAGAATGGCAGAGTCCATGCAGAGCATGTTGGATGCTGAGATCAGGAGCAGAAACGATGCCCTGAGGCTTAAGAAAAAAATGGAAGGAGACCTCAATGAAATGGAGATTCAGTTGGGCCGGGCTAACCGCCAGGTGGCTGAAACCCAGAAACACCTGCGTACTTTTCAGGGTCAGCTCAAGGTAAGGGAGGCAGCCTTCAGACCTTCTGTCTGCAGCCTTGTTCTGTCAATCCCAGTCTCACACTTGCTTCCTCCTAAAGGATTCTCAGCTGCAACTGGACGATGCTCTGAGGGACAACAGTAACTTGAAGGAGCAGCTGGCACTTGTGGAACGCAGGAACAGTCTCCTGGTGGAGGAGCTTGATGAGTTGAAAGTGGCTTTGGAGCAAACTGATAGGACACGCAGGCTGTGTGAACAGGAGCTGCTGGATGCAAGTGAAAGGGTGCAACTGCTAAATACTCAGGTACTCTGAGGTCCACTCCAAGAATGGTTCTCTTGCCTCTCCAAAAATGCAGAGATGCAGGAAGGGACAAGCATGCTTCATCTCATGCTTGATTTTAATCCCAGGAATAACTAGGTCTTTGCAGATTAATCTGTTTTCTTTCCCTTATCAGAAAACAAAAACTATGAAATACACAACATGTCCCTTTTTGTTGTAACTGCCAGGGAACACAAGAGCCAGGCTTATTAACAAAGCATTGTAATCTTTTCAACTTTGGCAATGGAAAACATCGACTCCTTCAGCTTGGTTCAGAAGGTCTATATTCTGGTTTATCTCTAAGGGTCTTATGCACTTTGAATTAGCTTTGAAATATAAGCCACCTCAAGCCCTTTTGGAAACATGTAGACTATAAATTTAAGTATTTCAAAATATTTCAGAGATATATTTTTAAAAATCACATAAATATAACCATGAAACAGAGGAAAGAGAACTAGAATTAGAATCAGATGACCCTTGTTCCAAACCCAGCCATAAAATACTACCTGCATGACGTTGTACAAGTCATTTAACATCCTTTGGCCTCAATTTTATTCCTCTGTAAAATAAGGATATTGGATTAGGTGACTTCTGAAGTGTCTTCTAGCTTTAAGTTTATGACATTGAATCCTTATTGTCTAATTTTCTTACTAGAATGCCAGCCTCATAAATACAAAGAAGAAGCTGGAGGCTGACATAGCTGAGTGCCAGAAGGAAGTTGAAAATTCCATACAGGAGGCTCGGAATGCAGAGGAGAAGGCCAAAAAGGCTATCACAGATGTGAGTGCCTTGTTGCCCTTTTCACAGAGGTTAGGTGAAGGGTTTAGGGGAAAGGGTGGGGCCTCTAGGCTTGAGAAGTTTCCTGTAAGAAATCAAAGAAACCTCCTGTATGGGTTAGATAATGATGGGTTAGGTGACTTATTACTATTTCCTGTGGACCTAACCAGGCAGCCATGATGGCTGAGGAGCTGAAGAAGGAGCAGGACACCAGCACCCACCTGGAGAGGATGAAGAAGAACCTGGAGCAGACGGTGAAGGACTTGCAGCACCGCCTGGATGAGGCTGAGCAGCTGGCTCTGAAAGGAGGGAAAAAGCAGATCCAGAAACTGGAGAATAGGGTACAGTGGTGTGAGAATAACCAGGGAGTCATGACTTATCTTAGAATTCTAGGTCTATATAGAATTGTAGTCTACCTACCTACAGACAGTGCCACACAATGAGCAAAGTCATGCAACGGTCTGAAAGTGGGCTTGTGATCATGTCTGCTTGTCAAACATACATACACAAACACACACACACACACAATATTTTATGGTGTTTTGCCAGGACTATTTAAATTTTATTGAATTATTTTATTGATTATTGAAATAATCATTTTTGTGCCTATGACTTTTTAAATATTCATTTTATGAGGAGTTTTATGTAGGTTCAGATCTGTTTATGGAAAATATTTGGGAAAAGCCACACTTTTTTATGTGATTTCCATTTTGGAAAGGAACCATATCATATAGTAGAAATAATGCCAAATATAGAATCAAAAGACCCTGTCCTTACTTCTTCCTAACTGTATGACCTTGGTCAATTAAATACAACAGTTTTACCACTGAGCCACAATATCACGTTGGGAAAACAATACTTGGATTATTTACTTTCTATGACAATGATGAGGGGAAAAAGTGCTTAGCAGATTGAAGAGTATATACAGTCATACAATCATATTCTCCAAATATCATTATTTAAGTCTTGAAGTAACACAGCTAGGTAAGACAACATTATAATGTCAGTTCATTCCATAGAAACAATGCTGTATTGTAAATGAGTGATCTACCAAGTCATCTTTTTAAGGGACTTGATAAAGGTTGATGATTTGATTATAATAGATTAATGATGTTATTGCAAAATGATATTGATCAGGGAACTTCTACCTGTATACATGTAAACTGCTGCTACTGAATTGATCAAGGGCACTCATTGAAAACCTTTTTCCTATTTTGTTTAAATATCTATCTTTTTTTGTTCACCTGCTCCAATGTTTCATTCTTTTCCCAGTCTTTCTTAAGTCTAATTTCAATTGCTCCCACAACACGTCTAACCTCTTATTCTTCAAGAAGTACTGATGGTTTGAGTTTGCTTTTCAAAGTTAGATTAGGAAACATTTCAAATCTCCTATATACTATATGTTATGCTGGTTTCTGTTCTTTCTTCATCAGTTGCTCTGTTCAGCATCATGGCTGATTCTTCTTTGACTTTCCCTCCCCCTTTTCTAGGTCCTCAAATCCAGTTGAACTGTTTAATTTTGTTTCTTTCATTTTTAAAGCAAATGGTGTAAGAAAGGGTGATGATGGAAAGGGAGGAGCATGTAAAATATGCCTCCTAAGGACTTTGGGAGCTAGAGTGGAAAGGGGAGAGGGAATAGACAGAAGAGAGGAGCAAAAATTAAATGAAACACTCATCCTTCCTTCCTGAACCCTCCTTCCCCATCCCCTTCCCCCCGGGTTGCTGTAGTTGTCTTCATAAAGAAGTATTAAAACACACCCTTCCTGGTTACTAGTCAAACAATCCACCAGTAGTGCTTGTAAGCCAGGGAATAAAGTGTTTCTGTGGAGCCTCATCTGGTCACTTTCAAAATGAGTTGTTCCTGTACTCTATTTCAATTTAAAACAATATGACCCCCAAAATATTTATTTAACATTTACTGATGTAAAGCCATGTCATGTGCAGTGGAGACACAAATATCAATATAACATAGACCCTACTGTCCAGGATGCTCCATAGGGAGGGGAGGAAGCTATGATTATGATACAAGGGAAACACTCTATAAATCTTTCCCTCTCCTAAAAAGTAGTAGCACCAGAGGGAATGTGTTACTTCCTCCCTCTTCCTACCCTAAATTTTTTGGGAAACAGCTCTAAGTAATTTGAATAACCCTATCCAGCTGTGTAGGACAATTTAAAAGGACTGAGAGACAGCTAGAAAGAGTAGGGTGGTTCCCAACCCCAACATACTGACTCATATATGGATTGAATACATATGTGGGCCCCAGTAGAGAAAAAATTCAAAACTGATTAAAATCACCATGAGTCAACACAGAACTAGGAAGAGAAACTTGCCTATAAGGTAGTAGGTGAAGTTGTTGCTATAAACTTTGAAGCTATGATACAGTCAAACAAGAGAAGTTGGTATTATTAGCAGTTTGTAAGCCTAGAGAAAAAGAACCAGCATAACTCCATGGGTTATGCCAAATGAACTTCATTTTCTTTTTTCCCAGGGTTAGTAGTTAAATAAATCAGAAGAATTCTATAAAGTTTACCTCATTTTTACAACTTCTTAGACTGTTATGGATCATGTCTTACTGAATTGAGCACTGAACATCTGGGTTCACATCCAATATTACTAGCAGTATGAATCTGAGCAAGTCATTTCACCTCTAATTGTCTCGATGGCCTTATCTATATAATGATGATAATAACAGTATCTACCTCACAGGATTGAGGATCAAATGGAATTATCTGTAAAATGCTATAGAAATGTTAGCTATTATGAGCTTTTCATTTATGCTAAATGATTATAGTTAAGTAGATTCAGAACTGATCAAACGACCATACCAGGAGTAATCTTTAATAGTTCAGTCACCCTGAAAGGAAATCTCTAGTAAGGTAGTTGTAGATCTAGATTTGGCCCTATACCAACATTTCTTTTCAGTGACCTAGATAAAGACATAGCTGTAGTGACAGATAAAGACTAACATATTTATCAAATTTGCAGATCTGAAAAGATCTTGACAAGCTAAAAGCATTGAGCTAAATCCAATAAGATGTAATTTAGTAGGGAAAATAGCTAATATTTATATAATGCTCTAAAATTTGCAAAGCATTTTACATGTTATCTCGTTTGATTCTTACAACATTTCTGTGAGGTAAGTGCTATTATTATCCCCATTTTATAAATGACTAAACAGAGACTCAAAGAGATTAAATGACAACCCAGAATTTCTCCTCTCTTGTCCATTGTACTCACACCTCCCAGAGTTCTCACAGATGTCTCCAGGTGTTGTTCCCTAATAAGGTTATGTTACCACATATTATTTTGTCTACAATCCATGCCACATGCGTTTCTTCTTAGCTCCCAGCAGATGGTGGTCATCCCCTTTTCTAGAGGACCAGCTCTCTATTTCTAGATTTCCTGGCTCAGAAATACCTCTATTTCTAGAAATTTCTGTTATGCTTCAACCCCTAGAATTGGGCCTAGAAGTCTTCCAGATTTTCAAAGCAACTTCCCCTTGCAGTTGATAGGCAGAATTCTCTCCCCATTTCCACAAGACATGATGACTATCAAAATGTGTATCTTTTCTACCTCAGAACCTACTTAGCATACCTTCCACCTGTATTAGTATTCTATGTGCATCTAAAGGCTTTGGAATAACACCCCACTTTCTCCCTAGATCTCTCTCAGTTTGCCCCCAATTGCCCCTGGATTTACGGGTGGGGTTATTTAATTTACTAGTGGTAATTCCCAAAATATCCAGGTAAAGGGACGAAATGGGGGCTATATACTTTGTCTGCCATTACTTCATGGAAAGGGAAAGGTGTATAACCTCCAGATATAAGAGTAAGGTAAATATGGTACAGATAAAACACTATAAACAATTGAGGAGGGGGAGATCGCTTATAGCTGAGGGACCAGAGAGATATAGCAGTGGAAAGGCTGGGTGGAAGTTATACCTAAATGGGACTTTGAGTCTGCATGACTCTCAGGAGTTCCTTCCACCATGTCTGTTTCTGTGTCTTATGGAAATAGGAGCATGGCTCACATCCTACCCCTGATAGTGATGTTCAGTCTCATTACCTACAAGCAATCATTAGGCTTTGCAGAAAACCAAAGTAGTTGCTGATTTGAGAGTATGGGGACCCCTGTGCTTCTGTACATACAGGATAGATGATCCTGCATAACAGAAGGAAAGAAGGAAGGTCCTTCAGAGACTTTGAATTATCTCTTGTGGTCTCTTTATAACATTGGATTATAGGTTCATGAGCTGGAAAATGAGCTTGATGCTGAGCAGAAGAGGGGAGCTGAAGCCATTAAAGGGGCGCACAAATATGAACGGAAAGTCAAAGAAATTACTTACCAGGTAAGTGTCATAGAAATCACAATAAAGTCTCTGCTACTCAAATTTTACTCAGAAAAGTAGTGCAGTACATAGGGACTGTACTCCTCATCCTTCTCTTCGCAGGCTGAGGAAGATCGTAAGAGTGTCCTCAGGCTTCAGGACCTAGTAGACAAGCTGCAGGCCAAAGTGAAGTCTTATAAGAGACAAGCAGAGGAGGCTGTGAGTATAGGAGCTTCTCCCAGGTGACATGTTGTGGTTCCTATGGAGCCATCCTATATATTTTCTCCTAGTAGTCAATTTTGCTTGTAAAGCATGCTTCTATTTCCTAGAAGAAACCCAACATTCAGAAAGTTTGCTTCGGATCACATAGCTCCTCAGAGATCAAACCCAGTTTTCTCTTCCACAAAAAGAAGGGATTGGGTTTGAGGGATTGAAATAATTGCTAGAATCCCTTTCAAACGCTTGATATTTTGTGAGCATGCTCTCTAGAAATCAGTATTATCTAATGAAAAGAATACTGTTTGAGTCAGAAAAAGAGAGATTTGAGTCCTGGCCCTGATATTTCTGACATCTGTGATCTGAGAAGAGTTGTTCATTACCTTTGAGTCTGTTTTCTCATCTATAAAATGGTAGTATTAATATTTGAACCACATCCATCACATGAATTATATGAGAAAAGTCCTTCATAAACCTTAAATACCTTAGGACTTCAATATACCATCAACATGTGAACTCCCTCACTACTAGTGCAATTTATAATCCATTCACACTTTCTCAGCCTGTGCTTCTCTTTTCCATGCCCTCTCATAAGATCTCCATAGAGTTCCACCCAACATGCTGCAGACCTTTCAATAGCTTTCTTAATATTCCATGCATACAATTTGTTGTCTTCTGTCTAATAACATAACTAGTCTGTCTTTTTCTAGTTATATATCTCCTGAATGTTCCCAATTACATCAAAACTAGAATCCATTTTTTAAAATTCTAGAGTCCTCTGACCATTCTGTTTTGTCACTGAACATCACATTGTCTTTGTCCCACTTCACATATTCATATATAGGTGCTGAGATCAGAATGTATTCTATAGTTTTCTAGAGAATCCCAGATTGATTTTTTTTTAAAAAAGAGTCCATTTCTTGCCTCATTTCTTAGCTAGGCTTAATCAGTAATTGGACATTGCCTCGGATAAACTGAGACATATCTTAAAAAGGCCATGGTCTCGAACAGCATCGGGAGCCACCTCCAGTCCATCCTGATCTATATCTTGCCACTGGACTCATGTTGCTCAGGAGGAGAAAGTGAGGCTAGTGACTTTTCACAGCCCTGCCTCATTTAAATCCAATGTACAGTCATGACACCTTCCCAATGCCATGGTCCTCTTTGAGAACAAAGTACAAACAGCAACAATGTATTATATACCAGTCATTGTTGATAATGTGCTACAAACTATTTTTGTCTACCACCCATCTCTTTGTTCTCTTTTTTGCTTTGGAGATTGTGGTATTCCATGAATCAATCATATTTTGTTACTGGGAGAATGTTAATATTTAACAGTAGGGTTTTGTTTCAGGGTTTCAATGTGGTTGAAAGAATTATATGGGCTCCTAGATTAATGAATAAATCAACAGCCATTTATTAAGTTCTTACTATGTGACAGGAAATTTACCAAGCACCAGGGAGAGAAAGAAAAACCAGCAACTCTCCCTGCCCCCAAGGAATCTCATTCTTAAAAGACTGACTGTTCCTTTCTCGTATTTTCATTAAGTCTCCCAATTAATCTTAAAGTGATATAAAAATATAAATGTAAGCTGTTATATATTCTTTTACCTCACCCTATCTCACTTTTCCTCATTCTACCCCATCAGCCCTTCTTTAGTCTAACTCCCCTATGCAGCCTTCTTTATCCTACGCTGCCCTGTTATGGATGAAATCAAACATGAACCAACAGTAATAACTGTTTCACTTCCATTTTCTGTATCCATTTCAGAATTTCTTGCCTCTACCATAACACAGCATTTTGCACTCCTTATTTGTAAAAAGGGATGATAATATTAGCACATGCCCCCCAGTGCTGTTGGGAGGATAAGATGGAATAATATATATGTGTATATATATATATATATATATATATATACACATATATACATATAAAGAGCATTGCTAACCTTAAATTAGTACCCTGTAAATGCTAGCTAATACTAATACTGCGGAATAGCTCATTCCTTTACCTTGGATACCTCTGCCATTCTCTCTCTATCCCAGGAAAGACAGTTCAATGTACATCAATCATTCAATCAACAAACATTTATTAAGCATCTTAATATGTTCCAGGCACTGGGCTAGCAACTGATTCCCAACAGATGGAGAGGAACAGGAGTCTAAATAACAATGGTGTAGAACAGTTGCCATCGTCTGCCTCATTCTCTTTTAGGAGGAACAGGCCAATACTCAGTTAACAAGGTGTAGAAGAGTTCAACATGAACTGGAGGAAGCTGAGGAGCGAGCTGACATTGCTGAGTCACAGGTCAATAAGCTGAGAGCCAAGAGTCAAGACACAGGGAGCCAGGTTAGTACATAGACCATGGTGCATAACAGAAACTGCCGTTTGTAGTGCTAGCACTTTAGAGAAACCACAGGTGCGGTTTCTTCCTGGGTAGGGCCTACAGACCTTGGAGGCACAAAGGTTAAAGGGATTCCAAGAAACCCAACCCAAAGCCAAAGGATGGAATCTACAACCATAAATCTCTTGGTCTCTCTTGCCACCTAGTCACAGGTTTTATAAATTTCAATGAGGGGTATTTCCAGAACGTTTTCATACATTTTTTAATATTCTATAAAACATTTAAGTTATAATGCTCATTAAAGCTAAGTCTCTAAACTTGCAGAAAGATCTGTTGAAAAAGTACTTACTCAGGTTGCTAAGGGCGTCTTACTTTGGTCTGCCTAAGGAAAAGGAAAAGGAAAATGGAGGACTGATAGGCCTGCCTTCACTCAGAACAAGAGAGTCAGAGTAAGGAAGGATCTATCAGCCTCTTTCCTTCTCTCTCTAACATTACTATGATCCAAATAGCCCCTGCCTTGCAAGAGAGCTAGAGATCTGATGAGTGTACAATGAACAATAGACAGAGAAGCCCTTTCCTTAACACTTTGCTTTGAGTGCTTAACATTTTCAATGATTCCCCTGGAGGGAGGGACTGATTTTGTTTTTCTGTACAGCTTCACTGAACTTTTTTCTTTCTTTCCAACCTATACAGAAAATGGAAGAGTAAGGATCTTCAGCTACCCATCGCCCCATTGCTTAGGGGCATATCTACAATGAATATGAATGGAAAATATCACAAATAATAAATAGTAATAGTAACATAAGATTCTTAACTTTGTCACCTTCATTACTTATAATGTGAGCTACCAAATAACAGAGCTCAGAAGAGCTAGATTTATAGGTTGACATTTAAAGGTCACTGGGGAAACAAACCAAAGGAGATGAGGTGACTTATGTAAGTTCACACAGCTTGATCCCAGCTCACCTGAGTCTGAGCCCAGAACTCTTCCTTCTATAGTTGGAATAAAGAAGTCATGTAGACTATCCCACTAAGATCATATACACATGAGATTTTTACCTATGCCATTTACACAAGGAATATTGGGCTAGATAACCTCTAACTCCCCTTCCAGTACTTAAGTTCTGCACCAGCTCAAATTCCAACCAACAGCATCCAGGCTAACGTCTTAGTCTGAGTGCCTTTTCCAGTATTCTAGAGGCCATCACCTTCTACACTTCAACTCTTCAACCATATACTGTTACCTTCTGCCTCCTGATTAGAATTCCACAGGCAATATATCAGATTCTCTCTTGCCTGCTGTAGGCCATATACAATATAACCTGCCATGAGGTTGAATCACAAAGGAGGACCTTGTACCTGTCTCCCTCAATGGACCTCTCTGCAACTAATGATATTCTGTCTGGGCTCATTCCTCAGTGATTACAATACTCAAACCTCCTTATATCCTTCCTATCTCAGTGATTCTGAAACCTTCCCCTGACACTCCCCGGCAACCACCGATGTACAAGCAATTGCCTGCTTTCTCAATTCCATCCTTCTCACTCCTGCCTCCACTCTATACACACATGATCCCACACCACATCCATCTACCTTTTCACTGCCTCTGAAATGTTTGCACCATAACTTTCAAATTGGCTTTCATCTTAAACCATTTGCTTTCTCACTCCTGTCTCCTGACATTCATGGAGACCTGACTATCTCCTGATGATACTGCATCTCTAACCACCCTGTCCAACATTGGTTTTACCTCCATCAATATCCCCTTGTCATGATCGGAGAGTCAAAATATTCCTTACTTTATATCGTCACTTCCAGATTTTCTTTCTACCACCATTATCTAGTCTCCTCCTTTGAGATTCGTACTATTCAAATATTTCACCCAAACTAGATGTTAGTGGCAGTTATCTATTGACTCCCCAGGACTATTTTTCTTTTCTCATTGAGTTCAGATTCAAGTTCACAGACTTTTTCCAAACTCATACATGTTGATGCTCCATCAATTTCCCTAACTTTCTAGTTCTTTATTCTACTCAGTTCCTATGACCAATTTTTCTACTCTACCTTAGCTATAGATGGTCAAGTCCTAGATCTGGTCATCACCCATAAATGTTCCAGTACTGTGTTCATGAATTCCAAAATTTCATCTCTTATACTTTGCAAAGGTAGACCAGATCTTAGATCATATCTATGTAAACCACCTGTGAGGCACATCTAACCCCTCCTCCCCACACACATATATCTTCCTATGAAATTAAGAGGATTTTTCCCCACACACAAAAATAAAACAACATACATAAGATGGGAAGGGATATCTTTGCAGCAAATATTCCACTAAAAAGTCTCATATTCAGGATACATAAGGAAATTGAATCAAATATATAAGAACAAAGGCCATTCCTGAATAATTTCCATCATTTTTCAGTTGTGGTCAACTCTTTTTGACTTTTCTTGACAAAGATACTGAAATGGCTTACCATTTCTTCTCCAGCTCATTTTATAGATGAGGAAACTGAGGCAAACAGGGTGAAGTGACTTGCCCAGTGGCACATGGCTAATAAGTGTGCGAGGCCAGATTTAAACTTATGAAGATGAATCTTTTTTTAAGTTAATTTATTTATTTTTAGTTTTCAACATTCACTTCCATAAGTTTTAAATTGTCTCCCCTCTCCTTCCACTCTCCCTTCCCCAAGATGGCATGCAATCTGATATAGGCTCCATATATACATTACTATTAAACATATTTTCACATTAGTCATGTTGTATAGAAGAATTAGAATGAATAGAAGGAACAATGAGAAAGAAAAAATAACAACAAAAAAGAAAATAGTCTGCTTATTCAGACTCCATATTTCTTTCTCTGGATGGCATTTTCTATCATGAGTACTTTGATATTTTTTTAGGTCCTTGCATTGCTGAGAAGGGCTAAGTCTATCAAAGTCAGTCCTCACACACTGTGGCTGTTACTGTGTACAATGTTCTCCTGGTACTGCTCACTTGAAAATGAATCTTGACTCCAGGGCGAGCCATCTATTTATTATAACACTTAGCTGCTCTCCCACATAAATGGCTAAAGAATATGAATGAGCAGCTTCCCCAGGGAGAAACCCAAGTTATCAATAACTATATTAAAAAGTTCCAAAACAGTGATAATTAGACAAATGCAAATTAAAGCAACTCTTAGGCTCTACCTCATCAAATTAAAAAAAATATCACAAAAATGGTCATTTTGCAAGGTGCTTTAGGAAAGAGGCACATTAGCACATTGTTGGTGGAATTGTGAACTGGTCCAGCCATTCTGGGAAATGATGTGGAACTGTACCCCAAAAGTCATTAAATTCTCCTTTTTGACCTGGTCATATCGTGACTAGGTTTATTCCCCAGAGATTACAAAGAAACAGGAAAGAGAATCTATGTACAGATATATTCGTAGCAGTTCTTTTTTCTTTTGCTAAGAACTGGAAACGAAAGGGGTACTGATGAATTAGGGAATAGCCAAATTATGGAATATTATTTTGCCACAGTAAATGATGTAAAGGACAATTTCAGAGAAACCTGGGAAGAACTGTGTGAACTTTGGAGTGAGTACAACCAAGAGAATAGCTGATATAGTAACAACATAGTAATACCCTTTGAAAGACTTAAAAATTATGATCAATGTAATGAACAAAGAAATTCCATGATTCCAAAGGAAAAATGATGAGGTATAATGCTACCCACCTTCCGACAAAGAGGTGATAGACTCAAGGGACAAGAGACGTATTTGTTTTGCTTAATGATGTATTTTTGTTACAAGAGTTTGGTTTATCTTTCTTTTTTTCCCAATGTGAGAAAAACGTAGGAGAGAGATGAGAAGAGAATGGAAGGTCAAAACAAAATACAAACAAGCAGAACAATTTTGAAAATTACTTGTTGAATTCTTTTATATATTTAAAAGGGAAAAGCAAGTTATATATAATAAAAATTCTTAATTTTATCTCTACTTCTCTTTTTCTATTTTGTATCTGGAAATATTCAATTTATTTGTTTTTTGTTAAGTCACAATAGTATAAAACATAAAATAAGAACACTTGTACCTGTTATTGCTCCTGATTCTTCAATCTAAAGGAGAAATAGACACAACAGAAAAAAAAATCATACTTCTTTTTCTGTGTCTTTTGAAACTATTGTAAACTGAGGCCCAAAAGCATAGCTTTGAATTTACACATCAGACCAATTTTGATTTTGGGTTGTCTCTAGCAGTAGTGCTCTGCTGTCATGCCCTAGCTGATTTCCTGGTTGCTCCTTGATAAGTATGTTTTGGGCTTTTCTCCTCCTAGGGGCTTCCCTGCAGGGAATTGGAGTCCATGTATTTCTGGCCAGCTTCTCTCTGTTCCTGCTTTCTCTTTTAAAAGTCAAAGCCAAGGGTATAGTCTATGTATATGAACTGACCATATATCAGTCATCTTTAAAGTGAGGAGGTGACCAAGTGTTCTTATCTTGTCAAAGAACTAGTTAGTCAATGAATTAACACATTAAAAAACATACAAGACGGATTTCAGTCCTGGGCATCTCCTCTAACTTTCTCAAATTTCATTTTCTTAGGATCATAGATTTAAATTTATATGTGACTTTGACCTTACACATGAAGACTGAGTCTCAGAGAGGTTAAATGACACAAGGTTATATAGGCAGTGGTTAGAGTCAGGATTTGAATTCAAGTCCACTGACCCCAAATCTAATGTTCTTTCTACTCTATTAATTATTTTTGTTCCTTCAACAGTTTCTCTAATAAAATAACTTCTCTGTATAAGACTCTTTACCATCTGTGTTATGTTCTTCTGATTATGCTCTAGTTTATCAACATCCTTCTTAAAAGTAGGTATCATAATGTCCATTTGAACCAGAAATATTTATTTAAAATTGTAAAAACAACATTCTCTCTAGTAATTCTCCTTACATTTCTTGGGTTACAATACTCTAAACTTTTTTGTACCTTTTCCCCTTAGAAAATCATTCTTCTTGAAGAGAAAAACCACACAATAGGAATTGAGTAGTTTTACATCCATTTTGTCACCTGTTATCAAAATATCATGTTCTCTGTGCTCTTTTTCTTGCTTTGACTATACCTTGAAAAGTTCCTTTTTTTGGTCTTTAGAATGTTTTGTGACCCCCATCTCACACTAGAGTTTTCATCACTATATGTTTGAACTATTCTGTACTCACCTTGGGTACTTGCCTTTCCTTCCATCTTTTCTATAAATCCTTTTAAGTCTGAGCTCATGAAAGTGCTTTATGTGTAGCCACCATGGGTTTCTTTAGATTTGTCCTCCTTTTCTTTCTCCTAGGAATTAATAATTATATAACTTGAATTTAATTTTTCAAAAATTTCTCCTCTCCTATGAGCTACATTCCCTTTTAGTTTCTCCAAATCTGGTTTTCTACAATTTATGGAACATTTTAAACTATTTCCAACATTCACTTCTTTGCCTGTTGCAAACTCCAAGTGATAGAGGCACTTTCTCTCATGGTTCCCCCTTTCCACATCGTCAACAAATTTTCCTTACTAATTAACATAGCATTTTTCTTTTGTTGCTTTCTCTATACTGTGAGAGGCATTTCTACTTAAGCAAATTATGAATCTCTCCGATGAACTGCTTTCAGAAGAATGAGACTTTGACTTCCAATGGATTCCTACAAAGGTAAAGCTTAGCATTATTGCTCTTTTTTTTGTCTGTGCCAGGTTTATAATATGGATTCAGAAAATATCTTCCATATCCTCCATTTGACCCCCCAATAGGGAAATGATTAATGGATATGAGTAAGCTGTTCTCAACAACCATATGAAAAATGCCCCTAATCACTACTAATATAAGAAATATAAATCAAAACACATTCCACTTCTTATCCATCAAATTGGCAAAGATAAAAAATAAAGGAAAGGAAGGTCATTATAAGAGCTGTGGAAGGACAGTCACACAAAGGCACTGTTGGTGATGTTGGGGATTGGTTCAATTACTCTGGAAACCAAAAAGTCAACAAAAGGTACATACATACCATTTACCTTACTGGGGATCACTACTAGTCCTATAATCCAAATAACTCATAGGAAGAGAAGGTTCCATATGTACAAAGACATTTATAGTAGTACTTTTCATTGTAGCAAGAAAGAAAGGGAAACAAAATAGATACCCATCAATTAGGGAATATAACAACCGATCAATCAATAAACACTTATTACATGCCTATTATATGGCTCTTACTGTGCTAGATCCTGGGGTTACAAAAAGAGACAAAACACAGTCCTTGCCCTCAAGGAGCTCACAATCTAATAGGGGAGATAATAAGAAACAAATATATGCAGAAATATTATATATATGTATATATACAAATATATGCAAAATATATATATAAATATATATTATACATATAATATATATTATATAAGTAGGAAATAATTACCAATGGAAAAGCTCTAGGATTAAGAGAGAGAGAAAAAGCCTTCCTGTAGAAGATAGGGTTTTAGTTGAGACTGAAAGGAAACCAGTAGGTAGTGATGAGGAGAAAAATTATTCCAGGCATGGAGGACAAGCAGAGAAAATGCCTGGAGCTGAGTAATGATGTGTCTTGTTCATGGAACTGTCAGGAAGACATTGTCACTAGATCAAAAAGGACTGTTGGGTGTAAGCTGTAAGAAGACTGAAAAGGTAGGAGAACACCAGACTATTAATACCAAGCAGAAGATTTTTTTATTTTATCTTGGAGGCAATAGGGAGTCACTGGAATTTATTGAGTAGGGGCTGACATCATCAGTTCTGAACTGTAGGAAAATAACTTTGGGATGAATGGAAGATGGATTGGATTGGGGAGAGAGTTAAGGCAGGCAGACCCACTATCAGACTGTTTCAGTAATCTGGATGTGAGGTGATGGGGACCTGAGTCAAGGTGGTAGCAGTGTCAGAGAAGAGAAGAGTACATAGTAGGGAGATGTTACAAAGATAAAATCTACAGGTCTTGACAATAGATTGGATATTGGAGTAGAGGGGTGGAATTAAGACTTATTGAGGAATGACAACTACATTGCAAGCCTGAGGGAGGAGGAGGATGGTGATGCCCTCTACAGTAATAGGGATGATAAGAGAGGAAGAGGGTTTGGGGGAAAGACAATAAGTCCAGTATATAAATGCATAGAATATTACTGTGACATGAGAAATGATGACAGAATTCCAAACTGACAAGTAATTCAAAGAAATATGGGAAGGCTTGTATAAGTTAATATAGAGAGTAAAGTGGGCAAGAGCAAGAGAATAAGTTATATAATGAGGAAAATAATAGTTCAATGACCAACAATGTCTTCAGACAGATGATGAATGATACTCCTATCTCTTTTTGAAAGAGGTAATGTTCTAGAGTTATAGATTGAGACATAGATTTTCAGACATGGCCACTATGTGGATTTGAACATACTTCAGAGACCTAGGAACTTGTCTCATGTAAACCCCGTTGAAAACCTATAGACTCTAATTCGGTGAAAATGGGTTATTACACTACATTTAATATCCTGTGATTAAAGGATGGTTTGATAATGAGGAATGCAAGACTATGTATTGAAGTCTTGTAAATTCGATGCAAATTCATGTAAAATAAGTGCATGGAGGAAAATATAGCATATTAAAAGTATTTTAAATATGCATGGTTTATTGTATGTAAATGTATTTAATTGTTTTATTTGTCCCCGTTAATTTACATACCACTGCGCAAGAGAAAGCTTTTATTTTCTCTTAGATGGGTAGAATTATGGGAAAGAGGGTGGGGGTGATCATGATGCCCCAAAAGAGTAAAAGAAATAAAAGAGTAACAATGAGATATTTTTCAAATACAGAGAGGAAAGCAGTAGTTGAGAAGAGAACACAGATAAATAGGACAGTACTGAGACTACTGTAGTAAATTTAATATCCTTTTGTAGTGAGCCTGACCTGAACTACAGAGGCCATCCTAGAAGGGATGGGAATTTAACCTCATCTAAAATGAATGCCTTGACACAAAACAGAAAGCTAGTGGTGACCCAGCAACAATACTGTTAGACTTTTTAAAAAAAGACCAAGTTGTAAATAATGAAGATTCACAGTTACATATGCAATTTTCCTTTTCAGTTCTTTGAATATAAAAATGATAAAAATGTTCATGTTTATTAATGTTGATTAGAATTCGCAATTAATATTTTAAGCTTTTACTTAGTTTCCCTTATCATATACACTGGTTTGTAACATAAGGAGCCATAAGTATTATTTTCAATCAGTTTCCTTGTGATTTTCACCTGAAAATTACTAAGCACTATTTTCATTATTATCTTTCTACGATGCACATGCTATATTTCATCTTATAATGTGTGTGTATCATACACACACACACACACACACACATACACACACATTTGTATCTGTTTTTTGCCTCCATCTTCCACTGCAAAATTCAGTTCTATCAGATTGGCTTAACTACTGCCAAATACATTCTTTCCAGCTTTTGTGAGGTGCAATCTATCACTTGCCAGGAACCCAGAAATGTAGGTTGTGTTCAAGGGAACCAGATCTTTCTTAGCAACACCATACATGCTGCCAGCTGTTCACTTCCTCTCTTCTTCTTCCTCTTTCTATTCCAAGGTCAAAGCCTATGAAAAGAAGAGATGAGAACACCACCTGTACCCCAAGCTCCTTTAGTTTCCTAACCAGAGTTTCAAGTGCTCCAGCATATGCAATCCAAATTTCTCCTATTGGTACATTTGCTCCCATGTGAATCAGCAGAAGTGGGTAGAAGCTGGTGGCTTTGATGAGCCTTGGCAGAGTCTCTATCACGTCTTGGATACATCCAGGAAAGACAACACACTTCCCAATATGCTATGTCAAGTCTACAAAGCCGCCTCCATACCTCTCAGTAGGAAGTCACTGGTCTCCTAGTAATATAAAAGGAGTCCTCCCACTTGCTAACACCTCCAAATTTCCCTTAGTGCTTTCTGGAGCTGAAGATGTTGATTCTTTTTCAAAATGTCACCCATCATGAAGGTTCATAACCACTGTATGTTCTTAAGCAATTAGTAATAAATTACATGTAATCATAAGAGGAAGAGACACAGTGTGGTATTGTAATAGAATTTTGTAATTTAGACTTTTCCCATTCCATGCAAGATTCATTCCCTTTCAAAATATCTAGAAACAGGATTATACTTCCCTTTACATTTTTAATCTGGTTTTCTACAGTGGATTTAGAAACAAAACTGAATGCTATGTAAAAAAAGAGTTTAGAAAATATTTCTTTAAGTTTCAACCTCCTCCCTGAGGAAATACAAGGTATTAATTACTAATAATTAGACTTTATTACTGTTTCTTTAAGTTGTGCTTTTTAAAATATGTTTTTCTGTTTTTAACCTTCACTTTTATAAGATTTTTTTAAAAATTTAATTTATTTTCAGTTTTCAACATTCACTTCCATAAGTTTTAAATTTTCTCCCCCTCCCTCCTCCTTCTCTCTCCAAGACAGCATGAAATCTGATATGGGCTCTACACATACATTCCTATTAAACACATTTTCACTTTAGTCATGTTGCTTAGAAGAATTATAATGAATGGGAAAAACCATGGGAAAGGAAACAAAACAAAAGATAAAAGAATTTGTTTCACTCTGCAATCCAACTCTATAGTTTTTTCTTTGGATGGGGATGGCATTTTTCATCATGAGTCCTTTGGAAAAGTTTTAGGTCCTTTCAGTGCTGAGAAAGACTAAGTCTATCAAAATCAGTCCTCACACACTGTGGCTGTTACTGTGTACAATGTTCTCCTGGTTCTGCTCACTTCACTGAGCATCAGTTCATATAAGTCTTTCCAGGTTTTCCCGAAGTCTGCCTGTTCATGATTTATTACAGCACAATAGTATTCCATTACATTCATATACCACAAGTTGTTCAGCCATTCCTCAACTGATGGGTATCTTCTCGATTTCCAGTTTACTTTTATAAGATTTTGAGTTTTAAATTTTCTCCCTCTCTTTCCCCTTCCCCCTCCCCAAGATGGCATGCAATCTGATATCTGCCTTACATGTATAAGCAAATTAAACATATTTCCACATCAGTCATGTTGTAAAGAAGAATTAGAACCAAAGGGGAAAAAAACAAGAAACACAAAAAAAGTATGCTTCCATTTGCATTCAGATTCTATAGTTCTTTCATAGCTTTTCCATCATGAGTCTTTTGGAATTGTCTTAGATCATTGTGTTGCTGAAAAGAGCTAAGTCTGTCAAAGTTGGTCATCTCGCAATGTTGCTGTTACTGTGCACAATGTTTTCCTGGTTCTTCTCACTTCACTGTTTCAGTTCATGCAAGTCTTTCCAGTCTACCTGTTCATCATTTTTTATGGAGCAATAATATTCCATTATAGTCATATACCACAACTTTAAGTTGTATTTTACCAAATCATACCTCTTTCGTGTTTAGCATTTCTCATATGTATAGGTAATAAATAAGTGTCCTATCCCTAATTTGCACTATTTATTGAGTGCCTTTTTACTCCCTGCTTTGAGGAGATGAAAGACACAAGCCCAAATCCGATTTAGATAATTCTTCTGTGAGGCTCCAGAGTAGAATTGTAAAGAAATAAAAGAGCCTGGCCCTTTGTTTTATGTGGTCAGAGGCCCCAAAGAGTGAATCTGGTCCATGAACATAGATCCAGAAGTTAAAGTGCAGACTCCAATTCCCATATTGCAATAGCATTTTTTACTGCTAGGCCTAGAAACAATCCTTATCCTTATCAAATTCATCTATCATAATTTCTGTGTCTAGTACTCTGAATTCAGAATATTTTTGCTCCAGAGTCCCTATGCCAGGCTATGTCTAGCAGTAGATCTAGATCAAAGGGTATAGAACAGGGATGGGTAACTTGAGGCCTCGAGGCCACATGTGACCTTCTAGGTCCTTGGGTGTGGCTTTTTAACTGAGTCCAAGTTTTGCAGAATAAATTAAGGGGAATTGCTCTGTGAAATTTGGATTCAGTCAAAGGGCCACATGTGGCCTCAAGGCTGCAGGTTCCCCACCCCTGGTACAAACATTTAGCCACTTTATTAACAAAATTCCAAACTTCTATCCACTTCACAAGTCTACCAACAATGAACTATTGTGTCTGTCTTTCCACAGCTCTTTAAACATTGATTATTCCTATGTTTTATTGCATTTGCCAGGTTGCTACATGTAAAAACCTTAGGGAATATTGAATTTCTCTTGTTATTAGTGATCTGAAGCATACTTAAATATAGTAGCTAATAGTTTGTAATTATTCTTTTGAGAATTTTTCTGTTCTTTTGATGACTGTTAGGGAATGGTACTTCATCTTATATATTTCTGTTATCAATATATTTTGGATGCCAAACCCTTGTCAATGATATTCCATAACATGAGCAGAACCAGGAGATCACTGTACAAAGTAATAGCAATATTGTAATAATAATCAACTGTGAAAGATTTAGCTATTGTGATCAATACAATGATCCAAAACAATTCCAAAGGACTCATGATAAAAAAATGTTATATACCTCCAGAGAGAAAACTGACAAATTCTGAGTACATGTTGAAGTATAATTTTCTCATTTTATTTTTCTTGCTCTTTTTTTGACCATATGGCTAATAAGGAAATATGTTGAGCATGATTTCACATGTATAATTGATATCATATTGTCCTCTCAGTGAGTGGGGGAAAGGTGGGAGGGAGAAAGAGAATTTTTTTAATGCTAAAATTAAATAAATACATTTTTAAAGAAATCTTTAAATGCTACATACAAAAAAGAGATATTTCATACAAAATTTTTCCTAATTAGCTATTTCTCTTCTTTTTAAAAAAAATTTTATTGATATCTTTTTTTATATCATTAAAATTTCTCCCACTATACCTCACTTTTCCTTTCCCAGAGAGCCATGTTTGTCCTCTTCGATTATTTCTTTTGTGTCCAGAATTCCATTCTTGAGCCTTTCCATACTTCCTGGGCTGACTTCCCTTGAAACATTTTACTCCATAGGATCCTGTATATCTTTGTTCTGAAATCTTTGATATCAACTTTTCCAAAATCAAGGTTGTAAGTCAGACTATACCCAGATTTCTTCTCTTTTATCCCAAATTCTGAGATGGAGTAGTATCTTCCCCTAAAATTACCATCATTTCCACCTCAGAAACCAGTTTATTCCTTTTAGTGAAAATAAAACACAGAATACAATTTCTCTCTACTTTTTGAAAGATAAACTTATCACTAAAACAACTCAAGAAGTTAATAACTGTACTGATTTTGACAGAGGAACAGCAAAAAAATGATTAACTGAAGTTCCCCATTAATTTTATATTATCCTTCTATGATAGACTTGGGATCTGTTTCATTAACTCATTATATATTTCTTCTTTTATTCAGGTGATCTGTAGTATATTTCAATGATCAAAATAACTTTTAGCTCTCCCTCCTTTGACCTTCACCCAAAATTCTGTCATAGTCCCAATCTCTGAATCTTGAATTTCTTCACATTTGTATATCTTCTTAAAATACAACTTTACACCACTCTTTTACCTATCATCTTAATTTTGAATATAGTATACTCAACCAGATCCATATTCTATTCATGGATTTCATCCCATTGTCTCAGGGATATTTATGAGTTCAAATCTGCCCTTTTCTCCAGTGACTTTCAGTTATTCTTTGTTGCCTAAACTTTGAACATGTGTATCCTTTCTTGGATTTTTCTCCCCTTTGCCTTTATGGGTATCTCAGCTGTTATTCTTCCTTCTTTAAGGCTACTATATAGCATCTAATATGAAAGATATACATATCTATCCTTTTTTAGATTAAAGCATGTTTGATTAGTTTCGTAAGACATCTGACAAATGCTTTCTTATCTGCCTTTCTTGGGTGTATTTGAGTTCTGATTAGGAATCACTCAACCTTATTGTAATGACTCCAGTAAGTCTTCCCAACCTCCTAAATAAAGAAGCCCCAGAAATCTCAAAACACTGAGTCATTCCATCAGAGTAAAACCAACAGTAAAAACCCATACTCTGCTAGAGGGAGTACAAATTTCAGCTAGCTTCCAATTCCCCAGGAATTTTCCCTCTCCCACTATCACGAATCAGCACCAGTTTCCACGTTCAGATTTCTCCCTCCCTCCCCCAGTGCCTAATCCTGCTCAATCCAGATAAGGACTTAAAAAAAAAAAAAACTCTGGTTATTGGTTTGGGGGCCTCATTCCCAGAAGGGACCATTCTACCTAGTTCCCTGTAAATCTGATGAGTTGCCACCATTTTCCTTCCTTGCCTTTCATACTGTAAATTATACCCCCTCAACAAAGCTGCCTTCCTATACTGTTTTGTAGGTTCTATGTTTCTTTACACTGGAACCTTCCTAAATCTGTATCAAGATACCTATACTTTAAGTTATGATCAATAAATCCAAATCTCATTCCCAGATAACATCATCTTAGTTATTCACATCCTAAATTAATTTTTCTCTTCTATATCCATTATGTCAGGGGTGAAGTTCTAACTCAAACATTCCCTTGGTTCAGTGCTGTGACATAATTAAACGCTAACAAATCTTCAAACATTTAAATTAAAGTTTACTTTGCTCTAATACAGAAAGGATATAGAAGAGTACAATGGCATTTAGTTTCTCCAGATATTGCCCCCTCATGTCCATTTAGAATTATGTCTGATTGGCAGAGTAAGGTAAGGTAGCTGGCAAAGACTTTAGAAATACACTAAGTATTTCTTAGATTCTAGCCCTTCAATGATCAGGAAGCTGCCAGGTGAAACCAGGGCCAATCAAGTCCCATGGACAATTTTGTCCTAAACCTACCCCATATTGGCTTCTAGGGGGTGGGAGTTGGAGGAAGTAGGAGTGGGAAGAAATTTGCTTCAGGAAAGCCAGAAAGTCAGGGTCAATAGATTAGTCCAAACAGGTTCTAGCGGTCAACTTTGTCTTCTTTTAGCCAAAGCTTATATGACAGGAAATATTGATCCTATCACACCTTATCAATAGGCAAAAGTAAGTAAAGCACAAGTGCCCTTATGGGATTTAGTTTCTTGCCTGAGACATCATAATCACTGGCAAAACTTTTTAGGTTGGATCTAATAGAATCAATAAGGTTATTTGCTTTGTAAACTTTAAGGTTTGCTTTGAGGGGGCATACTGACTGGAAGTGTTTGTTTGGCCAGACAAGACTGGGAAGCTGCTAAGGAGGTGCCTGGCTTTGAAAACCCAGATGTTGGTACTTGTCTCTGACACATTGACCTCAGACTTCAGGGTGACCAAGTCTGATGTTCTAAAGACTTCTGGGAGCCAAGATGGCAGAGTGATTGGTAATTGCTATCTCCCTCCCCTTGGTGACCTTGAAGAGCCAAGAGAATATCTCCCTGGAAAAAACTCTGTAAGAGTGGGAACAGTAGAAGGAGTAAACAGTCTCTTAGCCCATGAGGCTGGGAAAATGGCTAAGGAGGGTCCCTCTTGCTGTGGCTCAAGGGGACCAGTGCAGGACCAGAGCTGTCCCAGACAGCCCCACTTCATCAAACAAAAAGATCTTGAGCCGCAAGGAGGGTGAAGCATGCAGTCACCAACACCAGGACCCCAGGCATGCCTCAGCACCCCAGGGGAATGGGGAAGACACTAGTGCAGAAGGAATCACCAACCACTGAGCTTGCCTATACTCTAGCTCAGCAGAGGAGACCTCCTGTGGCCAGACCACCCCTCTCCCACACTTAATGAGCTAGTTCTAGGGTAACTCCAGGGAAACCCAAAAAAACCTCACCTGGCCTCTGCTTTCCAACACCAGCCAGCTCAGCACCAGGGAAGCTGCAGCACTGTAGCTTCTAGCTGAAAGAACCAGAGGCCCCAACACACAAAACCTCAAATTTTAGGCACAAGAATTGTGGGACAGAGCCCCCTGTGCCCCAGATGCAGAGAGCTACTTTAAAAGCTAGGAAAAGGGTGATTATCATGAGTAAGAAGCAAAGCAGAAAAGAAAAGACCATAGAATCTTCCTATGGGGACAAGGACCAAAACACAAATATCAAAGAGATCAGCATTGAGACTGTACTGTCTTCTGAAACTTCAGAAGGGAAAATGAACTGGTCTGAAGCACAAAGAGCCTTTTTGAAAGAGCTCAGGAAGGATTTTAAAGTTTGCTTTGATATGTAAATGCTAGCCTTTATTATTATCATCATCACTATTATTATCATCCTCACCTTTCTTGGAAAGACAAACAACTTCTTATTCCTCAGGGCATCTACATGTCTCCTCTTTAGAAAGAGCCTAAAAACCATTTTAAAGCTCTTATTATATAGGTGCCCCTTTCCCTCTTTTTCTCACCTGGGTAACACTTCCATTCCATAGTATCCTAAGAAGAATGAAGGCTCCCATCCTCCACTTCAAAAACTTTTTCCCCATTAAAGCCTTGCTTCTCTTTATAAACTTTCATCTTCCCTAACAGCCTTAAGTATGGAAATGTGTCCATTCAGTCTCTTCACCTTCTTTCTTGTCCTTGAGGAAATTAAACCTACACTTGAAACATAGTTAACAGTTATTCAATTGTGGCAGAAATACAAATCAACCATTCAACATTATACCCCATGCAAATCATTGCACAATTCCCCCTGTAATCCATGAGGGTTGATATTTTCATCTTTATTCCTTGAATTTATTTGTGGGTTTTTACACCTCACTTCTAAGCACCTGGTTAAAACTTTTTACAGTCAACTATTAATTTTTAAAAGTGAAAATTTTATATCTGATTTGTCCAATGCACCAGTATACTTACTTTATCTTGCCTTGCTTTATCTTACCAATTACTTTTTTCTTATTCTTTCTGAGTTTTTCCTGGTTATAGCTGATATGCTGATTGTAGCAAATCTTAGCACAATGAAGAGTCTCTCAAATAAGATATAAGATCATTTAAATTATTCAGCTTTTTATGTACATGAATGCACATGCTCACTTATACACACACACATACACACACACACACACACACACACACAGGAGATGAATGTCCCTCAGCCTCAATTTCTACATCTATGAAATGAGAATATTATTTGAGAGTCAGAGTGGCACAATGGATAGCAAGATGGTCTAGAAGTCAGAAAGATAGAAAGATAAATTCTTCCTCTGACATACAGTATCTGCATGACCATAGTCAAGTCACCTAACTTCTTAATGCTCTAGGCACTTTTATAAGGCTGTAAGTTTCAGACAAGTTACCAGTTTGCCTGCATGGAGAGAGTTTCCACCCTAGGAGAGTCAAATGCACAGACAATCATAGGTCCAGACCAAATTTATTTGTATTAATATTGTTACACAATGAAAGCAAAACATCAAGGCTAAGGCTATAATAATGAATCAAAGCAGCAAAAAAGTTAAAAATTCAGCATTAATAAAAAACATTACTACAGAGACTTGAGAAGGAAAGAAATCAAAAAAGGAGAAAGATTTCACTCCCCCCCAAAAAAAGGAAAATGTGGAAAATTTCTCAGTAAGAAACACAACGAAAGAAAGTGCAAATTGCATCAAACAAGAAACAGCAAATCTGCTCAGAGTTAATATTATTGTAATAATTTGGTGCTCTCTGGTAGGGGTTGAACTTTTAAGGTGGAAAATAAAAATAAAAATTCTCTTTACTGTTCCTCACTTTTAGAATATGAATGTCTGCTCTTTTAAAATCACAAATGTTTCATCTCACTCAGAGTACCTATTTTCTGATTGCTACCCTCACTCTACTGAGCATGACCCTATTATAGGCAGAATTGAAAGAAGAACCTCCAGGAGAGTGGAAAGGAGGTGGAAAGGGGGTGAAGATATCTCAAGAATGAGTTAAGATGGGAATAAAATGAGCTTGATTGGAGCCCCTCATGAAATGGTGATCCATTTAATGGAAAGAGTTACCTATCAAGAGAGTAGGGTCTCAGGGCACAAATTTTTCCAGGATAGGAAGGCTTGTAACAGTTATTAATAAAATCAAAACCATAAAATCCTCTCTTAATTTTAGCTCAGTAGTGCATACTCTATTGGGATTGGGGCAGGGGATGAGTGGAGACAATTTCTTGTACCTCCAACATGAGAGAAGGTATCTATCTGTATATACTATAAGTCATTCACTGGCTCCTTATCTAGTTCCCCTCTGTTAACAAATTATAAAAAAAAAAAATGCAAGTCACAAAGAAGCTGTGATTGATCACAATTTTATATCAATGCTTTCCATTTCTAGACAGAGGGGAGGGAAAGGGAGTTAAATACTTCATCAACTTTTCAAAAAATCTCAGCTTCAATCCATTCCAGCCACACGCCTCAGGGACTAGAATATGTTGAGATGAACTTGGAGAGACAGCTAAAGTCTCTCAACATCCTCAGTCTTAGTTTCTATTCCAAGTACTTGCTAAAGTCTCTCTCTCTCTCTCTCTCTCTCTCTCTCTCTCTCTCTCTCTCTCTCTCTCTCTCTCTCTCTCTCTCTCTCTCTTTCTCCTACTTCCTGTTCTTACCCCTCAGAGACCTACTCTCCCCTACATTATCTTGATCTGGGGTAATAAGTTCAAAACTTGGCTCAGTTCCTATATAACATTGCTCTCATAAAATTCATGTCCAGATAGAGCATGATAGAGATGGTAAACCCACATCTCAAGTACCACTAGACTAGGGTCCCAAAGATAGCACCCAAAGATTGTTGCCATATTCTCCAAGGCATCAGTGCTACACTGGCTCTGAAACCCAGATTCTGGAATGCTGGGAAAACAAGGGAAGTTCAAATCCCTTCATGCCTCTGGGCATCAGTACTGTTCTGTCTTCCCATTCAAAAACAGGATGACAAGTATCCCTCTGGACCTTGAAAATACAAAATTGTAGACTCAACTCCCATTAACAGTCAGCAAACCCCACTAAGAGTGCTGAGGTAAAGACAGAGGTGAAGCCAATAGGTCTTTTTTTGAATGACCCCCCAGCTTATCAAAAAGCCTCCTCTTTACTATGTGGTCAGCTGACCAAAATCAGTTATAGATATTCTATCTATTCCTGCTCCAGTGTCTCCGAAATACTTTCATTCCACATCATCATGAATCTCTTGAAAGCAGGAAGCAGGTTCTCAGTATCTCCACCAGGGGAGACACCATTAAAAGCATTCTGTGGATACCCTAGTTCCCCGTTAAAAATGCTTTGTCTAGCTAGACTGCTTTTTAAATCTCTAGCTTACTATTTAGAAGTATTCTGCCTGACTGTATATCTACCTCAAAGCTTAGTTACATAATGAGTGACAGAAGAGTTACATCAAAGGAGTGACTGAAACTTTAGCATCTCTGCAAAACTAGAAAGCTGCAGGGCAGGATGAGATCCATAATTAGTGGTTCAATTCCTTCACAGTGGTGCGTGAATTACTAGCAAAGAACTTTCTCAGCTTCCTCTCAAAAGAGAAGCTTGATCTCATCTGTCTTAATCAAAAGTCGGAGATATTTACTACCAAAAGATCAAAAACACACCAGTAATCCCTACAAATGTCAGCCAACTATATATTAATATACTTTATATGAATCAATCAAAGCTTATGTTTAAAATAAAAACTGCCAACATTAAGAAAACACATTGACTAAAAAGAAAAAGAGGGTACCCCAAAAATCTATTGATTTATTGAATATTATTTATTGAAGAATTATTGAATAAGCCATTTCAAAGTACCATAACATCCATACTGCCTTTATTTATTGTCACCAAGTCTTTAGTTCAGTCTCAATTTAAAGGCTAATTTGTGTACATTTATGTACATGTATAGATACATATATAGGTGTACATGTACATATATATGTATACATATATAAAACCCAGGTATAGTCATAATGTTGTTTTACTAGTGTTTGCATGGAAAACTATGCTCTGTTAAAAAAAAAAGACTACACCAATGTGACATTAAGAATAGTTGACATCAGCAAACATTTATTAAGCACCTAATACGTGCCAGGCACTATGCTAAGTACCAGGAGTATAAAAGGAGGTAAAAGACAGAACCAGTTCTGAAGGAGTTTACCATCTAATGGGAAAGATTACATCCAAATAAATATATACCAAACAAGCCATATAAAGGTAAATGGGAAATAACTATCAGAGGGAAGGCATTATAATTAAAAGGAGTTGGGGAAGATTTATTTTATTAGGTGGGATTTTAGTGGGGACTTAAAGGAAGCCAGGGAGGTCAGCAGTCAGAACAGAGGAGTGAGAGCAGTCCAGGCATGGGGCCAGCCAGAGAGCATGCCCAGAGCTGAGAGGTGGAAGATCTAGTTCATGGAACAACCAGGAGGCCCATGACACTAAATCAAAGAGCAGGTGTTGGCAAATAAGGTATAAGAAAACTCAAAAGACAGGAGGAAACTAAGTTATAAAGGGCTTCGAATGCCAAATAGAGCATTTTGTAATTGCTCTTGGAGGCAATAAAAAGTCACTGGACTTTATTTGGGGACTAGAAAGGTCCACTTGACTGGACCTACATTTTAGGAAAATCACTTTAGTGACTGAATGGAAGATGGATTGGAGTAGGGAGAGACTTGAGGCAAAATCCAAAGTTTAATAATTCTTGGGGCTTCCTTTCTTAGATTGTGCAAAAATGAGTTATCAGTAGCTTATTCTGGTCTGGACCCAGAATAACCTGGGTTTTATATTTACTGTATTCACTACACCTTGATGAACAAGTCTGGACCTTGAATTTTCTTAGGGTTGATTTCCCATCCCTTTAGCCCTCATATGGACCACCGTTTAAGGCAGGACCACTGTCAAGATTATGTTATCGATACTTCTTAATGCTACTTATCAGAATGTGGTATTATGAGGGAACATTCATCTTCCTCAAAAGATTTGCTGCCAAATATTTATTTGCTAAGATGAATCTTTTATTCAAATGCTTCTTCGTTTCTAATTCTCAGACTACTTTTGCCTCTCTTATTCAATTACTGTATTGTTTTTTCTAGGTGGTCCTTTCTGAAAATATGTATACCAACAAGATTTTCCTTTCAGAAGTCTCAGTGCTGTGCCCCTCCTCCAGGTCTTCCTATTTATTCTCTGTTTTTTCAGGTTTCCATAGTTGAATGAGGCCTATTTTCCTCTGAGGATGAAGATGAAGATTTAAAATACCACTGCAGAAAGATTACAAGTGCTCACTATAATTGGGCATTTTCTCCCCTTTAGCTAGTATCATTATTCTACATTCCACTGTAGCCTTTGGAACTGATTTTCTTTATTCTGGCCCTTAGGTTATAAAGGAAGTTGGAGTCTCTTTTCTACACTTCTCTCACTCTTACTGATTACTCACTTCCTCCTGTGCTATATTAATAAATTTTATTCATCGCACTACCTTCCTGCTCTCAGCCTTTCTCTCCTTTTCCCTCTGGTTTCTAGACTATGGATGTGGCTACCCCATTTTTGTCTTCTTGGGCGTAGAACTTGTCTGTTTCACAGATCTCAGTTTTTCCCAGTAGTGATGAACCCTAGGGACATTACCATGAAGTTAACTCCAAAAATAAAAGAAGCCATGAGAACTGTGAACGCCAGGCTAGTGCAGCAGAAGCCAGTGTGGCCGAAAAAGGCAGGAAGGCCACTCTTATCTGGGAAAATGAAAAAGGGTTAATTCTAAAATGCAGATGCCTAAAATTATAGCAACTACAAATTTCTCAGAGCCACACTGAAAATGGTAAAAAGAGGGTATTAAGACTCACACAGCTTTCAGACAGATTATAATCATGAATTTACCTAAATGAACCTTCCAGGGCAAAATAAGTGAATATGCTACTGAAGAAACTGAATCATCTCAATCTTGACGTTCTCTTTCTAAATGAAACCAGAACAGAGAAAAAGTAGTTTCTAAATGGAAGGATGGTTCACATGTTCTTGTTGGAGAGGCAAATAAAGCAGTTGGCAGAGCTGTCATTCAAAGACAATAATAAATATAATTTTATGGGACATTTGGCCAACTCATTGGTAGAGCTCATGATAAGCATTTATAAAAAAAATGACCATTCAAATAATTATAGTTTATGTGCCAAAATGTGTTGCAGAGGATAAGGAGTGGAAAGTTAAACTATTATTTTCCTTGTTTTCTGTTTCAAAGAAAATGACCTTACACTGGAAAGAATAGAAAAAAAAAATAATTAGCAGGGAATATCAACCCAAAGTAAGGATGAGATGATCAGATAGTATTTAACTATCTTCAGAAAACTCAAGTCACTAGGCTTAGACCAACACTATAGCTTTATACCTGAAAGAATTGGTAGATAAAATTGCTGACCTCCTACTGGTTATCTTTTAACAATCTTGGACAATTCGAAAAACATCACAGTTCTGGAGAAGGGCAAATGATGTTCCAGTTTTTATATAAAAAGATACTTCCAGGTATGATGGCTATGTAAAACATTTGGCTAGACCTAGCTCCTGTGAAGAATACCTATTAATAATTCAGAAACAACAGCATCAAAGCAAAACATCACTGAACCTTCCATTTCATAAAGGATAGAATAAAGAGAAAAATGCTAAAGCAAAGACTATGCCAGGGGTCAAGGCCTTCTAATATTTGGTAGCACAAGGAAATCAGTTAAGGACAATACAACTTGGGGTCTAGGAATGCCATTGTATACTGAACTGAATTCAGTACCATCTACTTCAAGGGCTGAGATCTGGCACCAAAAGCTGAAGTCACAGATCTCCTGCGTAAGTGACTATATAAAGCAATGGGATGACCAATATGACTAGAGGTCTGGGAACAAACTAGAAGAGTAGATGGAAACCAGCAGTCTTGTGCTGGCACAGGCACTTTGATGAGGAAATGAGCAAGGCCAGTGTGACAAGAAGGAAGAGAGGTCACAGGAGGGGTAAACTATAGAAATGATCTGTTATTAAAGCTGAAGCCAGTTCCTAGTCCCAGACTAGGACTTCAGCTCAAAATCAATCATATGGAAAAAGTTGGGGCCTGGCCTGGCCAGATAGCCTCCCACTCTAAGACTACAGGGCAGGGACTCCCAGATTATCACAAAGGCAAGACCATTTTAGCCCCAGTAAACCATCCTCTCATCTCAGGAGTACAAAGAGAAACAAGACTTGGATTTTACTCAAAAACATCAAATAAACAATAAAAATAGAAATTCTGAAAATTACAGAGGCAAGCAATAATGAAAAAAATCACTGAATAAATAAAGCTAGGAGGCTGTTTTTTTGTAAAACACTAATAAAGTGGACAAACCTTTAGCTAATTTGTTTTTTTAAGTATGAAAACAAATCATCGTTATCAAAAATGAAAGGACTATGAAGAAAATTGAGATAGTAGAAATTATTTTGTATAATTACAGATCAACAAAACTGACAACTTTAAGATAGGTATTTACAAAATAAAATACCCAAATCAGTACAGTAAGTAAAAGATAATCTCATTAACTCATTCTCAGAAGAAAAAAAGAAATTAAACAAAATATTAAAAAGTCCCAAAGAAAGAAAGAATCAGACGAATTTAAGTGAATTATTGTGTTCATCCTTCATTGCCAATGAAGACCATGCCGTCAGAGAATATATTGTATATTAGAAGACTAACTCCAATACTATACATATAGTTGAAAAAACAGAGAAAAAGTAATCCTATCAAATTCCATTTATGAAACAAATATGGTGTTGATATCTAAAATGGGGAAAGATGAAACTGAGTAAGAAAAGAATAGAGCAATACCTCTGATAAATAGCGATACAAAAATATTGAATAAAATATTAGTAAAGAGGCTACAGTAACATTCAAAAAAATATTTACTATGATCATCAGCTTAAATATATGCATATGCACATATATGTGTATATATGTGATGCTATTTGGGGTTTTCTTGATGAAGATATTGAACTGATTTGCCATTTCCTTCTCCAGCTCATGTAACGGATGAGGAAACTGAGGCAAACAAGCTTAGTGACTTGCCCATGGTCACACAGATAGGAAGTATCTGTGGTCAGATTTGAACTCAGGTCTTTCCTGACTCCAAATGGAACACTCTATCCACTGTGTCACCTAGTTGGCCATGTTGATAGACCATGTTAATAACAAAAACAGTAAAAACCACATGTTTATATGCTCAGATACAGAAAAAGCTTTTAACAAACACTTGTTTATGCTACAAATGCTAGAAAAACAGAGAAATAAAGAGAGCTTTCCTTAATATGGTGAATAACATTGAAAAACAAGAACTAGTATTATCTGTAATGGAGAAAATATAGAAGTTTTCCTATAAGACTGAGCAAGTATTGAGGGTCTAGTCCCCTATATTAAAACTATTTAATATTAAAACTATTTAATATATTAAAACTATATTAAATGCTAGCTATGGAACAAAAAAGGAAAAAAATGAGGAGTTACTATAGGATACTGTTAGATGGCACAGTGGATAGATTATTGGACTTGGAGTCAGGAAAACCTGATTTCTAAACTGGGTTCAGACAATCTCTAATTGTATGATTTTAGGCAAGTCATTGCACTTCTCTTTGTTTCAGTTTCCTCAAACGTAAAATGGGAATGATAACAGAACCCATCTCTGAGGGTTGTTGTGAAGCTCAAACAGGGCAATATTCATAAAGCTCCTAGAACATAATAGACATTATTATTATATGTTATAGTGGTTTATTTAGAGAATTTTATTTCAATAAAAATTGTAACTTCAGTATAGTAGCAGGATATAAAATAAACATACAAAAATCATGAGCATTTCTGTATATTACCAACAAAATCCAAGCGGAAAAAAGAAAAAGAAATCACATTCAAAATTATTGCCAAATATATAAAATAACTAGGAATCCACCTACCAAGAGACACCCAGGATTGATAGGAATGTAAGCCCAACATACTTTGTATAAAAATAAAGATTTAAATAATTGAGGAGATATTAATTGTTAATGATTGAGATTGGTCACTCCAAAAAATGATTACTTTCTCAAGGACACTATATCAATGCAACTACCAAGGGCAGCTGTACAGAGTCTAGACAAAATGACAGCACAATTCATATAGAGAAACGAAAATTCAAGAATCTCAAAGGAAAGAAATTTTAAAAGAATGCAGTGGTTAGAGCAGAACTATATTTCAACATATTCTTTGTAAGGCAGTATTCATCAAAACAATTTTTATATCAGTTAAAAAATAGAAAAAGTGTTCAACATAATAAATTAGGCAAACAAGATGCAGGAACAATTGAATACAGTAACATGGTATTCAATAAACCCAAAGACACCAACTACTGCAGTTAAAACTCATTTATGAGAGATAAAAATATTAGAAAGCCTGACAGAAATTAATCTTATTCCTTGTTATCACAATAAGTTTCAAACTGATTTGTAACCTAATTATAAAAGATCATATTTTTAAAAATTAGAGGACAAAGGAATAAGACCTCTTTATGACAATAGCTAAGGAGAGAATTCTTACTGAAACAAGAGGCAGAAACAACCATAAAACGTAAGATGGACAATTTCAATTACGTAAAAAATAGAAAACATTGGAGAAAAATCTTTAGAGCAAATTTTCTAACAAAAAAAGCTATACAAAAAGTTGACCTAAATATACAAGAATAGGAGTCATTCATCAATAGAAAAATGGTCAAAGGGTATGAAAAGGCAATTCTCAAAGGGAGCAATGTAAGTTATATGACTGTGAGAAAAATGCTCCAAATCACTAATAATAAAAGAAAATTAAAAGAGCTGAGATTCTACCTCACACTCATCAGATTGGCAAAGATGACAAAAGAGGAAAATAAAAAATTCTGAGAGGGTTTGGGGAGGACAGGAACACAATGTTAATGCAGCTGTACATGTTTCAACCTTATTGGAAAACAATCTAGAGCTACAACCCAAAAGCCACTAAAATTTACATATCCTTTGACCTAGCAATTCCTACCATTGGTGTTATACTACAAGGAAGTCAAGGACAAGGGGAAAGGAATTAGCAGTGCTTTTTATCATAGTGAAGAACTGTAAGCTAAAAATGTGTCCATCTTTTTGAGACTAGCTAAATAAATTGTGGTTTATGAATAAAATTGTATTGCTCCTTAAGAAATGATAAAGAGAAAGACTTATATGAACTGATGCAGAATAAAATGAACAGATACAAATAGGAAAATGATGTTTTATAATGGCCACAGTAATGTGAGAAGAAATAACTTTAAAAGACATCAGAATTTTGAACAAAGCAATGAATATCATGACTTCAAAATGACAATGAAACATAACTTCCCCTTCTTGACAGAGGGGTGATGGAGAGGTCTAGAATTGGCCGTGTGTAGTTCTCTTGATATGGTTAATGTATTGGCATATTTTGCTTTATTAAGCTTGAAGTGTGTTGGGGGGAAGAGGGGGGCATTCATCCTTCGTTGCCAAAGAAGACCATGCCATCAGAGAAATGATGACATGACTTGCACTTGACTTTGTTTTGAGTAAGGGAGAGCTGTGCAGGTCAACAGTCTCACTTCTCCTCCAGAGCCATCTGGATCCAATGACCAGATATTCATCAGGATGACTGGAGATGATTCAGGATGAGGCAACTGGGGTTAAGCATTTTGCCCAAGGTCACACTGCTAGTGAGTGCCAAGTTTCTGAAGTGAGATTTGAACTCAGGTCCTCCTGACTCCTGCACTGGTGCTCTATCCACAGCATCACCTAGCAACCCCCTGGGGCAGGGGGGTACTTCTATTGAGGAATAGGAGAGAAAGGTGGGAAAGGTAGTGATAGACATGGAAGAAAAGAATTTCAATGAAAACTTTATAGTAGGAGAAGGAAAAAATAAGTGTGAGGAGGGGCACAAATAGAATGATTTTGTTACCACTTTATTCAATTTTATATATATATATAGCCTAAAAAATATGCTGCTCAGTCATGTCTGTCTCTTCACGACCCCATTTGGGGTCTACTTGACAATGGCATTGGAATGGTTTGCCATTTCCTTCTCCAGCTCATTTTACAGATGAGGAAACCGAGGCAAGCAGGGTTAAGTGACTTACCCAGGGTCATAGAGTAAGTGTCTAAGGATGGATTTGAAGTCAGAAGATGAGTCTTCCTGACTCAGGACAGGTGCTCTACCCACTACACCAGCTTAACCACCTCTTAAAAATATGCAGTAATTTCCTAATTTCTTATGCAAAGCTCTTCCATTTTTATCTTTGTATATTGTAGTATTTCTGCTTGTTGGCAATTGTTAAGTTTAAAATTTTATATATTTAAGGAAAAAAGGGAACAAAGGCAATTCTGCAAACTTTAGACTATACCCTTTGACCCAACGATGCTGCTACTAATCTTGTACCACACGGAAGTCAAGGACAAAAGAGGGCTAGCAGCACTATGTTTGATTTCCATTTCTGGAAAAATTCAATTATTGAGGGAATTATTAAGGGAATGTTATGCAAATGCAAGGGGAAGCAATAATGTCAAAAGTCATCATGGCTTCATCAAGATCAGATGATATCATCAGATCCCTTTTGCTTTATTGATAGAACACCTAGGCTGGTGGAACAGGGAAATGCTATGGGAATACTATGTTTAGATTTCATCAAAATATTTGACGAAGATTCACATGCTGTACCAATGCATCTGAATGCATGTTATAAAACCACACACAAGCCCAGAAATGTAATTAGTATCACATTTTAGTGACAGAATGTAATGTGGGATAGCCACCAAGGCATATCACACACTATTACCTCTCTCCCACATGAGATGTTAACTCAACCTGTTCTTACATTAGCAGTTTTAGGTTCCCAGAGACATGTCCTCCCAAGTCAAGTCTTGCAATCCAAAGGCCATTCCCAATATCCAATCAATCATCACGTTCTATTGATTTTACCTTTGCAGCATCTCTCCTGCCTCCCCTCCACTTCCCCCAACCTCTTCTCTTGCCTGACACTGCAACTATCCTCTTAGAGGCCCGTATCACTTCATGCCTAGACTATAGCAACAACCTTTTCTTGCCTCAAGTTTCTCCTCACTCCAATCCACCCTCCATTCAGATGTCAAATTGATCTTCCTACAATGGAGGTCTGACCATATCAAACTCCATATTGGCTCCCTATTACTTACAGGATCAAATATAAAGTCTTCTGTTTGATTTTTAAAACTCTTGTTTTAAAGGTTTTAAACCTGCTTGCCTTTCCAGTGTTCTTACACCTTACTCCCTTCTACTTTCTCTGTGATTTATTGACACTGGCCTCCCTCAAACACAACACTCCTCCCACAGACTCCAGGCATTTTCACTGTCTGTTTCCTAAGGTTTGGGTACTCACTCCCTTCATCTTTACCTCTTGGTTTCCCTCCCCTTCAGTTCTCAGCAAAAGTTCTGCTTCCTGCAAATGGCCATTCCTAGTCCTCCTTAAATCTTAGTGCCTTTCCTCTGAAACTACTTCAATTTACCTTGTATCTTTCTTGTATATCGATATTTACATGTTCTCTCTCCAGTTAGGCTGAGAGGAGGCCCTGTTTGTTTTTTGCCTTTTTTTTATCTTAGCACAGTAACTGGTATTATAACTGACATTAACAAATACTAGTCAACAGACTGATGGACACCATTGAAACAGGTTTATGCTGAGAAGCAGTTATGTGGCACACAGCCCCTGGGTCAGGGAATACTTGAGTTCAAATGGAGCTTCAGATGCTTAGTAGCTATGTGACCCTGGGCAAGTCACTTAACACCATTGCCTTCCCTCCAAAAAATGAATAAATGAAACATGGCTATGCTGAAACTTTATCAGGGTCCTAGAGCAAACCTTTTGTGGAGAAATAGACTTCCCCCTACTCATCTTTTAGCTCTTGAACCCTCATTGTGTATATTTTCTATCAAAAATCAGCCAAATGTAATGCATCCTCTCAGTACATGACATTTATAAAACAAGCCACTTACAATAATAACACATATCTTAAACATAGCCATTTAGTTAAGAAACAGTTAAAATAAAGGACAATAATATTCTATGTACTAGAATAATAAAGTCAACTCATATGTAATAAAACACATCACACTAAACATATTTACTTGGATCATACCAGAAATCAATGAGAATATACTCCCCTACCAATGCAGCTAATAGCTACGAAGAATAAGTAGACACAGGACCCTGTCAGGGAAGCAAATGAGGGAGGAAAATCCACGCGCTTAAGATAGTTCACAATTGTCATATAAGCATGTGATTTGAATCTAGGAAAGGGAGCTAATGGATTACATGATAGCATCTAGATCAAGAAGGATGCTGATAAGCTAGAATAATGTACCAAATTTTAGGCTTGATTTAAGGGACAAATTTTTAACAATTATAGCCATTGAAAAGTGGAACAGAATGCCTTCAGAAGTAATGAGTTCCCCCTCACTGGAGGTGAAAACAGTCACTTGCTGAGGGTATTATAAAAAGAAATATCTTGATCAGGTACAGGTTAGACTCCATCTTCTGAAGTCTCTCTCAGCACTTAAATTCTATTATATTTCACATCAGAAGGTTGATGGTTAAGCTACTACTTCTTCTTCCTATTCATTTTCCTTTTTAAAATTCCTAGGACATGAACAGGAAAAATCTCGCAATTTATTTCATGAGAATAAATATAGCAACCTAGGAAAATCTATGAAAGCTAAAAATAGCCTCTTCTGTGATGATTTTCATTCCTAGTTGATCAAGAAGCACTTGGGTGCACTCTAGAATTGTCATAGCAACACGCTCTCTTGCCTGTCCTGGGGCTTACATCCAATAAGCACAAAAAGGTTTATAACATATATGGTGCATAGTATATTCCATTCAGGGAAGAGGAGATGGAAATAGGTCAGGGTTATCCAGAAAGAACCAGTGCTACACTCAATATAAACAGGAAAGCCCTGACAGAAAAATGAAAATTGAGGCAGCCAAGGTGTGAAATCCAACTCAATCACTTAAGACGGAGAATGAAAGATATAATAATGAGTAGACCCAAAAGAGGCAGCTAGGCGGAGCAGTGGATAGAGCAAGGGGCTTGAAATCAGGAAGATTGATCTTGAATTTAAATGTGACCTCAGATAAGTCTTGGAGGTGTGCCGCTGAGCAAGTCACTTAATTCTGTTTACCTTCACTTAATCCTGTTTGCCTCAGTTTTCTCAATTGTAAAATGAGCTGGGGAAGGAAATGGCAAACCATGCTAGTGTCTTTGCCAAGGAAACCCCAAAATGGGGTCACAGAGAGTGGACACAACTGAAAAGACTGAACAACAAGAAGATCCAAGAAGACAAGCAAGGACCAGGCTCTACAGTCCAGATTTTAGGAACTCAACAAGGGCAATAATATTAAGCAGATGTTAGGATAGAGGCAATGTGCTATTTCTTATGATAGTCAATGTATCAGGCTTCTAGCAGCCCTTGACTGTCCTATCTAATGTTCCATGAGCTTCAAAAACTAATTTAAAAAGCTACATAGAATTATGTTTAAACTATGACTAAATATGTTCCAAATGAGAATATGAAGGACTTCCATGTGGAGAAGGTCTATGAGTTTTAGAGTATAGATTTTGATGATATAAATTAATAATATTTAGAGCTGGAAGATGCCTTAGAGATTATCCCATTCAATTCTCTCAACTTTACAAATGAGTAAGCCAAAGCCTAGAAAGGTTAATTGACTTGAAGATGAAACAAGTCAGAAGTATTATATTTTTGTTTGACTGATTCTTGCTGTCTCATTGAGTCCTTAGTTTCTACTTGCCCAATTCTAATCTTTATCAAATTGTTTTCTTCCGTTAACTTTTGCATCTCTTTTTCCATCTGCCCAATTTTTTCTTTTAAGAAGCTATTTCCTCCAGTTAGTTTTTGTACTTCCTTTTCCATTTGCCCTTTTAGGAAGTTGTTTTCTCCAGTTAATTTTTGAACTTCTTTTTCCATTTGTTCAATTTTCCTTTTCAGAGAGATGTTCTCATCAGTGAATTCTTTCTTAATAATTTTAAGATCATTGGCCAGTTTATCTTCTATTTCCTTCTTCAGCTGTTCCAGGAGAGCTGCTTGTGCTTGCAAGGAGTTCATAGTCCCTTCTGAAGTTTCAGATGGAAGTACAATCTCAGCTGTGACCTCTTTGGTGTTTGTGTTTTGGTCCTTATCCCTGTAGAAAGATTCTATGGTTCTTTCAGCCCTCTGCTTTTTCCTGTTCATGATGTTGATTGAGTGTTGTGGCTTCTGGTTCTTTCAGTCCAAAGCTAGAGAACTTTTTGCTGAGCTGATGTGTGAAAAAGCTAAAAGCAGGTTTTTGTTTGGTGTTTCCCCAATCAGCCCTGGGTTTAGCTTGTGAAGTGTGGGGATGAAGTGGTCTGGTCGCAGGAGATCTCCTCAGTTTAACTGAGGCAAAGGCAAGCTCAGGGGCTGGTAATCCCAGCTGCCCTATTGTCTTTCTGATTCCCCTGGACAGCTGAGGCACGCCTACATGCTAATGTGTGTTCCCACCCCTCCTGGGGCTCCTCTCCTGGCGCTGAGGCTTGCCTGGGATCTAATGCAAGTTGTCTCTGCCCTGGGTCCTCTGTCCTTCCGGTCTGCCTCTGCCACCATAGGAGAAATCCCCCTTAGCTATTTTCCTCATCTCAGGTGTTATGAGACTATTGGTCTCCTTCTTCTATTTCTGCTGATCTGGGATTTTTCTGGGGAAATATTTTATGGTTCTTTCACAGTCATCAAGGTGGGAGGAGAGAGCATTTACTGATCACGCCACCATCCTGGCTCCCGGAAGTTCAAGTAGGTGACTTACCAAAGTTTGATTTTCGGGCTGAAGGTCTCAGGAGCTGCTGTGCTGATAATCTGGCACTCCGCGGCTCTCAGGCTCTCACTGACTCGTTTTGGCTTGTCTCCCACCCTGGGTGCCGCTCCTCTGGTTCCACCTGCCACTCAGGTTTCTTGGTCTCTTCTGCTCCGCTGCACTGGCACGCTGTGGGCTCACCCCCGTGGAACAGATCCTTCCCGTGGACCTTCCAGTCCAACCTGAGCTCCGAATCCATCACTGTCTGTCTCCCACTGGATTCTGCACCTCCAAAATTTGGTCAGATTCTCCTTTCGTACCTGGAGGAGTTTGTCCAAGAGCTTAGGTGAGTCGTTCCTCTCATTCCGCCATCTTGGCTCCGCCCCCCCAGAAGTATTATAGACAGAAATGGAATCCAGTCTTCTGACTCCCAATTCATTGGGGTTTTTTTCTATCTACACATATCTACTTTGCCAGTTTGAAGAACTTTGCTGTTGGTTTGTCTGGGTTACAAGTAGAAAGAATGAAACAATCCCTACTCACAATTAACTTACACTCTAATTAAGAAAATGTGTCTATGTATGTATGTACATATATGTGTGCACATATATTTATATAGAGTCAATAAATACTAATTTAAAGTACTTCATGACAAGATATTTTGAGAGGAAAAGTAGTAGAATTTGTAGGGAGGGAGGAATTAGGAAAAGCTTCATCCAAAATAATTGTATCTGAGCTTCATTTTAAAGAAAGAGTATTTAATGAGGTGGAAGTAAGGAGTATGTGCCTTCCAGGTAACAGAAATAGCCAGTAAAAAAAACCTGAAGAGAAGAGTATCATGAATGAGGAGTCCAGTTTGTCTGCATTGCAGATATAAGACGTGGGATAATGTCCAACAAGCCCGGAAAGACAGGCTGGGGCAGGGTTGGATAGGGCTTTAAAAACTAAACAGAGAAAATTATATTCATTCTAGAAGTAATGGAATTGGAGCTGATTGAGAAAGGGAGTCATATGATCAGATATACACTTGAAAATTAACTTGGTGGCAGTATATAGGAATGGAGTTGTGAGGGATTTGAGGCTTGGATACCAATTAGGAGGCTAATCCATTATAGTGATAGGCTTTTATCATATCATTCTAGCATGGCTATAAGTGAAAGGACATAATATAAGGACAGAAGGACTCCAACGTTTGCTCTCTTGTCTCTTTGGATCAGTCCATAAACAATATTCAGACAATAAACATTTATTCAATGCCTACTATGTGCTAGGCACTGTGCTAAGCATTGGGGATACAAATATGAAAGAAAAAAGACAGTTCCAACCCTCAAGAAATTTACAATCTAATGGGTGAAGACCATACAAAAAAGGAAACAGAAAATCAGGGGTGGAGAGAGGGCTGAGGAAACTACACAATGCAGGGGCATGGCGGATAATTTAGAGATGTCTCAGAATGGTCCAGCCAGGTAAGAAATTAGAAGATATTCTGAGCTAAAATCCCTCCTTTAATGGAGGGTTTGGAGTTCAAGATCCATCCTTTGTTTTGCTCCATCAACCACCACTACACCATTCATATGCAGAACCATCAGTTACAGCAAATGGAGAAGTTTTGAATGCTGTGGATAAGTTCACTTACCTTGGTACTTTCCAGGAATGTACACACTGATAATGAAGTTGACACATACATTACCAGAGCTGGCTCAGTGTTTGGGAGGCTCCAAAGTCTACAAAGCCATTGTACTGATCTCATTGTTATATGCCTGTGAAACCTGGACGATCTACCAGCGCTATGTCAGGAAACGGAATTGCTTCCACTGAAATTGTCTTAGGAAGATTCTGAAGATCACCTGGCAGGATAAGATACCAGACACTGAGGTCTTCACTTGAACTAAACTGCCAAGCATTCAAATTGTTCTTCAGAGAGTGTAACTGAGATGGGCTGGCTGTATAGTTCAAATGTAAAATGTATGCTTGCCAAAAAGACTGTTTAATGGAGAACTCACATGAGGAAAGTGTTCACATGGTGGTCAGAAGAAGTGATAGAAGGACTTTTTCAAGGTCTCTCTCAAGAACTTTGGAATTGATTATGTGACATGGGAGACATTGGCACAGGACTGCTCAGCATGGCATGCCCACCTCAGAGAAGGTGCTGTGCTGTATGAGTAAAGCAGAATTGGAAAAGCTCAAAGGACACAATTTAAAAAGTAAATTTAAAATATCCACCCCAAATGTTCACACAGTCTATTTGTACCCAACCTATGGTAGAGCATGGGAGCTTGTATTGGTCTGATCAGACACAGTTGGACACTGAAGCTTGACTCTAGCGTAGTGATGTCATTTTGTTTCTCCTCAACAAGGAAGGATAACAACCAACCACTGGAGTTCATGGCTCCACGCTTTAATCAGAAAGGTAAAGGACAGTGATGAAATGGAGTACCAAGGCTAATGCGATCTTGAAGTATAATGAGATTTTCCCAAAAATGAACTTCCTGGGGCATGGTGGAGAAGTCAGAGATGTCCTAAAGTAGTGTAGCCAGGTGAGGAAGAAAGAATCCAGTCCATCAAGTTATTTTTGGAAAGAATATGAGCTTTTGAGGCTGCCATTTCTTGCAGATTGTAAGTAGAATCATCCTTTAATGCTTTGATGAGTCCTGCTCTCATATAAATGTCAGTACTTCTTCCAGTGGTGCAGATCATGAACCCCATCCACTCTCATTCTACGCAGTTCTTGTCTGTGTCTTTCCATAAATTCTTCACAGAGAGTATATCCAACATGCTGGAAGCCATCCTCTAAGTCTGTTTTAAATTATTGAGTACTAAATGCAGTGGTGAGGTTGTCTATTATTCCTCAGTGTCATGACATGACCAACCCATTTCCTTTCCAACACACATTTCCTATATGATACTGTTAATAGGATTTTTACTGAGCCAATCTCTAACCTGAGAATGCTCAGAACTGCACAAAGCAGGCGTAGAGACTGGAGTTCCAGTAATCAAATAGTTTAATTAATCAATTTCAGAATGAGGAATGTTCACTTAGCTGAAGTAAAAGTACAGGCTATATACTTAAATCACAACTGAGGAAGCCGGAGGAAGTGGATTACAAACAATTATTTAGTGGTTTTCCAGGAGAAACCCATAAATCCTACAATGCAACAATTCTGGAGTCAAGTCTTTGGAGTTGTAACCACCTCCCCTAAAGTACAGAACCAGAGTTCCGTGACGGGAACAGGTTCTACAATCGTTGATTCACTTCACTTAAGGTCCAGTGATTGTGAGCATGGTCAGAGTTTTGATTCATCAGTGAAAGTTGAATCGTGAGCTCTGACTCCCAAGCCAGAAAGGCAGCACTTGAGAACACTAAATTATTAGTATATTCATTGCACATATATCAATTAATATAAATATTAGAAATTCCTTTCCCAATACTACCTGAGTCACTTCTTGGATACATTTGATCATATCCTGCATTCTACTTATTAATCATATCTTGCATTCTACTTATATCTACCATGTTGGTGGTGGTGGTGGTGGTCAGCCATTCAGTCATGTTCAACTCTTTGTAAACCCATGGATCACAGCATATCAGGTCCTTCTATACTTATCTATCTCTTGAACTCTGTGCAAGTTCATCTTCATTGTTTCCATGACACTATCTATCCATCTCATCTTCTGACATCCCCTTTTTTTTCAATGTCAGGGTCTCTTCCAAAGAGTCCTGGCTTCTCATTATGTGGAAAAAGTATTTAAGCTTTAGCTTCAGTATTCGACCTTCCATGAATAGCCTGAATTAATTTCTTTAAGTATTGACTGATTTGATCTCCTCACTGTACACAAGACTCTCAGTAGTTGTAGTAGCAAGCACCCTAGCACACTCAGGATGGCCTGCTGGTACAGGTTCTTTGATCTGCTTTTATAAAGGAAAGACAGCTTCAAAGGGGTTAACAATTAAACAATGCAGACTTTTTTCTATCTACCTGTCTTACAAGGGCTGCTGAGAAACAACTGCTACAGCATTCCCTAATCACCCTTCTTGCAGGGCCGGGGTGCGGGGGGAACAACTCCCCCTATGTCTTGATGGGACCAATCGAGACAGGCCCAACTTGGGCACACCCCTAAATCCCCTCAAGCCTAAATGGAGGCCAGTTGAGGCAAGCACAGATTCCCCCCAAACCTTGATGGGGGCTGATCAAGGCACACACAGCATCCTAGCTTGTGCATTTCAACCCTAAAAGTTACCCATTCACTGACCAGTGCCCACCTGCTTTATACTTATCCCTCCAGGATCTTGACTTTAGAATCTAAACAGGTGACACCTGGCCCTTACAATCTACATAGGTGGAGATGTTTTGAACCATAGTTAATACCTGGGAACAATAGATTGTTATGGCTATGGACCCTGAAAAACCGAACTCCAAAAAAATACTAAAAATCCACTTTGCTTAAGCTTACAATAGTCTTCTCCAGTTCCACAACTTGAAAGCATTGATTCTGTGGAGCTCAGCTTTCCTCATGGTCCAGTTCCTACAGTCATACACTGTCACTAGAAAAAGCATTGCTTTCTCTGTACAGAACTGTCAGCAAGGTGATGTCTCTGCTTTTTAGTATGCTCTACAGATTTCTCATAGCATTCTTTCCAAGGAGCAAGTGTCTTTTAATTTCTTTTTCAGCTCCACAAAATATTTAATGAACACAGTTATTTATTAAAGAACATTTCTGTCCCGGCAAATCAATATCTGGAAAATCCTTTTCTTGTCAGCTGAAACTAACTGCATTGGTTTTTGTTTTGTTTCTTTCCCTCACTTAATAGTATTTTATTTTTCCAATTAGATGTAAAGATAGTTTTCAACATTCACTTTTATAGGGTTTTGAGTTTCAAACTTTTTCTCTCTCCCTCCTTCCCTTCCTTCCCCCTCCCCAAGATGGTAAGCAATCTGAGATAGGCTTTACATGTACAATCATACTAAACATAACTCCATATTAATCATGTTGTGAAATAAGAATCAGAACAGGGAAAACCAGAAAAAAGAAAAAACAAACAAAAACAGAATAGTATGCTTTGATCTGCATTCAGACTCCACAGTTCTTTCTCTGGATGTGGATAGCATTTTCCATCATGAGTCTTTTGGAATTATCTTAGATCATTGTATTGCTGAGAAGAGCTAAATCTATCAAAGTTTGTCATAGCCTCATGTTGCTATTACTGTGTTCTGCTGGTTCTGCTCACTTCACTCAGCATCAGTTCATGTAAGTCCACGTTTTCCTGAAATGCATGTGTTTATCATTTCTTACAATTCATGTACCACAACTTGTTTAGCTATTCCCCTCAATTGGTAAGTATCCCCTCAATTTCTATTTCTTTACCACCACAAAAGGAGCTGTTATAAATATTTTTGTATACGTGAGTCCTCTTCCCATTTTTATGATCACTTTGAGATACAGACCCAGTGGCAGTATTACTGGATTAAAGATATGCACAGTTTTATAGCCCTTTGGGCATAATTCCAGATTGCTCTTCAGAATGGTTGAATCAGTGTCTTTTATTTTATGGCTACAGTTGTCATCTGCAGGGATCTTTGAGTCCAAGAATATAAGGCCGTCTCCTCAGAGTGAACATATAGCAGCAAACATAAATGGGATAAAGCAGCTGTCTTCTTTAGGTAACTTAAGAGAAACTCAGAAAAACAGGACCTTTAGGGGCTAAAGTGTGGCCTGTATAAATTCACTTAAATCAACAAACTGGCAGGCCCTGGGGGCAGCTCCTTTGAAGTAGACTAGGTCTCAAGAACTTTCACTTTACAAACTTTCATCTAACAAATGTGGGCATCAGAAGGTTGAATAGTGGAAAATTGAAGGACCTCCACTGTTTCTAGATGCCAAGCCAGAGAAGCACACAATGCTTCAGGACAGCTAAGCTGGGGGCCCTCTTGGGGAGTAAAGGAGTCCCTGAGTTTGTGGTCCCAAACAATATTTGGAAAATAACAGTAAGGAGAACCTGAGGTCTGGGGCACCATTATCCATAACTCAGGATTAAAACATCACAATAATAAACTGCTAAAATTAAACAAAACAAAAATTAAAATGACCAAGCAAAGGAAAAAGAACCCAACCATGGATAGCTACTATGTTGTAAAAGATGTGAGTTCATATTTAGAGGGAGATAGTGAGGTTTTAAAGAAAAAAAAAAGGCTATTTCTACCCCAAAGAGTAACATCAAATAGTTACAAGGTTTCTCGAAAGAAATTTAACAGGACTGCAAACATAAAATAAGAGAGACTGAGGAAATAGTAGGGGAAAAAAGTAATTCAAGAAAATTATGAAAAGAAAGTTAACCAAGACACCAAGAAGTAATAAAACAAAAAAGAAGAGAATCTGAAATATCTCATTAGAAAAATGACTGATCTAGAGGACAGATTGAGGAGAGACAAAATAAGAAGGTTACGATAAGAAAAATAATTTTGATACAATACTACAAGAAACTATTAAGGAAACTTGCCCTGATGTTCTAGAACAAGGGGGTAAAGTAGAAATAAGAAAGTATCTACCCATTCACCACCCATTCCCAGGGGAAAAATTTACAAGAATATCATAGTCAAGTTTCAAAACTCCCAGGATAAGGAGAAAGTATTCCAAGCAACAAGAAAAATAAATTAAATGCTGTGGAGATACAATTAGGATTTCATGAGACCTAGCAGCTTCTATACTAAAATACCTTGAAACATTATATTTCAAAGAGCAGAAAAGCTGGCATTGCAACCAAGAATAACTTACCCAGCAAAGTTGAGTATAATCCTGAATGGGGGAAAATGGACATTTCACAAACTGAAAGATTTTCAGGCATTTGTGACAAGAAGACCAGAACTTGACAGAAAATTTGATATAAACTCTCCAGAAGATATCCAAGGAAAATATTTAAAGACTAGAAAGGACATTGTTTACTTTTTTTTTTAGATAAATGACAACATTTCTTGAAATAAACAAATTTCTTTGTTTCACAAATAAACTGGATGAAATAGTTGTTTCCTGTAGAATAACCAAATAGACCAAATTCCATATCTTCATCAAAATCCTCCGATTCCTCCTTGGCTTCCACCTGGGCTGGAACATCAGCAGTAGCGGCCACAGGGAAGGCCACAGGGGTGGCCACAGGGGTGACCACTGCAGATGCTAAAGGGTCGGCCAGGGATGCCTTCACCTTTTCAGCAACATCTACAACCAAGACCCATGGCAGATCAAGTCGGGTACTGATGCAACAGTTGGGTAGCCAACCTGCAGACAGACGCTGACAATTTTACCGACACTCTCTAAGAACCGAAGGTGCCAAGTCCCCTTCGTGATGTTCAGCACTTCAGGGTTGTAGAAGCTGCCATTGTCACGCACCTGCTGAATGATCAGCCCAAAGGAGAACCGGGAAATGTTCAGCGTGTTCAACAAGGGGACCTCGCTGGCACCCACTTTGTCTTTGGTCTTAATCAGCTGCACATCACTCAAGATTTCAATGGTACCCCTGGAAATCTTAGTGATAATACCCAGGGCCTGGAAGAAGGAAGTCTTCGCGGGACCCAGACCTGGTTTCTAGGCTGGAACAGTGACATCACATGGGGCAATGGCACCTGCATGGGCAGCAGCTGGCACCTTATTGACCAGAAGGATATCCTTAATCCCAGTCAGATCTCCTTTGGTGAATGCAAAGTCCACATTTCCCCAAATATAAGGCAGCAGTTTCTCCAGGGCAGGGCTGTTCTCCAGACTCCCACGAATGGCTTTGCTCATCATGGTGTTTTTTGGTTTTTGTTTTTTTCCCCATCAATACAACGACCTTCCCACGAAGGGACATCCCGGATCTGCTGTATCTGCTTGGAGCCCACATTGTCTGCTCCCACAATGAAGCATTTTAGATAATCATCCAAAAGTTGGATGATCTTGAGGAAGTAATTGGATTTCCAGGTAACCCTGTCTTTCCAGGGCATATCCACGGTGCTTCTGAGATTGCCGCGGGGGGTTTAAAGACAAGTTACTTGCATGAGGATGCCTGGGGAGAGAGCATGTTTACTTTTTATATCCGTATTCTTTAGACTGTCATCATTGCTAGGGTAATTTGAAAGAAAAGTTAGGGCCGAGTTACGTGTGATGGGGTGATTCTAAAAAACAAAATTGGGTAGGCATAGGTAAAAAGGAGAAATTATCTGACACAAATGAGGTGTAAATGGAAGCACTGATAGAGAGGAAACAGGAAGGGCTAATAGTACTTGAAGTTTACTTTCATCAGATCTAGGTTAAAGAGGGAACAACATGTACATCTGAAAGGGTATACAAGTCTTCTAAACTTATAAAGAAATAAAAGAACTAGGGGAAAGGATAAAGGAGAGATTTTTAAATGGGTATGTAGATTAAGATTTAGGAGATTGGGAGGAAAAGATAAGGGAGGAACTTTCAGAAGGGTGTGTAGAACAAGATTTAGGAGAGAGGATAAAGGAGGAATTCTTTGAGGGTTTAATAGGGTAAGGAATAGAAGAGGCTGAGAAGGAAAATAGTAAAAATAAGATGAAGGGAAATTCATGGAGTAATTATAACTTTAAATGGAAGTGGGATGAACTCACCAATAAAGTGGAAATGGATAGCAGAATAGATTAAAAAATCTGAATCCAACAATGTTTACAAGAAACACAATAAACAAAGAGATACACACGGAGTTAAAATGGAAAGAGTAGAAATTATTATGTTTCAGCTAATGCAAAAAAGGCAGCAATCATGATCTCAGACAAAGTTAAGGCTAAAATAGATTTAATTAAAAAAGATAAACTAAATTTTCATCAAAGGTACCATAAGCAATGAAATACAGAACCTATTTGCACCAAATATAATAGCATCTAAATTTTTAAAAGAAAAGTTAAATGAATTATAGGTAGAGATAGATAGTAGTACTATAAAGGTGGAGGACTTTAATCTTCCTCTTTCAGAACTAGATAAATCTAACAAAAAAAGAAAAAGAAAAAAGAAGTCAAGGAAGCGAATAGAATTTTAGATAAGCTAGATAGAATTAATGTCTGGAGAGAACTGAAAGGAATATGACCTTTTTTAAGGAGATCATGGTACCTTTACAAAGATTGCCCATATGTTAGGACATAAAAAATATTTATAGTTAAAAGTAGAAGTATTAAAAAAATCCTTTTCAGATTACAATGCAATAAAAATATATTTAATAAGGGACCACAACATAATTAAAAACTAATTGGAGATTAAACAATCTTAAAGATGAATGGGTTAAAAAAACAAATCAGAGAAACAATCAAGAATTTCCTTAAAGAGAATAAAAACACTGAAACAATATATCAAAACCTATGGCATACAGCAAAAGCAGCAATCTGAGGAAATTAATGCTTACATCAGTAAAATAGAGAAAGAGCAAACCAATGAATTGAATATGCAATTTTTTAAGAAAACCAGAAAAAGAACAAACTAAAAATTCCCAAACACTAAATTAGAAATCCTAAAAATTAAAGGTGAAATTAGTAAAATTGAGTATTAAAAAAAGCATTGAATTAATAAATAAAACTAGGAGTTGGCTAACACAATAAAAAAAACCACAATAAAATAGAAAAATAATTGGTTAATTTGATGAGAGAAAAAGAGAAAGAAGAAAACCAAATTGAAGGACAACAACCAAGGAACCAACCTGTATTAAAATGGAAAGGATGACTATGCCACTAATGATGATGAAATTAAAGCAATTATAAGGAGTTGTTTTGTTTAATTATGTGTCAATAAATTTAACAATTTAAGTGAAATTTAAGAATATTTACAAAAATATAAATTGCCTACATTCATAGAAAAGGAAAAATAACATCTAAATAGGCCTATTTTAGAAAAAGAAATTAAACAGACCATGAATTTCCAAAGAAAAAAGCACCAGGACCAGAAAGATTTATAAGTGAATTCTATCAAATTTTAAAGATCAACTAATTCCAATTTTAATAAACTATTTGGAATAATAGACAAAGAAGGGATCTCAACAAACTCCTTTTATGAAACAAATATAACACTGATCCCTAAACCAAGATGCATGAAAACAAAGAAAGAGACCAATTTCATTAATGAATATGGATGCAAAAATCCTAAATAAAATATTAGCTAAAAGATTATAACAATACATTATAAAGATTTTATATTATGATCAAGTGGGATTTAAAATAGGAATATAGGGTTTATTTAACATGAGAAAAAGAATTAACAAGATCTTATCAATAATAAAAGTTTAAAAAAATATGATTATATCTATAGATGCAGAAAAGGCTTTTGATAAAGTATAACATTTCTATTTAAAACACTTGAAAGTATGGGTACAAACAGATTTTTTTCTTGAATTAAAAAAAAAAAAAACATTTACCTAAAACTGTCAGCATGTATTATTTGTAATAATAAATTAGATACCTTCCCAGTAAAATCAAGTGTGAAACAAAGATGCCCACTGTCATCAATATCATTCAATATTGTATTGAAAACTCTAACAATAGCAATAAGAGAAGAGAAAGAAATAGCAGGAATCATAATAGGGAATGAGGAAATAACACTCACACTTTTTGTTGATGGTATGATGGTACACTTCAAAAATCCCAAAGACTCAACTAAAAAGTTAGTTGAAACAATAATTTTAGCAAAGGAGCAAGACATAAAATAAATCCACATCATCATCGGCATTCCTATACATCACACACAAAAAAAAAAAAAACAACTGCCAGAAGAGATAGCAAAAGATGCCCCATTTAAAATAACTCTAGACAGTATAAAACACTTGGGAGTGTACCTGCCAAAACAAATTTAGGAACAATATGAACAAAATTATTTTTAAAAAACTTTTTATGCAAATAAAATCAGATTTAAATAATTGGAGAAATAATTGTCCATGGGTAGGCAGGGTCAATATAATTTTTTTAATGGAAATTTTACCTAAAATAATTTATATATTCAATACCACCTCAATTAAATTACCAAATAAATTATTTTGCTAAATTAGAAAAAAACAATAACAAAATTGATTTGCAAATACAGGAAGTCAAGAAAATTAAAGAAAAAATGTAAAGACCAGATCTTTAACTACATTGTAAGATGATAATCATCAAAACTACCTGGCGCTGGCTAAGAAATAAAAAAGTAGATCAGTGGAACAGAATACATATTCAAATTACAGCAGCAAATAAATGTTGTAATCTTGTATTTCGCAAATGTAAAGATTTAAGTTTTGAAAGTAAGAATTTATTATTTGGTAAAAATTGTTGGAAAAACTGAGAAGCAGTGTGGCAGAAATTGGACATAAACAAATATCTTACACCATTTACCAAGATAGATCAAAATGGATACATGACATAGCTATAAAGAGATACTACAAGAGCATTTGAAGAACATGGAACATATTACTTATCAGATACAGATAGGAGACCAGTTTATGAATAAATAAGAGATAGCAGTATGAGATGCAAAATGGATAATTTTGATTACATTAAATTTAAAAGATTTTGTATAAATAAAACAAATATAGCCAAGATCAGAAGGAAAGCAAAAAATTGCGGGAAAGGTTTACAGTTTCTCAAAGGCCTCATATCTTAACTATCCAAAGAACTTTGTCAAATCTATAAGAATACTAGTTATTCCCCAATTGAAAAATGGTCAAAGGACATGAACAGGCAGTTTTCTGATAAAGACATCAAAGTAATGTGAGAAATAATTCATTTGGACCCCTACTCTATTCCAATCACTATTAATCAATTCAACATGATTCCATAGAGGTAGTGATTATAAGTTCTGTCTATTAGGCCCTAGAGCTGCTAGCTGCAGAATGTAAATTCACTTGCTTAATCTTGTTTTTTCTTTTTCATGGTGACAAAGTCCAGAATGGCAGAGGTGACTTAATTATGTGGAAAGTCCTCCAATTTATTTTTGTACCTCTGGACCTTTCTCTCTTGCCCAACATGAGCAGGTAACCATCATCTTATGACCATCTTATGTCAGTGGAGATGCCCCACTCTTCACCCAACCTATATGTCATTTTTGGCCCTCAAGAGCAAGGTCTATCAACCAATGAGATTCCATATTTCATCATGCCTCATTTGCATATTTTGGTATTAAACTTTACAAATACAAGGTCCTGGAAGAAAGGGACATCTCAGACCATAAGGAAAATCTGAGGACTACTTCATTAGAGGAGAACCATGGAGCCTTTAATAAAGTGCCATTGGCTCGGAGCTTTGCCTCAGTCTCTTATTGTAGGTGAACATTTTAATATAGCCATATGGAAAAATGCACTAAATCATTATTGAATAGAGAAATGCAAATTAAAACAACCTTGAGATATTTTACACCTATCAAATGAGATAAAATGATTGAAGGGGAAAGCAACAAATGCTGAAGGGAATGTGAAAAAATTGGGACACTAACTCACTATTGGTGGAATTTTGAATTTATCCACTCATTTTGGAGAGCAATTTGGAATTATGCCCAAATATTAATTAAATTTCCTATACCCAAAACAATACCCAAACAATATCTCTTTCCCAGAACCTATATGTTGTAAAACATTTACGGCAGCTCTCTTTGTGATAACAAAGAACTGGAAATTGTGGGGTGCCTGTCACTTGAGGAATACCTGAACAAGTCATAGTATATGATTGTGATGGAATTCTATTGTGGTATAAGAAATGATAAGCTCATTGATCTTAGAAAAACACCGATAAATTTTCACAAAACAATGAAGTGTGAAATGAGAAAAACCAAGAGAACATTGTATACGGTAACAACAATGTTGTTTTAAGAACAGTTTTGAATACAAATACTCAAACTAACTAAAAGGAACACATGAAAGAAGACGTTACACATACAAAGAGCTGATCAGTAGAAGTATGTCTAGAATGGCTTTACATAAATATATATGTGTGTGTGTATTGTGTTAGTCCTATGCTGCTGAAGAAGACCATGCCATCAGAGAAATGATGACATAACTTGCACTTGACCTTGTTTTGAATGAGGGAACACTGTGCAGGTCACCAGCCTCACTTCTCCTCCAGAGTCATCTGAAACATATCATAGATAGATAGATAGATAGATAGATAGATAGATAGATAGATGATAGATAGATAGATAGATAGATAGAGATAGAGATAGAGATAGTAACCATCTCTAAGACCAGGGGAAGGAGAAAGGGAAAAAAAGTTACATGATAACTTTATTATGTATTTAAAAGTAATAGCTAGTTTCACATAATAGATCAGCAGTTTCATGTACAATCTATTTTTTTCTATTCTACTGTTCTACAAAAATGCTTATCATATTTCCTAAATTCTGAATAAAATAAATTTTTTTTTTAAATAGAAGTGTGCTATGTCTGGAACAGCAGAGTAGTAGTACTTAACTACAAGAGAGCTCAGCTAAAGAATTGAGGAATTGAGGGAACTGAGGTATGATGCCATCATTTTTGTCTTTTGGCTAAAACTGAGGCAGAGTCCAGAATTCAAATGGGACTAGTTCTTTCCCTCCAGAAACCACCTGGGGAAAGAGCTGAGGCTGGTGAAATGTTAATCATCTATGGTGGGAGGAGGCTGAAATAGTTTTGAGGTCCAGCTCCCTAGAATCCACAAGAGAAAGGAGTTATAAAGTGAGCCATAGGGGATTACAAGGAAGAATCAATGGAGTACCTTAAAACCACAATTCTCCCCCATGAAGAAATCATAAATAAAAACTACCAAGGTGATGGAATCCTAATAAAGCTGCCCTTAGCCCCAATATTCTAACTTCCTTATAAGTCCCACTTATAACAGCAGGCCCATTCCTAGCCACTCACCCCCCCACACATCCTAATTTCTTCATATATTCCTCACTGCTCACTAGAACAACAGATGTGTCCATGAACTCATATTTCTCACAGAACAGCAGGCATGTCTGTGTGATGGGATCGCAGCCACTGCCTCTAGCTAGCCCCTGCCTACAGACCCATTCCTCATATTTCTCACAGAAAAAACAGGTGTGTCCATGCATTCAACCACAACCATAGATATCTAGTCTCAAACAGGACCACAATACTCAGCCAATCAGAAAGCAGCACCACCAGGATGCCCAAGCAGGATATGGACCCCAAAACAATAGAAAAGATTTTCCCTAAACAGGCCCCTGTGCAGCAATAGCAAAAGCTGTCTTTTAGATGAACTTATGATGTAGAGATGCTTATTATAATATCATTATCATACCTACATACCCCCCAAAGGGGTTTTCTGTATGCACTGTGAGTAAACACATGAACAATTTTACTGTGCCTGGGACCCCTCCCCTATTACCTAATCTCTTAACAAACCCCTCCTATCTTTTTAATATTTATAATTTCTGTTATATAATTGCATCGTTACCCTATATTATCTTGCTTTCTCAGAAGTTACTGGTTCTTCTTGGAATTTCATGAGAGGCATCAATCTCAATAAATGCCTATACTGGGATTCGAGGTGGTCTAACTCTGAATTCTTTGAGAAAGTTCCACCACAACACATCATGAAACTGTAACAAAAACATGCTAGAACCAGAGAGCAAAGAGACAATGTACCTGTCACCTAAAAGAAAGCATAAAATGAGAACTCCCAGAAATTCCAAAGTCAAAACTCAGAGCTTCCAGGTTAAAGAAAAAAAAATACTGATAGAAGAAAGAATTAAAATACTACCCATGAACTTTAATGAAATAGTGGGCTTCCAAACATTCCTGATGAAAAGACCAAAGCTGAATAGAATGGTTGAAATGCAAACACAAGAGTCAAGAAAACTGAAGGGACTATACAATGAGAAATTGTTTAGATTCTAAAAGTGGAGAAGAAATGTACTCACTCAGCACCTCAATGTCTTCAAACGTGTAGTTAAATGAGATAAATATGGTCTAGGGGCGATTTTAAATGGAGAAAGGAGAAAAGGAAAGGAATGTGTTACCAAAGAAAGAGAAGAAAGGTGCTATGTCACACAATCAGGTTATGCAAGAAAGACATTCACATGAACCTCACTTTCATCTAAACTGGACAAAAGAATGTTGAACATACATACTAACAACATCTGTGGTTATTATATTACATTACTATATATTACATTGTTGCTATATATAATAAGTTGTTACATGAATTTGATATAGAAAAGCATTTAACAATGGGGAAATATGCAGGAACAGGACAAGGCAGGGAGGATTGAAGAGGGAAAGTAGAGCAAGAGAATTAATTATAACCAAAGCACACTCTAACTTTGAAGAATGGATCACGAAAACAGGAAAAGAAAGAATGAAAGGAGGGAAGAAAGAGCAAAATGTTTTGATCAGGGATTAGGTAAAGTAAAAAAGAGAGGAGGAGCAGTGGAGAAAAAGCAATCCAATCTAATCCAATCCAATCAACATTTATTAATCCTGCAATTTTCCAGGCACTGTGTTAAGCGGTGGGGATAAAATTAATAAAAAGATATTCCTTGCTCTCAGTAAGTTGACATTCTAAAGGAGTAGACAACACACAAAAGAAAGCATTAAAGTGTGTGTGGGGGGGGGGGGTGGAAACTACAGGACACCAGCAGGTATCTGATTGGGGAGAGGGGGAAACTTGTTCCATGGAGTTAGATTTGAAATCAAGCAGGTAGGCAGATTCAATGTGGAATGATCTGAGAGTTCAGTTTCTGCCCTCTAGAAAAGAAAGCTTTGAGAGGAGTTTGGTACTCCACCCTCCAGCCCTCCAAACAGAGGTGAGAGGAGGTTGAGGAAGGTATAGTCAATCAAAGTTTGAGTCAGTAGCATGGTGATAAGTTTAGAAGTGATGAGCTTTTCCTTGTTCTGTGGAGTTGGAACAAGGCAGGGCAGCAGATTCAAGGTGGAATGCACACTTTATCTAACCACACTTTATCTCTCTCTACCTTTTTCTTTATAAAGGGGAAAACCATCTAGAAAGGAGATGAAAAAGTATTAGGAAAAAGACTAGAAGAAAACACACAATCAGCATTTAGTAAAGAACTATGAAAATGAATGGTATGAACTCACTTATAAAATAGAAAAAGACAGATTAATGGATTTGAAAACAGAATCCAATAATATATTTTACAAGTGTAGCCACTGGTTATGTTTTTATTCTCCCAGATCAAGGCTAATTATGTCTCCCCTCTCAGATACTATTGAGCTAGAGTGTCTCTTCTCTAATCTTATCAGATCGACTCTTCATTTTTCTGTGTTCCAATGAACTTTCAGTTAGTTCCATTAGTCACTTAACATCAATTAGCTTTACATATTTTTACTTCAGAGATCAGAGATAGAAATATTTTCCCTGAAATCTAAGGTACACTCTTCCCTATGCCACCTCAGTCTCTGGGTACAGTGGGCTCAAATTTAAAAGTTTCTATATAGCATTGGTCCCACCAACTTCACTTCCAATTGCAGCATCACTGCCAGATGAGTTCTCCTCTCAACTGACTCTCATCTGAGTCCTGACGAATGCTCAATACATGTCCCTGGAAGCTGGCCCTTGCTAGCTCCAAACCTGGCACAAACTCCTTTTCTGGTTGTCTTGGTGGCTTACTCCCCTGACTTTTTGATATTAACAAGGTAGTAGACTTCAACCACCTTCACTTTAAACCACAAAATGGAGCAGGGAAATCTGGGAAGAGTTATATGAATTGATGTAGACTAAAGTGAACAGAACCAGGAGAAATTTTTTTTTTCAATAACAATAACATTATAAAGAAAAACAACTTTGAAAGACTTGAGAAATTTGATCATTGAAATGACTAGCCACAATTCCAGAGTATTGATGACAAAGTCTAGTATTCACCTACTAACAGAGAAGTGATGGTCTTAAGGTACAAAAATAAACAAATAATTTCATGGCCATTGGGTAGATTTTTTTACTCAACTATGCATATTTGTTACAAGTGTTTGGTCTTCTTTTGTTAAGGGGGGCTAGGACTTATAGGAGAAATATTGTCAAAATGAAGGAAGAAAGAGAAGAAAAGGGTCACTAAAACATTTTTTAAATGCAAGTGAACAGAAAGTAGGACAAGCAAGACAGCTTTGAAAGTGATATACTGAATTTATTATATACTTAAAAGGAAAAACAGTGCATGCAATGGAGTTTCACAGAATAATCCTCATTATCTGCTCTATATTGAATATGGAAATGTTCATTTTATTTGGTGTTTAAGTTCAGAATTTTTTGAAAATTAAAAATGAAGTTGAAAGGGACCTTAAAAATGGGTCAAAACTTCTCAATTTATAGAAAAAAAAAGACCTACTCTTTATTGTATTCAATTCCCTCATCATAGGCTAAGCTAGATCTGCACTCCAAGTTGCCAAATGTGGGGAGCATGAGGATTACAGGGCGGGGAATGGAGCTCTCTCCAGTACGTATTGCCATTTAGAAAATGCTGGTTTTGTTCTGGAGAGCAATTTGGAACTATGCCCAAAGGGCTACAAAAATGTGCATACCCTTTGACCCAGCAGTATCGCTTCTGGGACTCTATCCCAAAGAGATCATAGAAATGGGAAAGGGTCCCACATGTACAAAAAGCAGCTCTCTTTGTGGTGGTCAAAAACTGGAAATCAAGGAGATGCCCATCAATTGAGGAATGGCTAAACAACTTGTGATATATGAATGTAATGGAATACCATTGTGCTATGAGAAACGATGAACAGGAAGACTTCAGAGAAGCCTGGAAAGACTTATATGAACTGATGCTGAGTGAACGGAACAGAACCAGTACAACTTTGTACACAGCAAAAACCACAATGTGTGAGCAAGTTTTCTGGTAGACTTAATAATACTTCATTGCAATGCATGGACTTAAAAAATTTCCAACAGACTCGAGGCAAAATGCCTTCCACATCCAGAGAAAGAACTATGGAATTGGATCACAGATAGAAACAGACCATTTTCTTTTGTAGTATGTTTTGTTTTATGGTTTCTCTCATTCATTTTAATTCTTTTATGCAACATGTATTTAACTGGAAAGTACACATAGAACCTATATAAGATTGTATGCCGTCTCGGGGGGAGGGAGGGAAGTGGGAAGGGAAGGGGAATGAGGGGGAGGGAGGAGAAAAAATCTAAGATATATGGAAGTGATTTTCAAATACTGAAAACAAAATAATTTAATTAAAAATAAAGAAATAAAACTATGAAGTTAAAGATTTGGAAAAAAAAAGGAAATGCTGTTTTTACACATAATGAGAATCATGATATTTCAGACCTTCATCCAATACACCATCTGAAAGGTAATTCCCATTATGATATACATGCCTGACCAGTGGGCATCCAGCTTCTGCCTAAAGATCTCCAATGAAGTGAAGCTACCTCTTGAGACAACCCATTTTGCTTTGGGAAAGCTTTAATCTTCAGGAAGTTTTTCCTGACATTAGAATAAATTTGCCTTTTCTCCCCACTGCTCCTAGATATGCCTTTTGGGGCCAAAGAAGAAATTTGATCTTTTCTTCACATGAAAACTCTTCAAATACATGAAGACATTTATCATGTTTCTTCTAAAAAAATCTTTATAAGCTAAACATTTCTATTTCCTTCAACTGATACTAACATGGCATGAACTCCAGGACCTTAACCACCCTGATTGCCCTCTCGACATTTTACAAGTTTATTAATGTCCCTTCTTAAGGATATCGTGCCCAGAACTGGACACACATACAGGCCATGTCTGGCCAAGGGCATGAGACTATCATTTCCGTATTCTTTAAAGCTTTTCGTTTATTAAATATAGTTCAGATTTGAGTTCAGGTTTTGTTTCTTTGTTTGTTTTGGCTGCAATATCTCAATGTTAGCTCATCTTTGGCTTACAATCCATTAAAAGTCTTACATATTTTCCACATATATTGCGATCTAATGTATCTCCCTAGTCCTTGTACTTTGTACCTGTAAAGTCAATTTCTCAAGCCTACTTATAAAACTTCACATTTATTCCTAATAATTTTACCTTATTAGCATTGATCCACTGTCCTGGCTTGTCAGGAGCTTTATTTTATCCAAACTCATCCAGTTTTTTAGCTATCCTTCTCAACTTCCTGTTACCTTCAAATTTCATAAGGATGTCATCTAGATATCTTTCCCAGTCTGTGATGAAAATGTTAAGTAGCAAGGATCACACATGGAATCCTGTAGTAGTACAATGAAGAATTTCTTCCATCATTAATGGCTAACCTTTGAGTCCAGTCATCTAGCTAGTTCTGAATATGTTGGGAGATATTACTATTTCCTCAGATGACTTTGAAAATAAAAATGCCTATGATTTTCCTCCCAAGCAATTGGCATTTTGGTAACCTCAAAACTGTATTATCTCCAGAACAAAACTGTGTATATTTAGTCTGATTCAGCTACTCTTCCCATATTTCATTTTTCTAAAGTGCAATTTCTAATTTCCCATGCCACACTACAGAGACTATGATATTATATTTCAAGTGTTGTGGTTGCATTTTTTTTTTGATGGAGAAAAGAATTTGTTATAGAAATGCTTACAGATTTTCATTTTTTATTTGCTCATTGTCCTCTTTCCAGTTATATCCTTAAATAATCTTAGGATGATTTTGTTTTGTTGAGTCCTTCACAAAGTTTTTTCTAAATGTGTTTTTCCTTACGTCGAATCTCATTGTATTATTGGTTGACATTGTTCATACACGTCCACCATCCTCCTCGGAAAGATTTAAAAAATGAGTTTATATTCTAAACCAATGTTCTTCTTGGCAGAAATATCTCTCTATTTGGCAGAGATTAAGAATATTTTGGTTGATGTGGTTTCTAGATTCTTTTGGTTTTCTCATTGTGGTAATTGATTTGTTTTGGTTAAAATTTCTTAGGAACTGGTGACAGTCTGTGTTGATGTCCATTACTATTTATTCATGACAAAAGCATTTTAAAGGCCAGGTTAGAATTATCTCAATTGTGTATGATATTTTCTCATTTTCATTCTCCCTTCTAATTTGATATTGATTTTTCTCTTTGAACTAACATAGGCAGCTATCTAGAAATTTCTCCTAAATTGATTGCCTGCTCTTTTCAGCCTGAACACAGAATCAATTTCATTTTTTGTGACATTTATTGGTGTTCACCATGTCCTGTGCTAACCAATTTTATTCTGAAGATGTTTATGATGCATGATCTTATTGATCATTTACAAACCTTTAGAACCCCTCATTTCTTATTCCTAAATTGTTTCCAACAAATTCTCACATATCTATCCCTGTATCAAAGTTACTAAGCTTTAAAGTATATATTGATTTAATTTGGAGAGTATTATTTAGTCTCTAGATATTTTTTCCTTCCTCTCTACCCTCTGCAATACATGCTGACACAAAGGCTATAATTATTTTAATGATGGTCTTTTTGTAAAGGCTAATCGTGAGAACTGTAATTCAAGTTCATCAAGTGTCCCAAGAAATTGTGTACTTCATGGAAGATAAAAACAAATTCTTCCAAATTCTTTGTTTCTCAAAAAAAAAAAAAAAAAAAAAAACTTGTGAGCCCTCCTTCTATTTAGCTGAAAATTCTTTTTTTGTCTGGTTTTACTTATAGTGGGAATGATGTAATGAAATTGATTCATTTACTCCAGCAATACATCTAGTTGTTAGATACTTGAAAGGATTTGATATATAAATAACCAATTTAATATGTAATATATGCACATATGTTAATTGTATACATATACTATTATACATATGTTTAATATATATGATTAGTATTTCTAGGCAGAATATGTGATTCTTAGCACCCTTTGCTCCCCTTACTGTCATTCTGTAGAATAGTCATACTATCACTATAAAACTGGAAGGAGATTTCAGAAGCTTGGGGAGCATTTTATTGCTTTATTTTTTACAGAGGTTATTATGGCCAAAGCATACCTTATGAAACAGCCAGACTACTGGTGACAGGTCTTACAGATGTAGTCACAGCTGGTACTTGGTATAGTTTGTTGCTAGGAATGTACCTGAAAGTTGACACTTTAGAATCACAAATTATCCATCTGGAGAGCACTTCATAGATTATCTAACTCAGCCCTCATTGTTCAGATACAAAGAACAATATGTATACAAATTAAATGAATTACCCAATGTAACATAACCAATAAGTGTTAAGACTTAAGTTAAAATGTAAGTTGAATGGTTCTTGTCCAATATTGTACAAAAATAGATTCATTATCTTTTCCTGACTTCACTATTTCTTTTACCTATAACATCATGCTGACAGTCACTTAAACATTAAACCATGATGTCATCTTTGACTTCTTTTTTGCACCAATTTGCTCCTGAGTCTTATTGGTTCTACTTCCAAAATATTTCTTTAATCTACTCCCTCCTTTCATTCCCATTGCAACTAGTTTAGGTTTGGTACTAATTAGGTTTCACCTACACACATTATTGCGCAGACTCCTAGAAGATAAACTTTTATCCCTACGACATGCCTTCTCCACCTCAACCCATCCTGTACACTGATGCCTATTTGGAATTCCTAGAACATAATTTTGCCATGTCTTTCCTTAAAATCCTACAGAAGTCCATATTTCAAAATACTTCAAAGTCCTGTTTCAGCACTGGCTCAATCATCTTCTTACTTATCACCAAATAATCTCAAAATACAATTTCAATTTATATGTTTGTCATTCTATTATGTGATAGATTCTCTTAGTACTCAAAAGCTGTCAATTTTCATTATTTTCTCCCATTGGGAAACTAGACTGCTGACTAAATGGAGCTGGTCTTTTCTGTTCAGTGGTTTCATGTTTATAAAAACTGAAAACACCAATTCAAAAGAAAACCATGAATTATTACTATTAGGAATTTTAGTATAGTACCAGTGAATTCCTGAGGGCTTCCAAATTATTTAATTTGTAGTGACTAACAGTGCTTTCTACTCCCTCTCATTTCTCAGCTGACACAAGGTATCTCTGAAATCCCCAAGGCTGAGCAATTTTTGGCAATGACATGAGGAACAAATCCTTTGGCAGTATCTCAGGAAGATGTTGCCTCTCTATCACTAGAAAAATTCCTATCCCTCAACTTACCCAATACCAAAATCTCCAGATGCTAGCCCAGGCAGCCCTATGATTACCCATCCCCCAAAGGCACTTGACTTCTAGGCCCTTTGGCAATAACTCAGTAGAAACCCCATAACAGGATAATTTGAAGGTTCAGATCTGATAAATCAAAATCAGACTTGATCTGAGGCTTGAAAAGAAGGAAAGAAGTTGAATATAGAGAAGTAAGTAGGCAAAGAGGTAGAGGATGGAGGAAATAAGATATGTAGTGATGGTTACAACTATTTAATATAGTACAATACAAAATATGAAGTTCACATGAATAAAAGAAAGTAAAAAAGACCAAATATTAAAAGGTTTTTCAGAGTACCCCTTTTAGCATTTCCTGAAGTACTCTCCCTGAACCCCATCAGGAACAGCTATTGATAGTAGTAGTAGAGAGTAGAGTCTAGAAGAAGGAGACTGGGAAAGGTTGGAGAACTTCAATGTTAATCAACCTCCTTTCTGCAGTATTCCAACTAGTCATTCTGACCTTCTGAGGGAAAGAGACTTAACTCTAGGAGCAGGGGGAGAAAAGTCATCAAGGAATTGAGGGAAAGCCTCAAGAGTTAATTGGACCTTAAGAAAAGAAAGAATTGGCGATAAAAAAAGGACTTTTCAACAATGACAACATTCTAAAAACTGTAATGATTAATGAGGATAAAATTTGACTGGGAAGGCAAGTCTAACCAGAGATAAATGAATTTGAAACAAAAGATGGAGATACTCCATAATGGTAAGTTTTCTGAAAAAGAAATCAGTGAAGTGGAATGCAAAAAAACAAAAGGAAAAACAATGCAAGAAACTGAGAATAGAACATATGAGAGTTATCAGGTATAGTAGAATATGTACAAGAATATTGGACTTGAAGATAGGATTTGAAGAGAAAAATTATTACAGGTTTTCCAGAAAAAAATATCTTGAATAGAACATATGAATGCCATACATAAAGACTCATGCAGAAAATATGTAGAGAAGTATTTTAAAAAGAAAACAAGATAAAGATTGAGAGAACCTACAGATCACCAGTGGAAAGGGACATTTAGTTTAACTCCATAAGAAACATTGTAGATAAACTTCAGAACTAGAACATCAAAGCATCATAAGTCATGACACAAAAGCATATGGAGATGAGAAAACAGTCCTGCAACCACCTCTTCTGAGGGAGTTGAACACTTCATGATATCAGTTTCTACAAAGTGGGATTGTATATCTTGGTAGTATTTTCCACTGAGAAGAGGAAGAAGTCAGGTCCCTAGTAAGATGTGGCTAGGAGAAGGTTCAATAGTGGTCATAGATTAAAAAGGGGGGAGGAATAATATAAAAAGGGATTAAAAAAATGAGAGTAAAAGAAAGAGTACTATTGGAAAAATGAGACCAAATTAGCAACAAGTTAGAAATTGGCAAATGACAAAAAAAAAAAATACTTCTTACTAGTCCCTATTGCCTCCATTGAGAAGAGACATTCCTGGGAATAGAATGTAAGGAATACTATGGAGATATGTAATAAGAAAGAGGGTTAAATGAAATCAAAATGTCTTGAAAATGAGCATGATAAATGAATATCACTGAAATAGAAGAATAAATGAGGTTAAGGAATGGACACAGAATAGTAACTATTACATTTTTATTTAACCTGGAAAAGGGAAGAGTTACAAAGTGAGAGAGAATAACAATAAAAGTAAACTCAAGGGACTTGAGTTTGGATAGGATGATTGGAGGGCAAGAGATAGAGAATTGGGAAGATTGGGTTGAGGTTAGGGTAAACAAAACAAACTACAGAGCTTAAGTCTTGATTTAGAAGAGGTTTAAAAAATGTGAGCATATGTGTGTAGTTCTCAGTCTCTATCTTTGTGTATATATGTACAGTTCAAACCATCCTATCCCATTTCAACCTTACAACTTTCTAGGTAAGAATAGTCCTCAAGCAAGCAATAAGACTTTAAACTGAATATGCAAAAAACTTTGCAAGCCATTTGATGAACTGAAATGACAAGACATTGGATCCATTTGATAGGATCTTGTTATTTTGCCTCTGGGTCTTGTAACAGTATCAGGTTAGCTGGAATGGGCGGTTATTCTCAAAACTGGAAGTGGGTCTTTTCAACACATTACTGAAAAATAGCCATGAGGGAGAGAAGGAGGAAACTCTCCTTCAGCCTGAACTTCCTTTTTTCAGAATAGGATTTTCCAGCTTCAAAAGATCCAGAATGGGCTGGACTTCATATTTTCTCATCAGTTACACATCTCTGGATCAGCTGGTGGCAGTGCCTGCAATAGAAATCAGGATCTGATGGTACCAGACATGGTTTCAACATGGAAAACTTCTTGAGCACCCCAGTAATGATGGAAAAAAGCACTTTTTTGGCAACAAGTAGGTATTAAGAACCCCTGTGTTATATGTTGAGCCACTCTCCTTTAGAATCTGTATGTACTTGTGGAAGACTGTCAGACATGTAGAATGATGTTTTTACCAGCTTTTCTTATTATACCACCTTAGGACATAATAATTCTAAAAGCTACTCAAAGCTGTCTAACTCAATGATCATCAATGAATAATTGTAGGGCAGGATAACATCAAAGGGGTCTCAAATTAATGGCATTGGAAAATCATTTCCAGCTCTCAGAGATAGAATACTGAGAGGGAGAAATGAAAGTTGGGATAATAATTCCTTAGAGCTTATACGGTCTCCATATGGCTAATAATTATAATCACAAATGGGAATGAATAAATTTGCCACGAAAAAAGAATTGAGCAATGGATAAGAAAACAAAATCCAATAATTTGCTATATTAAAAAACCCACTTAAAACATAGACAAAAAATGAAACATGTATATGTGTATTCATGTATTTTATGTACATATATATTATACTTCAAACTCTAGAAACAAGAGATAGCAATCATGATTTCAGAAAAGGCAACAACATTAAAAAATAATTGATAAAGTCAAGAGAAAAGAACAGTGAGACTACATTATACATAAAGGTATCATATACATGAAAAATAACTATTAAAAGTTTATATGCTGAAAAGCTTACAGACCAAATTCTTAAAAGAAAAGCTGGGCAAATTCTCAAGAGAAGTAGATGATTCCAAAATAACTGTAGGAGACATTAATATTCTTTTCTCAGACCTGCATAAATCCAGCAGAAATAAAAACAGTAAGAGAGTACAAAACAGAGTGAGTTGTTGGTTTAAAAAACTAGATTTGACTGAACTATGATGATTTCTAAATGGCAATATTAAAGAATACCAATAATCTCAGCTCCCTCTGGTACTTCATAAAAATTTATTATACTAAGGCATGAAAGTAATTATATGGAAATGTAAAATAAAAGGTAGGGAAAATACATCATTTACAAACTACAATGTAAGAAAATATTAATGAATGCAGGAAATATGAGCAAAAGCTACAGACTTAAGGGAGATTAAGAAATGACACTGTTCTGGGTCAAAGACTATATATTTTGGAAAGTAAATAACAACATAAATAAACAATGAAACAACATACTAAAACATGTGGAGCATAAATAATCAATAAAAAGGTCCAGAATATCAAGGGAAATAATGAAAAGAAATGCTAAGAAAGATGGTTTAGCTCTACCAGATCTCAAATTGTATTATAAAGAAGCAATTATTAAAATCACTTGGTACTAGTTAAGAAACAAAAGGGTAGACAAGTGGAATAAGCTAGGCACTCAAGACACAGTAAGCAATGAATATAGTAATCTACTGTTCGATAAAGCCAAGAACCCCAGTTTTGGGATAAGAACTCACTGCTTGACAAAAATTGGGAAAACTGGATAACAGTGTGGCAGAAACTAGGCATAGACCAATGCCTGACACCGTACACATGAATAAGGTCCAAATGGGTACATGGTCTAGGTATAAAGGTTGATACTATAAACAAATTAGTGGAGCAGGGAATAGTATATTAATCAGATTTATGGAGAAAGGAAGAATTTTTGACTAAACAAGAAATAGTATTATGAAGTAAAAAATGAATAATTTTGATTATATTAAACTGAAAAGTTTTTGCACAACCAAACCCAACGCAACCAAGATTAGGAGGGAAGCAGAAAACTGGGGAAAAAAATTTGCAACTAGTATCTGTGATAAAGGACTCACTTTTAAAATATATAGAGAACTGAGTCAAATGTACAAGAATACAAGTCATTCCCCAATTGATAAATGGTCAAAGGATATGACAGGTAGTTTTCAAAGGAAGAAATTAAAAATATCTATAGTCATATGAAAAAATGCTCTAAATCGCTATTGATTAGAGAGATGCAAATCAAAACAGCTCTGAGACACCACATCACACCTATCAGATTGGCTAACATTACAAAACAGGAAGATGATAAATATTAGAGAAGATGTGGGAGAGTTGAAACACTAATTCATTGCTGGTGGAGCTGTGAGCTCATCCAACCATTCTGGAGAGCAATTTGGAACTATGCCCAAAGGGCTACAAAAATGTTCATACTCTTTGACCCAGCCATACCACTTCTAGAACTGTATCCCCAAGAGATCATAATAATGGGAAATATTTATAGCAGAACTTTTTGTGGTGGCCAAAAATTGGAAATCAAAGGGATGCCCATCAGTTGGGGAATGGCTGAATAAATGATGGCACATGAATGTAATGGAATACTACTGTGCTAAAAGAAATGATGAACAGGAAGACTTCAGAGATGCCTGGAAAGACTTATATGATCTGATGCTGAGTGAAAGGAGCAGAACCAGGAGAACTTTGTACACAGCAACAACCACAATGTGCAGAGATTTTTTCTAATAGACTTAGAACTTCATAGCAATGCAAGGACTTAAAAAATTCTCAATGGTCTTTTAAGGCAAAATGCCTTCCACATCCAGAGAAAGAACTATGAAATTCAATTGCAGAGTGTAACAGATCATTTTATTTTGTATTATATTTTGGTTTGTTATATGATTTCTCTCATTCATTTTAATTCTTTTATGACTATGGTGAGAATATATTTAATAGGAATGTATGTGTAGAACCTATATAAAATTGTATGCCATCTCAAGGAGGGAGGGAGGAGGTAGGGGGGAGAGATGAGGAGGGAAAAAAATATAAGTTATATGGTAGTGATTGTAGAACACTGAAAATAAATAATAAAAAATAGATAAATCTATACCCAAAAGAAAATTTGTATTTCTGAAAACAAATTAACAAATGTATATTTCTGAAAACATTTAAAAATGAAAAAAATCTCAAAAATTAGTGGAGAAATAGAAAATCTTAACAAAAAATACTGATAACACTGAATTTTTCCTAAAATGCAAAATTGATATATCATTAGCTAGCTTGATCAAGAAGGAAAATCAAATTATCAAAGTAAATAATGAATGATATGAATTCATAACAAATAGAAAGAAAATGAAAATTATCTACATGCTAACAAAATTGATTATTCAAAGGGAGGTGAAAAGTGTCTACTGAAACAAAAACTAAAAATATACCCAAGCTAACAAACAAGAAATAGAAATCTAAACAACCCAATTTCAGAAAAAGAAATTGGGCAAGCCATAAACTGCCAAAGGGGAGGAAAACAAATTAGATTTAAAAGTGAATTCTCTTAATCACTTAAAGAGCAAGCAATATTTATGCCATAAAAAGTACTGTTCCCTTGTCCTATCACCGATCATACCTTGCCAAACCTCAACCCTTCATTACTCCCAACACCTGACTCCTTTGCTCCTACTCACATATTGCTGAATGGAATTGAAGGGAATTATGAAACCACTAATGCCCCCCCTAAATTGTCATCTGCTCTCACTGGACCTTCACTACAGTAAGATAAACATTCCAATCTTCCCTAGTTGATTTGCTATCCTACTCTCCACTGAAGATATACTGCAAGACTTCTGGACTCCTCTTAGGTTTCCTATGACACCCTCTCAGCTCTGACCTTTTCCTCTTCACAAATGAAAAAAAAAATGAGGTAATTCACTCCTCACCTCTCATTCAAGTATCCTCCTCTCCTCTCCCCGTTCTTTTCTTCTTCATTCCAACCTCAAATGAAGAGGTAGCCCTTGCAAAAGTCAACACCTCTATCAACTTCTCCTGACTTCTCAAGCAGATTGTCCCTACTAACGTTCCCAGTTTGTCTCTTATCTGTAACTGTATCCTAAGAAAGTAGAGTTTCATTGATTGAAAAAAATTAATTTAAAAAATAAAACAAAGTTATACAGTGTGATTAGTTGTTAAATCTGATGGTCTTTTCTTAGTCTTAATACTTTTTAATAACTTTGCAGCCTTTGATACCCTGTTCACATGGATACTCTCTCCTTTCTAAATGTTTATGGCATTGCTCTATTGTGGCTCTGTTCCTCCCTAATTGCTCTTCCTCAGTCCACTTTGATGAATAATCATTTATCTCAGACCTTCTAAACATGGGTGTCCCTCCAATCATGTGTCCTGGATTCTCGTCTCTTTTTTTGTGTATATTATTTCATTGGTTGATCTCATTAACTTCCATGGTTTCCTTTTTATGCAGATGATTTCCAAAGCTAGATATTCAGCTCCAGCTTCTTAACTGAACTACAGTAATGCATCAGTAACTATTTTTGGACACTTCAAACTGGATATTATATAGGAATCTCAAATTTGATATGTTCAAAACAGAACTCATTATCTTTTCTCCAAATCATACCCTCTTCCTCACTTCTTTATTATGACAAGGAACTCACTCCTGACTCCTGCACTGGTGCTCTATCCACTGCACCCACACTCACTAGCTGTGTGACCTTGGACCTTTAAATTCACTTAACCCCAATTGCCTCATCCTGGGTCATCTCCAGTCATCCTGATGAGTATCTGGTCACTGGATTCAGATGGCTCTGGAGGAGAAGTGAGGCTGGTGACCTGCACAGCCCTCCCTCACTCAAAATAAAGTCAAGCGTAAGTCATGTCATGTCATCATTTCTCTGATGGTATGGTCTTCTTCATCAATGAACACACACATTGTGCAAGGATATCATCCTCCTCCTAGTCACTAACGCTCTCAAGTTCGGTTTCCTTCTTGATTCGTCATTTGCACTCATCCCACGTATCTAATCTTTTGTCACATTGTGTTATTCTATGTTTATAGTATCATTTACATATAGTCACTCCTCTCCACTCACAACACAGCCACCACATTAGTTTGCCTCATCGCTTGCCTACCAGAATATTGCAATAACTTTCTCATTGGCCTCTTGCCCCAAATTTCTCCTCACTCAAATCAATTCATCTTTCACTCAGCTGTCAAAGTGATTTTTCTAAAGCTTAGTTATAAATATATGATCCCCTCTCCCTTACTTCCTCTACTGAGCTCCAGTGGCTCCTTATTACCTACAGGTTCAACTAATCCTCTGACATTTGAAGTTCTTCAAAATATGATTCTTTGCTACATTTTCAGGCTTCTTATATCTTATTGCTCTCCACTTACCCTACATTATAGATAACTGGATTATTTGATGTTCTTAAAATATTGCACTCCATCTCCCATCTCCAAGGCAACGGCCTTGGTTGTCTCTCAGTCTAGAATATTCTATGCCCTCACCTCTACCTCTACCTACCCCAGGCTTTCTTCAAGATAGCTCAAATATCATCTTTTTCAGTAGGTCTTTCCTGATCTCAAGCTACTAATGCTTTTGCTTCTTAGATTACCTTTCATATATTCTGTACATATCTTATGCGTACATGTCAGCTCACAATTAGAATGCTATCTCCCTGAGGAAGTGAATGGTTTTTGTCTTTCTATACACAGGGCTTAGCACAGCCCTAACACATAGTAAATGCTTAATAGATGCTGTTGATTGATTGATCGAAAAATTACCAAAGAGATACCAAAGGGAACTAAACCAAGTAATTTAAGAATTATTTTAGAAGAGCAAGAGGTCTAGAATCTCTAGGGAAATAATGAGGAAAAGAACAAATTAAGGAATCATGAAATTAGCAGACCTTAAATATATTATTAGGAAGAGGAAATGGAAAAGTAGATGAGGAGACAGAGCTTGGTAAATAAGAAACAGAAATAATAATAATAAAGTAATCCAATGTGTGTCAAGTCCAAGAACATAAGTTATTATATCTTTGATAACACCTTCAGGGAAAACTCAAAAGTAGTTTAGCAGAAACTAATTTTAGACCAAAATTTTATATCATTGTTCTAGATGGAATCTTAGTCAGACCAGTTGAGTGACGCAAGTTTTGGATTACCAGGCAAATGTTCAAATGAATGTGGTTCCCCTCTACCTCTCCATTCTCCAGGGTGGCAATGCTGGGAAAAAGGAATTCTGCTAAACCTCCAATACACCAAAACCTCAAAATTTAGCCTTTTATGCCTCACATGTCAAGGAAGGCATGGCAGTGGTTCAAGCCCTCGTGTCTTGGACCAACCACATCCTGAGGACTATCTCCTTGACCTCTAACAGGAAAATCAGCCTAGCCTATATAAAAACAGATGCTGACACTACTACAGTCACATACCACTATCATCTCAAAATGGATATATGAGTTGAATAAAAAAAGATCTTACCATAAAAGAAGTTGGATGAAAATTTCCTAACTATGGTTAAGAAAATTATTTACGAAAACAAAGAGACCATAAAATACAAAATGGGCATTTCTGACTCTACAAAATAAAACTTTTGCACAAATGACATCAATGAATATAGAATTAGAAAAGAAACTATAGGATGGAAACATATTTTAATTAAATATAAGCAAAATGTGTATATGACAAAGAACCATTCCCCAGTAGGTAGTCAAATGAATGCTAACATTTTTCAAAAGCAGAATCGCAAAGTACAAATGACATTCTGAAAACATTCTAAAGTACTAATAAATAGTAAATGAAACGCAAATTGAAACAACACTGATTTTTTTTCTGTCTTACAACTTGCAAATGTAAATTTAAAAAAATGAAAACAGTGCAGCATGGAGGTACTGTGGGAAGACAGTTACATTGGTAAATAATGAATACAGCCATGAAGTGGCCTAGATAATAATTTTCAATTGTTAGGGTCACTAAATTGTCCATACCTTTGGGGTTCCCACTAATGGGCAAATACTTCCAAGAAGTTGACAGAACAAAACATACACACACACACAAACAAAAAGAAACTGTGGCATATAAATGTAATGGAATACTATTTTGCAGTAAGTGGATCTGAGGAAATGGAAGAGAGAGATAACCAAGTTAAAGCTAATACATAATCTATATGGAAAGAATTCAATGGGAAAAAACCTTTATTGAAGTCAAACAAAAATTGATCACCACAGAGAAGATAAAGGCCAACATAGGAAAGCAGTGATTTTATTCAAGACATTTGCAAAATATAAGGAAATAAAGTAAATATATTCTTGGAAAAGATGTTCACTACTATAATGGAGGAAATTAAATAGAGTTCAAATCCAAGACTGATTCCCAGTTGGGGGTGAGGTCCTGTTTCCAAATGATTTGTGCTCATTGCATCAATCCTTGTAACACTTCAGAACCTTCTAAATGAGACCCATAACTACTTTTTTAAGGCAATCAGGATTAGGTGACTTGCCCAGGGTCACTTGTAAGTGTTTGAGGCTGTATTTGAACTCAAGTCCTTGACTCCAGGGCCTGTGCTCTAAACACTGTGCCACCTAGCTATCCCCTATAACTACTTAAAAGAGTTTGATCTTTCTATTCATGTAAGAAAAACAAACCAAATGAAGGTTGTCTGTTATTCAGTCCATGATATTCAGTTGGATGGACAATGAACAGAGTCTGTGCATTAGTACATATGTGTGTATGTAGGCACACACACAAACATATACACATATATATACATATATGTAATATATGTATATAGGTAGGTGCATGTAGAGATAGATATCAATATAAACAGATATATCTATTGATACTAGATATAGATGTAAATATAGATTTAGATATATCTATCTATACACCTACATATATCTATAGATATCTCTATCTACCTTTATATATCTATATCTAGATAAATAGCTAGATAACTAGGCAGGTAGGTAGGTAGCTTATAGATAGCTAGAGAGATAGATATCAGATAAAACAAATGGACTGCAGTGATTTGGGAAAATTGTGAAATTCTATAAATGACCCCATGCTCCTCACTGATATAATAGCATATATTTTCAATAGCAATATTCTTTTAGTGTTGCTGCATGACTTGGAGTTATGGAATGTTAATCTCAAGAGTTGAAATTGAGAATCATACACAGATCAAAGGAGAGATACATGAAAGACAAGAAGAAAATATGAAGGTGAAGTCAATAAAGGATATCATCAAGGAAATGTATGAGCTAAAAAATAGAGTTCATATAAGAAATGAAAGTTAATCCATGGAAATTCCTCATCCTCCATTGGTATATTCATGATGTTAAGAGAAAGTAGCAAATGGTCCATGGAGCATTTTGTGGCACCCTGGCAGTGATTTTATGAAAAATATGGTTGGGAGTTTTACAACATGGGTCAGAATTGACAGATTACTATCTGCAATAAGAAACAATAGCTACATGTAATAGAAACAATATCTACCCCATCTATATCAGGTTAGTTTTTCCTTAGGTGCCATCTCCAGTCATCCTGATCTATATCTCACCACTGTTCTGGAGAATAAAGTGAGGCTGGTGACTTTGCACAGCCCTCTCTCACTTAAACCCAGTTCACTAGCAAGTCAAGGCATCATTTTTCTTTGTCATGGTCGTCTTCATGAATGAAGGACACACAACAACCTGCGAGTAGTCTGAACTACCCCACTGGGGACTCAACTAGCCAGTTTCAGGTAGGCAACACATTTCCTTCCTTCCTTCCTTCCTTCCTTCCTTCCTTCCTTCCTTCCTTCCTTCCTTCCTTCCTTCCTTCCTTCCTTCCTTCCTTTCTTCTTCTTGATTGACCAACAATAGGTCTCCAGACCAAGGCCCACTTAATGGCCATTGTTTGGGTCCCTATGGTTCAGAGTGAATGTAAATAATAGTTGTTTCTGTTTTGGTCAGAAAGTCTGAGGGTCTTTCGCTCCCAGGTTGATTTTTTATTTTTTATTAGATAAAAGAAGACATTCCTTGGCTCACTGAATGGGCGTGGCCTCAGTTAAACTGAGAACTTGGAAAGACCTTAGGTTTAAAAAGCCAACATCTCCCACTGCATCAGGGCCATCTCCAGTCTTCCTAATCTATATCTTGCCACTGGATATAGATGGCTCTAAAAAAGAGTGAAACTGGTAACTTTGCACAGCACTACTTAAAATCCAATTCACATGTAAATCATGACATCACCTTCCTGATGTCATGGTCTTCTTCAAGAATGAAGTACACGTTGGGGAGGATTCTGGGAAGATGGCAGAATAAGTCAGAAAATTTCAAGCTCTCAAGATTTTCCTCCACAAAAGAGATAAAATGGTGCCTCAGGGCAAACATAGAGCAGATAAAAATAAATTAGTAGGGGCAAAACAGGAGTCCTCTGGGGACAATAAGAGAAAAATCTGAAGAAAAATCCCAGGAAGAGCATTCATCTCTGTGAAGAGAAAACATCTTCAGACTAGGGAATGCTTAAACAACAAGAAGCAAGTCATAGGGTTAGCTGAGTTCAGGGGCTGCCTCAGCTCCACCTACAGGAACTTTTTCTCCTGGGACAGTGAAGGGAGTTGGGTATCTGAACCTGGGAAGATAGACAAGTAACTCCAGACTCAGTTGTGCTGCAGAGACAAGTGGGGTGAGAAGGAACCACCAGCAGTACAGAAGCAGTGTGGTGGGACACCACTGGATGTGGGCACCTATAGGAGGCTGGAGGTCTTGGTTTGAATGCAAGGTCAGAGGGGAAAACCAAATAAGAATCTGAAGCTAGAGGCACCACCTCCCATACCACAGGACTAAAAGTGATTACAAAAACAAAATTATCTTTTTTAAAAATGCACAGGAAAAGAAAGGAGAAAGAACACATCCACTGAGAATTACTCTGGGAATAGAGAAGACTGGGGTCTATCCACAGAGAAAGATATTGAAGCAAAGAAATCCTCTTCTACCCCAAAATGTCAAATGGTTACCTGCCCAAAAAGAATTCATAGAAGAACTTTAAAAAGACTTTAAAAACCAAATGAGAGAGATTGAGGAAAAGCTAAAGAAAAATAATAACAATTTAAGAGTAATAAGATTATAAAAAGAAAATCAACCAATTAGAAAAGGAGATCCAGAATCCTAAGGAAGAAAATGATTCTTTGAAAATCAGAATTGGTCAAGAGGAAGTCAGTGAAGTTATGAGAGATCAAGAAATAATAAAATGAAATATAAAGAATGAAAAAATAAAGGAGAATGTGAAACATCTCATAAGAAAAACAACTGATCTGGAGAACAAATCAAGAAGAGAAAATGTAAGAATAATTGGACTACCTGAAAGCTATGATCAAAAAAATAATCTTGATACAATAACACAAGAAATAATTAAAGAAAATTGTCCTGAAGCATTAGAACAAGAGGAGAAAGTAGAAGTAGAAAAACATTCATTAATCACCACCTGAAAGAGATCTTATGAGGAAAATCCACAGGAATATTATAGTCAAATTCTGAAACTCCCAGTTCAAGGAAAAAATACTATAAGCAACAAGAAAAAGAGAACAATTTGCATATGACAGAGCTTCAATTAGAATCATATAAGACCTAGCAGTAGCAACCTTAAAAGACCACAGATCTTGGAACAACATATATCAAAGAGCAAAAGAACTGGACTTCTGGTTGAAAACATCATACCCACCAAAGTTAAGCATAATTCTGAATGGAAAAAAATGGACATTTAATGAATTAATGAATTTCAGGATTTTGTTAGAAAAAACAGCCTGAACTTAGAAGATTTGACATACAAGAGCCAAGAGAAATATAAGGTACATACCAAAGACCAATTACAAGAGATTCGATAAGGATAGATTGTTTACTTTTTATGTACATAAAATGTAAACTATATGTCTAAGATTGTTATTAGTAATTGGGGAGGTCATAAGAAAGATTGGGATAGACCTGAGCATAATATGACTTTAGAAAGTAAAACCATTCAGGAACAGCTAAAAAGAGTAACTATTTTATATAAATGAGGTACAAGAGGAAGAACTGATACAGAGAAATTAGATGGTGGAGGAAGACTGGTAGTTCTGGAAACCTACTTTTATTGGGAATTGGTTCAAGAAGGAACAATACATATACATCTAGAAGAGTGTAGAAGTCTTCTAAATAAAATGCTAAGGGGATAGGGAGGATCTTTAGAAGGGAGTGTGAGGGAATAGGTTAAAGGAAGATATAGAAGGGGGATATATATGTAGATTAATGTGAATGGGATGACAAGGGAGGGATCCTTGGGAGAATAAGGGAAGGATCTTTAGAGGGAGGGGTAAGGGAATGGATCAAAGGGATATATAAAATGGATGTCTAGATTTATGGGAATGGGAGGATAAAGGAAGGATTGTTGGAGGGTGGATAGATTAAAGAAGGCAAGATAGTGGGTAGAAGTAAAGTAGAGGGATCAGAAGGAATAGGAAATTAGAGATATGCACTAATATAAAAACAAAGATTAAGAGTAGAATCTGTTAGGGTAAGTGTATGTATGTTGTATATGTATATATGTACACATGTATATATATATACTTATCTATAAATATACTCACACTTAATTGTAGCAGGGGGCCAGGTGGATGTAATGACAATTTAAGTAGGGGGACCTTTTCCATTCATTAATAGGCTCATGTGACCTGCCTAGTTCACATGGAGGTCTGAGTCACATAGAGTTTGTGGTGGGAGGAGCTTGTTGAATGGGTAGAACAGGAAGAAGCAGAGCTAGAGCACAGCTAGGAGAAAATCAGTGAGAGAGCAGTTAGAAGTGAAGGGTGCAGGCAAGCCTGAAGCTGGCTGTGAGTGTGAGAAAGGCATTTTGTTTAAGTGAAGCTTGTTTGTGATTTGTGTAAGGTAGCTGGTTTGTGGGAAGCCTAACAAGGGAAGGATTTGGGGCTGGTGTTGTTCTCTGCATTGTTATTGTGTAGAGATTTTTGTTACTATGATGGATTTGGCTTTCTAATGTCTGAATAAATGTTTTGGTTCTGTTTTCCATGTGGAGAGTCTATGGTATTTCACAATTCATAATTGCATCGGGATATTCATGTACAAAATAGGCGCTGTGAATATTGCACTGGTGCTCCAGTGGGGAAGAAGGGGGAAAAAAGCAAAGTAAAAAATGTACAGCAGAGAATAAAAGAAAATCGACACGGAAGCAAAGATGCACAGCTCTCCATACTATGCATAGTACTTATTACATAGGCTTTCTTGAAATATAAATTTATTGCTATATATATTGAATCCTCTCTTACATTCTGTTGTGGACATGATGGTTTTTTTTCTTTTCTTATTTTATATTTAAGCTTATAATTTCTTTTTCTTATTATCGATTTAAGTTTTAGTATTTAAGTCTAAAAATTTTTAAAAGATTTTAAAAAGGAGAATGAAACACCAAAAAACCAATTTTTCTTTACAAAGTACTGAAACCTTCCCGCAGATTTAATTGGTCTAAGGAAATAAGACCTGACACCATTGATGTAGATTCCTAGTTGCCTAAATACAAAATCACCACATGAGAAATCGAAGGCTCCTCTCTCAAGCCAGTTACAGACTTCTGACCTGTTTATTGTTCAGTCATGTCTGACTCTTCATGATCTCATTTGGGGTTTTCTTTTTGCAAAGATATACCAATTTCTTCTCCAGTTCATTTTACAGGTGTGGAAACTGACGAAAACAGGGTTAGGTGACTTGTCCAGAGTCACACAGCTAGGAAATATCTGAGGCCAGTTATGAACTCAAGAAGATGATTCTTCCTGACTCTAGACCTGGCATTCTACTCACTGTACCACCTAGCTGCCTGTAGATATGGCAAATATAGGGACAGGAAAGACCTACCCAACTTAATCAATGCTGTATCCATGTTGAATATCCTTCTCCTGGTATAGCTAAGTAAACTGTCATTTGTTAGCTGTTAGAGGGCTATAAGTTATTCATTTTGTCCTAATTCTGAATCTGAATTATCAGACTAGCATAAGTCATCCTGGCCCAGAGCACCCTATCAATAAGATCACAGTTTCATTTGTGTTTTTGAGTGTTTTCTTAGGTAATTGGCTTAATTCTGCCTAAGGCATTAGTTTCCAAATTCTATAATTACAAAAATTCTACTATATTGAAAAAAAGTATTTGTGCCTTCCCATTTTTCATTAAAAACATCTATGCTAAAAATTTTCTTAGTTCATATTTTATCACAATACAATTAAGAATTTATTTTAAACACATAATAATGTAATATAAAAGATACATTTACTGGTAAATCCTTTTCAATTTTCATATTTATTATTTATAAAAGTAATTATAGAAGTATTATTTATGTGGTGATTAGATTTGTTTTTAAACACAAATTTGTCAAAATGTGAATTTCTCAAAAATTGAGTGTATCAATTTTCCATAGCACATAGAACTTCTTATCCATTTATATTTAGAAATCTCTAAGTTTTTACAGTAAAAAGAGAATTGCTTCTACAGAACAGTCAAGTGTTTATTAAGCAAGTCTTTACTTTCTTGCACTAACTTAATAGTATTTAGTTTTAAAATATTCACCAAATTTATGTTTTAGGAAGAACTCCTTGTTTTGACAGAAGTTGTTTTCTCTTTATTATTACCACTATAAAAATATCAATTTCTTACTTTAGCTCCTTTAACTCAGCACTTCTAAGTGCTTTGGTATGAGACAGATAGTGTGTTTTACAATAATATAAAAATGTACAATTTCATATGCATACCCTTTGACCCAGCAATATCACCTGCAGAGCTGTATCCTAAAGAGATCATAAAAATGGGCAAAGGATCCACATGTACAAAAATATTTATAGCAGTACTTTTTGCGGTGGCCAAGAACTGGAAATTGATCTATCAATTGGGGAATGGCTGTGGTATATGAATGTAATGGAATACTATTGTGCTAAAAGAAATGACGAACAGGTGGACTTCAGAAGAACCTGGAAAGACTCATATGAACTGATGCTGTGTGGAGTTAGCAGAGCCATGAGAACGTTATACACGACAACAGCCACAGTGTGAGAAGACTGTTTTTGATAGACTAAGCCCTTCACAGCAATGCAAGGATCTAAAACATTTCGGACTCAAGATGCAAAATGCCATCCACATCCAGAGAAAACTATGGAGTTGGAACGCAGAATGAAGCAGACTGCTTTTTCTCCTTTGTTTTGTTTTGTTTTTCTCATGGTTTCCCCCATCCATTTTAATTCTTCTATGCAACATGACTAATGTGAAAATGTGTTTAATAGGAATGCATGTGTACCACTCATATAAGATTACATGCTGTTTTGGAGAGGGAGGGGAGAAAATTTGGAACTTATGGAAGTGATTGTTGAAAACTGAAAGCAAATAAATAAATTTGGGCAAAATATATTATTTTAGGGGTTGGAATTCTACATTTATGATCCTGTGGTCACATAATTTTTGAAAATGCATAATCTAATAATATTTTATTATATATAATTTTAATTAAAAAACCATTATATTGAAAAACACTACTAATTGCAATATTGCCACTAATAAGATTGCTTATAAAAGATGACTACAAAGTAAGAAACCATCATCAATCTCAACAACATAGCTATACATATGTAATAAAATACGTTAATAATACACATGTAATAAAATAAGCATCTTGACAGCTGTTGCTTTGTCTTCTTGCAATGAAAAATAGGACAATTTTTAGCTTCTCAATTATTTAAACATAAAGATTTTCAGACATGTACAATTCTTTCTATCATATTATGCACAAATGGAAATATTATATAATTCAGCAAGCATTATTTAGAACACATCAATATCCATAGGTTTTTCTCCTTAAAGCAATTTGTAATTTCACAAAAAATGATTAAAATATCCCTAACCTCTGATTTTTCTTCTGGGCATATGCTCCAAGGAGGTCAATTAAAAACAATAACAATGTCACATATTACAACAAAATACTTATTAAGTACTTTTTTTTTAAAGGTAGGAATAAAGAACTGGAAATAAAGTCATGTCCTTTGATTAGGAAATGGACAAAAAAGCTCCAATCCATGAATATAATAGAATATTACTATGCTGTTAGAAATGAATATGATGAATACAAAGAAGCATATGAAAACAGTTGAACTAAAGAAAAGAAAAGTAAACAGAACAAGGAAAATAAATTATACAATGACTATGAAAATGTAAGTAGAAAAGGTGGTCCTGTGGAAAGGGCAAGGGCTTTTTAGTCAGGAGACATAGGTTCAAATCCCAACTATTCCACTTGCTGCCTATGTGACCTTGGGTAAGTCACCTTATCTCTAGGCCTCAGTTTCCTAATTTATGAAATGATAGGCTTGGCTTAAAGGACAGAATTGAACTCTTCCAATTCTAAGCCAATGAGGTTATGAGCCCATGGACAAAACAATCAAAAAAGAAATCTGAGAAATTAGAATGGCTAAGTTGGGTCTTCACCTCCACCATTTTGCTGAGGTAAGTTAAAAATAGATATTGATCACAGCTTATATAGGCAGACTTTTTTGATATGTTGGTTATTTTTGCTTAAGTTTTTTTTCTCCTCTTTTTAATTCTTTGTTACAAAAGATTGATTTCTGGGAGGGAGAGTGGAGTAGTCATTGGGAAAATCAGAAATATAGATGATGTAAAAGCAAAACAAATCAATACATTTTAATTTTTTTAAATAATAGTATATTTTATTTTGTGAATTTGAATTTTTTAATGTATTTTCCTGCATTTCCACTACTTAAATTGCCTATACAGTCTTTAGTAGAATAACTAGGTTCAGTTACTCCACTTGTGTATTTACCTGTTTTAAAAAAGCATATTATTTTGCCTTAAAAATGTTAGAGATAAAAATGAAAGCTAATTTAACTTGAATTTTATTGTAGAAATTTCAAATGATTACCTGTAACTATTCTTAATTGATTTCAAATTTTTTAAAAGTTGCAACTTTGGGAGAAAGAAGTTTATTAAATTATATTTAGCAAAACAAATGGCACTGAGAAATGTAATATATTACAAGTACTTTTAACTACCACCCAAATATGTTCAACTTCAAGTTTAAACACTTGTCACTTTCTAATCTCATAAGAAGCTTAATGACATAACTTATCTGTGAGCCAATGGTAATTGACAGAGAAAATGGCATATCAAGACCAGGTCAAGATTCAACTAGATACCCTATTAATCAATACTGCACTCACTGTCAGTTGAAATAAATACTTTTGTTAGTCTTGCTTTTGTTGACTTTGATTTGAAGTTTGTTTTCAATGAAAAAGATGGGTATGCAGAAGTTGTGGTACAAAACATTCAATACTTTTGACCTTTGTTTCTCCCTGTCCCACTTCAGAAAATTTCACATACTTTTGGTGTACAGAGTTTGGAAAACCTTAGAGAATGCTACAGCTGGGTGGCACAGTGGATAGAATTCCAGGAAGACCTGAGTTGAAATTTGACCCCAGACACTTCCTAGCTGTATGACCCTCAGTTTCCTCATCTGTAAAATGAGCTGGAGAAGGAAATGGTTAGTACCTTTGCCAAGACAATCCCAAAATAGGGTCACTGAGAGTCGGACACAACTCAACAATAAAAACATCCCTAACTGTTGACACACTGGTGAAAATACTTAACTACTTCTTTCTTCTAAGTGTAACGTCGGTGTGTGTGTGTGTGTGTGTGTGTGTATGCCCATCATATGGAAGAATGTTATATTCTTCAATTGAAGTAACATCTCAAAATGTTTAAATCTTTCTTTGAATGGAATAGAAATTTTGGGAAGGTATAAAAAAGGTATGTATTGTTAGCATTGTTTTAGGCTTAAAGGAAAGAGGTGAGCCCATTTTTTTCTTTCAAAGTTATATTTCTGTTACTATGCCTCTTTTCAATGTCTTCTGTTTTCCTTTCCAATTGAATGCTTGCTTCTGATCTCTGACTAGCAAGCATGAGTGTAGGACCTCTGTTTGTAAATGATGAAGCTGCTAATATCTTACAGAAGAACTCACATTTATATCCTATTACAAAGCACTTGTATAGCTCTAAGTCTAAATTCTATGACATGTCCTTGTTTCATCCTCATAGCAATCCTATAAGGTAGATTGTGTAAATATTATTACCCCCTCCTCATTTTTTAAGAAAAGAAACTGAGACTAAATAAGTTAAAATGACTTACTTAAAATCACACAGCTAGTAAATGATCAAGCTAGGTCGTTTGACTCCTGAAATACATTTTTCTCTCCAGTTAAATAAAAGCTGAAAGAAAGAAATAGAGAAAACAAGATTGTGTCCTTTTAGAGCCCAACTTCTTGATTTTCCCTCTTTCTGCCCTTGAGTTAAGCCAGGCTTCATTCAGGCTCCTAGTCCTTGGACCTTTCCAACTGCTTTTCTCTCTCAGTTTACATCCCAACCTAATTCAATCACAATGGTACCCCAAGTTTTCTCCTACTTAAATCACCCTCCCCAAGTGACTTACTCTGCAGTTTTCATGAAGGGTCCACTTTTTTTGCCTTTCTTCTATTTTATAGAATCACAACATTTAGTAGCTGCAAGGGACCTTAGAGACCATCTCATTCAATTCATCTCTGTTTTTAATTTTTATTGTCATTTGTTTTTACATAACCGTTACTTCAGAATAATTTGCTCCCTAACCACCAACTCAGGGAGCCAACCCTTGTGATTGTAAGCTCACTTCGTCAACCAGGCTGGATACCCAAACAGATGAACATTACTACTCCTAGAGTTCTAGGGGTAACCCTATTCTCATTATCTGTAGCAGTATGCTTTCACTACCAATCAGCCAGGGGTCAGCTAGGTGGTGCAGTAGATAGAGCACCAGACTGGAGTCTGTAGGACCTGACTTGAAATCTTGCCTCAGACACTTACTAGCTGTGTGAGCCTGGACAAGTCACTTAACCATGATTATCTACAAAAGATCTAAAACAATCAGTCACTATATTCAACCCTTTAATGAAGATATTTATTCAAGTGGCTTTGCAAGAATAGTGGTTATAAAGCAATTTCCCCCCAAATCTGGGGGCATTGTCTCCCATAAATACACGCAGAGCGTGTGTGGGAAAGAATGGGCACCAATTTAAAGGAGAAAGGTAGTGTGGAATATATGTAGGGAACATTATGCGGTCAAGACAACTTAAAATTCTGTAACTGCAAATCCCTGATTTCCTTGAAGGGCATGAAATAAGTGGGCTTGCTTTTTATAAGGTGTGGTGCCTTGGCTGGACAAGTCAACGCACTGTTAAGATGGGTTGAGGAGGTTACTGAGCTGCTCAGCTAAGCTCCTCTCTGGGCTTGGACGTTGCTATACAGCCAACCTGGGTTGAGACACTATCCTTCTCAGGATTTAGGTGGATGGATTGATTTGCTGGATTCCTGGGTTTAATCATTTCAGCTGTCACTGTCTTAAGTCACAAGCTTGACTGGATTGAATAGTACTGTCTTTAGCTGTAGTGTTACAGTACACTTAGCTAGAATTATTGGTGTGCGTTCTGGCTGATGTTTTGACTTGCAAGTGAATTGGATTTAAATGAGGCAGAGATGCATAGAGAGATCAGCCTCACTCCCTCTTCCAGAGTCATTGAAGCCCAGTGGCGAGATATAGGTCAAGATGACTGGTGATGGCCCTGGATGCAGTGGAAGACCTCGCCTTTTTTAAGCTAAGGTCTTTTTCAGGTCTCAATCGGAGGCAACAATCATTCAGCTACAGTACTAATTTGCTCAACAACTCATAGACCAAGATTAGTAGAAGTATCTCCACTTTGAATCCTCCAGGGTCTTCATATGCAGTTGAGTTATTCGAGCCTCAGAGAGTGCTTTACTCACATTTGAAAAGGCCTAACCTTCAGATTTCCATTACTTGGGGTTTTGCCTCTTAAAGTTTTCAGTTTAGTGAATATAAAAGGAGGGGGAACACTCTTAAAATCAGAAGAATAAAAAAGAAAGAGAAAAAAAGTACTTCAGCAAAACTTACTCAACACAACTATAGAATTTGACAGTTTACACCATGTTCTAAATCTATAGCTCCCCCCACCTTCCATTTCTGAAGAGGGAGGTTCCCCCTTCTCTCCAGCCAAACGTTCATTACAATTACTTAACATTTAGTTCCTTTTTATTTTTTTTCATTTACATTCAAACTCCCTCTTTTCAAAGAAGGGGAACCAGAGCTCCAGAAGGATTCAATGCCACAGAGTTAAAGGACTAGAATCTGTCTCCTCATTTCTAATCCAATGCTCTATGACTTCCTGGTGCATCTTTAGTTCTTCAATTTTACTCTCCCTGACACTCCCACAGGGGAACTAACAATGACTGGTGTGACAGGATCTAGGATGAAATCTTGTTTCTGCCACTTACCTACCAACGCCACCTTAGGCAAATCTCTTAACCTACCTGCCTGTTTCAGCCTTTAAATTATGATCTGCTTCTTTGTATTATACTGTCTTGGAATCAGAGATATTTAGTGCTAGACCTTAGAGGTGTAGTCGAACCCAGAGGTGATTTAGTCCAACCTTCTCATTGTACAGATAAGGAAACTGAATCTGGAGAAGTTAAGTGGCTTTCACAGGATCACACAAATGGCAGAGATGTGATTTTACTCCAGGTCCTCTGATTCCAAATCCAGAATTCCCCCTCCACCCCCCATTACAACAGATAGTTTGCTTAAGGGTATGGTCAGCCCCGTAGCGTATAGTGGGTGTGCCCATCGCCTCCATCAAAGTGTTCAATACACCTAGTGTATGCGAGGATTTTGCATTGATGAGATTTTGGAAACTAATATGAGACCCTTAAAAAATTGACTGAAGGGGAGAGGACTTCCAACTGGAGCCAAATGATTCCCCCAAAAGGGACAATGCCTCACTGTCATTGGCTTAGCCAACACTCCCCAATTTCACTCTCCTCCCCTCCACCGCCCGATCCGTGCGCTCTGCCCGCTATCTGGGTGTGCTCGGTCCCCTTCTCTCCCGGTCCCTCCTCAGCCTGATGATCCTCCGCAGGGCCTCAAGAGCAGCCCCTGCTCTCCAGAGCAGTTTTGGGACACACCTCTCGGGAGAGCTGCGTATTTCCGCGTGGTAGGGAAGCCCCGGCTACGTCCGCTGTGCACTCCAGCCCGGGTTCCAGGTCCCTGGGAAGTTCTTTAAGGAGCCCTAGCCCCGAATCAGCTCTGGCTCCTACGGTTCGGCCCCGCCCCCTCCCGAGCGAAGCCGGGAGCTCGAAGCTGTGAGCTCAGAGGCAGCCCAGCCCGGGGGCGTCACCGAGTGCGGCCACCCAGCTCCAGCTCCAGCTCCACGCCGGAGTCCTCTTCTCTTCTCCACCTCCTTTTCTTCCCTCCCTTCCCTTCCCGATCTTAGAACGCAGACCCAACGCCCAGCTAAGCACCGAGCCCGAGACGGACAGCATCTGCCATCGGGACCGTGAGGCGGAGGGGACCTGTGGAGCCTGGGAGCCAGGCGCCGTCAGAGCCCGTACCTGCTGGGGCTCCAAAGGAAGCCCCTCGCCTAGGGCTTCGGCTGCAGTGCCCTGCGGCTCAGCGCCCGGGGCTGGGAGCGATGCAGGCTGCACTGTGAGCCCCAGGCAGCAGGGCCATGTCCGGCTCTCGTTGCCAGACTTTGTACCCCTTCACCGGGGAGCGGCACCGCCAGGGGCTACGCTTCGACGCCGGAGAGGTGCTCACGGTGCTGCAAGTCCCGGACGGCGGCTGGTGGGAAGGACAGAAAGAGGACGGACTCCGTGGCTGGTTTCCCGCAAGCTATGTGCAGTTGCTAGAGGTAAGGTTGCGGGGCTGGACGAGGGTGGTGTGAAAGGGCCCTATCTAGCGGGACAGAGAACCAATCTCCCTATTTCCACCCAAATCCGAGGCCAGTTTCGAGGATGGCACAGCACCAACCACGCCACTACTGTGAGTGCCAGTGTAAGGATGTGCCAGTAGCCAGGAGAGGTACTGCTGGGGGTGTGTTTGGGCGCAGTGCCTTCCTTGGTCAGTTCCTGCCTGACCAACTTAGAGATTTGCATTAGGGGACCGGAGTAGGGGGTGGGAAACCGGAGCTAAGTGGGGTGAGGGAACGGAATGCAGCCCGCTCCTCTCCAAACCCCCTGCAGCGCTTTTCTGCGTCCTGGGAATGGTGTGCAGCCTCCGAGCCTTGTCCTCACTCCTACTTTGCTTCACACACAACTCCCTTCTTCCCCTTTTCTCTCCTGTTAAGTTCTCTCCTTCCTTCCTGCTTTTTTGGGCTAATCTACTGAGTGAAATGAAAACTTAAAATTCCGAGTTCGGGACCCGGCCAGCTTCCTTGAGTCCGGTTTGGGTTTTCTCCAGTCAGAACTCTTCCAAGGAACAGACTTTTGGAGATTTGCGGTAGGACTTTCTGGGAGATGTGGGAAAGACCAAACCTCATAGTGGAGAGGAGTGCACAGCCTGCCAAAGAACCAGTAATGGGCCTCAAAATTCCCAGAGCCTCTGAGTGGGTGTTGGAGGGCTAGGTTGCGAGTTGCAGGCTTGTTTGGTGCTGGAGAGTCACAAGCATCAGTAGCTCTAGTTTCCCATCTGGAGCTCATCCAGCAGGCATTATCTAAGGAATAATCATCACAAGCAGTGGAATCCTAGTCCCCAGACACTTCGTTCCAACCTGTCCTGTCTTTCCCAAAGAAAGAACCAAGACTAGACCCAGAGCGGGGAAGTGACTTGCTCGGGTGTTAAGTGGACCCCAAGTTACTTTTAACATTAATAAGTCACTGTTAACTCCAACAGAGTAGAGTTCCCCTGTTTGTTGTTTAGTGGTACTTAAGGATCCAAGTCTTCTATTTCCTCCTCATTACTCACTGATTTATGGCCACGGACATAGGAAGGGAATGAGATAAAATTATTTCGATAAAGTTAGATCAGAATTCTGTCACCCACACTCCCCTCCCCCTTAAGGAGTTAGAATAGGAAGGGACCTTAGAAAATGCCCAATCCAACATTCAGCTTACGAGAAGGAAACTGAGGCTCAGAGAGATAAATTGACTTGCAGAAGGCTGCACAAATGGTAACTAGCAGAACTAGGAATGGAATTTATGTTTTCTGAATCCAAATTCCATGCTCTTGTCCTGCAGCACAGTTTGATGGCTTTCATCAGATCATTCTGATTTGAAAAACACATCCCGGGAGTGCTGTAAACATGAAATTTTTTAAGATTTGCAAAATGGGGTACATGATGAAAGGAAATAATATATGTAAGATGTTTTGAAAAATTAAAGTACTATACAAAAGTCAGTTACTATCATCATTAACTACTGTCCAGTAGTTGACTAAATTCAGGGATCATTAGCACCACTACCAATTAATGAATCAGTGAGATACAAACTTCAAAGGACCAGGATTTGAGCCATGTTCTTAGCAAAGACATTTGCGTGACCATGGAGAGGTTAGTTAACCTTTCTGAACCTTAGTCAGTTCTTTTGTAAAATAAGGATTTGTATCCAAATTTACCTCCGAGGCCTCTTTCTGTCTGGGATGCTAATATTACAGAATTCCCATTAGCAGCATGACAAATGTCATACAGAAACATTGAGAAAACTGTAATATGTGTACTTATTTAATACAGTTCCACATTAATAATGAGAATTTATTTTGAACAAATGACTAACAATGTTTTGTAGTTCTACTGCTGTTTGGGGGCAAGGGGTTGAATAACTGTTAGCAGGGTCCCTTTTTAGAAACATGCTTACACTAAATTTTGAAGGCAATTGTATTTTGACATGCATATGTCATATTTATGTTATTGTATCACCTACAGTACTATACCAGCGTTTGATATTTGGTGAATGAATGAATGATTTCCTTATAGTTCAAATGACATCAATGACATATAAAATTGTTTTTTTTAATTGTAATATGGAAAGCATGTAACTTATAAAGAAATTTTGGAATTTGACGTGTTCCTCATCCTCATAGTTTCACCTCCTTGACTGTGGCACAAAGTGATAATGTATCTCTCTTATCTTATGAAAATCAGTGCTAAATCTCCCTGTTTCTGAAAAACCTTGTTAGAGGCCCATGGATCCTATACCTTTCAGGGAAATATTCATGTTGAAATTTGGTTAGCAGAAGACTGACCTGGTCAAGGTAGCTTCTGACAAGGCTTTCTTTACTTCATTCTGATCTGAACTTTGTTTTAAGAAGGCGTGAAACTAGTGAATTTGTTCACTGCCACTATCATGTAGCATTAGTTCAGACTTCATGGAGTTTTATTTCTGAAGAATATTGCTAATCGGAGAATGACGGAGCTCATTGGTAGCAGCAGCCTACACTAGGGAAGTTGCTGGCTTGTTTGGAATTGATTTTTAATTATTTGTTTACACACAAGTGGTCCAATTTGGGGAGACTAACTGGCCCAGAAACAAATATTCCTTCTTCGCTGTACTATATTCCCCAAATTTTCGTATAAAAGCAATTCATATTGGTGTTATATAGTAAGACTACCTATGCAGCTTCCTCGAGGTAAATCTGGGCTGAATCATTACAAAGTATTACTTAACCCACAGAGTATTATTTAACCTGTTTTAGTATTTTGCTTTGTTCCTATAATTTGTTTCTGTAATGCTTTGTTCAAATAATTTATGAGTGAATGGATGAAGCATTTCATTTTATTACACATTTAGTTGAACTGTAGGTCAAATCATGTTTCTTGTGTACAGTGTGATATATTGTATATCTCTTATAGAAAACATGGATGTCCACTTCTGTGCAAACCTATGTTCAAAAAAGGTGCCCTTTGTAATGTTTGTAACTGTGTAGGTGATTGTCATTGAAATATATACACAATTTTCTTCCATCTTGTGTACTCAGACAAATCACTTGGGTTTAGGTTTCTGATGCCTGTGGAAAACCTCACTTTTCTGGAACAAGGTTAGCCTGCCATCTGAACTGATTCCTATAGGCCAAACTGGCCTATCATTTGTGTCAATTTCCCAGCTGCCCACTCTAGTGGACATTAAAGCAGCAATCATCAATTTCATGCTTATTCTCTGTACTCTTTTCAGAAAAGCCCTTAGCTTAGCAACAAGTGTGAGGTATTCCTGACTTTTGCAGAATAAATGGGATTGTTACTACATGCAATGAACACATGATTTTTTTTTTTTTGCCTAGTTCTCTGTCAGAGAGCCCCGAGCTATTTTTCTTGTAACCTGTTTCACTGAATCCAGCCTCATTAGATACCCTTCTCTGTATTTAGCCAGGAATTGTTTAGTATTTTTCTGTCACTTTTAATAATTAAAATTAACTTACATTTATTTATCACTTTTCACAGCGGCCTCAGATGTTGTTTTCTCTCATCCGTGTAATGACTTTGTGAGGTAGACAGGAAGAAAATGATCTCCATTTTATAGATGTTAATACTGTTAAGTCTTTGCTTGTCTAAGTGAAACTCAGGGGTGACCTAATTAGTGTCAGATCACAAAGTCCATCCCAGATCATCTGACTCCAACTCTAGAACACTTCCACTACATCAGGAAAACCCAGATGCTTCCTTCCTAATTCCTAGCAGTGGTAGAGCTAAACATTTTTGCTTTCCCAGCAAAAAATTTCAGAAAACCCCTTTTTACAGCCTATAAAATAATTCTACCTAGCAAATTGAACTACTGGTTTTCAGCAATAGAGTATCATGCAAGTTTAGCTGAATTTGGCATTTCATGTGTTGAATGAAATATTTTGAGAACCTTTAAAAGACTCTCATAAGGTAGTCTATACTGTTCACTTGGCAATCACTGACTAATAAAGACCAATTTTGTATCTTCCCTCCTTTATTTGCTTATTTGGCAGTTTCTGAAGAGATGAATCTACATGCAGTGTCAGGATTTTGCCTTGCATCAATAGTATTGAAGTGGTATTCAGGAATATGTTCTTTCTAAAAACTGATCCTGCATATCTAACACTGTCCATATCCTTGGTTGAATTAACAGGATCTTTTGGTGGGGTTACTATTGTGACATCAGAGGTTGGTTTCTTAGGGCTCCTTCAGTTTCAGAGTCCCTAAACTTTGCTTTGGTTCAGACTGTCATGTCAAATATGGATACCTATTCTGTGGCAGCCACAGTTGCAATGAGCCATTTTGGCACCAAGGGGAAGTAATATGAAACAAACTAAGAACAGCCAGCATAAGGCATACAAGAAAAGCTTTAATTTGGACCATGGTAAAGGACTGTGGCAGGGATGTATGAAGCATTCTTGAGGAAATTGTTAAATTTTCAGCTTGAGCATTTACACCTCAGAAATCAGTAAATGCTACCAATCAAGGCTTGTTTTGTTGTCTAGATTTAAAGTGATGGAGATTAAATTTAAAAGTGTCTTGCAAGTACTATTTTTTGCAAGTACTATTTTTTCTGGAGAACTTTAACCAGCACACTTCTCACTATATGTCTATTTTCTGAACCCTTGAACAGCTACATTTGAAGGGGCTTCATCACCAGAAAGTTGATACCTGGGTGATGAATTCTTTCAGTCATATCAGCTCTCAGAGATTATCTAGTAAAGGATAGTAGTAATGCTGAGATATGTGTCAGTAAAGACAACTACAAGATTAAATTATCCATCCTTGATCAACTAAAAGAATATATAGAGGTATGGAGGTGCAATAGAAAGAACATTGAAGCATGACGTTGGACAAATCACTTCTCTCAGGGCCTTTTATTTCCATCACTGACATCTCTTCCATCTCTAAATCCTGGGATCCTGTCTCAGAATTGTAGCACAATATTTTGGTGGGAGAGGCATATCTATCACAGGACTGAATATTTACAAGTAGAGAGCTCATAGTCCCTCATCTGACTAAAGAACCTGAGCCCCAGAAAAGTGACGTTCTATCATTTGAGAACAAATTCATGTGTATGTATATCTATCGCCAAAAGTCATTTGCTTCCACGTTAGATACATTTTGTGATTTTGTAATAAGGTGAGTGACTAATCTGGTAACAAATGGTTTTTGGTCAAAAACAGTTAAAAGTCAAAAATGTTTGGTCAAAAACAAAATACAAACTCGTGAGATTAATTATTTCATTTAGATTAAAAAAGGATCCTTGAAGAGTCCCACTGCTGGCAGAACTGCCTTGACTGATAACTGGGTTGTGAGTAAACCTATTGTGGCTTCAATTCTCACTAACCAGCTAGGCTCCCACACTCAGGCCCACCCTAGTCTAAGACTTCTTCCTTAGACAGCACCATTCACCTTAGGGAGTGTTGATCAAACATCATTACCATTTCTACTGGGAAGAGTGGGCTACCATTCTGAATCCTGTGATTCAAAGTCACAAGTTGCCTAGGGAGAAGTTTACTTCCTCTGGTACCATTCCCTATTCCCTTCTACCTATCTATATCATCTCTACCTCTCTCTTGTCCATATTCCCTTCCATTTTCCCCTTCCATTGTCTCCTATGGAAGGTCTGTTAGCAAACTGCTATTCATTTGAGGCAATCAGGGTTAAGTGACTTGCCTATGGTCCCACAGCTAGTAAGTGCCTGAGGCCATATTTGAACTCAGTTCCTCCTGACTCCAGGGCCACTACTCTATCCATGTGCCACACTGACAAACTGTCATTTATAATAGACTTCTTCCATCTCCTTGAAGTAATGGAGACCTAGGTACCTCTCCCATTCTCACCCTGTCCAGAACACATTGTATCCTTAGACATCTTTTCCAGCATTTAATATACTCATGCCCTCATGGCACCTTGAGCCAGGAGGAAGAGTAGGTATGCATCCTGCATCTCACAGCCACATCAGCAGTTGTAGTTATATCATGCTTTAAGGTTTACAATGTGCTTTGTAGAGATTTTATCCTTACAACAACTCCAAGGTGGACAGAAATTAAGTGGCTTGGCCAGAGTCAAGAAGCCTTTTGTCTGAGGCTAGATTTGAACTCACATATTCCTGAATTCAGGTCCAACACTCTATTTATTGCATCGTCTGCTGTATCATCTCATTATCATCTAGCATCCTCACTTTGAGGTTTATTATATCCAGATAATGATGCTATCCAGATCTTGTTGACTATTTATGTCCTGAAGGTTCTGGTTTGTTACTTCAGCATCTGGCTCACAATCTTTATCCCAACTCTTGCCCTTATACTCAAAGGCTTTATTTTACATGTTATTTCTTTAAATAGCCATTTCCCAGGTCATCACTATCAACTCCCAGGATCTATACCCTCAACCCTACTTTAGTAATACACAGAGACAGTCATACCCTTGATCCCATTATCATTCACAATTGTTCTGTCTCTACAATCCATAACTGAAATTCCTCTGTCTGACCATAAACTCTGATCTCCTTTCCATTTCCCTCATGCCTGTACTACTGAAACTGTCAGGTATTCAACCTAACAATTTCCCAGAGCATCTTGCTCTGGCCTTAACTTTTCTCCCTTCAAAATTTTGAATGTAAGGTTCAACTTTTTCATCTTCATAGGCCCTCACTGCTTCACACCAGTACTTTTACTGCATAGCATTTGTTCAAAACTTTCTCCTCAAACTTCCATTCTCCCTCTTAGCAAAATATCTTGCTCCATACTTCATTGAACAAACTGAGTGTCCATCTTCTCAACATCATCCCCAAATCTTTCCTCCTTTGTTTGAATCTCAGAGGAGGAAAATGACTTTACCTTGTCAATGCTTGTTCACTTACCCTTGACAGAGGACCTACATTCAGATCTTGGCACTGTCACTTGCTAAGTAGAGTCTTGAGCAAGTCATTTAAGTCTTATTTACATCACCTATAAAATCATCTAGCGCTGGATGATCTCTCAGGTTCATTTCAAGCTCTCATTTTTTGATACTCTCATCTTCCAGGAATTTGACCCTTTAATCATATAATCTTTTTTCTAATTGTTAATCAATCTTTATCCACTGAGTCCTTCTGTCATATCCAAATCTACCCTAGCTTTAAAAAAATCCCTACTTGACTTTTAAACTCTCTCTCTTCGCTTTCAGACTTCTAGAAAAAAAAAACCCTACACTCATTGCCTCCACTTTCTCAACTCCTACTCATTTTGGAACCCTTTGTAATCTGGCTTCCCATCACCCAGCTCTAACTGTTTTCTCCAAGGTTACCACAGTGCTTTCTTAATTGCCAAATCTGATTTCCCTTTCTCAGTTCTCATTCTTCTCGAGAACATTTGACATTGTTAACCACTCCCTTTTCCAAAACATTTTCTTCTCCATTGGTGACTTTCCTTTCCTCTGGCTCTTACCTGATTAGTCACTCATCGGATTCATTTACTAAGTAATTATCCACTGTGACCCATCTCCTATGTCTTCTGTCTCTTGGTGAGATCAGTTCCAAACAGCTACCATCAGTTATCATCTTTACACAGATAGCTCCCAAGTCTCTATGTTTATTCTAGCCTCTTGACATGTAGTCCTGTGTCTCAAACTACTTGTCAAAAATCTCTAGCAGGTATCTCATAAGCATCTCAAATGCAACATGTCCAAATAGAATTCATCTTTCCTACCAAAACTCTGCTGTCTTTTTACTTCCTTCTTTCTGTGAGGGATATTGCCACTTCTCATCACCCAAGATGATGGACCCTCTGAGTCACCTTCAACTCTCCATTTTCCCTTTATCCCTCATAGTTTATCAGTTGCCAAGTGATGCCTGCAGCAATTGTCTCCACCTTTCCTCCCGTAAAGATACCAACTTAGTCCAGTACTCTCACTGGAGTATTACAGCAGCTTCCTGATTGGTCTCCCAGCCTCCACTCTCTCTCCCTAATCCATCATGCCCATTGATATTAAACCAGACTTCCTAAAGCACAGGTCTGACCATGTCAATTTCCTCCTTAGAAAACTTTAGTGGTTTCTTCTCAACCCTGCAGTCAAATACACATTTCTCTGCTTGGCATTTAAAGTCTATCACAACTTGGCTTTAGACAACCTTTTTAGGTTTAATGTACATTATTCTCTTTTACACACTCTACATTCCAATCAAATTTGTCTTCTTGCTGTTCCTTGTGAGCAGGGGAGAGAAACTAATCACTCCGTCTTCTGCCTCTCTGCCTTTCTGCAGGATATCCCCTATGCCTGCCTCTGTGCCTCTCTCTTCTCATTTCTCCCCAGGTAGAATCTCTAGGTTCAGCTCAAGTGACACCTCTTACAGGAAGCTTATGGTGATTTTCCAGCTGCTGATGCCCTTCTCCCTCCCCACCATAACTTTGTACGTATGTTCTCCCTCCCTCATCATGGTTTTGACATACTGCAGGTCCATATAAGAAATTAAATGGGAATTTTTGGCAGAAGTCACAAACAGCACATGAAGGCCAACAGACAACACAGAAAAAAGTTTAGAAACTCAGAAATGAATAAAACACAAGTACAGTATTGTATAATATCAAGAAAAAAGAGAAGGAAATCCACAAAGCTGGTATGAAGAGAGGGTCAAAAAATTTTATACAGGTTTTCCAGTTTGTGGGGGGACAAAAGTCCCTAACCTTGGTGATATGGAAGGAATAATTGTATATGTATTTTTTCTGGATACTTTTTGTTTTCTCCAAATAGAATGAAATTTTTTGAGGGCAGGAAATACTTCATTTTTTGGTCTTTATATCCCAGTAGGTACATGGCACATAGTAGACATTTAAATCATTAAACATTTGAATGAATGAATTATTAGAATAAGTATATTTCCTCTCAAGTCCTACTTAGTAACTTTCATTAGACTATTTCATTTCTTTAAACTGTCACCCTGTATCACTGATTTTACTTAAATTTTCTCAAATGCTTCCATTTTCTTTCCTCTTATTCATTCTGTCTTCTGATCTTTTCATTCAATTCAAAGTGTTCTGTCTGAAGTTGCCATTTATCTCTTTGTAGAGGTGTGTGTGTGGTCCTTCAGTCTATTAATCACTATACCCCCACTTAGAGTAACAAATAAATTTCTCTACCCTTGGTACCTTTATCTGGTGAGAATATATCTGCTGAATCAGTTAATTAAAGGCATTAAGCTAATGTATGCCTTATCACGCCCAATGTATTAGCTATAATGTAGGAAAACCATGATTATGCATATCCGAGAACTGCTTGGGAGGGAAAGAGACTTTATCTCCTCTCCCCATCTCCTTGACCATAGGATGAATTTGTGGACTTTGAATGATGGGAGGATTTGGACTTTTTATTTGCTTTCTAGATGTATCTCAGGAACAGTAGTGAGTGGAGGCAAAATTTGCTTCAGGAGCTAAGGACAAGTTAGATAATGCTGAGAAAAGGGGCACCTTTTGGATTCTATAAGGAGCATAGTGGAAAGTTATTACCATAATTTAAGAGGAACATATGAAGGACTCCAATAAACATACTTCTAGGAACTGAGTTATTCCTTTGTCATTTGATATTTCTATGTTTGAGTGCATTTTTCATGAACTCTGTATCTATATAGAGTGGTACAATGGACAGAGTACTGGGCCTGGAGTCAGGAAATTTTGAATTCAAATCCAGTCTCAGATGCTTACTGTGTGACCCTGGGCAAGTACTTAATCCATATTTGCCTCAGTTCTTCATCCATTAAATGGGGACATGATGGAGAAGGGCATGGAAAACTATTCCAGTATCTTTTCCAAGAAAACCCCATGAAATCATGTAGAGTTGGACTTGACTGAGCAACAATGAAAACCACAATATCTGGATAGCATGTCATTTGGGGAGAGTTTTTATGACAACTCTTCTTACCAAACTATGTTAGTTTCTACTTCTCTCTAAAAACTAATTGTCTGACTGACTAAATGATCTCCATTGATAATCAAGGTGGAAAGCATGCTGGTCTCATGAGCTACAGTACTAGAAACTAATTCTCCAATTCCTCAGGGCCCCCTAGAGCCCTTAGGAGAGTGAAGGGTAACCACTTTTAGAAGATATAACCTGCCAATGTTAGTTGGTGTTAGGAGAGTGAGTCCAGTGTATGGTTGTTGTCCTTCCTTCTGGAACAGGACCAGAATGGCCTCACTATGCTAGAGTCAAATTCCATTGTGTTGGACTGTGACTGGTCAGCCTAATACGAGCTCAGAACGTTCTACTGCATGTTGGTGTAATGCCAATGCAATATTCACAATGCCTACAGTAGCTATGGATATGCTGGTGTAATACTGAATTGCAAAATATAACAAACTCTGCACATGGAAGACAGAACCAAAACATTTATTTAAATATCAGAAAGTTGAATCCTAACACCAGAAAGTCAAATCCATCATAGCAACAAAGAAATCTATACACAATAACAATACAAGGGGCACCACCATCCCCAAACCTTTCTCTTGCTAGGGCCTTTCTGTAAATGAACACTCACAGCTCGCTGCCTGCTCCCTGTCTCTCCCTCAGCTCTAACTACTGTGTCCAACTTTGTCTCAGCTCTGCTCCACCCTTCCTGTTCCACTCATTTGACAAACTCCTCCCACAACATATTCATGTGACTCAAGACTCCCTTGTAACTCAAGTAGGTCACATGGGCCTATTAATGGATGGGAAAGATCTTCCCATTATGCAAAAGAAAATACATTAACAATACAGTCAGGCACAAATAGTCTGTGGCAATATGTGAACATTTAGGGTGGATTCTCTAAATTTGTGCATCCTGCAGTTGTCTTAGGAAGATTCTGAAGAGCACCTGGCAGGATAAGATACCAGACACAGATGTCTTTTTTTCAAACTAAACTGTCAAGCATTCAAACTCTGCTTCAGAGAGTGCAACTCAGATGGGCTGGGCATGATGTTCAAATGCAAAATGTACACTTGCCAAAAAGACTCTTATGGAGAACTCACACAGGGCAAGTGCTCACATGGTGGTAAGAAGAAGCAATACAAGGATACTTTCAAGGCCTCTCTTAAGACCTCTGGAATTGATTGTGTAACATGGGAGACACTAGCTCAGTAGAGAAGGGGCTGTTCTCTATGAGCAAAGCAGAAATGAAACAGCTCAAAGGAAACAAATGATGTGAGTCCAGTGTATGTACAACATCCAAATTGCCAAATCCACCAGTCTTTGCTCAGTCCTAATCTCTCACTATCTGCTTCATTTGACGTTGTGTATCTCTTTCCTCTCAGTTTTGGTAATAATGAGACTCTAGTTTACTTCCTATCTGTCTGACTACTCGTTCTCAGCCTCCTTTGCAAGCTCATCATCCATCTTCCCTAACTGTGGGTGCTCCCATCTCCCTCTGTTCTTTCTCTTTTGGTAACATCATCAGCTTCTATGAGTTCAATGATCATTTTTTTGGCAGATGACTCTCTGATCTCTATATCCAGCTCCAACCCCAGCCTTTCTGCCGAGTTTCAGTTCCAAATCACCATTTTCCTTTTGAAAATCTCAAACTGGATGTCACAGAGACATCTCAGATTTAGCATAATCATAACTGAACTTAATCTCTTTGCCTCTAAATCCTCTGCTTGCTTAGTTTTTGCAAATGCACTACTATCCTTCCAATATCTTAGGTTCACGATCTCAGCATTATACTCTTTCTTCACTCTCCCTTACCCCATGTATACAATTACTCATTTCTATCTTTATGGCCTCTTCCCTTTGCTCTATTCACGCAGCTACCAACATAGTTCAGATCCTCACCATCTCTTACCCAGATTATTTCAAAAGACTTCTCCTAACTGATCTCCCTACTTCATCTCTCCTTACTTCCTTCTGTCAATCTGGTGCAATGTGATTTTCCTCAAGCACAGATCTCTGACCATGTCACTCCCTTTATTCAGTCAGCTCTAGTGGCTTCCTTCTGCCTCTAGGATAAATTATCAACTCTTCTGTTTAACTTTGAAAGTAATACACTACCTATCTCAATTACTTTTTCAAGCCTCCTTGAACATAACTTCATTTCCCACATTCTGTGATCTAGCCAAATAGGCCTTCTTGATTTGCACTGGCCATTCGCTCCTCATGCCTGGAATCCACTCTCTCCTTCCTCTCTGCCTCACAGAGTATTTCTCTTCTTTTAAGACATGGATTAAGCATTGTCTTCTTTGTGAAGTCTTTCCCCTCAGGTCTACTACTATTGCCCTCCCTCTCAAATGACATTGAATTCTAACTATTTTATATACATTTTACTTATTAACTTTATGTTTCAACTACAGATATTTTCACATGTAATTCCCTCTACCCCTCATTAGAATGTAAACTCATTGTGAGTAGGGATTATTTCATTATTTGTAATTATATCCTGTTTTCTAGCCCAGTTTCTTATAAAAATAGTAGGTGCTTAATAAATATTTATAGATTGCTTTAGGTTTGTACATTCTGGATTTTTACAAAATCACCTTTAAAAGTAACTTTTAAAAGCTATACCTTGTATTTTAGAGTAAATTAAAGGTCCGTGAGTCATATATTGCGCAGGCCTACTCTAGGAGATAACCTTGATAGAGTTAATCAAGCTTGAAGGAAAGACTTTTTCAGAAGAGCCATCAATCAACTGATTAAAAGGATGAGTTGAACCCCTACTGTGACAAGGCATAGTACTAGGCACATCTTTTGGGTATTACAAAGATGTATAAAGCACGGATGTCTTCTCAAGGAGGGTGCAATCTACTTAGGGAAATAAGACATAGTTATAAAAAAATAAATTACTGGATAAATGCCCAATGGTCAGAGGGCACAGAACAAACTAATCCCAGGAACCCTTTTGCCCCTTGTCCAAATCCATTGCGAACTCCCTTTCTCTAACATTTCTGCAAATTCTTCCTTTCTCTTTCCCCTTCCGATCTCTACTCTGACCTTCCCCATCACCACCACTTCAGGAGTACGCCCAGAGTTCTCACTTTCCTTTAACCTTCAGTCCTGTTCCTCTCTTCCCAATAACCATAGACACAAATCCCTCTAGCCTGGCTGTGGGGCCAACATATCTGCTTACATGGATTGGATGAGCAAGATATACCCAATTAAAATCCTCCCAGCCAGAGAGTGGAGCACCATTTGATCTGGTGCTATACCTTCTACAACAACAGGCATGTTGTCATAACCTCTGCTACTGTGCTCTCTGGACTTCTGCTCTGCCTGTACCCCAAGGCCCCATGGGCCTTGCCATCTGAACTGCCATTGCACAGTAAGAGCTACAAGCCTTTTCATCAGCCATACAGCTGAACCCCTTCATATATGTCTTATCTCATACAATTAGAATATGATTTCCTTGAGAACTGTGATTGTCTCTATTTAGTACTTAGAGTTTGGCATATAGTAAATTATTGTCTCTATTTAGTACTTAGTGTTTGGCATATAGTAAATTTTTAGAAATGCCTTTTCATTCATTCGTTCATAAAAAATAAGAATATTGACATAACTTCATTCTGAGTTGTATAAACTCATCATTTACCCACCCTCTCACCCCATCCCCAACCAATCAGCAAGCATTTAAGTATATGATACAAAGAAAAAATGAAATTATCTGTTATCTCAATGAGATTATTAAAGATTATTATTATTGGGCTTCAGTTTCCCTGTCTGTAAAATGAAGACACTAGAATAGACTAGATGGTTTCAGAAGACCCCTTTCCACCTCCAGTGATCCTATCTAGCCAGCTTCAGACCTGTCCATACCCTGTCCCTTTAGCCATTTTCTGATCTACCATTGCTGCTCCTTTACCTTCGCAGCAGACAGCCAGAGCTTTGAAATTCCTATCCTGGGTGTAGGGCTAGGCTGTTCTGATAGGTGAAATCTCACTATATCTAGCTAGTCCTACACTGGAGCCTGTTGTTTCACCCTGGCCATTTTCCAATCTGCTGCTTATGTTGTCCTCATCTAAAGAAAAAGGGAATTGGTCTATTAGAGGTTCCTGACCTAGGGTACACGATTTTTAATTTTTTTTTAATTTGATAACTGTATTGCAGTATAATTGGTTTCCTTTAGAATATAATGTTTTATTTTATACACTTAAAAACATTATTTTGAGAATTACCAAAGAGTGAGACATAAGACATACATAAGACAAAAAAATATTAAAATCCCCTGGAGTCGTTGGTCTCACATTCCTTCCACTGATGATATTTATTGGTTCTGTGATTCTTAGAATAGGATTGCTGTCTGTTTAGGACAGTCCTTGCCACCTACCCTCCACTGGCCAGTTTTCTTCCAGAAGCAATCTCCAGTTTATTGGGTAGCCCAACATAATGAGTTGCTCACTACTTCAAGACTAGCTATTTACTTTTAATTGTTCCATTCTGTAATCAGAAGGGACTCCAGGAGAGAAGGTTCCTAATTAGGAAGAGATTATTTTAGTGCCTGTGTGTTGGGTGGTAGAAAGAGTTGGAACTGGGCTAAGAAGTAAACCCCTGGAAGGGTAGGTGTAGCCCGGAGATTTTGGAAAGAATTTTATTTCTGGACACTGAGAAATTTTGCTTAGGGGTCCAGAATCTAAACTTTTGCTACTGCCTTTAGAGCTCTTAACATACCAGAGTTGTTCCTCTCTGAGTTTCCTCTATAGTTTCCAGAGCAGTTTCCATAGTATTGTAGTTTAGAGTGTGGTGCTCATTTGTATGAGGTTCTGGCTTTGATAGTCTGGTGGTTTGCTTCCTTGCAGGTGGGAAATAGCTTGGCGTAGTGGGTAATTCTGGTTCTAAAGACAGATGATTTCAGTTCAGATTTCACTTCCTTTATTACCTGTGTGGCTTTAGTCATCACTTAGCTTGGTTATGGTTCCCTCATCTGTAAAATTAAAGGTTTGGCTAGTTGGCCACTGAGATTCACTCCAGCTCTGTCTCTATGATATAGATATCATTGGGTGTTGTTGGTGACAAGAGGGGCGAGTGAGAAATTGTGAATGGATACTTGCATAGCCAACCCACCTCATCCCCCATACCTCTCTCTCTTCCTTCCTTCCTTCCTTCCTTCCTTCCTTCCTTCCTTCCTTCCTTCCTTCCTTCCTTCCTTCCTTCCTTCCTTCCTTCCTTCCTTCCTTCTTCTTCCTTCTTCTTTCTTTCTTTCTTTCTTTCTTTCTTTCTTTCTTTCTTTCTTTCTTTCTTTCTTTCTTTCTTTCTTTCTTTCTTTCTTTCTTTCTTTCTTTCTTTTTCTCTCACACACATTCTGATAACTCATTTTAAAAAAATAATTAATTTTTAGTTTTCAGCATTCACTTTCATAAGATTTTGAGTTTTAAATTTTTGCTCCCTCTCTCCTCTCTCTCCTCCCCAAGACAGCATGCAATCTGATATAGGCTACACATATACATTCATATTTAACATATTTTCACATTAGTCATGCTGTAAAGAAGAATTAGAACCAATAGGAGAAACCATGAGAAAGAAGAAACAGCAACACTAACAAAAAAAAGCAAATAGTATGCTTCTACCTGCATTCAGACTCTGTAGTTTGTTTTCTGGATGTGGATAGCATCATGAATCTTTAAAGTACTCTTAATCTGAAAATAAATTATCATGACTTCCTGAGTCAGGAGACTGGACATGGCCCTGGTTTTTTTTTTAGAGAACTGTCCTATTGCTGGGGTTCATGTAGGTATCAAAGAGAGTGAAACTTGGGTGGTCATTGTCCCTTGGGCACAATTACCAGATTAATTCCTTGCTTTACTATTAACCTGAATGATGATATCACCGTATCCCCTCCCAAAGTTGTCCATAGCTGTCCTGTGATGATGATCCGTTTTATTTACTTCTCACCATTCAGATTTGATCAGGACTTGTTTTGGTTGCAAGCATTTCTGAGATCAGAATTTGAATTTTCACCTATCTTTACCTGCTCTGAGCTCTATAGTTTGGTCAGTAATTAATCTGGAATATACCCGTATAGCACTTCTCTAGTAATTTTAACTGGTGACCTCAAACTGAAATTTTGGGTTTATGTAGTCTTTGATGAAAAATTAGGGTATTTCTCCCATCTCTCTCTCTCTCTCTCTCTCTAAGTTCTTACACTGAGTTCACCTAGAAACATTTGAATTTTAGGACATATATAGGTTTCCACAAAAAAAAAAAAGTAAGTAAAGAGCCTTCATCTCCCATGTAAACTTTCAAACTAAAGGCATATTGAATATAGGACAAATTTTATTTAATCTAACATAGGAATGCAAACATTTTCACTCAAGCCTATTACCAGTTAATTTTCTTTGGGATAGGTTCTACTTCCCAAGGATCTATGGGGTCTTCTAAATTCATAGAAATATTCCCACAAGAAGAAAGACCTAAATGTTTCTAGAGTTAAAATATTCATCAGGTGCCATCTACTTCCCTTAGAGGTCTGTGCAATACTCTGAACTTTAGTACTGCCTTGGTATTGATGCCTCCATGTTGGAGGGAAGCATTCGGGATTGCTAGAGTTGATCCCTATCCCTGGAACCACACAGTGCACCTAATACACAGTACCAGTAAGGGGCAAGTTGTGGCTCTCTCCCTTGATGCCCCTTGCCTTTTGTTCCTAATATTATCAGAATTCTGTATGGTCTAGGAAATCCACTGCTGTTTCTTTACTGCTGTTGATGTGGGTTCCTGCAGCTTCTAGGTTGGCCCTCTAATTCCTCAGTGATCCGTTACCTGCTTATGTTTGCTGCAATTCTCGGGGTGATATTTCCCCAGTGGGGGTTCACATTCCCCTCAAGAGACCAAGGTCTAAGTTTCCATGTACCTTTATCTGCTCTGTCCTTATCTTCTCTCAGCTTTTGCTCTCTTTACCAAACCCAGTGTTTGGACCCTGATTGGCTCAGAATAAATGTAAATAGCAATTGTTTCTATTTTGGCCAGAACCCTGAGGGTCCTCCCCTCCATATCAGATTTTTTTTTCTTTTTGATTAGATAAAGAGGCCATTCTCTGCCTCATTTCTTACCTAACCTTAATCATTTAATCACATTGCCTCAGTCAAAACAAATCCTGTTACAAATCTTACCTTGAAAAGACCAAGTTCCCCACCACATCCTGAGTCATCTCCAGTTATCTTGATGTATATCTGGCCACCAGACCCAGATGGCTCTGGGGTAGAAAGTGAGGCTGGTGACTTTGCACAGCTCCATCTTAACTTAAATCCAATTCACTTGCATGCCATGACATCACCCTCCTCATGTCTAGGTGCTTTTCAAGAACCAAGGACAAACAACCACAACACAGCGGGGACAAAATAATATCACCTATTTCATTAGTTGTATTTGACAACAAATCTGGGCTTATAGGACAAGGGCCATCTTTCTTTCCAAATTTGGAAGGAGTTAGCCAGTTCACTAGTTTTACCATGTTTGACCTATGAAAGCCTAAGGTAAGAAGTACTTTGTGTTGAGTTCACTGGGCAGGGCCCATACCTGCCCAGTATCCTCCTGACTTTTAGCAAACTAATATGGGTAAACACCTTCCTCATTGATACATTTTAGAATCATAAAATGATAGGATGTCAGAACTAGAAGGGAACTTAAGTATCCTCTAATTGAGGATTTCTTAAACTTTTTCCACTGATGGCCCCTTTTCTAGTTTCAGCTGCTTTTCTTGGGGTTACACGGGCATGTGCAGTGCAAAGTGTACATGCTTTGCATTCAGAACCATGGCTGCAGTGAAGTTTCGAGACATAGCATGAGCAAACTGCCAGAAACATGTTGGATTCATTACAAGTTTGATTTTAAAATAATTTTTGACCACTGCACATTTAGAAACCTTTTACACTTGCCAAATTTTTCAGGTCTCCAGAGTTTAAGAAATTCAGCTCTAATCCAGTCCCTTCATTTTAGATCAGGAAATTGTAGAGAGGTGCAGTTATTTGCTTCAAAGCACATAGCAAGAGGAAGAACCACAATCCAAATGTCCTAATTTCTAGTTATGTGTTCCCTTTTACAACATTATCGAAAGGACCAGTTGAACAGCGAGGTTAGCTTAGTTTAGGTACTACCCCTGTAAGAAGTTGAAAATCTTTTAATGATCATCTCTAAGCCTCAAGATTTATTTGATAGACCTTTTTAAAAAATTCATTTTTATTTATATACTTTGTCTTTATATCCCTTTCATTTCTGAATATATGCCTTCCCCTTCTCCTCCCAAGCAAATAACAAAAGTCCTTGTAACAAAGAATAAAAAATGAAGAGAATCATAATTCAGCAAAACCAAACACACTAATATCTCTGATGTTATATTCAGTATTATTTACCCCTAATCTTACACCTCTGAAAGAGGAGAGGTGTATTTTCTCACTTGAATTGTCTCATTTTTAATGCAAAAATGAAGGTACTTTGAAAAAATAACTAATGAAGATAGGAAATCAGGTGTGTAGAATCCTTAATCTTGAGGCTTTTAATACAAATTGCTTATTCAAATCAAGTCATCCTATGAGGTGTTGTTGAAGAATTCTGTGTTTCTGCAGCACCTCCTATGATTTTGCTGTGGTCCTGAAAATTATAGGTCTCATTTGCACATGTGTTTGGGAATTTCACTAACCTTTACCCAAATTACTAAATTGAACTGAAATGTGTTAAAAAAAAAAAACAGAAGATAATTTAAAATATTTTATCAGCTGACATTTTATCCATGGCCCATAAAATTATACAAATTTCATTAAGTTCAGTCAGTGTGATGAATTTAGAAAGTATGTTGGATTTGAAATCATAAGACCTGGATTCAGTGGGTTTTACCACTTACTATCTATATTACTTTGGGTAAGCATGGTGGGTCACAGGTCATTTGAGGGAGGGATTTTGTCCCCCAATATAAACTACTCCATATTTCCTGAAACAAAGCCTTAGTTGTTTTGCCTTAGTTACAGATCTTTGTGGTGATGAAAAGATATCTAAATAACAAAGAAGGTACTTATGTAGCATTTGTAATGACCTCTGGTATAACTCAGTGATTTCTCAGACAGCCTTTAGCTAAGGCTTTTGTGCTCTATTCTGACTCTCTGGAGGGGGTATCAGCTTTGGATTGGTTAGGATCCAAGGCCTGTCATCACACAGGCCAATGACCCCTAGAAGAACAGTCTCACTTGAAGCTACATTCTTCTAGCAGGCCTGGAGTCCATGGTAATACCTAATTAATCCTTTCCAACATTTGTTCATCATCCTAGAGCTCACTAGCCCCTTGCTGTAGATAGAAGTTTATCAGCCCTCCTCATAAGGAAGAAGCAATGCATCCTGGTTATCCCTAACCTTCCTTTAATGAAGAGCCACTTTGTGCTTTTATTGATCTGGTTCATACTATAATTATGGACTGTCTCTGTTGGGTCAACTGGTCAGTGGTGGGATTCCCAGTGATCAGCCCAAGCTTATTTTGGCATAGTGGTCAGAGATGGGAAGGGAATCTGTGGGAAGTATTTCCCCAATGAGCAAATTGAATTTTGCAATGTTTTAAGCACAGCAACAGAAAAACATGTGTTGAACATCCCCTTTACTTGTCTAACTCAAATTGGTATTCACAGGTTATGTCCCCAAAGAGCAACTGAATGCTGCTAGTCTCAAGTTCCCGTGGTAACCCTCAGGGGCTGAATTTCTAATACTGTTGCTCATGAGCCCCCACCAGTATACTTCCTATTAAAATTAGAATTGCTATCTTTTTAAAAAATATATTTTTTTTTAGTTTGCAACATGTGCTTTTATAAGATTTTAAATTTTTCCCCCTCCTTTTCTTCTCCCCTTCCCAAAATGGTGTGCAGTCTGATACAGGCTATACATGTTGTTGCTGCGTTCATCCTTCATTACCGAAGACCATGCCATCAGAGAAATGATGACATGACTTGCACTTGATTTTGTTTTGAGTGAGGGAGGGCTGTGCAAGGTCACCAGCCTCACTTTCTCCTCCAGAGCCATCTGGATCCAGTGACCAGATATTCGTCAGCATGACCAGAGATGGTCCAGCATGCAATGGGAGACCTTGGCCCCTTTGGCACTTACTTAGGGTGAAGTTAACACCCATTCAGTGAATAGGCCTGTTTAAGAAATAGTCAGGGGATGGCCCCTTTAATGAGGCAAAGAAAAATAACTAAACATGTATATTCATACTAAACACATTTCCACATTAGTCATGTTGTAAAGAACAATTAGTATCAAAGGGATTCATGAGGAAGGAAACAAAAAAAAAAGAGAAAGAAAATAGTATGCTTTGATCTGCATTTAGGCTCTATAGTTCTTTCTCTGGATGTGGAGAGCATTTTCCATCATGAGTCTTTTGGAATTGTCTTAGATCACTGTGTTGCTGAGAAGAGCTAAGTCCATCAAAGTTGGCCATCACACAAAGTTGCTATTACTGTGTACAATGTTTTGCTGTTTCTGCTCATTTCACTCAGCATCAGGTCATGCAAGTCATTCCAGGTTTTTCTGAAGTCTGCCTGCTCACCATTTCTTATGGAAAAATAGTGTTCCATTGTATTCATATATCACAACTTGTTCAGCCACTCCCCAATTGATGGGCATCCCCTCAATTTCTAATTCTTGGCTTCCACAAAAAAGGCTGCTATAAATATTTTTGTACATGTGGGTCCTTTTCCCATTTGTATGATCTCTTTGAGATACATACCTGGAAGTGGTATTGCTAGGTCAAAGGGTATGCACATTTTTATAGTCCTTTGGGCACAGTCACCAATTGCTCTCCAGAATGTTTGAATCAATTCACAACTCCAACAGCAATGCATCAGTGTAGATTGCCTCTTTTAAACTAATAGATATAGTAAGAACAGTAGTTTAAAAAAAAATCTCACTCCAAATACATACTGTGGGAAGAATGGATATAAGCATAAATTACAAAGGAAGTGGAATATACATGTAGAGAATACATATGACAATAAATACCTCCTATTTATTAGAAGTCTTTTTGTCCCTTAGGAGGGTCCATATAAAGTAAAGTGCTCCATATCTATTTTCAGGGCACTAAAGGTCAGTGCCTTTGCAAAGTTATTTGGCATTTCTTCCCACCACAAGGGGTTATGTTCCCTGAAGCTGCATTCTTTGAATGGATTGTTGGTATCTGTTGTTTCTGTTGTTTCCTACTGAGCACTACTGACATATCTAATTCCAGCTGCATGCACTTTTTTCTACTGTGATATTCTCTTAGATGACATGGTCAGTGGGGATACGGGAGGGGAGGGGAGAGAGAAAGAGACAGACAGAAAGACAGGCAAAGCCACTTCCCTATCAACCCCTGTCCATGAGCGATTCCTTCTCAGCAGATTGACTAATTCTAGAACTCTCTGAACTGGAACTCTTCCACTATGAAATAGGTTAGCTACATGTCTGAACCCCATGGCTATACTCTCTCTCTCTCTCTCTCTGTCTCTGTCTCTCTGTATGTGTGTGTATATGTATTTTAAATTGCGTTCCAAATTCTCTCCCTCCCTCCTGCCCCTGCGTCACTCATTGAGATGGCAAGAAATATATCAGTTATACATGTGAACTCATGCAAAGTATTTCTGTATTGTCAATGTTGTGAAAAAAATTTAAAAAAAGTGAAAAAGATATGCTTTTATCTGCACTCAGACTCCATTAATTCTCTCTCTGGAGGTGGATGGCATTTTTCATCATAATCCTTTGGAGTTGTCTTGGATCATTGGTCTTTAAGATCAGGGAATCATTAAGTCTTCCCAGGTTTTTTACTATAATTTTCTACATGAACTAGAAGTAAATGGGGTTCATCAAGCCAATCATATTTCTTGCATGATATTATTTGTATCCAATGGTCAAAAAGCACTAGGATCTCAAATTGATGAAGGACTTATTTACACTTAGTGAACTAGGCTTTTGATTGATTTCAATCTAATAGGCAAAAAGTATAGGCAAAAGTATTACATTAATTAGGATGAGAATGAAACCCTGCCTTTACACTCTCGCCACACACTGCTTCTAGCAAAGTAGCTGGAATGCTTTTGGCTAAGCCCATAGCCCCTTCTGAGAATGTTTTGAATATATCCTAAACTTTAATCCATCTACCCCCATGACAAATGCAACATAGAAGATAAATTAAATTTACTTAATTTAATAAAATTTAATAAGAAGCAGTATACAAGCATTCTTAAGACATTTTCATGTCTTCAGCATGTAGCATTATGGGTCTGCATCTAGAATATAAGGACCTTGAAGGCAGGGATGTTTCTTTTATATTCCCTGGCAGTATTTACATGGTGGTTCTTTGGTACACATTACTAAAATGATTTTCAGACACTGTTAAGACTTTTGCATTAGATATTAAAACCACATGTGTGTATTTAGGAAAATGGGAACCGAATACTCATGTATTTGGACGCAGTTCCTCTTCAAGATATTTTCCTTTTAGTATTATCACAAAATGAGAAGTTCCATAAAAGTTGCAGGTGGCCTTTCAAGGTGCCCAGATGATGTTACTGTTTCAGTACAGATTCTGTGCTTCGCTACTAACCTTGAAGAAATTTGAAATTAAGGTGATTTCATGCTAGCTTTATGCTTTAACCATTTTACCAAGTGGTCTGCTTTAGAGAAGCCCTTGTCACACACTCAGTGATGGGCACAGATCCAGCCCAGGGTGACAGCTCAACTTGGAATTGTATTCTGTGTTCATAGTTGGAGTTCAGGGTTGGACTAAGTTATTAAAAAGTCTGGCTCTCACCAAGTCTGGCAGCAAGGGCTGGTGTGCTTAGCTGACTAATCCTAGGGAAAGACTGCGAAGAGGAAATTTGGTCAAGATGTTCCGTTTTAACACCTGGTTTCCTTCCAAACCAGAAGAGGAAAAGATTCTGATTTTTTGAGGACAGGGGAAGTTTTTAGGTCTGTGAATGGGACTTGTTTGATACAGGAATCATCTGTGGCTAGGTTGAGATGAGCCACTGAAAGAGAAATTACACTTTTCAAGGAGACAAAAGATTTACCAGGTCAATAGGCCATAAGTAGCTGATGATTCTGAAATTGGAGGAAATACCCAGAGACTATACTCCCTACAAGTCTAGATGATCACAGTATTGGGGTAGGGAGGAGTAAGGGGGATAACTCCCCAAAACTTATACCTTCCATCCGGGAGATTTCCAGATACCCTCATTATCAGGAAATAAGAACATAATAATGTACCTGTTAGACCTGTTAGAATAGGAAAAGGCATCACAGCATTGGGGTTGGGGAAGAATTAGGGGATGACCCCCAACAACTTATACTTTCCATGTGGTAGTTTTCCAGATACCCTAATTATAGGCAATAGGAACATAATAATGTACCTGCTAGATCTACAGAGCCAGGAAAAGCTTGCCTCAGGAAAGAATTTTTTTGTGTTCCCAAGAAGCATGAAAAGAACTGGATATAATGGCAGTTGGCTTACCTACCATTATATGAATTATGTCTAGTGCCTCCAGTTTTTTAGTTATCTTTCAAAATGTGGCGTGTACCCTCTCTTCCCAGTTAGATTGTAGGCTCCATAGGAGCAGAACCCATCTTACTCATCTCTGTATTTCCATGGAACTTTTTCTATAGAAAGTGCACAGTCAATGATTGTCCTAGGAATGTCTCAGGAATCTAGCACTTCTTCGAGAAGCAAGTGCAGGCATGTAGCTGATGATGAAACACAAGTTCTTAGACCAGGATGGAGTATGTGGGTGGATTTTTGGGGAGAGGAGCAATTTTCAGTGACCTGTAGAGATGGGAGTGGGAAATTTCTTTTCTAACCTAAGGGTTTTGATTAGAACAAATATAAGACCACAGGCTAAAGAGGGCCTTGATAGGAGGGAGAAAAAGAGGTAATGATCAAGGTCCAGCTGTGGCTGCCAAGATTTCTGTGGTTTTCTCAGGGTCTCAGGTTCTGCTTGACAGTTTTTTCATTGCTTAAACAAACATACCAAAAAGGAAATCTGTGGACTTCACTATCCATATGTTTTCATACAGGTTTGTGTGAGAATTTGACCTTAATTTGCCTAAATTTGACATGAGAGTTTGTTAGAAATGACAACTTGAACTTAGCATGAGATCATGCTCTTTCAGATTGAAAATCAATTGCCTATTTGAACGCTACTTGATCAAGTATCATAATGAATTTTGTGATGTCATATTGTGTAGAGCCAGTGCGATATTCGCAGCATCTGCGGTGACTAGGAACATACCAGCACAGACTCTCCACACAGAAGACAGAACCAAAACATTTATCCAGACACCAGAAAGCCAAATCCTTCATAGTAGCAAAGAAATCCATCATAGTAACCAAGAAACCTATACACATTTTCAGGCCTTCTCACAAACACAATCCTAGCTGCCTGCTTTCTCTGTCCTTCCAAGCTCTTACTACTATGATCAACTTCCTCTCTGCTCTGCTTTAGCTTTGCCTGTTCCTGTTCTGCCCTTCCTGCTCTACCCCTTCCTGTTCTACCCATTCAGCAAGGTCCTTCCACCTCATGTGACTTAGGCTTCCATGTGATTTAAGCAGGTCACATAGGCTCATTAATGAATGGGAAGTATCTTCCCATTCCATTAAAAATACATTAATTCCATTAAAAATATATTGACAATACACATCTCCATCCTGTCTCCTTGTCTATTCTTCAAGGCCATCTCCTTCATGAAGCCTGTCCTTAACTTCTCTTAGGTGTTGCCAATTTTCACTTTCACTGGGCTTTTAAAATACTCCATAATAAACAATCTAGGAACTAATTATATTCAATCTTGTATTATTTCACAGGTATTATTATTTTTGTCTTTTTGTGTAGCTTGAAAGCTCTTTTAGGGTAAGGCATTCTATTGTTTCTGTATTTCCTACAATAGAGCAAAAGGTAGGCATTCAATAAAATACTGGTTAGTGTGTTTTACTTCTCTTACTTGTTAATATTACCTTACTAGATAATAAATTGCCTATATGATAATAGTGATTGTCCTTCCCTTGTTTCTTAATATTACATTATCTGATAATAAATTGCCTATTTTCCCCTATGGGGGAAAAGTCCTTCACTGAAATTCTCCTTTGTGTCATGACAGTGACCCTAACTTCTCTACTGCTGTGATAATGAGGTTCAGGGCATGGCAGATCCTATCAAGCTGAAGAAACTTCAAGTGCAGTTCCTCTATTTGTCTCTTATATGAAGAACAATGCCTGGCTAAGTGTCCAGAAGATCACTATAGACCTTGGACAGCAGATGGGGAAATTTTTTTAAGCTATGGCAACTCAGAGGAATATACAGCAAGGTGTAAAGAAACTATTCTCAAATTTCTTGTTATCAGGACTCCTTTACACTTTTATTTTTGAGAGGTAAGCGAGGTTAAGGGACTTGCCTCTGGTCACACAGCTATGGTAAGTATCTGAGGCCAGATTTGAACTCAGGTCCTTCTGATTCCCAAACCATTGGCTCTGTCCACTCTACCCCACAGATCCTTTTTCACTTAAAAATTATTGAACCCCCTCCTCCATCCAAAAGAATTTTTGTTTCTGTGGGCTTTAGACAGATAGATAGAAATACAGAAATCGAAAGGTGATAGAAAGCTAGAGATGTAGATATCCATAAATAGAGTTTTAAATTTATAGATCTGTGTCTTAGTGTTATTGGGAAAACAGTTTTGTCATTATGTATCTCCTGAAAGCATTTCAGGGACCTTCAAGGGTCTTTGGATCATATTTTGAGAAAACACTGGTATAGTAAATAGAGTGATAAACTTGGAGGCAGAAAGATTCAGGTTCAAATCTTGCCTCAGGGAAGTTCTCTCTGGCCCTGTAATTGAGGATAAGTCACTTAACCTCTCAGGCCTCAGTTTTCTTATCCATAAAATGAGTATCTAACTCACAGAGTTGCTGTGAGGATTAAATGAGGCAAACTTTAAAGTGCTGAATAAGTTAAAGCTATAATAATATTGAGTAAATAGAGTTGCAGGACCAGGAGTCAGAAATACTCATCTTTCTGAATTCAGATCTAGCCACAGACACTTAATAGCTACGTGAACCTGGAAGTCACTCAGCTTTCTGACTTAGCTTCCTCATCTGTAATAAGAGCTGGAGAAGGACATGTCAAACTATTCTAGTATCTTTGCCAAGAAAACCCCAAATGGGGTCACCAAGAGTTGGGCATGTCAGAAAAGACTGAGAAACAACACAGTGATACTGTAGTTTGAAGGAAAGACAAAGGATTTGATTTTGCAGCCCTCATTCATGGTTTTGGGAATAACAGCCCAGTTGCCCATACTTCTCTTACCTTAAACTTCTTGTAAACATCTCCTTCTTTTCTTCTTAGCCTCCAGAATGAAGCTTCAGGTATGGAACGTAAAGGCCTTTCACTAAAGAAAGGCCAGCGTACATTGTTTCCTTCTAATTAGAAGGGCAGATAGATCTCCACAGGGAATCATAATTAAGTGTGTGCTGTGTAATCCAGGGTCTCCCCAAAACCCTTTCAGGGACCCAAGACCCAAACTTTTTAATAATAATAAAATATTCTTCCCTTTTATAACTGCATATTTGTGTGAGACCAGATTTTTTTTTTTCACACTTCAACCCAGACAACCTAGTTCGGATTCAGAAGCAGATCCAATTTTCTTCTTTTAAGTCATATATTAAAGAGATTTTCAATTGCATGTAAAATAATACTATTCTCACTTTTTTTGTTCTAGAAAATATGCTTATTCCCCATAAAAATGTTATTTATATTAACATATAATAAATTTGTTATTGTTCTAAATGAATTAATAAGTATTTTTAAAAAATTGTTTTAATTTTTAATATGGTATTTGTTGATAGATATAATTTGAGTAGCATAAAGGGATCTTCAGTTTTTAAGAGTATAAAGGAGTCCTGAAACCCTCTGTTCTAGGATGGGAAAAAAAAGGAATTCATCTTCTCATTGAGAGCTATTTTCACAAAATATTGTAATGAAGCTACCAGCATTACTTACTTCACATAGTTCATGGTCTCTTAGAATTGAAAGGGCTCTTGGAGGAATCAGCTAGCTCCAAACCCTTCAGTTCTTACAGAGAAGGAAGCGAGCCTAGTGAGCAAAAATGGCTTGTCACTCAGTGGCAAGAGCAGGCTTTCTGACTCCTAGTCCAGTATTCTTTGCATTGTTCTTCCTATCACAAATAAATTCTGAAAGATTGCACGTGTGAATATGCATGTGAGTATAGGCAATGAGTCCATCCTGTTCATTTTACAATTCAAGAAAATTAGGCCTAGGAAGGCACCGTGATTTGCCCATTTACCCAGGGTAAACATCAGAGTTGGGAAAAGGTAAAGGTGTGTAGATGGAGTAAAAGTCTTATTTAAAAGAGTCTACATACTTTTCACAAGTAATGTGGTGGGTCACTTCCCTCCCCAATTTATATCAGCTGAATAGGGAAATGACATGATTAAGTCTGCATTTTAGGAAAATCAGTTTAGTGCTGCATGGAAGTTGACTTGAGGAAGAGAGTTGAGGCAGGCAAAAAAATCCCTGCAGATATACATGCATGCATGCAAACTGTGATAGCTTGGCATCTCATAGAGTGACCTCATAGGTCACCAAGGGTAATGTAGATAGAAGTAGAGGTATTTGTGTGAAAATAATTGAAAGAACCTTGGATTAACAGTCAGATATCTTGATTTCTGGTCCTGTTTCCTCTCTTGTTAAAACATACTTCATGCATATAGAAATAATCTTCCTGACCATGGCCTGACCATTCCACAAGAACCTTGATCTTGCCTATCAATTAAAATAAAAAGTAAAGTTGCCACCATTAGAACATTTTCCTGGGACTTGACATGCTTTCCTAAAGGGAAAAGTGTGGAAAGGAAGTCTGGAAAGGATCATAGCATAGAGAATATTTATGTCTTTGACATTTTCAGTTGAACTGAATTTCAGGTTTTAAAAAGGCCTCCGCATTATATTCTATGTACCTATGGGCTGAAGGGGCAGTGGTCGGTGCTTCTTGGGATTATTAGTCAAGTGATTAGATTTAAACAGAGTTTTGAGGGAGATAGGCCAGAATTTCACTGGGTAAGAACCAGCTGTGGAGAATTAAGTGCAAAGTCCCACTGGGAATAAACAATTACAGGTAGCTTACTCAATGGTGGAGTCCATGAATCTTTTTGTAAAATACCTATCTTTCATGATGGAAGCTTTCCTCTTACTCTTTTCCCATCTGGAGGGTACCATTGTGCCCCTTGGGTGTCTGCCTTTTATCTCACCCAGCAATTCAGGTCACTCCATAAATAATTCTTGTTTAATGCTACTTAGAATGTTCTTTGCATATAGTAGCTACTTAAATCTCTTAGAGTAAGTAAAGGAATTTGCATGGTGGTATATTTTCTTAGGATTTATGTATGTCAATTTGGGTGGGGGACAGGAATTGGCTAAAAGTGCTGGCTGATTTACAAAACCTGGAAGCTGATTTATAGATATGGTCTAGAGTGGGGCTGGTCAACTACTGCCTCAGGGTTAGCCCTCTGGCTAAAACTAAGGATGGTTTTTATATGTTACAGTTAAGTATGTAAAAAAAAAACAACCCACCATTCTTAGCTCTCTTCTCTTGGGACAGCTACTTACATGCTAGTCAGTTCTTCTGATAAATGCAGGTAGCCATGAAATCTGAAGCTTATGAACCAGTGGCAGTAATATCAATCAACCAATAAATATTTATTGAGTATTTACTATGGCTTGATACTGTGCTGAAGGTTGGGGTAAAAAAAGGAGGCAAAATACAGCCTGCTTTCAACAAGTTAACAGTTAAAGAGGGTGACAACATGCAAATGAATTTTTACAAGCTAAATTCCAGGTAAATAGGAAATAATAAAGGGAAGGCACTGGAAGGTGATAGAATCTCCTTTTGGGTGCACAAGTTACTGGCAATGCAGAGGCTCCCATGATCTGTTGGTTGTCATCCAAACGACATTGTTTTTCAGGATTTCATAAGGAGATTCTAAAATCTCAGTTCGACGTCTTGCTTTCTGCCAAATTCTCAGACAGGTATATTCAGACAGATAAATATATTCTGCAACTTCTCCACTCATCTTAGACGTTTGAAAAGACTGATGTGCCAGTGCCTGAACCCACCAAATCTGATCATTATGCTGTCTCCATGGCAGATCCTGCCAAGGACTGGCCTTTCAGTTGGAAACTATGGCTTTCTGTTTGTAAGGTAAAGAAGAAATTGTTTATGTAGATTTTTACAAAAAGTTTCCGTACATAGTATATGCTCTGTACCTATTCTTCCAAATCCTACTTGCAATGGATGGTTGGGGATGAGGAGAATGAGTGCTACTTATCCCCCTGTCCAAAGGTACTTCTGAGAGGGTGGGCAGGTGATTTTTCTCTTGCAATGTAGCTCATGATCTCCCATAGGTGTGCTTCTCGGGTTGATTATTGATATCGGTTAGCCAAAAGGATTTATTTAACCTTTAGAAACTAAGGATTTTACTACAATGGTAGAACTGAGCCATTCCTCCTCAGACATTCCTACTATTACATACAGAGTCCAAGAAAAATGCACACAAGCTTAGAGGACATGTGACAACGGATGGGATAATTCATAGATCTTGGAAATCCTTTTGTTAGATTTCTTATGGTGATCTTAACGTATTGTGTAGCTTTTTGGCTTGACTCTTTGTAGAGTCTTGAATCTGTTTTCCTCATCTCATTTGGTCTGTCCTTGGTTCCTGATCTTGACACTGAAATTACCATCAGCTATTCTGGGAATATTGGTAGGGTGATGGGAAAGAAGAAAGGTCCCAAAATCCTCTGGTCCTGAGAAATTCTTGTGGTCTCCCTCCAGCCAAGGGAGGCGAGAGAGGGGACTTGAGAAGGAAACCAAGGCCAAGGTTTTTAGGTAGGACATTCTCCTCTCTAGGCACCTTAGACTCAGGTCAGTAAAGAAGCATTTTCACTTGGTTAAGATAGGAGTTTAGTTTAGCATTTTGACAATTTTAGTGGGGTGGGATGGTTTAATGGATTTACTCATGCAAACCCCATCCTTATACAGAGCAAGTATGCCAGAGAATACAGATAATACCTGTAATACATACCTCACTCAGTTGTTACAAGAACCAATTGAGAATGTTTATAAAATATGCTTCCAGTTTTAAAGGATTTTATATATGTATATATATATACATATATATATATTCCAGTTATTATCTATTACTACTACTAACTATAAATTGCTTTCTTCACAGAAATCTTGTGGGGTAGGCAGTTAAAAATGTTTATGTCCATTTTACAAATGAGGAACCTGAATCAGCTTTCAGTAAAGTGTAAGAAAAAACAAACCATGCCAGTTTTATAATATTTAGTCCAATGCCTTTAGGGATAAAAATTGAGGGAAGAGGTAAGATTAGTTTAGGTCTGACCAAAACTCTGTATCCCCAACCATCAAAGAGAAATAGGTACAATTGCTTTGTCCCCTTTCTTATAGGCTGTACTTTGTGATTTATTTTCATCTCTTTGTAATCTGAACTTGAAAGGGGTTAGGGAGAGGGTAGGAAAATACAGATTCTATTCCTCGTTCAGAAATACTAATTTAGAATATTAGAAGGGCAAGAATTAAGCTGAATCAAGGGAAAGAGTGGAGGTGAGTATGGAGAGAGAGAGAGAGGGAATAGAAAAAACTTGATTCGTAGCAGTCATACCCCCCCCCCCCCCCCCCGTGGCCTGACCCGTTCACTTTCCCTGCCTGTTTTTTAGCCAGCACTGCTTTTGTCTTAGTAGTAGTAGCCTTTGATAAATGCTTATTGAGTTGAGTGACATCTTCCTTCATCCTGTGGCAGTTACTCCCTAAATTTTTAATGACCATCAAGTTTCATAAAGGAAGACTGCAAAGACATTGAAAAAATGCAAGTAGGTGAGGACATCACCTAGTTCCATTGCTATCCTTGATACTATGTTGTTTACTAAATAGCGTTAGCCCAGGGAATACCTTGTGAGGAGGAATGCAGTACCAGCCTAGCAGGCTTTTCAGGGTTTCCCTCCTCCATCAAGCTGACTTCCCTAGGTCTCAACTGAACTTCAGATTCCTAGGCTTCATGAAGCTTCTGTAGTAAACAACTTCTGATGCCTGTAGCAACTGCCCAAGAGGCTTGTGATATACTAAGTACATAGACATTTCATTAGAAAGCCAGGAAAGAATGTAGTCATGGTATGAGTTGTCTGTCAGCTTGTGCATTAATGACTCAGAAATGTTTCTTTAAAAAGTATTTTGGCTGATGGGGCTTACTGATATCTGGTAATAATGTGTTAGATTGGTTTGGCTCACTTATGTTTGTACTGGAAAGAAGGAAAAAACCTTTTAAAAAAAACAATCACCTTCTTTACATCACTGATATAGTTACAAGGAGTTAAGAATCAAGGAAACCCAGCCATGTCATTGCCTAACTATGTCTTCTTAGGCAAGACACAACCTCTTTTTGCCTGCTTCATCTTCTATAACATGAAAGCTCAGATTAAATCATTTCCTAAAGCTCTAATACTCTAAAATTTTATCATTAAGTCATATAACCTATCAGCCTCAGTTTCCTCAACTGTAAGATGAGTTTAATTAGAGCACTTAACTCACAGAGCTGTTGTGAGGATTTAATGAGATAGTGTTTGTAACAGTATTTAGCTCAGTGCTTGACACAGGGTAGATCACTTAGTAAATGGTTATTTTATTCCTTTCTCAACAAATAAGTCAAACATCCCCAACATCCTTAAATATTGTGGGAATAGAAATCCCAGAAAGAGATAGTGTCTCTTAATTAAAATGATACCAAGTTAGGGTAAGGTAACTAAAAGAGAAAGCTGTCTGGTGACTTTTAGGGCTTAAAAGTCAAACTAGGAAAAGAGATTATACTTGTGCATGCACATATGTCCATATTTTCCCATGCAGTCAGTAATGTCTCATTTATATAGTATTTTATCATTGATGAAATAAGTACAAATATTATTCTCATTTTTGTTTTTCATCTTGATTTCATTGGTGTAGAGAAGGTGGGGAGGAAAAATCCTCTACTAATGCAGACTGGCACACTGTTTTGAAATACGTATTTTTAGAGAGCTGAGAAATGAAGTGACTTTGCTCAGGGTCAAAAAGTCAATATGTGACAGAGATAAGATTTGAAGGTACATCTTCCTCTTTTCATCTTCCCTGATTCAGAGGCCTGTTTTCATTTTACAGCTGAGAAATCTGAATATCAGAAAGAGGGTGACTTGCCTAGTTATCCACATGGTGATACTCTTAATAGCCATTCCCCCCAACACTGATATTCTGATACCAAATCAGAATCAGAATACAAGGGCTGATAGGATAACTTTCAAAAGAAGTTATAATATGGTACCTGAGTGGCCCCATCCTACCTTTTCAGACTTACTGGTCATTATTTTCTTTCGCTCTTATGTTTCAGCCAAACTGAGGAGATTTACAAGAATAAGAGGAGATGAGGTGATATGGTCCATACTAGCTATCTTCAGGTATTTGAAGCTTTCAGATGGAAGAGGGATGAGATTTGTTCCACCTGATTCCAGAGAGTAGAACTGGAAGCAACTGATGGAAATTGGAGAAAGGCAGATTTTGGATAGATGGAAGGAAAGATTTCTTAAAAGCCATTCAAAAGTGAAAATGTACTGCAAAGATGAGACCATCACTTGACAGGAATATTGTCAAACAGGTCATGGATTTGACGAGATTGCTGCTGAAGTTCTTTCACACTTTGAGATTCTATGGCTAAACAAATAGACATTTTCTAACTTACGGTTTTGTATTTGAGAAAGAGAGGAGAGTGGTTTCTGATGCCAGTGGTAAAGAAAGTGAGGTGCCATCCATCCTTTGTCTACCAAACATTGTTTTATTCCCCTAAAAATAACATTGTTGGGCTCCCAGTAAGAAGAACCGTCTTTATCACTGCTCCCACACACCCCTTAGCTACAGGAAAACTCTTTGAACCTTATGATTTCAGGCCTAAAATGAACAACATGTGATTCCTCCTCTGAATAAGATTTTTCAGGATCCGGGCTCCTTATCCTTTTCCTTCCTGCTGTGCCTTCAGATTTCACAGCTCATTGCCACAGGTACTACTTACATAGGCAAACAGGAAGAGTTAAGGGAGAGGAGATGAAACTCAAATATATCTGTTCCCCTGCTTGTTAATACAAATTCTAGAGGCTTAATGCAGAGGAGAGGGAACCATTTTGTTAAAATGAAGCTTTGTTGGATATCAGTATATTTTAACCTCCAATTTATTACCTGAGTTTCTTTTAATAGTGCACTGGCCATGTGTCCTTTTGTTCCTTTAAGTCAAAAACTAGGGTCTGGACAGGAAATTTCATTGCCAGAGATATTTTAGTAACACAGAAGGGACTGAGTGCTTTCTTTAATATACTTCCCTCTCCAGTCCTCCTACCTGAACATAGAAAGTTTCATCTCCCTGACTTTCTCAGCTTTTGAAGGGGGAACTCAGTCTGGAGGGCATTCTGCCCACTGAGGCAGGGGTTATAGATGGCCGTAGCCCCATAACATTACCACTTTTAGGAGGCCAGGCCATGTGAATCCTCAGAAGTCTATTCTTTCTTTCTTAAGAAAATGTTTTTAAAAAGAATCTCCTTATGACAAAGAGAAATAATTAGGCATAATCACCTGATGCAATGACCACATATGGCAATATATACAGGATACTCCCTCACTCTAGGACTTAGCATATAAATTCAGGACTTAATGAGGATACTCAGTCTGCTTACCCCACAACTCAGAACTCTCAAGCTCAGATGACCCACCAGCCTCAGCCCCTCCAGTAGTAGAGATTTAAAGGCATGCACTATCACTGCCAAGCTTTTTCTTTCATTTTCTTAAATGGGAAGAGTAGAAAACTTTCTTTTAAAAAAACTATTTCTTTTGTTAAGTTTCCCACTTTCTTAGTAAAAACTTAACACTAATTTTTTTTAAATTGAGTTCCAAATTCTTTCCCTCCCCACCTTAAGAAGACAAATAATTTTATATTGATTATACACATGAAGTCATGTAAAACATGTTTCCGTATTGGCCATGTTGCCAAAATACACACACATAAACAACAAAAAATAGAAAGTTTAAAAAGATACTTTAATGTGAATTTAGAGTTCATCAGCTCTCTCCACTGGTAGCATTTTTCATCATGGGTCCTTTGGAATTGTCTTGATCAGAGTAGCTAAGTCTTTCACAGATAATCATCATCTGTAACTGTATTCAATGTTCACTTTGCATGAGTTCATGTAAGTCTAATCAGATTTTTCTGAAAGTATCCTGCTCATTATCTCTTACCGCACAATAATATCCCATCACAATCATATTCCACAACTTATTTAACCAGTTCCCAATTGATGGCCACTCCTTCAGTTTCCAATTCTTTGCCACCATAAAAAGAACTGCCATAAATATTTTTGTACAAATGGATCCTTTTCCTTTTTCTTTGGAGACATACATCAACTAGTAGTATTGCTAGATCAAAGGTTTTATATAGTTTTATAGACTTTTGAGCATAGTTCCAAACTACTCTCCAGAACAGTTGGATGAATTCACAATTCCACCAACAGTGGATCAGTGTATCAATTTTCCACATCTCCTATGACATTCATCATTTTCCTTTCTTGTTATATTAGCCAACCTGATAGGTGTCTGGTGGTGTCTCACAGTTATTTTCTTGTACATTTCTCTAATCAGTAGTGATTTTGAACATTTTTCCATGTGACTATCAATAGCTTTGATTTCTTCTTGTGAAAACTGCCTGTTCATATCCTTTGACCAAATTTCAGTTTTGGAACGTCTCTCTCCTTCATTAGTGATAGCATAATAGTACTCCATCACAATCATATTGCACAATTTGTTCAGCTATTCCCCATTTGATGGCCATTCCCTTGATTTCTAATTCTTTGCCACCACAAAAAGAAGTGCTATAAATTTTTTTGTACATCTAGGTTCTTTTCCTTTTTTTTTTTTTAATATCTTTGGGATACAGATCTAGTAGTGGGTCTGTAGTGATTCAGAACATTTTCTCATATGACTATAGCTGACTGATTTCCTCTTGTGAAAAATACCTGTTCATATCCTTTGACAATTTATCAATTGGGAAATGACTCTTATTTTTATAAATTTGAGCTAGTTCCCTATATATTTGAGAAATGGCTCCTTTATCAGAGCAACTTACTATAATTATAAATATATACATACACACACACATATATACATACATATATATATAATTTCATTGGCTATGGTACTTTTTAGCAAAATGTAGTTTTCCTTATTTTCTCTTTTAAATAACTTTATTTTTGCTTTTGCTTCATCTGCTTTAAAACAGCTGAAGCATAATAGATTTTGCTCTAGACCCTTATTTTAACTGTGTATGTGTCTTTCTGTTTCAAGTGTGTCTTTTGTAAACAACATATTATTGGATTCTAGTTTCTAATCCATTCTACTTCCATTTTATGGGTGAGCTCATCCCATTTATATTCACATTTATTATTACTGTATATTTCCCTTCATTCCATTTCTCTCGTCTCCCCTCAAAAACTTGTTTTACTTCTGACCTTAGTTTGCCCTCCCTTTTATCATTCCCCCTACAATATCTGTTATCCCTCTCTCCTCTCTTCCTATTTCTCTATTGAGTAAGATAGATTTCTCTACCCCAATGAATTTGTGTGTGCGTGCGTGCATGTGTGTGTGTGTGTATGGTGTGTAGTCTTCCATCTTTGAACCACTTCTGATGACAATGAGGTTCAAACATTACCTGTCACATCTCCTATTTCCCCCTCCGCTCTAAAATCTCCTCCTTTGCTTCTTTTATGTGAGAAATATTTCCCCATTCTACCATCTCCCTTTTCTCTTCTTCCAGGGCATCCCCCTTCCTTACCTTTTCACTTCTTTTTTGAGATCATTCAACATAATCCACTCACATTCCTACCCTCTGTTTATGTAGACTCTTTCTAACTGCCCTAATTAAAGTCCCTAGGAGTTACATGTATCATCTTTACATATAGGAATATAAACATTTTAACCTTGTTGAATCTCTTGTTCTGGTTATTGTTCAGTCATTTCAGTTGTGTCCAACTCTTTTTTAGAAAAATAAATTAATTTTTAGTTTTCAACATTCACTTTGACAAGATTTTGAGTTTTTAAATTTTCCCCTCTCCCTCCCCTGAGGGAGGGGAGAGAAAATCTGAAATTCTGAAATAGGCTATACATGTATGATCATATTAAACATATTTTCACAATTGGTATGTTATAAAAGAAGAATCAGAAAAAATAGGGAAAAATCACGAGAAGAAAAAACAAAACATAAAAGAGAAAATAGTATATTTATTTCAATATGCATTTGGACTCCATATTCTTTCTCTGGATATGGACAGCATTTTCCATCAGGAGTCTTTTGCAGTAGATCATTGCATATCTGAGAAGAGCTAAGTCTGACAAAGTTGATCATCACACAGTGTTGCTGTTACCATGTATAAAGTTCTCCTGGTTCTGCTCACTTCACTCAGCATCTTTCCAGGTTTTTCTGAAGCCAGCCTGCTCACTGTTTCTTATGGAACAATAGTATTCCATTACATTTACATAATACAACTTGTTCAGCCATTCCCCAGTTGATGGGCATCCCCTCAATTTCCAATTATTTGCCACCACATAAAGAGCTGCTAAAAATATTTTTTTTATATGTGGGTCCTTTTCTCTTTTTTATGATCTCTTTGGGATACAGGACCTTGTCCAACTCCTTGTTACTCCATTTGGGGTTTTCTTGCTCATTTTACAAATGAGGAAATTGAGGAAAAGAGGGTTAAGTGATTTGCTCAGGGTTACCCAGTTGCTAAGTCTCTGAGGTCCTGACTCCAGGTTTGGCACTTCACTACTTAGCTCTTAGAATTATTCTTCTGTGTTTACCTTTTTATATTTCTCTTGAGTCTTGTGTGTGAATGTCAGACTTTCTTTTCATCTCTGGTCTTTTCATCAGGAACTCTTGAAAATCCTCTATTTCATTAAATATCCATTTTCTGCCTTGAAGGATTATACCCCGTTTTGCTGGGTAGGTTATACTTGGTTATAATCCTAGCTCCTTTGACTTCTGGAATATTCCACATCCTCTCTACTACTTTAATAATGTGGAAACTGCTAAATCTTGTGTTATCCTGACTGTGGCTTCATGATATATGAATGATTTCTGTCTGGCTACTTGGGATATTTTCTCCTTGACCTTGAAGCTGGGAGTTTTCATTTGGGGATCTCAGAAGGTAATTGATAGATTCTTTCAATTTGTTTTACCCTCTAGTTCTAAGATATTGGGGCAGTTTTCCTTGATGATTTCTTGAAATATGCCTAGGCTCACTTTTTGATCATGACTTTCTCAATAACTTAAATTTTTGTTCATTCATCTCAGTCAGTTTTGACTCTTCATGACCCAATTTGGGGTTTTCTTGGCAAAGATACTGGAATGGTTTGTCATTTCCTTTTCCGGGTAATTTTATAGATGAGAAAACTGAGGCAAACTGGGTTAATTAGCCTACAGTCACACAACTAGTAAGTATCTGATACAAGATTTGATCCCAGAAAGATGAATCTTCCTGATTCCAGGCCCAGCACTGTTATCCGCTATTCTTTTCCAGCTGACTTATTTTTAAATTATTTCTCCTGAATCTGTTTTCCAGGTCAATTATTTATCTGATGAAATATTTCGCATTTTCTCCTATTTTTTTCTTTCTTTTGAGTTTGATTCTATCTTGATGTCTCATGGAGACATAGCTTTTATTTGCCCAGCTCTAATTTTTAAGGAATTATTTTCTTCACTGAGCCTTTGTACTGCTTTTTTTTTTCCATTTGTCCAGGAAAGAGGTTCCTGGATGTGGACAGCACAGGAAAAGGAAAGAGTTCTTTTCTTTAGTGCCTCTTTTTGTGCCTCTTTGACTGCTGGACCAGTTTTGTTTTTTGAAGTATTATTTTCTTCAGTATTTCTTGGTGCCTCTTTTCCCAAGCTGTTAAGTCTCTTATCATAATTTTCTTTTGCCAATTTTCCCTCTACCATGTTTATGTCTTTCTTTAACTTTTCCAGGAATTCTTTTTTTAATATTTGAATTCTTGAATTCCATGTTTATTTTTTATTAAGACCAAAACTTTGAATGCATTTTCAAATTAAAAACTCTGATCATTTATGCGTAGCTTTTTAGGAATATGTGTAAGGGATAATTTAAAGGCTGACATACTTCACATTATGCAACTAGGATGCTACTAATGACCAAGTTGACTTTTTTTTTTGGTTCTATAGGATTAGATATTGTCCGCTGGTGCACAGGTACCACTCCTAATAATGTTAACACTTTTACTTATATGTTTCATATTTGTATTAACTAAATCATAACTCTACTACACAAAGGAAAGCTGTTGAGTGATATATATGCTTTTTGCAACATATAAATCCTTCATTAAAGACTTCTCAACATGTTGGCTTCCTCATATATTTGTGGAGGTGACCCTGGGTTCTTGAAATCTATGTGAGGAGAATACAAATCTTGTACAACAGATCAAGCTAATACTTTCAGAGTGTGGGTTATCAGTTAAATGAAGACCAGCCTGGTAAAATATTCATAGGCTTGTAACCAGGTAATTGGCCCTTATGGACCACTGGCCCTCAAGAAAGTTCTTCCAGGAATTCTTGTTGGGTTTGGGTTCAATTAGCATTTTTCTTTGATGCTTTTTTTCCCCAGTTGTTTTCACACTATTGCTTTGTTCTGAGTTTACATCTTGGTCTTCTCTGCCACCATTGTTTCACTTTCTGGTCAAGATTTTTCGTTGTTTTTTGTTAATTTTTCCAGCCTATTTCTTGCTTTTGAACTTTATGGTAAAGTTGAGCTGTCCTAGGGGTTGGAAGACACCATCCTAAGCTTCAGACTTTTCTTGTACTGCTGTTTTGAGAGCTACTTTGGGAAGTTTGCAAGGTTTTGGTGTTTCCAAGGTGATGCAACCTGGAAAGAGGTATGGTCCTGGTGTGTGCTCTGGCCATTACTAAGAAGGGCAATGCTCCACTGCATCCACAAGTGCTAGTGCTCCTCTTGGCCCCTGGCATCTGGTTCTCTGCTTTCCTGAGTGCTTTCAAGAGCTGGCACTCCTCTCTGCCTTGGAACTGTGACTGGGGCCCCTGCTCCCTTGTGGCCAACCATAAGTGCTCCTCTCCACTTTGGAACTACAACCCAGAACTGCCTATGGGCAATAGAGTTGTCAATCAACACTAGCTGCACCAAGGAGAGCAAGTGAAGGGTCACTAGTAATTTCTTTCTGATGGGTTGTCTGTCCTCTTACCTTTTCTGGGCTGAGAACTCCCAAAGTCTGGTACTACTTTCATCACTGCCTGCTGGGACTCCTACCCTCATGTCACAGACCTCTCTTGCAGACCTCCTGTAGGCTGAAAAAATGTCTTACTCTTGACTTTTTGTTGGCTCTGCCATACCAAAATTTGTTTTGAGGAGTTTGGAGGGGAATGTAAGGGAAGTTCAGCTGGGTTGCTACCTATATTCCATCTTCTGGAAAACTATTTCAAGCATTAATTTGTGAATTGCCACATGTGAATGGGCAGTCAGGGAGTTAAAAGTTATGAATCAAAAAGTATCAGAACCAGAAGGGAACTTGAAGACTTACTTAGTCCAATCCCCTCTTTTTACAGAAGGAGATACTCAGGGCCAAAGAAAGGAAGTAATTTTTATAAGGAATTACAGCTTATAAGTGGCAGAATATGTATCTGTGGCATCCCTAATTTATCCAAGGTAGCAGTCACTGCTTTTTCCTTCAGTTCAGAAAACATAGAGCTTTAACTTTTAGGTTACCCAGCAAACTTTTAGGTTACCCAGCAATTAGATTTTCATTGAGTAGAAGTTTCCTTTTAATTCTGGAAGCTAAGGAACTTTCTCTTATGTAATATAAAGATGTGCCTTCTCATACTGATGTGGAAAGGTATCTCATGCAAATATATAGTTATCATTAGTTCCCAGGAGTACCTATTTCTTTAACCTTTTGTGTGCCACTACCATACAGATAGGTACAGGAAGCATGCTTTAATGGAAAGACCATTAGGTTCGGAACCAAAAGATTTGGTTTCAAATCCTGACTCTTCCCTGTGAGTATCATCTTGGACCAATCACTTTGCCTCTCTAATTAGTTTTTTTATCTATAAAATGGGGGAATTGGTCCAGATCAGAGGTTTGTAACTTTTTCTGAGTCATATGAAAAAGAAGGATCCCTTCTCAGAATGTTTTTCAAATGCATAAAATAAAATTCATGTGATTATAAAGAGAAATAATCTCTGTGAGTTTAGATTTGTTCATAGAGTTTCATTCTGGAATCACTGTTGAAATATAAATGCTGGTTTATATAATTACATTAATAGTATTCTCAATTAAATATTGATCAAAGCTATAGCACTTTGCTAGATATACCAAAAAAAAAAAAACTCTACCTTTCAAAGTAATTTGAGAAGGTAGAAAGATACTGAGAACTATGGAAAGGAGGGAAAGTTTAACAGAGGAGGTGACCATTGAGCTTAAATGTGATTTTTAATTCTCACTATATTTTATGGGGTAAATAGACTTTTGTGACCTGTCCTGGAAATTTAGTCACTATTTAAAACGTTGTTTTTATGGGAAACTACATTGGCAAGTTGCAGACTGTCTTTTTCTTTTTTTCCTTTTTTTTACTTGGGCAAATCTAGGTCATGTTTAACCTGGTTCTCTGTCATTTGCAGACCTTCATCTCAGGAGAGAGGAAAGCGGGTGAGAATTAAAGAAGATAAAGGCAGAAGGAAAAATAGTAAAGTTACAAAAATGACAAAGAGAGATGGAGAAGACAGGGTAATGAACTGTGTCTGGTATAATACCATATCCTACAGAAGACTAAAATGTTGAAAATGAAATCTTTCATGATCTTTTTAAAACAACGAAGAAGAAGGTGTGAGGTTTCAGCAAAGAGGATGGGAGCAATGGAAGGAAAACTAGAAAAGGAGGCTTGAGTGATTTAAAATCCCAGCACTGATTTTTAGTAGCTTACCTTATATAAGTCATTTGATATCTCCAGACCACAGTTTCCTCTTCCGGAAATTGAGAGTTGTTGAGTAGGGGATCTTCAAGGTCCCTGCCAGCTCTAAATTCTGTTATGTTTTTCACTTGAAGACAGGCTTAGCTCACACATTGACTAATTCAATTCAACAAAATTTGTTTAGTACTAGTCTTTCAGAATTGGAGGGACAAAAGCGTATGTATGTGAATGTGAATGTGTGTGTGTGTGTGAGTGTGTGTGTGTGAGTGTGAGAAAAAGAGAGAGAGAGAGAGAGAGAGAGAGAGAGAGAGAGAGAGAGAGAGAGAGAGAGAGAGAGAGAGAGAAGAAGAAGAGAGAGAGAGAGAGAGAGAGAGAAACAATGGGGAGGGGGAGAGAAAGGGAAATGGTTTAGGTAATGCCACCCTGTAATAGGTGGCACTTGACCTGGAGAACAGACAGGACACCAGTTAAGCTGTAATGGAAAACTTATACATGAGAGTAATAGGAACCATATTGTAGAGAGCTTTAAATGAATGGCAAACTGAGTATGTTTTTAGTTTATCCTCATGATAATATGGAGCCACTGAAGATTTTTGAGTAGGGGAATGACATGGTCAGATCTATGTTTTAGGAATATCAGTTCAGTACTGTGTGTGAAGACAGGATTGCAGAAGTGAGAGACTGGAAGCAAAGATGCCAAGCAGGCAGCTGGATGGTGCAGTAAATATATAGAGTGGATGATCAGGAAGATCTGAGTTCAAATTCAGCCTCAGACAACCACTCTCAGTTTCTTCATCTGTAAAATGTAATAATGGTACCTATATCATACAGGGTTATTGTGAGGATAAAATTAGCTAATACTTACAAAGTACTTTGCAGACTTTAATGTGTGGTATAAAAGTTAACTTTTTAATAGTCTGAGAGGTTTAAATATAAATATATTAAGTATAAAACTTCATTAAAGTTTTATAAGTGGAGAAACATTGAGAGAGATATTGGTAACTCATAAGATATGAGAGATGGGAGAGAAGGAAGTCAAGAATGATTCAAAAATTGTGAACCTGGGTGACTAGAAGATTGGTGATACCCATAATGGAAAAAGAAAGCTTCCTTTCAGAGAAATAAAGAGTGATATTAATATTGGCCCTACCTACTTCATAGGATTGTTGTGAGGAAAATGCTTTGCAGATATTAAGGTGCTATACCAATGTGAGCTGGTGTTAATATAAATACTGTAATGGGGAGAAGGGATCCTGTTCCACTGGTACTGAGTCTCCTAGGAATCTTGGGGACAGCATTTGAAGCAATTAGCCCATTTGTTGATCCCATGGTTAGAAAAAGTGCTGGGACTGGGAAGAGAATGTAACAGACAGAGAAGATGTCATTTTTACCGAAGATTTTAAGCCTTCTGTTTTGAGACAAACTCCATGAGAGCAACAAACTGAAAAATCCATTTACAGGGGAAAAGTTAAAAAAGCACTAATGAGTATAGTAGGGACTGAAGTGAGAAGCACTTACTGTAGGGGTGCCAGCTCATCTGGGTCAGCTGTTCACTTTCTCTGGTGCTTCCACTTATAATTTGGAGCCTCTGAATAGGATTTCCCAAATAGCTAAAGGAAACCTGGGCTCTAATCCAACCTGGGAAGTGATTAGGAACTTCCCTTCCTACATAACCATGTCCTAGTCAGATTTTTGACCCAGTGTCGTGCTGTTTTTTCCAGGGGCTCAGGCAGGGTGAATGTCACTGTAGTGGAGAGGCCTAACTAGACACTCAGAGAGATGAGCTTCAGGACTCTCCAAGGGCTCTTATACCCCAGGGCCCAGCAGGGAGCAGTAAACACACTTCAGGGCAACTTCATAAGGATTCCACAAATGGAAAAAATGAATTACATCCAACTAGGAGCTGTGAGTTCAGGCTTTGCCACATATCCTCTCTAAGCATGTTCCCATTTTGCCTGTGGATGCTGTATGTGTGGGAGTATGTATCTCAGATTTTGAGGTGGAATGTTTTGTGTTAACTTTTTTGCTATACCACCTTAGTAAATATCTTTCAGTGAAAGCTAATTAATTCTGGCTGATCACTTGTATAAATCAGTGGAGAGCACTTGATTCCTGACCTCTAGAAACCTGAGGGGAGTAGTAGCTAATTTCTGTGGATCTAACTTGCTAGGCAAATCTAAGTTGGGAAAGTAAGCCCATAATTGATGCTACATGTCTGTGTATCTACAGCTATGTTAATAAACAAATCAGTTCTTAGATATTATTCTCTCAAATGATTTGAAAGATTTTGCCTTGTATTATTTATCCATAGATTAAAAGATGAATAATTCAAGGCTAAATATTTTGAATAATTTGAGAGAAAATTAAGACAACTTGCATGGTTTTCAGGCCTGATAATCACTATGGACACAAGACACCAGAATGTATAAGGTCTGTGTCCAATTAACCACCCCCACAAAACACCATAGCAACAAAGGTAATATTATTGTTCTCTAAAAAACATTCACAGAATCATAGAGTCTTGGGGTTAGAAGGGAGCTCTCAGTCATCTAGGCCTGCCCATCCTTAAACAAGATTTCCCTCTACAACTCTGAAGAAGTGGTCATCTCTCTAGCCTTTGTTTATAAGGATCCAATGAGAGGGATGGCCACTCTACCCTTGAGTAATTATTAGGAATTTTTTCTTTATTCAAATCTGTTTGCCTTTTTGCAATTCCACTTGGAGTCCAGTCCTCCCTCCTCCCTGTCCACCTCATTCCCTACCTTGTATCTCCTAATTATTCCATTTGGAGCTTAATCCCCTTCCATGTGACACTCATTTAAGTACTTAAAAGTACTGTTTTCTAGCCTTTTCTTCAGACTAAAAACATCCCTGGTTGTTTCAAAGCATTGTGTGAGCTTCAGAACCTTTACCATCTTGATCACCCTTTTTTGATTGCCCTCTGGCTTATCAATGGTTCTTCCTAAATGTGTCGCTCAGAACTGCAGAACTGAGCACAAATACTTCAGCTTGGTCTGACCCAGGCAGGATATAGTAGGACTTTTCCACCTTTCTTGGTCTGTATATTACATATCTATTAATGTAGCTTAAGATTGTATTCATATTTTTAGCTTCTATATTACAATTTTTTGTTGTTGCGTTTATTTCATTTATGTCATTGCTGTTTATTTCCCAGAGATTCTTTCTCAAATACGAAGCACAGATTCTGGGCAATTATTTCTTATAATTATTTTGGGGCATATTCCTCACCCTTCCATTTTTGCTGTTTACTTCTCATAGATCATTTCTTGAATGGGAAGTGTGGGCAATTATTTCTTATACTAATCCTGGCTCTGTTTCATAGGAAACATACATATGAACTCCCCGTAGGGGAATGGGGGTGGACAAATTGCACTTGGATTCCTTGGAAGCAGAGAGGTGAGGAGGAAGCTGGCTCTGCCCAGTGCTCAGGTTTGAAGGGACGTAGCAAAGGGCCCATGTGCCTGTCCCCTTCTGTAGAGAGAATTGCAAAGCAAACCAATCTAAACTGGTGGCTTGGGGTTCCTTGGCTGAAGCAGTAAAGCCCAACACTAATCTCCAGGCAAAAATGTGGAAACCATTAGCCAAAATGAAAAGACATAAATCAGGAAGAGGCTTATGGCAGAGAGGAAAACAGCTCTTCTCCAGAGTGTGATCCTCCTTGTTGCACAAGAATCTGTGTGACTCACCACATGGAGCCAGTGGAACAGGGGGAGGGTGACAAGTAATGGGAGGGACCAAGATTCAGGGGAGCTGGGGGTTTGGGGAGGTGGGGGGGGCGCCGAGGAGGGCAGATACTGCAGAAACAGCTGTAGGTTCATAAGCAACCATACTTTATCAGCAGGCTGAAGGAGGGCGAACCTAAAATATCACTCTTTTTCCCTCCCTTTCTGGAAATGTTTCAAAAGTCATGTTACCAAGTGAAGAAAACAGGAAGAAATCACCCTTAACAGCTAATAGGTCAGCCCTCACATTCAGCAGCTGTGTGTCCAGTAAGTCGTCTGGAGCCCTGACAGAACAAAGAGGGAAAAACAGAGTTCTTCGTGCATGCTCATTTACCCTGCCCTGTCTCCCCTTCCCCATTCTCCCTCCCTGAGCTCCTTCTGGGCTCCAACAAACAGGAAAGACCCAATTAATGTCAACAAGCCCATTTGTCTCTGGGCCAGCTCCCCATCCCCATCACTAATAACCTTTCATCCTTTCCTTCCTTTCTATTATGTACTCCCTGCCCCCTCCAGGGCAAAAGTACCACGACCCCTGCCTCAACTGTTCTGTGCACGGAGAGAGAGGGGTGGAGTGTATTTTTTTATATTGACTCATTGCTTCCTCACTGATTATTATTCCAAACTTCAGTTCCTTTATTCAGTCTGTATTTCATGTATTTAAGTCTAGATTCTGTGACCAAGATGTGTAAGACTGTCCCAACTCAATCTCTCAGAAGGTCAGTTTCTTCATCTGTAAAATGGGGATGAATAATATTTAAATGTTGACTTCAAAGGGTTATTGTAACAAAAGCCCTTGATAAGCTTAACATCTAATATGTCAGTGGATCTGTGCTCTTATTGATTGATTGCATCCCCTGATAATTCAAATTGTTTTTTATTCATGCCTGTTCATCTATTCAACTCATCCTTCCACAAATCTGCCAGGGAGGTGGGGGAGGGGGAGAGGAATTCCATTCACAGTGGGAGGGCTTCATAAGATTCTCTTTAAAATGTACATACAGAGGTATCATGCAAACTTAAAACTCTATAGAAATATAATTGTTATTACAGTTATTAAACCACATATAAACCATAATTTTCTGTTGGTTCTCCAAATGTAAGAACCTTAACCTATAACCAGAGGAGTTAACATGGTACTAGAAAGACTTGACCACACCTATGTTGACATTCTTGCTATAAATGAAGCTGAAGACAAAGAATTTGTGGCTAAATGGAAAAATCCTTACAGGTTCTACTTGGAGAGGCAAATAAAATAGGACTTGGTGAGACTGATTTTGTCATGTACCCAAAAGCAGTAAGGAAAATAATTTCATATACTTGACTATTTTTTTTCTTTTTTTTTAAATTCTCAAGATGCATTTAAAAAAAAAAGCCCCAAAGAGAGTAATTATAGCCTATATGCCAACATCTATTGCAGAGTTTGAAAAAGTAGACAAATTTTATGAAAAACTTAATATGTTCTTCCAAACAAAGTGGAGTATCAATGTTTATGTTATACATCGATACTCAATGACTTCAGTGGAAAGATGGGCACAGGAAAGTATTTAGAAAAATAAGTTGGAAAATATGATTCTGGGTTAAGAAGCTAAAGGGGGCCAGAGGTTTGCAGGACCACTCAGAAACCTCAGTGTTGATTATCATAAATGTTTTGTTCCAGATGATACCAGAAGGTTCTAGACATAGTAATAAAAGTAACTCAACTGATTATTTGTTTATTTTTGGCATTCCTTTTTAAAAATATTTGAATTACAGATTCTGTCTCCCTATCCCTCCTTCACCCATTGAGAAGGCAAGCAATATGATATCAGTTGTACATGAAGGATCATGCTTAGCCATACTGAAAAAAAAAAAGAAAGAAAAAAGAAGCACAAAGGAAATGAAAAAAATATTTTCAGTGTTCAGATCTTTCTCTAGAGGTAGATAGCACAACTTATTCAGCCATTCCCCAATTGATGGGCATTTCCGGAACTATACATAATAAATATTGAATAGCAAAATGAAACATGAGTATATTTGAACAGATAGGAAACATCTAGTAAACAATGTGGGAGTAATTTCTGAATTGGCAATATGACTTAGTTAACAAGCCAATTAGAACAAAGGCAGAAATCAACACTAGGAGATGAGATAGAGTTCTTTTAATCTGACCTATTCAGACAAACTACTGAAGCTGAAATATGGGAAACAGATAAAGGAAAAGACATTGACTTGTAATTATCATAATTTCCTTCAGATACTGAACCAATGTAACTGACAAAATGAAAAGACTGACCAGAAAACACCTTAGCAAAGAAATGATTGACTGTCTTGGCAAGACATGGCAGCTAATGTTAACAATGGTTTAGAATGTAAATGCATTTTGAAAAGTGCTATGGAAGAGAGGCAGCATCAGGGAAGTCACAGTTTAAGTCAGTAGGATAAGTCTTCAGAATATATGATATATGACCCAAATACATACCCAATAATTGGGGAAAAAGTTGAATAAACTATGGTTTATTAATGTAATAAAAAATATTGCCCATGAAAAATGATGAATAAAAAGGATTCAGAGAAATGTGGGAAGGCTCATATAAAGTGACTTAAAATGAAGGAAGAAGAACCAAAAGAACAATATGAATGCTGAATACAATCACATACATAAGGACAACTTTAAGTAACAACAAAATTCATGTTAAATACAATGGATAAGGACAACATTGTTCTTACCTTGGTAGATTTCTCTGTTGAGGACCAATGTTTTCTTAGTAGAAGGAGTGGGCTCTGTCATTTTTTTCTAGCTCAAAGCCCAGAGACTTCTCTGCTACAGCTCTTTTTAGAAAAGCAAAAGTCCTAACAGAAAGAATCATTAAACTAGGTAGAAAAAAATCAGTGGCTTTTTCCTGTTTCACTTGGCTGGAATGGGCAATACCTCTCCAGAAGGAGATTACTTATTATTTATTTAGCTTAAAGACTTTGGAAGATCCTCCCAAGGAGGCAGGAAGCAGAAGGGAATAGAGAAAATGTCTTTTTTACATGAATTCATTGAAATATACTCACTTGTTCCCAATTCAATTTGATTCACCATTCATTTATGGACTACTTTCTATGAACTAGACAAGATAAAAGAATAAGATGCAGTTTTCCCTTGAGGAACCTATAATTCTAGGGGGATAAGGCAATGTACATGGATATTGATAGTGGAAGTAAGAATGTGATGCATGTGTAGAAAGAATCAAACATGTCTGGACTCAGAGAAGGAATGGCTTTTAGCTGGTGAGAGAATGTGGACATCTTTGTGAAAGAGGCTGCACCAGAGCTATACCTTGAAGACAGATAAGAACTTCCACAAGTGGAGATGTTGAAAGAGCTTGTTCTAGTCAGGGAGTGGGAAGTACATTATGTCAATAACATAAATTCAAGAAGGCAAATCAGGGAATAGGTAACAGGTCCATTTTAATAGAATGTAATGCAAGGGAAGTTATGTGAAATAAATCTAGGGAAGAATTTGGAACCAGATTTTGGAGGGTCTTGAATACTAAACAAGGGATTGCATTTCATTCATCAGCAGATGATTTCCAAGGTACCTTCCAGGTCTAAATCCTATTCATCCTCTACATCAAGGTCAGCAGATTAAGCCCCTGGGGGAAATCCAGTCCCACCTGTATATAGCCTGTGAGCTTTTTACATTTGTTCATAGAATGTGTATAGCATTTTAAAAAGTAAAAACCGTTCTTACTTTGTGCACTATACAAAAACAGTCTATTGGCCACAGTTTGCTGACCCCTGCTCTACGAGCTTAATTACGATTAGCTTCCTCAGAACCCCAGATATCTCAGGAGAACCTTGGGGTTCTCCCCACTCTTAATCATATACCACAAGCCTCAGAGATCATAGTATCCTAGAGGTAGAAAGGACTAAAGTCACCTGGTCTAACTTCCCGGTTGATGAATGAAGCCTTTCAAAAATGTCCCCAAAAGTCATCATTCTATATATCGCTGTCAGTGAGAGTCTAACTTTCCTCAAGGTTCTAACTTTTCCTCAAGAAAGAGGGAGAGAGAGCAGTACATTTCCAGTGTTTTTTCCAATGGGCTTGCAAATATCAGATAGCCAGCCAGAGTTAAATAACTTTTTAAAAAGGCATATTTACTCCACAAAACATCTACCACAAGAGTCTAGGTCACACTCTCCCATAAGTGTATTCAGAGTCTAGGGGAAAGTAGGCTCAAGTTTAGAGAACCTGTACAGCAAATGAGATCTCATATTTCCTGGCTGGCTGGAATTTATTTTCTCTTTGTGAAATGTTCCTAAAGTACCATTGAGGTATGCACAACACTCATCTGTGTGCTTGTAGAGTCCTGAAGCTAGTCTCCAACCTGAAGAGGTTACATTCTTAGGTTTCCTGCATTATTCATTTCTTGTCAGTTCTCTCCAATGAAGTAGTTACTGGCATGGTAAGTGTCCCATTTCCTTTGGGACCACTACCCTCTGGTACTTATAGAAGGGATATGGCTTCTCAAAATACTCCCAAAACTTGACTCTAAAAGTAGTTGTCTGAATGCCCCACTGGAATCATCAGAGGTTTGTCTAATTCAAGGCTTCTCAGCCTGGGATCTGTAAACTTGTTTTAAAAAGTCTTGCGATAACTGTATTTAAATATATTTGGTTTTCTTTGTAATCCTATGTAGTTTATTTTATGACTTTAAAAGCATTCTGAGAAGGGATCCATGGGCTTCATCAGACTGCTGAAAGGATCTAGGGTACTAACAAGGTTAAGACTCTCTCCTCTAATTCTTTCAACTAATCCCAATACATTTATTATTTTATTTCATTACATGACTCTAAGAACTTCACACTTAAAATCTAATTTACACTTTTGAGTGATTGATTTAATAGAGGTGCTTGTGATATTCACACCTGGTTTACACATTTGATTAACTCTTTAACTCAATCAGAGACATTCTCCCCTGATAGGTATCAAAGTCTAAAGTTTGGCATCTAGTTAGTTAAATTAATTGAGGTTATTGGATACAAAATAACTGCTCTCACACATATCTCACTGTGTGTTTGTGTGTGTGTGTGTGTGTGTGTGTGTGTATGTGATTAGAACTTCCTTAAGAGCAGGGTCTATGTCAAGTTTTATGTCTTTTATTTCCTCTGTTTAGGACAAGATAGATATTTAATAGATGGAATTGATTGAATGGAATTTATTGAATAAAGCCTGTTGGAAGATCTTTCATTACAGGCGATTAGTTGTTTTGCAAAGCAATATATTTCATTTGCAGACAATTTTAATAGTTCAAAAATTCTTTCGTATATTGAAATTAAGTATGTCTCAAATTTTAGCATACCTCCAGAGTCCAACCCAGGTATTTCACAAACCAAATAAAACTCTATTTTTGAGGGGTTGAAATTGATAAAAAGAACAAATTTTGGGTGATAGCTATCAGCAATTGTGAGGCAAGATTCTTACATTTAAAATTTCAATAGAAAATCAATAATAATGTATATTTATGTATATATATGTATATATAGATGAGCTACAAAGTCATAGAGTTTTTAGACTACCTAAATAAAATCAGAAGTTTGAAACTATAGGCGCTCCGAGTTTTCCTCATCTAAAATAGTAGCATATCTAAACTGTAACATCCTATTAAACTATGGGAACCTTTAAAAAGAAAGAAATCAGGAAAACAGCAAAAATAGAGAAACTTGGAAAGTGCTAAGCTTGTTGTCCTTATACTTAAACAGCTACAGACCCATCCCTAAAGTAAAGGTACAGAAGCAGCACCTAGATTTAGAACTAGAAAAAGCTTAGAAGATATTTTGTCAGTCCTTCATTAAAATTTTTTTAATTAATATTTTTTCTCTCCTTTCCATCTTCCCCCTGTTGAAAAAAGAAAGTAAAACAAATTCCCATGTTGACCATGTCAAAAAATGTTCTTCTTTCTGTACCTTGAATCTATTGCATTTTTGTGAGAAAACTTGCTTCATGATGGCTTCTCTGAAAATATGATTGATCTGAGTTCTTAATTTTACATAGGAGGAAACTGAGGTCCTAAGAAGCTAAGTGATTTGTGCAAAGTGAGGAAGGTGGCAAATAGCAGAGGCGAGATTCAAACTCAGGTCTTCTGACTCTAAATCTAATGCTTTTCCCATTCTGCCCTGCTGCCTCTTAAGGAAAACAGTTAAAAGTGATTTCCTGTGCCATTCCCCTTCCCCATTCCCCCCACCCCCAACCCTGGAAATAGTTGGTGCAAACCAAATATCTTTTACAGCCTCGAAAATTAGAATAGAAGATATAGATACACTCTCTTCTCTTCTCTCTCCCTTTCTCTAAGACACACACACACACACACACACACACACACACACAAACACACACCATTTGTTAGGAATGCTATTAAAAAACAATAAGTATGATTATTTGTAAAGTTAGATCATCTAATATGCACTCCTCCCCCCTTTTATAGATAAGGTAACTATGACTAAGAAAGTTTAAGTGATTTGTCCACAGTCTCTAAATCCAAGATCATTCGCTATCCCAAAACATGATAGACATGGCCCTATAGATAGGAATTATAAAAGGAGATACTGCTCAAGAGGAACAATAGATTTCCCAAAACAAAATACTGACAATCAAATGATAAATTTTCCCAAATGAGAAGGAAAAGGTGGAACATATTTAAAGGAAATGATGTGGCTACATCTGTGGTTTCCAGTGAGTGAAGTGACCTTTAAGAATCAAAGAATTTGGAGTACATAAAGATGAATAGTAAGAATATTGAAAGAAAAGTTAATGCCCAAAATGTGCTGAGGCTTTTGAAAAGTGCAAAGAAGGACTTTTTAAAATGCTATTTTGAGTATGTTTGGAGCAAGAAGAGGAACATGGGAAGGGAAGTTTCTTTGGATTAGCTGTTGTCATGATACTTGATGAAGAGAAACCTGAATTAGCTACTCAATTCCTCTTTCCTCAACCTTTCTTTTTCTTCTATTCTTATCAAAGAGTATGATCTTTAAGCTAGAAAGGGTATAATAGAAGTAGCTAAGAGGAAATTTTAGAGTATATTATTAAAAAGATGGCTAATGAACATTTAGACTAGGAAAACAGTGATCAGAGAGGATCAGTGTTTTCATCATGATTTGAATTTCTCTTATTAGTGATTTGGAACATTCTTATGGTTGTTCATAATTGGCATTTTTTCCAGAATTGTTCATATCCTTTCACCACTTATCTTTTGGGTAATGGTTTTTGGTCATCTCACACACACAGACCCACACCTCTTAGAATGTCATTTGGAAAAAGAAAAAAAGTAACTGATTAGTGAACACACAAGAAAGACAATGTTATCCATAGATATGACCCTGTTGAGAGAGACTTCAACTTCTTTTGTTTTCATTTGCTGTATCTTTTTCTAAGAAGGATGTCATTACCTCATTCTCTTAATTCTTATCCCTTCTTGTCTATTCTAAACTTGATTCTTTAATTCATAGTTCTTATATCTATTCCTTTTTTAAGTCTCAGTTCTTCATGAAATTATAGCTTCTAATGTGATTATGATGAATTCTGTCTTCTAAATGGTTTTCATGTAATTGCCTTGTAGATTTCCCCCTCCTCCTTTTTTTCTGTCATGTTTCTTAGATGTATCACTCTTGAATGATATAAACAAGATAAATTATTATCACATGGTAGAAATTTTCCTGTGTCCCTGCTTGGCAGTTCATTACTATTCTCTGACTTCCCAATGAGCATTTTCCCCATAGTTCCCTTGAAACCTTTTTTCTGAGTTCATACTCTCGCATTCTTCTGGAGGCTAGTCATGTCTAACAACTCCAGTTCCCCTTTTCCTGAGGCAGAATGCTATCCTAGGAGGCACAAAATTTCTACAGGTTACACTCATTGTAAGGTCTTCGTCTCTCCTCTCTTCTCCCACAGCAGGATTCATTGGTCAGTGGGATGCTGTCTCTCTCACTGCTGAATCCAGAGTTTTCCTTCTTTCTACCTTTCTTTCTTTTTAGTTGTATTGGTTGAACTTTTCCAGTGTTTTTTTTTTTCAGGGGTGGTTGTAAAACAAATAACTTGTTCATTTCTCTTTTGTTTTGTTTTAGAATTCTTCAAATGCATCTTTTTTTTTCGTTGATTCTTAATTAAACTCAGGTTTTCAGGGTATGTCACTTGAAGTTGCATCTTTCAAACACATTTATCCATTTCATTTCTTTCTGTGATATCTTGGGGTGTAGAATAGTCTTATGATATTCAAATTTCCTTTCTTTTATATTTGACGGTCTTTCTCATGGTCATTTGCTGAATTTATTTGGCATTAGACTTGTTCAGTTCCTTAGAATTTACCTTCTAGTTCACAGCATAGGATTTGTTTGTTTTGTTTTGTTATCTTGGAGGCAATTTGTGAATTTTTTTTGATTAGCACTTTATTTTTTTGGTTCAGAACATCTGGATAGTTTTCTTGTACTTTTTCTTGCATTCAGGTGTTCAGGTTTTTTGATTTGCCATGTTCTTATGGGAGACATCTGTTCATTCTATCTTTAAGGTAAAAGTGTGATTTATTTTTCTTGTCTAGATATCAATACATCCCTTTAACATTATTTCTTTAATAGTCTTCTTTCAGATCCACTTCAGTGTATAATATTTGTATTCTCAATCAGTTGTTTTCTTTTTCTTCCTTTGGAGAGACTCCCAGCACTGGATTAAAGTTCTAAAACTGAGACCCAGAACTGCCTATGGACAATAGAATTGCTAAACAACTCCTAGTCTCTATCTCAGTGTCAACTCAAAGTTCCCTGTAATCTCTTTCTGACCCTTTGTCTGACACCCTCTTAGTCTCTGGACTGAGAGCTCCTAAAGCTGTTGCTACACCTCTAAGGCCCACCACTGGTACTGTCACTGCAACCATGTGCTCTCTGGGCCAGCCTTCGGCCCAATGTCATAGATCACTCCTATCAACTCCTTAAGTTGTAGTAGGCTGGAAAAATGTCTCAACCTGACCTTTTGTTGACTCTACCATTCTAGAATTCAATTCAAGGAGTTATTTTAAAGTTGTTAGAGGGGAATGTTGGGAGGGTTTGGTTGGATTGCTGCCTCTACTCTACCAACTTGGCCCTGCCTCCATTTTCTTTTGTCTTGCAATATTTATTCAGAGTTCTTTTGATTATGTAGTTGTCTAGAAGGTCTTCTTCTGCTTGGTTATTTATATCTTCCCTTTATCTGCCTATGTCTATGCTCAAAGTACCTGAGTTTTCTTCCATCTATCATTTTTAAGTAATTTCAGATTTTTCCTTTATATTCCCCTATTTCTCATTTTCCAGCTCCTTTCCCTAACATGGTGTATTCACTCTGGGCCAGATCTTTTCACAGGCTTTAGGGCCTGGCCCCAGTGGCATTAAGGGGACATAATTGACTCCATCTGGATGCCACTCTCCTTTCCTTCAGACTTGGAGCAGCCCTCCACATAGACTGGTCCTCTACCCCAGTTCCCTTGTTTCTTTAGTTCTCTGGCATAGCAAGAATTCAGCTCAGTGTTACTGCCAACCCAGATAGAACACAGTTTCTTAATGCCTTATATTACTGACAGGGAGGAGTTGGGGTAGGGGTGGGGCATAATTGAATTCTGTTGTTTGTTGCCATAGAATGATGAATTATGACAAGGGCAGAGTGTTGGCAGAAGCTAGACGCTGCATCAAGGGGTTTTCTAGGTGATCTCATTGTTTTCCAAACCCTCCACACTTCTGAATTTCCCTACTCAAGGATACTACCATCCTTCCATCCATCCAGCTTTAGAACCAAAATATCTTCCTCAACTCCCCACGCTCTTATTACTCTAGTCCAATTTGTTGCCAAGTTCTGTCAGTTCTACTTTTGTAGTATGTTTCATGTCTTTTCTTTCCTTACATTGCCACCATGCTGGTGCAGACTTTTATCACTTGGTACCCTGGCCAGTTGCCTGCTGACTGGTTATCCTACCTCAAGGGTCTCACCTATCATAGTAATGTAGTGATGTCTTCCATGATATCTCTCTGTTCAATAAATTCCAGTGCCTTTCTTTCATCTCCAGGAACAAATATAAAACCCTCTGATATTTAATCCTTTTCCAATATTTTTATACTTTACCCCCAGTGGACTCAGTTGACCTCCTTGCTGTTGCTCTAGCAAGACCCTCCATCTCCTGACTTTGGACATTTTCATTGGTTGTCCCTCATCCCTGTAATGCTCTATCCTCATTTCTACTTCCCAGACCTCCATGACTTCCTTGAAATTCTAGCTACAACTCCACCTTCTACTAGAAGTTTTTCTAGACCCCCATTCATGCTAGCTAGCACCTTCCCTCAGCTGATTATCTCTGATTTATTTTGTTTGTAAGTAGTTGTTTGCATGCTGGCTTCCCACATTAAGGGATTCTTTTTTGTCCTTCTTTGTATCCCCAGCTTGGAACCTACTAGGTACTCAATAAATGCTTGTTCACTGGACAAGGTTGGAGGAGAAAGCGTTTAGTAAGCACTTTGAGGATTAGGAAAATTAGCCTTTTCTGTGTCTAGTTAGGGTTCTTGGTTTCTAAGATTGTGAAGACACATGACTATTTTACTCCTTGTTCATAATTCTTATTTGTTAGAATTTTAAGAGACTGTGAAGATTTCTGTCTTTTAAAGCCCTTCTTTACAACTCTTCCCTCAAGCTTAGAGTTTGTTTTTATTAATTAAAAAAAGAAAACAAAATTCAATGACTCTAGCATTTTATGAGTCTGAATCTCAAGAAGTCTACCCCTTATATAAACATACAATAATAGTATTCAATCTTGTTTTCTAATTCTAGAAATGGTCTTAGTGGAATGAAGAAAACTCTCATGAGAGTCAGAAGATCTCTGTTTGAATTATTAGCTCTGCTTGCCATTTACTATTTGTGTGACAGGCAAGTCATTTGCCTTTATGGACCTTAGTTTCATCATCTGTAATTGGAGAGGGTTTGGGCTAGATGAACTGTAAGATCATTTCCAGCTTGGACATCTCTTGTAACTCTAAAATCGCATGACTCCGTGTGACAGTGGTCACAGGGAGAAAGAGACGCTGCTAATGGAGTTATTGATAGACGCCATGGTCACCACCATCACCTCTACCACCCCTAATCTCTAGATTGGTCTCTGGGGCTGTGGCCATTCTATGAGAATCTTCTTTACCTTGAGAGATCATTGCCTTTCCACTTCCCCAACAAATTTGCCCACATTCCTGCTTTGGGCAGCAGGAGAAAGTCATATTTTGGATCAAGGCTGAGAGGCCATGGTAAAAAGAGGGTGATGAAAGTAGCCCTGGGTTTAGTGAAATGAGGATAAGCTCAACAGAGAGTCAGAGGCTCTTAGGCCTGCCTGGTTTGTAGCTGGGTTCAGAAAATGTACACAGAGCTCAGTGTCCCAAAGAGCACAATACACAAGAGCCAGCCTGGGGGCAGGGAACCAGTAATAGCTTGTGCTAATGCCATCTGGGAGGCCTGCCCCAGCCTCAGTCTCCAGCTGAAGAAGCTCAGCTCTGTCCCGGGGCACAGTTGGGGCTCTATTCTTGTCTCAAGGGGGAATGTGTGACTCTCCTTATAGTGAATGAGAGCTACACGCACGGGCAGAAGAGAAAAAAGAGCCCTCAGTGTGCAACGGAGAGGGCTCCTCATGCTGGCTGTCAGCTCCAGCCATCCCCTCGTGGCTGGACCTTACACAATGCCTCCAAAGGGGATCGAGGATCCTCAGCTTCTGGTATGGGAAACCAGAAGCCTAAAACTCTAGCGAAAGCATGATTGAATTGTGTCCAGATAGGAGACTATAGATATATGTTGTAATTCAGACCCAGATAACTGAGGTCGAGAAAGGAACATAGACCCACCTTCCCAACTAATTACTTCCCTCTCAAGCAGATATACTCACACCTTCTCAGTTCTTTATCCAGATAAATTCTCCTTAGGGTCCTTTTGGAAGAAAGGAGGTAAGAAAGTGGGAAGGGAAGGCAGAAGGGAAGTCAAGAAAGTAGCAGTTGGATAATGAGAAGTGTGCCGGATTTGGAATCAGAGGACCTGAGTTTAATCCTACCTCTGCCACTTGAGGTAGATAATAGGATCACAAATTCTGGAGTTGTCAGAGACCTTAGAGGCCATCCAAGTCCAATCCTCCTCATTTTAGAGGTGAGGAAACTGAGGCATAGATAGGTTAAATGACTTTCTTAAGGTAACAATGCCTAATAAAAATAGCTTTGGAGGAATTGGAACCCAGCTCTTCCAGATTCCAAGTCCAGTGCCCATCTACTTCACTATGCTTTCTCTCAATTAATGTAGTGTTGGGCAGGTTGCTTATCTCATCACCTGTAAAACAAGGGACTATTTAATCTCTGAGATTCAGATTTAGCACTTAGAGATCATGTAGCCCAACCCCTGTATTTTACAGATGAGAAAACTGAGGGCCAGAGAAGGAAAGGGACTTGCCCAATGTCATATGAGAAGTTAAGTATACCTGTAAGAGGAAGGGCAAGAGAAGCAGTGTGTGTAATGGATAAAAGAGCTGGCCTCAAAGTCAGGAAAACCTGGATTCAAGTCCTGACTATCAAAAGCTGGTAGTATGAATTTCGATAAGTCACTTAAGATTTCAGTGTCTGAGACAACTCTGTAAGAATCTTAAATTGCAGAGAAGGTACCAATCTTCACTGGCAGGAAAAAAAAAAAACAATTTCTGGGAGTTTTAAAAAAACATTGGTGAGGTTTGGAGGGAGTGATGCTACAAGTGGAATCAGAGAAAAATATCATCATTTTCTTCCACCAGCTAGCAAATCTTTTCCAGGGTCTGCTAATATTCATTTGCTAATATCTCTGTCTTCCAGTCCCTGGCTCAGGCGAAGTACCTCCAATATCTATCTGTCTGCAGCAAACATAATTAAAGTCCTATCTTCCTCCTTAAGCTCCAACGCAACTATGGTAACAATAGCTTAATCTAGAAGGAATTAGTCTCCATGTCCTGATTTCTTTTAGTCCTCGGTCCCTGTGCTGTATTAAATGAAGGCTGAATAAAATAGCTAGCACCTGACCTAGGGATAGGACTAAGTTTGGAGAAATTTTCCAGTAGACAGTAGATCAGTGTTCATATCACTTAAATTGCCAGCACTGTTTGATTCTCTTACTCAAGGAAGAATAAACTTTTAAATGGACCAAAAATCTAACCCTCCCCATTCTGGGGGGAGTAACTAGTCAGACAGAAAAAAAAAATACTGGATCCAACAAACTCTTTGCTTTCATCTCTGTTGCCTCAGTGGTCTCCCTCCAACCCATTCACCCAGCTTGGTTCCAGCAGGAAATTCCTTGATGGCTGGGAGTGAGAGTTTAGCAATGAAAAACACTGATAGCAGAATTAGATCATTGCCAGGGAAATTCAGACAATGTAGACAAGTTATTTGCTCTCCAGAAATAGGGAAGAAAAATGGATACCTGTTAGCCTGTAGGGTTGGGGCTAGATAATAACTCAAGAAATGATTGAGAGAGGCAACAGGGTAGGGGGGAAAGCGCTATACCAGGTGGAGCTGAGACTTTGTAATTGTAAAACATCATATAAATGTGAGCTTTATTCCCTGCCTGATTTTACTTAGACACAAGGAAGTATCATGTTGTGAATAGAGCACTAATAGGTATCAAGTTTGTCACTGACTATGGAATATTGGGACTTCCCTTCCCTGGGCTTAGTTTTATTGCATTAGATGATCTCTAACACACTGTGATTCTATCAAAAACATTGCAATAGGATGAAGAGAGGGGCAAGTTGAGATTTCCTGGATGCCATATTTTTTTCAGATGTTTTGAAAATAGCACTAAATTTGTATATAAAGCTCCTGAATTTTTGCTTTTTATTAACATTTGTTTTAAAGTCACTTTTATTTCCCAATATATTCCTCCACTATCTATCTAGGAATTTATTTTTATATGCATCTATTATTTCTCCACCACTGTACTCCCCCACAGGGAACCAAAAAGAAAAGAAAAAAGAAAGTCCTCATAACAAATATGCACAGTCCAACAAAAAAATTACTTCCTTGTTATTGGTCAGTGATGTGCGATTCTCTGTGACTCCATTTGGGATTTTTGTCGCAAAGATACTGGAGTGCTTTGCCATTTGTCTCCAGATCATTTTACAGATGAGGAACTGAGGCAGAAAGGGTTAAGTGATTTGCCCAGGGGCACTCAGCTGGTAAGTGGCCACATTTGAACCTAGGAGGATGATTCTTCTTGACTCCAGCTCCAGGTCTGGCGCTGTATCTACTGTGCCACCTGGTTTTTCTCGACCCATGGTTTATCATTGCCCTGATCAGCTAGTGTTTCAAAGATACTTACTCCCACTATGTTGTTGTCACTGTATAACTGTTTTCTCCTAACTTTGTCCATTTTATTCTGTATTACTTCACAGATGTCTTCCTAGTTTCCCCTGAAACTCCATTTTGATGTTCCTCATGGCACAATAATATTTTGTTACTTTCATTTATCAACACTTGTTTAGTTATTCCCTAATAGGTGAATTTCAAACAACATGTGAAAAATTCTTAGTTCTCTAGTCTTGGATAGCATGAAAAGAACTACTGCAAATACTTTTGTCCATGTAGATCCTTTTCCTCTTTCTTTGATCTCCTGGAGGTTTAAGCCTGTAGCTGTGTTACGTGGTGTGCATAGTTTCAGAACGCTTTCCAGAATGGCTAGACCAATTTGCAGCTGCACCAGCACCTCACTAATGTACCTATTTTTCCACAGCTCCTCCAACCTTCGTCATTTTCCTCTTTTGTCATCTTTGATAGTCTGATGCGTGTGAGGTAGAACTTCAGAGTTGTTCTAGTTTTCATTTCACTGTTAGTGATTTAGGGCATTTTTCAAATGATTGTTGATAGTTTGTATTTTTTCTTTGAAAATTGACAGTTGATATCTTTTGACCATTTATGTACTGGGGGTGTTTCTTCTTAAAAAATTCTTACAAATAAGAATTTTTATTCAGTCTCTTTTATCTTGAATATGAGACCTTTATCAGAAATACTTGTTGCAAAGATTTTCCCCCCAGTTACCCGATCCCATTCTAATTTTAATTGCATCAGATTTCTTTATTCAGAAACTTTTGATTTTTATATAATCATCATTGTTCAGTTTATCCTCTGATTCTTACCTTACATATGCAGACTCAAAGAGGTTCTGTCAGATTAAGTTTAGGTCCTAGTGTTGTTAAGTTGTTTCAGTTGTGTCTAACTTTTCATGAGGTTTTCTTGGCAAAGAATCAAACCCTTGGAGTTGTTAGCCCTTTCCATCTGAAGCTCATTTCACAGAGGAGAAAACTGAGGCAAACAAGGTGAAGTGTTCTGCCTAGAGTTACATAGCTAGTAAGGATCTGAGGCTGGATTTGAACTCAGGTCTTCCCAACTCCAGGCCTAGTACTCTATCCACTGGGTCACCTAGCTGCCCCAAGGTCATAGTGATCTTTGTTAATTTCTTTTCTTTTTCTGTCCTATGGGGGCAGCTAGGTGGTGCAGTGGATAGAGCACCGGTGCAGGAGTCAGGAGCACCTGAGTTTAAATCTCACCTCAGACACTTGACACTCACTAGCTGTTTGACCTTGGGCAAGTCACTTAACCTCAGTTGCCTTATCCTGGGTCATCTCCTGTCATCCTGATGAATATCTGGTCACTGGATTCAGATGGCTGTGGAGGAGAAGTGAGACTGGGGACCTGCATAGCCCTCCCTCACTCAAAACAAAGTCAAATGCAAGTCATGTCACTGTTTCTTTGATGGTATGGTCTTCTTTAGCAACAAAGGATGAACACACATGCATCCATCCTATGAGGATTTCTGGGCCAAATGGAACTCTACTGTTGGTTGCTCTTTACTTAAAATGGTTCTAAATTTCTTATAACAGTCACTCTTCTCTGAAGCTGTTGTAAAAGGGTCTTGAGACCTAAAATTTTATGTTGGTTGCTGGGATAATGAAACTATGTGTTTTATGGATCTTGTTGTTGGAGAGGTGCAACATGTACATAGAAAAGTGAGGAGAAGCTAATTTAAGAAATGAGAGCACACTAGCAGTGAGGGGTCGAATGGATGAAGATGACCGCCCTCGGAAATGGAGTCTGAGCTGAGCCTTGAAAGAAGCTAGGGCTTCTTGGAGGGACTGGTATGGAGAGTGGGAGAGGGTTTCAGGTCATGGAATGTCAAGTTTTAGAAACAGAAAAGAGGTCAGTTTGTCTGAGATATAGCATATGAATGGAGATAGGATAGGGTATAGAGATAAGATTTATGTTTTCACTGGTGTAGGGAATTTTCAGATGAGGTAACTCCCTTTTCCAGTATAACTTAGAGTGTTAGCTCCTGAGAGAATGGAGAGAGTAAGTGACTTGCCTAGCTTGAGTCGAGAGATGGAATCTAGATCTTCTTGACTTGGAGGACAATTCTCTACTCATAAAACAATACAGCCTCTCTCATTTTCCTTTTTCTCTCAGAATCACTTAAATTCTTATCGACTTTGCCATGGACAAATCACTTCCCTTATCTGGGCTTCAGTTTCCTCATCTACAAAATAGATGTATTGGGCTAGATGGTGTCTAAAGATTCTTCCAGCTCTTGGTCATAGATTTGGCTGGAAAGGATCTTTTTCTCAAGGATTCCAATCCCCTTATTCTATAATTGAGGAAATGAGGACTAGGATGGTTAAATGAAGGGGGCAGTAAGGTAGATGTGAGTCAGAGAGTGAAGGGCTTTAGATGCAAGACTGAAGTTTTGCATTTTATCCTAAAGGCAATAGAGAATAATTTTGAGCAGGATAATGACGGACCTATGTCTTACGAATTATAATTTGGCAGAAAGATGGAAGATGGATTAGAGAAGGAAGATGCTAATAGGAAGGAAACCAATAATGAAGCTCTTGTAATAATCCATGCGAGGGATTATGAGCTTGCACTAGGATAGTGACCATATAAGCAGAGAAAAGGAGACAGATTAAGGGATATTGTGGACATAGTATCAACGTGGCTTGGGAACTTATTAGATATTGGGAGTGAGGAAGAAGGTACAGTCAAGCATTGTCCTGAGGTTGTAAGCCTGGGTATCTAGAAGAACAGATACAGAAATTGGAGGAAGACTGATTTTTAGTGGGGGAGTTCATGAATTCTCTCTTGGAAATGCTGAATTTAAGACGCTGATTGGATATCCAAGTGACAATGTGGGAGGGATTAGGACTTGACAAAGAGGTTTTAGGGTCTCTTGAGTAGAGATGATTTCACTGATGTAGAGAACTCCAAGATAAGGAAATTTCAATACAGGCTGACACATTTTCTTCAATTTATGGTCTCAGAAAGATTGAGAGATTAAGTGAGGCATTGAGAGGTTAAGTGACTTGTTTAGTCACTTATATAGTCACATTATATAAATTGACAGTTTATAGTTGAGGAAAGATTTGAGCCCAAGTTTTTCTGGCTTTAAGTACTTCGCTACATTGTCTCTGGGAGGGATATTATAATATCAGTGTCAAAAACTGCAGAGGAATCGAGTAGAATGAGTACTGAGAAAAGGCACTGGCTCTTGCATTTGACATCTTTGGTAACACTGGAGAAAACAATTTAGTTCTAGTAGTAAAGACTTGAAGCCAAATGGTAAAGGATTGAGAAGTGAGAAAACCTGTCTAGGTGACTTTTTTTGAATATAGCTATAAAAGGAAGACAAGCTGTAAGACAGTAACTTGATGGGAAGGATCATTCAGTCAGTTAACAAGTATTTATGAAGTGCCTACTATGTGCTACTGGTATTGTACTAAGCTCAGGTCAAATGAAGGTTTTTGTTTTGTTTTTAAGAGTGGGGGAGACCCGGACATGTTTGTAGGCAGTATGGAAGAATCATGATGTATCATTTAAAAGAACTAAATGTATTTATTGAGATATTGAGACGCCTTGCATCTAGAAGTATAAAGGTGATAGGCTTTCTGTATTCTTCCCTGTCAAATGACATATGTTCAGTTCTAGGTTTGTATTAACCAGTCATTGATGGAAAAAGGAGGGAACACATCCTAAAATGATTTCTGGGTTTCTATTAATATAAAATTCATCCAAATAGTCTTGCTATCCTAAAATTCTATTATTGTGGATGCCTTACTATTAAGGAGGGGAAATGGGAAGAAATAGGTACTGAGGATGCTGTCATTGGATAGTCTATAGGTATTGGCTGGAAAAGTATATATCTTTACTTGTATCTTTACTAATTTGATCAGTTGACCAAAAATGTATCAAGAAGTATGGTTATCGGCTCATTCTAACATCTGAATTCTGTTCAGTTGTTTATCAGCTCTGTGGCATTATCCAAATTTTAAAATTCATTTGCTGTCCTCAACGAATTTACTTTCTTCTTGAAGAGTTAGATGCGTGTAATCTTTAGAGATTGCAGGGATGACTTTATCTCAATAAAGTGGGAGACCCAGGTTTTATTCTGAGAGGAAAGTGGGAGGAAGTGATATTAGAAATCTAGAGGAGAAGAAAACATTGGAAAACCCATTTAGGAGAGAGTGATACAGAGTAGATCATCAGTTAGAGAAGAATGAAAGGACTGCCATGCAATCCTGAGGACCCAGTTAAATTAAATAAGAAATTCACTATGCCGAATCAGTTAATATAGTTGTTGACTTTCTGCAACAATATTCAGCTGCATGAAGTTGGAAACTGAGAATTTTAATAGTGGAAGTAAGCTAGGATTGGGATTTGGCTAAGTGGGACCACAACATTCAGGGGATAGACGATAGTGTGTAGTTGAACAGGTCAACCAGATATGTACATATATACACATACATATACATATACATAGATGTATGTGTATGTGTGTGTATATATATATATATATATGTGTGTGTGTGTATTTAGAGGTTGTATGATTGTCTTTGTGAAGAGAAACTCTTCTTGGTAGCTTTGAAAGAATTTAGCTGTCAATCCATCTTGAGCACATGGGTTGTTTTGGGTTTTTTTTTTGCCAGTTTTTAAAATTTTATTTTATTTCTTCTCTCAGGTTTGGTCTGTTTCAATTGCTTATCTCTAAAATGTCAGTTTTGGAAACATTTTGTAGATCATTTATTTCTTTTAAGTTTTCCAGGTTTTTGGAATACTGCTAATGTTACACTCTATAATTATGTTTTAAAATTATTTATTCTGATTTGTTTTTTTCATTTTAAAATTTTCACCAATTTATTTTTTTTCCTTTTTGATTAAATTTGGTTTATCACTATGTTTTTTTTAAATGCATAGTTTAGTTTTATGTGTGATGAAGGCAGTCTTCCACATGTATCATAGGGGCATAATTGGGGTATCGTTGAGTGGCTCACAGGGAGGCAAAATAGATGTCTCTAGCCTCTGCTCCTTCCATCTTTCCATAAGAGTGACTTTAATTCCTGCCAGGAGGGGTGGCAGGAGGTGGAGTGTAGAGACTGACCACTCTATTCTCCTGAAAGAGAGGGGGTGGGGGTATTGGATTAGAATTATATCTTTCTGGTTCCTTCCTTAAGTATTTTTAGTCTAGTGGATATAGTTTTTAGCTTCAAGGTAAAATTCTGACATTGGTTCATTAATGGGGAAAGGAGAACCTAAGCTTTAAATTCAAGTCTTTATTCCCTTCCCATTAAATACCAATCCACTGTGAACACACATAGCAAGTAGCAAAGAATCCCATTTATCCAAGTCAATAGAACAAAAGAAATCAAAGGAAGTGTATATGGGAGACTGTATACTAGATAATACCAAGGGAGGAGCCAAGTAATTCAACCAAGGAGCGTTCCAGATCTCATTTAATGGGGAAATTCCCTGAAGTCTCTAAAGATAGGAACATGGTAGAGATGGCTAGCTCCTCCTCCATCAGCTTCGTTATAGAGAAGTGAAATAGGCTTTATCTATCTTCTCTCTCAAAGCTGGAAGCCAGAGACATCTGAAACAACTATACAGCCCAAAGAAATGGAAGAGACTGAAATTCACCTTCCTCCCACTTTTATTGAATTTACCCCACCCTTCATACAAGTTTAGGGCATTAATCTCCATCATCAGTGAGGAGAGAGTCTCATACCAGTGAGTGTAAACAGACTAGGGTTACATTGTTTGTCCTTAATTCTCAAAGTAGACCATGACATCTGGAAGGTGATGTCATGATTTGGAAGTGAATTGAATTTAAGTGATTTTAGGTCACCAGCCTCACTTGGTCCTCTGGAGCCATCTGATTCCAGTGGTAAGATATAGATCAGGGTGACTGGAGATGGCCCCTGGTGCAGTGGCCTTTTTAAGTGAAGCAAAGACTTTTTAAGTTAAGGTCTTTGCCGGGCTTCAGTTTGATTGAGGCAGTGCCCAAAGGAATTGATTCTATTTATATCAGTTCAAGCATTTCATTTCTATCCTATTTACTTCTGTGTTTAATGTTTAAAAGCTCATTTATCAAACTTTATTTAGGATTATTACTTGGCTTCTTTTCTAGTGCAAGCTTAAGTCATTAATTTTCACTTTTTCTCTTATTATTGTAGAGACTCAAATATAAAAGTTCTCATAAGTATAGATTTGGCTGTATTTCATACATGACATTGCCATTATTTTAAAATATTTTGGTATTTTTCAGATTTCTTTTCTAACTCTATTTTATTATTTTTTAGACAGTCAGCATCAAGTGACTTATCTAGGGTCATGCAGCAAGACTCAGTTTTAGTATTGTTCAGTTTTTACATGAAGTTTTAAAAATTGTTCTTGTTATTGTTTTAGTTCTACTTTTATTATATAGTTTTTGAAAATACAATATTCAATCATTTTTACCTTTTAAAATTTATGTAGGGCTTCTATCAAATACTGTGACCAGTCATTGTGAATGTTCCTTGTATATTTTAAAAGAATGCACATTCATTATGACTCTCATTTATTTGGTTCTTGACATATAGCTATTAATTGCAATTTGTTAAATAAGTAATTCAGATACTGTACTTCTTTATTGTTTAAACTTGTTTTGGTTTGCCATATTCTGAAAATGAAATATTATTGTCCTCTTATTTTTCTCCTTTTCTCCTTGCATTCTGGTTTAACTTTAAATTTGTGAACTTAGCTGTTGAAATGTTTGGTCATATCAAGTCAAAAAGTATTTATTAAGCACATACTATGTGCTAGGAACTGTGCTATACTCTGGTAACACAAAGAAAGGCAAAAAATAGTCCCTACTTTTGAGTAGCTCACATTCCTATAGGGGAGACAAATAACTGTGTACAAAAAAGATACATCCACATATGTACACATGCGTGTGTGTGTATATATATATATATATGTGTGTGTGTGCGTGCGTGCGTGCGTGCACACACATTTCACAGGTAAGACACTAAGATTAAGGAGGACTGGGAAAGACTTCTTGCAGAAGATAGGTCTTTTACTCAGACTTAAAAGAAGCTAGGAAACCTAGGAAGCAGAGATGGGGGGGTAGAGAGTTCTAGGTAAGGGTGACGATCAATGGAAAGGTAGAGTCCAGAGATGGAGATAATGAGGGAGTAGATGTCAGGTATGAGGGGCCGCCACTGAAAATGCCCAGAGTTGGAAGCTGGAGTGTCTTGTCAAAGGAGTAGTAACGAGGTCATTGTCTCTAGATCTCAGTGTACTTGGAGGGAGGAGTAAAGAAAAGAAGTAGGAAGGGGTCAGGTTATATATAAATGGCTTTAAAAGCCAGAGTATCCTGCAGGTGATCGGAATCCACTGGAATTTATTGAATAGTAGAGACATGGTCAGACCTTCACCTTAGGGGGAATCAAGTTGACAGCTGAGTGGAAGATGTATTCAAGGAAGGGAGACCAATTAGAAGGCAATTGTAGTGGAGGCACGAGGTGATAAGAGCCCTAGACCCAGGTGGTTTCAATGTCAGAGCAGAGAATAATCTTATGTGAGAGATTCTGCAACAGCGGAAATGACAGGACGTGGCAATAGATTAGATATGGTGGGTTGAAAGAGAACAGTCAAAGATAACATCAAGATTTCAAGCCTGCGTTACTGGGAGGATGGTGGTGCTCTTGACAGTAGTAGGGAAAATAGGAACAAAGGAGGATTTGGGGGCAGGGGATGGGGAAATGAGTTCAGTTTTGAACATGTGGAGTGAGATAGCTAGTCTGCAATGTTCGTTAGGCAGTTGGATATGTGAACTAGGGTCAGGAGAGAATTTAAAGCTGGACAAATACATCTGAGAATCATCTGTGTAGAGATAATAATTTATAGAGCTAATGAGATCACTCGGTGAAAAGAGAATGCCCAAGATTTGAGGAACACCCACAGTTATTGGGTGTGAACCGAATACGGATCCAGCAGAGGAGACTGAAGGAGTGATCAGGCATATAGGAGAATCCCAAGAGAAGTAAGAGAACCTAGAGAGAGAGAAAGGAGTGTCAAGGAGAAGTGAATGCTCAGCAGTGTCAAAGTTTAGGGAGAGGTCAAGCAGGGTGAGGATTGCTACTAGATTTGGCACATTAAGAGATCTTTACTAACTTTGAAAAGAGAAGTTTTGGTTGAATGATGACACCAGCATTTAGACTGTAGAGTGTTAAGAAGAGATTGAGAGAAAAATAATTGGAACATCCAGTTTCCAATAGGTTTCTTAAGGAGTTTAGCCACAGAAAGGATGAGAAACAGGATAATAGAGATAGAGGGGTCAAGTGAGGATTTTTCTGAGGATGAAAGAGTGTTTGTAGACAGTAGTGAGAGAGTTGGGATGATAGAGGGAACAGTCTGCTGGAGAAGATAGGCTAGAATGGAGTGGTTTGGTACATAGAAATTGAGAATCGTTCTTCATTTCATCCTTATGGAATGTTTTTAGTCATCTCCTTCAGTTTTCTCTAATTTGAATTTAAGCTTTATCAGAAGCCATTACTGCAATGACTGCTTTTAAATAAACATACAGTAATATAACATTTCAAACCAGCCTCTTAATTATTGATGTCTTTTATTTCTTGATCTATTTTAAACTTTTTTCTTTCAGTGAAAGAATTCAGACCATTTACGGTTTTGTTATAAATAATGAATTTTGGTTATTTTCTCTCATTTTCTCATTCTTGATGTTTCATGGAAAAGGTAAATTTCATATATGTTAATATAATGTATTTCAATTATGAAAAGTAGCAAGGAAATAAGTTTCTAGTATTTAAACTTTTAATTCTCATGTTTATATATACTTTAACCCCCTTTTATATTGTGGTCCTTATCACCTTTATACTAATTTTCTGTGAAGAAAGAAGGGGAAAAGGCCAGCCTCTGATGGGCCTGGGCCAGCCTACTGCACAAAAAGGGCAGGAGAAGATTCATTCTCCCCCTCTCTCTCCCTCTCCCTCCCTCTCTCCCTCTCTCTCTCCCTCTCTCTCTCCCTCCCTCTCTCTCTCCCTCTTCCTTTCTCTCTCTCTCTCTCTCTGTCCCTCTCTCCTTCTCTCCCTCTCCCTCTCTCTCTTCCTCTCCCTCTCCTTCTCTCTCTCTCATCTCTGTCTCTTTCTTCTTCATTTTCTACCTGCCTCCTGACTATATTCCCTTATCTTTTGTGGCTAGACTCCTTTGAGACCTCATCTACACTGGATGGCTTCTACTTCTTTTCCTCTCACTAGCTTCTAAACCCTTAGCAATCTGACTTTATGACCTCATCATTCAGCTGTAATTTCCCTCCTGCAGATTACCAGTAGTCTCTTAATTGCCACATCTAATGGCCTTTCCTTAATTTTTATCCTCCTTGTCCTCTCTGCAGTCTTTGACACGTTTGATCACTATCTCCTCTGATGCTTTCTTCTCTCTATTTTATTAACATTCTTCTGGTTCTCCTTGTCTGACTCTTGCTTTATTGGTGTTTTACCCATGTCATGCCTGTTAACCATAGATATCACATGACATTCAAAACTTCAGTGTCATCCTCAAGTCCTTGTCCTCCTCTTTCTTTTCTTCCTCCTCCCTCCTCCTCCCACTATGACAATAATGGCTAATACTGTCACAATAACAGCAACAACTATTTACTACTACTACTACTGCTACTACCACTACTACTACTACCACTACTGCTACTATTACTACTACTACTACTACTACCACCACCACCACCACCATTGCCACCAGTGTTGTCAATACTGCCATCAATACCACTACTATTCCCACTACTGCTACTGCTACTACTAAGGGTATGTAAGTTAGGGAGGGCAGAGAGGAGAACAGGTACATGAAGGTAATGAGTGATTATTGACTGGGAACAATTTAAGGAAATGCAACTCTGATCCACTTTTGGTTGGCATTCAGTTTAGTTAGCTACATGGTGTTCCTATATCATTTCCCCCCTGAGTATGCCACCTTCCCCAGGCTTCTAAACACTTTCTTTAAGGGAGAAAGAATTTGTAAGATATTATAAACTTCCTTAGTAAGTAGTTGTTTTCTTCCCTCAAAGTTTTAGACCAAAATAAAATGTTTTCAGGTAATTAGAAATAATGTTGTTGTGGAAAGAAGATTGGAATAAGAATCAAGATATCTGGGTTCTAGTCCCAGAAACACCCTAATTCTCTGTGTGACTTTGGAAAAATCATTTCTCTTCACTGGGCCTCAGTTTCCCCCTTCTGTTCAAATATTTATGATTAGATCATCCTTTAGGTTCTTTCCAGATTGGAATCTGATGATTGTATGTGGTTTAATAAGCTAGACGTTGGCAATTTGTGTGACCTGGACTCGTTTGCATAGGTATATGGAAAGGTTGTTTTTGCTATGTCTCCTTCCTCACTGCTTGGGGAAGAATCTGACTAGGCAATGACAGATCCCTAATGGTGAAGTACATCCTCCCTACTAATAAGCTGGAGGTAAGGACCACTCTCCCAGCTCAGTAATCAGCAAGAAGTCAGGGCCTTTCTCATTCTATCTCACCATTCTCTCCTCTATACCCCCTGTCAGAAAACTCTTTTAACATATCATTTTTATAGAGAGGAGAGGTTCCTTATCCTTGCCCTTGGTTTTCTTGATAGTGGTAGCATTGCCTTGGAGTTTACTGTTGTCCTAGCATTTGGGAAATTTATTTTTTTTTTAGGATGACCTCATTTTTTTCCTTACCTGGTGAAAATAGAGATACATTTGGAGGGTGTCTATATTTGAAATCAGGCTCAAAATCTTTGGAAAGTTCAGATTTTTGAGAAAGCCGCTTTATTTGTGATTTCTCATCCTGGGAAATGTCAGTGTGGGACTCTGTCCCACATCTTTCTAATGGCCAAAAGAGGCAATAATACTAATATTCGTGTTATATAGTGAAAACAGCATTGTATTTAGAGTCAGAGACATAGTTTAGAACCTTTTCCTTTCTATTTACTACAGATATCTTGGGTGAGTTGCCTACTCTCTCAGGGGCTTGGTTTTCTCATTTGATAAGTGAGGGGGATGACTCAGATGATAACAGAGATGCTTTAGCTACCTTGACACAAGGCCATAATAACACCGCAACTTCTAGAAAAATGAAAGGAAAATGCTGTTGTTCAATTACTTCCTGCCATCAGGGAAGTCCATACCTGTCATTGCCTCAGAGAAGGTGAGAGAGAGCAGAAGAATCTGTTCTCCTTTGTCCAGGAAGAGAGGAGAGTGAACCGAGGCCTTCAAGCATTGTTAAATCCATCACCTCGTTGACTCATATGCTAGTATCCAAGCCTGATAACCTCTACCCTCTTGAAAGCTGGAGGTAACATTCTGTCTTCTGCATTCAAAAGTCAGCCTTGGAACATTTTACTGAGTCATTCTTGATTCAAGGATGTGTTTTCCCTATTTAGGCCAGAAAGCTGTTTGCAAACACTTTCTTTCCATTTGTTTCTAATTTTCTTTAGCTATTCAAGTTTGTAGATTTTGACCTATACATGATTTGCTTTGTTTTGATAAACATTGTAGTTCAAGCAATCATCCAGACTGACACGTCGTCAGGCAGATAAAACTTTTCCCACACTAAATACCTAGTTATCACAATATACTTGCCTCCAAATACTTGCCCTGCTAGGTGGTGAGAGTACTGGGTGGCCTGAAGTAAGGAAGACCTGAATTTCAATTTGACCTCAGATACTTACAAGCTTTGTGGCCCTGGACAACTGCTGTTTGCCTGTAAAGTGGGGATAATGATAGCACCTATCTTCCAGGGTTTTTGTGAGAATCAAATAAGATAATAATCATAAAGCACTTGGCACAGTGCCTGGCACATAGTAAATATGCAGTAAAATATAAATGCTAGGTATTCTTATTGTCAGTGTTGTTAAATTTAAGAATGCAGCTCTAATTTGAGGGAGAAACACACACACACACACACACACACACACGAGGGAGCCTGCTGTTGTAGACAATGAAATAAAACTTCTCTTTCTGTTTTTATAAACTCAGAAAAATAAAAACCACAGTTCAGATATCAAGGTTCCCTGGATTTTTCTGGGGCTCATGAACAAAGAATAACAGCTGTAGAATATCTTTCATAGAGAGTACCACAACGTGAATGTTCCAAAGAACTGCAGAATCTCAAAATTGAAAGATATCTCAGACATCATCTAGTCTGATCCTTACCTGAACAAGAATGACCTTTACAATGTACCTGCATGGTCCATTGGGAGGGTATACACTATCTCCAAAGGCAGCTCACTCCATGTAGGCTAATTGGCATAAAAAAGAGAAAGAGAAAAGATGAAAGCAGTTTTTTTGAACTGTCAAGTGACCTAGTCAGACTTGTGCTTTAGGAAGATTATTTTGGCAGCTCTAGAGAGAGTAAATTGGAGAGAAAAGAGAGAAATTGGAAGCAGGGATTTCTGTGTGTGAGTGTGTGTGTCTATGTGTGTCTGTGTGTGTGGAAAAAAGACCTTAATTAGGGTGGTAAGTGTATTGAGTAAAGACCGGTACAGAATCTTGGACTCATCAATGCCCCTGTAATTGGGAGTGAAGAAGATAGAGATTTCCTATCATGGAATGAGCTAGAGAAGTAATGGCAGCTAGATGGTTTAGTGGATAGAGTGCCAAGCCTAGAATCAGAAGGAATCATCTTTCAGAGTTCAAATCTGGCCTCAGAAACTTACTAGCTGGGTGACACTGAGCAGGTCACTTAACCCTATTTACCTCCATCCTTTATTTGTAAAATCAGCTAGAGAAGGAAATAGCAAATCACTTTGCCAAGAAAACTCCAGATGGGGTCCTGGAGAGTCAGATATAACTGAGCAACAATAACATCATGGCATATTGCTCATACTAATATGTATTACAAATACCTGAGTATATACTATTACTCTACTAGATTATAAGCACTATTGGATCACTGTTGGTGCTTAGCACAATAGCCTAATATAACAGATGCTTAGTAACTGGATTGTTGGGGGGAAAAATGGTGAATGAATTTTATGAGCACAAGTTAGGAAGGACTTTGAATGGCAACCAAGAATTTCATATTATTTTTTAAAAGTAATTAATTAATTTTTAGTTTTCAACATTTACTTCCATAAGCTTCTGAGTTTTAAATTTTCTCCCCTTCTCTCTTCTCCCCTCTCCCCAAGATGGTAAGCATTCTGATATAGGCTCTACATATGCATACATATTCAACATAGTTTCACATTTGTCATCTTGAAAGAACAATTAGGACCAATGGGAGGAGCCATGAGAAAGAAGAAATAAGAAAACAACAAAAACAAGACCAAATATAGTTCTTTCTCTGAATGTAGACGGCATTTTCCATCATGAGTCTTTTAGAGTTGTCTTAGCTCGTTGGATTTAGAAGGGGTGTACATAGACAGAAGGCATGGGTCTAAGTTGACTTTGATGTGATGATAAAAAAATCAAATTAAGTGATAAAAAGAGCTTGTACTGGGAGAAGAGGAAAGGAGGAGACAGAAAAGAGTAAATTATGTGACATGAAGAGGCACAAAGACTTATTACAGTAGATGGAAAGAAGGGAGGTGAGTATTGTTTGAACCTTATTCTCATCAGATTTGGCTCAAAGAGGGAATAACAATCAGTTAGGTATAGAATTCTAACTTATCCTATAGGAAGTAGGAGGGGAAAGGGGAAGGAAAAGGAAGGGGTAGGTACAACGCAGGGAAGAAGTAGTAAGGGAAAGAGGGGAAGAAAAGGGAGAAGGCTGATTAAAAGGAGGGCAGATTGAGGTGGTGGTCAAAAGCAAAACCCTAGTGAGGAGGGAAAGGGAGAAAAGAGAGAGAAAAGCATAAACGGGGGGAAATAGGATGGAGAGAGAAAGACACAGATAGTAATCATAGCTGTGAATGTGAATGGGATGAACCCTTCCATAAAATGGAAGTGGATGGCAGAGTGGATTAAAAATCATAATCCTATAATATGTTGTTTGAAATAGAGGGATACACACAGAGTAAAGATAAAAGGCTGGAGTAAAATATACCTCAGCTGAAGTAAAAAAAAAAAAAAAAGCAGAGGTAGCAATCTGGATCTCAGACAAAACAGAAAAATAAAGCTAATTAAAAGAGATAAGGAAGGAACATGCATTCTGCTAAAAAGGTACCAGAGACAATGAAGTAATATCACTCCTAAACATATAGGCACCAAGTGATATAGCATCTAAATTCTTAGAGGATAAGTTATGGGAGCTATAGGAATAAATAGACAACAAAACTATATTAGTGGGAGACTTCAACCTCCCCATCTCAGAACTAGATATATCTAACCACAAAATATACAAGAAAGAAGTTAAATAGATAAATAGACTCTTAGACAAGTTAAATATAGTTCTCCTCTGCAGAAAACTGAGGATAGAAATGAATATACCTTTTTCTCAATGGTGCATGGCACCTACACAAAAATTGATTATGTAATGGGGCATAAAAACGTCACAATCCAATGCAGAAAGGCAGAAATATTAAATGCATCCTTTTCAGATAATGAAGCAATAAAATTTACATGTAACAAACAGCCATGGAAAGATAGACTAAAAATCTGTTAGAAACTAAATAATCTAATCCTAAAGAATGAGTGGATTAACTAACAAATCATAAAAACAATCAATAACTTCATCCAAAAGAATGACAATAATGAGACAACATACCAAAACTTATGGAATATAGAAAAAACAGGTTTTAGGAGAAGTTTACTATCTTTAAGTTTTTTCCTGAATAGAGAAAGAGGAGATCTATAAATTGGGCATGCTATTAAAAAAGCTAGTAAAAGGGCAAATTAAAAATCCCAATTAAATACCAAATTAGAAATTCTGAAAAACAAAGGATAAATTTATAAAATTGAAATTAAGAAAACTCTTAAACCAATAAATAAAACTAGGAGCTGGTTTTGTGGAAAACCAATAAAGTAGATAAACCTTTAGTTAATTTGATTTAAAAAAGAAGAAGAAAACCAAATTGCCAGGGTGAATTCATCACCAGTGAAAAGGAAATTAAAACAATCATTAGGAGCTATTTTGCCCAACTTTATGCCCATAAATTTGACAGTTAGTGAAATGGATGAAAATTTATAAAAATATAAATTGCCTAGAGTAACAGAAGAGGAAATAAAATAGTCAAATAACCTCATTTGAGAGAAGGAAGTTGATCCATGAACTTCCAAAGAAAAAATCTCCAGGACCAGATGGATTTGCAAGTGAATTCTATAAAATATTTAAAGAATAATTAATTTCCATATAAACTACAAATATAAATATAACCTATTAAACATGGAGTCCTACCAAATTCTTTTTATGATACAAATATGGTGCTGATACATAAACTAGAAAGAGTCAAAGTAAGAAAGAAAATTATAGACCAATTTCCCTAATGAATATAAATGAAAAATTTTAAGTGAAATTTAATTTTAAATTTTTATTTGAAATTTTTAAATGAAATATTAGTAAAGAGATTTCAGCAACTTATTCCAAGGTTAATATACTATGACCAGGTAGGATTTATACCTGGAATGTAGGGCTGGGTTCTGTGTTAGGAAAACCATCAGCATAATTGACCACATCATCAATAAAACTAACAGAAGACATATGATTATCTCAATAATGCAGAAAAATCTTTTGACAAAGTACAATACCCATTCCTATTAAAGAAAGTAGGAATAAATGGTATCTTCCTAAAATGATAGGTAGCATCCATCTAAAACCATCACTAAGCCTTAAATGTAATGGGGATAAGCTAGAAGCATTACCAGTAAGATCAGGGGTAAAACAAGGATGTCCATTATCACCACTATTATTCAATATTGTACTAGAAATGTTAGCTTTAGCAATAAGAGAAAAAAAAGAAATGGAAGTAATTAGAATATGCAAAGAAGAATTAAAACTATCACTCTTTGTAGAGAATTTTGTATTAGATCCTGGTGGTTACAGAGAGCCACTTGAGGGAATAGGTTTGGTGGCAGTGGTAGTGTGGGTGTCATAGTTATCATAGCCACTTTAGGAAAATCACTTAGATAGTTGAGTGGAGTATGTACTGGAGTGAGGAAAGAGTTGAGGTGGGGTAATCAACCAGCAGGAACTTGCAATAGGGGTGAGGTGATGAAGGTCTACACCAGAGTGATGGTAGTGTCAAAGAAGAGGAGCAGGAATATATATGAGATGTTAAAAAGGTGGAAAGGGGGAAAGGGTTGTAGGTAAGAGAGTGAGGAACTGAAGATGAAACCTAGGTTGTAAGTCTGGGTCCTTGACAGGATAAAGACGTTATGAAGACAGTGTGGACATTATAAACAAGCTATATACAGAATAAATAAGAAATAATCAACAGAGGAAAAGCACTGGAGGTCAGTGTCAATGAATAATAAGGTATAAGAATAGAGAAATTCACTTACCTCTTCAACTATCTTCTCTATAGTAGTGATTCCCAAAGCTACATTTCTAGTCATCATTTCTCTCTTTGCCTCCAGTACAACATCCCCAATACCTAGCTGAACATTTCTACCTAGATATTCCAAAGCAGGAATGTGCTGGAGCCAGATTTAACTGTCTTCCGTTGATTATTAAATTTTTAGCGTATTATTTACACCTCAGAAATCAACAGTTTCTTCAAATCAGGGCTTGATTTATTATTGTTTTGTTGATTGTTTTAAAGAAAGTGTTATTAATGCAGATAAAACTTGAAAGTGTATATATATTTTTTTCTTCTGGAGAACCTGTTTGTTAAGCAAATACTAGCACACCCTTGTATTACTCTATAAACATTTCTTGAGCCTAGTAGAAGTGCATTGGAAGTTTTAGAGAATGAAGTCTTCACCAGATTAGAGACCTGGTGACATGATGATGATGATGATGATGATGACGATGATAGCAGTAGCAATACAACTCCTGGTATTTATAGAGCACTTTATGATTTGCAATGTGCATTATCTCATTTTTGTCTCACAACGCCATTGTCCCATAGATACTTCCAACTAAGCATGATAAAAATAAATCTTATCTTTCCCCATTAACTCACACCTCCTAACTCCCCTCTTAAGGATATCCTCATTCTTCCAGTCACCCAAATTCAATATAATTATGACACTTCCACTAACTTTCTCCCTTTCCTGCTCTGGGCACAGTAAGTTATGAAGTCTCATCCCTGTCCTGCAGAGTCTAACTCACACTACAACTGCCCAGCTCAGGCCCTTATCAAATCTTGCTTGTCTCTACTATTGCAATATCCTCAAAATTGGTCTCCTAATCTAATCCTCTAATTCCAGTCCTTCTTCTGCACCACTGCTTAATTGCTTTTCCTAATTACAGTTCTGAATAAGACATTTCTTTGCTCAAGAAAATTTGTGAATTCCTGTTATCTCTAGGGTGAAATACCTTTCCTTATTAGCGTTTGACACCCTTTATAATCTGTTTTTCCAGAATTAGTCCATATTATATATTACTTCCCCTTACATATTATGCACTTGAGCCAAACTGGCTTATTTGCTCTTCCTATGTGAAGTTTGCACTTATGCAAATGCTTTCCCTCTTCATCTCTGCCTTTTGGAATCCTTGTCTTTTTATTTTTATTTTTTTATTTTTGGGGCAATAGAGGTTAAGTGGCTTGTCCGGGGTTACGCTGCTAATAAATATCTGAGCTTGAATTTGAACTCTGATCCTTCTGACTCCAGGGCTGGTTCTGTGGTCCTTTTTAAACTCAGGTTAAATGTTACCTTTTTCAGAGCCTTTCCTGTTTCTGAAGTTGTTAGTGTCTATTGTTTGATTCTAAACCCTCCTCTCCACTAGCCCCTGAATTATCATGACCAGAAACCAGCTCCCCAGAGTTCCCAAGTGATTAGATTGGAAAGAGACAGAGAATATCTATATGCTCAAAAGTCCTGGCTCCCCATTGTGGCAGCTAGGTGGTTTAGTAGATAGTGATGGGATTGAAGTGAGAAAGACCTGATTTCAAGTCCTGCTTCAGACACTATTAGCTGTGTGAACCTGGACAAATCACTTAACCTTTCTTGGCTTCAGTTTCCTCATCTGTGAAATGAAGATAATGGTATCCAGTAACAACCTCTCAGCATTGTTCTGCAAATCCAGAGAGATACTATATATAAAGTACTTTGCTGTGTAAATATTAGGGATCTTGCACACTTATCCCATTGTACATATAAGTAGTGTTTAGTTATGATTGCCAACTTTTAGGAAGGATATTGATAAACTGGAGAGCATCCAAAGGAGGGCAACTGGGATGATGAAGAGCCTTTGAATTTGGGTCATTTAATGATTACTTGAAGGAATCAGGGGTGTTTAGCCTGGAGAAGAGGGGCGGTGATGGATGTGATAGCTGTTTTCAAATATTTGAAAGAATGACATGTGGAAGAGGGATTAGATTTGTTTTTCTTGCTGCCAGGGATAGAACTGGGAACAATGTAAGTTGCAAAGAAAATGTTGTTTTTTTAGCTTGCAAGGCTTGTTAGAAGTTGAGGGAAGGATACTGTCCAATGAAGTCCCAGTCTTGGGAGCATTCTCCATTGTCTCTGTTTGCTGATTGTCCAGTTAACTGTTAAAAAGCTTGATGTAAGTAAAAGCAAAAACAGAAAATACTTCCTAACAATTAGCTATCCAAAAGTAGAATCGGCTGCTGTGAGAAGTCATGAGATCCCTCTCACTGGAGGTTTTCTATAAAAGGCTGGATGACCTCTTGCTGATCATATTGTCAAGAAAATTCTTATTCATGTTTGGGTGGGAATCAATGGCTTGTGAGTTTCCTTTCAATTCTGAAATTCTATGGTTCTGTGAACTATTTGTTGAATGGATGAACTGGGAGTCACCTGAATGTTACATTCACTAGTCCATTGGGAAAACAAGTTGATAGAGTATGTCTGTCTCTGGATGGAAGAAGCACTACAGAGGGCTGTCAGAATGGGGCTCGATTTGGGAAAATAAAACCAAATGAAACAGAACACCTTAATGGTAATAGGTATTTCTAATTTCTATTTTTACTTACTTAAACTTTTTTTTTGGTAGAGTAGCATTCTTGAAACACATCTGCTTGTTTCACCTGACACTTCTTTCTTCTCCTACACACTTTTATCCATGCAATAAAAATTCCATTTCCTGTCTTTTTTCCCATCTAGCACCAGCTGGGGCCTAAGCTGTCACTCTATCCCCCACAGAGGAGAAAGCACAGCCTTTTATGTATCTGTTATGATGCCTTTCCTTAGAGAACCGCCAGACACTTTATACACTTTGAATTATGAAATGGGCACAGAGCTGGATGACTTCATGACATCTATTCTATTTTTTAGGTCCCAAATCTTTGTAGAAATAGCAAGTGGGGAAAAAAATGTCAAATTAAGGAAAAGGGCTACTAACATACCATTTTCTGCAATACAAACACTAATTTCTGCAATAAAAACACTAATCTTCTACATCCACCTTGGCTTTGGAGGTTATCTTTATAGACTGGCCCCACTGTAAGGACTTAGAATGGAACCTAAAAGCATAATATTTCATCCTGTAGCTTATTTAGCTGTTTTTAGTCTTATAGTAGAACAGAAACAGTTAGTGGACAAGAAGCAAGGTTTTAAATGGGTTGATTCTGGGAACCACGAATTAAAGTTTTCCTTACAAGGACATATTTAGACTGTTTCAAATACTAATGGATTACTTGAATCTATTCTTTTAATTTAATTGAATTAGACAAATATTGATGACTACCTTCTGTGCATATTTCACACAGAAAGGATATTTCAAACAAAGTTTCCCTACAATACTGGAGCCAGTGGCTCTTTTCAGGTACAATTTCCAGACAGACACTAGACAATTGGAGCCACCTTCAGGCATCTACTCCTGAAAGTTTTGTCTGTTAATTTTTAATGGCATGGTGCCATGGAGTTGAGTTGAGAGAATTCAAAGCATATGAAGATTAACTGAAGATATTGGAGATATTTAGCTTGAGGAAAAAAGATCTGTGGCATTGAGATGTAGTACCTAGAGAGTTGACTTCAGTGTTAGGAAAACCAATGTTCAGATCTTACCTCTGATGCATACTGATGCCTGTCTTTGCGACCCTGAGTATGTCACTTAATATCTCACCACCCTAGGCAACTCTCCAGGACAGACTGTTGCAGCATATAGTTGTCCCTTCCACATTTCTACTTCCTCTGTTGTGGGTTGGCTAGAGAAATTAAATGGGAATTTTGGGGGAATTCTGTTGAAGCTGCAGACAACATGGGAAAGTCAGCAGACAACATAGAGTCTGTGACCAAATATGTAACCCACATTTTAAAATAAGATACTGTAAGAAGGAAGGGCCAAAATTTTTTATGCATGGTTTTCAGATTGTGGGGACCCAGCACCCCTAAACCCTGTGATGTCAAAGGGATAACTGTAGCTACTGCTCTGTATTGATAAAGGGATTTTCTTCACTGCGATTTCTTTAATTTGTGAAATCAAAGGTTTACCACGCCCCTCCAAAAGGGATAAGAAAACAACCCAGTGCAGACATGATAGGCATCTTAGCGTATTTAAAATCCTTTCACATCAAAGAGTTATTTTACTTTACTTCGTTGGGTGCCAAAGGGCTAAATTAGGAGCAGTGGAAATTACAGTGACAGATTTTAGCTCCATATAGATACAACTTTCTATTAGTGACACAGAAAGTAAAACAAGCTGCTATATTAGAAACAAACATTTTTACAGCTCTTATTCCATGCCAGATACCGTGACTGGTACAAGAAACACAAAGATAAAATGGAAACCAGCATAATGTTTAAAGGATAGGTTCTTAATCTTATTTTGTTCAGACATATCACAAGGCTAACAAGTTCCTCAAGGACAGACATTATTTTTTTTCCTGCATTCTGCCTGATTGCATATGAGTGCTTTTTAACCAAAAGGTATTATATAAATGTCAGCTGTTATTTATTATTAGAATTTGATTTTCTCTGACATATAATTCAGGGCAACAGCAATCAGTGAAAAGAGAGAGAATGCTTGGTCTGCTCTTCTCTCACACTCTCACGTGCATTCATTCACACGAATCCACTCATACATGTATATAACACTCTTGCTCTCACACACGTAAGCATACTCATTCACATATCCTATAACTCTTTCCCCTCTTCTCAACTCCTGGATCAGGGAGGTGATGGACCTTCATGATTAACATTTTCTTCATCAAGATATATGATGAAGAAAATGTTAATCATGAATATGAAACTCAAAAGTACATTGTGCATACATTTTTAAATTGGAGAGCTGGTAATTAAACATTTACCAGCATACCACTGTTAAGGCTGTCTTACAAATTTGGACAACCTCCTCAGGTTGCTGGGCAGGACCAGATCAAGAAGTAAGATTTACATGTGCATAAGGTTTCAGAGCAGAACCATTATCCTTGTACCTACTCAAACTTTGTACCACGTTCCCTTTCTGTTCACACTTTCATTTATTTCATTTGGATTCTCTCACTTATTTCCTGACCTCACCTTGTTTCCTACCTAATATATTATGTTTCAGTTTTTATTTTTTCAAAGATCAGATGGTGCCTATAGTTTCTTCCAGCCCTAATAGTTTACATCAAGGTCAGCAGAATTGCCAATATGTTTAAGGATTATGGGGCCCTCCACAGATTTTTAGCAGTGCTAGAATAAGGAGGGAGTGGTGTAAGATTATTGAAACAGCCCAGGCAGGGATCAGGTAATGGGCTATGTAAGAGAGAATAGGATTATTGGTGGAAATAGCAAAGGCTGTTGGACTGTGATGAGTTGAAGACAGATATTAGCCTGAGGGATAATGATGTGTGGTTACTCAACTTTTCTGATGCAGCTTAGATCAGGTTTAAGGGCAGACATATTCATCCTAAGTGTGTCAGTACTTGAACCCTGACACAATACACTGCTGTATCATCTCGATTAAGGGCTGAATTTACTAATCTTGTAGGTCTAGAGGTCAGAAACTTATGGGTGACACATTCAAAATCCCACCAAGGCAATGCTTACTTTAAAGCTATTTAGCTAGAACCAGGAGGTGGAAGTGACAGAAAGGCTGATTTTTACTCAGTATAAAGCGCTGCCCATTGATAAAGGACTGTTCAGGTGGAGGGTAGATTATCACTGATCAAGGAAATTGTAAAACAGTCTTTTAAGCTAAAATTTGTGAAGTTAAAAAATTTTTAATAACTTTCAATCTAATTTCTTTTAAAATTCTACATATTTTATTTATTGAGAAACATTCTGAGGAATCAATAGGCTTCACCAGACTGGCAAAAGGGTTCATGACAAAAATGTTTAAGAAACCTTGTTTATAGAGAGACAGTTCCTTCTCTGTGAAGGGAGTTGGATTAGATAAGTGCTAAGGTCTCACATCTTCTCCTCGAGTCTAGATAAACCAACATTAGGCTAGCTTCAGACTGGGTCTTCCAAAGAAATCCTCCCAAAGTCCTAGGCTGGCCTGGCCTTTGACCTGGAGCAAGTGATTTCCAGGCTCAGAGCAGCAAGTTGTCTTTTTTCCTGCTGTGGAAGGAAGGACTGCCACTGGGAAAAAAAAAGTTGCCATCAAAAGCAAATGGTAATTGTGCACTCTGAGGGATGCTACTGTAAGTTGTATGTATGTCAGCAGCCTTCAGGACATTGTGAAGAGAACTGACGAGGAGCTGTTATGATAAATGTCCGTACTGCTTCTGAAGTTTAGAACTCATGTTACCTTGGGCAAATCACTTACCCTTTCTGGGCCTCAGTTTCCTGATCTGGGCAATGATAGAATTGGACTAGATGACCTCTGATATTACTTCCAACTCTCAATCTGTGATCCTTTGATCTTGTTATCTTGCTATCCTTAATTTTGGAAGGACAGAGTCCCTTCAATTCAGTCCAAATTTAACAGTTTTTTACGTAAATACTGTAAGCAGATCCCTTTCCTAGATACTAAGGAAACTATACTACCTGGTCCTAATAGAACTCATAGTATAGTAGAGAAACAGGACATACATGCAAATAACTATAGTGCAAAATATTACGCAAGAAGAGGAAGAAGGTGAGATGCTTTGTTGTTCAATTGTTTCAGGCATGTCTGATTCTTCGTGACTCCATCTGGAGTTTTCTTGGCAAAGATACTGGAATAATTTGCACTTCCCTTCTCCAACTCATTTTACAGATTAGGAAACTGAGACAAACAGGTGTAAGTGACTTGCCTGGAGTCACACAGCTAGTAAGTGTTTGAGGCCAAATTTAAACACAGTAAGATGAGTTTTACTGACTCCAGTCCTGGTATTCTATCCATTGTACCACCTAGCTGCCCCAAGGTAAAGTATAGTGGGTATTTAATAAATGTCTATTGAATGAATGAATGTATAAATTCAAGTTTTAAATGAGAAAATTATTGCTATCCAAAGGATTTAGAACTATAAGGAACCTTATGCAACATCTACTCCAGTACTTGGATCAATTAGAGTTTAATGGAGGAAATGACAATTGAGTTGAGCCTTAAAGGATAAGTAAAATAAACAGCGATGATGGGAGGAATGGAGCTTTCCAGGGGTAGGAGATGATAGGAGCAAAGGGCCGTAGAGAAAAGCATAAACAGTGATGATGGGAGGAACAGAGCTTTCCAGGGGTAGGAGATGATAGGAACAAAGGGTCATACATAAAAGCATACAAAAGCCATATATAGGAGGAATAAGTAGCTCACTTTATCTGTAGTACACAGTATGTGGACCGCATGGAGAGGACAATAAGATTGGAAAGATAAGTTGGCCTCATAGTATTGAGTCTAAGAAGTCTGAACCTTATTTGGGAAGCTGTAGGGAGCCATAGAAGGTCTTTTAACCATGACGATCAACATCTGCACATATTCTCGCTTAATTGGCAATGATTCAGGAGCAGCAGTTAAGAGCACCGGCTTTGCAATCAAAGGATCTTAGTACCTATGGACTGAGAGCAAATGATTTAACTTTCCTGCACATTTGTAAAATGAGGCTGAATCAGAAACCCCCTGAGAGCCAATCTATTGAGAAAAGAAAAAAATTCCCTTATTGGCTATGTTAAAAAAAATATATATATATATATTTAACATAGCCAATAAGGGAATTTATATATATATATATATATATATATATATATATATATATATATATATATACCCCGAGGGAAACTAAGTGGTGTAGTGGATAGAGTGCCAGACTTAGAGTCAGGAAGACTCATTTTGTGTTTTCAAATTTGGCCTCAGACACTTACTACCTGTGTGACCCCAACCAAGTCACTTATTCCTGTCTGCCTCAGTTTTCTCATCTGTAAATGAGCTGGAGAAGGAAATGGCCAAACCCCAAATAGAGTCACAAAGAGTAAAACACAACTTAAAAATGTCTGGATGGCAACAACTGTACCCTGGATCCAGGGTCTCCCTGTCAGGAGGTGGATAGTATGCTTCATCATCTGTTCTCTGTAATTGTAGATACTTATTGCATTAATTGGAGTTACTGAAATTTTCAAAGTTTGATTTTACAGTTTTGTTTGTTCTCTAGGTTCTTCTAGTTTTAAATGTTCCATTGGTTTACACAAGTCTACAAAATTTCATAATATAATATGAATTGTTAAATTTTTATAATAAATATATGATAAATAGAATTTTAAATATAAGTGTAACTAATAAGTCTTTTATTACATAGTATGAAGTGTTCCTATAATTCTGTTCACTTCATTCACTATTAATTTGTGCTAGTTTTTCCATATCTCTTTGAAGTGATCTATTTCCTTATTTTTTTACAGGACAGTTGAGTTCAATTACATTTGTATGCCACAATTTGTTCAGCCATTCCACAATGGATGGTTATCCCCTTGTTTTCTAATTTTTATCACAACAAAATAGAGCTGCTCTAAATATTTTTGTACATATAGGACTTTTCCCTAATTCTTTGATCTCTTGGGTATAGACCTAGACATGTAGGATAAATGTACTGCTTTTCAGAATAGTTGTACCTTATCATTGTACTTATTCACAGGTCCATCAACAATGCATCAATGTTCCTATTTTCCTACAGCTCTTCCAACATTTCTCTTTTGTTTTTGTCATCTTTGTCACTCTGATGGATGTGACATGGAGTATCTGAATTGCTATAATTTGCGTTTCTCTAATTAGCAATGATTTGGAGCAGTTTTTCATATGGCTATAGATAGTCTGAGTTTCTTCCCTTGAGAATTACCCATTCATATTCTTAGACTGTTTATCAGTTGGAGAATGAATCTTATTCTTATAAATTTGAATCAGTTCTTTATTATCTTGGAAGATTTTTATCAGAAACTTACTTTACAAACTTTCCTCTCCAGTTGTTTCAATTTTAACCTTAGTTTTTTTGGTTTTATTTGTGCAAACCCATTTTATCTTATGTAATCAAAATTACCCATTTTATTTTCTGTGATCCTCCCTCACTCCCTTATTTAGCCATGAACTTTTCCTCTATCTGTAAATCTGTTAGGTAATTTTTCCCCATATGTGTATGATTTGTTTATGATATAAGCTTTTGCATATAGTTAATGTATCCATTTAGATGTCATGCCTTGACACAAGGTGTGACGTGTTGATCTAATTACTTCCCTATTGCTGTCCAATTTTCCTAGTACCTTTTATGTAATAGTGAGTCCTTATCCTAATAACTGGGGTACTTATGTTTATTGCATCTTAACTACAAGATTTGCTTGCTTCTGTATGTTACGTATCAAATCTGTCCAGTGTCCATCTATTTTTTTAACAAATTAATTTTTAGTTTTCAACATCCACTTCCATAAGATTCCTTTCCCTCTTTCCCCCTCTCCAGATCATACGCAATCTGATATAGGTTCTACATATATATTCATGTTAAACATATTTTCATGTTGGTCATATTGTAAAGAAGACTTAGAAACAATGGGAGGAACCATAAGAAAGAAGAAATAAATGTGTGTGTGTGTGTGTGTGTGTGTGTGTGTGTGTGTGTGTGTGTACACGGTGGGGGGGAAGGGGGAGGGAGAGAGGGAGAGAGCGAGCCCAATAGCATGCTTCAATCTGCATTCAGACTCCATAATTGTTTTTCTGGATGTGGATGGCCTTTTCCATCGTTAGTCTTGGAGATGTTTTGGATCTTTGCATTGCTGGAAAGAACCTATTCTATCAAAGTTAGTCTTCACACAATGTTGCTGTTGCTGTGTACATTATTCTCCTGGTTCTGCTCCCCTCACTCAGTATCAGCTCATGTAAGTCTTTCCATGTTGTTCTGAAATCCATCTGCTCATCATTTCTTATGGAATAATAGTATTTCATTACATTCGTGTACCACAACTTGTTTACCCATTCCCCAATTGATGGACATCCCCCCAGTTTCTAATTCTTGCTCACCACAAAATGAGCTGCTATAAATATTTTTGTATATTGGGTCTTTTTCCTGTTTTTTTTTTCTTTTATGATATCTTTGGGATATAGCCCTAGAAGTGCTATTGCTGGGTCAAAGGGTATGCAGTTTTATAGCCCTTTGGGCTTAGGTCCAGAGTGGTTGGATCAGTTCACAACTTCACCAACAATGCATTAGTGTTCCAAGTTTCCCACATCTCTAACATTTATCATTTTCCTGTTTTGTCATGTTATCCAATCTGATAGGTGTGAGATGGTACTTCAGGGTTGTTTTGATTTGCATTTCTCTAATCAATAGTGATTTAGAGCATTTTTTCAATATGACTGTGTATAGCATTAATTACTTCTTCTGGAAACTGCCTGTTCATATCCTTTTGCCATTTATCAAGTGGGGAAGGAATTGTATTCTTATAAATTTGATTCAATTCTCTATGTATTTTTAAAAATGAGACCTTTATCAGAGACATTGACTGTAAAGGCTTCCTGCTTCCCTTCTAATTTTGGTTGCATTGGCTTTGTTTGTGCAAAAACTCTTCAATCTAATGTAACCAAAATCATCTATTTTACATTTCATAATGTTCTCTGTCTCTTGTTTGATTATAAATTCTTCCCTTTTCCATAGATCTGACAGGTAAATTATTCCTTGCTGTCCTAGTTTGCTTTTACTATGAATCTTTATATCTAAATCACATACCCATTTTGACTTTATCTTGGTATGTGGCATAAGGTGTTGGTCTATGCCTAGTTTCTGCCATACTACTTTGCAGTTTTCCCAACAGTTTTTGTTAAAATAGTGATTTTTTTTATCCCAGAAGCTGGAATCTTTGGATTTAGCAAATAGTAGATTAGTGCAGTCATTGGCTATTGTGTCTTGCATACTTAACCTATTTCACTGATCCACCACTCTATTTATTAGCCAGTACAAAGTCGTTTTGATGATTGCTGCTTTATAATACAATCAAAGATCAAGTACAGCTAGACTACCCTCCCTTGCATTTCTTTTCATTAATTCCCTTGATATTCTGAACTTTTGTTTTTCCAGAAAAGTTTTGTTATTATTTTTTCAAGTTCTATAAAATATTTTTTTGGTAATTTGATTGGTATGGCACTGAATAAATAAATTAATTTAGAGAAAATTGTCATTTTTGTTTATTAGCTCAATCTACCCACAAGTAATTAATATTTTTATAGTTATTTAGATCTGACTTTATTTGTGTGAAAAGTGTTTTGTAATTGTGTTCATATAGTTCCTGGATTTGTCTTGGCAGGTATACTTCCAAATATTTTATTTTGTCTACAGTTACTTTAACTGGAATGAAAACAATAATTAGGAACTATGTTGCTCGTAAAATTTGCCCATAAATTTGAAGTCTTAGTGAATGGATGAATATTTACTAGAATATAAATTGCCTAGATTAACAGAAGAGGAAATAAAATACTTATATAACCCCATTTCAGAAAAATATATTGAATAAGCCATCATTGAGCTTACTCAGAAAAAATCTCCAGGGCAAAATGGATTCGCAAGTGAATTTTATCAGACATTGCAAGAACAGTTAGTTCCAATACTATATAAACTCTTTGGGAAAATGGGCAAGGAAGGAGACATGTTAAATTTTTTTATGATACAAATATGGTCCTGATATCTAAACCAGGAAGAGCCAAAACAGAGAAAGAAAATTATAGACCAATTTTCTTAATGAATATAGATGCAAACATTTTAAATAGCAGAAATTATATGATTATATCAATAGATAAAGAAAAATCTTTTGACAAAATACAAAACCCATTCCTATTTAAAAAGAAAAAACACTAGAGAGCATAGGAATAAATGGAGTCTTCCTTAAAACGATAGGTAGCATCTATCTAAAAGTATCAGCAAGCATTATATGCAATGGGGATAAGCTAGAGCACTTTCAGTAAGATGGGGGAGGTAAAGCAAGGATGTCCATTATCACCACTGTTATTCAATATTGTACTAGGAATGATAGCTTTGTCAATTAGAGAAGAAAAAGAAATTGAAGGAATTGGAATAGGCAAAGAAGAAACAAAGTCATCACTTTTTGCAGATGATATGATGATCTATTAAGAGAATCAAGTAAAAAAATTACAAATATTAGCTACCTTAACTTATTTCTTGTTTCTTTTGTGGTTAGATTTACCTAGTTCTGAGGAGAGGTTGAAGTCCCTCATTAGTGTAGTTTTGTTATCGATTTCTTCCTGTAATTCCCATAACTTATCCTCTAAGAATTTGGATGCTATATCACTTGGCGCCTGTATGTTTAGGTGTTATTACTTCATTGTCGCTTGTACCTTTTATCATGATGTAGTTTTCTTCCTTATCTCTTTTAATTAGATCTATTTTTCCTTTTGCTTTGTCTGAGATCTAGATTGTTATCCCTGCTTTTATTACTTTTGCTGAAGCATAATATATTATCCTCCAGCCTTTTACCTTTACTTGGTAGGTATCTCTCTGCTTCAAATGTATGTCTTGTAAATGACATGTTATTTATTTCACTCTCTCTGCTTCTGTTTTATGGGACAGTTCATCCCATTTACATTCCCAGTTATGATTCCTGTCTGCATCTTTCTCTCCACCCTATTTCCCACCCTGTCTATGCTTTTCTCTTTCCTTTCTCCCTTTCTCACCTCTCTAGAGTTTTGTTTCTGAACACTTTCTCCTTTAATTTGCCCTCCCTTCTATCAGCCCCCTCTCTTTTCTTTCCTCTTTCCCCTCCTACTTCCTATAGGGTAATTTAGATTCCTATACCTAATTGAGCATGTTATTTCCTCTTTGAGCCAACTCTGATGAGACTAAGGTTCTAAGAATGCTCATTTCCCTCCCATCTTTCCCTCTACTGTAATAGATATTTGCACCTCTTCATGTGATGTAATTACCCTTTTCTGCCTCCTCCTTTCCTCTTGTCTCAGTACAATCCCTTTTAACCACTTAATTAGATGTTTTCTCATCACATCAGAGTCAACTTATACTTATGTTCTCCATCTGTGTATACTCCTTTTAAATGTCATAATAAAGATACAGTTATCAATAATTACAAATATCATCTTCCTAGGTAGGGATGTAAACAGTTTACCCTTTTTGAATAACATGTTGGATTCTTTTTTCTTTCCTATTTACCTCTCTTGAGTCTTTTATTTGCAGATCAAATTTTCTGTTGAGCTGTGGTCTTTTCATCAGGAAGGTTTGAAAGTTCTCTATTTCATTGAATGTCATGTCCTCCCCTTAAGGATTATGTACAGTTTTGCTGGGGTGTTGATCCTTGGCTGTAATCCAAGCTTCTTTGCCTTACCAAATATCATATTCTAAGCTCTCTGATCTTTTAATGCAAGGTCCTACATAATCCTGACTCTGGTTCCTTGATATTTAAATTGTTTCCTTCTGACTTCTTACAGTGTTTTCTCCTTGACCTGACAATTCAGGAATTTAGCTACGATATTCCTTGGTGTTTCCATTTTGGGACCTCTTTCAGGAGGATATCAGTGGATTCTTTTAATGACAATTTTGCCCTCTGGTTTTTGGATCTCAGACAATTTTCCTTGATGATTTCTTGAAAGATATTGACCAGGTTCTTTTTTTCATCATAGTGTTTAAGTAGAACAATAATTCTTAAATTCTCTCTCCTGGATCCATTTTCCAGGTCAGTTGTTTTTCCAATTAGGTATTTTATGTTTTCTTTTTTCTATTTTTTTCATTCTTTTGATTTTGTTTGATTAATTCTTGATGTCTTATAGAGTAATTAGCTTCCACTTGCCCAGTTCTAATTTTTAACAAATTGTTTTCTTCAATTAGCTTTTGTATCTCTTTTTCCATCATCCCCATTTTACTTTTTAAGAAGTTCTTCTCTTCAGTGAATTTTTGTGCCCCATTTTCCATTTGGTCAGTTCTACTTTTTAAGGAGTTGTTTTCTTCAGTGTACTTTTTTTCCAATCAGCTAATTGTATTTTTTCAGGAATTATATTCTACAGTCAATTTTTGTCCTTCCTTTTCTAAGCTATTGACTCTCCCTTGCATACCTCTCATTTCTTTCCAAATTTTTCTTCTACCTCTCTTATTTGACTTTTAAAATCCTTCTTGAGCTCTTCCAAGAAGACTTTTGGGACTTGAGATAAGTTCATATTCCCCTTTGAGGTTTCAGATGTGAGTATATTGACAGTGTTGGCCTCTAATGAATTTGTGTTTTGATCTTCCCTGTCCCCATAGAAAGAATCTGTGGATGTTGTCCGTTTCTGCTTTTTGCTCATGATGTTTGCCTATTTCTTGGTTTTTAAAGTTGAGCTCTCCTGCTGGAGCTCAAGAGGCACTTACCCAAGCTTCTTGTGCTGGGGGCCTGGGACCTGGTCAGTAGCTTTGTATGCTGGGACCTCACATGCTGGCAACTGGAGGCTTTAGGGCACTGGGAGCAGCAACACTGAAGGTTTTGGGAGTGGGGGTGGGACCTGGCTCCTAGAGGATACCTGTTCACCCTGGCTGCTCTGAAGCACTGCAGAGTTTGACTGTAGGAGGACACTTGCCAGCTGGTGCATATTTTAGTTTTCCAGGTTGGAGTCTCCTGGTTCCCCAGCCTTTACCAAACCACTTGGGGCATCCTGGTTTTGGCACTTGTCTGCTCAACCACTCTGGGATTTAGGATCTCCTGCTGGTTTGCTGAGGTGGACCCTGCCACTAGCTTGCTGGGATGCATCCTATCTTGTACTGCTCCCTTTCAGGGTAGCTAGGTGGTACAGTGGATACAGCACCACTGCAAGAGTCAGGAGGACCTGAGTTCAAATCTCACCTCAGACACTTGACACTCACTAGCTGTGTGACCTTGGGCAAGTCACTTAACCCCAATTGCCTCATCCTGGGTCTCCAGTCATCCTGAGGAATATCAGGTCACTGGATTCAGATGGGTCTGAAGGAGAAGTGAGGCTGGTGACCTGCATAGCCCTCCCTTGCTCAAAACAAAGTCAAGTGCAAGTCATGTCATTATTTCTCTGATAGCATGGTCTTCTTCAACAATGAAGGATGAACACACATTGCTCCCTTTCTATCACAGCAGGAGGGATCTTTCCCATTAATCCTCCACATCTCCCAGGATAAAAGGCTGTTGTACCCCTTGCTTCTGCTGGCTCAACTGTTCCAGGACTTTTCATGGGGCAGTATTTTCGAGGTTTTTAGAGGTCCGTAAGGGAGTGTGAGAGTGACTTACTGCTTACCCTGTGATCCTGGGTCCTCGAAGTCTGTCCTATTTTTTAGCCTATTTTTAAACAGAGTTAAATTATCTTTATAATTACTGCTTTGTCAATCAGTAAACATTTATTAAGCACCTATTCTGTGCCAGGCATGGTGTCAATTGCTGGCTTTATAAAAGCAGGCAAAAGGCAGTTTCTGCTCTCAAGAAGTTCATAATCAAATGGAGGAGACAACAAGCAAACAAATATGTAGACACAAATTATATACAAAATAAATAGAGAATAATTAAAAACAAGGAACGCCCTAGAATTAAGGTGCCTTGGGAAAGGCTTCGCACAAAAGATGGAATTTTAGTTGGGATTTAAAAGAAGCCAGGGAAGCCAGGAGGAAGACATGAGGAGGGAGAGCATTCCAGTCACGAGGGACAGCTAAGAAAATGCTAGGAAGAAGGGAGAGATGGAGTGTCTTGTTTGTGCAATAGCAAGGACTACTGTGACTAGATTGGGGAGTATATGGTGGGGAGTAACATACAAGAAGTCAAGAACAGTGGAAGGGGGAAAGGTTGTGAAATATAATTTGTGATCTGGTACTGCTAGGACTTCCTTCATTCCTACTTTTTATTGGGTTGACTCATCCTACCCAGCAAATTGTTCAGTTCTATATTTCCCCTTTTATCTGTTTCTCTTTAATATGTGTCTAATACTGAGAGAGGAACATTTAGGTTTCCTGCTATAATTGGCTTTGTCTTCTAGTAATTATTTAATTTTTCCTTTATGAATTCAGATGTTAAGACCTTTAGAGCATATAAGTTTAATATTGATAGTGTTTTTTTGTCTGTGGTCACAGTCATCATATTTAGTTTCCTCATTTTTTTCTTTTTGTGTTGTGAATGTATGTGCTTTGTTTGATGGAATGATTGCAATTACTGCTCTTTTTGGATTCACTTGATGTGTACTAAATTTTGTTTCAGCTTCTCATATTTATTATGTGTATACCTATATTTTTAAAATATGTTTCCTGTAAGCAACTACTTATAGCATGTTGTTTTCCAGTTTGTTACTCTTTCATTTTTTTAAATTTAGTGTTTTGATTAAATTAAATCTTTAGCTTAATTTTGATTCATTTTTAAAATTATTAGTTAGGTTTATATTTAATTCCAAGTATCAATAATATCGTGTTTTGTTTTGGTTTTTTATGAATTAGGATTTTTTTTATTTTCTTCCTTTGTAAAGACAGTGATTTATTTTTCTGTTTCCACAGGCTCTTTCTTTCACCCAGATGCCTCCCACTTTCCATTTGCCACCCCTTGTCCTATGGAGATTTGCCTAACAGACTAATTCTTTATCTTCTTCTTTTACCTAGCTATCCAATTCTTATCTATTTTTTTCCCTCTTAGTTAAGCAAAATTCCCTTTTAGTTTTTCAATTCTTTGCCTTTTTCAAAAAAAGATTACTTTATCTCATTTTCTTTATTAATTTTTCTTTCTTTATTAATTTTTTTTCTATTTCTGTCTAGTTTAAACTTTTACTCTTTGATTCATGGTCCTTATTATACTTTGTTATTCTATTTTTGGTCTCTGTTTTCTATTTCTCATGGAAACTAAGTTTTTAAGGTACTGATTTTGAGTTTCCTTATCTAAATAGTTTTTGTGTTATTATCTTGTAGATCTTACTCTATATTCCCTACCTTTTTTTCCTGTTTTATCTCTGTCTTTGAAATATCAGTTCCTGTAGGGAATAGAATGGGTAGAATTATTGCCTCATGGTAGAAATTTTCATGTGTAATTGATTACACAATTCATTACTACTTCTTCCCTTCGCTGTGGTCATTTTGCATTTTCAATGAGATCTCCTTTCTGGGAGATCCCTCCCACCATCTGGATTCTGGGTGCCACCAGGACTTCCTATTCCCCTTAACCTCAGGTAGATTGGTGTCCATGGAGACTCCATACTCTCTCAGAGATAGAGGTTTCTTTGAGCACCAGATCCCTGCAGGTTATATCCATTATAAGGTCTTTATCTCCAAATACAGAATATTTGTGTCCCTCACATGGGAGGGTTCTTCAATAGGATCTCCTCCCTCCAATGAATTGAGATTGTCTTTTCCCTCTCTGTTTTTTCAATTCCTCTCTTTGCCATCTTTGCTCATTCTCCTTCTTTCCTAAGACACTACCACAATTATTTTTTCATTGCTTGTAATTGTGTTGTTTACTATTAACTTGATTAGAATACATCACACATTTCTCTGTATTCCCTTCCCCCTTTTTATCACATTCCCATTCTGTATTTTAGTCAATGGTGTTTGGGGCCTGATTCTCCACCATTATTCGATTTAAGGCCTACTTTCACCGTTATCTTCTTCTGTATTTTAAGAAAGAAATCTCTTATCGTAGTTTTCTTGTTAGTTTGTTGCTAATGTTTTAAGTTTAGCTGTCTTCCTCTTACTAATTATTTTTCCTTTTCATATTTTTTTCTGAGGTTCTTTATTTCCATTTTTTACCTTTATGTTGTCTGAGTTGTTAGCAAAGTAAATAATTTACTTGCGAGGTTTGTTTTTGGTAGGAATGCTTCCAATGCTTCTCTTATTGAATGTCCACCATTTTTCATTAATGATTAATTGACATTAATTGACACACCATAATCAAGTTTACAAGCTTATATGTTACCTTGGGTATCATCTTGAATTTCTTTGTTTTTCAAGATCACATTAGTATTTTATTTTCTGTGTTCAGAAGTTTTGGGAAATTTCCTTGTATTATTTGCTGCATTAAAATGCATTTTTTAAATTTCATCATCTGTTTCTGGGTGATCATTGAACTTTAAATTATCTCTATGCAGCCTGTCTTCAAGATGAATAGAGTTATATGTTCTTTTAACTCTACTCTTTTGGGTTTCTCCATCATGCCTCCATGAGCCTCATCATTCTGGGTGATTTTATCACCCTTGTTATTCAGACAACATCAGGGTCCTCTGCCTCTGATTGGAGGATGGATTGAAGAGCTCTTCCCAATACCTCTTTTTAAGGAAAGCACCAATGCTATGCCTTAATTTCTCATCTAGATGTGTTCTTTTGGACTTCCCTGTCATATCCTAGCAACGGGTACCTTCACCTCCTTTTTCAGCTTCGGTGTTTGTGTGTGTGTGTGTGTATGTGTGTGCTGTGTTGTGTTCCCCTTATTAGATTGTAAACCCTTTGAAGGCAAGGACTGTCTTTCTTTTTTGTATTTATATTTCTCAAACTTAGCACAGTGACTAGCACTTGGGAGGCACTTAATTAATATTATTGACTGACTAAATGTTATTACATCCTACCTCTTTTCTTCCAAGAATAACTAGCAATAATTAGTAATAACTAATGTTAATACTTTCTGCTTCTTTAGATTTTCCTTCACTTCCATGTATTTATATTGTCAATCAGGTGTTGTCTTTTTTGAGTCTTTGGACCTATTCTCCACTTTGGATTCAAATTTTTCTAATCTGCCAATTATTTCTACTTTGCAGACCACAAATTCAGCTTTCATGATTTTTGTTTCTCTCTCGAACTCTAAGAGAGCATCCCATTGTGGTTTCGTGCTCTTTTGGCAACCACAGAGTCTTCTGGCTGGCTCATCAGGTGTTGGTTTCTTTTCTTTTTCTTGCAATGTTTATTCAGACATGTTTGGACTTATAGAATGTCTTCCTTTCTCTTGTCAATATCTTTCCTATTGATTTATCTCATGTTACTTAAGGTTTTTTAATGAGCTTTTTACCTTCTGAGATTTAGTCCTTTTCTTCCTATTCCCCCATTGCTCATTTTTTCTTCACCTTTGATGTGAAATCTTGCAAATGCTGGATTTCAAAGCTATCTCAGCCAGTTCAGAACCAGGACTTGGGAATTCACTTTTCATCAACCTCAGTCACTGCCCCAAATAATTTCTTTGACTATGGAACTGGCCCCAGCTGGGTACCAGTCCCCTTCCGGATTTGTATAACTAGATATAAACTGGCACCCTGCTCTAATTCCATCCATTTTTTACTTCTCTGGCATAGCAGAGCTTCAGTGAAATGGTTGCTTTCCTGTGCCAATTACCTTCTCCATACAGAGGTCTGGTGGGCAGAGATGAGTTCTGTTGCTTGTTGCCGCAGAATGACAGTATGAGAAGAAGTTCTTGGGAGTGTGCGTAAGAGTGAGACTGGAACAGCAAAGGAATCTCAGCAAAAGCTGAGTGGATCTCAGTGGATCCTATTGTGCTGTCCTAGTATGTGTGCTAGTGCAAGAGGTATTGGTGAGTGAACTTGGTATCAGTTAGCAGTCTGTGCTATTAACTCATAAGTTATTAACTTGTAAGAGTTTTTATATCTTAGCCTTTGGAAACAGCTGCAATTCCTTTATCTTTTAATGGTAATTCTTATTTTGGGGATGGGTAAAAATCAGAAAAAAAAGTCTAGTTTTCAGTTTCATGAGTTGCATGACCTAGAAGTCACCCAAAGTTTTTCTTTGATGACTTGTTGATCATATCGTTTGCTCACTTATGGATAAAGATTCTTATCTTTATACATTTATATGAATCTCCTTCAAGTTCCTTATGGGAGATATTTGAGCCAAAGATTTTTTTTCCCCCTAATCAGTGGTTTCACTTCTTATCCCAGCTTCATTGAATTTGTTTATGGAGAAGCCTTTTAATTTTGTGTAATCAGAATGATGAGTTTTACTTTTTAGGGTCTCCTCTGTCTCTTAATTATTTAAAAATTCTTTTTCTCACCATAGTTATAAATTTAATACAATGAATATGTATTAAGCCCCCTTCATATAAAAGATACTGCTGAGAATATCAGATAAGAAAGAAAATAATGACCTACACTCGAGAACTTGCATTCTACTAAGAGCGATGTAATGTGGAGAGAGAACAAAGTAAAATGCAGCTAGGGAATAAAGACGGTAAAGGAAAGATCAGACAAAATGTTTTTGGGATATCTGAAGAGAAGAGAGTACTAATAATTGGGAGGTCAGGGAAGGTAATAGAGGAGGTAACATCTGAGCTGAACCTTGAGTAATATCATACCAGGCTCTGGTGGGGGGGAATTCTGAAGGGTCTCTGAACCCAAAATAACTGAGTTTGGGTCTGGGTGGAGCTTAAACCCCAGAGGGATCATTTTCTTTCTTTGATTTCTATCCTTGATTGTGTTTCCATCTCAGTAAAATTCCAGGGAAAACTCTTAAAAGTTTAGATATGGTTCATGTCTTGCTCATGGTCACACAGGCCATTTTAGAGGTGGACTTATACCTAGGTTTTCCAAGCCCCAGAGTCAACTCTCTATCCCATGCTGAGTCCATAACTCTCATTAGACTCTTGAAGAAGATATCTTTTACTGAAGAAAAACTACCTACTCAATGGTTACTTTAGACTTGTACTGTTGGTGGTATTGCAGATACTACAACAGTATCATGAAGGTTTGACAATGTCCCAGCCCTTCATGGCATACCTTTGGTCCTCCAGGTATACTGTCTTTAGGAACGGTCATAAGGTAATTCCCAAGGTGCCAGCCTCCATTTTTAGAATGTCTAGCCTTTGACCTTTGGAATCAGAAAGGCAGAAGAAGGCAGGCAGGAATTGAAAGTTCAGAAATTTTATGCACCATGAGTATGCACAGACAGTTTGATCTCATAGGAAAATACATCTCCCCTTCTACTCCTCATTGCGCTCTAGTCAGAAAGTCCAGAAGAAAAGGTGTAAAAGGAGTGGACTTGTTTCACAATGCAGTATTTCTGACCACATAGAAAGTTAATTGTCCAATAAATCTCTATCTCCTTCACCCTCCATCAGTCATTACCAATCTTTATAAAGAGCCATGTGAGGGGTATCCTGGAGTTGGTTCAAACCATTGAGAGAATTGTTAAATTTTCAGGATGGGCATTTGCACTTCAGAAAATCAGCAAATGCTAAAAAACCAGAGCTGGATTTATTGTTTTGTTGATTGTTCAACATTAAAAAAGTCATAGAGATAATGTTAATGAAGCAGATCAAACTTAAAAGTGTGAATACCTACTTTTTTTTTAAACAAATGTGTGTTAAACATTTAACAGCATACCCCTGATCATGATAGAAATGAATCACCTTTAAATTCAAAGGAAAAAGACATGTTTCCTTATTTTTTCCAAGACAATTATTAGTTTTTCAGCTGTTTACAGTGTGTCTTCCTTTTAGTGATTTTTGCATTAAAAATAGTGTAGTTGCTCATTATCCTTTTTGCGGTCCTAATTTGTTTCAGTTTGCATCAGATCATAGAAATCTTCTCATGTTTCTCCAAATGCTTCATGTTTGCCTTTTTCTTATTGAGCAATAATATTCCACTGTATCAATATGCATGTTTTTCAGGCATTCTTCATCTAGCTATCTAGGATGTTTCCTTACGGTAGTATTTCTTTTGCTCTGGCTTCTACTACAGAAATCCAAAATATTGAAGATTAAACCCATACCTGCCATATAGCCTATTATCCCAAGAGACTATGGAACTCTTTAGTGAGATCTCAAAAGGGAGTGATTTAGGAATTCTTCTGATATTTCTGCTGCTTTGCATTTGAAAATCTTGTGTTAAAAATGCCTTTGGGCTTTCATTGTTTATATAACTAATATGTATTCCAGAGCAGCGAATACTATCAGAATCCGAGCATATAAAAGAGAAGTGAGAGTGGTCACAGAAATGTGACAGGACCTTTTGTAGCAAGAGCCCACGTCAGAGGGTGAATCACATAGTATTGCAGAAATAAAGGAAATGTGGTTGCATGGGGAAATACAACCCCTGCCTACTCCCCAAGAATGAGAGTGCTGTTCATTTTTTTTTCCAGTGGAGGGATATGTTGGATTATCAAGAGTACCCAGCTGTCAATTACTTTCAGAGTCAGGAAGCTTGGGTGATGGGCTAAACCTATTTTTTCTCAAAATGAGTGATCCCCACATAGTAGTCTTAATGCAGGTAGTCCTAGCTCTTCTGATATAAATTTCTTCAAAAAAGGAATATTGTGTTTGTCTCTTTGAAGTCACTGGAAACATTAGAATGAGTAGAAAAAATGAGAACTAAAGTGTGGGTGTTGCTTAAGTCTACCAATCAACAGACGTTTATTAGGCACTATTTATATGCCAACTACTGTGCTAAGTGTTGAGGAAACAAAGCAAGGTCAAAATACAACCTTACCAAAAAGAGCTCTAAAGGGACTTAACAGTCAGAATTGACAAGTACAACGATAAGTAAATACAAAATACAGATAACCACAAAGTAATTTGAGGGCTGGTGAAGGGGATCACTTATGGAAGGATAAGGAAAGGTCTCTTTTAAGAAGTTGCACTTGACCTGAGCCACTTTGGAGGAAGTGAGGGATTGTACAGTCAGAAGGAATAGGGGAGAAAAATGGGAGACGGAATGTCATGTTTGGGTAAGAACAAGTAGAGCAGTTCAGGTGGAATGTTGAATACATGAAGAAGAATGTGTAACAAGTCTAGAAATATGGGTTAGAGCAGATCATAAAGAACTTTAAATGCCAGACAGAGTTTTTGATTTATCTTAGAAGCAATAGGAAACCACATTGGAGTCTTTTGAACCAAGTCTGGACTTTTAAGAATACCAGTATGTGTTATGCAGAATATAGATTGGAGAGGATAGAGACTGAATGTAAAGAGATCAATTACAGGCTATGTAGTATTTCAGGTGAGAGGTGAGGAGACCCTGGATTAGGGTGGTTAGGTGTAACTAGAGATTTTGCTTTCCTGTAGTTCTCTTCTCTTTCTGACCAATCTTTTTCAGTGTTCTTTGCTGAATCATCCTCTACCTTCTACCCACAAACTATAAATTTATCCCAAGACTGGGCATCTTCTTACGTTTTCTGAACCCTCACCTGGTGACTTCATTGATTACTACCATGGATTTATCTTTATGTATACACTATAGATGCACAGATTTATGCGTATAGCTCTTGTTTGCAATGTGAGACTCATCATTAACTCCATGCTTACTCAGCCTGCATATCCAATCAGATGCCACATTTGTCCCTGTCTTCCCAGCAAATCTACCACCATTCTTCAGACTGTTCCCACCTCTTTTCTGAACTATTGGCAGTAGCCTAATTGTTTTCCCTACCTTAAGTCTTCCCTCTCTCCAGCTATCCTCTATACCAGCAGTGTCAATCTTAAACAGAAATGTGGGAAAATTCTAGCTGAGAAAAACACATATTAACATTTTTATTTTGCTAAACATTTCCTAATTACATTCAATCTGGTTAGACTATAGACTGTTTCATTCACCCAGATGTTTGACATATTTGTACCACACTGCCAAAGTGATTTTCCTAAAGCATAGGTCATTCTCCTACTTAAAATCTATTGGCTCCCTATCACTTCTAGGAATTCCTGTTTGACATTTAAAGCCCTTTACAACTTGGCCCCAATTTCCCTTTCCAGTCATATTACACATTACTCCCCTTCTCTCAAGCTATCATTTTTCATCATACAGGACACTCCATTTTCCATCTCCATGCTTTGGATTTTTCCCCCATGCAGTGTTTTTTTAACTTTGACCTCCCAACAGCTTTCCTTCAAAAACAGAAGAATTTTCATTTTTAAGATGGAAATAATAGTATCTTTTGTATAATATTTTAAAGTTTGTAAAGTGCTTTATGCATGTGGTCTCATTTGATCCTTACAACCCTATAAGATCAGATAAGGAAACTGAGGCTGAGAAAGTTTAAATGACTTACCCCGTGTCGTACACCTAAACATGTATCTGAGGCAGGATTTGAACACAGGCCTTCCTGACTCCAAGTGTAGCATTTATCTGCTTCATGAAGTCTTTCCTAAACCCCCTAACTGCTACCACCCTTTTTCTCATAATATTTTGTATTTATTTTGTGTCTTAACTTTTTGTGTATATTCTCTCCTCTGAAGGAATTTAAATTCCTTAAGTTTTCATTTTTGTCTCTGTATTCCCAGGACATAGCATAATATCTAGCATGTAGATAAAATACAATTAATACTTGTGGATTAATTGATTAATTCAGTTAGTACTATGCACTCAACATCATTAATGTCATCTCTATCAAGCATATATCTGGTTGTTATAGATCTAGCTTGATATTAATATCAATCTGTAAACATTTATTAAGTGTCTACCATGAGCTAGGCACTATGATATCAAAAGGAGAGAAAAGACAGTTCATGCCCTCAAGAAGCTCTTAGCCTAATAGGGGAGAACACATGCAAACAAATATATACAAACAAGTTACATACAGGATAAATAGGAAATAATAGAAAACACCAAAGTTAAGAGGAGTTAGGAAAGGTTACCTGTAAAAGATGGGATTTTAGTTGACATTTGAAAGTTGCCAGGGAAGTAAGTAGTCAGCATTCCTGATGTGGGGCAGCCAGGAAAATGCTCAGAGCTGAGAGATGTATCTTGTTGGTAGAATGACCAGGAGGCCAGAGTCAGAGAGTATTGGGTTGGACGAATGGAGAATAAGATGTCAGAAGAGGTAAGGTAAGACTAAGTTAAGGTAGGAAGGAGGTTTTGAAGGGTTTGAATGCCTGGAGATTTATATTTGATCCCAGAGATGATAGGGAGCCTGGTGTTTATTGAATAGTAGGATGATGTGCTTGTACCTGCCCTTTAGGAAAGTCACTTCAGTGACTGAATAGAAGATGGATTGGAGTGAGGCAAGCTGATCCACCAACAAGCAAATTGCATTGATCCTAGTAATGAGGGCCTGTACCAGAATGGTAGCAGTATCAGAGGAAAGAAAGGGACATACTTGAAAAGTGTTGCAAAGGTAAAATCAACAGACTTTGGCCAGAGATTGGATATTGTAACTGAGTGATAGTGAGGAGACTAGGATGACATCTGGTTTGTGAGACTGAGGATCTGAGAGGATGGTGTTGTCAAGTGGAGGATTTAGGGGGATATGTTGAGTTTAAGATATCTGCTGGGCTTTGTAGTTCAAGATAACTGAGAGGCAGTTGGAAATGTGAGAATGGAGGTCGACAGAGAGATTGGGACAAGATAGGTAGATTTGAGAATCAATCAGTATAGAGATGGCAGTTAAATCCATGGGAGCTGTTGAGATCACCAAGTTAAGTGGTATAGAGGGAAAAGAGAAGAGGGCCTAGGACAGAACCATGAAGAATACCTATAGAATACCTGTGATCTCGATGAGAATTTGGCAAAGGAGACTGAGAAGAAGCAGTCAGAGCAGTAGGATGCGAACCAGGATAAAGTGGTACCCCAAAAACCTAGAGAGAGGAGAATATCAAAGGGACGGGGTGATAACATGTGTCAAAGGCAGCAGAGAGGTCATGATAAATGAGAACTGAGGAATGACTAATGAATTTGGCCCCTAAGAGATTACTGGTAACTTTGCAGAGTGGCTTCAGTAGAATGATGAAGTTATAAGTCAGATTGTAAGGCGTTAAGAAGAGAATGAGAGGAGGGAAGGGGCGGGCAGCTATTGAAGATGGCCTTTTAAAGGGGTTTAGCTACAAAGACCAGAAGATACAGGATGATAGCAGAGTTTTTTTCAGAATGGGGGAGACGTTGACATATTTGTGAGTAGTGAGGAATCAGCCAGTAGTTAGAGAAAGATTGAAAATGAAACAGTAGAAAGGGCAATCTGTTGGAGAAGATAGGATGGAGTGGGATTACTTGAAAAGATAGAGGGCTTCGTCTCATCATGTGAGACAGGAGTGAAGGAGGAGATACCGGCAAAAGCCATCTGAGTTATGGATGAAGAAGAGGAGACAGAAGGAGCATACAGCTCATGACATCAGGTTTTTTTTCTGTAAAATATGAGGCAAGGTTATTAGGTGAGAGGTGGGGGTGCAGGGGGAGCCATTGGAAGTTTGAAGGATGAAAAGGTTTGGAAGAGCTGCTGTGGAGAACGGGATAGTGAGTTGACAAGTACAGAATTGCCTAGCAACAGTAAGGACACAGTTGAGGTTGTGTGACATAAATTTTTAGTGGACCCAGTCAGAAAGGTTGCATGATTTTCTCCACCTTCATTCAGCAGTATGTGTGTAGGAGGGGAGAACGATGTCGGGGAATGATGGGAGTGACCTAGAGCCGAGATTTGGCAGGTTATAATTGGTGATAAAGGGGATAAGCATTCAAGCCAGGAAGACGGTGTAGAAATGAATTTGTTCCTCTGGTGAATCAATAATCAAAAGGTCTTTTAACAAATATTCCATTATATCTTTCAAGAAATCTTCTATGATTTTGATATATGCACAAGAGATACTTTGTCCACCTTTAAGATAGAATTTTCCTCTCCTGAATGAAATGTTTCTTAATGAACATATAGAACATATTAATGAACATAATGAACTTCCATATTTGGAGAAGCGTGATCTTTTGTGAATAATCTTTCAATGAGTCAATCTACTCTGTCCACTTTTTTTGCCTACAATACTGAGATGCAGAAGCCTACACAGCTTGTTATATTTGAGTACCAACCAGGGCAATAGAAAGGAGTTTGGCAGCCTCAGATAATTATGGGGTTTGTTTGTGTCAAGTAAACTTTTTTTCCTTCTACTGTCTCTTGAAGAAGGTAAAAATTCCCTGAGAAGGGTATGAACCAAGAAAGGAGCAATTTGGATCACTGAGTTGATACAACATTGATCGTAGAAGACACATAACTGAGTTTGCCATTGGATGTGGCTTTTTTTTTTTGGAAGGGGGTGGTCTTTGTAGGATTTAAAGACAGTATGGTTCAAGGTCCTCGTTTTATAGACAAGGGAAGTGCAGCCCAAAGACTCGAAGTTGGGTCCCCACTACAGAGAACTACATAAGAGATGCATGCCAAAAAATGACATGGAGATTTAGGACTGCACATCTTGAATGTTTGTGCAGCCTCTGAAGAACCATGTGTTTCTAGGGTGCTGGTGCCAGATGAAGACATGAAAGGAAAGATGAGGAATAGAGAAAAGGAATTCAGAGCCTCCACAAAAGAATGGGAGAGAAGAGAGAGGTCTAGCTTTTCTCAGACCCAAGAAGAAGCCAGTAGATCACATCATTTGTGTAGCCCCAAAGGGTAAGAAGGACCAGTGCAGTAAGGTGCCACCTTCAACTGGACAGAAATGTGGCACTGTCTTCTCTGCTACTATGAACCATGTAGGTCCACAGGATAGATTGTTTGTTGACCCCTCTAAAGATGGAGGGGAACTTTTCTGATTCTTTAAGGGTTTTGTTCAACTATCTACGTAGTTTTGGTGAGGTTAAATTAAACCTTTGCTCTATTCGGTGGCCTGTTAGTCTGATACTTGCTAGAAAGGAGAGGATCCTAAGAAAGACACCTAATTCTGATATTCTTAGAGAAATCTTGGTTAAATTATAGCACTTATCAAGAGAATTCCCCAATGTAAAGCCATTCTGTCATCTTATGTCAAGAGCTGGGGCCCAATTTACACATAGATTACATTGGAATGGCCTGAGGTACCACAGTTTCAGGCACAGATGGGACATTTATAGTCAACAACAGTCAACCTATGTGTGAAAAGGAGCTACAAGCATCTCAGAGATTAAGTCTTAATTAGTGCATATCAACGAAGCACAGTATTGCCAATTAATATTTATGCACATATACATAATTTTATATGTATATGTGTATTCAGGGAGGATTGGCTCCTCTGGTGTGAGGGCTTCCTGAGCCCTTTTCAGGGCTGCTCATCCACCTTTGGTGTCCACCTAGCACTAAAGTCTCACCTGTAGGTTCATGAAGATGTAGCAGCCACATCCAGGTAAACTGTCTTAGCAGATGGGCTAATCCAGGTTGAGAGAAATCAATGATTTACAAACCCATTGGTGAATTAAAGGGATTTCCAATGATTTACAAACCCATTGGTGAATTAAAGGGATTTCTATCCCAAGCCTAGTAAGACTTCTCCTGGCAGAATGGGTGGGTGAAAACAATTTGTTGCAAACTCGATGAAGGGAGCTGAAGCAGGTGCTGTGGAGTGCTTCGAGCTTGGTCAGACACTGCATCCCAGTTGTCCTGACTTTTGCTTTGCCATTGGACTTCCATGACCCCAGGAAGAGAAGAGTGAGATTGACTGCTTTGTACAACTCTGCCTTAAATCAGATTCACACATGGGTCAAGATATCACCTGTGATATCATTGGTCCTTTTTGAAAACAAGGCACAGACAACAGTAATGTGTTTACATGTGTATATTTCACTCACATTTCTATGCATTTACCAACACAAATATAATCTTGGGACAATGTGTGAATAATGTTCTGTATATAACAAAAAAAAAATAACACTATACAAAAATGAGAAAAGTACATCAATAGGGTATCTGGGTATTCTCATGGTTTCTAGAAGCTCAATGAAGATTTTAATAGCCGGAAGAGAATGCTGGTTAATTTTGTCATTTGTAGGTAGCAAGATAAGCTCAAAAGCAAACCTAGAAAAGTCCAATCTATCTCAGGCCACAAAGAGGTACTCTCAGTTATAGTGTAGGGTAAATTAGTCGTCTGAGAGAAGCCAACCAATTGAATTGAAAAGGGAGAAGGGGCAGTTAGGAAGGAAGGTTACTTTTGCTTCCTCTAATACTCTGCCCTAAAAGTAGTACTTTTCTATTTGTAAATCAGTAATCCTTTTGGCGCCTGTATATATTTGTATATAACTAGAAAATAAACTGAAGTTTCATCAGTTGAACTGTAAAACAATACAATGATGCTAAAAACCCAAACAAAGCAGAAAGAGATTGCTATAATGATGGATGGCATGTAACACCAGCCTTTAAAGATTCTTTCTGGGCGGTCTGTCTGGAGATGAGTGCTTGTTGTCAAAGCAGAGGAACCCTGTCTATGTTAGGGGAATTGTGAATATATGATCCTTTCCAAAAGTCTTTGGTTAAAGCAAAGCTTTCTGACTTTTCCTTAGGGACTTAGCTCTCAAATAATAAATCTGTTTATTTATGGTTCTAATCACTAACTTCTAATCCATCATCTCCATGTGCCTGTGTGCCTTTGGGGAAACTCTTTGGAATTCAGATGTCATGTAAAATCATCTTTGTAGTTATTTTTGAATAAGAAGGAAGTTGTGCCTTCTATGGGTTAAGTGGGAGTTCTATATGGTTCAAGTTTAATTGGAAACTGTAAGCCCATATTTTAAGTTTTAAATAGGTTTTTATTGATAACTTTTTTCCATCATCAGGATTTTTCCCACTATTCACTCTCCCCTCCAGTATTATTCCATATGATAAATAACATAACATTTTTTAGAAAAAAGAAAGAAGAAGAAATTTTAGCAAAACCAATCTTAAAAAATCAGACTGTTAAAGTCTGAAAAGTTATGCAGTGTCCCACATCCATGGACCTCCCAGTTCTGCAAAGGAGAGGATGTAGATGTCTTATGATACCTTCTCTTTGGGGTCATGCTCTTGCTTTGTAATTCTGCCAAATTCACTTGATCTTTGTGGTAGTTTTTTTTTTTCATTTACATTGCTCTAATCAGTATTTCTAGGTTTTGCTCACTTCACTTTATGTTGTCATGTAAGCCTTTCCATGCTTCTCTGTTTTTTATTCCTTGTTTTTTACTGCACAATACTATTCTGTTTCCCAGCTGATGGGCAGCTTACTTTATTTCCAGTTCTTTCCTACTGCAAAAAGTGATGTTATAAATATTTTAATGTATCTGGGAACTTTCTTAGTAATGACTTCCTTGGAGTGACAATCCAGCAGCGAAATATATGAGTCAAAGGTTATTGTCACTTCAGTCACTTTATTTCCATAATTCCATAGTGTTTCATGACTGTTATTATCTTTTTCATCTTTGCCCTGATATCGTACTTGGTAATTCAATTCAGCAAAGAGAAATCAACCTGCTGTGTGTAAAATATTTGTTTCCATTTTTGCTTTTGTTTCTCTGGTACCTAGCCCAGTGCCTAGCACATAAAGGTACTTAATAAATGCTTATTGAACTGAAATTTTAGAGATGAAAATGTCACTGCCTCTAGTCTAGCAAAGAGGTAGGACAAAGGCACAAATAACTACAAGCACCAAATGCTAAATTAAAGTGCTAAATGAGATCCAAGAAGAAAAAGTTGATTGACCCACTGGGAGGAATCAGGACAGTAGCTCTTCTTGGAGGAGGGTTTATTTGTTTTTTAATCGACCATCACAGGAAGAATAGAGATCCAACAGGCAAAAGTGGGAGATGGGCAAGCAAGCTCATCTCTAGGCAGAGCTAGCAAAGTGGATAAAGTATGCGTCATGTATTGAGGGCAGTAAGTTATGTACTGTTTGACTGGAATTTAAAATATATACAGGGATGTTTCCCACCGTCTGCACACTGGTGGATTTCTCAAGAACGTCACCATCCTTTCAATCCTGGAATTCACCCCTTCTTAGAACCTTCTGCCTCTGAGGTCCTGCTCTCTGATTGGAGGATGTTGGGTTCCTCCCAGGAGCTCCTTTAAAAAGGTACTTCAGGTCAATCAACTCTTCATTTCCCTTGTGGCTGAATCCTGGACTTCTCCATCATGTCCTTCAGCGGGGGACATCTGTCACCTTTCCGTCCCCCCATTTCGTGTGTTGTCTTCCCTTGTTAGACTGTAAGTTCTTTTACTTTTGGCATACCTAGTGCTTAGCACAATGCCTTAAGTTGTTTAATAAATATTAACATGAAATAAGGCTGGCTGTGAGGACTGTCTATAGGGTCTTGAATTACAAAATTTAACAGGCATAAATGTAAAACACTAGTCAGAAAATCAATACGCAAGTATAGGATGGGAGAAATATTCCTGGGCAGAAGTTCACATGAAAAAGACCTGACTAATAGGATGATATTACAGAAGAAAGGGGAAAAACACTAATTAAGTCATTGATTACATCAAGAATCATAGTGCCCTACATAAATAATTGTCCTTCACGTTGCCCTCCTGGGATCACACGTAAATGTTATTGCGTTTAAATTTGGGTGTCTTATTTGAGGAAACATAAGCTGCAAGGAATAATGAATGAAGTCTGGTTAAAGTAACTGAGGTTATTTGAGCTGGAAAAGAGAAAAAAGGAGAGGGCAAAAATAGTTTGTAGCCTAATTTTTGAAGAGTTGTCATGTTGAAGAGGGACATAGTCTTATTCCGTTTAGCTCAGAGGGCTGGACTAGAAATAATGGGTAGAAGTTTCAAAGAAGCAAATTTAGCCTTGATACAAGGAAGACCTTCATAGTAGTTAGAGATTTCTAAAAGGAATGAACTTCCTTAAAAGGTAGTAGATTCTTTTTCACTAGAGGTCTTGAGACAAAGGCTGGATGATTATTTGCATCTGGATTCCCATTCATGGGGTTGGACTGGTGAGTTCCCATTCAACCATGATATCAAGTGATTTTCATTAAGAGAAACTAGTGGAAATTACAGAGGAGCATTTAGGTTTGAGGAGTGTTGAGGGGAGTTGGGAAAAAGAAAGGAATGTTAGAAGAGGGAATATGAAGGAATGAATAAACTTAGGTTAGAATCCTGACACTGCTGTTTGTGTACCTTTGATGTTTTGTGCTGGGTTTTGCTATATGGCAAAAAATGTAGTTTGAGGTTGAGTATTCCTGATGACTATCTGGTCACTGGATCCAGATGATTCAGGAGGGGAAAGTGAGGCTAGTGACCTTGCACAGCCCTCCCTCACTCAAAACAAAGTCAAGTGCAAGTCATGTCATCATTTCTCTGATGTCACGGTCATCTTAGAAAACGAAAAACAAGCACAACCTGTGAGCAGACCAAGCTGCCTACACAGTACTTTACGGTGATGGGAAATTGTTTATTTGTTTTTATCAGTGTAAGGATGCTAAATGAGCACAGCTTTCTGTGGTCACGCTGCCAAGATATTTCCAGATGAAAATAGCAGAGAGGATTTGTCAGATCTGAGAAGCCCACGAGAAGTAGCTAGAATGTATCTGTCTCAGGTCATTTACCTGGGGCTAGTTCCTTAATAACTCAGACTACTGTAGAGAACAGAGTGTGTGTGTGTGTGTATCCAGTTATCCCACTACTCGTGATCAAGAAGCTGAAGGCCTGTTTCCTCATCTGTGAAATGGGACAGTTAGACTAAATTGTGTCCAAGGTCTTTTCCAGCTTCAAATCTATGGTATTGTAACTATGTATGAAAAAAATTATATTATGAGAAAGACAGATCAATATAATCAGTCATAACAGCATCAACCCTTTCCATTTTAGATAAGCAGAGAGTGAATGTGATTTCCATATATTAGCACTTAAAAAATGTTTGTTGAATTGACTTAATATTGAATTGAATTCACCCAAGGTAAAAACACATAAAAAGTAGCAAAACTAAGGTTTGAACCCAGATCTTCAGACTCTGAGCTCAATATGATGAGCAATGGTAGCTCTCCAGGTGAGCAAATATTTATTAGGCACCTACTATGTGCCAAACACTGTGCTAAGTGCTAGGGATACAGAGAAAAGCAAAATACAAAAACTGTCCATCCCCCCAAATGAGTTCAAAGTGTCTTTGGTACATTCATTTTGAGATGACCGATAGGGAGTGGGAGGTCAGGAGAGAGATAAGAGTTGGATAAGTAGATTTGAGGGATTAGAGTTGAATCCATGGGAGATGATGATGGATCAACTTGTGAAATAGCATAGAGGTAGGAAAAAAGAACCCAAAACAGAAGGAGGGAATGAGAATGCCTACAGTTAGTGGGCATTTTTTGGATGAAGAGCCATCAAAGGAGACTGAGGAGTGAGGTAAAAAGAAAGGCAGGATAAATTGTCATAAAAATCTAGAGAGAAGAGAGTGTCAAGGAGAAAAGGGTGATCAGTGTCAAAGGCTGCAGAGAGATCAAGATAAAGATGAGGACTGAGAAAAGCCTAATAGATTCGACAATTATGAAATCCTTGGTAAGTTTGGAGAAAGCAGTTTCAGGTGAATGATGAGGTCAGAAGCCAGACTGTAGAGAATTAGGAGTCAAAGGAAAGGAAGTGGAGGCATTGGTTGTAGATAGCTTTCTCAAGAAGTTTAGCCACAAAAGAGAGGGGAGATATAAAATAATAGTCTCTGATGACACCTGGTAATCATTCTATCACTATAAACTATTGTCTCCCCCCTGCTCTATGATTATTTTCTTTGGAATCATACCACCACTCAGATGAAAACATTCTCTCTGGGATTACCATCAGTCTCCTAATTACTAAATTCAAAAGGCTTTTCTCAATCCTTATTTTATTTGAACATTGAGATTTTAAAACCCTGATGCTCTTGACATCTGCAGCCATGCATCTCTTTTAAAATGGCGTTTGCTGGACTGTCATCCAGCTCTCTTCTATTACATGTCAGTGTCCTCCTGGGCCCTTGGTGATCTCCCACCTACCATCATTCAATTAATGATCATCCGTTTGCAAATTACTTACACACTATGTACTTATTCAAATCTCTAGCTCAAATCTTTCTCCTGAGTTCCGAATACAGTATCACCAGTTTCCTATTAGTCATCTCCATCTGAATGTCCTATTTAAATTTCAATCGAAAATGGCCAAAGGAAAATTAATTACTAAACCTTCCCCCAAATATGCTTCTCCATCTTCTCTGTCTCTGTTGAAGGTATCACTATTTTCCCAACTACTCAGGGTCATGACCTCATTTAGAACTATAAAGTTACAGAACTATGAGCTTGACAGTCAAACCTTAAAGGTTATAGTCCAAACCCTTAATTTTACTGATAAATAAACTAAATTACAGAGAGGTTAAATTACTTGCCAGTGGTCACAAAGCTAATTAATGCCTCTGGCAGGATTTGAATACAGTTCTTGACCCCAAGTCCCGTATTCAATCCAGTTTCACTCACTTGTTTTCAAGATTCATACTTGACTCTTCCTTTTCGCACCCCCTACCCCATATCCCATCACCCATCACATTTTGTTGAAGCACTATTTATAACATCTCTCATATCCACACCCCCTCAATCCACTCATATGACCATCACTCTTGTTCAGACCTTTATCATCTAAACTACTGCCTTAGCATCCTAACTCATTTCTTCAGGCTCAAATGCCTCTTTTATAGAACTGTCAGAATTATTTTCCTAAAGCAGAAGCATTTATATTCCCTTGCTCTCTCAAATTTTCAGCTCCTCTCTATTGCCTCTAGGATAAAATACAAATTATTCAACCTAGAATTTAAGCTGGCTCTAACTTAATTTTCTCAATTTTTTTCTTATTACTTTCTTTCTCATTCACACAATCTATGTTATGATCGTAGGTCCCTTATGACTGTTTCCCAAACTCAGAATTCTCTCTCCTATCTCCATTCATTTTACTTCATCTTCATTTCTAAATGCATCTCTTTCACCTCTCCAAAAATAAAATAAAATAAAATAAAAAGAATAAGAAAAGGCAGGGGTGGCTTGGAAATGCCGTTCGGTAAAACAAACTAATTCATCAGCTAATTCTAACATTATATTCAATGTTCCATATTCTGTAGAGAAGGGAGCTTGGTCATTATGATTATTTGTAGCCAGTGTGTATATTGCTTTTCTTTTTTGCTTACTTTATTCTATATCAGTTCATTTGTCTTTTCATGTTTCTCCAAATTCTTCATATTCATCATTTCTTATGACACAGTAATAGTTACAGCACATTCACACAGGTTGTTCCCTAAACAACATCAGTTCCCAGAAAACATCAGTTTTTTTCACCTTTGTCTCTTATAATCCCTTCACTTCCTTTAGTGCTCTTCCCAACCCCATCTCCAGATGACTATCTGTGTATGAATTCCATCTTCCAGCAGAATATAAATTCCTTGAAAGCAAGGACTTTGATTCTTTTTTTCCTTTTTTTTCCTTTTGTATCTTCAGTCCCTAACACCGTACTATATTCATAATAAATGCCTACTGAATGTTCAATGTTGACCGTATCTAAGGAAAAAATCTTGTTTCTTGGTCCTACAAGAAGCCTAGCCTTTGGGTGAGAAGTGGGCTTCAGCATCACAGTGGGCCAGTTTAGTCTTTCTGGAGGCAGCAGAGAAAGAAACTAAAACCAGACAGTTGAGCAAGACAAGGGTCCACTCAGGGACAACAGCACCTACTCCATATGGGCAGTGGGCTCAGCTGTGTTGGAAAGAGTTAGAAATGCTTTCCTCTTTGTGGAATACTTCTCTGTTTCATTTTGAATATCATTTGTTTGGTTGCTATAGCAACACCAAGTCTCTATTTTAATGCTAACCTGCGTGGCTGCAACTTTCTATATATAAATGCTGCTTTGCACAGTGAATTAGCTGTGCTGCCTGAAGAAACAAGTGTATGTGAAAACTGGAAGAAAATGGCCAGTATGTCAGCTTTCAATGACAAGGGACCTTGGGGTTGAGGTGAGTCACAACCTGCCTGGACCATCGCTGGGGTGGTTCATCTTGAGTTCAGGCAATAGTATGTACGTCTGCCAAGGTATTTGAGACAGGTGATCTTTCTGCTTGTGGCTGTTTGTTTTTGTCCTTGGATGTGCTACCTTCCTTTTTAAGGGAGCTGTTAGTCATTGTCGATGCCTGATAAGCATAGAGAAGACTCTGGATGATGTATTTTTCTATTCTTTCCATATAATTCACTAGCCCTCTCTCTACACACACACACACACACACACACACACACACACACACACACACACACACACACATTTCCTAAAGGCCTAAGTCTCTCTTCTGGCTATTAGTTTCCTTGCTGTTGCCCCTACTGGACTTTGATTTCTCAAGAAGAGCAGGAAGGGTTTTGGGGGGCTTTTTTGCCTTTCTTTGTAGCCTCCACAAAGTAGGGAGTTAATAAATGCTTGTTGATTGGATTTATTTAGGGACAGAGGGGAGAAGAGATCATATTGAAGTCTTGAATTAGGAATAAACAGAAGTATCTGAGTTTTGCACTTGTGTATTAACTGGAAAGTCAGTTTTGTTGCATTGCTTTTCTGTTGCCTGGCAGCAGAGCCCTAACTAGGAGTGGGTGACTGAGGCTTTGCCACAAGGGCTCTGAAAGGTGTGAGGTATACTTCCTTCCTCTTGATTCATGGTTCTACCCTTTTGAATTGTTATGGTTCCCTGAATCTGTAGCGTCTAGCCAGGTACAGGTACTGGCAGGGCTCATTCAGGGTTTGATCATTGTATTTAAATAAAATTGGTTTTCTTTGTAATTCCATGCATTTTATTTAATGCATTTAAAAACATTATCTGAGAAACAATCCATAGACTTTACCATGTCACAGCTTAACCAATTCTATCATACTGAAGCTCTGAGATGGAGTTGAGAGGGATGACCAACATCCTCACTGACACCACCATCTTCACCTCCCTCTGGTTAGGAGGATCAGTTAGTTGTGCCATGGAAGGAATGGGCCAGACTTTGCAGGGGACCAGCCACTCTTTTCCAGCAATTTCATCTAATCAGGGAGCAGTGAGATCTTTTTACACAAAGATTGGACTGAACATGAAGGCCATTGCACCCTGAATGAGATAGGATCTCAGGGCCTTACTGAACCCTGTGTGCTTCCTAGCTTCCATTTCCATAGCTGCTCTACTGCTTTCCTAATGGGTTGCTGAACTTGCCTTGGAGCCAGAATCCTGAGTTAAACCTCTGCCAGGCAGTGTTTGTTGCCTGTGACTTGACATTGCCTGCACTCGTGTTGAGTCTTTTCTTTTCTCTGGTCTGTTGACTACCTTTTCTTTCTCTCATGATTCTCTTTACTGCAGAGGTATCAAGAAGCCAGAAAGAAATCTCTTTAAGGTATAAGGCAGGATTCTGCAGAATGGCATCATATGGGTGTGTACATTTCCATGATGAGGACAGAGCTGTGTGTCCATGTGTAACCTTCTCTTTGTTGTGTATGTGTGTGGGGGTGGAATTGGGGAGGAGGGCAGACTATGACATGAATTTGCAATAAAGAACACTATGAAAGGTTGTCTTTTTTGGCATTCTGGAAATCAGCTCATTCTGAAATTTAGGGTCTCTTCCTGCAACATTCTCCATTCAGCAGATAATGACAATGGATTGCATTTATCACTGTATAACTATATTTAGAATTTTTAGTCACAGTGCGCTTGTTTTTAGACAGATGAAGGGGATGCTCTGCAGGAGATTATAGGATGATTGATCTGGAGCCACAAGGAACGATAGAGACCGGGACCATAGAGACCATCTAATGCAATCCCTCTCAATTTTACAAATAATGAAATTGAGACCTGGCTCTCCAAGAAATGACTTGCCCATGGCTGCGTATGTAACAAGCGGCAGAGTTATTAGGACTTGAACACAGATCTTCTGTAATGTTGATTTGTAATGGTTATTCTTTCCATTTTGTAAAGGAGGAAACTGAAGGTCAGGGAGGGAAGTCAAGAGACTTAACCATCCATAAGCACACAGAATTGGGATTCAAATTGCTCTTTTCATTTCTCCATGGTTACTCCAAACACTTGTTGTATACCTACCCCATGTACCATATGTGCTAAATATTCTAGAGGACTTCTTCTGGGTCCCTATTTCAAAGGAAACCTGAAATTTTCTCCAAAAGATTCCTGCCATTGCCAAGGCACTCCTACTGGAATCACAAACTCACCCAATAATAGGGCAGCTAGACTCAGTTAAAAACTCAAGCAAACCAGGTCATATAAAGCTCTAAACAAGGGCGAGGCTCCCAAGCTTTCTAAGCCAGCAAGCAGATGTTATCTGATGGACCTGCACTCCCCAGATATTGTTGAGTCATTTTTCAGTCTTCATCTGGCCTGTTGTTATTTAGTCTGTATCTTTGTGACCCCATTTGGAATTTTCTTGGTAGACATACTGGAGTGGTTTGTCATTTCCTTCTCCACCTCATTTACAGATGAGGAAACTAAGGCCAACAAGGTTAAGAGACTGGATTTTAACACAGCTGGATTTTAACTCCATTCCTTTATCCACTGAAACACTAACAAAAGAATTTTAAATTTAGTCTGGACTGGACTGGTCGCTAACCTGTAGGTTACTGGAGCCAAACAACAAAGGCTAGAGGCAGGTGAATCAAAAGTCAAAAAGCAGTTTAATTTCAGAGTGACAAAAATACTTGCAAAAGTGGAAGTCCACCTTCCAGAGAAGGAGTGCTTCCTCACTTCTGGCAGGAGGGTAGGGTTTTTAAGCATGAAAACCATAAAGAGGCAGGACCCAACACAGTCATAATTAGGTCTTGAATAAAGAGTTCCCACAGCAAGTCCTCATGCTCAGGCATTTTGGGGATAATACAAGTGTTCCTGGGTCCTGTGGGAATAGTCTCCAAATTATTAGAATCATTGTACCTTGTGATTGTCTCAAGTTTTAAGGGTATTGAGCGTTGTGATTGTTCAGCAGGGTGCAGAACCAGAATTAGTGTGGTGGGAACATCAGTGTAGACCCTGGTTCAGTTCACTTAGCCGTTATAAGCACAGGAATTGTTCAGAGTGTCAGGAAATGTGATTGATCTCTATCTGCTGCAGTATGTCAGCTGCAGTTCCAGCTCTTAGGTCAGGATGCCCTGGGAAATAGGGAAATCATAAGTGCCAATCCTGAGGTTTTTATGTGGCTGAGATCATTCCGAGGGTGGGTGCACAGCCTACTTGCTAGGCCTTGGCTCTGGAAAATAGGATGTCTCCCAATATTTTGACACTACCTACCTGTCCAATCTAGGTGATACAGTGATTCATAAAACACTGACCCTGTGCTGTTAAGGAGACAAGATTAGAGTACTGCATATGAGAAGATAGCTGCCGATACCACACAATACATAAGTGTTGAAACAGTGGAACAAGCTTCTTAAATTATTTGGGATTTGTAGGAGGGAGAGATAGATCACTGAGCTTTGCTTAAGAAAATCTTTATGAGGAAATGTAATGTGAAATGAACTTTAAAGAATGTAATAGGTAAATAGGTGAGAGAAGTCATTTCGGGGTGGGGGGGATTTGTATGAAGTCAAGGAGGAATCTGTTGAAACCTCTAGGGTATAAGAAATCTCTTGGGAGAAAATGCAGAGAGAGAAGAAAGAACTGAAGATTAAACCTTGAATCACACACACACACATACACACACACACACACACACACACATTTAAGATGAGGCAGCTAGGTGGACAGGTAGACTACCAGGCCTAAAGTTAAGAAGACCTGAGTTCAAATAAAGCCTCAGGTACTTCACTAGCTGTATGATTCTGGGCAAGTCTCTTAACCTTGTTTGCCTCCATTCCTCATCTGTAAAATGAGCTGGAGAAGGAAATGGCAAACCACTCCAGTATCTTTGCCAAGAAAACTCCAAATGGGGTCATGAAGAATCGGACACAACTGAAAATGACTAAGTGACAACAACAGAAAAATAAAACTAGCCATTAAAGGAATCATTAGAGAGATCAGATGACAAAGATTTAGAGAGATATCTAAAAAGCTAAGAAAGAAGAATTTCAAGGAAAGGAATAGTGGGCCACTGAATTTGATTCATCATTGCATTGTCTATCAGTTGTTTGCTAATAAGCAATAATTGCAGCCAATTCCTTGGTGATAAGTTTCTGACTTTATTCAGTTTGGGGCAAGTGTAGAAAGGAATAAGTCACTGGACAGAGAGTTAGATTAAATGACTCCTAAGGATGCTTAACTCTGAATTCTATGATTCCATTGGTCTAGAAGTAGAGATCCCTGCTTGATAGTAGGTTGACAGTCAGTGCTGTTCTCCTCTCTTCTGAGCAGTGGAAAGAGCACTGGATTTGGAGTCAGGAGACTGGGGATCTGGTACTGCTGCTGCCACTGTTTTACTGTGTGGTCTTGGACACATCATTTCCACTCTTTGTGCCTCAGGTTCTTTAACTGTAAAATCAAGGGCTGGACAAGATGGGCACTAGTTCCTTTCCAGTGCTAGATTTCTTATTTCAACCTCCTTGAACCTGTTTGTGGGGAGTAGTAATACCTGGGCCAATTGGAATCATAAAAATTAAGGCCAGCAGTCAATACAAAAACAGGCAAAGGTCTAGGCAGGTAGAGATATTGTGGGGTTATTTATGTGATACTGTCTCTATGGTAGAGGCCTTTAATCTGGAATCCATGAACTTGGTTTTTTTAAAAAATAGTTTGATCATCATATTTCAGTAAAACTGGTTTCTTGTAAATCCAACTTATTTCACTTTATACATTAAAGAAAATTTTCTGGAGGCTTTATCAGATTGCCAAAGTAAACCATTATACAAAGAAAGTTAAACACTCTTACTTTGTGGCATCTACAAATTGAGAAGTCTTCCCCGTTGTATACTTTCAAATTTTTTGGTGGGAAAATGACAGTGTACAGGGCTACAGAGGAGTTCAGATCTCATGTAAACACCACAGTGGGCTTATAATTCACCAGTCTAAAAAGAAATCACCTATAGACTTTTCCACCTGGTCCAGGTAGCTACAGAATCCTGCAGAGGCCCTGAGATAAGGAAACTATTATATGTGGAAAGTGGACTGTGGGTCAGCCCCAGAAGAGTAGTGTGGGTTGGATCTCAGGCAGGTCCTAAAGAAGGAAGAGCTCCTAGAAAATTACGGTCATATGAAGTCTCCAGCAGAGTTTAAGACTGGAATAGCCCCAGAGTTTCTTGAAGGGAGGACTTGAAGCAGTGGACTCTATACTCAGGACCGGGAGAGTCCTGCCCATGCCATTTAGTTGTGGAGTTGATCACAGCCCCAACCTCCTCCATAACTTATAGACCTATATATAGATGAGCAAACCAAAGAAAGTTGAATACCTTGAAGAAATACCTTGGTTTGAGAGATGGTCAAGGGATAAACCGTAAAGAGCATAGTTTCCCACAACACCAGAGTAGATCCAGAAACCAACACTAATGGGGAAAGAACTCCAGGTGAGGACTACAATAAGGAGAGGACCAAAAGCCCATAACAAGAGGAAGCCCATAGTAGAGTCCCAAAGTCCCATGAAGGTTGAACCAAGGTGAATGAACAATACTTAGGATTGGCCTACAGAATTCAGTTTCAGAGTTTGACCCAAACATAAACACTACTTTCTTCCTATGAGCAAACTAAGAAAAATGACCGCCACAAGGAAATTCCAAGGTTTGAGGGATACCCAGGAGGTGTCAGCCCCAAAGAGGATAGAGATCCCACAAGTCTTCATCCAGATGACTCAGGAGGAGAAAGTGAGGCTGGTGACCTTGCACAGTCCTCCCTCACTCAAAACAAAGTCAAGTGCAAGTCGTGTCACCATTTCTCTGTTGTCATGGTCTTCTTAGAAAATGGATGAACACAGACAGACCAAAGGGGGAAAAAAAACAAGCCCAGATTTACACCTTCCCCTCACCAGACTTTATCCTAGAGAACTACAGCCAGTCAAGCCCCTTAAATAGAGCCATTGCCCCTGTTTGAGCATGTTCTTTGATGGCCTGTCTTTAGGAGACATGATCAAAGTCACTGAGAAGCTGAAAAAATATACTAAAATTATACATATTATTATACATATACACATAATACACACATATATATGTGTGTATATACACACATACATACACACACACACACACACACATATATGCTTTTTGATTGTCTCCCTGCCTTGTCTTTCCCTGTTTCCGTTCATCTTCCATACAATCATCAAATTCATCTTCTTAAAGTGCAAGTCTGGTCAGGTCACCCCCTTACTCAGTAAACTCCAGTGGTTCCCTGTAACCACCATACCACAAATGTTAAATCAAAGCCCTTTAAGCCCAGTCTCCTCCTAACGTTCCCATTTTCTTACACCTTCCTCACCCGCACATACATCCAGTGATACCGACCTCCTTGCTGTTCTCAGACAATACTATCTCCCTGCTTTAGTCATTTTTATCAGCTGTCCCTCATTTTTTTTTATTATTTTTACCTTTGCATCTGCACTTCCTTCCTGGCTTCCCTGGATTCCTTTACATCCCTGCTTAAAATCCCACCATCTGTAAGAAGCCCTTCCTGATTACCCCTTAATGCTACAACTTTTCCTTATTTTATTATCTATAATTTACCCATCCAGTGTGTGTGTGAGTGTGTGTCTGTGTCTGTGTTTGTGTCTGTGTTTTATGCGTATTTTTCACATGCTGTCTCCCTCAGAAGGTCAGGGACTGGATTTTTTTTTTAATTGTCTTACCTTGTATCCCTGGTACTTGAGATCTTATTGATTGACTCCTACCCCATTTCTCTTTTTAATTAACATTTGGGTTCTTAACATGGAGTGCATGGATAGATTTCAAGGAGTCTGTGAAAAAGAGAAAAATGACATCTTTATTTTCCCTAGCTTCTCACTCAAATTGAGCATTTCCTTCAATTAATTAAAAAAATTATACTGAGACTTCCAAAGAGGTCCTTGACACACAAAAAAAGTTAAAAACTCCTATTTTAGGAAATGATTTCATCTCATTGTGAATAATGGATCAAAAATCCCTTTAACCTTTCCTCAGACACATTCTTTATTAGTTAACCACTCTTTTTCTTCCTGATAGATTTCTTGCTTTACGGATCCTCTTTTCTGCCAATTATCCTTTTGCCTTTGGGCCTCTCCTGTATTACCTTCCCTTTTCAGGAATGCCCTTCCTTTTCTAGCTTCCTTCCTCAATCTATTTTAAAAGACCTCCCCAAATGCCATCTTCCCCTCCAAGCCTTACCAATTTACTGCAACATAGCTATTCCCCTAGTAAAGTAGCATAATTTGGGTGGGGGAAATATGAGCAAATGCTCTCAGCCCACCTTGGCATCCAAGGGGATGTGGAAAGGGACAGTTGGGCCCAGTGCCCATCAATCTGTCATTCCTAATTCCATTGTGAAGAATCTGACCTGTGGCTGATGCAGGTCTGTCATTCTCAGTTTCAGGTAACCTTCCAGTTATTTTAGTGCTTTAATTTATGGTTAAACTTAAACTCCTTGCAGGAGAAATCCAAATCCTCTCACCTTCTGAAGATCCTAAGATCTTTAGAGCTGAAGAGCTCTCCTCCCCTCTTCCTTCTCAGGTGATTTGTTGGAAGGTTCTCCACCAAACTCGTAAATGCTCAAATTTGCCATTCCAATTAGCTTGCTGATTTTATATAAGCTCCTCAGCGCATGACCAAATAACTCCCAGAGCCAATCTGAACAGTTTTCTTCTACGGTGCCATTCATCAAATGACTTTCAAAGACAAATTAATTGACCAAGGACTTTTTTGTGCTTTGGGTGATTGATTGAATTTAATTTGGTGTCTAAGGCTTGTTCACAGTCAAAATATTCTCACTTGATTAAGATATTAAGGCACAGTATCTTATGGCTTACACTGGGAGGATGTATAGTAATTCTCTAGCAAATATACACCTTTCCCCTCCAATATAAAAATATATACATAAACAGTGGTGTAAAGCTCAAATCAGATAATATATGCAAAGCATCTTGCAAACCTTAAAGGCTATTTTTATTATATTTAATATTCTTGTTGTTAACCTTCAGTCATGAGGCCTCCAATCTGGTGATAACTTCCTACTCAAAATTCTCTACTGCACTCCTGCCAAACTCAAGCAATGTTTATAGAGCAATGCAGGTATGGGATAGTAAATGTTTAACTATGGGCTCTCTGGAAAAAGAATTGTATGCACAGTACTTTTAAGTTTAACCTGCACTATCAACACTGTTAAATCTAGGATAATCAACAAACGATGAATCAAGCCCTGAATTGTAACAATGGCTGATTTTTTAAATGCTCACGCTGAAAATTTAACAATGATTTTCAATATAGCTAGCAACTAGAAGCATTAAGAAAGTCATCGTTTCGAAGGAGACATTTGAGCTGAGATTGGAAGGAAACTAGATTTGCAGATGTAGAGACGAAGAGCAAACACATTTCAACCACTGGGTATGGACTATATAAAGGCTTGGAGACTGGAAATGGATTGTCCCAGCAAGAAGGCTAGTTTGCACCATAGAATGCAAGATGAGGAGTAATGAATGGAAGAAGATTGGTTGGAGCCAGTTTGTGAAAGACTTGAAATACTAAACAAAAGAGTTGCTATTTGAAACGTGAGGTAATAAAAAGCCCTGCAGTTTATGGAGGGGGAGGTATGGTCATTCCTGTGCTTTACAAAAATCACTTTGGCAGTTTTGTAAAGGAAGAAATATTTATTAATTTCTTTCTGCCATCTTCTCCTTCTATATGGAAGAACGTGTAGAATACTTTGGGGGTTGTTTAGCATAGAGCCAGTAACACCAAACTAGAGAAACGGCATTATGGAATGTTGACTTATAGATCTTATAGAGGATGGAAAGAAGATGTCATTTCACAGATTTGAAAACTGATGTCTAGAGATGACATGACTTTCCCAAGTAAAAGCTAGAACCATACCCCTCCCAATCTAAACACATGCCTGCTTTCTTGCTAAATTTGGGGAAACAGTAAAATTAGGCAGGCTAAGAGAGTTGAAAGGAGCTATATGATCATAGGGTTTTCAATCTCCTTATTTAAAGACTAAGCAAAATGTGGCCTGGAAAATAAAGTGACTTGCCCAACGTCACTTAGATAGTGAATGGCAGAGCAGGAATTTTAATTCAGGTCCTCTGACTGCAAATTCAGTGCTCATTCTACACTAAAAATATCCAGGAGATCAGTTAATATATTTGATAGATACAGAGGGTAAGTACAGTTGAGGTAGCACATTGCAAAACCTGTGTGACTAGTATAGGTGGGGAAGATGGGATGGATTTAAAGGTCCAAGGGGGAAATGTAGACAGGAAGGAGTCAGCAGGTAATGTATATCTTAGTAAGGAGAACAGATTTAAGGGTGTGGGAGCTGAGCTCATATAGGAAGGATGGGAGAGTAAAAGAGAATTAAATAAACAAGAATCCAAGAGGCATCAGGGACCCAGATTGGGATCAAAAGTCACATAAAAGTTCACAGACTCTCACACTTGGGAAGATGGATGAGAGTCCTGGGCAGCAGCAACCAAGACTAACTCCTGGAAGGATTGGACAGTAAGAACATTCAGTTGGTAACCTTGATCCTGCTCTCTGTCCTTCCTTTATGGTCTCTACTTAGTTTGGTGGACAAAGACTGGCAGCCAGAGAAGGCAGAGATTTATTGGTTCCTCTTAATGGCAGTATGCAGAGTTGGGGGCAGCTAGGTGGTGCAGTGCATAGAGCACCAGTGCAGGAGTCAGGAGGACCTGAGTTCAAATCTCACCTCAGACACCTGACACTCACTAGCTGTGTGACCTTGGACAAGTCACAACCCCAATTGCCTCATCCTGGGTCATCTTCAGTCATCCTGATGAATATCTGGTCCCTGGATTCAGATGAGTCTGAAGGAGAAGTGAGGCTGGTGACCTGCACAGCCCTCCCTCACTCAAAACAAAGGCAAGTGCAAGTCATGTTATCATGTCTCTGATGGCATGGTCTTCTTCAGCAATGAAGGATGAACACACATACACACAGTATAGAGAGCTAGACTTTTGGGGGAGTTCAATCCACCCTCTAGCTTAGACCAATATTTATAATTCATAAAGTGATAGATCATTAGAAATGAAAGGAACCATAGAGGGCCTCTGTTCCAACTTGCCCATTATACAGATATGAAAATGAAGCCCTGGAGATAGGCATATCTGCTGTTTGGATGGGGTCATAGTTGTATATTTTAAAAACTAAGGCCCAGATGGATGCATATTTGCTATATGGAGAGACCACAGTTGTGTATTTTAGCTCAGAAATCATTAACTCTTACCAAAGGTGATCTGAAACATGGTTTGGAGAGATATGTTAAAGCAGAGGTTGAATATTTTGCCCTCCTGCTTTTCTTTTCTTCCTCCACTTCTGCTATGTCTTTATCTATTATTCAGTTTTCTTCTTATTCCAATCTGTCACCTAATTTCCATTAAAGCGTCAAAACAGGAATTGAATTTTAAAAGTAAAACCCTTTAAATTAGACTGAAAGTCACAATGGTAGGATGACAGAAATGGGATTCAGAATCTAGGTTTAAATTTGTGTTTTTCAGCTCAGTGGCACAATGGGTAGAATGTTGGGCCGGGAGTCAGGAAGACCTGAATTCAGATCTAGCCTTGGACACTTTAACTGTGTGACCCACCTCCTAGAACTACTGTGAAGATTGAACTTGATAATATTTGTAAAACACTGCAAATTTTAAAGTGTTATGTAAATGCTAATAATTATTGTTGTATAATCTTGGGCAAATTGCTTCATATTTCTGAAATAGGAGGAGGTCACTTTCAGTACTCAGTGACACAAACCCATGATGCTTTAGGTTAAGGGATTACCCATTATAGGGAAGGCAGTGACAGCATAGGTTAGGGGGAATCCATTCTGCTTCCTTACCTTTTTTCTACAACTTCATTTCAACCAGAAACTGTGGGAGACCATGGTTTTTTGTTTGGTTTTTTTTTTGTCTCATCAGAGGTCTCTGCAGACCATCTTATGCTGGTATGCTTTCTAATGGAGAGGGGACAGGAAAATTAGCTATGCAGGCTCATCCTCTTCCTCTTCTTTTCCCTCTCCTCTCCCTCCCCCCATCCAAGCCCAACCCAACCTCAGGAAGGAGGAAGGTTGTAAATGAAGACTTACTGGGCTCCTGCTGAAAGATTGATGATCACAGAGAAACATCCTATTTGTTTTCCAGTCTTTGTGTTCTATGCTATGACTGTGGCTCTGAAAGAATGTGGGTGTGATAGTACAACACTGAAACTTGGGCTTCTGGGAGGAAGAAAAGACCTACAGAGAGAGATCCCAGGGCTTTATTTGATGTTCCTACAAATCAGACTCTTGCCAGTCTGAATTTCATTCAGTCTCTCTCCTTCCCCTCACCCTGCTCTATGAAATGTAATTCTAGGGAAAGGAACCCTGGCTGTGTGTAATATATTGTTGGGAAAACCCCAGCAAGGCAACACTGGTGAGCCCGTAGCAATGACTGCAAATGAATGGCTTGCTTCTTTTAGTGGTCGGCTGGTCTCTTGTTGGGTAGGAGTGAGAAGGAAATTGTTTCAGCTTATGATGAATGTGTCTCAGTGATGTTCCTTGGTGGGAAATAAACGGTATGGTTCTGCTAGGACTCGTTCTGATCTAGCTGCAGGACAGGTCAGAGATGTCCCTGATGGCCATCAACTGATGGCAAAGGGGACTTGTGAGAGTAAGATTGCCCTAAAGAGGGGCTACAATGGTCTCAGATTTAGAGCAGGAGTAAAGGTAAAAGTGCTTTATGTGTATTAATATGTATCTTTTTGTCTTCCTCTGTCTTCTCATTCCATTATTCCCCCTCCCTCCTCATTTCCCTCCTCTTGCCTCTAAATCTGTCTTGTGTTTGTAGGATCATAGATTTGGAGGTGGAAAGGACTTTAGAGGTAAATCATCCATTCATATAACCTCATTTTAAAGATTAGGAAACTGGAGCCAGAAGAAATCCATTTACTTGCCCAAAGTAACACAGATTCTAAGCATTTTTAATGATTTGCCCAAGGTTTCAAAGTAGAACAAGGTGGCAGAGCTGAGATTCAAACTCAAGTCCAGTGATGGTGATTTCCCCAAGTTTAGCCCCCTCTCCACTGTATGATGCTACTTCTCTATTATCTGTCCCTGTTACTTTTAGGGGAAGGACAAGATGGAAACTTATTTTCTTAAAACTTGTTCCAACTTAGCAGATCCCAGGCACTTTTATTTAAATGTTTTGTGTGATTTTTTTTTTCTGTTTGTTTTGCTTGTTATATTGGACTCGGGGGTAGGGAAGGAATAGACTGGATAAGTATTTGTCAATTGGGGAAGGAAAATAAAGTAAATTTTATGACTTCACTGCTCAGTGCACAGATGTTTCCTCCTTTTTTCCCCTCTATTTGGTGGGGTCTTCCTGAATTTTGCAGATGGGAAGTGGTGCACTGTTTAGCAAACCTGGACTTGATGTGGGTTACCAAACTCTGGGGGTCAAGAGTCAATCTAAAATAGAGCAGTCTCCCAGGGCAGCAAAATGGTGTCAGGCAGCCCCAGCCCTCAGTGTTCTGGGAGAATGATGATACTCTCACCTATATAAAGCACTTGAGGGCTTATAAAAGGCTTGCCACACAACAGACTTTTGAGAAGGAGATCTGGAATTCTGTTGCTCACCTTGTGAATCCTCCTCCCATTTGATTTGGAATTAGAAGGTATAGGTTTGAGTCTCTGCTCTGATATTTCTAGCTCTGTGACCCCATAGGTAAGTGACTTATTTTTTCTGAAACTCAGTTTCTTTATTTGTGTATTGAATATAATAATACTTACATTCCTCCTCCTCCTCATAGGGTTGTAAGGAAAGCACTTTGCAACACTTGAATGTGACACAAATGTAGGTTGTGCTCATTAACATGGTAATCATCACCTTAAATTACAAGGCCTTACATTTCTTTGGCAGTGCTTCCCCTTCTGTTATCACATTTTCTCCTACATTCATTTTAGTCTCCTCTTGGATCGTCCAGAGACAGAAATTTGGGCTGCAGTCGCTGGTTACCAAGTGCCCAGGGGAACTCCAAGGAGCTCAGCATCCTAGGAGAACCAATAGACTAGAGATCTCCATAGGCTTTAGGAAATATGCATGCTGAAAAATAGATTTAGGCTGCGGACTATTTACAGTAGGAGTACAGATACTGGAGTAGGGAATATGATGAAAACCATATGACATGTAGGATTATGCATACTGGGGAGGTACCACAAAATATATGGGACCACGAATACTGGTGGATTATGTATATGGGAACTGTTTACATTACACAAGTGAGAGATCATGTATACCAGATAATTATAAAACCAAGAAGCCTTGGTGTTGGGCTGGATAGAAAACACAACTTAATCCTTCCTCCTTTGGCTATAGTCCTATTTTTCTCCTTTCATCAGATTTCTCAATTCACATGAATAATTGACATTCTCTGACTCCCATTTCCTCACCACCCATGAAGCCCTTAAGTCTCTGAAATTTGGTTTCTACTGTACATCTATGGAACTAGCTTCCTCTAAATCCTCTTTATTAAAGCACTGGCAGTTTCTCAGCCCTTATTGTCACGGACTTCTCTACAGTTTTTGATGCCCCTTCCTATTCAACAACCACTTATTTGGTTGCTCTGATATTCTATTCCCCCTATCTGCCTTTCTTCTATGTTTCTGACCTCTTTTGGGGAGTCTTCTCCTGCATGAGCATATCCATCCTTGATGTTCAGTCCTTGGATCTTTGTTCTTCTCTGTCTCCCTGACAAATCTTACCTTGTCCATCTCTATGCAGATGGACAGCCTGAGTTGCTCTCTCAGAATTCTAATCCTGTCACCTCCAATGGCAGCTATTGACTGGTTATACACTTGTCTACTCCAGTTCACTGTATTTAACCAAAACAAAATTACTTCCCTACCAGATTTCCCATTTTTGGCTAATAGTAGTAACATTCCCCCTGTCAACCTTGAAGATTGGAAACCTTGAAGGTTTAATTTTTAAACTTCATTCATTCACATCATTCTCCCCTTCCATTTCAATATCTTCCTTTCCCTTCCATTTGCTGCCACAACAGTTGAAGACTTTGTAACCTTCTTCCTGAACCAACGTCTACCAGATACTTTCCAATAGTCACGTACAAATGCTCTAAATCACTGTTGATTAGAGAAATGTAAATTAAAACAACTTTAAGGTACTGTATCACACTGGTCATATTGGCTAATATGACAAAAAAGGAAATTGATAAATGTTGGAGAAGATGTGGGAAAATTAGAACATGAATGCATTGTTGATGGAGTTGTGAACTGATCCAGCCATTCTGGAAAGCAATTTGGAACTATGATGAATATCTGGTCACTGAATCTGGATGACTCAGGAGAAGAAAGTGAGGTTGGTACCCATGCACAGCCCTCCTTGTTCAAAACAAAGTCAAGTGCAAGTCATATCATCATTTCTCTGATGTCATGGTCCTCTTCAAAAATGAAGGACAAAACACAATAACTATGCCTGAAGGTGTATAAAACTGTGCATGTTCTTTGATCCAGCAATGCCACTTCTATGTCTGTATCCCAAATAGGTCATAAAAAGTGGAGAAGAACCCACATGTACAAAAGTATTTATAGCAGATATTTTTGTGGTGGGAAAGCATTGGAAATTGAAGGGATGCCCATCAATTGGTTAATTGCTGAACAAATAGTGGTATATGAATGTAATGGAATCCTATTGTTCTATAAAAGTTGATGAGCAGAGGGATTTCAGAAAACCTAGAAAGATGAACTGATGCTGAGTGAAATGAGCAGAACCAGGAGAACATTGTACACAGTAACCACAATATGGTGTTATGACCAGCTTTGATAGACTTAATTCTTAGTAACAGTGATCTAAGACAATTCCAAAAGACTCATGATAGAAAATACTATCAATATTCAAAGAAAGAACTATGGAGTCTGAATGCAGATTAAAGCATACTATATTCACTTTTTTGTTTGTTTTTTCCCCCACTTCTTTTCCTTGTTATTTCCATTTATAGAAATTCCTCGTTTTTTACAATTATCTTAAAATCCTATCTTCTCCAAGAATGTTCTGATGCCACCTCTACCCAAAAATCTTTTCTTTCTCTGAATTCTGGAAAATATCATTATTAGCATTGGTTGTTTGGTTTTCATTGTTGGTACAGTGAACTCCCCATGAGGATACTCTCTTTAACAGTAGTAGCTAGATAGATAGAGGTTCTAGGCTTAGCTGTCTCTAACTAGGAATACTATGGCTAGAATGCTAGGTTTCTCATCAGGAAGACCTAAGTTCACATCCTGTCTCAGATATTTACCAGGTGCTTGACTCTGGCAAGTCACTTCATTTCTGACTGCATTGGTTTCCTCAACTGTAAAACAGGGTAAATAATAACACCTATCTCCCTCAGTTTTTGAGGATAAAGTAAGGTAATTAATATTTTCTAAGTGCCTATCAGTGAGTGCCTAGCACATAGTAAATGCTTAATAAACTTTTCCTTCCTTCCCTTATTCCCTCATTTCATATAGTTTTATTCCTTGTCCCAGGTCACCAGCATTGGACCCTCTTTGGTGAAGAGTCTTCACATACCCATATTCATCTGCAATTCCTCCAGTAGTTATAGTCTTTAAACATTGCCTGAAACATTGAGAGATTGCATGGCTTGGCCAAGGTTACATAGCCAGTATATGCATGTGAGGGTTTCTGACTTAAGGCCATTTCTCTATCCGTTATGCCACTACTTCTCAGCACACTGATCATTATCTTCAGCTTTTTTCTAAGTTCCTCTAAGAACTATGAATTACACTTTAGTCTGTCCCTTATAGGATCTGGTATGGTCTTACATGAAAAGTGCTTTGTAAACCTTTAGGTGCTATATGAATATGTTTGAGGAGAGAGTAGTGCTCAGCATTGATTAAACTGACCTGTGGACCACATTCTTAGACTAGGCAAGGAGAAAATACTCTCAGACCACACACCTAGGCAATAATGTTCCCTTGGGTTCTAAACCCCAGGAAACTCTCCAATGAAATAAGCTGGTAAGTTTGTGATTTGGAAACATTCTGAAAAGTTGAGAAATTACTATATAGTGATGCTTTTCCTTCCCTTTTGTTACTGGACATATCAGTCATTTTTTGGCATACACACTCTTCCAACAAACACCTTGATCTCTCTCCCCAACCCACCACCAAATAAACTCCAGCAACCACAGTCAGTGATAATAATTAAACAAAGCTATCATATGTAAAGTTTTCCTTACAAATAATAATTGTAGGGCACATATACTCAGTCTGTAGAGACTAACAGGTAATTAATAATGAAGCTTCTTTGGGTGCCTCACTGAACACATTTCAATGGACCTGAATTAAGGAATAGTAGCTACAGTGGTGATGTAGTTCTTGTTGGCCAGATTTAACTTCATAAAACTGGAAAATTCAGGCTGGCAGAATTTTATGTTAGTCTAATGGAAGTTGATTACAGGTTTGCTGTTGTGTTCTACATATAAGTTCAGATCATCTTGAAATTTGCCTATTTATAGATAAAGGAGCAAGGTAGACCCATTTAGTGTTATTTATAACCAATGAGTATGTTAAATCTTTTGAAAGAGATAGATTAGTAGAACAAATGTCAGGATTTGTATTTGCCCTTCATTACGAAGAAGACCATGCCATCAGAGAAATGATGTCATGACTTGCACTTGACTTTGTTTTGAGTGAGGGAGGGTTATGCAGGTCACCAGCCTCACTTCTCCTCCAGAGACATCTGAATCCTGTGAGCTGATATTCATCAGGATGACGGGAGATGACCCAGGATGCACTGGGAGACCTTGGGTCCTTTAGGCCAAGGTCTTTACAGGTAATCTCTTAGGGTGAGGTAACACTGATTCATTGAATAGGACTGTTTAAGAAGTAGTCAGGGCATGGCCCCTTTAATGAGGCCCAGAAGAAGAAAGACATCTGACTGGGAGGGAAACAGCAATAATTACTATTGATAATCACTCTAAAGCTAGGAGGGTCCAGAAGAGCCTTTAGGCAGGGGCCCATTAGCATCCTAGGTTGTGGAGAAGAGAGGAGAGGAGAGGAGAGGAGAGGGAAGGGGAGGGGAGGGGAGAGGAGAGGAGGGGAGGGGAGGGGAGAGGAGGGGAGGAGAGAGGAGCTGGCAAAACCCAAGTCAACTGGGCATCTTTTGGCCATCCAAATTTACCCTCCTTTGCAGAGGAGAAGGAAGGGAAGGGAAGGAGGAGGCAGACAGGAGAGGAGAAGCTGACTTACCCAGCTACCTGGGTCCCCATTCAGCCAGCTGCGTGTACTCACAGGATTGTTTGTCTTTCATTGCTGAAGAAGACCATGTTATCAGAGAAATGATGTCATGACTTGCACTTGACTTTATTTTGAGTGAAAGAGGGCTGTGCAGGTCACCAGCCTCACTTCTCCTCCAGAGCCCTCCTGTCTGCCTCCCCGCTCCCTTTCCTTCTCCTCTCCAAAGGAAGGTAAATGTCAAGAGATGAGAGAAATGAACCTATTAAAATAGATACTTTGTGGCAATTAGGAATTAAATTGGATAACTTCAAAGAAAGAAAATACCAGCCAAAACAGATTTCCCAGGATAAAGAAATATGAATTTTATTTAACTCAAGTTATAGCATTTCTCTTAAAGATTCTGAAAGACCTAGAAAAGTTTCTGCCTTTTGATTTGAGTAGACCGAAGGCTTTGACAGTTTAACTTTATCTGTTCTCTATGTAATTAGGAATAATAATGATTTATGATGGCTAGCATTTACATCGAGCTTGCTTGTGCCAGGAACTATGCAAAGTATGTTATAAATATCACATTTGATCCTTACAGCACTCCTGGGAAGTAGGTAGCTTCAATTTTTATCCCCATTTAACAGAAGGAAACTGAGGAAGACAGAAGTTAAGTAACTTTCGCAAGGTCTCACACCAAGGTAGTGTCTGAGGTCGCATTTGAATACTGGTCTTCCTGGCTCCAGGCCTGGCACTCCATCCACTCTGCCACCTAGCTTCCCCTTCCTGACAGATTTCGTTTGTTTTTTAGTTTTAGTTCTGAATCTCACTAACTAAGGGAATCTGTCTCCGCTTTTCTTTTGGGGAGAGATGAAAGAAGATGGTGGAAGGAACAGACCATTGATTTTATTGGTATAGAGAACTCCCAGTGAGGAAACTCTACCAGCAGAGAGGTAAACATATGAGTGGATAAGATAGTGGACTTGGAATTAATAAGACCTGGGTTCAAATCTAGCCTAAGACACTTCTCAGTTGTGTGACCCTGGGGAAGCCACCACTTTCTTACTCACTTTCCTCAGTTGTAAAATAGCGCTTATCTCTCATGGTTGTTTTTAAGATAAAATGAGATGTGTAATGCTATTATAAATTTTATTACTGTCTTTATTGTTACCATAAATGCAGGTCAACAATACTTGCTTTGTAGCATATAGTTTTAGAGAGCCTAGGGCTCTAAGAAATTAAGTGGCTTTTTTTAGGTGACAACCAGTCTGTGTTAGAAGCAGGATTTGATTTCAAGTCTTCTTAACTCAGCGGCCTGCTTTCTGTCTAGATTATCAAATTGTTAATAATTATAATAAAAAAAGATGATCCCTTTAAGTGTTCCTCTAGGTTTTACACGATTGCACGTGTATAACCTATATCAGATTGATTGCCATCTTGGGGAGTGGGGAGAGAAGGAGGGAAAGAAGGTATTGAAAATTGTCTTTACATGTAATTTGAAAAAATAAAACACTATTAAAAAAAGAAGTCCCCTTGGACAGTTTAACTTCATTAAAACTTGACATCCAAGACTGAATGTTCAAATTCTGATGATTTAGATATGAAATTTTATGTTTAATGAGGGTAGAGGGGACAGAGACAGAGAGAAGTTAGTAGGGTCTCAGACCTTGGTGAAGTCACATCCAGTGTCTTAGGATCAAGAACTCATTTAGGTGGTGGTCGTTAGGCTCTGAGGGAGTAACTCACCCTGACCAAATGTAGAAAAGACTGATGAAGCTTAATTCCTGTTTATTCATTTTTGCTGAGAAATATAACTTCTAAACAGATTATCTTGTCAACATATTGTCTTCTCAGTTGACATATTTACTTGGAAAACCAAATTAAGATCAAAAGTGTTGTTCATTGAGAGTATAGAAAGCATACACACAAAATCAGAGGTCACTGAGTGAGACTGAAATGATATAATAGAGCCATAAGCTTTAGGAGCTATATATGAGATATGAGATTGTCTTGGCTCCTCATGTTTATACCTTTTAATGCAGAATTCTGGTGGTTCAGGAATATGTGAATTGTGTGTGTGTGTGTGTGTATGTGTTTCCAAGGGTATGCTAATAAATGTCCTACAACCAGCTCTCTGGGGGGAAAGGGGGAGAACTTCGTATATAACTTTACATTTAATCTGCGTAAACATTTTCTCTGTCCTCTTCTGAAGTCTACATAATCAGTAAACATTAACTCAAGCCTTGATATGGTGTTCACTGATTCCCAAGGTGTGAATGGTCACACTGAAAGTGTCACTATGAACTGCTGGAGCTAGTTCCAGCACAGTCCTGTATTTATCTACCAAGGAAACCAGATTATTTATGTTTACTGGTCCAGATCCTTTAAGTGAACGGTGCTAGAGAAACACTGAAATCTGTTTTTTAAAAACTTCATGAACCCTGTCCCCTATCTATTTTTGCAAACCTTAGTTCACAGATACTAAATTCATTAAATCAAGGTGGACCTGCCCTGCACCTGGAATCAGGAAGGCTTGAGTTCAAATTGGGACTCAGACACTTACTAGCGGTGTGACTGTGAGCACATTATTTTCCATCTGCCTCAGTTTTCCCTTCTGTAAAATGGGAGTAAAACATAGCACCTACATCCCAGAGGTGGTAGGAGGGTCGAATAAGACAGTACTATATATGTAAACCTTAAAAGAGCTATGTAAATGTTAGTCTCATTTGCTTTATTTATTCTATAGAAGATGATGTCAGGTTTTTATGTAAAACACTGCAGCTCAAATGGATCTTAGGGAACTAGTCCAATCTCCTCATTTTAAAGACAAGGAAAATGATGACCTGTTTAAGAATGGTGGCAGCAGCTGCAATACTGTCATCTCCAAATTTGTTTTTAAAGCTCTTTAATCCAGTGACACCTGTTGATGGAGTAGGCTACATAAAAGAGGTGACCTGTTTATTAGTCCCTGGTTGGCTGTGGTGCCTGAAATTTCTGCCATCACTGAATCTTCAGAGAGTTTAGGTAAAAACATCCATCTTTTATCTGAGAGGGTGATACATTGTCACCAATCAGCTTATTGAATTAACTGTCAGTTTAAAAGAGATTTTGCATCCTGGGAAAGAGAAGGAGAAGAATTTGTGATGGGCAGAATTAAAGATTATGTGGCCAGCGTACGGGATCGGAGTATGTAGTACTGCCTAAGATGAGAAGGTCTACATGAGGAATCGTGGTGTGGATCCTGAGCCACTGGGATTCAGCATGACAGTGCCTATCGCTGAGGAACCAAGACTATTTCAAAATAGTGCCAAGGTCGGTCCTCAATGGAAGCCCAAGAAATAGCAGTGGATATAGCAGCCCATTAAAGAGGTGAGGGAGAAAGACTTTCCAGGGATCATAGGAGTCTAGATTTAATCAGTAAGTCAATGAACACTTTTTAAGAAACTATTATATGTTAGGTGCTGTGCTAATGTGGGATACACTGGGCATTTTGGTATACAAAGACTGTTTCTGTTCCTGAGAAGCTTACAATCTAACAGGGAAGACAGCATATTTTAAAAAATAAAAACTGAAAAAGGGATAGGAGGGAAATGATGGGGGCATGATGAAGTCCTGTTGCAGGATGGGAAATGAAGAGTTGTGAATTTTAGAGTTGATTTCACCTTGCAAAGTGATGAATTTCTATAGATCATGAGATGATTCTATAGGTCAGCAGGGTGGGAGATGATGAAGTAAATGTCAAGTGCCTTCCTTAAATGGTAGAAGATTATGGAGGAGCTCTCCAATGTCCAGCCTCCACCCTCTCCAGGCAGAGGGCATGTTTCAGAGTTGAACATGTATGAACAAGCTACATACAAGAGAAATAGGAAATAATCAAGAGAGGGGAGGCATTTATTAGGGGTTGGGGAAGGTTTCCCGTAGAAGATGAGATTTTCGTTGGGACTTAAAACGAAGCCAGGAAAGCCAGGCGGCAAATATGAGTAGGGAGAGCGTTTCAGGCATGAGGGATGGCTAGAGAGAATGCCAGGAGCTGAATAATGGAGAGTTTTGTTCACAAAACTGCAAAGAGGCCAGTGAGATCACGCAGCAAGTGAGATTTTGATGTTTGAATTTGAAGCCTGAGCTAACGGGCTCAATCTTGATCCCAGTGGATGAGTGTGATCTTTTACTAAGAAGTAGCTTGTATGTTTTAGAAAAGATTGCAGTCATAAGACACTGTGTCATTCAAGACTTTCCTGTTGTGCCCTCCGTGCCCGCTGGCATTCTCCCTCACAAGAAAAGATTTGGTGATATTGGGGAGAGAGTAAGGGCAGGTGACCTTGATGCTCAGTCCAGGCAGCACCTGTTTTCCAGCCAGTCCCAAGCTGACCCAAGATAGTAATTATCCTGGAAACATATCATGCTTTGCTCTTTCTGGCTTGCAGTTTTGGCTGCTGGGGCTGACAAAGGGCTGATTAGAAATTAAAAGCAAGCATTCCACTTTGGGACAGACGGGGCTGGGGAAGGGCCAAGGATTCTCTTCCCAAAGCACAGTGGACAAAGCAGCCTTTGTCCCAGGGCCCGGGGGCGGGAGGCCCAAGTGGTCAGTGGCACAGGCCTGATCATTATGTTCAATGACCTAACCCAACTTTTTAAGCTGAGCAAAGGGAAAAAAAAATATGCCTCCAGAAGCTTCGCATCTGGAAAGTCCAGAATGAGTCGTTTGATTTCCTAACAAGAGCTGGAATAGATTTTGAAGAACTGTGCAATGCATTTAATTCTCTGTGAAAGAGACACGGTTAGAAAAGCCACAGAGACATCCTCTGTGGTTCACAGAGCCCTGACCCTGAGGAAGCCTCTTGCTTCATTTCCCTCAAATTGTGCTGTGGGGAAGGAAGCAAGTGGCCGGAGTAGTCAGTCTCTGCATGGGCTGAAGTCAGATGCCTGAGGACTCCAAAGAAAACCAAGGTGCTTTTTTTCTCTGGGTCAGCAACCACCTTTCACTGTCCTCTTATGGTAAGAAAGAGCTTGCTTTACCAAAATTATGTTGTTATTTTTTTCTTTATCATTAATGTTGCCAAAAGTACATGAATAATAGAAGGATATATTTAAAAAAGGAAAAAACCCAATTCTCTCAAACCAGGGCTGTTGTGGTTGAATGCCTTATGTTTGAGGATTAAGTCTCTTCTATTTAAGTCAATAGGGCCTCAGTGGTACTGATAGTAGAGAAGGGAGAACAGGAGTAAGAGAAAGATGAAAGAGGGAAAAGGAGTTAAACAGGAGGTGTGTAATTTGAGAAGTGGAGAAACAAAGATTTTGTCTGGTGCAACTCAATGACATAATAGCATGTATTCCAACTTTACCGATGAGGAAATCTCAAGAAGCATTTCCAGAAGTTAGAAACAGTCTAACAGGTTATTTAGGATGCCCAGCGTAGTACCATGTACAGAAAAGTGCTTCATTCAGAGTTTTTGGTGGTGATAGAGGTAATAGTAATGTTGATCATAATTGTTGCCTTTGTATGAGAAAGTCTCTAAGAGTATGAAAGAAGCTCAAAGGTTATTGTCGTTTTACGGTTTGCATTTCTTCGACAGCGTGCTTTTCCCTGTCTTGGAAAGAGGCCCCCCTCTGATCCCGGTGCCTTTCCAGAATCACTGAAGTGGATATTTTCTATAGCCAAGAAAGTTTCCAATTTTAGCTACAGTCTTCACATGAGATGCTTCTCTGGAGGCAGAATTAATTAGTATTTAAGGAGTTATAACAGTCAGTCAATAAGTAAGACTTATTATGTACCAGGCACTGTGCCAAGCTCTGAGAATATGAATAAAGACAAAAAAAGGCCCTGTCCTCAAGGTGTTCACATTAGTATATGAACATGTAAATAATCAGGTACATACATTTAAAGTATGTAAAGCAGAGTAGATGGAAAGTAACCTGAGAAGGTAAGGTAATCATAGGAACAAGAACCACTCCCTCCACTCCACCAGAAGGTTTGGAATTGAGTCTTGAGACAGGGAAAGAAGTAGAATTGAGGGACCAGAGCATTCCTGGCATGGGGGACAATCCATCCAGAGCTGGCAGTGGGGGAGACAAAAGGGACCTGGAGTGTCCTATTCAAGGAGCAGAAAGCACCACAGATTAAGTGCTAAGGTGTGTAAGTACAGGAAATACAAGCTCCACAAGTTTATAGAGCACACGCCCTAAAACTCAGTACAGCTGGGCAATGCTATATGCATTCTATCCTGAAGAGGGCTAGAGTGTTTGGACCTGCATGTGGTTAGTCAAAGCTCAGGGAGGAGAGTTTGAGTGAGTAGAAGGGATTAACAGAGAGGATAAGAGGAGGGCATTCCAGGTTTGGGAAATGTCTAGTGTGAAGACTATAGAGATTAGTCTCTTGCATTGGGATTAAGCAGAAGAAAGTCAGATGTTGGGGAACGCGATTAAGTTTGCACACCTGGAATGGAGAGTTCAAGATGATGAGAGTGCTGGGGTAGTAGTGCAAACTGGTTAAAGTGTTTGTGAAGAAACTGTCATTACTTTGACTTTAACCTGAGATGTGAATGAAAGCCACTGGAGCTTTATGAATGGTAAGCTGAATCTTCCAATCCTCTGTAAATGTGGTTGGGTTAGAAAAGGAAGATTGGAGGCAGGAAGTCTGTTTCATTTATTTTAATTACCATAGAGAGTGTGGGGATGGTGGATAGAGCACTGGATTTGGAGTAGAGAGATTTGGGTTTCTATCTTGCCCTAGATGCCTAATAGCTGTGAGATGATAGGCGTAGTTTAAAACCCTCTTAACTTCAGTTTCTCAATCTGTGAAATGGAGATAATAACAAAGCTGTGGGGAGGGGAAAGGTGAGGAAAGTTTTACAAAACTTAAAGTGTGAGAATAAGAATGTTAGTTGTAATGAGTCCAGGTGCCTAAGAAACAGCAGGGATTAGTGGGGAAAGTGCTGGGTCTTGGAATCAGAAGAGTGGGGTGCAAATCTCATGCGTACTATGTGATGGTAAGCAAGTAGCAACCTCCATGTGCCTTAGGAAACAATTTAGAAATGATCTACTAAGTCAATTTGTATTCGTGGAGGGACTCTTAAAACAGGAGCTTACCACTCTAAAGATATCGTAGACTTCTGCTGTGTTGAGGCTGCAATGGTGTGAGTGGATAGAATCTTAGACTTGGCTTTGACCTCAGGAAGACCCCAGTTTAAATCCTACTGTAAATACTGTACTGAGTAGCAAATGTATGTACCTCTCACCTCATGGGGATAATAATAGTACTTACCTCACAGGGTGGTTGTTTTGATAAATGAGATAATGTACTGTAAATAATTTTTGTAAACATTAATAGTACAAAGTGATGTTAGTTTTTATGGTTTTTATTATTTTCACTATATTCACTCATTCAGGTACCAAATAGGTACCATTTCCTTCTCCAGCTCATTGTATGGATGAGAAAATTGAGGCAAACAGGATTAGGTGGCTTGCCCAGGGCCATGTAGCTGATGAGTCTTAAACCAGGCTTGAACTCAGGAAGATGAGTCTTCCTGACTCTCTAGACCTACCTCTATCCACTGTGCCACCTGACTGCCCAAATTTTTATTAAATGTCCAATCAGTGAGAAGCAGGTGGTGTAATGAACAAATGACTTCACTCAAGATCTGGATTCAAATCCTGGCTTATGACTGTAAGATCCTGATCACTAGCTGTGTGACCTTGGGCAAGTCACTTAACCCCAATTGCCTCATCCTGGATCATCTCCAGTCATCCTGAGGAATATCAGGTCGCTGGATTCAGATGGCTGTGGAGGAGAAGTGAGGCTGGTGACCTGCACAGCCCTCCCTCACTCAAAACAAAGTGAAGTGCAAGTCATGTCATCATGTCTCTGATGGCATGGTCTCCAGCAACAAAGGATGAACACACACACACACACACACACACACACACACACACACACAGAGTGAAATCCTGAACAAATCGCTTAAATCCTAAAATACTGTGGGTCAGAAACTCTAAAAAAATGTCAAGTGCATTGTAGGAGGAAGTTTCCACATGGGAAGTTCTCTCTAGCAATGAAATCACAAGTCCTGTTGCAAACATCAGTGATAACTTACTGAATTTTACTTTCTATTTTATTAAATTAACTAGAATTCAGTTCAGTAGCCTGTGTTGGCAATCTGGTCTTCAGGGCTCCAGCTGGAAGTTAGGTGCTCTTGGCTTGCTTTTTGATCCTTCTGCCCTCCTCCAGCAAGCTCCAGAAGGTTAAATGCCTAGTGGCAGGCTTAGATCTTCCCAAGGTATTATCTGTGCCTCCTAATGAGCCTAGAAACTTTACTAATGAGCTCCTTCCCTTGGCTTTCTCTTGGGAGGACAACACTGCCTTAGCTTTCTTCAACCTGGAAAGGGGAAGGAAGCTATTTTTTCCCTAAGATGATTCTTCTTGACCTAACAGCTTTTTCTAGCTTTGTTACCAACATTTGAACATCCTTGCTTGGGTCAGAATTAATTTTCATTATAATACTAATGAATACCTATTAGTGTTGAGGCTTGCAGTTTCACCCAAGTAAGAATTTTTACACTGAACTTTAAAAAAAAATACTTTCAATATTTTTAAATAGAATTTGAAAACATATTGGGCTTCACAATGCAAGTTTTAGGGGTTCTGTCTTCCCTTTGTATATCTCTTGCTGTGGCTGTGTGCTTACTCTGTAGATAAAATTTTTCAACATTTGGTGTGTTTCATTATGTGTATTTATGCAGATTGAAATGCTTCAAAATGCCCTTCCTAAGCTCATGTATGGGGTGGAGAAGAGGTCTATGACAGAGGAAAGCTTCACACAGTGTGTTTAATCAATTTTTTGAAAGGCAACTTTGCAGACTCCATTGGGAAATCCTAAGCCCTTTTTCTTCTATTCTCTCAGGAAGTCCTTCATCCACTTGTAGAATCTTAAAGTTAAAAGGGACCTTAGGGATATTCTGGTAGCATCCATTATATTAAGAGATGAGGTAGCGCTTGCCCAAAGAATTTACACTTGAAGTCATACAGCTCATTAGTCATCGAGACCTAGGTCTCCTGACTAGTCCAGTGCTCCATTACTGTATACAAACTATCCCCATGGTAATTAATTCTCTTCTTATCTAATCCATCAAGAAGTTCTGTTGATGACTTGGAGACTCTGTGAGAGAGTGATAAATTAATCTGAATTCCAAAAGTCATCTCATTCAAGTCTTGCTCACCCAGTTTAGAGGGAAACTAAAAGATGCATAATTTTTGTCTGCTTTTATCAGGAGTAACATCTAAATCAGCAAGTGATTTACTGAACATCTAAATCAGCAGGACTGCCTGGTCTTTTCTTTTGGAGCTGAGGCTGAAAATTCCTGTATCTTGAGTTAGGAAGCTAACATAACATAGATTTTATTGTTGGGTTGAGAGAAATTAGCATTAAATAATCAACATTAATATTAGGGAGATCCAGGACTTTTTTTTCCCTTCCTCATTTGGAGATTAGGTCATAGAAGATTAGTCCTCTTGAAGGGCATCATGGATGATGTTACTCCACCCAACTAGAGAACCTTACAAAGAATTTGATCTAAGGCGAATTCCAGCCTGTTGTCTTCCACTGCCAGGTCTGAGTAGAGGTAGATACTTTGCCTAGATTACAGGAGGGGGTGGGGGTAAAGGTGGGGGTGGGTATGATCTAAGAGTGATCCAAGACCACTATTAGAATGGGACCACCTCTCATGATATTCATTGTTTTCATTAATTGTTAACCAGTAAGAGTTGATTGCTTTCCTCAGGAACACCCACTCTTCCCAGGGCAAATAAGTGTTGAGTGCTTTCCATGAGGGGTCTTTGGCATTCATGACCTGCTAAAATGATTAATTACCCAGAAACTGTATCTCAAACATTTTATACATCACAGGGGAGACTACTTAAGAGTCTCTCCCTTGAGTCAAGGGCAACACAGCGTTCAAGAGAAGAACCCTTAGAAATGAACAGAAATTAATGACTTCAGTGACTTCTCAGAAATCTTGCTTTTCAACTTTATGGTAAATAAATAGATCCACCACCCTCCACCTTATTTCTCTTCTCTGATGTTCAAGTACTGCTGTTACAGAAGGAATCCTAATCCAACAGAAATCCTTAGGAAGCCACTAAAGTCTATTTTTTGTGCAGACATTTTGTTGTTAACTGAGTATTAGCCAAGAGTATAGAAATGTGTACAGCTCAAGAATTGTCACGGAGCATAGTGCTCTTGGGTGTATTTCTAAGAACAGGTGAACTTAAAATACTTCCCCCATATAGAAACTATTAGGGTTTCATATAGACTTTCTTTTTTGGACTGGACCTATGGTTTCATTTGTAGGGAACTCCCAGGTAAAGAAACTCCCTCTACCAATATAGATTTGCACCTGTTTCTTGAATTGCTAATTAATTTATGAAATTTTGAAATGGGGCAAGCACACACCTGGTTCTTTGGATACTCACCAGGAGAGATGGCAGTGGGAAGTGAAGGTGCAATCCCACTTTAATAAGGCATGAAGGTGTGGGGACAAAGGTGAAGATAGCTCCTGTGAGGAAGAGAATGGGGTAGAGGAAAGTCACAGGGCTACTTATGGATGCAGGTTGGGAGCTTTTGGCAGCATGGAACCAGATGGAGATGAAATGGGGGTGGGGGAGGAATCGAAAGGGAAAGCGACAGGAATTTGACTGCTCATTTTTATAGGATTTCTGCAGGGGACAGATGAATTCTCATCTCTGCCACCTTTGGGTTAATTCATAAACATATCCATGTGTTATTTGTTATTCTGTGGATATCGGAACTTATCTGAGATTTACATATCATATGACCAAAAGGCCATGACAGCAAAGTTGAAATAAATGTCTTCCCCTAATCTAGCACATTCTCAATATGTAAATTTTGGTAAATACATGATATAGTTTGCAAATTATGCTCCTTTGACCTGTCTGATTTCTGACATCTATTCCCTTTTCAGTCTTCCTTCCTGCTATTGTTACTTTACACCGGCTAGTTAGTTTTAACTATATTGACTAGAAGGTAGGGGAGGGGTGGTCAGGGAGACAGAATAAAATACAATTTTAACACACTTCTCAACTTCAGAGTCAGAGAGAATTAGCTAAGACACTGAGAGGTTAAGTGATTTATTTGCCTGTGCTCACACATCTAATGTATGTCTGACATTGGACTTGAACCGTGAACCGAGCCCTGGCTGAACCCCTCTCCTTCTGCTGTGCAATGTTGTCTCTCATATACATACAGTAAAAGAAGGGGATTTTTTTTGCTAGTAGTAGTCTGTCCATTAGAAATTTTTGATCCTCTGCATATTTACAACATAATTACAAATACATTTCAGAATGTTGACCCTGAGGCACCACAAAATCTTAAATATTTGAAGAGTTCCTCAAAGTTTAAATTATGTTCAGAAGGGATTTTAGCCTTATGAGTTTTCTTTTTTTATCGTATTTTCTTTTTATTCTAAAATTAAACACCAAATAGAATAAGCATTTTTACATACAATGCAGGAAAGAATATTTTACATGAAACTGAACATCTCTGTTATGTAGAGCTTGCTTGTAACTTTAAAAGCTTTCCTGCTTATCTGTGATGCCTTCTGTTCTGGCCTTCTTAATTTCCTTATCATTTCAAAAAATAATTCTATCCTTGGTTCTCCTCACCTCATCTCCACCCTCACTGAAATGAAACAAAAACAAAACCCTTGTAACAAATATACATAGCCAAGCAAAAGAAACATCTGGATGTTACCCATGTGAGGCTTAAACTGCCTTTTGAGCTCACCTTTCTGTCAACAGTTGGGCAGCATGATTTCATTGTCAGTCCTCTGAAACTGCAATTTGTTATTGCATTGAACAGAATTTTTAAAATCTTTCAAAGTTATTATTTACAATGTTGTTATATCATGTAATTATATAATTAATTCCCACATGTTCTGGTTCTTTCTGTTCATTTCCTTTTTCATAAAATCGTACGCTTCTTGCCAAGTTTCTGCAAAACTTTCTTTTAAAAAAATCATTTCCTATCACAGTATAACCCATCCCCTCTAACTCAACCTTTTACGGAAGAATTGATGCCTGATCTAGAAAGTGGTACCTAAACTGTGCCTGAAAGGGAGCTAGGGATTCCAAGAGGCCAAGAGAACATCCCAGACACTGAGGATAGCTTATGTGAAGCCACAGAGATGTGAGATGGAATGTCATGTGAGTAACAGCTGGTATGGCTGGAATGTAGACTTTCTGAAAAGGAATAATGTGCTATAAACTCAAAAAGATAAGGCAGAGCCAAAATGTAAAAGATTTTCAGTGGCTCTCAAGAAGGAATTTTTTTTTTTAATTTTATCCCAGAGACTATAGGGTATGATTGTGTAAAGACAGAAGTGGGTATAGATGTGAAATGTTTTGTGGGTGCTTTAACATATCAGTCACTCACTAAGCCTCTATTAATCAGACAGTCAATAAACATTAAGAATCTGCTATGTGTCAGCACTGTGCTAAGCACTCACTGAGTTTCAGAAAGATGCAAAAAATAACCATCAAGGAGCTCACAAGCTAAGGGGGAGGGAGCTGGCCGGTGTCACTGGATCAAAATATTTCACAGGGAATAAGATGTAAGAAGACTGGAAAGGTAGGAGGGGGCTAGGTTAGGAAAGGCTTTGGATACCAAACAAAGGATTTGGTTTTGATCCTAGAGGCATGGGGAGCCACTGCAGTTTATTGAGGGGGTGACACGATTGGACCTGCACTTGAGGAAACTCACTTTGGTGGCTGAATGGAGGATGGATTGAAGGGGGGAAAGAGCTGAGTTAGGCAAAGACACCAGCAGGGTGTTGTAATAGTCCAAGTGTGAGGTAATGAGGGCCTGCACCAGAGTTGTGGCAGCGTTAGAGAAGGGGATAGGAGTGTATTGGAAAGACTCAAAGCTAAAATTGACAGATTTTGTCAAGAAATGGGATGTGGAGACTGGGAGATACTGAGGAGTCAAAGATGACACCTAAGTTATGAACCTGAGGGACTGGGAGGATATTAGTACCCTTGACAATAGTAGGGCAGGTTGAAGGGTGGAGAGAGTTTGATGCTTGGCAAACGCTTAGTAAATGTTTGTTGAATCCCAGAATGAATAATCTAGGGGTTAAAAATTACTGCTTTGTCTATCCCAGCTAGAGGCTGGCCCAGCCATCCCCAGGTAATCTACCCAGCTCTCACTCAAAAGCTCTGGATAAAAGGATTCTCTAGCAGCTTTTAGCCTATGGGATCTCACTGTAACAGATGTTCTGAACCATTCCTCCATCTCTGAAACTTTGACACCTGTCTCTCTCTTGCTTGGTAAGTACCATGACTTCCAAGGGGAGTTGCTGTTGGGCAGCTCCAGGTGACATGACCTCTTCAAAGACAAATGTTCCCCAGGGAAGCATTATGACATTCCCCTCCATGATGGAAAGGACATATCTAAGAATCAAATCTCATTAGGCTGAGGCTCTGGATACTTTAGGGTCTCATGGAAAGCAATGGGGTTTGGAAATCCTAACAAGTCTGTAATAGGAATGAGTGAAAATCTGCTAGAGAGCCCTTTTACCCAGAACCTTCAAGCGTTGCCAGTCACTGAGCTTGGATCATTAGTAGTTGCTATAGCAACAGGCCCACCAGCTAGCTACCAGCTCCTTAAACTGACAACGTCCAGAGATTTTTATATGTGGGGCTGCAGGGTATATGAGTGGCACCTATTGTTCCTGCGTTGGGGAGTTTGAAACCCTTTGCCTCACCCAGATAAATTTTCTTAAAGGTCTCTATTTCTGTTACTGCGTAATGACATTTATATAAAGTGTTGTTGTAAGGAATGTACTTTTCTTACAACAAAGCCCTGAAGGAAGATTGAGAACTGCAAAGGATCTTAGAGACTCTCTAATAACGCCCCAGCTAACACTATCCCTCCCTTTACTTACTTAGAAGGAACCAAGACCCAGAGCAATTATTTCCTTATATCAAATGAGATGTAAACCTTAAAACCCTTCCGAAGGCTATCTAGCTGTTATTTACCCAAGGTCATACAGGTAAGCAAGACTAGTATTTGAAACTAACTTGGATTCCAAAGCTCTTTACAATGCAGGTGTCTTGATAGCAGATTCAAGCAAGTCTTCCTAAAAGAAGCGTTCTCAGGCAAAGGAGCAAGACAGTCTGCCACAGATATATTAGGAATGGGCAAAGCGGTGGGAGTGGGGAGTTGGAAGGTAATGGACTTCCATTGTGTTCCATTGCATTCCATTGTTTTATTGCGTCTTGGAGGAGGTTTAAGAGATGCTGGGTCTGGGAAGTGATACACAAGGGCTTACTTAGCAAGGGGATATCTTGGCAGGGAACCAGCTCACAAGAGGTGATTGTTACATTTTCTGTGTGAGCTTGTGTGCCTGAGAAATCAACAAACGATAAATCAGGGCTTGAGTTCCTGTTCTGTTCTGTCGATTGCCTAGACTTAAGGCTTTGATGGAGAAATTGTTAATAATTCCCATTAAACCGAAAAGTATGTCATGCATTTTTTTTTCTAGAGAGCCATTGTTAAATATTGCCAGAACATCTCTGAAATAGTGGAAGTGGGCTGTTGTTGGGGAGTGGGGAGGGGAAAAATAAGAGCTAGAATTAAAGAGGTGTAGGGACAGAAAAGGTAGGCTTCTCCGTTTGAAGAAAAACATTAATATTCTACTGTGAAATTTAGGTACAAGTCGGGTAAAAACTATTTCAGTTTTTTTAACATTATACTAAGTCTAAGTATCAGACAGTTAGGTGGTAGAGCATACACAGCGCTGGGCCTGGATTGAGGAATGTTTATCTTCCTGAGTTCAAATCTGGCCTCAGACAGTTACTAGCTGTGTGAACCTGGGCATGTCATTTATTTGCCTCAATGTTCTCATCTGTAAAATGAGCTGGAGAAGGAAATGGTAAACCACTCCAGTACCTTTGCGAAGGAAAACCTAAATGGGGTCATGAAGAGTCGGGTATGACTGAAAAGAGTCAAAGGATCTCTAGCCTAGAGAAATGTCTAAATTGATAGTTTCCCCATGCCCTCAGATATCTCTCTAGTCCTAAGAGAATTTGAACTAACTTCTGTAGAATCTTAAACGGCAAATCATATATGTTAAAATATTGGGGGGGGTACTAATGTTCCAGAATAACAGTAATCTTTTAATTTTTAAGTGTGAAACTGAATCATTTCAATAAATATTTATTATATACTTTTATCTTTCATTTATAATTTTTAAAGTGGTCATGTTTTTTAGTGGCTAAAATGAATGTTTTCTATTTCACTGTCAAAACCCCCCCCAGATACTCTAGAATTGTGAGCTATTTCTACCAGAATAAAGCACAAAATTAATTTTTTCTGTGGGTCTCAGGCCTTTGAGGGGGCCTGACATGAAGACAAAAATCTAAGGAGTGAAGGTCAAATTGTCGTTGGGGGGTATGTCCGCTAACGTGTGTGGGTATAATGGTGTGTCTCCAGAAAAGACATGTTTTTGTCAGAGACTACCCAGCTCCTCAACCACATACCAGTCCTTAGTCTCATTACTTTACCAGGTAAAGATAAATTTCTTACCCCAGTTGCCTGTTCTAGTTTAAATACTTCTTCCAGCACACAGGGTTAGAATCTCCCTTGAAACATGCAGATTTCCACTCTCATCGAAATCAAGGAACACTTTTCACTGAATCCATGACTGAAGGTTATATAGCCTTTGATTGAACACCACTAGTGGCTGGTACCTTTCTAAAATGCTCTTTCTGTCTGAGCCATTTTCTGCTCATGGTGTGTCTATCTGTTATTCCTCGTTATTTTGTCTAAAGAGAGATTGACTTCAACCTGAAATAAATGGTTATTGGCTTCACCATTGATTGACAGTGGTCTGTTGAGAACACTATGGAAGTGTTCAGCCCGTTGCTCCAGGATCATGTCCTTATCACTAATCACTGCGGTTCCATCAAGCACTGAGCATTTGTGCTGACCTCATTGTTGTATGCTTGTGATCATATATTAGCCTCATGCCAAGAACCTGAATTGTTTCTATTTGAATTGTCTTATGAAGATTCTAAAGATTACCTGGCAGCCTAAGGTCCTTTCTCAGTTAAATTGCCAAGCATTCAAACTCTGCTGCAAAGAGTGCAGATCCGATGGCCTGGTCCTGTTATGGGGAACTCACATAAGGCAAGTGTTCACATGGTGATCAGAAGAAGGGATGCAAGGACAGTCTTTTTTTTTTTTTTTTTTTTTTTTTTTTTTTTTTTTTTTTTATTTATTTATTTATTTATTTATTTTACATTCATTTTCACAAATTTTTGGGTTCCAAATTTTCTCCCTTTTTCTCCCCTCCCCCCACCCCAATACCCCAAGCAATCTAATTTTCCCTATCTCCAATCTGTCCTCTCTTCTGTCATCCCTCCCCTCCCTTGTCTCCATCTTCTCCTTTCTCCTGTAGGGCCAGATGACCCCCCATTCCTCATTAACTGTATGTCTTCTTTCCTAGTTGCAACAGCAATACTAAACAATTGTTCCTAAAACTTTGAGTTCCAAATTCTCCCCATCCCTCCCTCCCCACCCATTCCCCCTGGTACGGCAGGCAATTCATTATAGGCCATATCTGTGTAGCTTTGCAAATGACCTTCCTGACAGTCGTGTTGTGTAAGACTAACTGAATTGCCATCCCTCCTCACCTGCCCCTCATTGTTTCTCTTTGATCTTGTCCCTCCCCAAGTGTTGACTTTCAATTACTCCCTCCTCCCTTTGCCCTCCCTTCCATCATCCCCCCCCAATATCTCCTTCTCCCCCGCTTTCTTATACTGTAAGATAGGTTTTCATACCAAAATGAGTGTGCATTTCACTCCTTCGTTTAGTCAAATGTGATGAGGGTAAACTTTTGTTTGTTTGTTTGTTTGTTTTTGTTTTTGTTTTTTTTTCTTCAGCTCTCCTCTTTTTCCTTCCATTAAAAACATCTCCTACTTGCCTCTTAAATGACTTATAGTTACCCCCTTCCATTTCTCCCTCTTTCCTCTCACTACATTTCTCTCTCATCATTTACCTTAATTCCTTTTAAGGTATGGTCCCATCCTATTCAGTTCAATCTGTGCTCTCTGTCTCTGCATGTGAATGCATGTGTGTATGTGTGTGCATGCGTGTACATGTGTATGAGTGGTCCCACCAACCACCCAGATACTGAAAAGTTTTAAGAGTTAGAAATATTGTCCTTCCATGTATGAATGCAAACAGTTCATTTCTGGTAAGTCCCTTAATACTTCTCCTTGCTATTTACTTTTGCATGCTTCCTCTCAGTCTTGTGTTTGAAAGTCAAATTTTCTTTTCAGCTCTGGTTTTTTCATCAAGAATGATTGAAAGTCCTCTGTTTCATTGAAAGACCATATTTTCCCTTGAAATATTATACTCAGTTTAGCCGGGTAGGTGATTCTTGGTTTGAGTCCTAGTTCCTTTGCCTTCTGGAATATCCTATTCCACGCCCTTCGATCCCTTAATGTAGAAGCTGCTAGATCTTGGGTTATCCTGATTGTATTACCACAGTACTGGAATTGTTTGTTTCTGGCTGCTTGCAAGATTTTTTCCTTGAGCTGGGAGTTCTGGAATTTGGCCACAATGTTCCTAGGAGTTTCTCTTTTTGGATCTCTTTCAGGTGGTGATCGATGGATTCTTTCAATACTTATTTTGCCCTCTGGTTCTAGAATGTCAGGGCAGTTTTCCTTGATAATTTCATGCAAGACGATGTCTAGGCTCTTTTTTTGATCATGGCTTTCAGGTAGTCCCATAATTTTTAAGTTGTCTCTCCTTGATCTATTTTCCAGGTCAGTTGTTTTTCCCATGAGATATTTCACATTCTCTTCCATTTTATTGTTCTTTTGGTTTTGTTTGGTGATTTCTTGGTTTCTCATAAAATCATTAGACTCCATCTGTTCCATTCTAATTTTGAGAGAACTATTAAATTCAGTGAGCTTTTGAGCCTCTTTTTCCATTTGGCTCATTTTGCTTTTGAATGCATTCTTCTCCTCATTGGCTTTTTGAACCTCTTTTGCCAATTGAGTGAGCCTATTTTTCAAGGTGTTAATTTCCTCAGCATTTTTTTGGGTCTCCTTTACCAAGATATTGACCTTTTTTTCATACTCTTCTTGCATCTTTGTCATTTCTTTTCCCAGTCTTTCCTCCACCTGTCTAACTTGCTTTTCAAAATCCTTTTTAAGCTCTTCCAAGGCCTGAGCCCACCCAGCACCCCCCTGGGGTGTCTGGGGTACTGAGGCCCCGCCCTCCACATCTTTCCCTGATGGGAAAAATACGTTCTCGTCCTCCCCATCAGATCCGAAGGTTGGGATCATTTGCATTTGTTTGGAAAAAAACTCTCTAAAGTCTTATTTTTCTTCCCCCTTTCTAGGCATTTTCCCAGCCAGTTACTTGACTTCTGAGATTCCTTTCCACACCCCCGCCTGGATCTAGTGCTTGGCCTCTGAGATTTAAATGGGCTTTCCTCCTGCTGGCTGTCAATCAGTGAGCTTTAGTTTCAGGTGCTGGGGCGGGGCCCAGGGCTGTCTCCGAGACTCTGATCCCTCGGAGGGGGGGGGGGGGGGGCTTTATGCAGAGACTCTCAAGAATGGAGCGGGTGGGGGCGGTGTGGGGGGCCCGCCTCCCAATCTCAGCTCCCTTGGGGGTCCCGAGCAGAAGTCTTCAGCAACAGAGCGGGCTGGGGGCAGGGCCGTTTCCCAGGCTCAGCTCCGTCAGGTTTTATGCGGGAATCTTCCGTAATGAAGATCCCGCCTGCAGCTGGGGGATTCCTGAGTCCCCGGGCCGCTGCCCGCCCTCAGCCCCCAGCCCACGCCTCTGCCGCCACACCGCTTCCTGCCCCCGTCCCCTGCCGCCGCCCGCTTCCTCCCCGAGGGGGGCCCGAGTCACAGACACCCTGCTTCCCCTCTCCTTCAGCCCGGCCTCTCTCACTCCCGGCCTCTCTCACTGACCTGCTTCTGTGGGCGGAGGGATTTTCCCGGCTGCTTCAGCTTTCGTCTCTGAAGCCTGCTCCGATCTGCTTCTCTGAGGCCTCGGCCAGGGCAGCGCTGGGGGTCGGGTTTACTCTCCGGGGCGCGCCGGACCCTGGGGACGGGTCTTGAGGGCTCCCTGGGACGGAAATCTCCTCCACTCTGCCTCTGCACACCTTGCACTCCACCCAGAATCTATGGGGGACTCTGTTCTACACCAATTCCATGGGCTTTGGTTTCGGAGCTCGTAAACGTGCGTCCTTCTACTCCGCCATCTTGGCTCCGCCCCCCGCAAGGACAGTCTTAATGTCTCTCTGAACTTTGGAATTGATTACATGACATGGGAGACACTGGCACAGGACCCAGCATGGCATGCCTTCATCAAAGAACAAAGCAGAATTGAAGTAGCTGAGAAGAAATATATAAGATGCGCACATTTGAAGAATCCACCCCAAATTTCACATGGACAATTTGTACCTGACCTGTGGTAGAGCTTTCCTAACCTGTGTTGGTCTGATCAGTCACAATTACACACACTGTAACTTGACTCTTAACGTAGTGATGTCATCACTTTGACAAGCCTCAACCAACCTACTTGCATGAAATCAATAATATTCATATACAATGGACAATTAACTATACTTTGTAGAGAGAGATTAGAAAAAAATAGTTAACAGAATGTAGAGTTAGACTGGATTATTTTAGATTCCTCCAATCTACAGCAAACTGAATAACAAAGCCTGACTCAACTATCTCCATCCTGTTTAGGCTAAATCTGTACAGTTGTTGTACCCAAATAGCAGCTAGGGACTTTCCAGACCAACTTTTTAATGGGGACAGAATATATTTCATTGGTCTATTAAAATACTGCAGAATGCTGCTGATTGTCTGTATGCTTTAAGAAGATCCAAAAAATCTCTAAAAAACCGAATTGCCACCCTGGAACAGTGGTGTCAAATTCAAATAGAAATTAATTCCTTCAGGCCATATACTGACTTGTCATATTGTATTTTTTAAGAAGCGGTTAGATGGCTCAGTGGATTAGAGTGATGAACCTATCATCAGGAAGACCTGCATTTAAATGTGACCTTAGCAACTAGTTGTATGACCCTGAGCAAGTCACTCAATCTCATTTTGCCCCTGGAGAAGGAAATGGCCAACTACTCCAGTATTTTTGCGAAGAAACCTCAGGGACAGTATTGACCTGCTATGGTCCACAGAGTCACAAAGAATCTGATACAACTGAATAACAATTGTATGTTTATTTATTTTGTTAAACATCCCCCAATTCAATTTTAATTTTGTTCAGCGGTATCCTTAGAGATTTTCCTGGTACTCCCACATGTGGTTTATAGGTTAGGAGTTTGGCACCTCTGTCTTAGAAAGCTGAAGGGGCTACCAGCCTGCAAGGTCCTTCACTGGGTTAAATATTTTTTTCTCTTCAATTTGGCTACTGACTTAATTTAACCTCTGGTCTTACAGACCTGCTGGTGGATCAAATTCTCCTTAGATTCTCAAGGAGCACAGGTTGAGAAATTCCCCAACAACTGTGTGTGTTTAAATAAAAAGAGAGATTGGCCAGGAAGAAAAAAATAAAAATGCTGTTCAAATGGAGGTCTGAGCAATGTTAGTTCTGTGATTGCCCACTACCAATTTTTCATATTAAAAGACAGTAAGGAGAAGGTCTGAATGAGCTCCATAAAGAGTCTTTCACTCCACTGACTTAATTTTTGGGGACTCAGTCCAATGCTGATCTCTTCTAGCCTTGAAAAATACAAGTAGAGCAGATTACTTGCCATATGGGCAGAAGGGGTAGTTTGTAAACTCAGGTGTCCAATCTGATTGATGTTAGACTATCTAAACTCCAGTGCTTTGAGAAGTGCCTCTTTTATGTAAAGAACATTTATATCATGGTGTTTGGAACAACTGGGGTTTCATTTTAGACAATTAAAGTCTGAAACAAAATCTTAAATTCACTTTAGCATCACAACTAAATAGGCCCAGCCGTAATGCCTTTGTTGTGAGTAATCTACTTGGAAAGACTGACCTTGGATAATGGGACCCTAGTGAGAGATTTTAACTGTTCCCTATAATCACTGAAGTGTTTGTTTTCTTCCTGAAAGCCCAAGAGTGCTAGCCAGGACATTTGAGACTTCTATTCTTATTGGGACAGTCATTGCTCTCCCCATCAAACAATCAATAATCACTTATTGAAGGTCCTACTATGTGCCAGCTTACATAAAGGCAAAAATACTGGAGCTCACATTATATTGCAGGACACATGTCTAATGTGAATTAAAATAATCACAGATTGTAAAATAGATAAGAAGCTCACAAGCAGTACTAAAACCACCTTTATTGTCACTTTAATTTTTATTTTAACCTTATTTAATTAATATCTTTTCATCACTTTTATTTCTGATGGATCATTTTCCCTTCCTACCTACTGAGTCATTGAAAGAGAGAGGGGGGGAAAGGAGAATAAAGAAAGGGAAAGCAATCTAGGGATAGGGGCTTTGAGTGCATAAGAATGAATACAGGAGGTGGACCCGTGTATGGGTGTACGCATGTGCACAAGAACAAGTAGGCCAGTATGGATAGATTAGAGTACAGGTGACATGTAAGAGCACTGACAAACAAGAAAAGCAGTTCATCAATAGCAGCCAACACACTGGCCAAGTCTGAGTCTATATTCAATATTCCATATCCATAAGCTTGCTGTTTCCCACCCAGCCTGATGTCTTTTTCTTGACCTCATTAAAGGGGCCATGCCCTGGCTACTTCTTAAACAGGCCTATTCAATGAATGGGTGTTGCCTCACCCTAAGTGAATACCTGCAAAGACTTTAGCCAAAAGGCCCCAAGGTCTCCCAGGGCATCTGAGGCCGTCTCCAGTCATCCTGATGAATATCTGGTCACTGGATTCAGATGACCGTGGAGGAGAAGTGAGACCGGCAACCTTACACAGCCCTCCCTCACTCAAAACAAAGTCAAGTACAAGTCATATCATTATGTCTCTGAGGGCATGATCTTCTTCAGCAACAAAGGACAAACGACTGGCATTAAAAAGGGGAGAGAGAGATGTTTTCCCAACTATTGCTTTTATTTTTCACTTTTTACGAAGCTGTCATTTTCTCTAAGATGGACTTATGTGAAATGTGGAGTTATATTTTGCCTTAGGGCTAATTCGGTTTTATGGCTCCAGGTCCCAAGAAGTAGTTTCTAAACCAATAAGAACATTGTATTTAAAAAAACCAAAACTTTTATGAGAAAGAGTGTCTGGATTTAACTTCTTGCTGCCGTCTGTTTTATCTGTAGAACATTTGGTAAAACTTAGTTTCATTCGTTTTTGACTTATGGAAGAGATTGAAGAAGAATAAGGAGGTGGTGGACTCAGGGTATCAGCAATTAAAATTCCCAAGTTAGAAAGATTGGAAGGATGAGGGGAATCTCCCTTCAGGACATATTTTATAAATTATCATTAGTTTTCTGACCTTGACGTGAGAACTTATCCTTACTTCAGATGCTTGTGTGAAGATTATGAATAGATACAGAAAACAGATTCCAAGTCTGGTGCCCTATCTACTATATCCTGTTGATTTTCAAAATAACTTGTATGACCCAGTCTAGTCAATAAGTGTTTCCTTAGAGACTGCTATGTTCCAGGCGCCATAATAAGGCTGAAAAATCAAAGGCAGTCCCTGTTCTCAAGAGTTAATAGTCTACTGGGGGAGACAACATGAAAACAGCCATGTTCTAACATGATTTTACAGGATAAATTGGAGATAATAATGGAATGTCACTAGCATTAAGTGTTATCAGGAAAGGCTTCTAATGGAAGATGGAATTTTGGTAGGGCATGGAAGAAACAAAGGAAAGAAGCAAGGTTAGTCACGGACGGTTAAGCGGAGGATGAACTGGACTGGAGAGAGATTTGAGGCCAGGAAGAGCACACTATTGCAATATTCCAGATGTGAGGTGATAGAGGGCAGTGGCTTTCACAAAGGTTTGGACATGGGAGAACTAAGAAACCCTAGGATGCCTTGAAGTTTAGGTGACTGGGAAGATGCTGGTACTGTTGGAATGAGGAAGCATTATGGGGCGAGAGAAGAAAAACAATAAATTCAATATCAGATGTGGTAATTTTAAAATGTATGTATTTAAAAAGCTAAGTTTAAAAAGTATGAGGAAACTAGTTCAGGATGTTTATTAGGCAGTTGGAGATGTGAGTCTGGAGGTAAGGAGAGTGATCAGGGCTGGGTAAATAAATCAGAGTCATCAACATAGAGATGATAGCTGACACTACTAGAGACTTTAGAGCTACTCTCTAAGACTGTTGCTTGAAGGACAGTTGCAGATCTTCATTAGTATTGAGGATTTTCTCACAGAAAATTTTCTGCATCAGTGAAAGCAAAGGTTATATGTCAGGCGTTGTATTAAGCACTAAACATACAAAAAAGGGCAAAAACACTGTCCCTATTCTCAAGGAGCTCACTTTATAATAGAGGAGACAATATGTAAATATCTGTACACAATTTCAAACTGATGGCACTGGTGTGGAGCAGGGTAGGAGGGAGCAGTTATGGAGAGACTAGAAAAGGTCTCATGAAAAGGGTGAGATTTTAGCTGGTGGTACTTTGAAGGGAAGCAAAGAGGTAGAGGTGAAGAGTCACATGCAGTCCCAGAAATGAAGGACAGTCAGTGAATGGGCATGGAGCCCAGAGATAGGATGTCTTATAAGAAGAATAGCAAGGATAATTCCATTGGATCATAAAGAACAAGAAGGGTAGTAAAGTTTAAGAGAACTGGAAAGGTCAAAAGGGCCAGGTTGTGAAGGGCTTTTAAATGCATAATAGGATATTTTATATTTGTTCCTCAAAATTACAGGAAACCACTGGAGTTTCTCCAGTAAGGAAGGCAACATAATAAAATCAGCACTTCTGGAACATTACTTTGGCAACTGAGTGGAAGACTGATTGGGAATTTTGGGAGAATTTGGGAGAATTTGGGAAGACACTTGAAGTACAGAGACCAGATTCTATAGCTGTTAGCGCCATCCCTTCTAAGGTTAGATTCAGTCTAGTTTGTATTTATCGTATATGTTCTGATTTATATGTTCATCCTGTATAAATACTTCACATATTTGTCTTATCGGTCTCAGCTATATTCGGGGAGAATTCGGGGGGAGAATTATTCTGGGAGAAATGAAAGACTGCTGTAATAATCCAAGTGAGAGGTGATGAAGATCCGCACCAAGATGGCACCTGTATGAGTGGAAAGGGGGAAATATCAAGAATTGGTAACAGATTGTATAGATGAAGTGAGTATGAGAAGAGAATCAAGAAAAACAGCAAGATTGAAAGCCTGGGAAGATGGCGATGCCTTTGATGATAACAGAGAAGTTTGGAAGAAAGTAGGGTTTGGGAAGAAAGATTATGGTTTGAACATAGTGAGTTTTAATGACTATACAAGTAGATATCCAAAAGAGAGTTGATGATCCAAGAGCACTTATTATTACTCTGTGCCAACAGGAACTATGCAATTTTTGGCAATACGAAGAAAATGCAAAAACAGTCCCTGTCCTAAAGGAGCTTGTGTTTCAACATATATAGCTGAGACATAAAAGACAAATCTATATGAACTACTCATAGGAGATGAACATATAAATCAGAACATATAGGATAAATACAAGCTAGATTGCATATAACATTAGAAGGCATGGCATTAGCAGCTATAGGGACTGTGGGAAGTACCTCCCAGACAAGTTGACCCTTTGAGTTAAGTCTTCAAGGAAACCAGGAATTCAAAGTGTTAGAAGTTGGAAATGAAAGCATTCAGGCCAATGTAAAGGCACATAGATGGACTGTCATGTGAAGGCCATGTTGGCCTATTGTTGAATATAGAGAGGGGAATCACAGGAGAAGAAGTACTAACTGTTTTTACCATGTTATCTGAGAGTGGTAGTAGCTCCCCTCTGGAAGCCCAAACTGATCATTTGAACAGAACTTGGGAAATACTGCTCTTATTTTTTTTCTTCTTCTCCTCCTTTTATTTTTTTCAAAAAGTTGGGACAATTTACTTTACCAATTTACTCCTGTGTAGTTTTTACTTTTTGAGCTCTTGAAATATAGCTCTGAAAAGCCTATTTGTGGGTTTGGATTGTGTTGTGTTGTTGGTTGTGTAAAAACCCATTTGAAAAAACCCATTGTGTTTTAATCCAAATCATTCTTGCTTTCATTGAATGGCCACCAATAGGCCCAGTCCTAACTTCTGTGTCTCATTGTTTAGCTTTTAATGGCTTAGTGTGATTGTAAATAGCAGTTTTTTTTTTGTTCTGATCAGAAAGGGCATCTTTGGAATAGTAAACTGGGTCATCTTTTTTTAACCTAGCTATTAGTCATTGAATGAGTGATCCTCAGACAAACTGAGACCTGGAAAAGACTTTAATTTAGAAAAGTCACTGCATCCTAGGCCATCACCAACTCTCTTGACCTTTGTCTTGCCACTCTATCTATTCCAGTGACTTTGGAGGAAAGAGGGAGGCTGATAACAGTGCACAATTCTGCCTCGCTTAAGTTCCACTCATGAGCAAATTAAGACATCACCCTCATGATATCATTGGTCCTTTTCAAGAGCAAACAATAAGAGGGGAGTCAGAAGATCAGAAAGGTAAAAAGGGGTCAGCTTTAAAAATCCAGCCAAGTGCTTTCTAGTTGAACATGGAAGTAATAGGAAACTACTTCAGTTTGCGGAGTGAGAGAAAGAATGATACAGGAAGAACTAATTCTCTAGTTAAGAATGCTGAATGGAGGATGAATTGAAGTGGAGTGAGATGAGTCAGAGAGACCAGTTTTGGATATTGTGACTTTTGAGCAATATGGCTGCCTGAACAGGAGGCAGACCACCCAGTTCTCACACACTTTATTCCAGTAAAACTCAGACCAGATAATAAAAAATCTCATGAGAAAGTTATAGTGAGTGACTTCTTTCACTTTAGAGCAGTTCACAATGTCAGTCAGAATCCAGCATAACCAGTACAGGCCACATGTAGCCTATGGCAGCAAAAATGGAAGCCTTTCCTGGAAAAGCCCTACAAGTGTTAAAAAGGCTGAGATGGAAACCTTATAAACTCTACTTAGACCAGAACAACTCAGGACCTCTGTGATCCTTAACACCCTATCCTGAGATGCCAGAGAATGTTCTGTAGATCCAGTTCTGTGAAACTCAAAGATCCAGAGAGACCCATATCTGGAAGGTTGAGGTCAGAGCAGGAACCCTGGCAACCCAGGGCAAGAGCAAGCAGGGAAGCAGGGAATAAAACTAGGCCCTGGCACAAATCGCAAATTCATAAAACAAGCTGTAGAGATCAAACAGTGTGAAAATTACTTCATCTAGAAATTCCTCAAAAGGAAAAAAGTGACTCCATAACAGTAAGCAGAGACTCAGAGAGAAAAAATTGATTTATCACAGCTACATAAATTCTTAGAATACATGAAGTGAGAGATTAAAAAAAAGAAAAAGTCTAGAAGAAGAATTAGAAAGGAAATAGGTTACTTTCAAGAGAAAGTGGTAAATCTTACCCAAGATAGACTTCTTGAGAACTGTACCAGACAAACAAAAATCAGTTATTCTGAGCTGACAAGAAGTATTAGAATAGGGAGTTGAGCTAAGATGGCAGGGTGCAGGGAGTGACCTAGCTGAACTTTTCCTGCATTCTCCTTAAACTTTAAAATCACTCCTCGAATCAAATTTTGTAATGACAGAGCCCACAAAAGGTCAGAGTGTGACATTTTTCCAGCCTAAGACAACTTAAGGGGTCAGCAGGAGAGGTCTGTGACACTGGGGTGGGGGCCTGCCTAGAGCACAAAAGCAGCAGCAGCAGTGGTCCTTGGCTGAAACAGTGGCAGCAGAAGCAGCTTCTGGAATCCTCAGTCCACAAATGGTGAAAGGCTCAGAAAAAAGGTTAGAGGGGACTGGGCCCTGGCACCTCTATTGCTCATATGCAGTTTTGGGTAGCAGTTTTAGTGTACAGAATTGCTTCTGATCAGTTACAGGGGGACAGGGGCTCTGGTTCCACTTCCAAGGCAGAAAGGAACACTAGTGCTTGTGGCTGCAGGGGAACAGGCTCCCTTCCTGGATAAAGATCAGAATATAGACCAGGAAAGCAATGACCATACCTTTCCCTGGATCACCCCACTTGGAAGCACCAAAAACTTTCAGATTCCAAAAACCAGCTATGAAAACAGCAGCATCAAAAAGCCTAATACTTGGAATGGTGTCTCCCCACCTCCAGGTGAGAAGAGTCTAACATTAACATAAAGTTCAAAGTCAAGAAATAGACCAGAAAAATACTACAAAAAAAGAACTTAATCCTAAAAAGCTACTACAGTGGCAGGGAAGACCAAGATATCAATTCAGAAGACAACAAAGTGAAAACATCTAGAAGTAAAGTTTCAAAGGAAAAATGCTGATTGGATCCAAACCAAACAAGAATTCCTAGAAGTTAAAGAAAAAGGTAAACTTGGGGAAAAGAAATGAGAGTGATTCAAGAAAATTTTGAAAAGAGAATTACAGCTTGGGAAAAGAGGCACACAAAAAATATATACTGAAGAAAAATAACACCCTAAAAAATAGAATTGACTTAATGGTAAGAGGCCCAAAAATTCATTTAAAAAATTAAAAAGAACTCCTTTAAAAGCAGAATACACCAAATGGAAAAGGAGGCACAAAAATTCACTGAAGAAAAGAACTTTAAAAAGTAGTATTGGCCAAATGGAAAAAGAGGTATAAAAGTTCAGTGGAGAAAATAATTCCTTAAAAATTAGAATTGGGCAAGTAGAAGCTAATGACTCAAAAAAAACCCAATAAAACAAAATCAAAAGAATGGGGAAAAAAGTAGAAGAAATTGTGAAATAACTCATCAGAAAAACAACTGACCTGGCAAACAGATTCAGGAGGAATAATTTAAGTATTGTTGGACTACCTGAAAGTCATGATCAAAAAATGAGCCAAGACATTGTATTTCAAGAAATAATTAAGGAAAACTTTACAGATATCTTAGATCCAGAGGATAAAATAGAAATTGAAAGAATCCACTGATCACCTCCTGAAAGACATCCCAAAATGAAAACTCTCAGGAATATTATAGCCAAATTACAGAGCTTCCAGGTCAAGGAAAAAATATTGCAAGCAGTCAGAAAGAAACAGTTCAACTTTTGTGGAGCCATAGGCAGCATCACATAGGATTTAGCTGATTCCACATTAATGGAGTAGAGGGCTTAGAATATGATATTCTGGTCTGGAAGACAAAGGAGCTAGCATTACAACCAAGAATCATCTACCCAACAAAACTAAGTATAATCCTTCAGGAGCAAATGTGAATATTTAATGAAATAGAGGACTTGATATTTAATAAAATGGATGTTTCATAAAAACCATGACAAGAACTATATGAATTGATACAAAGTGAAGTGAGAATTGGGAATCATTGTGTACAGTAACAGCAATATTGTAGTGATGATCAACTGTGAAAGACTTGGCTACTCTCATCAATACAATGATTTGAGACAATTTTAAAGGGTTTATGACAAAAAAAAAATACTGTCTACATCCAGAGAGAGAACTAATGAACTCTGATTACAAACTGAAGTCTAAATATCTTGCTTTATATGGCTAATATAGAAACATGTTTTGTATAATTTCACATGTATGATAGGTATAATTTTTCTTGCTTTCCCAGTAGGTGGGGATGGGATAGGAGAGAGGGAGAATTTGGAACTCAAAATTTAATGAGAAAAGAATGCTAAATATATAATAAATATTAGAACAAAATCAAAAGATTTAAAAAATTGCAGAAAATGACTGATAACAAATATTAAAAAAAAACCCAAATCACCTGGAATACAGGTCGAGAGCTTTTTAAAGAATTGGTGGAGTCCCTGAAACCTAATGATTTTTTTTGAAAAAATGGCCTGGATGCCCTATTTCAAGAAAAAGAAAATGAAAAAAAAATTTTATATATATATATATATATATATATATATATATATATAGAGAGAGAGAGAGAGAGAGAGAGAGAGAGAGAGAGAGAGAGAGAGAGAGAGGTAGATATAGGAAACTGAAGAGATATAGGAAACAGAAGAGCAATATATTCTAGAACAGTTATATATACATATTTATGTATATATCTATATCTGTACATAGGAAACAGAAGTGAAATATATTCTAGAATAGTTACTTTAGTGACCAGAGTGTGTGCTTTCACCCATCACTACTTAATCTGGAATGATGTCTGACTAACCAGATATGACTGAGATTCAGTCTAAATTTAAAAAGATTGAAAAACACAAGAGAAGAAACCGCTGCTTTTGAAAGAAACAATTGAATCAGAGAAACAAGTTTAGAATGCAATGAAATCTTTCCTTTCAATGTGATCTCACAAGAATCATCTACTTTATTTTTCCTTTTTAAGCTGTATAACTCTGTAAGATACAAAGATGTTGGGGAAAAGGTTAAATGACTACAAAGCCTCTTTCAACATCAAAAGTATTAAGAATTACTGACACTGCATCTTGCTGGTACTTTCCCATGTAACTGACTGGGTGAAAGAAGAACCTGGGTGGGATTACAGCAAATCTTGTTACCAGCATAAAATGCAAAGCGATATCAAGTCTTAGCAAACTGTAAAATGTAATTAATTAGTATTCAAGTAATTTTATTTGAAAGTTCAAAACCTGAAAAAAAAATCCGGGGCAAACTTAAGATTAGAAGGAATCTACCTGTCACATCCTAGAAAGACCCACATAAGGAAAAGTCCCACAGATGTCAGTAAATCTACAAAGCTCCTTGCAAGCATCCAAAATGATGTAATTCAAATACCAGAGAATTACATTCAGAGTCACACAAGACCTGGCACCTTCTCTTATCAAGGAGAGGAGATACTGGAATGACATAGGCCATAAAGAAGAAAAAATGCTTAAAACCAAAAATAAGTTGACCTGCAAATCTAGCGGGGGCAGGGGAAGGGAGGAAGGTGGGGAATGGACCTTTAATGTAACAGCAGATTTATAAGCATTTCCAAACAAAAGACTAAAACTGATAGGAACTTTGAAATAGAAACACAAAGAAACCTAGAAAGACATTTATTTGAGTAATTAGAAGGAGCTGTATCATAATATAATGCTAGCATTCTAATAGTAAAAGAAGAAATAAGTATCCTTTCAAAACCTAAATGTTTTCAAAAGGTATTTAGAGAGTTAAATAAGGAAAACAGAAATGATAGGGGTGAATTGGCCCTTTTCCCTCCTCCCTGCCCCCAAGCTTTTGAAAGCAGAAAGCAGAAACATAAAAAGAATATACTAGTGCAGAAAGGAGGAAGAAGGGAAAGGAACTTTCTGTTTCTCATCATTGGGGTGATAAGGAGAGAATGCAGACATGGAGGAAGGAGTGAAAAGGAGTTGATATCAGATGAATCTTACTCTTAAACCTGCGTGTTCAACCTTGTTTCATTTTGGTTTCTTTTTTTTTATGTAGCATTGAACTCAGCATCAGGTTAAGCCTACCTCTTTTGCTTTTTGGCATATTGTATTCTAAGATCTCTCATAAAATGCAACAGAAAAACAAGGGAGGGTCAGAATAAGAAAAAGGTTAATACCCAAAGGAAAATACTCAGAAGCAAAACAAACTGAGAGAAGAAATAGAATTTAAAGGCATGTCTTGGTTTCTTAGACAGTTGAGGGATTCAACAATTTTAAATATTGTTTTTAAAATTATTTTTAAACAAATTTTTTAAATTGGACAATTAAAATATAGTTTGTAGATGTAATATTATATTTTCTTCCATTAGAATGGAAGGTCCTTGAGAGTAGGAATTAGATTTTCTTTTTTTATTCTGTTTTTATCCCCAGCACTTAGCACAGTCCCTAACATGCGGTAGATACTTAATAAATGACCTCAACCTCATATTTTCCTGACTTGAGAGAAGGGGATGTACTCCAGAAATGTTGAAGAGAAAAAAAATTGCAAGATTTTGCAAAGGATTGGATGAGCTGAGCATGACACTAAAAGTTGTAAACTTTGGGGGCTGGACAGATCATAAGGAAGTTCAAAAAAGTTCAAAGTTCAAGTTAAAAAACCATGGACCTATTGTTTAACATACTTAATGAATATCAGTGCAAAAATATTAGTAGAGGATAAAACAAAAAGATTATACACTATGATCCAGTTGGATTTCTAAAAGAAATGTAGGAGTGGTTCAATATTAGGAAAGTAGTAAACATAAGAGACCATATTAATAACAAGAATGATAAAAGTCACAGGATTATATTAATAGCTACTGAAAAGGCTATTGACAAAATATAGCACCCAACACCACTAAAAAAGCAGAGCAATAAATTGACTTTTCCTTAATGTGGTAAATAATATCTATCTACAACCAAGAGCTTCCATAGTTCATGCCCATTACTAGCCCCAGGAGCCAAACAGAACACTACTGATTCCCTTTCCATGTTATAGAGCTTCGCATACAGTACTTAAAAACAATAATCATATTCCTCTGAGTCTTCTTTTATAAATACTCCTGTGTCCTTCATGTCATCAAACCCTAGTGACTCTCTTGTTATCTTTATGATCAAATACAAATTGCTGTTTGGAGAGGAAAGGAGAGAGAGAGAGAGCGCTACACAGAGGGACTTAAAATTTAAAGGGCCCATTTTGAAGTTACTATCTCCACAAGAAAGTATTGAGAAAGTTCAAGGAAAAGCAGTAAAGAGTAACAGTAAAAATAGCCTGGGAAGGGAATAGAGACCTTTTGCTTAAGAAGAAACAAATAGGAGTTTGGAGGGAATCTTAATTATCGAGTAGTGACCGAGTTTATATTGTAAGAAGTTATCTCTCAATGTCCATACAGCTTTTCGCTTTAGTGGTTCATGGAATCCTAGAGTTAGAACTAGATGGTACCTCAGTGGTATTTGTCCCAAGCTTCTTATTTCACACATGTGTAAATGTAGGCCTAGGACTGTTAAGTGATACCTCTCCAAGATAAGTGAGAGAACCGGGATTTGAATCCAGATTTTATAACGTCCAGATCTAGTGCTTTTCCCCCTAAAAATGTCACATTAGTGAAGTCACAAGGTCTATTTGAGCCTCCTGAAATGAAGTCTCAAGAAGTTCAATATTTTGATTTATCCAAAGATGTACAGAATCATAGAATGTCAGAACTATAAAGAACCTTTAAAAAATCCTCATGTCTAACTGAAATCTCATGTTGCAAAGTGAATCCCAAGGAGTGACTTGCCCAAATTCACTCAAGAAGAAATTAGGGAGTGTTTCTTAGATAACAGCATTGCCAGTTGAGAAGTAATAAGAGCCAGAAATGCCCTGTGTATCTTGCATAGCTTTTTATTTGCTCTTTTCTTATGTCCTTTGGTGTTTTTAAGGTTTTTTTTTTTTAAGTTACATATGTGTCAAATCCCCTCTCACCATCTTAGACTATAGACTGTATGAGAGCAAGGCGCTCTTCTTTTCAAATCATTTTATTCTCTTAGGTGTAACACAGCACTTTGTGCTTTGTGGGCAATTAATTATAAATTAGTTAACAGATATTTGATTTTAATTTCAAGTTCAAATTGAAGAATGCTAGATTTGAAATTGAGTTGAGATCAGAGACTGCTAGACTTGGAAGGGACCATAAGAGACAGGTCATCCAGTCAAACTTCTCATTTTACAGAGGAAAAAAGTGAACTTCCCAAACAGTGAAAGGACTGGCTCAAGGTGAGACTGTGTTATAAGTAGCTGAGGTGCAACCCAGGTCTTCTGATATCAAACCCAATACATTTTCCATTAAGACAGGATTCTACTGAAGCTGCTGCATTGTTTGGAATGGGGAGATAGATTATCAGAGCCAGGGAAAGAGATTGTGATCATTAGGGGGAAGAGAAACCCTGAGGGACTTCCTTTTTCCCATCCTTTGAATTCACATGAAAAGAGATGTATGTGGAAGGAGGGAGTAGGGGATTGAGGGGCGGAGCCCCTGTGCGTTTTATGTTTGGCTTACTATTGCCCCCTAGTATTCTTCCAAGAAGTATTTTGGACCTGAAACATCCATCAGGACAAAATTATGAAATAGGACAGATTTGTCTTCATCTTCCTCCTTTATCTTCTTTGTCCTTCCAGTTACTACCTTGATCTTTTCCTTGGTGTTCAACTAGTTTAGATCAAAACTAGAATTCTCCAGGTCTTTGTGCATTTTAATATATGAATTTCTGGGAACAGAAAAAAATCTCAGCACTTTTGGGTCTCAAGGAAACAAGTATCTAACGGTAGAATGTCAAGAATCTTTGAAAGAGACATGTTGTAGGCCAAGGTCCTTTCAGGTTACGTCTTAGGGGATGGCAGTTTCTCATAAGGCTTACTCTACTCCATCATCAATCAAATAAGTCTTAATATTCTACTTCCTACCTAGTCTTTTCCAGATATTCAGCCCCACCATCCTCATTTTTACCATTTTTATACCAATTAGATGCTCCCCTCTAAGAGGCTCTGACCTTATATGTAATGAGTGTGTCTGTACTGATCTTTTGAGTTTTCTATGTCCTGAGTAATGGTAAGCATACGAAGCATGGAGGAGGGACCTTAACCGCGGGGCTTTATTGCCTGTGTAATTCTTTTGTAGTAATCCTATGCTCGTGAAAGCATTTTTGATGATGATGATAGTACAGCTTGATACAAGATTCACACTGATATCATTCTGGCGGTCATTTATCAATTTCTAACCTTGTTATCTAGAAGATCATTTCTTATCAAGAGTCAGAAGGAGTTTTCAGGCAGGCTGGTCATTGAGGGTGGTTGCATGCAGTGCCTAGAGTCTTTTTATTTTTTTACTATTGTTGTCAAGCTTTATTTATATAACTATCAGCTACAAAACCTACCAAAAAGTTGGTTTGCCATTGTAGAAGTCACTAGTATTTAAGATGATCAGATTCAGACAGGAAAAGATTCCTTCAGCAGTAACCTAGAACTGTCCACTCATTTTATAGATGAGGAAATGAAAGGCCCATAAAGAGGAAGTGATTTGACCAAGGCATCAAGTAGCAGCGTTAGCAGATGAACCCAGATCTTTTAACTTCAAACTCGGAATCTTTGTCTTTTCTCACCATCAGTCAGAAGTACCTCCAGGAAGTAAAAATGCATATTTTTATATTCTTCTAAAAACTTAATGTAGAAAAGGTCCCAGTTTTTATTTCTATGATATTGTTCTGGTAGATTTTTACCAAGAAATGATCTGTCAATCATATAAATACATAAATGTTTATATTAACACAATGTGTGTATGCATGCATACATGTCACTGTATATAGATTATACACATGTATGTGAGTGTCATATATTACATACATGTATGTGTGTATATTTATTGGCAGGCATTTTATACAAAGTCGAAGTACACTTCAAGAATATACTTATAATTGACTCCTGAATCGTCTTAATTCTGGGTATACTTTTTTTTAAAGTCTATCATACATTTTTTAAGGAAATTTTAAAATTTTGAGCTTAAGCATCAAATAAGTTATTTCCATATATATATATGTATATACATATATATATATAATAGAACACTACCTAGTTATTTTGAATGAAATGTCTTTATGTCTTCCTGTTGGTTTTTGTTTGAATATACAGGAATGCTGATGATTTATTTTACATTCTGGACATTTTCTGAAGTTATTTCAGTAAAATTTAGTTGATTTTTTCTAGCATCTTCTAAGTATACTATATTATCTTCAGAGATATGTTGTTTCCTCTTCTCTGATACTGAGGCCTTTAATTTATTTTTCTTATTGCTACAGCTAGAATTTCTAGCACTATATCAAATAGAATTATGTGTGTGTATTTATATAAATATATTTATATATATACACTATATCAAATATAGTGATATATAAAGTATATATAAATATAGTGGTGATGATAGTGGATATCCTTGCTTTATCCTTTATCTTATTGGAAAGGCTTCTCGTTTATGTCTTATGGCTCTTAGTTGTAGATATTATTTACCATATTAAGGAAAGATCCTTTTAGTCTTTTTTTTAACATTGCTGTTGCTGTTTTTAATGGAGATTGGTGTTGTATTTGGTCAATAGCCTTTTCTACATCTATTGATATAATCATGTGATTTTAATTGCTATTAATATGGTCTATTTAAAGTGGAGGGAGTGCTGGTCCATGATTTTCTGTTTGCAGACGATTGTGCACTCAATGCAGCCTCTGAAGCTGAGATGCAACAAAATATGGATCAATTCTCTGTTGCCTGTGCTAGCTTTGGCCTAAAAATTAACACCAAGGAAACACAGGTGCTCCATCAACCACCACCACACCATCCATACATGGAACCATCAGTTACAACAAATGGAGAAGTTTTGAATGCTGTGGTTAGGTCACTTACCCTGGTAGTGTACTTTCCAGGGATGTACACATTAACAATGAGGTTGATGCATACATTGCCAGAGCTAGCTCAGTGTTTGGGAAGCTCCGAAGAAAAGTTTGGGAGAGAAGAGGTATTAGACTGACTACCATATTGAAAGTCTGTGTAGCCGTTGTGCTGACCTCATTCTTGTATACCTGTGAAACATGGACAGTCTACCAGTGCCATGCCAGGAAACTGAATCGTTTCCATTTGAACTGTCTTAGGAAGATTCTGAGGATCACCTGAGGATAAGGTACCAGACAGTGAAGTCCTTGCTCAAGCTGAACTGCCAAGTATTCAAACATGCTTCAGAGAGCACAACTCCAATGGGCTGGCCACATTGTTCAAATGGGACTATTTTACTCTAAGTCTGTGGTTTTATTTAACTTACAAAATCATTCTCATATTTCTTTTCCACAACTTGTGTTCTTTGCTTTAATTTCTTATTCATAGTAAACATATCCCATAGATTTCAGCCACTATCTTTAATATGACTGGAAAATGATTTAACTCCCAAAGCTTCAATAGTCAGGAACTGAGAAAGAGAAATCAATCTCGGGCAACTTGCTAGTTTTTTCTCCATGTTGTAGCAGGTTGGTTTTTTGCCAATATATTGGAAAATGTGATATTCTCCTTTCCTAGTCTAACCCAACAAATTCTTTTCTTTCTACCATCTTCCGTATGAACAATATGAAACTGATTTTAATTTTATTTTTAGACAGGATTTTTTATTTCATTAGTGCCGTGAACTCACAATGAGGAAGCTCCCCTCTACCAGTCACCTGTTCTGAATGCAATCTATTAGTCCTGGAGAGCTACGTAGGTCAGTGGAGGGTTAAGTGACTTGTCCAGGGTTACATAGCCAGTATTCCAGGGTTGAGACTTGAATTCATCTTCTTGGCTCTGAGGTTTGCCTCCCTACCAAACTATACCACATTTAAAAGTTTAACTTGAATAGACATATATTTGAGGATGGCAAGCCACAGCTCTAACATAAGGAGGATATTAAAAAGCGTGACATTCAGAGATCCAGTACAAACATGAGAATATAAGTTCAACAGATATTTATCATTATGGGCACTCTGCGGTGAAGGGTCGCATGGGGAGTAGAGGAGGCACCACAGAGACTGAGGGAAGGAAAGGGACCAGTGCCTGTTCTTAAGAGAATAGAAAGCTGTAAAAAGAAAGAGAAAACAAAATTTGCAGAAGAGTGTGCAAAGTGATGTTTGAGTGCTCAAGGAAATATCATTTCTTGTTGGAATATCAGATTGCTTAGAAGACATGCCCATTTAAGCTGAATCTTGAAGGATACATCAGGTAGAAATAAGATGGTAAATAATTCTATCCAGGCAAAGGGAATGAACAAGACTTGCTCACACAGGTGAGCAAGTGCATAGTGACTAATCCTCGTCTATAAAATGGGGTTAATAATAGCACCAACTCCCAGGGTTGTGAAGATACAATGAGATAATCTTCTTTGTAAACCTTCAAGCACCCTATAAATTTTAGCTATCCATTTTATAACATACAGATAATAATAGCACTCACCTCCCAGGGTTGTTGTGAGGAAAAAATGAGAAAATATTTGCAAAGTGCTTTGCTAAGCACGTGGGAACCAGAAACTTAGTATTCCAAGATTAGTTGACTGGCTAGATCTCTGAAGAAAAAAAGAGGATGTAAAAGTACTTGTCTTCCTATCCATAATGGACACAATAAGGAGAAAGACAAAAAACCCCTATGATTTCATTCCACCTATTCTATCCCTGTGTGGATGAGGATTTTCTGCAGTTGGGCAAGGGAGGGACTAGGAGGAAAAGAGATTTATTTTCTCTTTTTTAATGTAGTGGATTCCAGACCTCAGCGTTTTGATTTAGATAGATATTCTTTAGGCTTTCTTTTGAAGAATACCTTTTGAAAGAAAGCAAATCAGAGGGGAGCAAAGAAGCCTATAATATTTATATACCAGATTTTTATCAAGTTTAATCAAGCATTTGTTAAACAATTCCAATAGGTCAAACACTTTGCTTTGTGATTGGAAGATATTATCCTTATCACCTGGTAATTCATGTATGCTTTGAGGGGAATATGAAGCCCAGGTGTTCTCTCACCATAATGGGACCCTCTACCAAGTAGTTGTGGTCTGTACCCATTAGCAGGTTTTAGAGGCTCCTATCCTTTTATTTCCATTAATATTGCCAGAAAGTCAGGGCAACCACCACTTAGGATAACATGGTAGTTGGTCTGTGGGTAGACCCAATGTTGTTAAGTGGGAAAGAGGAAATGCTATTTGTTTTAAGGTCAAAGGAAAAGCCTCTGCTATCTGACCACCACCTAGTGCAGACTCTGCTGCTTTCAAGATTACAGGCAAAACAAACTTTGTCTATTTTTTTCTATCTGCCTGAGAGTTCTATAAACTGTAATCCTTCTGCTTAAAAAGATAGAGACCCTCTGCTGTCTGCTGCTCCTAAGATCTCAGGCAGTGGAGACTCTACTTTATTGTGTTTATTTTATTTTTTAATCTTACTGAGTGATCTGTAAGCATGAATTCTTCCCCTTAAAAACTTTGCCAGCCATTGAGAGCTCACCGTTGGCACTCTCCCACATATTGTTATAGTTCTGAAGGGTTCTCCAAGGAGTTGTGGTTGCACCTGGTTGGAAGAGAGAGCTGATCATGTCAGCTGTATAAAGAATTTTACAAAGGGTTGTGGTTTCTTGCCAGTTCCATGCTTGCCTTGACTGCTGTTGCCTGTGGGTATGGGATAGAAAGGGATGCCTCCCTTTTATGTCCATGGCCTTTGCCTTGTTTTTGTCTTTTTTATATAGTGAACTATCAGATCATCAACATACTCTTGGGTAGTTTGTCTTCATTTTATCAGGTAGTTTTAGTGAAGCCTCTATTTTTTTTTTTAAACTAAATCTTATTCTGACCTCTCTGAACTTTCCCTTATATGGAGTTGATGTAGTGAAGTAAACCCAAATGATGTCATCATCATCATCACCATCATCCCTAGCATTTATATAGTACCTTTTCTGTGCCAGGCACTAACCATGCTGAGCCCTTTACAAATATTATTTTCCTTGATCCCGACAACAACCTGGGTGTAGGTGCTGTTATTATCACCTTTTTACAGTTCAGGAAACTAAAGCAAACAGAGGTCAAGTGATTTGACCAGAATCACATAGCTGGTTAAGTATCTAAGGCTGGATTTGAACTCACGTCTCCCTAAGTCCAGGTCCAGGACTCAATCCAAGTTTCACTTAGGAAAGTTTTTGATGGAATATGCAACATTCTCTAACCCTGGTACCTCAGCCTCTCTTCTGAAGTATTTCTCCTCCTATTATTTGTCTTCGAGACTGGTCATTTTAATTAACTAAGTTTGGCTATTGTTTAGTATTGTGTATTTACATTATTGTAAATAAGCCACCAGATGGCATGGGTGAGCTTGACAGATTGGGCTGTCAGTCATTCCTGAGTTACAGCACCCATTTGGGCATGCTCGGACTTCAGCAACTTGCTCCTCCTTTCTGTGTGGCTGCTGGAGGGGTGGTTTGCCCCTTCCAAGCAGCTTATATCCCCCTCCCTCCAAAGAGATATGACATCCTTCCAAATCCAATATCATTCTGTAGGAAAAGGGCAAGGAAAATGCCTTCTTGAGCTCACATTAGGTCTGTAGTTATCATCGATCTCTGTGTATATATGCATATTTATTTATTTTGCTATTCATTCACTTGTTTGTTTGTATTTGAGTTTTTTTTAATTCTTTCCTATATTTCATTCCTACACCTTTCACTTTTTCCCAATGACTCAGCCCCATAGACCAAATATTTAATCTCTAAGAAAGAAAGCCTCTCTCCTTTCCCTTTATCTAGGCAAAATAGTACTAAATAAAATGACACAAGTTAGAAGTTCTACTGGTTAACAGAGTTTTTATGGTTGTTATTTAAATTCCAATTTTAAAGTAAAGAATAAGTTTGCTTGCATGTGTGGCTACTTTGACTGGATTAGAGAGGGCTTTAATAAGCAGCTTTGCCAGAAAGTTAGAGGGGCAATGGGATCAGTCCAGCCCTCTGGGAGTCTTTACCATCAGGGCTGCAGATCCTTGGAGATGTTCCTCATACTGGTGGCTGCTTATAATACAGTATGCATCTCAATTTTCCTCATGGCTTACTTCTCAGTTATTATACACAATCAAGTCCCATAGGTGTGGACTATGGAGGAGTAACTAGTGAAGTAGGAATGGAGATGAGGGGGAGCTAAGCCTGGGAAATGGAAGCCATCACAGGAATTCAGGTGATCTAAGCTGAGGACAGGTAAGACTAACTGAAAACACATCAAGGGGGCAGCCTGGCCAGAACAGAAAACCACAATTTAGAAACAAAGGCTGGAAAGTTGAATGAACACCATCGTTATAAAGATCATCATAGATCCAGAGATGCCCCCTTCCCCCAATCTAATCCATAAAGGGAGAGTAATATCTTAACAACTACAGAAAATTAAAGAAAAAAATGGATTTTCCACAAGGAATATAGGAATACCTAGGAGAAATTGAGCAAGATATAAAAAATGAAATACAATCTTTGGAGGAAAAAATTGAAAGAAAAATAAATTATTTAGAACAGAAAATTCTTACCAAAGTAAATAGACTCCCTAAAAATTAGGATAGACGAAACAGAAAATTACTCCTTGAGAAAGCAAAAATATTAGAACAAAATCAAAGAACTGATAAAATAGAAACCACAAAGGAAAAAAAAATCCCAGGATTGTAAGAGCCAAAATCCAGAGCTTCTATGTCAAAATAAAATGAAATAAAAATCAACAAGGAGTTGAGAAAGGAGTTCAAATGCAAAGGAACTACAGTTAATATCAATAAGACCTGTGATGGCTTCTATGAGCAATGAGAGATCTCAGAATACAGTGTCCCAGCAGTGAAAAATGTGGATTTAAAACCAACAATAATTTACATTGCAAAGTTGAGTGTAATCTTGAGTGGGAAAACTGGGCTTTAGTGAAATAGACGTTACACATTTCAATGAAAAGGCCATATCTTTTTTCTCTGAGTGTGGGGGTTGGGGAGATGGAGAAGATGAGTCAAAGGAAACCTAAAAAACTAAATCTGTTTGAACAATGAGAAAAGGTTGTGGTGTGCATGTAGTGCTACCTTCTAATAAGCAGAGAAAGATTCAAGTGTCCCTTTGGAACCTTTATGGGTTCAATAGGTATCGAGGGATTAAAATTAAAATAAGAAAAATTAAGAGCTTAGGGAAAGAATGGTATTGTTCTGATGGTTTTAAGAGAGAGAGGAGTAAGTGAAAGGAATGTACTCATGTAGAGAAGAGGAAGAGGAGTATGGAACTTGATAATGGTATGTAAGAAGAACATAGAGATGGAATAAATGGTCGGGAGTGTTGTTCCATCCTTCATTTTTGAAGAAGACCATGACATCAGAGAAATGATGACATGACTTCCACTGGACTTTGTTGTGAGTGAGGGAGGGCTGTGCAAGATCATCAGCCTCACTTTCTACTCCTGAGCCATCTGGATCCAGTGACCAGATACTCCTCAAAATGACTGGAGATGGCCCAGGATGCAGTGGGAGACCTTGATCTTTTCAGGTATGTAGAGGGAGGTAATGCCCATTGAGTAAGTAGGCTTCATTAAGTAGTAGTCAGGAATGGCCCTTTTAATGAGCAAAAGGAAAAAAAAAAAAACTAAATAAAACAGAGAGGGAAAGAGAAACTGTTACTATTGATAATCACTCTAAGCCAGCCATTAAGTGGAACTTGGGCATTGGGTATGCCCTGCACAGCAGTTTTTATAGACCCTGACCACAATACCCCCAATCTTAACCGCTTCCTTTTAGCCCATTGGCTGCGCTTTGATGGTACAATCTATCCATGGAAAATCTACCCTAGCAACAAAGAATAAATGTACAAGAGTAATTTTTAGAAAAAGGGTGGGGGGGAAATATGGGAGTGAGCAACTCCCGTTCAAGGACTGTCATGTAACATAGAGTAATTGTCTAGGAAAGGAGATAAGGGAGTGAGTAAAGGCAATGTGGGAATAAGCAAAAAGCAGTCTGTCAAGGACTATCTAGCACAAAAAAGAATTTAAGAAAAACAGAATCTCTAAGAAAAAAAGAATCCCTATTGTTTGGTTTCTCAGGGGTAGATGAGACAAACGAGATGACACAAGGGGTCCCTAATGGGTCTTCACTAAATATACCTATTCTACTCCTTGAGGGAGTCTTCACTAAATGTACCTGTTCCACTCAAGTGTCTTCATTGAATGGGTGTATCTCACTCAAAGTAAGATTGTTATAAACTTTAGCCTGAAAGAGCCAGGGTCTCACATTGCCTCCTGGGCCACCTCCAGTTGTCCTGATGAATATCATGCCACTGGACCCAGATGGCTCAGGAGGAGAAAGTGAGGTTGGTGACCTTGCACAGCCCTCCCTCACTCAAATCAAAGTCAACTGCAAGTCATATCATCATCTTAATGTCATGGGTCCTCTTCAAGAACGAAGGACAAATACAAAACAACAATCCAACTCCCTGTCTCTACTGCTACTATGTTAATGCCTCTTGAATGACCATTTTGTCTTAGCTTTTATGTCAGACCAAAAAGTGATGATGACACAGGTGTCAACATCGTGCCATACCATCCATGCATGTGCCTGAAAATCTTAACACTTCCCAACACTATTTAGGAACGATGACCCAAATGACTGTAATTCTTTCTGAACCCTGCAGATTATAACAATTGAAAAAATTAATTTGTGCAGTAACCTCTTTCTCTTTCTCTTTTTTCCCCCGCCTCCCCATACCCTAACAGAAGCCTGGAATGGTTCCCCCCCAGCCTACAGAAGAAAGTCAGACTTCCTTATTGCCACCCGGCTGGCAAAGCTACTTGTCTCCTCAGGGCCGCCGATACTATGTCAACACAACCACCAATGGTGAGTACAGCTCCAGAGAGCATCATATCCCTACTTCCCAGAGCTCCCACATCTTTATTTCTCTATCCTCTTAAGTTTCCACTGAATAGACTGGTCACCCCTGAAATGCATGCTAAGTGGTAGATTTCTATCCAAGCCACACTTGTGATTCTGAGAACACTTTTAGAGTAAGGATTATAATAGGAGACTCATGTGGGCTCAAATTTGAAGACTATGCAGTGCTGGGTTGTATGCATGATGATATTATAGGTTATAATCTCAACTGGGGGAAAGACAAATAAATTTAACAAAAGTACCCAAAAGGAAGCAATAGGATGAAAAGAATAGAAGGACTGATATAAAGGGAAAGAAAGTTGTTTTGTGTTTGTTTGTTTGGTTTTTGTGCAAAGGTTATGAATGTACCTGCCAAAGAAGCTTATTTAAACTTTTGCCCCTATCCAAATCCTACTGATCCTGTAGGGTAAGCATTCAGACCTCTGCCTTTGTGAAGCTTTTTCTGATGTGCAAGCCTACATCGATATGCCTCTTGTGTCCCCTAACACCTAATTTCCTCCTATACTCTTATCCCAACTGATACCAGGCTGCAGTATTCATACCATTTATTATCTATGGAAATATTTGAGACCCCAAGGGCAAGGCAGCCTGGGAGTTTGTTCCAATATGAGATGATAGCTGGCAGTGCTCTCTGTCCCTCTCTTTAATACCTGTTATTTTTCTTGACCTCTTCCAAAGTTTAGCTTTTAGGAGGCTAGAAGATTTTACTCTGTAAAAAGGAGTTCTGGATTTTCTAATAAAAAAAGGAGCAGGGAAGAGGGGACCTATGGGCTATACAAATAAAAAGTTTCATAAAAATAAGCATATCAACAAGTTATGACAAACCTCTGAGGCTTCAAGGATTACTATATTTTCTCTCCTTCTTGGAATATCCTCTCCTTTCTTCTCCACTTAAGTAAATTTTGTCTACTTGTCTAGTCATCAGTGTTTTAGACTAGATAGGCCAGGTCCAAGAAGAATGGCATGGAGCTAACCATCTTGTGTTTTTCTCTATTCCTGTGGCTGAGACTAGTCAGGAATAGTTTATTTTCATCTGGGAAAGAACCCAGATAACCTTCACCATCCTCTAAGGCTACTTGAACTCTCCTTTATACTGTTACATTATGACAAGCAGGATTTTTTTACTTTTTCTGCTAAGCTATTAATTCCCTTCCAATTATTTGTTTTGTAGCTCTCATTTTTTTCCCACTTTTTTTCTCTCTAGCCTTCTCATTTCATTTACTAAACCTTTTTAAATTCTTGCTTCATCTCTTTCAGATACTCCAAATGAATTTGTACCCAAGCTGTTTTCTTTAAGGATTTGCTTGTAGATACTTTGGGGCTGGTTCTTCAGGGATTTGTGTTTTGAATGTCCCTATCACCATAATAGCTTGTTATGGTGGAATTCTTTTTAAAATTTGCTTATCCTTCCTGCCTACTTCTTGACTGTGGACTTAATGTTAGGTTACGTTCTGTACACTTCTGGAGAGAATGTCTAGGCTGGTACTAGTGCCAGTTTCTTGGGGTGCTGAATGTTGTGTTATTCCATTATCTCATCACCTAAGTACTGGGGATGCAAGAGTCAAAAAGATCTTCCCTGCCTTTGAAGAGTTCACATTCTAATGGGAATAGACAAGCAAATAAATAAATACAAATACATATATACAGGGTAAAGAATTAATAGAGAGAAGTTACTAGAATTAAGAAGGATTGGGAAACACTTCCTATAGAAGGTGAAATTTTATTTTGGATTTGAAGGAAGCCAGGAGGTAGAGATAGGGACATAGACATAGGGGACAGACAGAGAAAATTCCTGGAAGCGAGAGATATAGAGTGTCTTGTTTATGTAACAACCAAGAGCCTGGCGTTACTGGACCAGAGTAAAGTGTCAGAAGATAGGAAAGATGGCAGAATGTGTATGGGGAGAGGCATAGGATATGAGGCACTTTGAATTCTAAATAGAGAATTGTATGTTTTATCTTGGAGGTGATCTGGAGCCACTTAAGTTACTGTATAGGAGATGACGTGGTCAGATATGAACTTTAGGAAGTTACTTTTGCCCCTGGACTGGAGTGAAGAAAGACTCATGGCAGCAAACTAACCATTAGGCTACTGCAAGTAGAGAGAAAAGGGTATATTTGAGTGATGCTGCAAAAATGAAGTCAACAGTAGCTACTGAGTCTGGAAAAATAGGTTGAGACACTGATACAAAAGGTTTTCAAAGCTAAACATTTCAAAGTTATATTCAATCCCAGAGACCATTGGGGTCAATTAAGAAGGAGAGTTACTTGGTAAAATTCATAACAGTGTGTAGGATGGACTGGAGTGGAGAGAGACTTGAAAGTAGGAAAACTGGTTAGGAGGCTGTTGAAAAAAAGTAATGAGAACCTGAACTATTGTGGCAGTTGTCTAAGTAGAGAGATATGAATGCAAGAGATATGGAGTAGAAATAGCAACATTTGGCAACTGATTGGATGTGAGGAGTGAGAATGAGAAGTCCAGCATGGTCTTAGTGTCATTAGACAGTTTGGAAGATGAGAGGGTTTAGGGCAAGTCCTTTTACTGAAGTCGCGCAGTAGTACTAGATAGTAGAGCTGAGACTTAAGCCGATGAAGGAACTAAGCTTTCAAAATTTATGGCATGAATGATTGAACGTATTACCTCGTAGAAACATTAAAATAATCAGAAAAATCATGGCAGCTCATTGAAATAAAAGCATAGAGCACTTTCACCTAAAAAAAGAAAAGCACAGTAAAATAAGACCATACAAAGCTCTTATGGCAAGAGGCCATGTGGGTGAATTAGTAAAATTTTTTTTTTACAAATGTAGCCCTACAGAAGCATTTTATCTTTTGGGTCCATATGCCAGACAGTTGGTGTTTTTACTTGATTTCTTGTTTTAATTTTTCTTTAAACTAGGTGATTCTCATTTAGCCTATTTTATTACACAAGGAATTAATGTGAGTTTCAGGGTAATTTTTTCCAGTAAAACACTTTTAACAGCTTTTCAGGAGCTTTTATTTGTTACTAAATAATTGGATACACCCCAAACTCCCACAAAGAAGTATAGCGCTAGCAATTCTGAGTTAATAAAAGCTAGTCTGAGAGACTTCCACACCTTAGGTATTCATCTATTTTCTTCTGGTCCATCTGTGTTCAACAAATGTGAGAACTTCACAAATGTTTTTATTCAGCACATTCTCTTACTTTAATAGGCTTTCCATTTCATGCTCATACCCATTTCTTATTTTAGTATCCTAAAAAAAGAGTTATGGTAATTGGAGTGTTGGACTAAATGTACACAAGGCATTTGCTTATGTGTATCTGGCTTTGTTGTATTTTTCTCTTGGCACATCAATATTTTCTCAGTTGTAATGTTTTTTTATCTGAAGGAGGAGGTGGACCCTTGTCGTGATCTTCTCTGTATATTCTCAGAGGCTACTTTTTTTTTCAGTAGGGACTGACAATAATGCCATATGTTTCAAAGGAGGCATATAAGATGTTCTTGAACCTAGAACGTTGGAAAGAGACTTGGGAGATCATTTCATCCAGCCTTATTTTTCAGAGAAGGCAACTGGGACTTAAGAATGTTGAATTGCTTTTCAGTCATATCCAGTTCTTCCTGAGTTCATTTGGGGTTTTCTCGGCAAAGATAGTGAAGTGGTCCTTCTGTAGCTCATTTTACAGATGAGGAAACTGAGGCAATGGTGAAGTGACTTGTGCAGGGACAAGCTAGTAAGTGGTGGAGGCCAGATTGGAACTCAGAAAAATCAATCTTCCTCATTCCGGGCCTGGCACTCTATCCACTGTCCCACTTAGCTGCCCCAAACTTAAAGAGCTGAATTGAACTACCTGTACTTACACTGGATGTACAATTAGAGCCCAAGTGTCTGGAATTCTGTTCCAATACAATTTCTACCATATTGTACTGTCCCTCAAATGAAGCTGTCAGGAGTAAGAAAAGTATTTTGACTATCATAGGGTTGTGTGTATGTGTGTGTGTGTGTTTTACTGTCACAATTTTAACAGTTAAAGGAATTCTAAAGAATATTGTTGTCAGTTACTTATCTAGAGATAGTATGTTATTAACAAAATAAGTATATTATGTTACTACTTAAAATCATAGAATTGTGAGTCATAGATTTATTGTTAGAATAGGCATTAGAAGCCATTTGGTCAAACATCCTTGTTTTTCAAAGTAGAAAACAGGCCACATGAAGTTGAGTAATCTGTCCAAGGTCACACATAGAGTAAATCAGTGATCTCACTGACTTGAGTTCCCCATAATGCATGATAATAACAGTAGTTCACATTTATGTAACATAATTTCAAAGTGTTTTCACATATGTCATCTTATTTAATCCTTCCAACAACCATGTGGATGCATTACAGGTATCATTATCCTTCTTTTATAGTTAAGAAAATTAGAGAATTAAATTAGGACAAGTTAAGGTAAATTTAATAAAGTCACAAAACTAGTAAGTGATAGAACTGGAGCGCAAACCCAGGTGTTCTGACTCAGAGTTTGGCATATGGCAGAACTAAAGTTTCAGTGTATCCCATTTGGATTTAGAGTATGAACACCTGGTATTGAATCATATAGCTCTACCACTTAGAACTTAAGTAAAACAGTTAACTGCTCTGAAACTGGGTCTTCATACAGTTCAAAGTCTTTTTTTCAAAATTATTTTTTATTAGGTTTTAAGTTTCAAATTGTTTCCCTCCCTGCCTTCCCAATCCACATGAGAGAGGCCACTATTTAACACAAATATGTATGTATATATGTATGTAAAAGCATACTATACGTACTTTATTTTATCAGCTCTTTCTCAGGAGGTGGATAGAATCTTCCTTCCAGGTCCTTTGTGGTTGATTTGCATGTTTATTATACTCGGAATAACTTAGTCCTTCACAGTTATTCCTCAAACAGTATTGCTCTTCCTTTGTTATTCTTTTGTTCTTCCTGATGAATTTTGTTACTATTATTCTACCTCAATGAAATAATTTTTTGGTAATTCAACTTGGATAGCATCGAATAAATAGATTAGGTTAGGTAGAATTGTCATTTTATGATATTGGCTCTGCTCACCCATGAACAATGAATATTTCTCCAATTATTTAGATCTGACTTTATTTGTATAAAAAGTGCTATGTAATTATGTTCATATAGTTCCAGAGTTTGTCTTGGCAGGTATGTTCCAAGGAATTTATGATGTCTACAGTTATTTTAAATGGACTATCTTTTACTATCTCTTTTTGTAGGGTTTTGTTGGTGACGCATAAACATGCTGATGATAGGTTGATTATATATTCTGCTACTTTGCTAAAATTATTAATAGTTTCAACCAGCTTATTAATGGAATCTCTAGGATTTTCCAAGCATGTCATCATACTCTCTTTTAAAGAAAAGATAGTTTTATTACCTCAGTGCCCATCTGGATTCCTTAAATTTCTTTTCCTTCTCTTATTGCTACTGTTGGCATTTCTAATACAATATTGAATAAATTGGTGATAATGGATCTCCTTGTTTCACTCCTGATATTTTTGGGAAGATTTTTGTTTATGCTTATTACAAATAATGTTTACTGATGACTTGAAGATTGACTCTGGATCACAAATTATGTAAAGAAGAATGTCCTGACAATTAGAGTTGTTCGTATACAAACTATATTTATGTCTTGCCTTTTGAGACAAGTTCCCCTGTTACTAAATTTGTTCAGAGGCTAGATGGTAAAATGTAGGTATAGAGGAGAATCCTATATGAAGTGAGAGGTTAGATTGGATGACCTGTGAGAACCATTTGTAAACAAACATGCAACATAGTGGAAAGTACAGTGACCTTGAAGTAGCTCTGTGACCTAGTAGCTCTGTGACCATGAAAATGTTGCTTCCATATCACCAGATAGTTCCAGATGCATTCTCACCATGTTCACTGTGTTCCCAAGATTCATCCCTCTCTGGCCAATCCCCCATGACATGTACAAAATGTTAGTGGCCGTTTAATATAATGATTTTTTTTAATGTATTTGTTCTGATTCCATAATTAAGATTTTAAGTGCCTATAATGACCTTATACTTTTAATTCTTTGTATCTACAGCAACTACCATAGTGTAGCTACAACATGAGGCCAATAAATGCTTTGCTGTTGCTACTATAACAACATACTAAACCTCAGGAATGGTATTTCCTCCAAGATAACATGCCTAATATATTCTAATTATGATAAAGTTTATAGAATCTCATTGGGAAGTTTAAAAAGTGCCTTCCTCAAGTAGCCCTCGTGTAAAATGAAGATAATAATTCTTGTAATATCTCATTAGATTGTTTTAAGGAAAATGTTATTCCCCTCAGATGTCCACTTTATTGGTAACAGAGAATGCAGAATATGTTTCTAGAATTTAAAAAAATAAGAAAGCCTAGGTTTTCCAGAACTGTAGTATATGTAGATATAGCTATATACATATCTATATCTGTACATACTTTTGGAACTGAACTGTGCCCTTTGAATATTGTTAACAATATTTTTGTTGTTCAGTATGTCTGACTCCGTGGTTTTCTTGAGGTTTTTGTTGAAAAACCTCACTTGAGGTTTTCTTGGCAAAGATGCTGGAGTGATTTGCCATTTCCTTCTCCAGGTCATTTTACAGATGAGGAAACTCAAGTAAACAGGGTTAAGTGACTTGCCCAGAATCACTCTACTAGTAAGTGTCTGAGACCAGATTTGAACTCAGGAAGATGTCTTCCTGACTCCAGGTGCAGCAATCTCTCCACCGTGTCACCTAGCTCCCCTTAATATTTATTAGTAAAGATCAATTATTATTATAAATATATGAATAATAGGACTTTTGAGGGTCTTGACCTATGATTGCATTACCAAAGAGGGATTTTCCCTCTTCTGAATTCACATCTATAGCTCATATTCTACAGTTTTAAAGAGTTGCCTGATGGCCGTGAGAGGATGTTTCTTTCCTATGGTCCCATATAGGATTACTGGAGATAGAGATTGAACCCCTTTGTTACTTTTCTCTCCACTCCCACAGCTGTGCATAAGCATACTCCACGACCTTCTCTGTGTGTGTGTGTGTGTGTGTGTGTGTGTGTGTGTGTGTGTGTGTCTCCACCTCTTCATATTTTAGTTGGAAATGGAATCTAGGAAGCACTGTGAACAGTCTTAAAAAGGGGTATGCAAATAACCCACTTTTATTGACCCCCTTCCTCATAAAGTGATTAGACTTGGTCAGGGTGTTTATCTGTAAGCACCACACAATAGATGATTCATTTTAGTTTGTACATCTTGAAAATTACCTAAATGACTATATAATCTTACACTCTCATTTAACGAAAGAAGAAAGAGGAGACGAATCGACAGAGAAGTGGGAACTGTTTTCTTCCTACATGCCACTATGTAAATGGGAAGGAAATAGCAAGTTGTGACACAGACCTACTGCAGACATTGACTTTGAATGCAAGATAATAGTAGGATCTCTGCATATAAAGTGAATTGGCTTGGCCTTTTAAATATTTCTTGCCTGCTGTAACAAGTCTGTTGGTGGTGACTGGGGATGATTCAATCAATTGCTCAGCAAGTGTTTGTTAAGACTACTATGTGCTGGGCATTGTATTTGGCACTGAACAAAGACAAAAATTAAATGGTCTCTGCCTTCAAAGACTTACATTCTATCAGCAAATCAATGTATAACACATAAATACTAAATGTATAAAAAATAATTCAGGGGAACAATAGCAGTGAGGGGGATCAGGAAACATCATATTGATTATAGTGTTCAAGATAAGCTTTCATAGAAACTAGGGCTTCTATGAAATAGAGATTAGAAGGGAGTGCATTCTGTGCATTGGGGATAGCCTGTTTGTATTTGTCCTTTGTTCTCAAAGAGGGCCATGACATCAAGATGATGACATGACTTGTAATTGACATTGACTTGAGGGAGGAAGGGCTATGCAAGGTCACCAGCCTCACTTTCTCCTCCAGAGCCATCTGGGTCTATTCATCAGGACGACTGGAGATGGCCCAGGATGCAATGTGAAACCCTGGCCATATTAGGCTAAGGTCTTACCACATTCTCACTTTGAGTGAGATACACCCATTCAACGAATAGACCTCTGAGAGCTCAGGCAAGGTTACAGAAAAACTTACAAGGTTACAGAACCTCTGCCCACCAAACTGTTCAAGATGAAGACTATTGCAGTGTGCCTGACAGATAAGGGTATAGAAGAGATGACTTAAATGGAGTTCATTCTATGAAAGCAAAAAAGAAATAGACCCTAAATTGAAACTTTTCATCTTTAGCTGAAGAAGACAGCTGCAAAGCTTAGCATAAAAAGCAGATATAGGAAAAAGCTTGAAAACTATTTATAAAGATGTTCTTACTGTTCTCTATATGCAGAGCTGTCTTGAGGAGGTAGGAGGTCCAATCACATTGTCTTTTCTCCTCTAACACTTTTATATGACAGAAATCAGGTGAAAATGAACACCAAGGGGTGCTATGATGGGCAAAGAAGTTGCAGAAGAGTAACCTAAGGGGGAATACAAAGAAAGTGTAGGGGGAAGGAGCACAGTGGCCCACCTGCTTTTCCTTGTTGATGGTAAGGGCACCCAGTAAAGGAGCACTTCATGTTATTCTTCGACATAAACTTTTATTATAATAATATACCACATATAGCAATCCAAGCAAAAGGTGATCATTTTTATTTATTTTTTTTATTTTTGTTACAAGGAATGGTCTTAGTAAGGGAGAGAGATTACATTCAGAGTGAAGACAGCGTAAAAAATTAACATATAACCTCCCTCCTCCACCAAATAAACATGATGCCATTTCAAGACTGTGGAGCTCTCTCTCTCTCTCATTATTGTACAAACATACACCAAATCCTCCATGAGCGGCAATTCAAATGTCTCACAGATATCCAGACCTTCACTTCACCACAGATATGAGCTGAAATGGAAGGAACTTAATGGAATTATTGAAAGTGTTACATTCGGAGTCAAGAAAGCCTGCTCTGATACTTAATACTTGGGTGGCTTTGAACAAGTCAAAAATGGCTTTTCTTTGGACCTCAGTTTCCTTATCTACAGAAGAAGGGGGAGGACTATATGATCTCGAAGGTCCTTTCTAACTTAAAATCCTGTGATCAAAGAGAAGGAAAATCTTTAGAATTCCTTCAAATAGATAATACTGGCTCAAAGAGCATCAGACACTTGAATTAATGAATCCTAAGATGTCAAGCTGGAAGGTACCCTGGAGATTCAAGTCCAGTGGCTATTTTTTACAGTCAAGAAAACAGGTCCTGAAAAGTGAAGTTATTTACCTCAAATCAGACAGCTTTTTGGCAAAACCAAGACTAGAATGGAGGTCACATGAGTCTCTTTCCTCTGCTTTGTGCTTCACTATTTGCTGGAAGATATTTAATAACCACATGCTTCTGATTCTGTGTTGTTTTCCCTTTTAATCACACAAGACTAGTTCTTTCCCCTCCCCATCCCAAATACCCCCAAATGCTGCTATTTTCACATTTCCTGAATGTCCTTTGAGATCCAAAATAGATTTCTTGCCCAGAATTTCTTCCCAGCCTTGGAAGTAAATGATGGCTTGATAGAGATGTTTGATGTGTGCCTAAAGAGCAACATGATGCCTTTGTGTCTGAATCTGCTTGACGGGTGCACTGACTGTCTTTAGGAATTCATCAGTCTGGGCTATTCTTTTGTTACAGTGCTCTGATGAAATTAGAACTTATTTCCGTAGTCCAAAATAGCTTAGGCTCTTTCATTTCTACAGCCTTGTGAAAATCAACACTCACAATAATTTAAAAGTATTATTTATAAATGGAAAGTTTCACTTTTTACTGCATTACATGGACAGATTAGGGGTGCAGAGCAATAGCTGTTAATGAGCACCTTAAGCTTTTCAGAAAGGTAACATTGAATACGAAGTACCTACTCCACAGCAAGGCAAGTCATGATTTTACTTCTTTTAAAAGAATGCAGCTATATAATCTATCATGCAAGAAAACACACCCTATGTCCCTGTCGTAGGATCATAGATTTAGAGGTGGAAGGGACCTTTGAAGTCATGTGGTCATTCCCTTGAGTTAAGGAAACCAAGGCCCAGAAATGTTAAGTAACTTGCCAAAGGTCACACTGGTTGCAGCTAGCAGACAAAGAATTTTATTATTTGGCTCCTCTGATTCTAAGTCAGCACTCTTTCCACTGTTCTGCACTGTTTCCCGTCACATAAACATTCAGTGTTCTTAATTATCACAGAATGAGGAAGCCTTTCCTGGTTCCCTCAATTGTTAATGCTTCCCCCAAATTATTTTGTATTGATTTTGCATATATTTTGTATTTACTTTTCTGTGTATGTTATTTCACCCAATATAATATATGATTCTTGAGGACAGAGAAAGTTTCCTTTTTGTCTTTGAATCCTTGTGCCTAACTGTTAGAGCTGTCTGAAAATGGATTAGGCTTCGTCATAATTCCCCCATCCCTATAGATCTTCAAGCAAATGGGACCTCTGAGGTTCTTTCAAGCCAGAAGACTCAAGGATTCTAAGCTAAATGGAAAGAGTATGGAAACAGGAATGAGAAAGTTCTTGTTCTGTCATCAGCTAACTGTGTGACTTTGAAAGAATTCACTTTGTCTCTTTGAGTGGGAAGGAATCTCAAAAACCGCATAGTCCCTCCCATACCTGAAAAAGAATTCCCTTGATATCACTGGCAAATGATCACCCAGCCTCTGCTGAAAGACTTTTATTTAGAAGGAATCCATTATCTCCTAAGCAAACCTATTGCACTCTTAGGCAGCTCATAAATTGGGAAGCTGTTACTTCTATCTAGTCCACCTCTTTGAACCTTTCATTCTTGTCTTCACTTCTGCCTGGTGGCGCCAACAACAAATCCAGTCCTTGTTCTGCATTCAAGTTGTTTTCAGGTATTTAAAGCACTATAAAATCTTTCCTTTCCAAGTATTTTCCATCCCCAGTTTTTTAGCTGGTCCCCATATGACACCATCCCCAATCTTCATTGTCCTGACCTTCCGAACTTGGCTTGCTGATTGATTATTTATTGACCGATTTTAGCCTGTCGAGATCATTCAGAATCCTAACCCTCTTTATCCTTCCCACCTTTTGTCTGTACTAAGTTGTGGTGCTTAGAACTAAACACATGGCAGAGTGTGCTGGGACTCTATCGTACCTTGCCATAGACAACATACCTTCTCTCAATGTAGCATAGGGTAACCTAAGGGTTTGGTTTTTTTTTTCTGCTTTGGCTCATGGGGACCTTGATATAGCAATTATTATATGACCCACACTTGCTATATCCTGTACTTACGTACTTATGAGTTGACTATTGAACTCAGATATAGAGCAATGTATATTATGAACCCCAATGCAAAATGGCATATGCATATTTTTGTATAGTCCTCTTATTTTGTTTATAAAAGGGAACTCCTCTTACCAATACAGCTTTTTGGATACTGGTCTAGGGAACTGTAATGGTAAGTAAACCAGAGTCACACAGCTAGTTTCTATCAGAGCTGGAACTTTATAACCCAGATCTTCCCTGACTTCCAGGACAACTCTCTCTATCCACTGTGTCACACTGATTCTTCCTGTTAAATTTCTGTTCCCTTCATTGTAGTTTGTGCATTGGCCATACCCCATGCCTGGAATTCAAATCCTTCCCTTCTCTATCTCTTAGAATCCCTCTCTTTCCTTGAGATATAGTTCAAGTATCATCTTTTGCATAAAGTCTTTCCTGATTTTCCCCAATTGCCAGCACCCTTCCTCTTAATTTACATTGTATTTAACTATTTTGTATTTTTTTTATTCTGATTATATTTATTCTGTGTATGCATATTTGCATGGGGCAGCTGGGTGGTGCAGAATATAGAGCACCAGTGCAGGAGTCAGGAAGACCTGAGTTCAAATCTCACCTCAGACACTTGACTTTCACTAGCTATGTAACCTTGGGAAAGTCACTTCACCCCAATTGCCTCACCCTGGGTCATCTCCAGTCAAATATCTGGTCACTGGATTCAGATGACTGTGGAGGAGAAGTGAGACTGGTGACCTGCACAGCCCTCCCTCACTCAAAACAAAGTCAAGTGTAAGTCATGTCATTATCTCTCTGATGGCATGGTCTTCTTCGGCAGTGAAGGGCGAACACACACACACACACACACACACACACACACACACATTCACACATATTTGCCTACTGGTCTCCTGTACAATGTAAGCCTCTTGTGTGTAGATATTGTTTCCTTTTTTAAAAACATGTATCCCCACAACCTATTACAATGACTGGCCTATAGCAGATAGTTAGGAAATGCTTGCTGATTGATTATGGATTGACCGATTTTAGCCTGTCGGGATCTTGTGAATCCTAACCCTCTTTATCCTTCCCACCTTTTGTATCATCTTTAATTTTGGCAGCCATGTCATCTATGTTTATATTAGAGTCATTGATAAAGATGCCGAACAGTTCAGGAGCAAAGTTAGATTACTAGACTACTTACCTAGAGAGTTTGCTCCAAGTTGATGTAGGTCAAATATATCTTTTTTTTAAAATTTATCTTTGTGTTGTGACCCAAAGTGTAATGTAAGCTACTTGGAAAATAATGATGGTTTGAAATCTCTAGTGTTTAACAGAGTGCCTGGACTATAGGAGGCACTCAATAAATGCTTTTTGACCGACTAGTGTCTGCCTGCCTTGGGGGTAACATCATTGAAGCAGCTCTTACTTCTAATTCTAATATTATTGAGTGGATACCTCTCCATTTTACCCAAAGGGATTTTGTGAGAGACTTTGTCAAACATACTGATGGATGTTATACCCGTGTCCTCACAAGTGAAATGAGGGCACCTCAAGGCTCCCTTCTAGCACTGTTATTTTAAAAACTGATTCAACTTTTTGATGTTGTTTGATTTGATATTTAAAGAACTGATGTTCTTCATTCCATGGCATGAATGTACATGTGTATTCATGTGAGAATGTACACTTTTATAGGACTTCAGTCCCTTAGTCACAGCAAATCAGTACTTACTATGTGACAGACACTGTTAACCAGTGGTGTCACACTCAAACACAAATGGCTCTGCATAGCATATTGACTTCGAAAACCACAAATTAACATTATCTTTTTTATATTGTATTTTTAAAAATTTTGTTAGACATTTTGCAATTACATTTTAATTGAGGTCAGGTCCCACTTGGGAATTTTGCTCCCTCTGATTGGGATTTTGATCCCTCTGCTGTGCTGTTTAACTTTCCACTTCTGGTCATTTCTCCTTGGTGTGTCCAGCCTTCAGCATTATTCATCTGAGATCCTTTGTAAGGTTCCTTCCTATTAGTCTATTACATTTTAGCCCTGCCATCTATAGGAAAGCAGCACCTTAGTCATTCATAAAACACTTGAAATGTTTCTGGTGAGAGGTTAGTGTATATGTTTGTGCACTAGTAGGAGAGAGGGCTGCATTAACTTTAAATTTTTTCATTTGTCCTGTGTAGGCATGGTTATCTTTGTTTAATATCATAACAAAAGGTTATGACTCTGCAAACCTGATTCTAAAGAGAGCCAAAGTGAGTAGAACAGTCTCTGGGAAAGCTCAGTGAAATGTTGGTATTTCAGTTTTTCCATCTGCAAAATCAAGGGAATAAAACTAGGACTCAATTTTTGAAGTCCTGTCTAGTTCTGGCACTCTATTACACCTGACGTGCTCACTTATGACACAGAAGAATATATAGAAGTGTTTTGTGATTAAAGGAAGAAAATAGAGTGACCCTATTTCTTTTCTATCATTGGTCACTCTTCCAGAATAAATCTTTTTCTTTTTTCTCATTATCTATTTATTCTTTAACCATTTTTGGTCTGGCTTTTATTTTGCAGCACTCAATTCTATTCTAATTCTTTTTCCCTTGTTGCCAAATCCAGTGACCTTTTCTCATATATCTTTTACTTTGGTATCTCTGCTATATTAGACACTGTCAATTGTCCCATCCTTGAAACTTTTTTCTCTCTTGACTTCTAGAATAATAAAGTGTCCAACAGGAGTATATTTTCTGAGCTCCCTTTCTTTCCTCTGTTTTTCAAACCCCTTTGACACAACCCCCTTCTCTCCTTTACTTCACTCTCTGAGGGAGAAGTAATCATTGTCTTCACCATGGTCACCCCTGTACACGTACTTTCAATCTTATCCCCCCTTCTGTTCTCCAGCAGATTGCCCGTATCATCCCTTCAGTCTTCAATCCCTCCCTATCTATTGCATTCTTCTTTGCTGCCTACCAACAATCCCAAGTCTCCCCCTCCTTAAAAAAAATTCATTATACTCTATAATCATCTTAAGCTGTTACCCTGTATCTCTTCTCCCTTTTTTTCAGATGAGCTCTTAAAAGAAAAAAGACTATCTGCATTTTATGTTCAGCTTCTACTTTTACTTACTTCTCAACCCTTTGCAATCTGGCCTCCAACTTCATTGCTCTTTTCAAAATTCCTGGTGATCTCTTCTTAAGTGTCAAATCTGGTGGCCTTTTCTTTTTTTAAAAAAATAAGTTTTCACTTATATCTTATTTATTTATATCATTATAGTTTTCTTCAGTATCCCTCTCCATCCCAGACAGCCATCCCATATAATAAATAGTATTCTTTAAAGTAAAAAAATAAAAGAGACGCAAAGAAGAGGGGAAAAATCAGCACAATTGATTACTATATTGAAAATATATGCATTGTGCAACACCTATACACTTGCCACTTCCACAAAGGGGTGAGTTGAAGGTGTCCTTCTATCTCTTCATTCTAGTCATGATTGATCTTTATAATTTGGTTGCATTTCCTTTGATTTTGCATGTGTGCATGGCTGTTCTTTCTTGGTCTAACACTAACCATCACTTCTAGGTCTCTTTTACAGGTTCACCATCCATATCACATGCTTTAACTATCAGTGTACTTCCTAGCCTTGTCTCTCTTTTCAGTTTTCTACATTCTAACTTAGCGAGCTAATCAACTTCTCTATAATTAATTATCATCACTATGCAGATGACTTTGAAATGTATATATTTAGTTCTGGTCTTTCTCCTGAGTTCCAGTATTGAATCTCCATCTACCTAATGGATGTTTCAAATTCAGTGTCCTGTAGTCACATGACCAGAGATAGCTAGGTGATGCAGTGGATAGGGCTCAGGAAGATCTGAGATCAAATGTAACCTCAGACACTTACTAATAGTATGACCTTGGGCAAGTTACTTAACTGCTTTTTGTCCCCATTTCCCTAACTGTAAAATGGGGCTAATAATAGCAGTTACCTTCTAGAGTTGTTGTGACAAATAAACCCACCTATAATCCCCATTGCTCTTATGGTCAACTACAGACTCCTGTTTGGCTTTTCTAGCCCTTTACAATCTTTCCCTAATCTATCCTTTCCATCCTTTGCAACCTAGCTAGATTGGCCCACTTAGTGTTCCTCATGTATGATATTTTATCTCAATTTCCTATGCCCTAGCACAGCTTATCCCTCATGCACGGAATAAACTCCCAAGTCACTTCCACCTCATAGGCTTCTTAGGTCCCTTCCAAGCTCAGCTCAGGCACTATCTCCCATGTACCCACCCCCACCCCCCAATTCCCTTGTGTTGATCTCATATTCACTCTTGAATATGTATACGTATAGGAAGATGTATATCTGTTCACATACGTATTCACCGCCTTCCACTATACATATATATGTATATATATTCTTAAAGGGAGGCACTTTTTTTTTGGGGGGGGGGTCTTCACATCTCTAGCCCCCTGTGCAGTAATCTATATTGTAATAGTAGCAATAGGTGCTCAGTAGATGCTTCTTGATTGATTGCTTACTTTTCTTTCTACCTTTATAACTGTTCCTCTGAATATCTTCTGCCTCAAAGAACTCACTCAGTTTTTGTGGATGCAATTATCACTTCATTGCAAATAATATAGTAACAAAAAATAAATATTTGGTCCATATTTGGTACATAGCTCAAGGTTGATTCTCAGATCTGGCATCTTTTAGCTGTTAAATGTCAAGAAAATACCTTACATTTCTCTGTCTCATCTATGAAATGGGAATAGTAAAAATGCCTACCCTACCTATATCAGAGAGTTGTTATGAAGATCAAAGAGGAAAGTGCGAAAATACTTCTTGGTAAATGATTACTTATAAATGTAATCAAACATGATTATTAATATGACTGTTATGACTTCCAAATTCCTATCTGCAGCCCTGACCTATCACCTGTTCTCCATCCTTGAGCAAACATTCCTGACTGCTAGATGTTTTCACTTGGATGTCCTGCTGTCACCTCCAATTCGCCATAGTCAATACCAAACTTAGCATGCCTGTCTGCTTCTGTACCCTCATATTAGCTTCATAAGTTCACTGCTAAATCCCCTTAGCTTTTTATCTCCTTCTCTTCTGTCTATTACCTCCAAACCAGCAGTTGTTTCGCTAAAGCCCTGTTTGTTTAGCTCTCACCCTTCTGTTCACCTCTGCTTTTATAATGCTATAATATTGCTGTTTTTATCATGTGAAATGGGTATAAATTTGATCAGCTATGCCCATAAAATTTTTTTCCTTCCGTTAGATTTTTAGTCTTCTGCCTTTCATCTAACTTTGTCTTTTCTGGCTGTAAGTTGATAGCATTTTGAATACTGACCTTTTAAATAGTTAGGCAGGACTTAAAAGAAAAACTGAAAACATAGATAAATCCATTTGTAATAACAAATTATAAATAACTATAGGGTGATCAACACTAATATGTGTGGGAATTGCTTGTTTTTGAATAATTATAAAACCATCTTTTTCACATTCAAAGGGGACATATCACATTCCCTCCACTACTCTCTTAACCAGTGAAACTCACCTCTTTATTGTTCTTCCCACAGACATTTCTTCTCAAGATTCTTGGCATTTTCATTGTCTATCTCTATCTTCTGGTTTTCCTGGCTTTCCTCAAGACTCAACTAAAGTCCCAACTTCTACAGGAAGCCTTTCCTCGTCTCCCTTAATGCTAGTGTTTTCCTATGATGCTTATCTTCACAATAATGTTGTATATAGCTCTTACATGTACATAGCTATTTACATGGTGTTTCCACAATGTCTTCTTCCAAAGAATATGAGTTCTTTGAGAGCAGGGACTGCCTTTTGCCTCTCTTTGTGTCCTCAGTACTTAGCATAGCATCTGCCACATAGTGGATGTGTAATGCTTGTGTCTATCCTGGCCCCCATTGCCTGAAAGTGAGATGTACTACATTTCACTCCGCCTCAAGATTTTCCATTACCGTTAAGGGTGTTTGCTAGAGGTAGTGGGAGTGGGGGAGGTTGTCTCATCTTTCTGCCATTAGATCCAGCACCCACCAATGGTGTTCTCTTAAAATTACTCAAGTAATTGGGAGTACACAAGTAATCCCAAATGGAACTGCCCCCCAGTTCCATTTGACCACTGAACCATCAGATTAACTTTTACAAAGCTAAAAAAATAATAATTTAAAGGTATAGCAAGAGTAAATGAACAAGCAATCCCCTAATACCTAGGAACACAATCTATCCAACCTATCCCCCCTGCTCCTCCCCCCTCACCCCCCCCCCCGCTCCTCCCATAACAACTCATATTTTGGGGAAGGGAAAGGGATTCAGTTCCAAGTTTAGCTCAGCTCTTAAACAGTCCAATCAAGTTCCAAGTCTAAAACCAGCATTGGACCCGAATCTCTTGAACCCTGGCTTCCCATGGCTTCCTTTGCTCTGGTTGGTTGACTGAATACCTGACAGCCTCCAAGACTGCCATGGCTCAATTTCTGTTCCTTTAGATATTTTGCTACCTGCACCTAGAACTGAAATAGAAACAAAACAAACCAAAGCAAAAGCGCCAAACCCAGTTCTCAAGACCACAGGTTAAAACACAGAGTGGGAAATTTCCCCTATGCAGTTAGTTCATGGTGTTCATGCTATGAGTGAATATGACCTTCAGTTCTCTGGATGCGATGGAAGAAAAAACATAGAGACCATCCCATATGGTATCCTCTTTTCCCCTGTGCAGCTCATAGAAAAGGCTTCTCCAACTCACATGGTAAAGAAACTCAGAGTGTCTCTATTGTAGGTCATGGTTACCTGGACGTGCAAAGCCCCACTTACACAGGTAATCCCAAGCAAATGCCAAGGGGGACCAGCTTCTGCTAAATACCTTCAGCCTTTTTATACACAGAGAATAATGATCAAAGCCTTTTTTCTTATTAACTAAGGGAAATACCCATAGCTTAGAAATACTAACAGTGGCCTGTAGCTTATTGAATCTATTACGATGGTGATTTTTGTGAATAAGAACAATGCTCACTCACATTTATAGTAATTTTGTGCTTTTTGTGGGTTTTTTAAACCACTAACCCAACATGATGACCCATAATTCTAAAAAGTAAAAAAAGGGGGTTTGGAAAAAACAACCATTTCCTGAAAAACGACAGCAAAGTTATTTTATAACATTTTCATTTATCCGATAAATAGTTGTGTAACAGACCATTGGATTTCATGTAGCTAGGTCCTTATCTGGCTACTTTTATCATCTTTTTTATTTGTTCTAATCATGGTATCAATAGGGCTAGGGCTAGACAAGACTTCAAGGGCTATCTAATTCAACCTCCTTCATTTGACAAATGTGGAAACTGAGGCCCAGGGATGTTAAGTCAGTTGTTCAAAGTCTTTAGATTGTTGGAAGGAGGTTTCTTTCTCTTATCTGTAAGATAATTTCTTTTGATGCTGAGACATTATATCTTACCCATGGTCACACAGTATATGTCAGAGACAGGACTTACACTCAAGAAACACAAGTTTTCCCACATATTTTCCCTTCTTGAAATCTGCAGCACTAAATTAGGGAGTCTGTTTATCTACAGCCTAGCAGTTTCCCAGAGCACGTCCTTTTAGTTATCTAAGATTCTTGTTTCTTCATCTATAAAATGGTTATATTACTTGCCTTACTACTAATAATAACACAGCTCATTTTTTCTTCCAGAAGAGTGCTTTGCATAATTCAAAGTAATAAATAAATGTGAGCTACTATCATTATCTTTCTTCCCCACTTAATTGTATTTTATTTTTTCCAATTATATGTAAAGATAGTTTTCAATATTCACTTTTATAAGATTTTGAATTCCAAATTTTTTTCTCCTTCTGTCTCCAAGATGGTCAGCAATCTGATAATAGGCTATACATGTATAATCATATTAAATATATTTCCGCATTAGTTATCTTGTGAAAGAAGAAGCAGAACAAAAGGGGGAAACCAGGAGAAAAAAAAGAGAGAAAATAGAGTGCTTCAATCTGCATTCCGACTCCATAGTTTCCATCTTTCTCCGTTACTGTGTACAATTAGCTGGAACAATAAGAAGAGAAAAAAAATTGAAGGAATTAGAATAGGCCATTAGGAAACAAAGTCATCACTCTTTGCAGATGATATGATGATATACTTAGAGAGTTCTAGAAAATCAACTAGCAAACCACTGTCATTATCTTTATGTTTGTGTCTGCATCTGTGGGTCCAGGTTCTTCCACTAGCAAGTTAGTCCTTATTGTTTTTTTCATCTGTACATACTTCTCTTTCCCATCTCACAGGATTTTTTTAGATTAAATGGGATTATGGGATCATACATTTAGAACAGGAAGAGCCATCAGAGGTCATCTAGTCTAGCTCCCCATTTTCTCCACTATTTTACAAAGAAATTGAAGCCTGTCAAATTTGAGTTACTTTCCTTAAGTCACAAAGGTAGCAAAGTGAAGAGATGGGATAAGCTATCTAAAATATCATGTGGTAAACTGTATGTCATCATTACTTTTTTACTTCTTTAGAAAGGGAGGAAAGCAGTGAAAGTAGATATTCTAGAAGGTTCAGGTTCAAGTTCACATCACTTAGAGTCCGCCAAGTTAATTTGCATCAGAGCTAGAGATGTCATAAGCTATTCTCCATTACTTATTTTCTGAAAATGCTAATTAACTTTTCTGCTTGCTTTATCAAGTTCAAAGTAATTAATTAAATTTTATCAGGCTTTGTGATAATGGCATTTATTTCTATGCTGTTAAAGCTGTTTCGAAAATGGAATTAATTAGTAGTAACTTTCTTTAAGGCTAGCAGCTTTCAGGAACTGGCTGAAGGTAAAGAAAGAGATATTACTTAGAATAATAATTATTATTTAGCCATTTTATGGTATTGACAGTTATTTCAGGAAAAGATAATTTCTTGTTTTTCTGGGGTAGGTCATATTTTAGGATTCAAAAGTACTGGATTTGATGTCATTGGACACAGTTTAAGTCTCATTCCACTACTACTTGTGTTATTTTAGGCAAGACCCTTACCTCAGGAATTATTTCTTCATATAATAAAGTATCCCATTTAAAAATGAGGGGGGCTGAGAATAGCATGGCTACCCAATTAAGCCTTTCCAGGGAAGGATAGCCCTTTTATTTTCACTACTGCCCAAAAATACAGCATTGTGTTTTCTTTACATTTGTATTTAGGGAATCCTTTAGCTCCAGATTAGGTCCCACCATGGTCCTATGTCCAGAAAAAAATAATAAAGATGAAGAGATTCAACTAATATTTCATTTTATTCATTTATTCAATATTTATTTGTTACCTATGAAGGATCTAAATTTGGGAGGGGACAGCAGAACCTAGCAGAGCACAAGTTGATGGGGTGAAACCTGAAACTGAAGTGCTAGTAGTAGTCGTAGCTGCAGCAGCAACAATAATGATTGTAGTTGTGGTTGGAGGTCTGGTCCTAGAGTCAGGAAGACCTGGGTTCAAGTTCTGCCTCCATTACTCAGTGGCAGAACATCTAGTGATAAGTCTCTCTGAGTTTCCCTAGGTTGGTCCTCTCTAAAATTACCTAAGCTAGTCTTTTGTAGATTTCCTTCAGTTAGTTGGTCCTCAGACAATAAACTCTGTCCAAGCTCATACTCAATGCCTCTTGAGCTCTGTAGGACCTTCCCAAATCTGTACATGATAGGCATAACCAAGAGGCACCTCTCCGCTGTGATAAGGCACCTGAGTTAGGTTTTAGTGGAAAATAATAGCTCGCATTTATATAGAATGCTTCATAGTTTACAAAGAACATTTTCTTATATAAACCCCTTTGAGCCTCACAGAGAACTTGTCAGGTTGGTATTATTGGAGTTGTTCAATTGAAAAGCCCCATTTGGAGTTTTCTTGACAAAGATACTTGAGTGGTTTGCCATTTCCTTCTCCAGTTTATTTTACAGATGAAGAAACTGAGGCAAACAACGTTAAGTGATTTACAAGCAAGTGTCTGAGGCCAGATTTGAACTTGGAAAGATGAGTCTTCCTGACTTCAGGCCCAGCACTTTCAATCTAGGTTGTACCAGCTGCCACTGTCACCTTGGTAAGGCAGGTATTATTAGGTGTACTTTATAGTCTAGGAAATTGAGACTCAAAAGAGATTGGCTTGCCCAAAGTCACCCACAGCTAGTAGGTGTCCAGGACAGCATCAGATTAAGATTTTCTGAACCAAACTTCTGAGATCTTTGCAGCACAATATACTGCCTCTCCTAGTGGAGAACCAGAAAGTTTTATGACAAATATGTCAAGTATTGGGTATAACTACACCAATACCATGATACAGACTTACTGATATACCTGCAACATACTTTGAGAGGTCCTTGTGAAGTTGGACAGCAATTCTCCGGGTTGTGTCTACACTCTAGCTTATTAGGCAACATCCTAGTTTCTGCTTTTTCTTCTGATAGTTAGTATCAGTGTGTAAATTTTAGGGATACATGTCACCTAGCTTTCTGAGGAATTGTCCATACCAATGCAATTATAGGTGTAATCAAACAAAACATGTCATCTATCTCACAATGTTACTGTATCAGATGAGATGGTACACACAAAACTCTTTGAAAACCTTAAAGTTCACCATAAAATGTAGGCTCATTCCCCCATTGTGTAGCACGTGTGTTGAGTAGTTGCAAAAGAACGCTTATTCACTGCTGCGTGCTCCTAGTTGACAGATAAAGAAATAGTCTAGAAGAGTAAGATCATATACCTGGTTAGGGTAGAGCAGGAACTAGCACCAACTTTCCAGATTCCCAAGTCAGCATTTCTTGTGGTGGTTCACATCAATGCTGTCCAGGGGATTTTCTTGTCAAAGACCCTTGGAGTGGATTGTGATTTCCTTTTCCAGTGAATTAAGGCAAAGAGAGGCTAAATGATGTGCCTGGAGTCACATCTCTAGTTAAGTATCTGAGACAGGATTTGAACTCAAGCGTACCAGAATCCAGATACAACACCCTCTTCATGGAGCCACTTTGCTGCCTCCTAGGCAAACAAAGGTTAAGTGACTTGCCTAGGGTCACGTAGCTAGTAAGTGTCTGAGGATGGATTTGAACTCAGATATTCCTGACTCCAGGCCCAACTTGCCATCCATTGAGCCACCGTCAATATTCTTTCTGAGAAAAGACATTATCTAAGCCATTGAAGCATTTATTCCCTGATGGTATACACAAAATAATTGGAAAACTGTAAATGTAAAATGTAAAAAAATGGAATAAAACATATGAAGATCAGTTAGTAGCTATATTTTCCAACTACTCCCAAGACATGTAAGAGAAGATATTTGCATTCTAGCAGTTTGCCCAGGTCCTGGCCTACCCTCACATTACACAGAGCAACTATATCCATAGGGGTTTGGCCCAGAAAGGAGTAGGACAACCTGTTGGGTAAGCCAGCAGCTTCTGTAACAGAATCAAGAAAAGCAGGGACTGCGCTACTGATAGGGCTGGACCATGCCAAGAAGAACCTGAAATACCAGCCTGAACATACTCTAGAGGTGTGAGAAATACAGAGGGAGAGAGACAGACCAACTGAAAGAGACATTGGGCAGACTGAAGGGGGTATGCAGCTGAATTGAAAAGGACAAATTAAAAGAAAAAGGGAAACTATCTTCTTTCTCAGATGAATATTTCAAGATAAACTACTCTTCTTTTGTCCTGCAATTCTCCTGGATATCAGCTCTGGAGTAAGGTTTCGCTGATTTGTCTCTTTCTTTGGAATCCAGATGAACTACTTTGGGTGGCTCCTTAACTGGGTCCTTAAACTTCAACCTGTAAATAAAATTGCCACTTAAGGGATTTCTTGCTGCTAAGAATATAACCCACAAGTGTTGCTTCCCTCCCTTCCTGGAAGGAACCTAGGAAGGTTATAGAGTCATCAAGAAGAAAAAATTGAGTTTCTGATCTGCTGTGGTGGTGGCCAGAGTAATAGTCCCTTCTGATCTCATGGTTCTGCCAAGCTCTTCTTTTTAGGGTGTGCTTGGCTCCTTTTCTTTCAGTGGGTGCAGCCAAAGATTGAGTTGAAGTTGTCATTCCAGAAAAATGTGTTTCCATGTAAACTGGGTGTGGGGGTGAGGAAAGAGGAATGGGAGGGGCTGCTATTTGGCAGGTCTTCCTCAATCCTTTTGCTTTAATTTTAACCTGTTCTTCTGGAGGGTTCCAGGATAGGAAAGTGTCTCTTCATGAGTTGAGACCTTCCTGGATACCTAGGATGACCTAGGACTCAAATGTTGCCCTAAATACTTGCTGAAGTTAGTATTTTCAATGGATATTTTCAGTCTGATAATAGGCCAAAACACATTTCTGCCATGACATTGGCCTTGATTCCTATTGTGTGAGTGGTATGGTCAACTGGAAGATAGCTGACAGGCCTTTTTGCTGCTAATGATATAACTCAGGTGGGTTGCTTTCCTAACTTCAGAGTTACAACTGCACTCAGAGAGATTGATCGGCCTACTAGGATAAATTCTGACCCTCAATTTATGATACAGACTTTTTTTTTTTAACTATAGTATAGCTGTGACTAGAAGAGAAAATGGGGGTACTTAAAGTCTTCCCACAGCACTAGAAGTTGTGAAGTGGGGTAATAGTTACTAACTACATAGGTTTTGATTTCCATCTTAATGATATTAAACATTTATAGTACTTTGGCAAAATTCTTAATACTGTGTTATTTAATCCTTACAACAGTCCCTTGAGGGTGAAATCCCATTTTAACAGATGAGGAAACTGAGCTTGAAAGAGATTAAGTTATTTGTGTGATAGTATCACATAGCTGGGAAGTATCTGAGGTAGGATCTGTACTTCAGGACTTCAGATCCAATACTCTATCCACTGTACCACCTAGTTTTTTTGTACTTCTCATTATATCCTAAATTGAAGTTTGAGCAGAGATGGGTGGTGCTTAGATAGAAACAGCTTTTAACATAGTAGATCTCCAAATGTGTTACCATCTCTCAAGCATGTTCAATCATTCTTTAGTGGCTACTGTGTTCCAGACATTGTGCTAAACTCTGGAAATACAAGGAAAGGTAAAAGACAGTTCCTAGTCTCAAAGAGCTAACAATCTAATATGGGAATGACAGCAAACAAACATGTATAAACAAGCTTCTTACAATATTTATTAACTGATAAGTAGAACAACTCTGAAATAACCAACAGAGGGTAGACACTAGCATTAAAAGGGGATCAGGAAAGGCTTCTACATGGAAGGTAAGATTTTTATCTACAGCTTGAAAGAAACCAAGGAAGCCAGAAGTGTAAATGAGAGAGAGCATTCCAGGCATGCGAAAGTCAGTGAAAATACTTGGAATCAAGTTTCTTATATGAGAAAAGCAAGGGAGGTCAGGGTCACTGTACTAAAGAGTACTGAGTTGGGGAGTGGAGAGGTTGGTGTAAGAAGACTGGAAATGAAGACGTTATAAAAGTGTTTGAATATCAAGTAGAAGCTTTTATATTTGATCCTGTGGGTGATGGGAAGCAACTAGAGCTTATTGAAGGGGGCTGGTGACATGACGAGATCTACACTTTAGGAAGATCCCTTTGATAGCTGAGTAGAAGACGGGTTGGAGTGGGGAGAGACTTGTGGCAGGGAGACCAACTAGCAGGCTATTGCGGTAATCTAGGCATGAGGTGATGAGAGCCTGCACCAGCATGTTGGTAATGTCAGAGGAAAGAAACAGGCATACTGAGAGATATTATAAAGATAAAATCAACCAGACTTGGCAACAGATTGGCTATGGGGGATGAAAGTGAGCAATCAAGGATGGCACCTAGGTTTTAAGGCTAGGAAACTGGGGGAAATGGCAGTATTCTAATAATAAGGAAGTTATGAAGAGGAGAGTTTGGGAAGAAAGATAATGAGTTTTGGACATGTTGAGTTGAAGATGTCTATGAGACATCCATTTGGAATTAGGAGATTCAAGCCTGGAAGTCAACTGAGAAATTGGGGCTGGATGTAGTAGAGTTGAGGATCATTAGCATAGAGTTGGTCATTGAATCCACAGACACTGATGAGGTCACCAAGTAAAACAGTAGTGGGAAAAGAGAAAATGGAATCAGAAAATAGGTTCAAAGGCTAGCTCTGCCTGTTTACTACCTGTTACGACTCTGGACAAGTCACTTTCCTCATGTAGAGCTTAGTTTTCTCATCTGTAAGATGAGGAGGAAGGATAAGAAATCTTTTCATTCTAAATTTATTATCCTTCTATTTGCCAAGATTTTGAAGTGGAGCAGGAATAAAGCTGAGACTTGCCTTGGTAAATCTATTAGGACTTTTATAATTTTGCTTTCCTAAACCTCAGGCTAAGTTATTGCAAAGCTTAGGAATTAGGAAAAGTAACTTCTTTTCCCAAAAGTTTTGGGGACTTCTGGTGTAGAGATGCATCAAACATTCCCAGCAGTAAAAGAACATCTTCTTTTCATCCTAACGGCAGTTGATGTATATTGGATAAAGAGGATGGGAGGTAGTATCTCAAGGGCCACACTGTGGCTTCTCTTTGTTGAAGATTTTTTTTTCTGAGTACCTCATTACTCCCAGGAGGCCTATAAATGTCGGCATTTTCACAGGAACCAGCAAAACACTTCAAATGAAATTTTAGTTGGTGTTTGATTAAGGAATGAGAGAGGGCAGCTTGTCTTTGGAATAAGTTTTCTGGTACTTTTGTACATTGTTTTTACTTTTTCTTCTTTCTTTCTTTCTTTCTTTCTTTCTTTCTTTCTTTCTTTCTTTCTTTCTTTCTTTCTTTCTTTCTTTCTTTCTTTCTTCCTTCCTTCCTTTCTCTCTTTCTTTCTCCCTCTCTTTCTCTCTCTCTTTCTTTCTTTCTTTTCCTTCCTTCCTCTCTTCCTTCCTTCCCCCCCATTTATTTATTAAATTTATTTTTAAAGAGGGCTCAGTTTGGAAATCCCAAACCTATAGTAGATGCTTCCTTCTCTGCCACAATACAGAAAATGAATCCTAGGTTTCTGGTCTGCAAGTAGACGGGTCTTTCTCTTCCTTGAGATTTTGACTGTGAACATGCGGGAGGGAGAAATGGGAGAATCCTATCATGCCCTTTAGTTTTCTGGGCAAAGGAAAAAAGACCCTTTCCTGATAAGCCTCCAAAGAGCTCTCCCTTTTGGCTTTATCTTTCTTGCATTTGCTATCTCTTGTTCTGTCCTTTGAAACTCACAATACTGTTCTCTTTGACTAGAGACTACATGGGAGCGGCCCAACGGTTCTCCTCGGACCCCATCAAGCCCTGGCCCTCAGAGGAACTTTCAGCCTGCGACAGGTACTGTCCAGTTGCCATCATGTAGCAACAGAAAAGCAGTTCACACAATTAGGCGTCAACTTCAAGTCCCACATTAGAAAACTCCAAAGAGTCAGTTCCAGCCTCTGAAACTGATGTGGAGGCTTGCCAAAATTCTCAGATATGGCTGACCTAGTTTAGGCATAAAGTAATAAGTAATAGCCACAGATAGAGAGCAAAAACTGAGCTTAGTCTCATGGTCCTAATAAACCCTGGAGGATTTTTGATATAGTGGAGAAGGCAACTCTGATAGTTTTAAGATTCTGGTGAAGCCAGACTAATGAGAAATGCAGTAAGAGAGCTGGTGCCAGAGTGCCTGATAAATGTGAAATTGTCAAAAGGAGCTCATAAAGGAGAAAAAAAATGTTGGAGGTTAAGAGAGAGGGGCAAGACTGACAAGAGAGAAGCTGCAGGCACAAGTCATTTGTGATTTCCCAGAGAGTGCTGCCTACTTTCCGACTTAAGTATACATGAGATTTGATCCAGAGCCTATCGTATGTGGTCTAAGAAACACAGAATATGCCATTTATTATTTGTCTGCTTACAAGTTGGGTTGCGCTTAGGTGTGTTGATTCTTGAGTTCCTCTGGGATAAAAAACAGCTGTAGCAATTTGGAGGAAGTCATTGAGAGCACTGAGGTATAGTCATCGTTCCTGGCTTCTTCAATGTTGGCTAGACCAGGAAAAGAACAAAGCTATTTCCTCCAGATGTGATGATTACTGAATACAACTGGAGGCACTAAGTCATGTCAATATTGATATTCTCACTGAAAAAGAAACCAAAAGATATTAGGAAGTTACAACTCAAGGAAAGAAAGATGACTAAGTAAGAGGAAGCATTTTTGCCTTAGCTTTCCAGCATAACTACTCTACAATAACCTAGAAAACATGCCAGACTGAATTTTGAAAGGGAAGCCAGGAAAAAGTCACAGTGAGTCATTTTTATAGCCCAGAGCAGTTTAAGAATTGAAGAAAAGTCCACTGACATTGGGACTGGAGCTTACCAGAAGCACAGTGCAGTGTCAGTGGTGTCAGAGACTGAATCCTTCTGGTGCCCAGGGATAGAAAGGGAGACAGAACACTGGGACAGAAAGAGAACCTAGGGGATCCTTGAACTAGCACTAGGATAAAAAATGAGTGTTATCTGGTAGCTCTGTTGACCATTACCCACTTCTAGGTCACATACTCAAGGCAGTAAGGAGTGATTACAAGTAAGTGGGATATTAGTTGAGTACAGAGAACAAAAAACAAAAAATTCAGAAACATAGTATGGCTCTGAGCTCAGGAGCAGAGAAGTGACTTGGTTCTAATCTTTAGTCCGGTACCTAAGACTGCAGTGGAATAATCAGAGCAGGAGACCAAGACCAAAAGGGAGTTCAATTGCTCTGAATATACAGCCTTCCAGTGCATGAACACCGAGTCCAGCAGCAGTCCAGTGTAACTCAACTATACCCCACAGACCCAACCCCACAGACCCAACTTGCAGAGATCAGACCAGGAGGTCAGTGAACAGCCTCTCTCCTCACACCACTTTGGAAGCACTAAAAACTTTGAACCCCCTGATACTGGGCTGTAAAAACATCAAAAAGACTTAGAAGAACAAAAGCTAAGGCCAGATGTCCCTAGATTGGGTAGTATCCAACACCAACATAAATTTCAAATTCAAGAAATAAGCTAGAAGAATGAGCAAAAGAGGACCTAAACATGAAGAATTACATTGAAGATAATGACTTAAAAAAAAGTAGGATTTCAGAGAAAAATTCAGATTGACCAAAAATTCAAAAAGAATTCCAGGAAGAATTAAAGAAAGATTTAAAGGAGCTAAAAATGATTTTAAAAACCAAACAAGAGCAATGGGTAAAAAAGATATGAAAAGAGAATTAATTAGTTTTAAAAAAAAGAGCACAAAACTTTCTTGAAGCAAAAGTTCTCCTTGGAGCCATAAATGAAGGCCTTGGCAGGATTGGTATCATGCATCAAAACAAAGCAAGAAATATTTTGATAGACATTTGGTCATGATTTATGATGATTATAAGCAAAAAAGATCATTGTAAAGATAAAGTTTATATGCCATTGTCTATTCAAAAAAATAAAGAGGTAGAATAATTCTACAAAGTAAAACTCACATCTATATGTCATTTCAAATTAAATCAACTTTAATAATTGGATTTGACAGGTGCATTTACAATATGCATTGGGAAGGACTGTGAAAATTTGACTCAGGATCAAGAAATTAAAGAATTGAAAATCTTATATACCACCTGCAAGCCTCATGTCTAAACCTCATGAATACCTTTTCTTAAAAGAACACTAACTAAATGGTTTTATTGATGCCTTTTTAATTTATTTCTTCTGGCTTTTACACCATCATAGTTTTCCCCAGTATCCCTTCCTCTGTCTCTCCCAGAGAGTCATTTTGTGTAACAAATTATTTTTTAAAGACAAGAAAGAAAAAATGAATAAAATAAGCATAACTGAAATTGATCAGTTTAAAAGTTTCATATTGAAAAGATCCTAAAACATGTGCAGCATGTAACAGCTGTGGACCCTCCACCTCCACCAAAGGTTGGATTGGGGGTGTTTTCTCTCTTCATTTTAGTCCTGCTTTTGATCTGTATATTTTTGTTGCATTCACTTTTGATGTGTGTGTGTATAGTTTTTATTTTCATTTATATTATTGTAGTTTTTGTGTATGTTATTTTCTTGGCTGTGATTCATTCTGAATCAATTCATGAAGACTTTTTCCATATTTCTCTGTATTCATCCCTTATGTAATTTCTTATAGTACAGCAATACTATAGACTACTACTGTTTCCTGCAAAAGTCTAACCACGTGAAGCATTTATAAGGACATGCCAGAGACAAAAAGAAAGGCATGGAACAGTCTCTGCTTTCCAGGAGCTCACAGGGGAGACACCATGCAAACAACTATGTTTACATAAGATTTTAAAAAGTATAAATTGGGAGTTAAGGAGGACTGGGAAAGGTTTCTTGCAGCAATTAGGGCTTTAGCTGAAACTTAAAGGAAGCCAGTGAATCTGGGAGGCAGAGATGAGGAGGAAAAGCACTCTGGCATGGGGACAGCCAATGAAAACTCTTCAGTGGAGTGTCCTGGGCAAGGAATGGAAAGGAGACCATTGTCACTATTATCGAAGGAATACATTAAGGGGTGAAGTGGTGGAATGAGAAAAGATTTACATAAAACTTAGCAAGAGACTAAATTAACTCTGTTTCCCCCAAAGCACTTAAAGATGAAACTGGAAAAACAAGAAATGTATAAATCTCAGTGTTAATATTTTACAAGATACGGCTTTTTCCTTCAATACCAGGAGGGCCACCATTTTTGAAGTCTTACATTGTTGCATAAGGAAGTAGAAATGACACTCAAAAAAACAAAAGAAAGAAGGGAAGAATAATTCTAGACCAGACAAGTATACACAGAAGAGGTCCCAACTGAATGTGACACAATGCTAGAGGATTGAAGCATTGATGTCCGAAAGACCAAATCTTTAATAACATTGTAAAAATGGAATGAGGATACTTTCACAATCCATAGTCTTGAGAAAAACACATCATTAAAGCCATCCAATTGCCTGAAGGGAACAGAGAATATTGGGTCTTAGTATGGTTAACAAACATTTGATACTAGACCCTTAAAGCCTGTCTCTACTCCCCCTTCCCTCCCCACCATGCACATGTTAAGATTATAAAAGCTATCTTGGTAAATATAACAACAAGGAATAATAAAGAATAAAACAGGGAGACACAAGCTCATCATATGTGCTTGCCACTGTTATGGAGGACGTCCATCACCGAGAACAAATAAAACAGAGCTGCCCTGCAGATGGTGAGGTCCTCCAGATGTTCCTTTTTGCAGATGAAGCACTGATGTTATCAAGCTTTGGAACACTGCAGATCATCCTAAGTGAGATCTGTAATTACTCAAAAGAATTTGGCCTGTTATCACAGAGGAAAAATGAAGCAGATGAAGAATGATATTATACTATAGAGTTGGATGGACAACATGTAGAGTTAGTATGTCAGTTCTCGTCTAAAATGACCGTACATATCAATAATGAACTGAACCCAGATTGAATATGAGGATGACTGCAGTATGGGAAATGGTGACTGCAGAACTCACCCTGACACCATGGTCTATCTCTTTAACAATAGTGTTCTTCTGTTACAATGACTGTGAGTAATGGAATATTACAGTTACAGGATTTCAGAACTCCTAGAGACTCTTGAATCCAATGTGTATCTAAAAAGGAAGGTATTCTGCCTAAAGCCCCCGAACTTGTTATCCAAACTTTTCTTGAATATCTCCGACAACAATGAACTATATCCAGAACTAACACATTTCCCTCTTAGATAACTGATTTTGTGAAATTTTTTTTTTTATCACATCAAAATCTCCCTCTTTTCAATTTCTGTGCATTCTTTCTAACTGTGCTTTCTTGGGCCAAGCAAAGCACATTCAATCAATCAGCAATCATTTTCTATGTGCCAGGCACTATGCTAGGTATTGGAAATATGAGGTAAAAAATGGAAGAGTCATGTAGCTCCTCATGGACCTTACATACCACTTGGGGAGAAAACGTGTGTACATATAAGTGTGTATATTTATTTTATATTTGTCTAATATTCATATGTATGCACATATATATTACATATATATAATTTTAAAGTGAGGCACTTGCAACTGAAATGATCAGGAAAAGCTTCATATGGGAAGCGATATTTAAGTCAGGTAAAAAGACAGGCAAAACACACTCCTTGACCCCAACAAGCTCACAGTACAGTGGGGAAGACAATGTGCAAATAATTTTTGCTGTTGTTTCACTTGCATCCAGCTCTCTGTGACCCCATTTGAATTTTCTTGCAAAAGTACTGGAATGGTTTGCCTTTTTCTTCTCCAGTTTATTTTATAGTTGAGGAACTGAAGCAAACACTTAAATGACTTGCCCAGGGTTACGTAGCTTGTAAATATCTGAGGTTGGATTTGAACTCAGGTTCTCCTGATTCCAGGGCCGGTACTCTTATCTTTTGACTCCAGCCTGCCCTACAGAACTATATTTAAACAACCTGTACATAAGGTAAATATGAAATAATCAACAAAGGGAAGATACTAGAATTAAGGCAGTCAGCAAAGGATTTCTGTAGATGGTCAGATTTTACCTGGGAGAAAGTTTTTATCTTGAAGGAAGCCAGAAAGGCTGGGAGGCAGAGATGAGGAATGAGAGCATTTGAATGAAGGATGGGGGACAGTCAGAGAAAAACTGAGTTTACTGTGTAAGGAACAGTAAAGAGGACAGTGTTATTGGATCACAGAGTATATTGGGAGAAGTATAAAGTATAAGAAAACTGGAAATGAAGGAGAGGGCCAGATTATGAAGGTTTCTAAAGGTTCAATGTAACAGCTTCGTATTTGATCCTGAGGGTAATAGGGAATCACTGGCGTTTATTGAATGCGGATGGGGTAGGGTAATGTGGTCGGACCTGCGCTTTAGTAAGATCAATTCGATAGCTGAGTGGAGGATTAACTGGAATGAGGAGAGATTTGTGGCTGGGAAACCAACCACCAAACTATTGCAGTGGTTAAGGCTGAGGCAATAATGGTCTATACCAAAGTCTAACAGTGTCAGAGGATATACGGGAGCACACTCTAAGAGATGTTGCAAAGGTAAAAATTATCAAGTCTTGGCAACAGATTGGCTATGGAGAGTGAGAGAGTGTGAAAAATCAAGGATAACACCTAGGTTTTGAGCTTGAGTAACTGGGAAGATGGCAGCATTCTAAATAATAATAGGGAAATTAGGAAAAGGGGAAGATTTTAAAAGAAAGATAATGAGCTCAGTTTGGGATATATTGAGTTCAAGATGTCCGTGGGACATCCATTTTGGGATATCCAATAGTCAATTAGAGATGAAAGTTTGGAGGTCAGCAAAGAAGTTAGGGCTAGGTAAGAATTAGCATAGAGATGATAATTGAATTCATGGGAGCCGATAAAATAGTATAGAAGGAAGATGAGAAGAGTTGCCAAGACATAGCCCTATGTGATACCCATGGTTTGCCAACATGTTGGGAAATGAAGACCCTAGGAAAGAAGAGAGAAAAGTTCAAATAGGTAGGACAAGAATCAGGAGAGAATAGTGAGAAGAGAGTATCAAAGAAGAGGGTGTTCAGAGTGTAGAGTTCTGAAGGAAACGAGAGATTCTAAGAGATAGAGATGAGGACAGAGTATGCTGTGGTATGGAAGAGGAATGAGGGGAGGGGGCGATGGAGGTAACAGCCCGTGCAAAAGTACTTAGACGCCTGTCAAATGTCCTTATAAAGGAGAAAGGCCATCTAATTTGGCAATTAAAGATCATTGGTAACTTTGGAGGGAGAAGCTTTATTTGAGTGGCAGAAGTGGAAGCCAGGTTTCAGTGAGTTGAGAAGGCAGTGAGGATTAAAAATAGAGGTCCCTAAATACGCTTTTCTATGAGTTTTGCTGTGAAAAGGAGACTTTTAGGACAATAGTTTAAGTGGATAGGGGATAAAAGGAAGAGTTTTGTTTGATTTATTAAAATTGGGAAAGCTTGTCAGTAGCAGGAAATAAGCCAGTAGATAGGGAGAAATGAAAGATTAGAAAGAGGAATCATGGGAAAATCTGCTGGAGGAGATAGAATCCAATTTGGATTTGATGATGAGAATGGCCACCAATCACTGGAGTAGGCGGAAGGGAAGGGAAATGATATCAGGTGGTACAGAGGTCATCAGTGGGAGAGAAGAAGCAGCTCATTAAAAATGCCCTCTAGTTTCTCAGTTGTGTAAGAAGTCAGGTGCTGTGCAACAAGGGTGATTGTTATATGTATCCTTCGTTTTTGAAGAGGACCATGACATCAAGATGATGCATGACTTGTACTTGACTTTGATTTGAGTGAGGAGGGGTGGTTTCAGGAGCTTGAGCAATCAGAATATTCACTGTGGGAAATAAAATAGAAAATCAGGGAGCAGCAAAAGTTTTGTTTTTCTTGTGGCAGTGAGGGATCAGTTAAGATTAAATAGGAGATCTGCAGTGAATACTATCCTGTGTTATTTGAACTTCCACCTTCCCCTACACCCTCACCCCGAGTTTTCCTTTTTCTGGCTAAAAATGTTTGATTTTTAGGGAATGAGCTCAGGGCCCTTCCCCGGCCATGGTTACCCTCTTTTTGGACACTCTCTATCCATCCTTTTAATATTCTTTTGTAAAATGTGAAAAACAAAACAATAATCATAGCTCCAATCAAGGAAGACAACTCTGCTCCCTATTCCCAAACTCCATTGTCTCTTGATACAGCTTATGATCACAAGGATGTTTGTCTATGTTATCATGCCACTGACACATTCAGTCTACAGCTCGCTAAAACCTACGTGTCTTTTTTAGATGAATCACTGTCTGGCTGTCTTTACCTTCTTGCACTTGTTGACAATTTGTTCCCAAGTGTAAAAACTTTACAGTTTTATTTCTATTTTTCATATTTCATTCACATTATTTCATTTTCAAAATTTCATATTATAGGAAACTGTATATTCCAAATAAGGAATTTTAAAGAAAAGCAAAAGTAAAGGGCAATGGCAGTCGATCAATAAATATTTATTAAGCACGTACTATAGCATCAAGCACAATATGATATGATACTGATATGATCAATGTATGATCAAAAAAGAAGGTGAGATGGTGATGTGATGAAGGATGAAATATATTATCCATGCACTCCATTGACATCTTTGTGCTATTAGGGGAAAACAGAGAAAGCCCCCAACTTTTGGGTGGGCACAATCAAGAAACACAGAGGTTGTCCAGACATGGGTGGGCTGTGATTTGCATATTTGGAGGAAATATGCAGGTGATCTTGGTGAGGAAATGTCTTGTACTCAATGCAAATCCACAATTTCTGGCCTTATATTTATGTAGGGTTACTTGAAAGACTTGCCCAGGGCCAGTATGTGATGGAGATGAGAGATGAACCAATCTTATCTTTGCTTTGAGGCCATGTTTCCTCCAAGCTTTCCTTGAAGGCCTCCCCCAGTGGAAGAAAACCCTAAATTGTTGAGGAATTGCTTTGATGTGATGTGTCAATTGCCTTCTTGGCAATTTTCATACATTCCTTTGCGTTCTGCCCACTGACATAATTTTACTAGATTTGACCCAGTATCAAGACTGTTTGAAATTTTAGGATCATAGAATAGAATAGATGTTGAAAGATTCCCTGGACTTGTCTACTCCAGTCTCTGCGTTTGACAGATAAGGAACCTGAGACCTAGAGGTGTTACGCAAACTGCCTGTTTATACAAGTAATGTATTATAGAGCCAAGATTTGAACTCATCATCCATTTCCAGAATTAGTACTCTTTCCACTGACTGACTCTGTTTGAGCCATCTATAAATTTAATAATGAAAACATTTGATCCAAGTCACTGACAAAAGGGCCAAGTACAACACCAAGCATAGCTCTCTGGGGCACAAAAGAACTCTGCAAAGTTGACTGCAATCCATTAATGAGTACCTTCTTGGTCCAACATTTCATTTAGTTTTGAATCCAGTTAACTACACTATTTTCTTGATCCTATCTTTCCTTTTCTATTGAAATAGCATAAGCTTCTGTCAAATCCTTTTGCTAAATCTAGTTAAACTGTTTCTATAACATTCACTTGATCTTACATTTTAAAAATACTTAAAAAAAATAAGGTCAGTTTGGCAAAACCTGTTCTTGATGAAGTCATGCTAAGTTATTTGGGATCTTTGGGATTTCCATTTTCTACATGTTGACTAGCCATTCCTTAAATTATATAATTTAGAATTTTGCTAGAAATTGGAAAAAAAAACTCCATGAGTCTGTGGATTCTATTCTCTTGCTTTAAAAAAAAGGGTTGAAGGGATATTACTTGTCCCTCCTATTCAGTTAGAATTGACAAATACCACAATTTGGGAGCTGGAAGGGATCTCAGTAGTGATCTGGTCCAGACCATATATCAGGGAATCCCCACTACACCAAACCTGACAAATATTTTTCTAATCTTTGCTTGGAGACTCAAATTAGAAGGAATTTACCATTCTGCTTTTGGACAGCTCTAATTGTTAGAAAATTTTGGGGTTTTTTTTTCCCCTGAGGCAATGCCTAAATTGACCTCTTTGCAACCGTCACTCAGTGCTCCTGGTTCTGCTGTCTGAATCCAAACATAACATGTATGATCTCTTCTCCATGCTAGCTTTTTGAAAACTTGAGACAGTTATCATGACTCCCTGATTCTTCTCTTCTCCTGGCTAAAAATCTTCATTTCCTACAACTGATCCTTATTGTGATCTGGACTCATGCCCTTTCACCATCTTGGTTTTCCTGGACACTCTCCAGCTTATCAATGTCCTTCTTAATATTCAGGAAATATTCTAAATGAAGTCTGATGAGAGCATAGTGTGACTCTCACCTCACTATCACCAAAAGGTACACCCCTCTTAATGAATCCCAAGATCTCAATAGCATGTTTATGCTCTGTTACCCTGCTGACTTACTGAGCTTTGCAGTCCACTAAGACACCCCCTCCCCAAGTCTTTCTCAGAACAACTGCTATCTAACCATGCCTTCCATCTCTTATAAATGGGAAATAGAATTTTCATATGTTATCCTGATTAAGTTAAATCTTAGTAGATTAAGCCCAGTGCTTTAGCATGTCAGTATTCTTTTGGATCTTGACACTTCATTGGGTTTACTATCCCTTCTGTTTTGTGTCATCAGCAAATTTGATGAGAATATTATCTTTTTATCCAGGTCACTGATTTGAAAAAAAAAAAAGTTGAACAATACAATGTCTAATACAGATCTTTAGGATAAGCCACTGGAGATCTCTTACTATATTGAAACTAAAGTATTGTCACCTCTTCTCTGAGTATAGCTAATCAGTTATGAATATATCTTATTGTATTATCTAATCCGTATCTCTTTCTTCTCCACAATGACAATATCAGATACGATAAAGAACTTTGCTAAAATCTAAGTTAACTCTAGCCACAGCATTTCACTCATCTACTAGTTTGTAATTCCATCAAAAAAGGAAGTGAAGTTAATCTGGCATCTAGCTCTTTGTAATCATCATTTTCCTTACTGCTTGCTCACCAACTATCTCTGTAGTGACCTGTCCCAAAATTTTATAGGAACTGAAGTCAAGTTCAGTAGCTTCTAATTTGCAGATTCTGTTCTCTTCTCTTTTTTGAAAGCGAAGATATTTACCCTGTCCTGATTCCTAAGATCTTTCACACATCGCTGACAGTGGCATGGCAGTCATGTTTAACAATTCTTTCCATCAATCAACAGTCATTTAATAAGTCCCTACTTACGTTCCAGGTTCTGGGAATTCAAAGTCAAGAGTAAAATTGTCCCTGTCCTTGAGGAACTTATACTCTAATAGGAGAGACAATATGACATTTACTAGTATACATAGAATACTTTCAACCTGGGGTACAAAGGAATGATATTAGCAGCTGAGGGACCAGGGAAGACAAATCTGTCAGTTTTTTCAATACTGGAGGGAAAGTTCATTAGAACCTCATGACCCAAGCTCATCACAGTAGCTAGATATTCTCTTACTTTCTCCCTATTTATCTGATGTTTCTTTATCCTCTTTTATTCAGTTCTCATAAGTTTAAAGATCATTCTCATTGACAGAGTTACTAGAAGTAAAACAGAAGAGTCAAAGAGCTCTGCTTTCTTTCTGTCTCCTACTTTTCCCTAATACAGATTTACTTTTAACAAAAACCTTAACCCCTTTTTGATTATCCTTATTTTGTCTTGACAACTTTAGATTTAACACTGCTAACCCTTTTCTTACGAGATTGTGTCTGGCTATTATATCCATCTTATATTTACTTCCTTAGCTTCCATTTTTTGTAAACATCCTTTAAAAATCTCATCTGGATCACCAGATCCCTTTGCGTTCATATTGATCTTTTTAACCAATTCCTTCATTTCTACCATTATTATATTTTTCTCTGTGTTTTCAGAATTTCATTTTTGAAAGTTTCCTGTTCCTCCTGACCTGGATTATCCTATAGAATTTTGTCCTTAGAATCCTATCTATCCTACCTTCCTTCTCTCCCCATGTCTAGAGTGCATTTCAGACAACACTCAGCTTTATTCTCTTTGGTCACAAATGCTAAAATGGAGTGGTCACTCTCTCCCAAGTTTCCTGTCATTTCTACTTGAGTATACAGTATTCTTTGTTGTTGAAGATTGGTTCCAAAACAAAAGTTCTCTTCAGTAATTTCTCCACCTTTTAAAGAATAAAAATTTTCATTTAGTCAAGCTAAAAATATCATTAGATGCTCTACTTTTGCAAGGGAGAGTCCCAGAAGACATTTGGAAACTAAAGTACCTTTCTCCTATATCATGCTTTCATGACAGGCTTGTCTCTTTTTTCACATACTTCCTATTTTTGTCCAGGTGGTCTGTAGTGTGCTTTGATAATAATATCACTTTAATTTCTGTCTCTTAGTCTTCATCCAAATGTGCTCCATCCTGATCTCCCACTCTCATTGATAGATTTCCTCGCAAGATTTGCTTCTTGGTAATCAGTACTATTCTCTGTATCCTTTTTTCTATTATCTTCCTTTAGAATAAAGGATTCCCTCTTGAATCATATTCTGTGTTGTTTCGCTTTTCCTTCTTGTTTTAGAACATCTAATTCATCTTTCCTGTTAAGCATTTATGAATCTGAGGTCACGAGTTTTACTGCTAGTTGCTTTCTAGGACTTTGTATCTCTTGGGCATCTCTTCTGCTATAAGTTTTCCTACATTATTACTACGTTTTGTGCTATCTAGAGTGTTGTTTTATGTGTGAGTGTGTGTAGGGGGGGTAGATAGATATAAATATAGATGTAGATATTTTTATGTATGCAAATAATTAATGCAAGTTTCTGCCTTGTTTTGAAATTCTTTTAAATAAATTTTTAAGACTCAAGGCTAGTACTTATTGATCCTTTGGTGATATAAACTAATGTTTAGGCAAGAGTTCATCATTCCTATGTTTTAAGCCATAATTCAGAAATCCAAATGTTTTTCTCAGATACCATATTCTGAACCCAAGGTTTATTTCTCATACTATCACCTTTCTCTTCTAATTAACATCAGCTATGAAAACACCACAGTACCCTAAGGTCTATACTTACTTTTTTGCCTAGAACTTCATAATCTTTAGCAGTACTTTTTGGATTATTTCTGATAAGAACTTGTACCCATGTGGATAACCAGAATTGGATAGTAGTAATCTTATTTGACAAGTCTTGGGAAGTTCTCTGTCATATCCTGGATATATTTTTTAAGAAGACAATCGACTTCTCTAATGTTGTCATCATGTTAACAAATAGCTGTCACAGTATTCACACAATTCACCTACCAACTAGCAGCAACTAGGTCGATACCTTAGACCTGGAGTCTGGAAGATTTGACTTCATATCCTGCCTCAGTTGCTTACTAGCTTTGTGACTCTGGCCAAACTGCTTAGCATTGTCTGCCTCAGTTTCCTCATCTATGAATTGGGGATAATAATAGCACCTACCTCCAGAGGTTGCAGTAAGGATAAAGTAAGATAATATTTATAAAATGCTTTGCAAACCTTAAAGTGTTATGTAAATGTGAACTAGTATTATTCCTTTTTTCCCTTTGATCCACACTGGATGTTCATTCACCTTTAAATAAAATAGTAATACAGCAGAAGTGTAGGAACCAACTGAATTCTGAATAAGCAATTGAATAGCTGTTCAGCTATGCTGTCTCTTCATTGAGCATTATATCTAGATTTCTCCAAGGGACATGTAGCTCCATTTGTTTCCAAAAATTGTTTCCTTCTAGGGTTCGACTTCTTGACTGGATGAGCTGGTGGACCAGGTCAAGCAAACCACTAGGTGACTGTGCTGCTTTTGAGCTCCTCTCAGGGTGCTGCACCTCTTCTTGGTGGGTTGAAATGCTGGCTTCCCTGGCTGACTCTTTGATGGGAAACTTTAGTCTCTACTACCTTTAGCAACTGGAACGTCTAGTTGGTAGTGCCATCCTTTCTTTAACTGAAGTGATATAGAGTTTAGCTAGTGTAAAACTTACTAGCTCAGAACCTACAGAAGACTTTGAAGGAAGCCTTAGCTTTGATGTTGTTATCATCTCTAAGGGGAGTAGCTATCATTTGTATAGTGCTTCAAAGTTTGCAAAACCCTTTACAAATATTATTTTATCCTCAAGATAACCTTAGGAGATAGGTGCTATTATGATTCCACTTTTACTGTTGAAATGTGAGACAGAAGTTAAGGGGCTTGCTCAGAATCACACAGCTAATGAGTATCTAAAGCCAGATTTGAACTCAGGTCTTCATTATTTTAGGTCCAGTGCTTTATCAGCTGTCCACTGTATCACTTTGCCTTTCCTATTCCACAATGCTTCTTAGCAAAAAAGCACCTTCCCTTGATAAGTCTCTCTTCCTCGTCTTCAAGTTATTAATTCCAATTTAACAAGTTTCACCTCCCATACTCCTTTGGGCATCTTAAGTATCAAAATGACTAGGGACAAATGTTTGAATAAAGTCTTTAAATTCTGGAAGGCAAGGAATTTTCTCCCTGTCTCCTTCATATTCAGTTGACCTGTCAAACTTGAATAAGAATTGTCTATTTTATGTTTGAAGGCATTTTTAGCCCATATTTCAGTACCTTTGTCTTTTAGCCCTGAAAATTTTCAATTTTTTGTAAAACCTGGAGGTCCCCCTTGTTATATTTCTCTATCACTACCCACTAACAAACTCACTCTTATCACTAAACAAAAATCCTCCCTCCTAACAAATTAGTATACTTGCCTTCAGTTCTTAACGGCATATTCATGTCACAAAGAAAATGCTGGAGTTGAATTAGATTACCTTTTTTGGAGGAAAATGGAGTGATTTGGGGTGGATTCTTCTTACCTGAATGCCTTCTTTTTGAGTATTTCCCCTATTCCAAATTCCTTAATATAATCAAGTAGGGAACAGTCTTTCAAAAAGTTTTTTAAGTAAAATTAAATATTCAGAGGATGACATATGGAGCTCTGGGAAAGGACAGAGGAAAAGCAGGTCAAGAGAAAATTAGAAGGAAGCCACAGACTTGCATGGCCAAACCACATTTGGGAAAGCTTCACAGAAGCAACGGAACAGAAGGAAAACAAGGGCATCCTGTTTTAATTTTGTCTTCCAGCTTTATGCTAGGGAGTGTGGCAAAGCTAAATTTGAACAGGACTGATTTTTTTCATTGGATCATTAGAATTCAGAGCTGAAAGAGACCCGAGAGAGAGCATTTTGTCTAATTACATCATTTTACCGATGAAGAAATTAATGCCCAGAAAGGGGATATGGCTATCGGGCTTGTTACTAGTAAAGATTCCTGGTTATCAGTCTAGAATTATTTCTGCCATACCACTTCCTAGACATTCAGTAGTATCATTTCTTTTACAAACAGGTATAACATAAATTATTACAGACTTATAAAACTTTGCTACCAGTATTCCTTACTTCTTAAAATTAGTAAAATTTTAAAAACTGAATCTTAAAAAAAAATCTCTCACATCTTGCTTCCTTGAACTGAGCTCTCATCTTTTCAGTTCCCAGTCCAGTCATCAAAAAGAAACCACAGTAGATAATTCAGTTGCAACCAGTGTGTAAAGTGACTCTGTCTACATAGGAGCACCTCACACAAGGACTGTGTATGCCTACTCCCGCTTGATCAAAGGAAGTTTTCAAAGGAATAAATCCAAGCTATCAACATTTTGAAAACAATTTTCCACATCACACTGCTCTTTTGATAGTAGCAAAAGACTATAAGAGGATTTCATCAGTTGAGGAGTGACTGAACCAATTATGGTATATGAATGTAATCAGATATTATTGCACTGTAAGAAATGAAGAAAGGTTTCTAAATGAGGTTTAGAAACCTCATTTAGAATGAGATTTCTAAAAATTCTGGGAAGATCTTGATAACTAACAATGAACTGAGTAAAACCAAGAAAACATTTTACATGGTAACAACAGCAATGTAATACAATGACCGACTATGATTTGAGAGTGCTGCTGGTGATGAGTATTTCACATCTTTGGACTGAGAAGTGATGGAGTCAAGATACACAAAGAGACATACATTTTTAGATCTGGCCAATGGAGAGATTTATTTTTGCTTCAACTATGCAATTTTGTTACAAGAATTTGTTTTTTATCTTTTTTCTTTTTCCATTTTGGGTGAGGAAGAAGAGGAGAGGGAGAATAGGGATAGTATTCCCCATTATCCCAGGACTGTTTTGAAAGTTACATGTTGAATTTATCAAGTAGTTTAAAAGAAAAGTAACTTCTACATAATAGAGATTCGTAGTTTCATATATAGTCCTTTTTTCCTGTTTATGGAAATGCTCATTTGTTAATATCTGAAATATAAAAAAATTTAAATGGTACTCATTCTCAGGGCTATCTCATTCACTCTTATCTTCTTCAAGCTGGCCAGTTGAGATTCCCAGAGAAAGTCTACCACCAAGGTTATACTGAAGCTCTCTCCTAGGGGTAACCTTGCTGTGGGAGAACATTCCTCCTTATAGTGATGTCATGTTTAGATCTTAAATTTAACCATTTCCGTAGCAGTAAGGCAAAAGAAATAGCAACATAAAAGATACTCATTAAATCAAATTGTAATATAATGATTAAATTACAATTCATGTATAAATCTGGGTCATACTCTCCCACCGGTGCATTCAATACCTGTGGGAGGAGAGTAGACACAGAAATCTGGCAAGGACAACATGAAGAAGGAAAACCCATGGACATAGGATAACACAGTTCTGGAACCATAAATGTCTCAGGAACAATTCACAAAAGTTTCTTAATGAATATGGCTTCTGTGTTGAACAAATGCTTTTACTACTAAGCAGAATTAAGCCATGCTAGGCTTGGTGAACACCTCATTAGCCATGATACCTCTTCCAAACCTGTTGATCTGCTGAAGGACTTCTCTGACTGTCTTTTTCTAAACTATATTTCTTAGTTAGACTTAGACCTAAACATTAACTATAATTTCCATCACTTCAAGCTTGAAAAATTCAATGAAATTAAGTTGTATTGAAATAGTATATGAAGAATAAAATTATTATATATTATAAAATATAATTTTTCTATAAAATTATATGAAATTAAGTTTTTCTGAAATCTGTCTTGTCCCCCCCTTTCCTTATCCTTTCTAGGTTCATAGTCTATATGCCCTCTGAGAACAATATTGCTTATGATTAGTAACCAAATTCTCTTCTTCCTATAATCAAATAAATTATCTTTGTCTCATGACCATAGAACAGTTACCAAAGTATACATTGTCACATTCAAAATGAAAAACTGTCTCTGTGAGCGTAACTGTAATGTAACTATTTCTCTTGGAATTCTAAGCAGACCCGTGGCCCATTCAAGTAGACTATCTGAGCAGACATTACTCAATAACAATCCGTTCCTTGGGAAAAGGTACAATATGTTATGTAGTTATTTTCCCTTATTTACAGTACAGTTTGAGTTGAGAAACACCATTAAAATGATTGTTTTCTTTTCTGAACTGCCATTCCAGGAAACACCATTAAAAGTTATTATAAATTTAAGTAATGCTGATAGATTGATTTGTAAATTTCATGTTTAAGACAGAATAGCAGTATAAAGGGAAGCAGCTAAATAGGACAGTGTGGAGAATGTTGGAGCTGAAGTCAAGAAGACCTGAGTTTGAATCCTGTTTTAGACACTTACTAGGTTTGTGACCCTGGATAAGTCATCTACCCTCTCTCTGCCTCAGTTTTCTCAACTGTAGAAGGGGAATAATATAGTACCTATCTCTCGATTTTTGTGAACCTCAAATGAAAACAAACATTAAGTGAGAATATTAAAACATATATGTGTGTGTGTGTATCTATGAGAAAGGTAAAACTGGAAATCTGGGTTAAGATTCCAGTTTTACCTTTAACTATACAATAATGATATTTTTAGCTTCCATTTTTGTGCTACATTGAAGTTTACAGAGAGCTTTTCTCACAATTCTGTGAGATAGGTTGTACAAGTGTTATGCACATTTTACATATGGAAAAACTGAGTCTAAGATAGAGAGACTAGGGAGTCTAAGATAGTCTAAGCCTAGCATCACGTAAGTACTAAGGAATCTAGTTCTCCTGAATCGAAGTGCTGCATGGGTTGACTCAAGGTTTATCAGTGCTAAGAGTTACTTCTTGTTGGGTGAACAAGATGCCTCTGGGAGAGTTATAGAGCTTTGAGTCTTAAGGAACCGAGGCATTCATGTGAGAGGCACAAGATTCCTATTGTTAACAGCCTCCAGTAAAGTTTGGACTGTCCACGCTCTAAATTGTATTCCTTTCCATTTAAAGAAGGGAAAAAAACTAACTTGAGATTTGGACTTGAGTTTGGGTTTCCCCCCATCAAGTAAGTGTTTTTGGAAGATTTCTGGGGAAAGAGAAAAGAGAGAACATGAGAAGACAAAAGAGAGGTGTGACTGTTTTCTCACACATGCAGCAGCATCGCCCCCCTCAGTGGCAGAGACTTGTGCAATTCCCTTTTTCAGTCAGACCACATCCTGCAAGGGAGACCACAAGACATGAAAACAAAAGGGGCAGCTTGGATGTACATGATTTTGTGCATGTTGTTTTTTGCTTTTTGTGGGGGTTTTTTAAAATCATATTAATTATTTGAAGTGGCAGGGGTGTTAAGAAAAAACAGACACAAGGATCCAGCTGTCGTTACATCCTGATCCCTGACTTACCTCAGAGGGATTTACAGGCACCAATTCATAATCACATCCTTTCATTTGATAAATAATCTATCTGAATGGTCATACCTTATTTCTCAAAATCCTGTCCTTGCATTTCCTTGCATGCAATTGGTCTGGGCATGAGGGTGTGGTACAGCTCTGGGAGCTACCCTGAAAAGAGTGGCCTTTCTTATCGCAGGGCTTGGAATTCCAACCCCTACTCCACTATTAGAGAATTTTTGTTCTCTAACTGGGAGCATAGTCATATGTCATTCATGTATTTCATTTCCAAGTACAAAATTTCTGTGTATTTGAAGCCTTTTAAAATCTCTTTCATGAGACATAAGTCTAACATAGCGACCCCTAGTGTTTGCAGTAAGGAAAAAGAAGAATGAATTAATAGTAAATAGTGGTTAAAGAAAGACTTGTCTTTCAGAAACCAAAGGAATTTGAAGGAGATATATAGATATATAGCTCAAGCTAGTCCAGGAGTTTTTTCTTCTTTTGTCCAGAGAAACTCAGTGAGAATACTCTTCTTGGATGAGAGTAAAATGAAAAAGAATTAAGCAAGGAAAAGAATGAAGGTTGTCTAAATTATGAATTGCTGATTTACAAAAATCATACATCCATCCAGGTAGGGAAGAATATGTTTCTCAAAACACACCAACCCTTCTTCTCCTCATCCCAGCTGATGTGTCACAACTTACTACACCCTCATGTCATAAGGGAATAGAAAAGTACATAACTGACAGTAGGAAGATCCAAGTTCTAATCCCATACCTGTCATAGCCTAGCTTTGTGACCTTGGGTAATTCACTTTATTCCCTCTAGAACTCAATTTCTTTGTCTATAAGACAGTTGTACTGGGTGATCTCAAAGGGCTTGTCCAGGTCTGATATTTTACATAGTTTTCCTGCGTTATCACATTACACACAAAAAGCTTCTTCAAAGGTCAGAGGTAATAAGAGTGCCTACAGTGCAAGGAAATTTTGTAAAGGTTACATATTAAGATTCACTTAATCTTTAAGCGTTTATTAACTAGACACTAAGAATAAATACAAAGGTAAAAATGAAGTAGCCTTTCTCTTCAAGGAGTTTATATCCTATCAGGGAAAATAACATGTATTGATGATTACAACGAAAGTTTATATAGTATTTTAAGGCCTATGCAGTGTTTTACAAACAGTATCTCATTTTTATCCTCACAACAACCCTAGGAGGTAGGTGCTATTATTTTCACCTTTTTAGAAATGCAGAACCTGAGGCAGACAGAGATTAAATGACTTGTTCAGAGTCACACAGCTAGTAGGTGTCTAAGGCCAGATTTGAAATCAAATTTTCTTCATTTCAAGTCCAGTGTTCTGTCCTCTATTCCACCTAGCTGTTTCCCAGCTTACACAATGTATCCCATAAGACTGTAGAGAACTGACAAGGAGGCCAAGAACTGTGGGATAAATTAATGATTTGGTCATTGGGAGTAAAAGTGGATATACATAAATACACAAATGTAAAATCATAAATTTAGGTGGCTTAATTTGTGGATTCAGTGTTTGTAGAAAAACGGAAGGAAGGGAAGGAAAGTAGCATTTATAAAGTGCGTATTAGGTATTAGATACTATGCTAAGAACTTTACAAATATTTGATCCTCAAAACAACCCACAGAGGTAGGTGCTATTGTCATTTTTAAGTAGGGAAAACTGATGCAGACAGAGGTTAAATGATTTGCCCAGGGTCATAGCTAGCACAGTGACTGAGGCTGCATTGGAATTCTGGCCTTCCTGACCCCAGGCCCAGCACTCTATCCACTACACTACCTAGTTGGCAAAATATTTATGGTCTTCAGGATCTAAGTTGAAACTCAGGATGAAATAATACTATAAGAATTGCTTTGGTATAATAATAATGATGGTGGTTCACAGTTTATATGGTACCTTTAAGCTCATGAAGAGCTTTCTTCATAACTGCTCTGTAAGATACACAATTCAATAATATTATCCTCATTTTACAGCTAAGGGATGAAGGCGCAAATGTAGAAATGATCACAGTTCAAAAATGTCTTGGTTACAACTTAAACTAAGGTGTAATTGAAATATTGTATTCTCTACGTATATGTGTGTGTGTGTGTTTGTGTATCAGACGTAGACAACATAGTGTCGTGGTATCATTGCACTTAGATTCACATCAGACTCTGAAGTTTAGTTCTGATATTTCCTTGCACTTACTAAGTCATTTAGACTCTTTCCTCATTTGCAACACAGAGATAATAATACTTGCACTGTGTATCTAATTGTATTATAAAGTGTCAAGTACCATAGAAATCTGAACTAGTCTATTCCGTACTATGTGCTGTAGTAAGTTAGTACTATATATACTTCAGGTGTGTTGTGAGTAAAAAGAAATTCTTTAGGAGAACCTGATAACTTAATTTTTTATAACATTATTTATATGTGGAAATTATTCTGGTGTCCCGTACAACTCCCCTACAAACTTTGGGAACAAACCCCAACTCGTAATTTAGGGACTGTCTGTACAGACTTCTCAGATAGCCAAGGAAGAAACACTTGAGCCAGGAACAGGCTGGACTCGGGTAACTGAACAGAGGCATCCAGAACAGAAAGATCCCTGAAGTGTAACTATTCTTTGAGCTGGGTGAAGCTTAATTTCGTACTTTCTGTTCCTTGTATATAGTTTGTACTATGATAAATTTTCATGCTTGCAATAAAGTAGTTTTCTTTGTTACCATGGAAAATATTGGTAACTGACAGAGTTGTGGGAGATGAAAAAGTGGCTACATCTCAGGGTATGGCCATAGGAGAAAGCTCTAAGCCCTGGGCATCAAGAGGAGACTACAAAGAGGGAGCTCCGCTGTTCTCAGACTCTAAAGACAGTTTTGTCCAGACTCTCCTTGGACAGGTAGGAGTATTTATGTCTACTCCATAGAGATGTGTTGTAAATAGGTGCTATGTCAATTCTCAGTTGTGCTTTTAATGAGGTAAGGGGGGGAAAGGCAGGGAGTAAGGGAGAGATGGGATGGTTGTTTGTGTGTGTGCATGATGGTGAAGGATACACTGTCATCTTTAGCTTCAGGAGATATTTTATACTTACTGAGCAGCCCCAAGACTAATTATTGTCTGCATGGATTCTCTTTCATTGTTAAGGAATGCCTGTTACTCAGCTCAGAGTGGAGGCGAAACCCTTCTCCTTACTCTTCAGATAGTACCTCCTGCATAGATGTAATGCCTGGTTTGATCTAGCAGCCACCAGATACCCCTTCTCCTGCTTCCCTACTCCTTTCCACCCCATCCCTGTACATATACTGTATATAGATTTTGTGTATATGCTGTGTGAATATTCATTTTGAATGTACCCATCTATGCAGATGAGAGGTCCTTGAGGGCTTCATAGACCCAATTCCTAGAACATAATCATAGTTAAATAAATTATTACTGACTGTTGATTGACAGATGGATGTCAAGAACATTTCCATCTCCTGGCACTAACTGAGGCCCACTTCCAGGTAGACCTCCACTGTAGAAAAATCTAAAACCACAATAGATGTATACACCTAGGAGAGGGAAACGAGGAATGAGATCCGGCTGAGATGGTGCTAGACATGCAGGGTCATCTGTAAAGGTGGAGAACCTCTGGTCATGGCCAGGTTTTCTCAGATCAGGAATTCATGACGATACCTCTTCCTCCTCTTTAAAAATTCTCAAATTCAGTTGTGTGTCTAGCTGAAAGAGGAACACACCGTTATTGCCTAGTTTATTAAGAATTACAAAGCCTTTTTCTCACAACTTGTGAGGTGGGCAGTACAAGTAGAGTTATCTCTGTTATATAATAATAATATTAGCATTTATTTAGCACTTTAAGGTTTGCAAGTATTAAGTTGCAAATATTAATTAAATATATTATATTATATTAGTAATAATAATATTATTATAATTTTAACTTGCAAATATTAATCAATATTAACATTTTAACTAATTTGATCCTTTCCTGTGAGGGAGTTGTTATTCTTGTACCCATTTTACAGTTGAATAATCACCTGCCCAGGCTTTTTTTTTGTTATTTTTGGTTTTTTTGTATCCAGTATCAAGGGTAGGATTTGGATGCACTTTCCTCTTCTTTCCTTTGGACATGTGCTTTGTCATTGTATTGATTAGAGTTTTTGAGTTTTTCAAAGTTGCTTTTCTCTATAATGTTGCTATTATATATATTATTCTCTTGGTTCCACCCACTTCCTTGTGCATTACTTCACAAATGTCAGCCAAGTTGTCTGAAATTGTCCATTTATTTCATCATTTCTTATGGCACAAAAATTTTACATGACATTCATAAATCACAGTTTTAGTCCCTCCGCAATAGAATAACCCCTTTATTCCACATTTTTGGCTTCCATGAAAAAGAGCTGCTGTAAACATTTTTTCGCATTTAGATCCTTTCTCCCTTTATAGCTACTAAGTATCAGAGCCTGCTTTCGAACCCAAGTCCTCAGACTCCAAGGGCAGTATCCTTTCCCCCACATCCTGCCACCTTATTGAATCCTGCCCTGAGGTCTTCCTTTTAATACTTTACTCTGCAATAGAGCTAGGCAGATTACCCAAGTTTGCATTCTCAGAAGCTTTTGATGGTTTAGTTTAATGTAGGAGGGGGATATTGGGGGTGGCAGCAATTCTTGGGATGGGCCTAGGTGCTCAGGAAAAGAATTAAGTGCACAATGGAGGGAATTAAAAAGAGAAATTAAAGAGCTCCAGTAGAAATGGAGAAGAGACCTGTGAATAAGAAGTTATACTTTAGAGAATCAGAAAAAGTCCTACTCTTTAAAAAAAAAAGGTAGGTAAAATTATTCTGAATAATTTTGGACTAAACAAGACTGGAAAATGAAACACTGCCCCACTCCAGAATGGAGAAAGGCTTTTATCTTCTTTCCCACTCCCCTTAAATGCAGCTATTAATTACTACTGGGTGAACTTCAGATAGAAGAATGGAATGATAGCAAAATTAGGGTTCCAGAGACACAAAGTTTCCAAAGTCTGGGAGGGAGAGGCAGGAAAGAGGTCCTAGGTCCTAGATCCTGGTCCCAGAGAAAGGCTAAAATGATGGGGTAGAGATATACAGTGAGAAGTACTCCTTGTGTCCCGGGATTGTTAACCAGTTACAGGAGACAAGGCTGCTTTAGGAATACAGGAACTTGGAAATGGGATTATATGAAACTGGAAGTCTGTGGGCAAAAGGGGGGCCAATTTAAAATAGCCAACCTATTTCAAGACTGGAGAGTTTTATAACAACATCCATGACAAGGACTTGAGTTCCAGCTAAGAATATGGAAATCAAAGGATATAGATGCTAGGAGATACTAGCCCTTTTCTTTTATCTCATTGAATTCTCCTCTGTCCCTCTTCACTTTTGATGACTTATTTCTGACTTTTCATTCACTGTCTTTGTCCTTTTCTTTGCCCTGGATTTCTCCTCTTGACTTAGACTATCTGGCCAACCTCTACTTCATCTTTAAAATCAACTACTTGAATTCTGTTCCTATCAGGAAAGCATCTCAACTGTAAAGTACAAGTCCTTGCATCCTAGAGGCTGTGAGGTGGCATATTGGTTAAAGAAATGGACTTGGAGTCAAAAAGACATGAGTTCAAATCTTGCCTCAGACACTTAAGTTGAGTGCTTCTGGATTAGAGTGCCTCTGCTCATCTGCAAAATACAAGGATTGGACTTATCTCTGAGGGCCTTTTCAGCTCTAACTTGGGATCTTAATATTGGAAAATAATAACAGCATTATTTCCTGAACAAGTTGTTATGAGGATCAGAGTAAAACACCTTGTTAACTTAGAGTGCCATACCAATACTGATAATTATTTTCCATTGCTTAAGTCATTCCTTCAAATTTCTGCTCTCTTCTTCCCTTTATCAAAGCTAGTAAGTTATACAAATTTAAGTTACCAGCAAATGATTTTGGTGTTTGTGTAGGAGAGAGAGTGCTGGAGACAGAAGCAGTCTCTTTGATAGGTATAGGATGATGAAGGCTGTAAGGATTTCTTTTTTTCTCTCTCTCTCAGTGTGGAAGAGCCTTTTTAAAAACTGCTATATTTATTGAACAAATCTTTGTACAACCTATCTTTAGAAGTAAATACATTGAGCCTTTTGCACTCCTCTCTGACCACCCTTCCCCTGCCAAATCTAAATTAAGGTGCTTTTTTAAACTAGTGCATGAGCCCTATTTCCGCCCCCTCTCCCCCTTTTCCAGTGGCTATGGAAAGAAGGATCAGATTTCCCCATCAAGGAACAGAGAATGCTCATGTAGGATATTTGTCAGTGAAAAGTGATTTAATCGGGTGCACTAAAAATCTTTGCTGCTAATTTCCATGAATATGCCCATTAGATTTTGATACAGCAAGACAGGAATAAGTCCCAACTCAATGAATGCTATTACACTGTGACAAAAGGTTGACCAGAAAATTTTCCCTTTGTAGCATTTCTTACATGGATAGGGGACAGCATGTTACCTTGGAAAGAGTACCCACTCTAAGCCAAAGTTTCATTAGACCAAAGCCTTAGGCACACACAATTGAAACTACCAGGGCAGCTAGGTGGCACAGTGAATAGAGCACTAGCCCAGGAGTGACCTCATATACTTAGTAGGTGTGTGACCCTGGGCAAGTCACTTAACCCTGATTCCCCCCACCCAAAAAAAAAAGACAAGGAACTACCTACTCAATAAAAGTCAGGATGGAATCAGAGAACTTGTGTTGAAATCCTGTGTCTGCTGCTTACCACTTCTGTAACCCTTTGACAAGTCACAACGTCCCTAAGCTACAATTTCCTCTTTTTAAAATGAGGGAGTTGTACCAGATGGCCTGTGATGCTATGAAAAATAATAATTACGCAGGTGATATCAAGAGACTAGATGTGAGGTATAATAAGAAAACAAATTAAGGAATCAAGTGTTCCTTTTCAGGAAGTGAGGTGCTTAGCTCCTGGAGCTAAAGACAGTTAACTCACTGGCATCCAGCACAATCTCAGACTTGGAAGAGAGTACTTGGAGGCAGCTAGTCCATGTAATACCTAGAGAAGAATCCCTTCAAAAATATGCCCAGCAAAGTGGCCATCCAAGCTTTGCTTGATGACCTAAACTGAGGGTTCTAATTTATCTCCTGAGAGGCAGCCCATTCCCCTTTTGGATACCCTCTAATTGTTAGGAAATTTGTCTGATAACAAGCCTGGATATGCTTCTTCACAGTTTCTTCTCATTGCTTTTGGTTCTGCCCTTTGAGGTCAAATGAGAAGTTTAAACTCTCTTCAATATGACAGCTCTTCATATAATTAAAAAACACTATTGTGCCTTCTTTCCTTCTGCCAGCTTTTCTGTAGGCTAAACGTTCCTAGTTCCTTTGACTGATCTACATGTGACATAATCTTAATCATCCTGGCAACCTGTGTACAGGGGGTGCTTGTACAGTGAAAAAGATAGGGGTTTGTAGCCAGAGGAATCAGCTCTGTTTACAAATTATATGACCTCTGGGTCTCATCTGGAAAATGAGAAATTGGACTAAATGGCCTTCTGGCTCTAAATCTATGATCTTATAATCCTTTCTGGGCGCTTTCTAGTTTACCAATGTTTTTCCCAAGGTGTAGCTCCCAGAACAAATCCAAATTAAGTATATTATCTAACCTGGGCAGAGTCCAGCAGTTTCACTATTTGCAGCATACTAAGTACTTAAGGGAAAGTTAATAACTAAATAAACAAGTAAATGAACAATTTACTTTCCAACTCATTACCTCATATATAACCCTTCTCTGTGTTAGTGGCAAGCAGTGCTTATTCAAGTGCTCCCATATTTCTGCCTCCATTCTAACCTCTTTCCAACTTATCCTCCACAGTACTGCCTGAGTGATATTTGAAACACTCCTGTCCCCTAATAGATTGTAAACTCTTTTAGAGTAGGAAGTTACATCTATCTCTGTCTCCTCAGATCTTCGAACTGCAAAGGACATAGTAAAAATGGAACCCAGTAAAAGAGAACCTAGTTGTCCTTAATGAGTTTAGATCACTATGCTCAAATGAGGTATAACTTTATGTACTGAAAGAAACTGGATAATTTGATTGCTGGACTATTTTCAGTCACCGTTGAAAGAGCATTGGAAGCTGGAAAGGTGCCTAATGGAAGAAGAGCAAATGCTGCCTTGATTTCAAGGAACTAAAGACCAATGAACTAGACATTAATTTCTGGAAAAATCCTGGATGAGTTAAAGGGATTGAAGGTTTTTAACCTGAAGTCCATAGACTTTTTAAAGATTTAGTAACTATTTCAATATAATTGGTTTCCTTTGTAATCTCATGTATTTCATACTAAATAGTCAGGAAGATTCCTTTGAGAAGAGATCATTAGGCTTCACAAGCATGTTTAAGATGGGTCCTAATACAAGATAGCTTAAGAACACCTGGTTCAAAGGATATCATTCAAGATGTACGTACCTAGTATATGTCTAGGAAAGGAAAAAGTGATCACAGAGAAGGATGGCTTAATAATTAATACTTCATACCAGATTATCCTCCTTTCCTTTTTTAAAAGGGTTGCTAGATGATTAGATGGAGGGCTAAAGTGGGGCATGCTACTGACATAGTTAGTCAAGATTTAGCAAAGCAATTGACTAGACCTATTTTTGTGGATATCTTGACAAGGAAAAGACTAGTTTCAGAATTGGCTGAATTGTTGTATCAAAAGAAGAGTCATCACTACCTCAAAGGCTCCATTTCTCACGGAAAGTCCAAAAATCTGTGCTCAGCCCATTATCAGGGTTGTGCTGGAGCCAGCCAAAGCTGGAACCAATTGTGAAATTTTCAGGGTGAGCATTTGCTCCTCAGAAATTGGCAAGCACTACAACTGAGGGCTTGATTTGCAGTTTTCTTGATTGTCTAGAATTGAGAAAATGTTAATAATGCAGATTTTCAGTTTTCATGTGCATATTTTGCCCCTCAAGAGTCGTTTTATTAAACAGTTAGTGTCACCACCATCTTTTATTTACTGTTTATCATCGTTATCAATGACTTGGATAAATGGATAGATAGCACACGTATCAAGTTCATAGATAACACAAAGCTACAAGGAATAGCTAATACAATGTACAGCATGATCCAAAAAAAAAGATCTCTACTGTCTAAAACATTGGGTTAAATTATATTTAATAGGATACATGAGAGGCTTTTTTTTTGCTTTTAAAATTCTGAACTTAACAAAAGCCAAAAAACCCAAATATTTTTAGAAATTCTAGAAAAAATAGAATTATACAGGAAATTATGAATCTCTAATAAAATACATAGGGCAGCTAGGTAGCACAGTGGATACAGCACTAGTATCAGGAATCAGGAAGGCTCAATCTTCCTGAGTTCAAATCTGGCCTCAGAAGGTTACTAGCTGGGGGACCTTGGGCAAGTCACTTAACTCTGCCTCAGTTTCTTCATCTGTAAAATGAGCTGGAGGAGGACGTGGCAAACCACTCCAGTATCTGTGCCAATAAAACCCTAAATGGGATCACAGAGAATTGGACACAACTGAATACAACTGAACCACAACACCAAAAACTTATATATTTGGTTTCAAAAAACTCCATTTCAGAACTATATGATAGAGGAGTCATAGACAATTAGACAAAGATCTAACTGAGAATTTCTCGGACAAGAGAGGTGATAGTCCTAGTTTTCAGATCACATCAAGAATATTATGTTCATTTTTGAGTGCCAGATTATTAGTAAGGGCATTAATAAGCTGGAGAGCAGGGATCATAAAGCTCCTTGCCATGACTGAAGATTGGTCAAAGAGGTATGGATGTTTAAGCTGGAGAAGAGAAAGCAGGAGGTACATAATAGCTACCCAAGTAATTTTGAAAGTGGTCATATGTGAGACAGATTAGATTTGTTCCACTTGACTCCAGAGGGCAAGACAAGAAACACTGGTTAAAAGAGACAGGTTTTCTTGATTTTAGAGAAAAAACTTCCTAAAAACTGAACTGTCCAAATGTAGGATGGGATGCTTTGGGAGTAAGTAATGAGTTTCCCTTTATTCATGTCCTCAAGTAGGTACTAAATAGCTGTTTGTCAGTGAAGGTTTTAATTGCAATAGAGGCCTTTGGGATTCCTTCCAACTCTGGGATTCTATAATTCCAGTTATATAAAAGTCATCAGGGTATCGCCTATAGTTTGAAAGAACCAGATTTAGGAATAGACTGAGGTTTTGGAGCAGATTTCCTGGGAAACTCAGGGCATAAAGGCATAGCTGTTGCTAAAGAGTGAAACAGTAAGGGGATGGGGCAAGGAGAATCCTTGACCCTACAGGTACCATTTAGTAGATACTGAAGAAGTATGGCTCTTTGCTGTCATTGATCAAGTCACCTGTAGAGCCATAAGTGTCAAAGCCTTCTGGTGTTCTATATTCTCACTCCTAAGCAAGCACCTACCATTTTCCCTCCCTCAGATTAAAGTGGGAACTAGCAAACCACTTTTCGAGCTCTAGTTGGGTGTACTAGGATGGTCTAGGATGGAGGGACCACTTCCAGGATCTATTTTCTCTTGAATTGAAGGTGGAGCTTAGCACTGTGGAGGTCCTAGGCAATAGTCCTGACCATTTTCTAAAGATCCTGGCATCTTTCTCCAGGGATTGGGATATGGGGAGGATGTACCCTCTTGTTATTCTGTGCAATTAGAGGCTAATGTCTCTGTCCCTCACAGTGAACGGCTACCACTCATCAGGGACCCCAGTGCATCAGTCAGAGGCTGTCCACATGAGTCTCCGAAAACCCACTGGTGATTTCCAGGTAAGGGATGTGGGCTTCAAGTCTGGGATTTGGGTGGTAGGAGCTATGAATGATATAGGCAGAGTCTAGTGGATTCATATAGTTGCCCCAATTGATTAGGTAGGGGCTTAGTGAGATCATTCTGTCTTCCAGTGGTTTAAAAAAAAGACTCAGGTACTTACATCATCCCCCAAATCCCTACCATCATTATCAAGAAAAGTAATGACCTGTCATATGCCCCCAGGCTAACCTTTTGTGATTTGTTTTACCCTTCCAGACAATTCTTATAGGTTCCTAAATGTAGAGTTATAAGATAATTTAGAAGTCAATTAATCCAGCCCCTTTGTTTTCTAAATAAATAAATTGAGGTCCAGAGGAATTAAGTGACTTACCTGAGATTGAACAAATAATAAATAGCAGAATTGGACTTTAAACCCATATCCTCTGACTGCAAATTTATCCATGTTTCCACTGTTGAATGATTCCTCTTCTTGATTGGTTTCATTTAGGATCATAAATTTAACGTTAGGAGAGATCTAAAAGATTATGTTTGGTACTGATGCTTTTCTTTATAGCAGTATTTTCAAAAATGAAGGAGAGTGTGATTTGACCTGGTACTGCATCACCATAGCGATGGGCCTGGACTTTGTAGAATCATAGAATTTGATACTTGGTGGTCAGTAAGCATTTATTAATCATTCAATAAACATTTTGCAAGTGCCTGCTGTGTACCATGCTAAGCACTAGGGATATCCAAAAAAAGGGCAAAACATAGTCCCTGACCTCAAGGAGCTCCCAATTCAATGGGGCAGATGACATGTTAATATATAATGTAACATTATATATAATATAAATGTATATTATATTTAACAAATATTTAATATGATATATAAATAAATAATCATGTCACATACAGGATAAAATTGATAATCAACAGAAAGAAGTCACTAGAATGAAGAGGAATCAGGAAAGGTTTTATGTAAAAGATGGAATTTTATCTGGGATTTGAAGAAAGTCAGGAAAGCCAGAAGTCAGAAGAAGAGACCTCATTGATTATCTGTTTTTAACTCTTACAAGAGTTAGCATATCAGACAAGTGGTATGTTTCATAACAAATTACCCAAATACAGATGGCTGGATAGTGGGTGAAAAACAAGAAAAACCATATTTTGTTTAAGCCTAGGTCAACTAGGTATCCAGTAAGGTCTAATTAAATTTAGCATCACTCTGCCATTGTGGTGAAACTGTCAGTGTGTCATAAATTATTGTAACTATAGAGTAGCTGTCCCGTGGTTATGCATTTTAGTTCTGGAGCTGTTAAAATAAGCATGATCATATTAACTGACATTTCTGTTACTTTTTAAGGTTTACAAAGCACTCTGCATATATTATCTCACTTGACTTGTGAGATGGGTATAACAACATTTTTACTACCTGTTTTAACACATGTGGAAACTGATCACACAGCCAGTAAACACAGAACAGGGACTTGAACCCACTCCCTGATTGCTGAGTCTAGGTGCTAATTATGTTTATTGCATTAATTAATTAGGGGTGTGGTGGTAGAATATTATATCGCTATTGAGACTTCCTCTAGACAAAATATAATGTGGAGTATCCTAGGGATTAATCATAGCATAATTTTATAAATGACCAGGAAAATGGAGCATGTGCTATAAAATCTTCAAATCTGCAGATGACATCAAACCTTCCCTTCTACTGAAATGTCAGGCTGACAGGGATAAATGGCACAGATAACTTTACACACCGTTAGTGACCTGAAAAATTACTGAGAAGCTTCAGCAATGTTTGTTGGGTAATAGATATTGAGCTGTCATTAGACACAGGAGCACAAAGCTGGAGGAGGACCCAAAGGCTACCTAGTCCGATACCGAAATCCTCACTACATACATCTTTCAAGAAGTTGGGAAGAGGGGCATCTCCTTCCCTTTAAATATGAATATTAGCCTCAACCTGTGGAGATTCTAACTCCCCTCCCCACTTCCATACATACCCACATACCCCAAAGAGTGTTCTGTAGCAGAAAGAAGTAAGAGGAGATCAGGTAGCACAGTGGATAGAGTATAAAGTCTGGATTTAGGAAGACCTGAGTTCAAATGCAGCCTCAGACACTTGTTCTGGGCTAGTGATTGAACCCTGTTTGCCTCAGTTTCCTCATCTATAAAATGAAGGAAATGGCAAACCTTTCCAGCAAGAAAACCCCAAATGGGATCACAGAGTCAGACATGACTGAAATGACTGAACAGCAGCTGCCTATGCAAAGGTTACTTATTGTTTGTCCTTCCTTCTCGAAGAGCACCAGGAAGGTGATGTCATGACATGCAAGTGCATTGGATTTGAGTGAGGCAGGCTGTTCGAAGTCATCAGCCTCACTCTCTCCTTCAAAGCCATCTGGGTCTAGTTGCAAAATATAGGTCAAGATGACTGGAGATGGCCCTGCACATAGCAGGAGACCATGGCCCATTCAGTGATTAAGGCTAGGTAAGAAATGAGGTAAAGAGTGGTCTTTTATCTAGTCAAAAAAAAACCTGGGAGAGGAAGACCCTCAGGGTTTCTGGCCAAAACAGAAATAGTTCCTACGTACATTCACTCTGAGCCATCAGAGCCGAAGAATGATCAGATGAGGTTTGGACTGGGACCATTTGTTGGTCCAGCAATGAAAGCCAGCCTCACCTCAAGAGCTTGCTAAATAAATCTTAGAGTGGTGATGGACAAAGTTAACCATCTTTGGGTGGAAGCTCAAGATGAATGAGGATATCCCATGAGGAAGGAAGGAAGGAAAGAGATGGGTTGCCCAATTGGAACTGCAGTTGGGAACCCAGTGGGGCAGCTGCTACTACTCGCAGGTTATTGTTTGTCCTTTTTTCTCAAAGAGGACCATGACACCGGAAAGGTAATGTCATGATTTGCAAGTGAATTGGATTTAAGTGAGGGAAGGCTATACAAAGTCACTAGCCTCATTCTCTTCTCTGGAGCCATCTGCATCCAGTAGCAAGATATAGATCAGGACGACTGGAGATGGCCCTCAGGTGGCACAGTGGATAGAGCACTGATCCTGGCACCATGAGAACCTCAATTTAAATCCGGCCTCAGACACTTACTAGCCACGTGATCCTGGGCAAGTCATTTAATGCCAGTTGTCTCTCCCCTCTTCTCCACATCCCCCCACCACAGAAAGTCTGACTGATTCTCCACACAAGCCCTTTTTATAACTACAATTTTATAATTGACTTTTATTTTTCCATTTCACAGCTGAGCCATTCTCCTCCTGGACCCCAAGAGGAAATGATGAGGAGAAAGATCGTAGGATCATAGATTTAAACATGGAAGGCACATTAGCATTTAACTAGTCCAATCCTTTGATTTTGTAGATGAAGAAATGAAGGTTCAGAGAATGATATGGCTTGCCAATAGCTAGATAGGCAGTAAGTAGCCAGACTCAGATTCTTCTAACTCCCAGTTCAATACTCCCAGTGCTAACCCTGCCCTGTCCACACCCCCACCCAGAATCACTCTAGATGGGTAGAGGAGGAGGCTTGTTAATAAATGTAATTAAAGGTTTAGAATGTGTGGTAAAGAAGATATCAAGTAAGAAATGAGAGGCTAAGACCATATAGGATTGAGGGGAGAAAGTAGAATATTATAGAAACATATAGGGATGATCTGGATGGAACTGCCACAATATTGGACTGAGACCAGGAAATGCAGCCTAAGGAATGCGAGGGAGGAGGTGATACAGGGCATTACTGAGTTTGCTTAATGGAGGACAGATGGAAAATTAATTTTTCCATAAGCATTTTAGATGAACTTGAATGGATTTGGTGGAGATAGATGTGGGGGTACAGGAGTCTGATGGGAAGAGTGCAAATGAGGGTCATAAGCAACTGCCAGAGTTTAAGAAACCATATCTAAGACTGTGCTGCCCCACTATTGGGTGCTACCCTTGTCACATTCCTGCTTATAAAAGAACATACTGAAAACAAATATGAACTAGTTTTTTTAAAAATTTATTGGCATCTTTTATTTTTGAACTTTTATTTCCAAATATATTCCTCCCCTGCTTAGCAATCCATCCTTTGTAATTAATATAATCATTGAAACAATATAGTAGTCACTCACAGTATAATTCCTCACATCTCTCACATAGGTGTATAGATACCTATCTACTCACTCTCTGGACTGGCTTGCTCACTGTGATCTACCCTTACACTAGCAGCTCCAGTTTCTCAGACAAGGACCACCAGAAGCACATAGTTATATTCATTCTCTCAGAGTCCTAAGGGTTAAACTTATTGTGGGGAAAATATTATCCTGATACTCACCACTTTAGCTCTTGAGCCCCAACTGATGTCTTCTTCTTTTACTCAACCCAGCTACTCATAATGATGACACTTATAGATCTTAAACATAATCATTTATTTCTTTTCTATAGTATATAGAAAAGTATATATTATGTACTGTAGTATCTGAACTCTCCTGGCTTAAGAGTGATTTTCAATGGTAACTGTTGCTGTTTCCCACCCAGCCTGATTTAGTTATTTTTCTTTGCCTCTCTGAAGCAGCCATCCCCTGACTACTTCTTAAACACACCTATTCACTGAATGGACGTTACCTCACCCTAAGTGAGTACCTGAATAAACCTTGCCCTAAAGGGGCCAAGGTCTCCCAGTGCATCCTGGATCATCTCCAGTCATCCAGATGAATATTTGGTCACTGGATCCACGTGACTCCAGAGGAGAAAGTGAGGCTGGTGACCTTGCACAGCCCTCCCTCACTCAAAACAAAGTCAAGTGCAAGTCATTTCTCTGATGGCATGGTCTTCCTCAGCAACAAAGGGCGAACACAATAATAGTATAGCAGCAAGGATGACTTGTATATTAAAGCAAATTTGTGAATAATAAAATAAGTTACACAGATCTGGGTCACACTCTCTCAGCCAATTCATTCAGTATCTGTAAGGGAAAGTGGGAACACATTTATAGCAAACTGGCAGGGAATAATTCATATGTGTGTTCAAGGCAGTTCACAACTCTGAGAATGCAGACCTGGATGTGACTGGTCCATTGAGGAGTATCAGCACTACATGTAACCATCTCTCTGTCACCTGTTTCCCTTCTGATCCTCGCTAAGCAGAATCCCTTCTCTTTATTTTTTTGTTCCCAGCCCATCGTAGCATTTGCCATCTCTTTCAACTTATAATCACCCTTAAAGGATGTTGGGAAAGTGTTGCATTGTCAATTTCTCTAGTTTCCTTTAAGCCATAGCACAGAGCTCATATAGCTGGCCCTCCAAGGGCACTACTGATCAACCTCAGCAGGTATTCACTTACCAGGATGCTATATTGTCCAAATTGTAGCAAAAAGAACTTACAATAAAATATCTCAAATTGACTCTCTGAGTCAAACAAACCTTTTCGTACCAAAATTCTGCACTGTCCAGTTAAAGCTCAGCTTCTCTCTTTATGTAGAATCTGTAAAACCTTTCTTTCTCCTTTCTTATTTTTCTTCTCAAAACAGAGGGGAACAGTGAAGAATACTAAGTGCTTTTAATCACCTCTTTTTATCCTCCTGAAGAAGACTGTCTGAAACTGAAGCTCTGGTTCAATGTGACCTCTTTCCAACCAACCAGGAATTAGATAGCTCAAGATTCCCATTACCTGACTGACCCTTTTGTTTGTCTTTTCCAGCAAGTCTGATGAAAAAAAAATTTTTTTCACCGCTCTGATGAGACTTTTCAAATATTATTCAATTTCTACACTTTTCCAGCTTGTAGAGTCCCAGAGGTTCCCATATTTATTTGGCTTACAGCCCCCTTTTTGAAAAAAAAAAATTACTCAACACCCCCCTGGGGTTAGGTTAGGTTAGGTTAACATTTATTTTTCTTCAATGCCCCACTACTGAACTACTACCCACCCACCCTGGATCATTCCAGCACCACCACCCCCAGGGACAGTATGGCCCACTTTGAGAACCTAGAACTTTTCAACACCTTAAGGGAGAGGCTCCTGGCATTTAGTGCTGCAACTTTCACTTGAAAGGTAGCAATTCACCAAATTTCTCCTAAACAATTAATAGTCCTTTAAAAATTATAACTCTGTTTCCAAATAATTATATAATTTTTCAGTTTTTTAGGTTAACTCTCATAAGTCTTAAAACAGTTTGGCTGAGAGGTCACAAATGCCCTGTGGTTCTAAATTCTTCACATGATCTTCCATCTCATTTTGTGTCTTTGAAGCTGTTTCTTCATACTCATATTTTTCCTATTTTTAATTAATAAACATTTAATAAATAAAAATTATTTCTCTGCTCCATCAAAATTACTCACATACAAATGAGGTATGACTACATTCGTCAAAAGGTGATTTGAGTTGTTATGTTTGCACCACAGTTCATTTTCTATCCAAAATTGCTCAAATTCCATTTGAAAATTAGGTTTTGTCATGTACAGATTTGCAACTGTTTTAAACCAAATTTCTTTTCATACTATTTTTAGGCATCAAAAAATGTTCATTTATCAAAAACACTATCTTACACCCTTTATCACTTGATAATATCCATTTTTTTTTTTTTGCCAAAGTATTTTCATGTTCTTTTCAACTCAAAAGGATGGTACCTTACCCTGATTTTTTTTTTTAAAAAGAGCAGTTTAGTTTAAAAACTACTATATCAACCATCTAACAGTGCCTGCAATATTCTACTCCCATAGATCCTCCAACGTTGCTGTCTAGATTGCAGAAAGTGATGACTTCATTGTATTCTGCCTTAGTCAAATTAATCTGGTGAAACAGAAAGGATTCAGGGCCTGAGCAGTAGTATTTCAGTTCCAAGTCCAAAATTTTTCACTTGTGAATCTGTTACACGTCTCTGTGTTTCAGTTTCTTCATCTCTAAAATGGAGATAATAATATTTGTGTTAATCCTTCCTTTGAAGAAGGAACTTTGCATACCTGAAAGCTCTATTTAAATGTAAGCTTTTATTTTTACTTGGAGTATAGTATTCATTTCCAGATTTTAAGAAAAACATCAACAACCTAGAAGTCTTTCAGTGTGCAATGATTAAGGTCACAGAAAATCTGGAAACTGTCAATTGTGACATATTTTAAGAAACTGAAGAAGTTTAGCCTTAGAAAGAGAAGACATGATGAAACTGTCTTCAGATATTTTATTCAAAGGACTGTCATTGATTATTGAGTTAATCTAAGTTGGGATAATTTTCTACGTTAATTTCTTTTACTTTATTATAGGAATTGTGCGCATTATTCTCCTGGGTCTTCTTAATTTGTTCTAAATTGGTGCCTAGAAGCATTCTCACATTTGTCTGACTTCCTTATATTCAATACTTTTTCACTAAAATATCCTATTGAATGTATATGTCACATTTGGTTTAACCATTGTTTACCTGGTAAGTACTCACTTGGCTTCCAGGTTTTTCATATCACCAGAAGAGTGACTATGCGTATTTTTCCATTTTACCTTTGTCACTGAACTTCTTGTACATAATGACATTATTCTCACAATTCCAAATTATTTTCCTTATCCTAGATCTCCTATCCTTTTCATGGCTAAACTCCTAGAAAGTCATCAGCATTGGTTTCCTTCATTTTTTTTACCTCCTACTCATTTCTTTAAATATATACATGTGTGTGTATATCTGAAATTTTGCAGAATGTTTTGCAGAATTATCTCTTTTAAATCTCACAATAACTTTGTTCAGCAGTAACTGTCCAATTACTATCTCATCCTCTTGCAACCTTCTGTCTCCCATCACTCAAATGAAGCTGTTCTCTGTTAACTGAAAAACTCAATGATCTTTTCTCAGGACTTATCTTACTTTCTTTGCAACTGTGGTATTATTGAATACCCCTTTTATTCCTAGATATTCTTTCCTCCCTAGATTTCTATGATGTTTATCTTCTAAGATCTTCTATCTTACCTGTTCGAATGTTCCACCTTCCTGTATCATCATTCATCTCCTACCCTACAAGCATGAATGTATCCCAAGGCCATTTTCTCTTCCTCTTAAGTACTCTTTGTCTAAGTTATCTCATTTGCTTCTCTAAGCAAATGATTTGTCTATCCAATGGTTTATGTATCCAGCCCTAACCTCTCTTGAAGGTTAATCCTACATCACCAGTGGCACACTAGACATGCTACTTGGAAGTTCAATCAATATCTCAAACTCAACATGCCTAAAATGGAGCTCAGTTATTTTTCCCCATACATGTTCCTCTTTCAAATTTTGCTGTTTCTGATGAGAAATTCATAACCAAATTCATAACCTCAGGGTCTTGACTCAACCTAGACTCTTCCCTTTCTCTCACCTTCCCAACAATATCCAGTCAGTTTCCAAGCCTTATTCATCCTTTACATATTTTTTGAATCTGTCCCCTTTTTTCCATTGTATAAGGCCACTTTTCTTCTAGTTTAAGGCTTCATCACGTCTCCCATGGACTATCAAAATAGCCTGTCCTCAACAATGGTCGAATTAATCTTTCTAAAGACATAGAATTTACCAGGTCACTGCCCTGATCAGAAATCTTCAGTGGGTATCTATTGCCTCTAAGATAGAACACAAACTTCCTTCTTTTGGTGCATTTAAAGCCCTCCATAGTCTGGCTAGCTTCTACCTTTCCAGAATTTTTTCACATTACAGTCAAACTCAGTGTTCCATTTCCTATCTCTGTTCTACTTCGTAGGCTGTTCTACATGTCTGAAATATGCTTCCTTCAAGGCTCAACTCATGTGCTACCTCATATGATCAGCCTTGCCTGGCTCACCTAGTCATTAGCTATCTTCAAATTACCTTAAATGTAATTACTTATATACACATATCCCACAAATAGAATGTAAATTCTTTAAAAGCAGGAAGTATTTAATTTTGCAGAATCAAGTGTCATAATCAGTAAAGTGTTAGACTGAGTATTGGGAAGATCTAAGTTCTAATCTTGTTAGTGGTATGACCTTTAAGTCCCTTCCCCTCTGTCAGCCTCAGTTTCCTCATTTGCAAAATGGGGATAATGATAGCACCTACCTCCCAGGGTTTATATGAGGATAAATGAAATAATATATAGAAGAACTTGTACACATTAAAGTTTCATTTATATGTGTATATATAGACTATTTACATACACACACATATATTTGCTTGTTTGTTTTCATGGCATCTTGTATGTGATGACTTTTACATAGTACAATTTACATTAGCAAATATTTGTTGATCCCATAGTTTGTCTGTAACATACAATGATCTTCTCCTTGCCACCTCTGACCCACCCAATAAAAGAAAAAAGAAAGCATGAAAATGTAACTCATTAGACAAATGTGTAACGTCCAATGCCTGATCTCCTTCTTACTATTGAAATGTTCAAAGCCGAGAAGTTGTTAAAAGTCCTGCTCTGGGAACCCTGGTTATATTCAGTCACACATTGATTGGATAGAAAAGATCCCAGAACTGAGTTTCCAACTTGGTCTGTTTTCATGGCCTATTCTACCAGGAAATAATACTTTGGTCTGAGCATTCTGTTATCCAAGCTTAAAAATACAAGGACCTTGGGGATCATCTGGGAAATGTATGGACTTAAAGTGATTGGGACTATGGCTTCCTTCCTGGGAAAAGGAAGGAAATAAGAAAGAAGCAATGAGTTGAACAAAAACTGAAAACTGCTTAACTGAAAATCACTTGTGATTCACTTGAATTCAGAGAGAGATAGCAAAGAAATCTGAATTCTGAATTATATCGCTCATAGCATTTTTCCAGATCCCCATACATATTTCAGAATAACCAGCCATTTACTAAATTCACAGTACAAAGGATGTTTTAGTCCTCCCTCAGTGGATTCTGTTGGTATCATGTAGCAGAGACAATGGCAGAGTAGTTAAGGGTAGCTGAAGGGTTAACTCCACAAATCACAATCTGATTATAAGAGTAGGTAGAGACCTGGTTTGAGCAAATTGCCTTAATAAGTAGCACTTTATCTCTGCTTCAGTGAGCTAAGATGGGAGCTGTATGGTGCTGTTTTCCATTGTCCTGGACATGGTGACTTAGGAGTTAAACGGAATATAGTGGGCTTTCTTGGCACCAGGCTTAGGCATTCGTTCCTCCTCTGAAAATCAGGATGCAAAAAATGCCAAATATGGAGAGCAGCTTTGATGATGCTTCTTTCCTTTCTTGCCAGAACCCAGGGTCTCCATCTCCAGGCAAGAAACAGAGCAAGGAAAGCACTCTCACAGTAAGTACTAACTGCCTTGGTCAGTATCGGTGGCGTGATCAGAATGGTCTCTATGGTGATGCAGGCAGTAGCACAGAACAGGGAAGTTTCAGGACACAGATTTAGCCAAAGTTTTTTTTCCCCTATATCTTTCCCTTTCAACATTTCATTTTTGTTTCTGCCATACCTGAATTGTGGTTGCGATTTAAAAGAAGCCCTTTTAAAATGTAGGCATCAGAAAAGGACTTGTTCAAAAGGCATGAAAAGATTGAAGGAAGGGGGTGGAATGTGCCATGTGCCTAAGTGAAATGATGTTTAAATTACAGGAGCTGCACAGTTGCTTTTGTGCAGGATAACCTCAGGGAAAACAGGAAAATTTCTCCTGAGAATAAAATTTCTGGGAGCCAGAAGCAAAATATGAAAAGCTGACAGTAGGACTATATAACTTCTGTCCAGCAGAGTTGACACTATCTTTTATGGTCATATTCCGCAATGGCAGAAAACAAATAAAAATTGATCTCCTAAAGACTGTCTGAATCAATCAGTAAATGAATTTCCTTACCTGGACTCCAACTCTCTGGGAGCTCCTAACACCTATCTGCAGTGTGGGGAGAGGATGAAAATGAATTTTCAAAGTGGGCAAAAGAATTCTGTTGCTGTCCAATTGTGAGTGAGTTTGGTGATTGTAAATATGTGGTCTTTTTAATTCTTCTGAAATGAAAAAATGGATTCTGAGGGTTAAATAGAAACTTTCTATAAGATGGCATTGTCATCATTCTCTTAGAACCCATTAAAATGATCCCACAGGACATCCTTCATTGATAGGAGGGAATTCCTTCTACATTCAGCTTCCCATTGGCATTTGCTGACAGTTTCAAAATAATTGCATATCAGCAGACCCAGTGAGTCTCAGTTTGCTCATTTCCTTAAAGAATATTGTGGAACTGAGGTCAGCAGCAGCCTGGAAGAAGTTAAATCAATTACCACTGGACACGTAGATGGTAATTGTTAGAGACAGGACTCAAACTCAGATCTTTAAATTACCAGTCCAGTGCTTTCCCTACCCTGAAATAAAGATTAAGAAGAAAAGGACTGGGAAAATAAAGAGAAGGGAATAAAGGGAAAAAGAAAAAAGAGAAAGGAAGGAAAGAAAGAAAGTGAAAAGAAAATGTCTATGATGGGCACCTAGAGAATATCACCGACAGCCTCCCTTTGTTATCTCTGAGTGATTGCCCCCAGGCCATGGAATGTTCCTTTACTCTCCAGCTCTGTCTGGCAAAGAGGTCTGTAGGCAAGAAGGGTTGAGAATATTCCCCTTCTTCCCTTTATGTATATTAGATATGGTCACTGTGTTGATTAGTTGTGCAGAAAAGTTTTTTTCCCCCTCTTTTAAGTTATTTTAAAGTTGTTTAGAGGAGAGTTTTGAGAGAGATCATTTGGTCCCAGCCTGTACTCCTCAGAATGATACTCTTCTTTGTGGGGGGCTTGAGGTCAAGTGTTATTTAATTTTTGTCTTGGTCTCTATCTCCAGGGCCTAGAACAATGTTTAACAATTACTAATTGAAGTCAGCTATTGAGGCTAATGAAGAAATAGCAAATGTATTTGAGCCTGGGGATGGCTTCCTTAGACTTCAGCCATTTTGGGCGGGGGGGGGAAGGAATGATAGCACTAAAATAAACCTGAAACATGACCAAGAAATTCTCTTGTCTCTGTGGCCTACCATTACTCGGATTTCCTTCCTTTTGCCATAAAGCACTACTTCTGTCTTTACACAAGATAGAAGTTACACTAGAATTTCTATCACCAGTCCTTGACTGTATTTCATTTCTCTCTCTAGGAAAGAAGGTAGTAAACCCACTAAGGGAAAAAAAAAAGGGAAAACTGCCCCAAATCAGGATGTCCTAAATGTCCAACTATTGGTTGTCCATCAGATATATAGCCCTTGTACAGTTGTCTTTGGAAAATGAACAAGCAGCTAGCTAGCCACCTAATGCCTGAAAAAAGGATTAAGAGCCCAAGTAACCAAGTCTGGCCAACCAAAAGCTATACATTGTATATAGGTAATGGTGGTTCAGAGTCCCAGATGTAGGGTGCCGATACCAAGAGTGGAATTTGCATGCACCTTTTGCTTCCTAGTTCCCTCTATGCTACCTAGCTTAGGCCTAAAGAGGTTTCAAACTGTGTGCTATCTTGAATCTTTGTGTAAAGCCCGTGTTACACCTAGCAGGAGTTGGGGAGTAACAGGAAAGGTGATCTGCGGCTGAGGAATTCTCTTGATTTCTGCTGCCATTCCCTTTGCATCACCATTAAGTTTTGTGTTGGTAGAATGGGTCCATGAGGTTGACTTGCACTGGTTACAAGCAAACAACATTTGGCACAAACTCATTCTGCCTGTGTGCAGATGATTAAAGGAATGATAACAAATGAGAGCCACTTTTCTATCTTTTTATTATCACTGTTATAAATCAAGGCTACCTTCTCTTCATTTGAGATTTTTATATGACAATAAATATTTCCATGGAGATTTTTATTTTTAAGCTTTGGTTTTAGCTGGCCCTAAAAAGATAGATGGTCTGTGCAGGGTCCCCAGTTGCATTCACTGCCAGATGACTGACTTCCTGTCTTCAGTAGTTCTTGGTCTCTGTAAAAAATAGCTCAGGTGAAGTGGGACTACATAATACATTCCTTCTAGTGGCCAAATTATAGAGGATCATAGAATTTATAGTATGTTCATAGGTAGTGGGGACTTTAAATTTTGTCTAACCCAATCCTCTAATTTTGCAGATGAAGAATCTGAGGACCAGGGAATGACACACTCATTTTCACTTGAATAGTAAGAAACAGAGTTGAGAGTTGAACCAAGGTTGCCATTTCTACCACACCATGGCTGTATTTATTTAATCATTTTTCTCTTGAAGAGAGATGATGGCCTTTGGTAACATTGTACCTTTTAGCTAAAAGAGATAGAGTGAGTTGAGTCAAGTGACCATGGAGTAGACTTGAGCTGGTAAGCCCAACTACCTATTACGGGCCCTTGACGCATCCTCTACACTCCCTTTTCTCAGCTTACACCCATTCTGTAACCTTATTTCCATCTTGTATGAGGATGGATTTTTTTTTGCCAGGGACAGAAGTCCAGATCAAACCATAATTGTAAGCCTCAGCCGTCTCAAAAATCCATACTCTGAAACTAGGTCAGTAATGCAACCTGCCAGTGATTTACAGTTGGTCATGACCGTTTTGCAAACCCTTTCTCATTTAAGAGTCATTGCTCTTGAGGGAAATACTACCAAAGGGAACTCCCTTGGTTCCTGGCTGCCTCTGAGCACTGGAGATGGCAGTGGGAGAGCTTTGTGTGAAGCACAGTACTGTGTTGAAATCTGTTACAGAATGCAAGGCTGGGGGCAGGGAAATGTTCTGCAAAGATTTTTCAGCTTTTCTGGTGACAATAAAGAACAGTCCTTTTAGAAGTAAAATTGGATGAATGAATGAATGAATGAATGAGCATTTATTAAGGACCTGCTACTGTGCCATGCACAAGAAATGGCAATGTAAATACAAGTGAGCTCCTCAAGCATTAGAATGGAGGATGACAACACTTGTAACGGAGCTCTTGTTGCAAAGATGTGATGGGTGTTGGACAAAGGTGGCACAATGTGAGACAGAGGAGCACCCAAGCAGCTTGGAGCTGACCAGAGAGCAGCGCGGTGTCCTTGTTCACAGCAATAAAAGCTCACTTTAAAGAAATAATTTGCTAATTTTTACAAGTATTTATTTTCTCCCACTTCTCATCCTCAACTCCCCACCCCAACATAAAACAGTGAAAAAGAAAGAATGTTTTTTTAAATACCATTTATATAGCATTTTAAGGTTTGAAAAGCACTTTATTTTATTTCATTTGATCTTTATATATTATCTCTGTTTTAAAGGAAACTGAGGCTTAGAGAGGTTAAATGACTCACCCAGAGTCACACAGTTAGTAAGTACCTGGGGCAGGATTTTAATGCTGGTATGTCTTCCTGACTCAAGTTCTGCACTCTATCAATCATATCACTTGGCTACAAATGAGCGTAGTTGAGTCAAACAAATTCCCACATTGACTATGTCCAAAAAATGTGTCATTCTTCATTTTTAGTGTATCTCCTCTGGCAGGATGTAGGTGAAAACTCACTTACCAGAGCTCAGGACTTCAGGGGTAAGAATGAAGAAAGGCCAAGAGTCCAAGGGAGCTATAATTAAGTCTGGATAACGGATATTCTTCCAAAAAAGATCTTGTGAGCATAAAACATCAATCAGGTTGAATCTCACATGTAATAAGGATAAATGTGAAGTCTCTCACATCTGAAATTTTAAGAAATGATTTTGCAATACATGATGAGTGAGAGGAAGCATTTGTCTGAATGGTGTTTAAAAAAATGGACTGGGGTTTTTATTTTTTATATTTTTAAATTAATTTATTTGTTTTCTGTTTTTAATAATCACTTTCATAAGTTTTAAATTTTCTCCCCCTTTCTACCCTCACCCTCCCCAAGATGGCATGCAATCTCATATGGGCTCTACACATACATTCTTATTAAACACATTTTAACTTTATCATATTGCATAGAAGAATTAAAATGAATGGAAGAAACCATGAAAAAAATAGTTTTTTTTTTTTTTTATGAACCCACAAGCTTACTATGCATCAGCAATGTGGTTATACCAACCAAAAAAGAGCCAGCACAATTTAAAAAGAGGCATATTTTCCAGGAGTAAGGTAGTGATGAGGTACCAGAGGATGACCCTCATCTGTTCAGACCACATCTGAAAGACTGAACTCAACTATAGGCTTCACAGAAGATGATGCACATTGATACATTAGAGTGCATACAGAGGAGGAAAACCAGGATAACGAAGAGCCTTGAATCTGTATTATAGAAGATCTTATAATGTCCATATCATATGAAAGACATTAAGAAGAGAAGTTTCAGTGAAAACATGGTAGCTTTCTTTAAGTATTTGAAGGACTGTCATGTGGAAGAAGACAGATTGGAATTATTTTGCCCCAAACATGCGTACTGGGAGGGTAGGTGGATATAATGAAAGCTTTTCAAGAGTGGAATGGGATATCAGTCAGGCATTTATTCAGTATCTCCAATGCGCTATCACATATCAGCTTCAGTATCTGGTACTGTGCTAAGGTGTCAGACAGACAAGTGCAAAGAATGAAACAGTGCCCCCTCACAAGGAGCTTCTTCTAGTGGGAGAGATAGATGCATATACACTATAAGCAGCGTAGACAGAACAATGGATAGAGTGCTAGATCTAAAGTCAGGAAGACTCAGACACTTGGTAGCTGTGTGACCCTAGTCAAGTCACAAACCCATTCGCCTCCATTTCTTCATCTTCAAAAGAAAGAAATGGCAAACTGCTGTAGTATCTCTGCCAAGAAAACTCCAAATAGGGTCACAGAGAGTTAAACATGACCAAAAAACCACTCAACAACAAGAGTATAAACAAAATGGGAATAAATACCAGTGCATACAAAGTTAAATACAAGGTAGTTTTTAAGGGAAGAAACCAGCAGTTGGATGGAATCAGGAAAGGCTTCATGCAAAAAAGATGATGTTTGAGCAATGTCCTAAAGGGAAAAAGGGAGTCTGAGGTACAGGTATAAATGGGTTATCTCAGGAATTAATGGGCTCCTCTTCATGGGAAGTCTTCACGTTGCTGTGTTCAGAATTAATTTTGATAGTAGATAGTAGATAAGCAATAAGGTCTCTTTTAGATCTTAAATTAATTGATTTTGTCAAGGAATAGTAAGCTTCATTTGTTAAGGAAATAGGGAGTTCTACTGTGAAAATGACATCTGCAAGCGGCCCAAGCTAATGTGAATAATACAGAAAAGGAATTTTAGTGGGTGGTAGGAAAAGTCTCCATATATAAACAACAGGGAAATATTGTTAGCTTTTACTTCTCCAATTTTGTACTTTATCAGCTAGTGACATGTAATGTCCTCATTTCAGCCTCACTGATCACCCATAAGGTACAAAGCTATATGTTGAATATAGGTACACTTTTCCATCAGACTTGCTTTGCTTCCCAACCGTGATACTCAAGCAACCTAGTTATCCAGTGACTTACCTTTCCTTCAAGCTAGGGTTTCTGTTCTCAATTAACTGTTCTTCTGCCAAGATTTCAATTTATTTGGGGGTATCCCTTTATAAAGGATTCCTTGAGAAAGTCCTTTATCATGATGGTATCAACTCTGAAAATGTCAATTCTGAGAATACTCTCCTAATGCTTACTTTTATAACCCAGCCCACAAACACACAGAGACTCTGAGTAGTGAAGTGTTTTGAGAGGTGAGACAATTCGTGGTAACATGTCAGAACACTTGAACTTCTGATACATTTCTCAGAATCTCTTTTTGTCCTGGTTCTTTCTATTTGATTAGCTGTCAATAAAGCCATTTTTTGACTGACATTTTAACTAGTTAAAGAAACTGAGGATATTGTCTAAAGAAGAGAAAATTTAGAAACTATGATAGCCATTTTTACGTATTTGAAGGAATGTCATATTGGAAGAAGAATTATATTTGTCCTTGTCCCTAGAGGTTAGGACTAGGATCAGTAGTTTAAAATTGTAGAGAAGCAGATTTTAGATTCATATAAGAGTAAATTTCCCAATAATTGGAGCTCCCAACAAATAGATTAATTCACTAACATCCCAGGAATTCGTTTCTAATCACTGTAAGTATTCAAGTAGAAATTAAATGACCATTTGTTAGGGATGTTAGAGAGGGAATTCCTGTTTAAGAATGAGGTGTTCTAAATGAAAAAGTAAATATAGTGTCCTTTTCCATTTGAAAATTCATTGAAATGTTATAGACTGCATGGAATTGTTCTAAATTTGTCCTTGGGCCAGGAACTCCACCTTTAAGAAAAAAAGAGGGTTCTCCAGTAAGTTTCAGCCCAGACTTAGTTTTCTTTCCAATTCCCACCCCACAGATGAGTGATGGTGACTTGGATGGGACCATAGAGTCTTGGCTGATGGTTAAAGATCTCTGTTCTTTCTACCTGCTACTGAGAGCTAGGCTGAACTAGTTTAATAGAATACTTTGTAGTGTGAGGTTAGTATGGCAGCATTATTCCTTTTCTCTGAGATTGAGGTCAGGGGAGAGATAATTGGAGAAAGAATGAAAAGGATGAAGAGGGGAACAGAAGACAGAGGTTCTGTGCATCTTTTTAGAACGCATAGTTCCCAGTTATAACCACAAGGTGATGAGAGAACTGTGCTTATTATAAAATGACAGGTTCTCCTTGGTTCACTAGAAAATTAACTGTCTTTGGGAGCCAGAAGTCTCTTGAATTTAGCTCTCTCTAAAAAAAAATTTAAAAAAATTAGCTCTCTCTTGGCAACTAATAGTATGAGCATGGACTTGAAGTCAGGAAAATCCATTTAAATCTACCCTGACACTTGCTAGCAATGTGACTCATTTAAACCTCTTCAAGTCTCAGTTTCCTTATCCGTACAATGAGGGTAATAATAGTGCCTACCTCACAAGGTTGTTGTGAGAATCAGATGAGATAATGAGTGTACAGCACTTTGCAAATCTTAAATCCATTTATTGTTGTGGTTCAGCTGTTTTTCAACCCTGTCCAACTCTTCATGACCCCATTTGGGGTTTTCTTGGCAAAGAAACTACAATTTTTGCCATTTTCTTCTCTGGTTCATTTTATAGATGAGAAAACTGATGCAAACGGGATTAAGTGACTTGCCCAGGGTCACACAGATAGTAAGTGTCAGAAGACATATTTGAACTCAGGAAGGTGAGGCTTTCTGACTCCTGACCCAACAGATATGGAGAAATACATATTTGGAAAGTTGACTAATACTCACCTCTGGTGGCATCAGGCCATAGTGGAGGTTTCTGTTGGCCCTCGGAGTGATGGAACAGTGATTCCCCTAACCTATGAACTCTTTTTCATATGTCCCACATAGTCGAGGCCCTACCATCTCCAACCGCAGGTCCCTTCCTCAAATTACATTCTTAGGGGTCCCATGATCTTTGTTACCCTGGATCCCATAATTTTCAAGGAAAGTTCTGAAACCACTGCTATTAAAGGTTACATATGCAAAAAGTCAGAACTCATGACCTGTTCATCATTATAACTTTCTTTTGTTGATGAAAGTGTTTAGAGATAATACAGTATCCCCTAAAAATTGCTTTAAACAGATCCCATAAATTTTGGTTTATTGTCTTTTTACCGTCATTTTCTTTGAAATATTTTATCGTTTCTGTAATTTGTTCTTTGACTCACTAGTTCTTTAGAATTGTCATTTAGTCTTCTAATGTTTTTTAATCCTACTTTTAAGGATGATTTATTTAATATAATTTTATTACATTTTGATCAGTAATTGATAATGTTTATTATTTCTGCATTTATACATTTTTGGTGATGATTCTATGCCCCTATACATAATCAGGTTTGTTTGTTTTTTTAAAGGTACCATATACAGCTTTGATATATGTAAAAGATATATGTAAATAATTTTCTATTACTATTCAGTCACTGCCAATATCAAGCATAAAGTCCTCTGTTAGGCATTCAAACCTCATTACATTCTGTCCCCAAATACATACTTTTCCAATATTCTTACACCCTACTCTCTTTTCCATCTACTCCATCATCTGGCGACCTTGGCCTTTATTATTTTTCTTGAATGAAACACAACATCTGGCTTCAGGCATTTTCACGGGCTATTCCCTAAGCCTAGAATTCTCTCCCTTTCCCTCTTCATCTTTATCTCCTGGCATCTCTGGCTTCCTTCAAGGCCTTGGTAAGTGACTTAATCTCTGTGTTCCTGAGTTTCCTCAAATATAATATGAGGATAATATCTTCCAGAGTTGCCGTGACATCAAATTAGATCATATCTGTAAAACAATGCCAGGAGCAGCTAGATGCTGCAGTGGATAGAACACTGGCCCTGGAGTCAGGAAGACCTGGCATCTAATCCAGCCTCAGACACTTACTTGCTATGTGACTGTGGGCAAGTCACTTAACCCCAATCCCCGCCTCCAAATGCCTAACACATAATAGGTGCTTAATAAATGTGTGTTCTTTCCTTCCAAGAGCCCTGACTACTTCTTAAGAAGGAATTCATTCAAATTTTTTAAATGTTATTAGCCATATTATATGCAGGGTATTGTGTAAATATGATAAAGTTCCAACACTTAAGGAATTGAAGTAGGCATGGTAAAACAAATGCTCAAATAATGGTTTATATGTATTTTGGAAAAACACAAAGTGCTCTAAGAGATCTCAGAAAGGAGAGGATCCCTTCTGAGAAGAAAAGAAAGGTGAAGATCATTTTGGAACAATTTGAACTCACTTAGAAGTTAGGTGGGACACTGGAGAACTTAATGAGGGGTTCCAAAAAAAGACACAATATAGGACATTTGAGTGTGACTTTGCTAGTGATCCAGGCAGCTGCAGCTTTGGTACACTCTGCAGGCCCCCTCCTTTGGAGTGAACATTATGGTGCAACATTTGCCCATCTATCATCTCCCAGTGGGGATGGGGAGAATCCTTAGTTAAACCACGGTGCTTCCATATATCAAGAGGGTATCTATCCCCATTCTTCATGTTACATAATCACTCCCAGTTGGAATGGACTTGTTGGTTTTTTTCCAAAAATAGTCAGATCTGAGTTATGGCAAAAGGAAGTTACTTCTTTGACTACAGAGTGGTAGAAGTGCTTCTCACAGTTAGATATTTAATAAATGCTTATTGACTGAGTCAGTAGCAGCTTTAATGTGTACCCAGATCCTATCATCCATGCCTAGACTTTTGTCCTTTCTCATCTAGAAACCTGAATTTTGCTTCATTTCAGACCTATATTGCTTTGTATACCTGAGGCCCCAAAGCTTGTCTTTACTGTTGACTGATTTTAACTTTTGATTTTCAAGTAACAGTTGTAATGTGGAGTAAGGAAGGCATTTGTAATTTTCATGATAATTGACTGAGCCCATCTGAAGAAGTCAAGGCAGTCTGTCTCCAAAGGAGGGAATGGTCAATGTCTTGGGAAAGTTAAGAAGGCTAAAGGGCCTTGACTGAAATCTGTATTAGAAGATTATTGTGAGGCTTATGATTTCAACACTAATTCACTGAAGATAGATTTAAGTTTATTGAGATTCTTTTTAATAAAGTCTTTTTTTTTATCACTTTCATTTCCATATATATTTCTCTCTACGCCCTTCTCATCTAGCCATCACATCAAATAGGGAGTAAAAGTAAAAGCAGAAAACAAAGCAGTCAAGCAAAATATAAACCTCTCAGTCACATCTGATAATTTATGAAATATTCCATATGCATAGTCCTTCACCTCTACAAAGAGAAAGAAGTACATTTTCTCAACTCTTTTCCAAAACCAAGCTTGATTATTATAAAAAGTATCCAATCTCGTGTTCTTTCCTTTTACATTACCATTCTGTGTGTGTATACATATATATACATATAAACATACATATATGTAGACATGCACACATTATCTATACACATACTTATTTATATTGTTTTCCTGATCTTGATCACTTCATTCTGCATCATCATATTGTCTTAAGGTGGTTAGGTGGTACTGTACCTGGGGTCAGGAAGACCTAAATTCAGATTTGGCCTTAGACACTTAATAGCTGTGTGACCCTGGACAAATCACTAAACCTCTGTCTACCCCAGTTTCCTCAGTTGTAAAATGGGGATTATAATAGTACTTTCCTCACAAAGTTATTATATCAAATGAGATATGTATAGTCTGTAGCACAATGCCTAACACGTAGTAGGCACTATATAGATGCTTTCTTCCTTTCCTCTTTTCCCATCCTTCTCCACAGACATCACATTCATTGTGTCTTATAGCACAGTATTACTTCATTACATTTATATGCCAAAATTTATCAAACTATTCTCCAATCAATAGTCTTCAATTGTTTCCTATTTCTTTGCAACCACAAAGAAGTATAACTTTGACTATTTTGGCAAATATGGAATTTTTCTATTTTAATTCTCCATGGGATATGTACCTTCTAGTATGATCTTTGCGTCAAATTTATACCTACTTTTTACCCATTTTACCTACTTGTTAAGCAAAATTCCCATTACTTTCCAGAATGGTTGGACAAATTCATGACTATATCCACACTATGTTAGCATATGCCATTCTCTCCACAACCCCTTCAACATTGACTTTCTCCTTCGTCATCTTTGCCAATCTTATGAGTGGAGTCAACATAATTTTGTAAAGACTGTTTCCAGTAAAGTGTGTTTGTATCTCTTCTCTACTTTCCTGTCCATCTGTCAAAGCTGTTGCCTCTTTTTCCTTTTCAGATAAACTGTGTGACTTTCCCACATCCTGATACAATGCCAGAACAGCAGCTATTGAAGCCCACTGAATGGAGCTACTGTGATTACTTCTGGGTAAGTGACCCAAATGTCACTCTGTCCAAAGCCTCTCTCCCAGGGAATGAATGAATGAAAAACTGTTAACTGCTTACTCTGTACTGTGCAGCTTTGTTTATAAATATAAGCATGCAAAATAGTTCTTGCCCTCAAAGAGCTTTTATTTTAATTGAGAAAGACCATACAAATATACTCTAGTAGTCAGGAAAGAGTTTTTTGAATGTTGAGAGTAAGAGGGAATGGTAATTGGAGTCATGGAGTAAATGATTGACTTAATCCTTTATAGGAATGGTAGTACTGATTACTGTTGTCAGAGCTAGATTTGAAGAAGCCATGGGGAAGATGATTGGTATATATCCTTTCTAGTAGGTGTGGCAATATTGATTTCATTACAATTGCTTAAGGAAGAAATCTTCATGGAGAGAGAAAATGGAAGTTGTATGAATGAGGTAGATAGTAGAAGGTGGGGGAGAGGAAATCAAGTCAGCGAGCATGAAGAATGATAAGAACAGGCTAAAAATAGTAGGTCATGTAAGTTTATCCTAACAGACTTACCAATCAGGACAGCAGGTCCCAGAATGGAAATTCCAAATTAAGTCTCCCAGGTCTTGATTTCTGGTGATCTGGTGATGCCAGGGGTTCAACTGTGGGATCAATGGCAAGAATATGCCTGGGATAGAATGTGAAGTATACCTGGGACTGACCATTCCCTATGTAAGACATTCTGTTTCCCGCCTGTGTTGTTGCATAGGCTGTGCCCTGTGCACAGAATGTACTGCCTTCTCACTTCCATTTCCCTGAATCCCAAATTTTCTTCAGAGCTCAGCTCTAGTGTTTCCTTCTATAGGAATCTTGTTTTGATACTCTCCATTCCCTATTGCTAGTGCCCTCATCAAAGAAACGTTTTTGTTTATACTTCCTATTTAGGGTAAGAGTATAACTGCACAACAGAGGTGCAGGTTGGCCTGATTGCAGGTATATATTTAGCTATATAATATCAATGTAATTTCCACCTTTGGGCAGAGCAGGAAGAGGGCCAAGATTGGGATCTGTCTCCTCTACCTTCCTATCTCCAAAAGGAGAATTGTACTAGAATTACATTTATTGACAACACATCAGACATGTAGTCTAGGGTTATAATGCTCTTTTAGGGATTCAGGATAATAGCCAATATCCCTGTTGGTTCAGGGTGGCAAGTACTCCCACTCCAAGATGGAAGGATAAGAGGTAGCTTACTCAGATAGCTTATATCCCCTCCCCCAAATGCTTGTTACACAAATGATAATCACAGATAGCAAGCAAATATTTATCAAAACAAGTAGTAAAACTTTAAAGCTATCCATTACCTGACTACTTCCTACCTTTCCAATCTTTTTTCCCTTGATACCCCTCTGCATGCTCTGTAATCCAGTGATACTGACCTCCATGCTGGTCCTCACATTAGATACTCTGTCTCCCTATTCTGGGCATTTTCTCTTGGTGCCCCACATGCCTGTATCTTTCTCGCTCATCTTTACCTCCTAGTCTCAGCCAAAATCCTGCTTTCTGCAAGGAGCATTTCCCAATCTCTTTTAATGCTAGAGCCTTCCCTCTGTTGATTTTCTCTTATTTATGCTATATATTTCTTTGTGCAGAGTTGCTTTCATGTGGTCTCTCCAATAAGACTATGAGCTCCTTGAGATCAGGAACTATCTTTTACCTTTATTTATGCTTAGCACAGTACGTGATAAATAGTAAACATTTATTAAAATGCTTGTTCACTTGACATGTTGACCTAAATAGAAAATTGCTGTTTCAACTAACTTTTTAGTTGCATCTTTGGAATTTTTTAAGTATGTGATCATATAGTCTGCAAAAAAAGAGTTTTATTACCTCATTCCCTATTTTGAATTCCTTTTATTTCTTTTTCTTCTCTTATTGCTACTGCTTGGATTTTCAATACAATATTCAATACTATTGGTGACAATAGGTATCCCTCTTTCACACCTGATGCTACTGGGACCCTTTACAAAAAAAGCTTATGCTTTTTATCATTTTAAGGAAAAATCCATTTATACCTCTACTTTCAAGTGTCTTTAATAGAAATGAGTATTGTACTTTATCAAAAGGTTTTTCTACATCTCTTGATATAATCACATGATTTTTAAAAGCTTTTATTATAGATGTAATTAATTGTGTAATAGTTATGTTAAAGAATCCCTGCATTCCTGGCATAAATCCAACTTGGTCATAATGTATAATCTTTGTAATATATATTGTAATCTTTTAGTTAGTATTTTATTTAGGATTCTTGCATCCATATTCATTAACAAAATTAGTCTATAATTTTCTTTCTCTGTTTTTACTCTTCCTGGTTTAGGTATCAGTATCATATTTGTTTCATAAAAGAATTTTAGTTGGATCTCTTCTTTGCCTATTATTCCAAATTATTTAGTGTTAGAATTAGTTGATCTTTAAATGTTGATAGAATTTACTTATAAATCCAAGGGTCTTGAAGTTTTACATTTTAGTGTAAGTGACAGAATGTACAACAAGACTGTATTCATTCTTCAACTCAGGATCAAGATGAATACTTAGCTCAATCAAGGAGAGAAAAATCTCATCCAAGAAGACTATTTTTAATGGCCTACTGGGGCAGGCACTGGGAATCAGGGGCCATAGTAAAGGACTACTTTCTGGCATATCTGCAGCTCTGGTGAGATCTCATATCTCCCACTCCAAGATCATACCTTGTCTCTCCTATCTCTGAAATTTCTCCCCAGATCAGGATTCACTTTCCCATTTGAGACAGCTAAGTGGAACTATGAGTAGAGCATTGGACCTGGAATCAGGAAGACCCAAGTTTAAATCAGCCCAAAGACACTTGTTTTTGTTTAGGAGCTCAACCTCAGGCACTTCTCTCCTCCTCTAAGCCACAGTTAGGGTCCCCAGCCTAGCTGTCCTGAAAAGGCTCTTGTTTCCTGTATACCACACTCGCCAGGCATGTGCTCACTCCTCCTCACCCACAGCTGCAGCCTGGAATCTAATCAGCACTGCTAGACCTGGTGTCTGGAAACAGTTGGGATTGGGGTGGGGAGGATGAGGAATGTTCTTAGGTAGGAAAAGGTAAAAAGGAGCAATTATTTCATAGTCTTCCCCATTCATCTATCTGATCCCCATACTGTTTATTAGATTAAAGTCTGAAGGGTAAAAGTTGGTGAGGTGAAAATTCCTGACATCCTGAGGTGACAGCTCTTGGGACCCACTCTGCTTCCCTGAAGAACTGCCCCCAAAGTCTGCTGTTGGTTGATTTAGCATAGTATTCATCAGATTAAAACCGGATTACAACAATAAACTGCTAAAAGTGAAATAAAAAAAATTTTAAATGAGTAAGCAAAGGAAATAGATAGCTACCATATGGAGAGAAGACAGCTACCATAGTATAAAAGAAGAGCTGGCTTCATATTCAGAGGAAGATAGTGAGGTTAAAAAAAAGACTTCCTACCACCAAAGAATAGTATTAAATGGTCACAAGCCCAAAAGAGTTCTTGGAAGAACTTAAAAGGACTTCAAAAATCAAATAAGAGAGTTGGAATAAAAATTAAGAAAAAAAAAAAGCAGTTCAAGAACATTATAAAAAAAGAAGTTAACTATTGGGAAAAAAGAGTTCTAAAATTTTAAGGAAGAAAACAACTTCTTGAAAACTAGAATTGAACAAGGGAAACTGAATGACATCATTAGACACCAAGAAATAATAAAACTAGAAAAAATAGAATATGAAATATCTCATTTAAAAAAACAATTGATCTGGAGAACAAATCAAGGAGAGACTATATAAGATTTGTTGGACTTCCTGAAAGTTAGGATTTTGAAAAAAAGGATCTTGATACAATATTATAAGAAATTATTAAGGAAAATTGCCCTGAAGTTCTACAACAAGATGGTAAAATAAAAACAGAAAAAAAAATCTGTTGTTCACCACTTGAAAGAGATCTCAGGGAGAAAACTTACAGGAATATCATAGCCAAGCTTCAAAACCCCCAGGTAAAGGAGAAAATGTTGCAAACAAGAAGAAAAAAATAACTTAAATACTGCAGAGATATGATCAGGATTTTACAAGACCTAGCACCTTCTACACTAAAAGTCTTAAAACATTATATTTCAAAGAGCAAAGGAGCTGGAGTTGTGCCCAAGAATAACTTGCCCAGCAAAGTTAAGTATAATTCTGAATGGTCCTGAATGGGGGAAAAATGAAATTTTAACACACTGAAAGACTTTCAGGCATTTGTGACAAAAAGACCAGAACTCAGTAGAAAATTTGATATAGAAGATCCAGAATAAATGTAAGAAAAACATTAAAGATTAATTATAAGGGATTTAGATCGAACTATTTATTATATATGAAAATGTTATCAGTTTTCTTAAGACTGTCATCATTACTAGTGTAGTTTGAAAAAAAAAAGATTGGGGCAGAGTTGAGTATGATGAAGTGATTCCAAAAAGCAAAATTGGAAGGTACAGAGAAGCAGTTATTTCATACAAATTGGGCATGAAAGGAAGAACTGATAGAGAAACAGGTTGGGGCAAAAGGCTAGTAGTGGTGGAAGCTTACTCTTATCATGGTTAAAGAGGGAAGCATGTACATTTCCAAGGGTTTAAAAGTCTTCTAAACTTATAAAGAAATAAGAGACCTAGGGGACAGGATGGGGTGGGGGTGGCTTTTAGAATATGGGCACTTACTTTGTAACCCAGGACAAATAAAGGGTAATAATAGTACCTTCTTCCTAGGGTTGTTGTGAGGATAAAAGGATATGTCATTTGTAAAGTATTCAGCCAAACTGAAAGTTATATAAATGTTGCTGCTACTGCTGCTGATGTACATCATACACAGTGTCACAGGATGTCAGCCACTCGTTAGTTATATCAATACATCATACAGCATCCCAGTGATATCCTTCAGGGGACCACCTATACCTGCCTGGGCAGGAGTGTAATACTAGTTAATTTCCTAATGTACACATTTTTTCCTACCTCTTCCCCCCAAAAGATATATGCTCCTTGAGGTCAAGAACTCTTTTGTTTTTAAATTTATTGTATCAGGCTTAAAGGAACCAAATAGCCAATAGATCAATATCAATATTAAACTCATGTGCCCCAAATGTCATGACATATAAATTCATAAGAGAAAAACACTGAATTACAAAGAGTTTATAACAAAATAATAGGAAACTTTAATGTTCTCTCAAAATTGGACAAATCTGACAAAGATAATAAATGGAAAATATAAAATTGGGACAAAAAGTTGGAGAATTTAGCTGCCTTCTGAGTGGGACCCCTTAAGAATACAAATATTTCTTAACACTACATTGCCCTTTTAAAGAAACTGACAGCCTATTAGGCTACAGAGATGCTGCACACAAATGTAAAAAGGCAAAAGTACTAACCACATTCTTTAAAAACCAAAACAAAATAATGATAGTAATCAGTTCAGAGAAAAGTAAAAAAGATACCAACCTAAATGGAGACCTAATGATGAAATCCCAAATAACAAATGAATCAAACAAAAAAATCACAGAAACAAATAAAACTTATGTGAAAGACAGTGATAATGATCAGATAGCATGTCAGAATTTTTGGGATGAAGCTAATACAGTTCTAAGAGAAAAAGTTATCCCAAAATATATAGTATATTACATTAAAAATGCAGAGCCTGACATATAATAAATGTTTATTTTTTTATATTTGGCAATATATTAAAAAAGATATTATTAATTGATTACACATTTTAATAAACCAGCTCAGTAAGTACAAAAGAGAAAATCTTCAAATTTATAGGAAGAATAAAATGGAAAGGAAAAAGACTGTAGAAATGATAAGCCAAACTAGAATCTGATTTCTCTAAAAAGACTAACAAAATTTTAACTAACTTGATTAAGAAAAGAAAGAATTTTTTCATTCAATAAATGAAAAAGGTAAAATTACAATAAAGCTAGAAAAAATAAAAATACTTATCAGGTCCTACTATGCATAATTATAATGCCAACAAAAGAAATCATAAAGAAATAGGGATTTACTATCAAAAAAACATAAAATGCCCAAACCAGCAGAACATCAAGTAGAGATAAATTGCTGTCTCTATTTGATATTTTGTTAGATATTAAATTACTTAATTACAGAAAAGGAAATAGAATTAGCTGTAAAGAATATACCCAAAACAAATTCCTCATCTTGATAGATTTGTAGAATTTTATCAAATTTTTAAAAAAACAGTTAATACGTGTATTAAACAAATTATTCTTAACTATTGAGAATGAAAGCACTCCCCCAATTCTTAAAAAGGTGCAGTACTAAAACCTAAAGTGGGGAATGTTAAAGCAAAGAAAGAGAATATAAGAAGGGAGAAGGGAGGAGTTCTCAGAGAATGACCTCTGTTTTTCTAATTAAGTATACTGTGAAGTCCTCAGCTAAGAGTGTTGGAAAGAAAAATGCTATTGAGAGGCTGGAGGAGAGATGAAAAAATTTAGAAGAGGCACTGTAAAGAGGGCAATGAATTTATTAGGAGGGAGTAGGTATCTGTCCTGTATCAGTAAAGGCTCAGTTGAGATTAGATAGCACAAACTTTTAATGGACCAGAGAACATGGTTTTGTAATTTCCTCTAGTGCTGCTCAGTATCTTACATAGAGGACTGAAGGTAGTATATAGTAGGAGTAATTCAGGCTTGGGGTAGATTACAGAGTTAAATTGGTTCACTAAGGGGTCAGGATAGAGAAGAGAGGAGGGTAAAGGCAATGCTGGAGTGATAGAATGGGAAACAACAGAGGACTTAGAGTTAAGAACATCAAGAAGATGAGGAACCGTGCAAAGAATCATAATGCCTAGGGAGATTTGGAATAATAAAAAATCTTGATTAGACAAAGGAATTTCAGAATTCATGAAAATAAAAGTGGAACATTTGTAGGTGGCAGCAAGATCGAGGATATCTGTGTGTAGGTGAAGTAGGGTGGAGTAGGCTGAGGCATTCAGACTAAAGAACTGGAGAGTTAAGGAATTTGTGAGAATATCGGTGTGTATTTTGTAATTCCCTAGTAGGAGGGCAGGAGATGGGTAACGATGAAAGACTGAATCAGGCACTGAATTCTCTGAAGAAGGAAGGTAAGTGTCAATAGATCACAGCCATCAGGATCTGAACTGAGTAATTAATTGGGATGGTATAACCCTCAAAGAAAGAGAAGTTGCTTAGTAGAGATGGTAGAAGGAGAGTATGGCAGTGGAGAGTATGGATTATTCCTGTTCCTTGAGACCAGTTAATTAGGGGGAATGAGAGATATTGTAGCAAGAAAAAAAGAGTTTTCTGATGAAAGGAAGTATGTGACTCATGGAGCATGCCTTCCAGAGGGCATACTGGAAAGAGTGGGCAGATTTGGCATGGGGCATTAGGATCTGGAGTAGCCTTAAGGTGGATTGTAGTAAGGAAGTGGCCAGTTGGGGATGGGGAACAGGGTTTATATATTGGCTGCTAGTTGATCAGCTTTGCATTAGCTATTGAGAAGAGAGGTCATTGAGAATGGTGCGGTTAGAGAAAGGTGCATTGTGGGAGGCATGTGATGAAACCTCTCTTTTGAGGTTCATCCTTGTGGCAATTGATGATGTGTCCTGAGGTTCCAGGAAGCCTAGTAGAAGGTAGGGGTACTATGTCTGACCTGGAGAAGATACTGAGGTGTGCACTATGGTACCAGACATAACTCTCGGACAAGGCCTTGAAGGGAAGCCAGCATGCACTTGGTCGGTGAAGGCTCTGTATTTCAAAGGATAGTACCTGTTGAACATATGTTCTTCTATGTTTGCATTTTTTAAAAAAGGCATTCCTATTCCTTTGTATTTACCTTTCATGTAATAAAAGATCATTATACAGGTCCTACTTGGAATGAGTTAGGTTAGCCAAACTGCACATTTTCTTGCTGTGTCCTAGGAAATGAGCTGAGCAAGTCATGAGGTAAGGAAAATAAGGCCCCTGTAGATCAAACTGTTCCATCTGCCAAGTCATCGTGATGTCTTTAGTATTTCTTTCTGGAGCTCTCACTTTCACGTCCCATCCTGCACAACCCACCCCCATCCATCTTTGCCTTGTTAGAGCTCGGAACCACATGCTAACGACTAATAAAATTCTGATCCTCCAGGGTATCCCTTAGCCTCTAAGCTCTTCATACCCTATCTTTTTTCCTTTCCAGGCTGATAAGAAGGATCCCCAAGGCAATGGCACTATGGCTGGGTTTGAGATTCTTCTTCAGAAGCAACTGAAAGGCAAACAGATGCAGAAGGAAATGTCAGAATTCATTAGAGAGAGGTAACCGTTGCCCCAAGGACCTGTGTAGCCATGTCAATTTCATGCCCTTTAGCCTGAAGGGTATGACCAGGGAAGCAGTGGGCCAGGGCCTGAGCATTGGTAATAGAGAGGCAGAGCAGTACAAAGGGAAACATCCTGTTCCTTGAGTCAGAGGGCCTGGGTATATGGTATATATATCCTGGTTTTGCCATCTATTATTTGTATGACTTTTAGTAATTTACTTAATCTTTCTGGGGCTCAGTTGAAGATGAGGAAGGTTGACCATCTGTTTTCTAACATCCCTTCCAGTTTTAAATCTATATTTTTAAAGAAGAGATTAATAGCTATTTCTGACATTCAGGGACATATAGCACAACCCAGGATCATTTTTGGCAGTAGACAGTTATCTTCAGGATAATGCAACTATGCCGAATGAGTTAGAAACCAAGTAAACCTCTTAAGTATATAAAGAGCCAGATTGAAGGAAAACACCAAAGGAACTGTCTTTCATGGAACATTGCAGTGAACCAAATGCAAAGTACTAGATAACTGAATTTCCATAGAAATAAAAATCCCAAAGCTTAATAAGTGTAAAGACTGGGCTGTTTGAACCTTTGAGAAAGCAACAAGACTCTCACTGAAATTCCAGACGAAGTTTCCAGAAGAGTTAAAAAGATATTTGGTAAAGAATGAGGGCAGGAGGGAAGGGGAAAGCAGTAGCCAACACGTCCTTTTGGTCTGTAGTATCATTGGGCAAACCTCCATGCTGAAGAGATGATTTGTTGGGTTTTATGTCTTTACAGAATTAAGATCGAAGAAGAATATGCCAAGAATTTGTCCAAGCTCTCTCAGAATTCCTTGGCAGCTCAGGAAGAAGGGTGAGTCTGGGGTAGGAGGGGTGGGTGATGGGGAGATGGTGAGATAGATGATGGTGGTGGGGAGATTAAGGAGGCGGTTTTCAATGTTCCTTCCTGATATTTATACATATATGATATGCTTGAAGAAATCTCCTTATGTCAGCATAAGCTCCTACTTCATTTATAGATTAGACTTGTTAGGAGCCCCAGGCTAACTAGGAAGGCTTTGGGCTCTGACTTTGTCATTAAGATCACCAGAGTGAGAAAAAACATTTGAGATTAAGATCAAGGGTTCTTAACCTGTTCTCTGTGAATGTTTTATTTTATTTCAATATTTTGATAACTGTATTTCAATATAATTAGTTTCCTTTGCAATCTTGTATATTTTATTTTATGCATTTAAAAACATCATTTTGAGGAGTCCATAGGCTTCTCCAGACTACCAAAGGGGTCCACAATATAAAAATGGTTAAGAACCCCTGATGTAGATACACCTACTCATTTTGTATAGGAGGAAACTGAGGCTCAGAAAATGGAAATGATTTGCCCAAAGTCATCTTGCTAGTAAAGAGCAGAGAGAGATGTCAAATCCAGGTCTTCTCACTTGAGTCTTATGAATCATGTTCTTCTGTGGACCCCAGTTTTCATATTCAACACCTCCAAGATGTTTAGACAGAGGTCCTTCTGCAGAGTCACTTTCTTATGCAGAGTCGTCTTGGTTAGCATGGTTGGCAGGATAACATAGCACTACCATCTGGAAAAATTGGGCATTAGCCCAAGTACTTATAAAAACTTCTCTCTGTGTGAGCAAAAGCTGGTTGCTAACCATGTTTGAGAGTATCTCTATAACCCCTGTGCAGTATCACATAGTATTTTGCTCAAAACCATACCAGATTTTGTTCCTGAAATATCCAGAGGCCCCCAACCCCCTAAAAACATCTCATGTGCTGTAGTAATAACTTCAGCCCCTTTGGATTGTACAGCAGTACATGAAAGCAGTTATGGAAGAATTAAAGAATCCCTGAGATTTAAGGGACCTCTGCATCCTTCTATTTCAACCTATTACCTGACCAAGAATCCACCATACATCATCCCTGACAGGTTATCCTCTAGCTTCTGCTTGAAAAGACTAAGGGAAAGACCCCTAATTCCTAAGGTGGCCCATTTCTCGTTTGAGCAACCCTAAGCATTAGGAATTTTTTTTGCCTTCCTGCAACCTCTATCCATGTCTCCTAATTATATTATCAGTCCTTCTTCCACATGATAGCCAATTCCAGAGTGGGGTGCTCTGAAATTTGTGGTTATAAGACAAAAGGCTTAACCTGATAAGCTCCTTGCCTGAAAGATCATAAAATCTTAGGTTTGTAACTTGAAAAACCATCTAATCAATCTTCCTACTCAGTGCAGGAATTGTTTTTGCAGCAACCTAGACAACAAAACATTTGCACATTTTTCTTTTCTTTTTTTGTTACTGTTGAAGGAATTGGGGTTAATGACTTACCCAGGGTCACACAGCTGTATCTGCAGCCATTTTTGAATTCAGGTCCTCCTGACTCCAGGTCCAATGCTCTATACACTGTGCCACCTTGCTGCCTGTCATGTTCTTATTTTCAATTTGATAAGAAATTATCAGCTGGAGATGCATAACTAGAAAATGGACCTCAAAGTCAGCCAGACCAGAGTTCAAGTCCTATACCCTGAAGTGTGACACTGGGCAAGTCTCTTAATGTCTCAGTACCCCAGGCCACTCTCTAAGACTGAATTGCAGGACAGCTCCCATCTGAATTGGTGGTGGATTTTTTTATACCAAAGAAATCACCAAAAGTCAGTTTCATAAAACCCCAAAACATTCTATTTGAATACTTCCAGGGATAGTGAGGTCACTGTTTCATGGAGCACTCTTTTAATTTCTGGATAGCTTTAACTGTTAAAAAATACTGCCTTCTATTGCTCTCTGTTTAATTCCTTCAGGAAACAGGGATTTCCAATTAAATGTGTCTTCAGTTGAACCAAATACTTAGGCCAAATATTTAAACAAGCGGTATCCTCTAAATGGTTTTCCATCAGGCCTGTTGGCTCAGACTGTAGTATTCAAGGCTTGCTGTTCGTGATTTTTTTCTTCTGGTTACTCAAATGAGATTAACTCTCATTCCTCCCCTTCCCTACCCCCACCTCCCAATTCAACAAGCACTGCCCAGGAAGATATTCATGCCTGGACAGCTTGGGGAATCACTGTGGTCACTGGCAAATATAGTTCTAACTCAAGCAGTCCAGGAATGGGACTGGCCTAACCACACCCACATACTATAGCCACCAGCCCCCAGATGCCTTTTAGCTCCTACCTCTTCTAATTGGGTTATTTCCAAGTACTCTCAGTTCTGCCAATGAGCACAACATATGCTTCCAACATGAGCATCCCGTTCCACAAATAGGCATGCACCACCATGACCTACACACATAGACATACTCCTGCTCTCTTTCTCTCTCTCTCTCTCCCTGTGCTTTCCACTCTGGCTAAGTAGTTGCATTGTTGTTTTGAAGACATTTGAAATTTTGTCTTATGTCTACTTGTTTTCTTAAAAGCCGTTCTGGAGCCTAAGACTGTAGCATCTTGAGAGATGCTAACTGCTGAAACCTGAGCTGCTTTTGCAACTTAATTATCTCCATGTAAATTAGATTTCACAGGACATGTAAATAATGGAAATATGATTATTCATTCTACCCACAGTTTTTTCCTACATGGTATCATAGGGCCTTCATTGTTGGCAGGTATGACAGTTATACATATTTTAATTTATTTTTCAGAAGTATACATCAGTCTCTCTCCATTCTTTGCAGAAGTTAGGATACTATAGCTATGGAATGAGCTACCAGACCCTTGGTTCCTAATTTCAAACTATCTTGCTGATTTTATCCCAGCCTGGTAGGGTATGACAAAATCTCCTCGTCGAATATGAACATACATACCCTCTGTTTGGTATCATTTATATTCATCCAATGGTTTTTGATCCTTTTATACTGATTAAGGATTTTTTTTCATGCCTGGTTAAAATGCGTTTGATTGAGATATCAAAGCCTTGTTCATATTTCTGATTGGTTCATTCAAGAAGTCCAGCTGCTCTGTAATTTTTGATATATTGTTATGGAATTCCTATCTCATACTCTTCTCCCCAATTTAATATTTGCTGTCCCCAGCAAATCTACTGGTATGGGCTTGGCAAAATCTATAGGGCTTAATCTTGGATAGCTCTCTAGTGATTGAAAAAAGTTCTGCATATTCTTTCTGCATGCATTTCCTAGTTTCTTATACTAAAGAGTCTGTGTGGCATCATTCCTAATCAGATTTAGTAATTACCACCCCCACCGCCCCCCCACATACACACACGCGCGCGCACACACACACACATACACACACACAGCAGATTTTAATATCCTGCTGGGGGAGGGTGGAGGAGGCATGCAGAAACTCTGCCCTCTAGTTCTAATCGCTTTCTGAGATGGGGAAAAATACAGCTTCCAGATTCTTTAAGTTAAGCTAAGGTAGCCCTCTCCCTGCCCCATAAGGCAGCCAAGCTGAGCCTTGTTAGGATAACTGTTATGTTCTTCGCCTCTTTTTGGAATGTTGCAGATAGCCAATGGTGATGATGGTGATGATTGATGATGAGGATGATAGCTATAATACCTACTACTTATATAGGGCTTAAGATTTGCACAGCACTCTACAAATGCTTGCTTACAACAGTCATGAAAATGAATGCTATAATTATTATTTTAAAATGAGAAACTGAGGCTGAGGTGAGGTGACTCGCCCAGGATCACACAGCTAATAAATTTATGGATTTGAACCCTTGGTCCAGCACTCTTCTACTAATAATTTTTGTATAGATAGATCTGTTCTTACTGTCAGTAACTTCCCCAAAAGGTACAAAAGGTCAAATAATTTTGTGATTTTTCTTGCATTGTTCCAAATTGTTTCCCAAAACGTTTCAATCAAACCATAATTCTACCAGCAGTGGAATTTTCTAATAACTTTAGCAACTCTGAATTTTCCCACAATTTTTGACAATATGGTCTACATACGTTTAGTTTAATTTGCATTTCTCTGGTTATCTATTTTCTTCAGATGATAGTATCAAAGATTTATGCTGATAAAATTCTTTGAAGATCTCTAATGGGTGAGGAAACAGTCACAGAGAGATTAAGTGATTTAGTTATCATTGTTAATAGTTTGTACTGCTTTTGAAAATTGTTCATAGCCTTTGTTTACCAATTGGGAAATATTTCTTAATCGCAAAGACTTCCTTAAATACCCTGTAAATCATAGATATCAGATTTATGATCAGAGATGTTTATTGCAAAGATTTTTTTCACCCTCAGACCATACCTTTCCTTCTTATTCTAACTGTATTGGTTTTTCTCATATAGAAACCTTTAAAAACTTTTACATAACCAAAGTTATTTTTTTAAATGATGTTCCTCAAAGTGAGGTTGGGACCAATTGTGCAGGAAAACATAATTTAGAAAGAAGATACAAGATAGACCAAAGACTTGTAAGTCAAAAACCTCATGAAGAATGAAAGAAATTGTATTTTAACTGATAGGAAAATGCTTATTATTAATGTAGAGGCTGTTCCTGGTTCAACTGTCTGTATAAAGTCAGGAAGTAAACTTCTCAGAGCTAAGATCAGAATTAGTATTTTAAAAAAATCATAGTCAGAGGAGGTTTTTCTGATGACATGATGGTCAATTAAAGAATCAGACAGAATTGACCAAAAATGAATTGAAGCAATAACCAATAAAGGAGCAGGATATAAAATAACCCTCCATAAATCATATGCCCTTCTGTATACTTCCAGTAAAACCCACCAAGAAGAGATAGGGAAATTCCATTCAAAATTACTACATAATTTACTAAATATTTGACAGTCCACACAACAACTATATGAATACAACTACATAACATTTTATAGAAATAGACAGATTTCAATAATCGGGTGGATTGTAATTGCTCATGGTTGGGCTATGTCAGCATAATAAAAGTAGCAATACTTATATTAACTTATTTTCTCAGTGTCATGTCAGTCAAACTACCAACGGATGATTTTTAGGGAACTAGAAAAAATATTAGCAATTCATATGAAGGAATAAAAGCAAAATTCTCAAGGGAAATAATAAAAGAAAGTAGGAAAAAGGAGAGCTTAGCAGTAACAAATTTCAGACTACTACACTACAAAGCAGCAGTCATAAAAAAAATTTGATAACAATTAAAAAATTTTAAAATTGAACAGTTGGGCAAATTAGGAGCTCAGTGTGTACAGAAGCAGGAGAACATTGTAATGTAATGTTTGATAATCTCAAAACTTCAGCTACAGGGGTAAGGGACTCACTATTTGGAAAAAAAAACTGTTGACAAACTGGAAAGCAATCTGGAGAAATTAAGTTTAGACCAACCCCTTACACCATTTATTGAAGGTAAGCTCCAAATGGGTATTGGACTTAGACATAAAAATTCAGATCATAAACAAGTTAGAGGAAAAAGAAAGGAGATGCTTTCCACAATTATGGATAAGGGATTAGTTCTTGACTGAAGAAAAGAAAAAGAGGGTTGCAGAAGAGAAAATGAGTAAGTTTGGACATTTTAAAATTTGCTGAAATAAAATCAATGCGTTTAAAATTAGAAGGGCAGTGGTTAACTGGAGGAAAAACCTTTATAGCAGTGTCTCAGATTAAGTTCTGATATCCAAGCTATTATAGGGAACTGATTCAAATAAGAGTCATTACTTAAATATTCAAAGGATAGAGACAGAGTTTTATAGGAAGAAATCTGAACTATATCAATAACCACAGGAACAAATACTTCATATAGCTAAGAATAAGAAAAACGCAAATTAAAATGCTTGAGGCCCACTTATCAATTGACAGAGATGATTTTTTTTTAAAGAAAGGAATATGAAGATTATAGGAGGAGCTACAGAAGGACAGACACACTAATGTGTTGTTAGTAAAATTAGTAACTAGTCCGGTCATTCCCGAAAGCAATGTGGTCAGTAAACTCTCTATGTTGTTTCACCTAGTGATGTCACTAGAAGATATATGCCCCCAAAAAAGATTTAAATAAATGACTAAAAAAAGAGGTAAAGGAACTAAAATACTATTATTTTAATATTTTATAATATTTTAATATTTGTGTACTAAAATATTCATAGCAGTCTGCTCTGGGTTGGAGGCTGCCTTAGTAAGTCATTCGTTAGTTTACAAATTAAAGTAACAAGGAAAATGAATGGCCTGTAGGTTGAGTCTCATTGAAGGAATTAGAGATGTTTCAAGAAGAGAGAGAAGGGAACACAAAAGCTGTCTCTTGTAGAAGAGGGATTGGATTTATTCTACTTGGCCACAGGAAGTAGAACTAATAGCAACGTATAAAAGTTTCAAGACAGATTTGATTATGTGAGAAAAAAACAACTTCCTCACAAGGACAGCAATGCAAAAGTAAAATGGTCTTCCTGGGAATGTTGTGTGTTTCTCCTTCACCAGTAGTCTTCAGAACAATGACTGGATGACCAGTGGGTGGGGATCTTGTAAAGGAGATTCTAAATTTGGGTATAGGTTAGAATAGATGGCCTCTAAGGTTTCCTCTAACTCTGTTCTTATGACAGATATGAATCAAATCAACTTAATGTTTAGTATGGATTTATGGATTTGGTTTAAGGTAAGAGGTTTAGGAAGCATGGAGCAAGGCAGTAAGGATTTCATGTCAATGAAATTCGTTGTTTATAAATGGTAACTCAAAATAGAAAACACTTAAATAGTGTTAAGTAAAATATCGAGGAACTTTTTCAACATAGTTCATTTCCACTGAGTAACTACCAAAAGCTAGTTTTTCATATACAAGTTATGGCCACTAGACATATATTCTAACAATAGACAAACATCCTATTTAGTAAATGGTATATGGGGTGTTCAGAGAGGAATAGCACCTCTGCTGTGAGGGCTTACTGAGCCTTTTTCAGGGCTGCTTACCTGCCTTTGGTGCCCACCTGTCACCTATGGCTTCAAGAAGCTATAATATGTGCTGGAAAAAACCATCTCAGCAGATGAACTAAACCAGGTTGAAGGTAAATGACAGGCCTCAAACTTATCACTGAGTTAAGGGGATGTCTACCTCAAGCACATGAAGACTTCCCCTCAGGCAGAAGGGGGGAATGAGAACAATTTGTGCCAGTCGTGCTGTGGAGTACCTAGAGCTTGGCATCTTTGATGCCAAGTTCATCTCCTGCATCCTGGGCCATCGCCAGTTGTCCTGGCTTTTATCTTGACACTGGACTTCAGTGACTCTGGAAGAGAAAGTGGGGCTGATGGCTTTGTGCTATTCCGCCTCACTTAAATACAGTTCATGTGCAAATCAAGACATCACCCTAAAATGTGATTGGTCCTCTTTGAAATTGAAAATGAACAAACCTGGGTTTTAATATAGGCTCTGATACTTACCTTTGAGCTACTAAATTGTTTCTAGGTCTCTTTCAGGTTTAGAGTCTGTGAAAAGTGTATGATACTATCATTTTATACTATCAAGTTTGCCTGTGGCACCCTTCTGTATGTCTCACATGGGACAAACAGGAAGAGTTTTATTTTGTCATTTAGGATTCCTAGACCCAATTCCTCAGGAGTCTGGTTCCCTCATGCTGCCTTCTGGCTGTTCAATGCTCCCTCGATCCACCTCCATCACTTTGGGACCTTTCTGTGGTCTATATTACCCTCTGCTACAAAATTCTTCTCCTTTCTAGTCCTTTTGTTAAAGTGCCTGGACCAGGGGTGGGGAACCTGCAGCCTTGAGGTCACATATGACCTTCTAAGTTCTCAAATATGGCCCTTTGACTGAATCCAAACTCTTTTAGAGATAATGAAGGATCCAGGAGAAGCTTAGCATAACTGTGTAACAGGGCACTGGCCAAGCCTACCCCTTATAGATGATGGAGTCTCCATGTGCGTTTCAGAGTATATGTAGGTATGACTTTTTTCCTGCTCTTTAACCATGTGGTAGAGATGGAACCATGTGATGAAGAGCTGAGTGGAGGTAGGAGATGCTACAAAAGACTTCTTTGAAGGACAACTCATCTATTGGGCAAGAGAGCCTGTGGCCCTTCTCCTATCTGATGAGGGTTACAGCAACTTCTCCTTCTTGCCTACTACCAGAGAAGGGAAAATGGACTAAGTTGCCTCAAGGAGTCTTTTTGTGTACTACCACTCAACAGCCAGCAAAAAGTTCATATTTCTTCTTCATGTGCTTGGTAGACCAGATGCAGTCATGGCTACATACACTCTGAAATGCACTTAACAGTTATATCACATCCATAAGGGCTGTTCTCAACCAGTCCCCTTTTAGAATAATTTGTACCATATGTCCTTGTCAAATATTCTATGTGATACTTGAGTGCTCAGAACTAGGGATTAGACTCACCTGATCCTCCTCCTTCTACTGTTAAGATGTAACTTCAAAGTAATGTGACAGAGAATTTTTTAACTCCTTCAAATGAATCTAATTTAGGCAGCTAGATGATATTGAACTTTGAGTTAGGAAGATGAGTTCAAATCCAACGTTAGACACTTACTGGCTCTGTGACCCTGCCCAAATTACTTAACCTCTCTCAGCCTCAGTTTTCCAATCTTGAAAATGGGGATAATAATAGTACTTACTTCCCAGGGTTGTCATGAGAATAAAATAAAATAATATTTGCACTTTCCACTGTATAAATGCTTATTGTTGTTACTGTAGGCTGAAAGTAGTCACTTCAGGAGTGACTTAATCCATTTAATCCAACATTTAATCCAACCATTTCTAGAATTCCTATTTGGTGATTTTCCCCAGTTACCAGCTTTTGCAGCATGATCTTTTAAATCATTAGCAGTTCTAGGTATTCATTCTTTGAGGGTAAGTCTGATTTGTTAAAATGGCCAAAAAGTCACTTAGAAGTGAATCTAGTATATAAAATAAAAGAAAGGAACAACATTCCCTCCTTCTAAAACAAAAGCAAAAAGCAATCTACCAAGTGTTAACTAAAATAATGAAATGGGGTTTCTTGTATATCAGCTCTAAAGCATCCCATTCTAGGATTACCCTGAATTAGTTTCCTCCAGAGCAAAAGGATTGTAAAACACCTGAGGATAAAAACTGGTCAAGGTCCTTTCCTTGTTCCACCATTTTCCTTTAATGTGTCCTCTATGTGCTGGTTGAGTTCCCAAGCACGTCTTCATTTGTCTGTCTATTTGGCCACCTCCCTGCTCTTCTCCCTCAGCCCAGGTGAAACTTTGGACATTTTCTGTGCCCTCTAGTGTATGTATATTTACTGTACTATAGTTTCCCTGGCCTTCGAGTCATGGCCTTCCAAGCCCTCTATTTCTGCATCTCTGAGGTTAGCCTTGTCCCTATGGGGGACAAGAGAATATTGCATTCTCTTCCAGGCCCAACCCTACTATTTATTTCTTTGTTTGTTTTTACAGTTCCCTAGGAGAAGCCTGGGCCCAGGTAAAGAAAAGTCTGGCTGATGAGGCTGAAGTCCATCTCAAGTTTTCTTCCAAGGTGACCTTCCTTTCCACATCCCATCATGTCAGATATGTACATCTCAGTGGGGTAACAAAGGGTTCCTCTCCCTTCTCTAGGTACATCCCAAAAGGACTAAGGTGTAGCATCCCTTTGATATTTAAAGGGATATTTTGTAGTTCCCACTTTTTCACAGGATAGATCAGGCATTAGCTGTACCTCAGATGGCATTTTCCCCAAGACTTTTCAACTGGTGAAGCTGTAAGAAAGAGCTCTGAACTTAGAATCAGGGAGACCTAGGTTTGAATATAGGCTCTGATACTTAAACTCTGAGCTCACTAAATTGTTTCTAAGGTCTCTTTCAGGTTTAGATTCTATGAGAAGTGTATGATACTATCATATTATACTATCAAGTTTGTCTGTGGCACCTTTCTGCATATCTCACATGGGACAAACAAGGATGGAGTTTATTCTGTCATTTAGGATTTCTAGATCCAATTCCTCAGATGCCTGGTTCGCTCATGCTGGCTTCTGACTGTTCAATGCTTCCTTGATCCACTTCCACCACTTAGGGAACTTTCTGTGGCCTATATTATCCACTGCTACAAAATTATTCTTCTTTTTAGTCCTAGGTTAAAGTGCCTAGACCAGGGGAGAGGAATATGCAACTTTGAGGTCACAAGTGGCCCTCTTAAGTCCTCAATTGTGGCCCTTTGACTTCACAGAATGAATCCCCTTAATAAAAGGATTTGTTCTATCAAACTTGAACTCAGTCAAAAGCCTGCACCCAAGGACTTAGAAGGCCACATGTGACCTGGAGGCTGCATATTCCTCATCCCTGGCCTAGACTCTCTTTCAGACTAAGTTCAGGTAGGTATTAGGAGGGAAATATATCTGAGATAAAAACAATTAGCAGTGATATGTGAATGATTTATAGTCTCAGCCTGTAAGGGAAACAGCTGAGGTACAATGAAAAGAGCTATGTTACAAGAGAACCTGAGTTCAAAGGATGCCTCTGAAATTTACCACCTGTATGATGTTGAGCAAATCACCCTCCCTGGGCTTCAGTCTCCTTATCTCTAAAATGAGGGTGTTGGATTCGATGATTTTTTAAGGTCTCCTATCTTTAAATCTGTCCTATATCAACCTTCCCTGTAATGTTTTTATTTTAAATGGGAAACTCGTTAATTCCAGTAAGTCAAACTATATGACTGGAGACTCTTTGCTGTATCACATACTTGTCAGACAAAAAGGGTTCAGCATTGGAGAGTTACATTATTCTGGTATTAATTTAACAAATATTTAATGAATTGAACTGGATTAGGCACTTACTATAGGCAGACCTTGTGCCAGAGGGTTGGAGGTAAGAGAGAAAATTACATAATCCATCACCTGAAAGGAGGTTTCAGTCTAAAAGGGGAGATATATAGCAAGTTACTAAAAAACATAGAATGTAAAGGGCAAATGGAAGATTCCGACAAAATTTCCTCTGCCAGGTCTAATATGCTATATCGCTGTGACTTTATAAAAAACAGTCCTACAGAATAGGGATTTTTAACCTGAGGTCCTTGGAAAGATTTCAAGATGTCCCTGAACTTGGAAAGAAAAAAATGCATCTTTATTTTCACTATTTGACAACTGAAATCTAGCATTTCCTTCCATTATGGATTTTTAAGAAATTATTCAGAGGAGTCCATAGGCGAAAGCTAAGGTCTTCTACTCTAGAAGATGATTGATTCCTCCTGGGTTGTGCCTCTTAATATTGCACCCTGAAAATAGGCCAACCCAAAGAGTGGATAACTATGATAAGTAGGAGTGCATGATCCAGTCAGTTATATTTTTTTCCCTAAAAATATGTGTGTGTGTTCATCTTTCATTGCCAAAGAAGACCATGCCATCAGAGAAATAATGACATGACTTGCACTTGACTTTGTTTTGAGTGAGGGAGGGCTGTGCAGGTCACCAGCCTCACTTGCCCTCCAGAGCCATCTGAATCCAGGGACCAGATATTCATCAAAATGACTGGAGATGGCCCAGGATGAAGCAATTGGGGTTAAGTGACTTGCCCAAGGTCACACAACTAGTGCGTGTCAAGCGTCTGAGGTGAGATTTGAACCCAGGTCCTCCTGACTTCTCCCTTGGTGCTCTACCTACTGCACCACCTAGCTGCCCCTCTCTAAAAATAAAACTTTTTTTAAAAGGAAAGACTGTCATTAGTTAGCCCTAGTCACTGTTTCTTTTTTAAACTAAAGTCAAAATATCACATAGAAAATGGTTTTAAGAAAATGCAAACACCTCACGATGTTTAGCTCATGATCCAGTATATGAGTTTTTTCTATTAAGAGATAATTTATATTAATAGGAAAGTATAAATTACTAGTTACTTCTCACTAGTTTTGTGTTGCTAATAGTCAAAATAAAACATAGGACATACAAAAAATTTGATATGGTTGAAGTACTTTCTTGCCCCAAAATTCAATCGCTATTAATCATTGTTTATCATAATTCTGGTTTTCCGTCTTAGGGCTAAGTAGAAAGCACTTTTAAACTCACACTGGACTTTCCTTAGAATTAGAAACTGTTTGACTCTCCAATTCAGGCTTGGTTCTTTATACTTGAGCTAACCATCCTCTACAGCATCCTCCATGAATTGTAATCTGGTTTAAATCCTTTGGAGAGGAAGTCATTATTCCTTAAAGCGGCCCGTTCCATGCTCAGACCACTCCAATTATTAGGAAGTATTTCCTTATCTAGAGCTAAAATTGACCTCTAATATTTTCTACCCATTGTTCCTAGTTCTCTCTCTGAGGCCAAGAAGAACTTAACAATTCTTGAAATCATCGAAGACAAATATCATGTCTTCTCTCCCACCACTCCCTCCATTAATTCACCCTACCAACCCCTACTACCACCAATTTAGGTCTTCTCTTCCCCAAAGTGGGACCCCAGTTCCCTTTTCTCTTCAGAATTCCAAAGCTGGATGTGTTCCCTGCTTCAGGGAGCTTTTAATTAAATGCTTGTTAACTGGACTCAGTTCTCTGACTGTGAATCTTAGAACCTTCTTCCTATAGCTTTGATCTGCTCCAAGACCATGTTTTTTATTTCTTATGTATCTCTTGAAAGAGAGCAAAAAATAAAACATGGAGAATTTCAAGCAGTTGAGTGGAGGATGATTCATACTGGCATATGATGTCATGGGTTTTATTCTTGGCTCCTTCCTTAGATTTTCTCTCTCATGAATTTCTGGGCACTCTTCCTATATTACAGTTGCTCTCCATGGTATCTAATTTGGTATACTTACCTGAAGAGCTTTTTCCGTTCCCATTCCAATTCAAGTTAAAACCCTTCAGAATGAATTGGTAAGACACTAGGCAACTGCATTCCTAACATCTACCTTTGTAATATAGGTTTATAAATATTATCCCCCTTTACAGATGAACAAACTGAGGCTCAGACTAGGTAAGAATCTTGCTTTTAGTCTCTGAGGTCATTGCCAGTAAGTGCTGAATGCTAGGATTCAAACCTAAGTCTTCAGACTTCAAGTCCAGTACTCCTTTTACTACATCCCACTGGAACTAGAACCTAGGACAGTTTCTCTTTATGGTTTCTCCTAATCAATGTTAATGGCCATTACCCTGGAGCACTGAACTTCTCCCCTTCTCGCTGTTCTCCTCCCACCAGCTCCACAGTGAAGTAGAAAAACCCCTGATGAATTTCCGTGAAAATTTCAAGAAAGACATGAAGAAGTGTGACCATCATATTGCTGATCTGCGGAAACAACTGGCTAGCCGATACGCTTCGGTGGAGAAGGTAGGCTGTCCCAGAGCAGGGGGCGGATCGCCTGCTTGGCAAACATTATTAATGGTGAATTAATATATATATAATATATATATTATATATATAATATATATTATATATAATATATAATATAATATATAATATATATAATATATATATAATATAATATAGGAATAACTGCCTATGTTGAAGTCATGCAGACAAGGCTCCCAGAGTCCCACAATGATAGTGAAGTGCAGTGATCCTTGATATACCCCAATCCATAACCAATAGTAGTAGGCTAGATCAATTCTCTCCCAAGCATCTCCTATTCTCATTCAACAATATTTATTGAACACTTGGCAAGTTAAATTGACTTGTCCGGGATCTTACAGATTGTAAGCTGTTGCAGTGAGAGAATTAAACTCAGGTCCTCTGACCCCAAATCCAGTATAGGATTATGCTATCCCTCCTAGCTCTTACTTCCCTTATCCCTTCCCCATTAGTAAGGTATGTGCTTTAAATTGTTTTCCTAGCAGTGGGAATGGGTTTGTTCTTTTGGGCATAGTTGGGAAAGACAGACTCAGATAATTTTTCCTATAAACACCTTCTTCCCCTGAAAGTTGTGGTGATTGAAGGAGGTGTAGATCTGATGATGTCAGGGGTGATAGGAGGTAACTTGGCAACAGAGCGAAAAATTGGGCAAGCAGCAATAGCCAGCATAACAAAGAAAGGCAAAATAGTAATGGGAGGGTGGTCCTGGAAGAGACTTCAATTGCATGCTCAACTTGTGCCCCCACTTAGAATGGACTTCCTGAGTTATACAATGGAAGGAGTCATGCAACCATAAAATATCAGAACTAGAAGGGATATCAGCACTCCCTTAGTCCAACCCCATCATTTTATAAGTGAGAAAAGTAACACCAGGAGAGAAGATACCATCTTCATATCTTCTATTTTTTAATGATGTGATCTTTAATATTAAGGTTCTATATCTATTTTGAATTTATTGTGGAATGGGGCATAAGATAGAAGTAAAAGTCTAATTTCTGCCAGACTGCTTTCCAATTTTCCCAGCAAACAAGGAATTTTTTTCTGAATAATTTGTTTTCTGAGAGGCAATTAGATGGCACCCTGGGGAGAACACTAGTCCTGGAGTTAAAAAGACCTCAGTTTAAATCTCACCTTATATGACTCAGGGCAAGTCACTTGACTCAGTTTCCTCATCTGTAAAATGGAGGTGAGAATAGCACCTAAGTCCCAGGGTTGTTTTGAGGATCAAATGAGGTAATTGTACAGAGCTTAGCATAGTGCCTGGCATACAGTAAGCACTATCTAAATATCAGCTATTATCATTACCATCATCATCACACTCTGAGTTATGGAGTAGATGGGAAAGGCCGAGTAGCAAGTCATTGACAGATTTGGAACTAGAATCTAGAATAAGATTTATTTCTGAACACAGGATCCCTGATTCTGCCAACCACCTACTACACTATTATATTATTCTTGGCATGCAAGTCCAAGCAGAGGGGAATGTTAGGTGTGTCCAGATCTACATCTGATAGACTTCATAGAATGGTGAAATGGAAAAAGAATTTAAACTGGACATCTGGACCTGGTTTCTCTCTCTTAGCTGCTCTGTGTAGCTATGTGGTCTTGGGTACATCACCTAACTTCTCTGGTGCCCTGTTGCTTCATCTGTAAAATGGGGAATACAACTTACCTGCCTGAAAAGAGGGCTGGACTGAGTGAGCTTTTGAGATCTTCCTACAGCTTTCCCTTTCTGTTCTGCTTGGTCTAAGGCACGGAAAGCCCTTACAGAGAGGCAGAAAGACCTGGAGATGAAAACCCAGCAGTTAGAAATCAAACTTAGCAACAAAACGGAAGAGGACATTAAGAAGGCCAGGCGGAAGTCTACACAGGCTGGTGAGTTTCCAAGCCTTGCTATGTGTTAAGAATCATACCCTCATTTGGGTAAAAAGTTGTCTTTTTCCCTGTTCTTCTTTACATGTTTTGGAGATTGTGATCAGCTTTGATGGGTAAATGGATTAAGTCCCTGAAATGAGAGGACTGGAATGAGAGAATAGGAGCAGGAAGGAGATAAAATGGAGAGACCAAAGGAAACTTAATACTTACCTCCCAGAATACCTCACCCTCTTGTCTCGTCCTGCAGGCCTACTCTAAGGATACCTGATGGATGCTTCAGAGTAAGGTTGTCTCTATAGATTAAACTTCAGATTGGTGTTGCTAGTGTAAAAGGCAGTTGGGGAGTTCTGTGATGAGGAAAGCTGCTGGCAATAATGTAGGCAGCCAAGAAAGGGAGAATCTTGGACAGACACCTCCTCATTTCCTTGACAAGATTGAATTTTTGCGAAGTTGCCATCTGGATTAGGGAATAGGAAGATTTCCTCTCTCCACCATCCTCCCCATCGGGAGATATTTGCAGCCAGACTGAAGGGGCCACCTCCCAGACCCAACTACAGCTACATTCAGATTGGTGTGAATAATGTGGTCACCTATTTGAATTCACACTGCATATTTCCTTTGGGGTGGAATCAATTACCATATTTTACATAATTATCACTTCAAATAGTGCAAATTTGAATAAATGTGAATATGTGTATCCTAAGGCCCAAGTTAGATGCCTTGAATTAAGCAAGTATTGGTTTGGCTTTAAATTACAATTCCTGAGACCAGACGCATCTGAGAAAAGCAGCCTTTACCCCGACCTGATTTTCTCTAGTTCTTCAAATGAAGTCTCTACTGCCCCCCAGTGATGAAAATTAGCTAATTCCCAGAAGTACAGAATCCCTTCGGTCCTTTCTAAAGACATGAGGATGGATGACCAGACTGACTTTTTGGAAAGGTTGATTTATAAAAAGTATGCTTACTCTCAAATTCAGTAATATTAAAGACTGGGATAAAATGGATAAAATGCCACCAATTACAAGATAAAGAAATGTGATGAGATGAGAAGAGAAGAGCAGTGAATTTATTGTCAGAGGCCCGATTTCCATCCTAACACTTTCTAACCATCCTAACATGTAACCTTGTGCAAGTACTCTCTCTGGATCTCACCTTCCTAAAATTAAAATGACCATGTGAAAATAAAAGGAAACGATCACCACTTGTGAAAGTAATTTTAGAATTATCTCTCTAAGTGCAGTTACACCATTAGTGTGTTAGCACAAAAATCAAAAACAATGCCAAATTAGTAGAAAGGATAAAATTGCAAAGAAAACAGCCATTTTGACCCAGTAGCATCAGCTTGACTTATTCATGGCTCTCCCCACCCCCCAAAATAAAACCAAACAGAAATGAATGAAATGAAACAGACATTGGCAGAGATAGCTACCATTTTTTATGTGAGTTTAAAGCAGTTGCCATAATGGGGCCAAAAGAAACCACTACACAAGCACCTGTGGATTAAGAGTCAAGATCTGTATTCAAATCCCAAGTCTGTCCCTTATTTTGTTCTATCTTTGGGCAAGTCACAACCACCCTGGCCCAGTTTCCTGAACTAGATGATCTCTAAGACATCTTCCAGAAGTCTAAATCTATGATCTGCAGAATGAGAGAGTTGGACTACTTGATCTTCAAGGTCCTCTCTACCTCTAAAATTTCCGTTCACTAGGCCTGGGCAATTACAATGATGTGCCACCAGTTGCTAATTAATGATACTTGCTTTAATGAGTTGTCAGAACCAGTAGAACTGAGGAGATCTGAGTCTTCAATAAATTTCATCCTCCCTTTTTTCCAATGGGGTCTAGCTCTGTGCCCTTCAGGGCACCATTCCACACTACCACAAATGTCCCAGAAGCTTCAGGAATTGCAGTATTATATTTTTAGGATCACTATATCTTGAATTGGGAACACTCTCAATTTACATATGAAGAAAATGAAGCCTTAGATATATTGAATGACTTGTATATAATCACACAGGTAATCAATAACAGAGCCAAGGATCAAATCCAGATCTCCAGATTCAGTTTTCTTTCTACCTTATTATAAATAGGATTTAAAGTAACCCACCCTTAAGAAACCTACTCCTTGAGTTTCCTGATAATGGAAATTGGTCTAGGCATAGTCTTCTACCCAGTCCCCTTTGTGATAAGTGGAAGGAACAGCCTGTGATAAGGGAACAGAGCAAAGCTAGTCTGAGACTTGTCACCTTGGTCACATTAACATGGTGTTTTCCCCAAATGAGCCAAGGATCAATTGACCTAAATGGGCCAAAGAACAATTATTGAACAACTGAACAAGGTTGCTGGCCTTAGGGATTGTTGAAAATGTTCATTTAATGAGGGATTTATGTTAAGTTATAGTAAATTTATCCTTAATATTTATTGCTACGCACTGTCACTGACCTCAACAGTTCCCTGTCAGCACCCTGAACCCCCACTATCTATATGACTATGGATAGAAGAGAAAAGATTGCCATAAGGTAGGGAAAATAACTGTGTTTGGGGCCATGGAGGGAAAATAACTTCGTTCCTTCTGTGTTTTCAGGAGATGATCTGATGCGCTGTGTGGATCTCTATAATCAGGCCCAGTCTAAATGGTTTGAAGAGATGGTAACAACCACCTTGGTATGAATCTGTGACTGCCCTTCAGACTGCCTTCAGGGCATGGGTGGCATGTGCTACCTGTGCTACAGGCTCCGTCCCATTTGAGTCAGGGGGGTTCTTAGCAGAATAGTAAGGGGGATGGAGGAGGGCCAGGAGGCCTGACTCCTGCCAGCTAGAGCTTCATCAGTTACCATAGAGTCTAAGCAGTACCCCTATATGTAAGTTCATTTTTCATTTTCCCATAGGATCACCTAATTGAGCCTTCAACCTAAGATAAATTTTACAAATCTGTGAATCTTTTAGTAACAAATGAGCATAAGATTTTGAAAGGGAGCCTTACTTTTTTCAGATAAGAAATTGAGACTCAAAGACTTGTCCAAGGTCACAAGGTTATGAGAAACAGAGCCAGCATTAGAACTTGGATCTTCTGACTTTAAACCCAGTGTTGCTTTTTTTCCACTAAGTCCTTATTTTTTTTATTGAGAGATTTTTGTTCTGATACAACAGGTGATTTTCTTCAAATACCCAAACAGTCTCTCCCCTAGTGAATTAGATTCTTCCAAAAGAGCTGAATAAAATCACCTGATAACATGATTATATATGTCTTTAAAACTTATCATGTTTTTTCTTTTTAAGGATTCTTTCCCCACTTCCTCTTTTCCTTAGTGACCGGCTGAACTACACAAAGCTTCCCTTCTGTACTCAGAGAAGTAAGACCCAGGCTGCCTCATGGCAGTTCTAGGTCTTGGCATAATGCAGAACTTACTTAATGGAGGGAGTGACTGCCCCTAGACCCAAGTAGGGAGAGTACATCTATGTGCCATATTCTTGTGGTGCCCAGGAGAGATAAAGGGATGGATCTAGTAGGCTTTAAGTCCAAGGATGGAAGGGGGTCTTTTAGGAACAAGAAAGCAAATATAGGACCAGTTGTTCCCTCAGAGAATTTCCAACCTTAACAGCTGTATAATATGAAACACCATAACCCCTCCCTGCTTAAAAGGACTCAGACTATTTAGAGCAGTTCTGACCATCCTGGGGGTTCCGTTCCCCCTACCATTATCCCCATGTTTCCCTGATTTCTTTCTGGCCAGAGGCTAGCACTCAGCTATCTTCTTTCCAAGTGTGGGCACAGTGGAGTGGATTTAATGTCATCACTTTGCAAGGACATGTTTATGGTGCTGAGCTCTCGTAGTCACACCTTGTAAAAATTGCCCGTTCTTAGCCCAGCTGTCCTTTCCTCTCAAAGTGTCAGCCAGCCAGAGGAGATTAGAGGCCTCCACCTGGGATAATGGCCTAGTTTTCCCCCAGTTAATCTCCTAATTAGTTCCCAGGCTCACCCCCACCTCCCTTTCCCCACCCCTCCAGTAATCACTTTGCTAATGCCCTAGTTGTGCACTGAGCAGCATGAATTCTGATCATATAACCCTCCTGCCTTCCCAAAACAAGGAGCTACCCTCAAGTCAGGCTCCCCCAGGGATCTCTCACAATCCAACCATTCTCTAATACAAACTGTAGCTTTTGAGTCCTGCTTCAATTAAGGTCATTTTGAAAAATATGTTTAACTACTTGTGTGTGAGGCATCATACTGGGCAGAGACAAAAATGAAACAGAGCCTGTCCTGTTTACATTTTTCTGGGAATATGTGCCATGTACACAAATTAAGTATTGTTCAAGGGAAATTGAAGAGGGAGAAAACATAAATTACTGAAGCAATAGGGAGACCATCATGGAGGAATTGGCATTTTAGTTAATTTTTAAGACTAATATCAGAGGACTTGGGTTCAAATCTTCCATTTATTTCGATTCGAATCTTCCATTTACTACCGTGGGCAAGTTCTTTCTGAGTCTAATTTCCTCATCTAAAAAATGAGGGTCTTAGAGAGGTGACCACTGAGATAACTCCAGTTCCTAAGCACATGCTTCTCTGCCTAAAAAGGATTCTGGAAAGTAAAAGAGACCAGGTATAGGTTTGTGTAAATACTTGGAGGGGAAGATCCAATAGAAAAGTTTGACTGGAACATAGAAAGGGAATATTATGAAAGTCAGCTTGTTCAGGATCTGAAATGCCAGGCTCTATGTTTGTACTGGAGAGTCATGAAGATTTTTTAGCATGATCAGCCCGGTGCTTTAGGAAGATTACTTTCGTAGCAGTGTGGAAGGTGGATTAGACAGAATGGAAGAGAATGGAAGCAGGGAAACCAATTCGCTTATTACAGTAGAGAATAATATTATGATGAGAGTTTGAAGTGAGGTAGTGATAATAAGTAGAGAGTAATGGGATGGATATGAGAATTGCTTATGGAAGTTTATGAAATCTCCCAGGAAGGAGAGAGACAGACCGAGAGAAAAATAGAGAGAGAGAGACAGAAAGAAACATCCACACTAATAAGCCTATGAAGGAGCAGAAGAGGAAAAGAGCAGCATGATGGAAGCCAAAGAAGTGGAAAGTGTCCAGGAAGATGGTGGTTAGCCCTATCAAAAGGCAAAAAGAATGAAACTAAAAAAAGACCAGTTTACTGATGGTAGATCATTTTGGAGACAGCAGTTTTAATAGAATGATAGGGCTAAAACCTGATTGTGAAAGTTCAAGAAACATGTGTTGAGGATGTAGAAACAGCAAACGTAGAAGATTCTTTCTGTGAGTTTGTCAGTAAAAGGAAAGAGAATTTATACAACAACTTGAGGTGATGGTCAAGTAGAGGATTTTTAAGGATGGAAGGGACCTCGGCATGTTTCCTTAGTAGCAGGAGGAAAAAGCAGCAATAGCTACGGAGAGATTGGGAAGAAAGAGAATCAGTATGACTGATGTAGTAAGCTCCTGGACAGTCAATCAAGGAGGAATGCAAGTTTTGCCATGAGATTAGATAACATGGATTTGTGATGGATCAAGGCCATGTAGTATTGTGACTTTCTCCAGTGGAAATCAATATCTTGGTTGTCCAAGTGGAAAACGCAGGTGACAGAAGAAATCCAGAATTGTAAATTGGCAAGTGTGAGTGACCCAAAGGGACAAGGAAGTAAAGAATAAAGAAATGATCAACTCTAGGGTTAAGACTGTGAAGAAAGAAAAGTAAGACTAGAACGGGGTTGATGGATTAGGAGACTGGGGACTTAATTTCCTTCTCAGCCATGTAGCATCAGAACAGGCCAAAAAGTTGATAATCTGTGAAAAATTCTTGAATCCAAGAGCTCAGTAGAATCTGGTTAGGTTCAAGAATTTAGTAAATAATTCCTAATACTTATTGTTCTGGGACTAATACTGAGACCAGACTCTACTGAAATGACTTTAAGATACAGAGAAAAATGCTGAGAGTCACCAGAGTTTTTCTTCGCCTGCAGGAACTCGAAAGACTGGAGGTGGAACGGGTAGAGATGATTCGGCAGCATCTTTGCCAATATACACAGCTGCGGCATGAGACAGACATGTTCAACCAAAGTGTGAGTTCCTAACCTTTGGGTTTCTATCACCTGGTAAATAAGAGCATGTAACAGCAAGGATTGGGAGCACGATCAGTGCACTGAGGGCCCAAAGGAAGACCATGATCCAGTGAAAGAAGAATCAACTCAATTTTGTCAGAAGTCATTCTCTGCATATATAATGGGGAACTTGGAAATCACTTACACTTCTATAATAGTTTACAAAATAGAAAGCATATTTCTCACAGCCCAGTGAGGCACATAATATAAATATTGTCATCTTCATCTTAGAGATGAGAAAACAAGCCTAGAAAAAAGTGATTTTTTTGTGTGGTCTGTCACCTGAAAGGACTGAGAGCTTCTTTCTGACCACCAGCAAGCCTGTTGGGTATCACTTTAGAAACTCAAACTCCAGATTCGATACAGGACTGTGCTAATATGTCAGTCACCTGCCATTTTTCAGATGCCTAATAAGTGCCAGGGGGTATAATAAAAGGAAGAAAAAAATCCCTGCTCTCAAGGAGCTTACAGTCTAATAGGACTGGTCAGAAGAAAACTTTAATTCCATAGCTAGGCTGCAAACACAATTCACCCAACTCTGCAAGGACAATCAAGTCCCCAAAAATTTATTTAATATTTATATCATCTTCGGTGGGATTGGAAGACTGGAAAAATTGGGCCAACAAAAGGTTAGGATATTGGTGGACTTTGGACATGGACAGATTAGATGATCAATGTACTAATAGCTGGATAGCTACAGCTGACGGATACAGTTGTTAGTGTTTGGTTCAGTATCTAAGAAGAAATTAACAGCTGCTTTCATCCAGAGACATTTTAGGGTAAAGGGATCATTTCACATTGGTGGGCCCAACTACACCCTGTTAACACCAAAAGCCATATGGCTTTGCAGGAGGCAGCGAAGTAGGGGACTGTGATGAAGTATATAACATGGCTTACTGCCTAAAGAAAAGACAAACATGACCTTATTTTTTTTATATCATTTCCTAAAATCTTGGCATCGGCATTCATAGATTCACAGAATCACAAAAAGTTAGAGCTGGAAGGAACCTAATCCAATGCCCTCATTTCAAGGAAGAAACTGAAACCTAGAGAGGAAAAGTGACTTCCTGAGGTCACTAAGATAGGACTGGGGCAGAAAAGTCCTTCTAACTACTTTTCCAGTTTTTCTTTCCATTCCTCAAAATAGTATTTCCTTTGAAGCCTTAGAACATTTTATTAGGGAGCAACAGTTTTGAGGCAGAGCTGGTTCAGTGAATTTTAATAATAATTTGCATGTCTGTAACACCTAAAGTTTTACAAAGCATTTTCCCCCAAATACTCTATGAAGTAGGCAGCGTAGGTACTGAGGGGCAGCCAGGTGACACAGTGGTTAACAGTGCTGGACCTGGAAGATGAATCTTTCTGAGTTCAGATCTGGCCTTAGACACTTGTTAGCTGTGTGACCCTAGGTGAGTAACTTAACCTTTTTTGCCTCCATTTCCTCATCTGTAAAATGAAGTAGAGAAGGAAATGGTGCGCTGCTCCAGTATCTTTGCCAAGAAAACCCTAAATGGAGTCATGAAGAGTCAAACATGACTGAAAATGACTGCACAGCAACAAATATAGGTATAGTTCCTATTTTATAAGTGAGGAAACCAAGTCAGAGAAGGGAAGTGATTTGTTCAGTCACACAGTTAAAATACACTAGAACTGAGATCTGAGCCCCGCTCTCCTACCTCAAGCCCAGTACTCTTTTTACTACACCCGGCTCCCTAGATCCCTAGCCTCTACTCCTCATACCTGACCCCTAACTGTCCTTTCCTCTTTGTCTTCTTTAGACAGTAGAACCTGTGGATCAACTCCTGAGGAAAGTGGATCCTGCTAAAGATAGGGAGCTGTGGGTGAAAGAACACAAAACCGGGGATATCCGACCTGTGGATATGGAAATCTAGACTGAATGAGTCTTCCTTGAATGGGTTTATTGTTGGGGTTTTGGGATCCCATCAAGAGAAGAAGATCTTTCTTTGGGGCCCATGGTCATGCCAGGAAGGATTTGTGCTGCCATTCCACCCATTGTCCTGTTTGGCCAGGTAGTTGGAGTGTCTCCGTTCCCAACCCCAGACCCAGAAGCAGACACATACACTCCTGCCTTTATTGCCATCACTAACGCGCCCAACTCCCCATCCTGTGCTGTTCTGAGAGCAAACTGAAGATTTCACTTTCTGGAACATAGCAGTACTATGTTTATACTCATGTGACATACTCTGTATAACATGCTTGTGATTCTTGAGGGGTCACCAGGGCCCATTCCTCAGCAAGCCTAAAGGTTCCTCCTCTTCATGGAGTCTAATGACTCAGGGAGGTTGTCAACCTCTTTTCCAAAATGAACACCAAAATGAAGTGGGCTGGAGTGGAGGGAAGTACCCCTATAGTTAGAACATCCCTTCCATATTTATCCAAGTCCTTTGTTTGTGACCTTTCTGGTACTGGGAGCCCTTCCCATTGGCATCTTCTGTAACATTTCATTATAGCATCTTCCACTGGGGCCTAAGAGGGAATCCTGGAGAGAAGCACCTGTTTCTCTTATCACCAAACAGACCCTGCCCTTCTTTGAAAACTTAGAGTGATAATGGTGGAACTACCTCATTAAGCAAACTGGCCCCAGTTTTGAGCGTTCCCCTTTTTCCTTCCCATTTGCCACAAATGTTTTTGTTTTCTTTCTGCATGGACAGTGCTTTCTGATTCTTTGGACCTATGTCCTCATAATCTATTGTTCCAGGAAAATCAAGTCAATGATCCAAGCCAATTTAGTTTAGTTTTATTTTTTTTGATTACCCAGTCTTTCCATATGAAGTTTTTTGGAAGGCCTTAGTTTTCAGTATCTCGTAATTTGGGAGCAGATCTCAGGGGCAGGCTATGGATTACCTGCATCCTTCCCCCTCACACCATCATTTATGCTTACTCTTCTCAATCTAGTATTGGGAATCTCCTTACATCAAAGTGATTGAGCATTTCTAGGCATTGAGGTCCAGGATGTTGGGTTTAGGATGTGCTAATACAGATCCTTTATTTGGCTCCCTACCCTATTCAGTGCCCTTGGGTCACATTTGCCATCCTGTGCCATCTTACCAGGTACTACTTACAGTTTTCCAGCCTAGATCTCTGTCTGTGGGGAAAATCTCTTTGTTTCTCACCTGTGGAATTTGCCCAAACTCTACCAAATTCTTTAATAGAGGAAGGACATGACTCTCCCATTATGATTACCTGGTGATGATTCCAACTGTTCTGATGCTTCCCTTCTGTTTAGCTGCTTCTCCTTGGCACTATACAAACTTGGTTTTTTTCTCTTTTCAGTTGTTACTAATTTTTGACTTTCAGCTCCATGATCTAGTTCCCAACAAAACCAAATCCAAAAAGTCAGGGATTGACTGGAATGTTTTCGCCATTGCTACTTTCAGTACCTTAGAAGCCTTCTCCCTCATTTTTTGTTGTACATCCCTCCCACGCCAGCAGCCCTGAAAATTAGCCCCCCAGCATCCCTTTAAATCATGTCTGCATGAGTGCTATGATTTATGGGTGGGAGTGCACCCATTAAATCTTAATGCTCATATGTTGGACTTCATAGATTCTTTGAACTGAAAGAAACTTTAGTAATATCTAGTCTGTTCTGCTATAGGATTAAAGATCTGGAGCTTGAAAGAACTTTGGAAGCTATGTAGTCCAGTCCCCTCATTTCACAGAGAAAAAAACTGGGGCCCTGGGAGATTAAGTGGTTTACCCAGGCAGTAAGTGTACAATTCTTCTTTTCTATAAGGATGCTCTTCTGAAGCCTAAAGAAATTAAGAATCACATTTAGTAGCAGATGTAGGGCAATCTAAGGATTGCCTATATTTTCTCTCCCCTGCTTACATGTAAGTAGTACTTAAATGGTATCCACCCACCCCATACAAGGGCAGGAATATAAGATTTTGCTGGTAGCTTGTTTCTGGCTGCCATAGCATTTCATTCAGTGTCCTATGAATCCTCCTGCACAGCTCACATACACATGGGGTATCTCACTCCTCCTGCTGTCTTTGTTGCTGTTTGTTTGTTTGGTTTTCTTTTGGGGTTTTCTGAAAGATGGCTGAGCTCCTAAACTTAACGAGAAGGTCATCACTTTTTTTATTCTGGTTAAGATCCTAGGGAGGAAGTCAATTTTGGGAAACTGGCAATATCAATGAAGTCACAGTGGTCTGATGTTCTAATAAATGAGGGAGAATGGGTGATTACATCAAGACTACCAGTGATATGCAGCTACTGCTCATATGATTATAGTTTCTTGGTAGAAATCTTTTTTTTTCCTTGGTTTCTTCTTTTACAAAATAAAAGGTGGGTAGACTGGAGGAGTGGGGTTGAAGGAGACTGAGTGGATGAAGAGTCATCCTTGGCTGAATAGATATATGTTAACATATTTTTCAAGTGCTGAACTTGAGTAATACTGTTATTAACCCAGTTATTCCAGATCTATTTCAGTCTCTTTCATTCTAGCCTTTAGGGAACCTAAATTTTTTCTTTCTCTCAGTATGGGATTATTATACCTTTTCTTTCTTCCCGCTTCCTGTTGGCAAGGTACTGGCAGATCATTTGTGTACCAATACAGAGCCGGCTCTGCTCTGCTTCCTAAAAGAAAGCCACAAGAGCTTGTGATAGCAAAATCATATGGATTTAGATCTTGGCAGTTAAGCTCAACCATTCTGCAGACTAATAAAACAGCCATTCCCCCCAAAAAACAGCTTCGTTCACCAAGCCTCCAATTAATCATCGAAGTATTAGTGTCTACTTCAAAGCTGTGAATTACGGTTCACAGAAGGATGTCTTCAGTCAGGATGGGCAGGATAGATTTCTTGGAATTAGAGATCTTTTTATTTGTTAACTATTAAATTTTTTTTGATTTGGTTGAGTATAAGAGTCACAGGATGAACAGGCATGAATGGATTGCACATCCATACCACTGGAGCTATTTGATATATTTCATGTTTTTAAAAAATGACAATAAATCCCCAACAAAGCCACTGGCATTCAATGTGGATTGTCCTGTTGCCATAGCAACTGATTTTTCCCCCTTTGGAAGCAGACTAGCCCTACCTCCACTGATGACAAAAAAACTCTTATAACTCTCTTTTCCTAATTACTCATAATCAGGATTTCAGCATCCCAATATAAATTGACAGTGTAATTAAATGGGGAGAGAAGGGTGAATGGAAGGCTTTATTAATAACTGACTAATGCTTTATCCCCTTAGTTTTATCTATTGGGCCCTTGTCACAAGTAACCACTGCCTTGTTAGGGCTAAAAAATAAAACACTGATTGAATAATGAACTACTAAATTTGTGGATTTATTTTGTTCACACTTATATTTTGAAAAATAATTGCTTTTTAAAATTAAGATCAAATGCCCAATTAGTGGTGTCAGCAAGTGAAAGTACTGGCTGAGCCTGAGTTCACTGGAACTTGGAAATCCAAGCTGTGAAATTCAAATATTTGCATTTTCCCCTGGCCTCTGTGAGCCGTAAGGAATGAGACACTTTATTCTCCAACAAGTGGATAGTCTTTAATAATGTAAATAGGATTCTAGTTAATTAATTTGCACAATTAAGTGCTTTAAGAGTTATTTTAACTTGCTCTAACCATCAGTTAAGAAAGCTAAAATCACTACACCTGGTGTCAGTCATTCCTCTTCCATATTTCTGCTTCAAGGAAGGAAAACGTCCTATCTAGTTTCTTAAAGGGATGATTTGCATTGGAAAGTGGCTTCTGGTCCTCTACTTTCTGCTCATTTTTACAGATATTTCTAGTCTACCTAGTCTGGATGTAAATATTCTTCATCATCATATACAGTAGTACCCATGAGCTACATTTTATTCTTGAACTTCCATCTCTAGTGTTAAGGGAGAAATATCTCCTCTTGTGGTGAGTAATTGGTGCAAAATATCTATTTACCACAGTGCAGAAACTGTAGAGGCAAAACCCTAGATTTTGTCATTATTCTTGAACATAGGTTCAGGCCTCGGAGAAAATCTGAATAATCGTGAGTATTTTAGACGGACAGAGAGGTAATGATTGCACATATTGCAGTCTTGTGTTCCTCTTAGTTCATAAAAGTTAAAATGAAGATAGGTCCATAATTCCTTCAATCGCATTAAAAATTGAACAAATTTGCACATCCTGGTAAGAAGCAAACTTCATCAAAGAATAGGTAAATTAAGTCAGGTTACACATGAACTACATTTAGAGGATTCACAAATAGGCTAATAGAGGACGAGGAGGATTTATATGTTGCTGGGAGTAAGGGACAGTTGAGATCCTGCCTCAGACTTCTTATCTATGGAATACTTAAGACTCTAAGGAAATTATCACATCCTACAGGAAAGGTTTCAATCACATGAGGTTAATATTAGAATAGACTTCTAGTTAATCAAAATTTGTAGGAAGAATGCCACTTAGTCTCAAATAATAAAAGGAAATCAAAAATTCCTAAAACACTGATTTACCCAAAAGCAGTTGTTTTTTTTTCATGTATTTCAGGTACTTCATGTGTTTCTACCTGTGCTATAATGTTTGGGTCTCTATATTTATGTCACATAACTATCACTGAAGGACATTTAGTGAACACCAAAGGTAGCATGGTTAGCAGGAAGAGCATTGGACTGAAATCAGAAGGCCTGAATTCTGGTCCAACCACTCCTTAAAAACAGCTGAGTGACTGAGTAAGTCCCTTCATCTCTGTGAGCCCTAAGGCCTTCAGCTACATAAGAGATTTGAACCCAGTCAGACTTTCTCCTTATTGCACTATTTCCAGTTTTGTGTAAATTACTTTACACCTGACCAAATCATGCCTGGGATCCTTCACCTTATCCCAGACCTGACACAGTCTTCATAAAGTTCCCAGATAACTCTTAGGAAAGGAAATCCATTTCTTCTTAGGATTTGAATAATGAGCCCATAGTGCTATCAGGATAGAGTAAACACTTTTAACAGGACCCACCCCAATGGCCTAGCTTAGGTCTTTACCCACTGTGTCTCTTAGCCTTCTGTGACGTGCAAGAAAAGTTAACAGTCTCCAGACCTAAATCTCTGAAGAGGTGGAGAAATCAGATGGCTTACAGTCATTTGCACTCAGCCACACACCACTCCATCCATAATTCATGTAGATAATTCTCTGTGCTTCAGGATTTTTCAATAGCTATCCTTGCCTGTACATTACGCAAAAATGATTGGCATAAACCTATCCCCTTACAGATATTCTGTCCTCTACTCCATGTTCATCTGTATCATACTTTCAGGCCTTCATGAAAAGTGATCTCTGGAAGAGAGCCTGGAACATCTCCACAAGACGTTAGGTATCCTCAGAATCAGGAAGAACAGTGTACAGGGCAGGGGAGTCAAGTGGGTCTTGGATTGGAATTTGGGAGCCTTTTCCACAAGATTGCCCTCTGGTTTAATTTCTCCCAGGTTCATTGTGTCCTCCCTCTATATACACATCTGTAGTGTGTATGTAGAATATGTATTAAAGGACAAATAATTCAGATAATGGAACCAAAGCATTCTTTAGGTTTTGGAACTTGGAACAGTCTGACTTTTCAGGAGTTTCTTTCAGAAGCTGTTTCTTGGAGGGATAGTCAGGATAGCCTAAAATCTTTCTCTTACTTACCTGTCATGTAATAAAGGGTGTTGAGTTATTCCCCTAAACACTTTCAGTTCAAGGGATCCTTCTGTCATTACCAGGATTGTGAAATGAGGAATTCAGGGATTTATGAGTGCTTCTAAATTGGTTGGAGATTGAGGAGTGAGACACCTAAGCATGCTTTGGTGAAAGATGGCCTACCCTAGAGGTCTGTGGATCTTGAATTTTGGTCAATCTCTTCTGATAGTTTACTATATTATATTGGGGCAAGTAGTTTCACCTAATCCAGCACACTAAAGCATTTGGAGGGAACCATCTGAGCCTTGTCTGGAAGTCTTACATCTTCGCATGGTTTAATTTAGTTTTGTCTTACAATAGATACCCCCACCCCACCCCTCACCCCCACCCCAGTTTCTGATATCTATTGATGCCAAGAATCCTTTATCTAACGCTAGTGGTTTTGTCTGTTAAATGAGTGCAGATTGGTGACCTCTGGGCCCTTCCTTAGAATTCTATGGAATTCTCTTTCCCTCCAACTCATCACCACCACCATCACTCCCCTTCTTTAGGATCCTGAGGGAAAATTCTGCTGCAGACACTAGTGGGGAGCAAGAAATTGAAATAAGGGAAGTGAGTAAAGTGAGTATTTACAGCTGCTGGCAGGAGGCAGTGTTACCAGGGTGCAACCCTTTCCTTTTTTCCAGTGATTCTATACCTTCCTCCCCTCAGGATCAATGCAGGATGGGGAGGCAGTCATCTCGGAGACATGAGCATACTGCCTTGCAGTATCAAAGTGGAATTTTCTAACAAAATAAACCTGCTTGTTTGGTCTGTTTTCTGTAACTTTTGCTAAATACTTTATACGTTTTTAAAGTTAAAAAGCTGTGTCTCCTGCCAGCATTACTCATTCTGGTATGAATGTGTTTACTTCACATTCTATATCTTTCCATCCTCTTTGGCTTCATAGATTGGTAAATATAATTGATGTAATATAATTTATAAGTAACACTGTTGCAACTCTGATCTCTTTGGAACCTGTAACCCGTTTTTCTTCCCATAATGCCATTAGTGTGTATTAAGGCTGAAGAATTAAATGTTTAAAGGGTTTTAATTCTGATTTGTTATATATAATTGTTCTGTATTATTATAAAGCATTTTCATGAACTTAAACTCTATTTCTTTATATTTTTCTGCAAGTCGGTGTGTACACTTCAGATGCTTAGAGTCATTCCATGTAAAATAAACTGTACAGAGACACATATCCCAGTTGTGGGGTTGTTTTTTTAGGGCCCTTTCTCCTGTCTCCCCAACTTGGCAGTCATTTTGCTCCAATACATCTCACCAAGGGATTTGAAGGGCAACCGAGCTAAATGCCAAGTTCCACCAATACAAGGGGTCATCCAATCCTGATGTCTTGTAGTCTGAGTCCCCTCCATATGAACTTCAGTTCTCTCTCACCTCCCATGTGGGTCACTCTTTTCTACTAGCTTCCTTCCTCAACTCTCCCCTTTAAGTCTCCTGGCCTCTTTATTTCCTATTCTACTCTTCCTGCCTCTTCAATTCATTCAGTTTATTAAGTGCCTACTACTATGTGCAAGGTATAACAAGGCAATGTGGTACAATGAATAAGAGCAGGTCTCAGTGTCAGGAAGGCCAGAACTTGAATTCTACAAACCAGTGGTGTGACCCTGGGCAAGTCACTTAACCCTTCAGTGCCCCATACAATTTTTTAAACCTAACGAATTTCACAGCAGCAGCCCATCTGCATTAGTCGAGGGGGTTCCTCACAGGGAATTCTTTATGTCAATGAAACTACTGATCCAATAATAAGTAGTAATAATACACAAGGGACTCTGCTTGGCAGAGAAGGCTCTTTCAGAGGCCTCCTATGTCAGTCTCCAGATTTCTCATGTCCTTTGCCTAAGGAGCCTTATTAATTGGTTCTTTGCCTTGTCTCCTGATCTACATACACTCCTGGGTAGAAATGGAGAAAGAAAAGGGTAAAGTAAGCCATTCAGATCAAAGGGTATGTCTGACTAATAATCAGAGCTGAAGGCAGATGTGTGCTGCAGCTAGACCACACCAGAAAGATCTGGATTTTTACTGCATGGAGGCCAGAAGGAGACTCAAGTGGTTATTTCCTGGGCAGAGTAATCTCAGAAGTTGAAATGATCTTGGGGTTTTGAGGAGAGTTTATGGTCCAAGCACAGACTTAACAAATACATTCATAATACATCATTTTCAACAACTTGTTTGCATAAGAAACATAAACTTTCCCTTGCATAGAAGATGTTTATTCAGGTTTTCAAATAAACTTCTAGGTCATGACTCCCAGCAGCATCAACACAGCTGTCTGTATATGTATTCCTACTATAGCTCAGTTCCCTCTGAACATATATCAATCACAGCAGAAGATTAGAACCCAACAAATTCTGACTGGGCCACATATCACTACAGATTCCAACCCTACAAGCCTTCACTCTCATCCTTTCCCTCTTTCCTGTGGTAAGGCTGAATGGTCAGGAAACTCTGGTTTACTGACTATGCTCTGGTCCTTCCCAACCCTCCACATCTTTCCTTCTGCTTTTACCTTGACCTTGATTTCATCTTCCAGTGTCTTGGCTTCATTCTTCAACCTCAGCATTAGCTTAGAATCCATACTCACCTTCTACTGATTTGTCACAGATCTTTTGACTTGTTTCCACCAGTCAGACAAGAAAAGTTCTGGGATGAGGGTGGAAATGATGGAAATCTGGAAATGGGTGTGCCCACAACTGGAAGAGAGACCAGCCCTGCAACCTCCCTGAATCGTTCTGGGACACTAACCCCAAGTTAGAGAAAAAATTAAGACTTTTCTTGCCCTGGGGCTGATGGCTAAAAGAGAGAACCTTAAAAAAAATTAAATAAAATTCTCACAGTCCGAGACAGAGTCCAAGAATCAAGAAATATTAGAATTAGAAGGAACCTTAGAAATTATCTAGTTCAACCCCTTCATTTTGAGGAGGAAACTGAGGTCCAGAGATTTTTAAATAGCATGCCCAAAGTCATACAGGTAAGTAACTAATATGCTTTAGTATTGAGATTCCTAACAACTCTGAAATTGGAAGATTCTGTAAATAGTGAAACTAGGATTTGAATTAGACCCTCAAATTCAGCCTTCTTTCCACCATACCATAATGGGGGTTTGTTCAAGTTCATACACCAGTAAACAGCAGAACCAGACTTTTAATGGAGCTCTTCCAATGTTAAGTACCATGTTCTTCCCACTATACTATGAAGTCTTCTGTTTTCTCAGTCACCTCCTCTCTAAACTCCTGATCAGAGCAAGGGGAAGTTTCAGGACAACTGTGTTCTTGCTGGAAAGAACATTACACTCAGTGAAATACTACTTTGATCTCTTTTGCTCATTTGGTCTCTGGAGTTCTAATATCCTAGAATTCTTAAAATGAGATTGGGGAACTACCATCAAGATTACACAGGACTTTGCAGCTGCAACATTAAAGTATCAGAGGTCATGGAATATGATATTTGAGCAGCAAAGGAACTAGGAATACAACCCAGAACCATCTGTCTGGCAAAATTAAGCATACTTCAAGAGTTATTCGATGAAATAGAAGGATTTCAGTCTTTTATAAGGAGAAGACCAGATTTGAACAAAACATTTGATCTCCAATATCATGACCCAAGAGAAGCCTATAAAGATAAAAAAGGGGAAAAAAAACATAAAAGATTCAATGGACCTGAACTGTTTACATCCCTACATAGGAAGATAATACTTTTAATTCTTAAAAATTGCACAGCTAGAAGGAATGAATATACATAGAGAAAAGGTACAAGTATAAGGTGAATTTGATTAAAATTAAGGGGTGAGAAAGAGAACACTGGAAACAACAGGAAGAGAGATGTAGAATGGGGTAAATTATTTCACATGAGGAGGCACAAAAAAACTACTACACTAGAGGGAAAGATGGGTGGGATGAGCATTGGGCATCACATGAACCTTACGCTAAGCACAATCAGTTGAATATAGAAATCCATCTTACCCAACAGGAAAGTAGGAAGGGAGGATGTTAAATAAAGGGGGGTGTGGGAACTAGCAGAAGAGAGGGCAGATGGGAGAGGATGTAGACATAAGCAATACACTATCAAGGAAGGAAGGAATGAAAGCAGAAGATAAATAGGATGGAAGGAAATCTACAGTTAGCAATTATAACTGAATGTGAATGGGATGAATTCTCCCATAAAACAGAAGCAGATAGAAGAGCGGATCAAAAACCAGAATCCTACAGTATGTTGTTTACCAAAAATACACTTGAAGCAGAGAGATACAGAATAAAGGTAAGGGGCTGGAACAGAATCTATTTACAATCATCTGTAGTGAAAAAAACAGGGATAGCAATCCTGATCTCAGACAAAGCAAAAGCAAAAATACACCTAACCAAAAGAGATAAGGAAGGAAAGCACATCTTGCTAAAAGGTACCACAGACAATGAAGTAATATCAAACTAAACATATGCCAAGTGGCATAGCATCCAGAATCTTAAAAGAGAAGTTAAATGAATTACAGGTTCATAACCAAACAAGATAAAGAGAGGTTTACAAAATGTAAAATGGATCATTGTGATTATATTAAATTAAAAAACTTTTGCACAAGCAAAATCAATGTAACCAAGATTAGAATGAAAGTAGAAAGCTGGGAAAGGAAACAAGTTAAGAGCAAGTGATAAAGGCCTCGTTTCTCAAATATATAGAGAACTGAATCAAGTTTATAAGAATATAAGCCATTCCCCAACTGATAAATGGTCAAAGGATATGAATATTCAGTTTTCAGATGAAAAAAAATCAAGGCTGTCTATAGGCATGTGCAGAAGTGCTCTAAATCACTTTTTATTGGAGAAATGCAAATTAAAACAACTTTGAGGTGTCATCTCACATCTACCAGAATGACTAATATGGCAAAAAAGGAAAATGATAAATGTTGGAGAGGATGTGGGAAAATTGGGACACATACACTGTTGGTGGAGTTGTGAACAGATCCAACCATTCTGGAGAACAATTTGGAACTATGCCCAAAGGGCAACCAAACTATTCATTCTTTTTGGTCTGATGATACCAATACTAGGATTGTATCCCAAAGAAATCATAAAAAGGGAAAAGGACCTACAGGAGCAAAATATTTATAGCAGCCCTTTTTATGGTGGCAAAATATTAGAAATTGAAGGGATTCCCATCAAGTGGGGAATGGCTGAACAAGTTGTGGTATATGAATGTAATAGAATACTATTGTACAATAAGAAATGATGAAAAGGCAGATTGCAGAAAAACCTGGAAAGATTTGTACAAACTAATGCAAAGTGAAACAAGCAGAATCAGGAAAACATTGTATATAGCACAGTTGATAGAGCACCAACCTTGAAGTCAAGAGGACCTAGGGGCAACTGGGTGGTGCAGTGGATAGAGCACCAGTGCAGGAGTCAGGAGGACCTGAGTTCAAATCTTACCTCAGACACTTGACACTCACTAACTGTGTGACCTTTGGCAAGTCACTTAACTCCAATTGCCTCATCCAGAGTCATCTCCAGTCATCCTGATGAATATCTGGACACTGGATTCAGATGACTGTGGAGGAGAAGTGAGGCTGGTGACCTGCACAGCCCTCCCTCACTCAAAACAAAGTCAAGTGCAAGTCATGTCATTATTTCTCTGATGGCATGGTCTTCTATGGCAATGAAGGACAATCACACAGGAGGACCTGAATTCAAATTTGGCCTCAGAAACCTGATGTAAGCTGTGTGACAGGCAACCCTAATTGCCCCACCAAAAAATAAATATGGATGTGTGTATGTATATATGTCTGTATGTATACATATATTTATCATGCCTGCACAAAGGTATTAGGCCTCTTAATTGCTTCTTATTTCACATTATTTTTTTTTGTTCTTTTGTTTTTGTTTTTTAATTTCCTGGTTTCTCATAAAATCATTAGCTTCCATCTGCTCCATTTTAATTTTTAAAGAACTATTTTCTTCAGTGAGCTTTTGAACCTCTTTTTCCACTTGGCTAACTCTGCTTTTTAAAATATTCTTCTCCTCATTGGCTTTTTGGACCTCTTTTGCCAGTTGAGTTAGCCTATTTTTGTAGGTGTTATTTTCTTCAGCATTTTTGGGGTCTCCTTTAGCAAGCTGTTGACTTACTTGTCATGATTTTTTTTGCATCACTCTCATTTCTCTTCCCAGTTTTCCTCCACCTCTCTTACTTGATTTTCAAGATCCTTTTTTGAGCTCTTCCATGGCCTGAGACCATTGCATATTTATTTTTGGAGGGCTTGGATGCAGAAGCCTTGAAACTTCCTCCAATATTATGCTTTGCTCTTCCTCATCCGAAAGGATTGGAGAAAATACCTGTTCAGCAAGAAAGTAACCTTCTATAGTCTTATTTTTTCTCCCCTTTTTTGGGCATTTTCCTAGTTAGTTTCTTGAATTTTGAGTCCTTTGTCAAGAGGAGAATATATTCTGGGTACCTGTGAGTTCTCAGTTCCTCCAAGGTGGCACAGTCAAAAGAGAGGAGTTTATTCCTCTCCTGGCTTATACACTGGTATGGGAGCAACCAAAAACTTTTCTGTCCAGAATCTACAATTGGAATTCCCTTACCACAACCACCTCCAGCTCCACCACCAGTCCTCCTCTTCACCCCAGAGTGTAGCTCAGGGCTGAAAATCAGATCAGTGGCTCAATTTCCCCTCTAGGCGGAGGGTGCCAAAAATGGCAGCTGCCCCTGCAGTGCCTGCTGGCAGAGGTCCAGACCCTGCTCCCCTCTCCTGGTTAGAGAAGCCCTTGCACTGACCTGTGAAGCTGTCTGTGGTGTTTGTGGGTTCAGCAATCTGGGAACTACTCCCAGTGGCACCCTGAAACCTGTTCTGAGTCCTGTCTCTGCTGCTCCAGCACCAGGCTGTTCTGCCCGCCACACTCTAGGCTTTAATTGCTTCTTCTTAAAAGACCAGTGAACCCTATTAGCTCTGTCTGAGAACAGCCTTGGGACCTGAGGATGACCTGAGCTATAGTTACATCCTCTATATTTTTTGCAGGCTGCCCAAAATCCTTGTGTGGGCCATAAGTGTATATGACTCAGCTCTTCTCAGCAGCACAATGCTCCAATCTTTTGTACTTACAAAGAATTCATGAAGGAAAATGCTATCCACATTCAGATAAAGAACTGATGGACTCTGAATGCAGATTGAAGCATATATATTTTACAACTGTGACTAATATGGAAATGTTTTACATGATAGCAAATGTATAACCTATATCAAATTGCCTACCATTTTAAGAAGAGAGGAAGGGAGACAAGGAGAAAAATTTGGAACTCAAAATCTTGTAAAAATGAACGCTAAAAATCGTTTTGACATATGATTGGGGAAAAAATAAAATGCTATCAAGAAAAAAAATATCAAGGTTGGGCCAAGTTTTGCTTTAAATTCTATAATCCTGTGACCCTTTTCCCCACTTCTCCTCCCCAGGGCAAAGTTGTGATCCTAGAGACAACTGGAAGTTTTCAAGAGGCAGAATTATTTTTTAGTTAAAGGTTAGACAGACTAGATCACCTCTGAAGTCCCTTCCAATGATCCAGTTCTGTGAGTATAGTTGCCACCAGATGGTGATTTATTCCAGTAAGAAGTTCAAGTGTGTGCTAATAGGGGGACACAACACATATATAGGGAAAGTTCAGCTGCAAGATTAATGGAAAGGTCAAGTGGTCTTCAGGATGCAGCCACCAAGCAGGTGGCAATGTACTTTCTTTAGTATCATCTCTTTTGATGAAATCATATTTTTTTCTGATGTTGGATAATTTAAAAATACCAAAGATTTTGGAGTAAAACTAAATCATTTTTGACCCTTCAGTAACTGTGACTGCTGAAGAGGTAAGGCTACAGCACCTATGGAGACAGATGTCTGGTAGGATCTCTACAAGGATTGCTCTCCTGGAGATGGTGGAATTCCCTAGGGAATGGCTTGGGGTCATTATTACCCCTAGACACTTGGATATAAAGTAATTGATTATCTTTATTGCGGTCTTGATGAATATAGAAGTCAAGGTGATAGACCCTATATTGGTCTGCCGAGGACACACCAACAGAGCCTTCCTTTCTCCATTGCAACAATTTAGAGAATCACAAAGAGCTTCTTGGGCCCTAAAATTCAGACATACAAAGTCATATGGTGCCTGTAAAGGTACTAGCTGAAGCCTTGGGATCATCTACCCCATCTGTCTGCATAGCACTCCCAACTCAGCTCAGTGAATCAACTTCTGACACTGCTGCAAAGGGCTTGAGCCTTTAATGGAATTGAAGGCTTTGGGCTGTGGTTACACAAACCTGGGGGCAATTAACCATTTGATCGAGGTCCACAGGACTTTGGTAAGATAATGATTAAGATTGAAAGTCCCATGAAAAATAATCTTCCCCATTTTAGCACAGAGGCAAAATTCCAAATAAATAGTCCATTATCCCTGTGACTCACACATGCCTGTCAAAGGGTCAATGAACAGGCATCTCCCTCCTCCATCAGTTCCTGATGAATAGATGTTGCATTGTCACAGAATTTCTATGTGTTTTGAGTTTTACCTTTAACAGAAAATGGAAGCAATGTTAGACTTTGTGCTCCCTGTTCTTACAAATTAAGATGTTTTCAGTCTCCTCCACAATCTATTCTCCACATATCTATCAAAATGATTTTCTAAGGCACAGGTCCAATCCTCTATGTCATTCCCCTGCTTAATAAACTGGTGGTTCCCTGTTACTTCTAGGATTTAGTTCAAATTCCTGTTTGACACTTAAAAGATTTTCACAACCTGTCTTTCCATCCTTACACATTACTCTGCCTCATACACTCTTGGATTCAGCCTAATGGCCTTCTTGCTGTTCTTCATAGGGCGCTCAATTTCTCCAGTCTCTGACTTTGCACAGGCTTTCTCCCCTGACTTTAATGCACTCCCTACTGACCTCTGATTTTTTTTAGAATTCCTGGTTTTCTTCAAAGTTTAGCTTAAACTTCACTTATTACAGGAGACTTTTCCTCATCTCCCCAAATGCTAGTGCTTTCACTGCCCACAAAAAACACCTTGTATTTTGTATGTATATATGTAGTTTTTATATATACAGCTCCCCCCACCCCTTTAGAAAATTAACTATTGAAAAATACTAGAGAGGAAACTTTTAAGAAAAGATAATTTCCACTCACTTCAATGGCACAATTTTTCCTGTGCCCCCAAATTAACACATTCAATATTCATTGATAATCAATGTCTATGTAATTGAATCTTTAAAAAAAGAAGTCTTAATAGAACAGTGAAGACCCCACCACCAAAGAAAAACAACAGTGCAAATGATATCACTCACCAAGAATGGTAATATCATACAATATGTGGAAGGACAAGAACAAGAGAGGAAGATTTAGGTGAGAGTCACTTCAGCACTTTTTTCATTTTAGGGGGCCTGATGCATGAAATTGCTAAGACTATAAAATAGTAAATCATCACTACTCTGGAGGAACTTAACACAGCAGGCACCAGCCAGATAGTTTCAAAAGTGACTTCACAGTGACTTTTAGTTTGCGGAGCTAAATTTTTCTGGCAGTCAAAATGGAAATCAGTCCTCACAAAAGCAAAGAAAGCCTGGTTATCTGAAGCAGGGATATTAAATGAAAATCTTCCATATGAAGTCAGATTCTCACATCCCCAGTGGGTATATCTCAGGGTATGGCTGTATTTATGTGTGCACATATTGTTTCTTCCCATAGAGTGCTTCTGTGGGCAGTCGTTATTTACTGTTGTTTTTTTCTTTGTCTTTACAATCCCAGCACATAGTAGGTGTTTGATAATTTATTGATTTCTTGACTAATAAGATTGATCAATAAGACTGTTACTGGGCATAGTGGGAAAAACCAGTAATAAATACCTGCAACTAGGGAGGTTAAAACTGGTGGATCACTTAATCTTCGGAGCTCTGAGCTGGAATATAGCTCAAGTCAGCTGATAGAGTCTCATCACTCAGGCCGATTCCAATATGGTGAGCCTCTACAAGTGAGGCAGCCATCAGGTTGCCTCGAAGGAAGGGGAAGAACTGGCCAGGAATGAAGCAGGTTAAAGCTTTAGAGGGGATCGATCAGCAGTGGAGTCAGCCATGAGTGACCACTATACTTCCAACGTGGACAGCATAAAGAGATCCACGCTCACAAAAACAATCTAGACAACATTGTGACCCTTGAGGGACCCCAGCCTCTACTTTGCCCTATTTTCTTCTTTTCTCACACCAGAGGTATTTTGAATTCTCATTCTGTATCCCTTCTTGCCTCATCTCTGACCCTATCCCTGTGCTGGCTAAAAAGTGACTAAATAAATAGTTTCATTTCATTGTAAAACCTCTTTTAGGGACATTACATATTTCATCAAAGATGAAGAACTTTTTGAAAAGAATTTTGAGCAGCATTCAGCAAGGATGTGTATGTGGAAGGTGATGCCAGATGGCCCACTGTAGGGCCTCAAATTAACTCTCTACTTCTGCCCACTGTGGGGCAGGAGAATCTGGGTCCTAGTTTGACTTTGCCTTTCTAAGTGTGACCTTGGGAAAGTGTCTTTTCCTCTTTGGCCCTCAATTTCCTCAAAAATAAAATGAAGTGGATTGGAACAAGTGACCTGCAGCTCTGATCGCACCTGATTTTAAGAATGGCCATGGAGCATAGCATGTGTGGGAAACTTATTTGCTCCATTAATGATGAATTTGTAGAGGGAGTATATGGATATAAAAGAATCAGAGGTAAGTGTATATTAGGGTCTTGAAGAGCCTGGAAAAGGAACAAGGAAAGAAGAAAGTTAAGAGGAAATGAAATGATATGAGCAGGGGACTATGAGAGTCCTTGAAAGAAATATAAAGTTTAGGTAAGATACACTTCATGCCCTCATGGACCCTCAAGGATAATATGGGGATGCCACCAGAACATCAAATGGTAAATGTAAAAGGGATGCATGTTTTCTAGATATTGACCAATAAAGGAAACTCATTTGGCAAAGCTTCACTAAAAGCTCTTTTTCTTTTCTTAAAATAAGAATTAATCTTGATATTCTGAGCTCCTAAGATCATGATAGGAGGGAGAGGGCTCAGAGGACACCATTTCTAAGCCAGAAGAGTTCGCAGTACCTCCTATTAGTACATGGGGTAGAGAAGTGGCTATCAGATTAGTAATGACCACAAATCCTTCTAATCCGCCACAGGCTTTGTCTTAGTTTGAAAACCCTGAACCTTATGTTGAGTCAGCCTCAGTTCAGAGAGAGGAGGCCAGCTGCCACTTAGCATTTACTGCTTGTCTGGTAGCCAACCTCACTCACCCATGGGAAACAGCAAAAGTGGCTCCCTATCCAAAGATATCTTAGAAGAGCTGCAGCTAAATACCAAATACAAAGAGGAGGAACTATGTGCCTGGTACCAGTCCTTCCTGAAGGAGTGCCCCAGTGGCAAGATAACCAGACAGGAGTTTGAGAGCATCTACTCCAAATTTTTCCCAGATGCAGATCCGAAGGCCTATGCCCAGCATGTATTCCGCAGCTTCGATGCAAACAATGATGGGACGCTGGACTTTAAGGAATATATCGTTGCGCTCCACATGACCACAGCTGGCAAAACCCAACAGAAACTGGAGTGGGCGTTTTCCCTCTACGACATAGATGGCAATGGTGCCATCAGCAAAAATGAAGTGCTTGAGATCGTCATGGTATAGTCTATCTTCTCTCCCATCATTGGTTGGCTGGGACCCAATGGAGCCAATGACATAGAATCACAGAACTTTTACCTTATGGAGCCAGAGCTGGCAGGGACCTTAAAGGTCATCCAGTCCCTCCTTTTACAGAGGAGGAAATAAGGTTAGAAAGGAAAAGGGACTTGGCCAGAGCTAGTTAGTTGCAGAGCAGGGTCTAAGAACTGAATTTCCTTATTTCCAGGCCAGCGTTTTCTCATTGCACCCATATCCTTGATCAAGGATAGCTTAGGCAAGGTCTGGGTGGGTTTGTTTGATAGATGCATGCTTTTTTCTTTGTGACCATCATGAATTGATTTAAATGTTATTCTTCATGCTTGTTTCCCAAACTACTTTAGCCTCAGAACTATTTTGAATTAGATATATTAAAGGAAGTCATGAATGTTAATCTAGGATACCAGAGGGTTTGAAATACTCCTGAGGATGAAGGGTAAAATCAAAGAAGAGAAAATTAAGCCTTCTTCCAGCACCCCAAGCCGCTGTTGTTCAGTTGTTTCAGTCATGTCCAACAATCTTAGTGATCTCATTTTTGAGGTTTTCTTGGCAAATACATGGGAGTGGTTGGTCATTTCCTTCTTCAGCTTGTTTACAGATGAGAAAACTGAGGCAAACAAGGTTAAGTGACTTGCGCAGGGTTCCATAGCTAATTAAGTGTCTGAGGCCAGATTTGAACTCAGGAAGATGAATCTTCCTTACCTCAGGCCTGGCACTCTATCCATTGTGCTACCTAGCTGCCTGATCCTTGCTATCATAAATAATTTTGCCAAATATACTTTCATATTTAGTATTTTAGAGGGAAAAGTAATGCCAGGAGATAAACTTTCTCATTGACATCTATTCACATAGCATGCAGAACACAGAAAGAGGGCATTTCTAATGTATTAAACACAATCATGCTGTAGGTATTTTTCCTATGGTTTTTTGAGAAAATGTTCCTGATGCAGTGGAATAATTTTCTAGTATTTGGATACTTTTTCTTCAAAATTGCAAATATGACAAACTCAAATTATATAACACACAATAAGATTTAAATAGATACCATGTCTGAAATGCATAAAACAGCAAACACTAAGATAGGCAGCTCAGATTCTAGTCTCAGCTCTCCTACTTAAAAACCAGCAGGGTGACTTTGGTCAGGTCAATTGTAGGGGAGTGAGGATTGGACAAGAGTTGAACTGATGACTTTCAGAAGTTCCTTTCAGCTCTGATGTTGTACGTAGACATCAAAGACAGTCATTTATATCGATAGTGTTTGTAGACTCCTGTAGCATTTATATTTCCCATTTTTTAGCTTCTTTGAAGTTTTGCATTGTCTTTTAATTTTTTCTTCCTTAGTTTCCTCTTCTATGAAATAAGAGGGCTAAACTAGATGACCTTTAAGGTCCCTTTTAGGCCTAAACCTTTGCTCCTAGGATCTCCCCTCCCCTCTCTTTCTCCCTAGTGACTGGCCTTTTACAAAGGTTTTTGCACTCCAATCCTATTCTTATTATGAAGGAAAATGTGGATTTGAGGGGGAGAGCAAGGAGTGATCATTTTTTTTAAGTAAATAGTATTTAATTTTTTCCAACTACATATAAAGACAGTTTTTCAGCATTCATTTTTCATAATATTTTGAGTTTCGAATTTTTCTTTCCTTCTCTCTTCTCCCCCTTCTCCAAGAAGGCAAGCAATCTAATGTAGGTTATATATGTGCTAATTATTTGTTTTAAGATTGTACATGCTTCTATATACATTTCTTTACATTTTTTAAAGCATGAGCTAGAAAATCATGAATAAACATGAATATTTCCATAGACAAAGTCTATATACATTTTTCAACTGGATATTCATTTGCGAAATTCTTTTACTATGCACAGAATGCTCTTCATGAGCATTCTCATGAATGGAACATGTTCACAGGATCACTATAGGCTGGAATGGCTGTGATGGATTTGTGTCATCCTTGAGGAAACATAGAGAGGGTCACATTTTTATATTGACTGTGAGAAAGGGACCAAAGATAGTCTTTGTTGATTTTTTAGGCAGATATCAGCAGCATCCTCTAGAAATGCCTATAGGGAGTTAGTCCTTATTAGGGTTAGAGGTTTTTCAAGGAGATATAGGGGCTCACTGGGGCAAGGGAAGAAAGGTGGAAGGAGATAAGGAAGGGCTAGGATGGTAGGTAGAAAGTGTGGAGTTACATTTTAAGTTATAGGATAATAGAAATTACTAATAGTACACTAGCAAGAGTGTTGGCCAGAACTAGATATTGGAATAACTTTGTTCTGGTCTTACCTCTGACACTAACTCATTGTGTAACTTTAGGTATGCAACTTGCATCCCCAATCTGGGCCTCAGTTTCCTGCTGTGGAAATAAAGATCCCTCTGTTCCCACTATCTATCGTGCTATAGTTCTATGATTTTAAGATGGAATTGGGACCTGAGAAAAACTGGGATATTATCCAAAATTCAAATCTCTTCTCTTGGAGAATCTCTACTCATTTCGTTTTGCAGGATCCCTACCTCTTCAAGTCAGATAGAGAAGGATATAGAGGACCTGGGTATTGAAGACACCAAGAGACTTGTGCCTTTGTATTTCACTCTGTCCCTGTCCTCCCAAGTTGTCCAATCAAAGACATTCTGATTGTTCTTTATTTCCCACACAGGAAATACTAGGATACTTATTGGACCTAAGGGAAGACAAGTCCAATTCTCTCATCTTTCTTGAGTTCAGGAAAGGATTTATCAATTTTACAGTTTCTCTAGATATAGAGTTGGTATTGCTAACTTCATTGGCAGGCTGGGATGGAGGGTGGGGAGCAAAGGAAGCACTAGAATAGTCCTAGTATCCTATCCTTTTCTCCAAGCCAGGAAGTTTAACCAATAGCTACCACGGGCCAAAAGAGAAGTGGGACATTTTTGGTTTCATATAACTGTATCCAGGAGGGGCATATACAGGTCTCTAGCCTGCCCCAGGAATATGTTTAAAAGTTAAGGAAGCCTTAAAGAACTCATTGTGACCGAGAGCTTCCCTGAAAAACATATTCCAGGTCCAAATTTTCCCTGATGTAAACCACTCCAGTCCAAATTTACCTGGTTGGATAAAGACATTCTGGAATTCTTCTAGAGTTCATAGAATCATAGAAAATATGAATGACAATTGAATGAGAAAGACAATTAGCTTCACCCCAACATTTTACAGAGAAAGAGAATAATGCCCAGAGAAATTACACTCTGCAACTACACTGTACTCAATGTTACACTTTGTCAAAGGATTAAGGGGTGGAGAAGAATAGGGAAATACTGTGCTCAAGCTAGGCATTCTTCTTCCTCCCAACCTTAATCCCCACACTGTAATGAATTGATGTCCCCAGACAGCTGTGGCAGTGTGGTATAATAACAAAAACTTTTGGTTTAGAGCCCGAAGACCTAAGTTCAAATCCCTACCCTACTCCTTAATATGTGTGTGACCCTAGACAAATTATTCAATGTCTCTGAATCCTATTTCTTTCCTTTATAAAATGAGAGGTTTTAAAACTCTCTGGAGGCAGTTAGATGGCTCAGTGTATATGGTGCTGGGCCTGGAATCAGGGAGATTTGAGTTCAAATTCAGCCTCACTAGCTGTGTGACCCTAGGCAAGTTGCTTAATCTCTGTTTGCCTTAATCTACTGGAGAAGGAAATGACAAACCACTGCAGTATCTGTCCCAAGAAGATCCCATACAGGGTCACAAAGAGTCAAACACAACAAAAAAAAATATCTAGACTTCTTTGAGATCTAAATGCTACGACACTGTGGACAACTTGAACATAGAGTCAGATGCAATGAATGAAGCAGATAGAAAACCTCCAGTTCACCTAAATGCCCACATCTAGCCTATGCTCTTATTTCTTATTTGTATTATGACTGGAACCTAATGGAATTTCCACTTCTTTGGGTGAAATTGTATTGAGAGTTTCTAGGGCATTAATCTAGTTCTGCATTTGAAAAGTTGTCTTGTTGTCTCTTAATTTGAGAGCCTCCCTGCCAAAGGAACCACTTAGAAAGCCATACCATGTCTGAGCTAAGAGGGACATTGGGAATTATCTAAGTCAATCCCCTTATTTTACAGAGGGGGAAACTGAGGCCAGAGAATTAAAGTCTTACACCACAGAGGAAGTTACTGATTGAGCCAAGACTAGAATACAGATTGGGCTTGAAGCATGGTGGTCTTCAATTCCCATAAAAATCACTTCTGAAGCCAATTTTTTTTTGTCATGAACCCTTTGAGACCAGCTCTGGTTCTTCATGAGCAAAGCTGTGACTAATGATTAGTCTAACCCAATTTATACCAGTTTGTTGAATGTGTGATTCTAACTCCTGGTTCTGCTCCCCTGTGTCATTTTGTACAGGCCATTTTCAAAATGATCCATCCTGATGACCTGAAGCATCTTCCAGAAGATGAAAACACCCCTGAAAAAAGAACAGAGAAGATCTGGTTCTTCTTTGGAAAGAAAGATGATGGTGAAAATAGTTTTTCTACTAGCTTTTCATTTTTCTCGGCCATAGTTATCTCTATGCAATCACAACAGGATTCCACAGGGGATAAAAAGCTGGCTGTTCTTATTGAAGCAGCTTGTATACAATGCCGTGGGAAGGAAGGAAACTTAGACATCCTCATCATGGTATTTCTAGAACTATGAATAGAAATAATGTAATCTGAAAATTCTGTGGCCATAGAGGCATGTATTGTATGGTTGGATTCTTCATTTACATTTTGGGCACATTTTTCTACACAACACATAACCTCAGTAACTTGGGATGACAGAGAGGAGAATCTAAATTAATATCTACGTATTAATAGAATCTTTTTAAGTAATTCAAATTTATAACTTTCAAATCAATTAACAAAAATGTCAGGTTTGAAGTCTACCTTTTGGATTAGATAAGAATCACTTACCACTCACACGCAGATGTGGGTATGGATTGGTCTGATGTTCTTTTAAATGTGTTGAGGAGGTTTCACTTTGTCTATTTGTTTGCTTCTTTTGTTAATCTTTGACTTTTTTCATAGCTGGGGCAAGGATTAGTTTTCAGCCTAGCACAAGGATTAATTGTCATTAATTTCAGATAAGTGGAGTGTAAATAAATGAGGTTTTGTTATGCTGAGATGCTATTTAGAGAAGCTACTAGAATTGGTCAACCTACTTCTCCCAACCTACTCTACTTCTTTAACTTACATTCTGAAGGAGAAAAGTAAAACACATTGAGACATCCTAACCATAATCCTCTAACAAACTGTAAAGATGCATCACCATTGTCAGTATCACCATTACCATCAACTTCACCATTGCTACTCCACCATCATTACAACAACAGCAATCCACCACTACCATCACAACTACCACCGCCACCACAACCGTCATCATCACCACTAACGTCATCATCATCCATGACAACAACTCACCACTACCATCATTGTAACCACACCACCACCACTATCCTTACTCTTGCTGCTGCCATCATCATAGTGTTTATCATAATTACCATATCTCCTTTTCATTTCTCTTTTATTCAATTTATTTTGACATCATCTCCATGTGCTCAATGCATTCAGATTAATTCATGGTCCCCAAAATCACCAATATGGCACTTCAACCTTGGACGGTGTCTCAGATTCCAAACAACTTAGGACATCCTCCTCTGATCAAAATATACTCATCTTTCCTTTTTATTAGGACTAATCTGAAAAATAAATCCTAGCTACTGTGAAGTCACTGTAGCAAAAGGATACATTTTGCAATGTGATCGATGGATTAATATATTTTTCCTCCCAGATAAAATAAATACAGTATAAAGGGTCTTCTGGAATTAATGCTGTGACCCAAAGAAAAGACTCCAATAATAGGAACTTCAGTCACTGTGGTAGGCCCAAAAGACAGATGTTATTGGATAGATGGAAATTTTATCACCTATAGACTTAGAAATAATTAGGTATTAGAGTTAGGGTGTTCGAAATTATATTATGGATTCCTGCTACATAGTTCAGTGGAAAACGTGGATTCAGAGAACCTAGGACTCTGTGTGACTTTAGACCAATGCTTTAACTTCCCTGAGTCTCAGTTTACTCATTGTAAGAAGAGGAAGTAGAGCTATATGACCTCTAAATTCCCATTTAGCTCTAAATCACATGGCATTCCTCTTCAAAGTTAATAGATGTTTCTTAGTAGAGCAGGGCATGACTGGAGCCTTTCACATCATGATTTGTTGAAAGTTTCATTTTTAAATCTCTGGTCCTTATTTTACAATTAAGAAATCTGAAGTCCGGAGAATTTAAGTGATTTGCCCAAGGTCAAATAGCTATTTAACAGCATAATTGGGACTTGAATCTATTTATTTCATTTTCTTTTCCAAAAATCATAACCAGCTCATCCCATCCCAGGAGATGTTGTTAGCGATATGGTTATAAATATTTAACAATCAGTTCTCCATTTAAAAATGTGTACATGGAAAACTTTTAAGTTTAATCAATATTATGAACATTTTCTTCATCACCTTCGTAAATCTAGATAATGAGCAAAAATCAAGTCCTGAGTTAATAGCTGGGGCAAGGACTAGTTTTTAGCCTAGCACAAGCCCGGATTTGTAGCATTTGCAGATTTCCAATTTAATAATCTTGAGCCAGTATCAGTTGCCTCCAGCATAATCCTGGGCTAAAATCACCCAGCATGCTTGTAGCCCAAGCAGACAGATGAAAATCCTCCTGGTTAATAGAATATATTTGGAGAGAATTAATAGGACACTGGTAACGTGTTGGGAAAGTCAAAGAACAGGGCAGGATTGACATGACAAGGCAGAAACTCTAGAGGACTGAGTTCCCTACTTCCTGAGAAAGATTGGCAGAAGCTCTTCTCTGGAACTGAATGCATGATGGCAGACATGTTCAAAAACAAGGACTGGTTAGATAATATAGAAGGGTGAAAAGGTCTCTTTATCAAATAAACTAATGATGAAATCACATAATTTTAGAGTTGGAGGAGATCTTAGCAGTAGCCAAGTCCAATCCATTTTTAAAAAAATGAATCCCTATTAAAACATATGGGGCCAATGGTCATCCCGTTCCTGCTTGAAAACCTCCATTAGGAGGAATCCATTACCTCCCAAGGGTAGTCCATTCCATTTTTGGATAGTGTTAATTGTTAGGAAGATTTTCCTGACTTTGAGCCTAAATTGGACTCTTTGCAACTCCCTTCATTGCTCCCTGGTTCTGTTATCTGGAGCCAAACAAAATAAATGTAATACTTGCTCCACATAATAGCCTTTCAAATACTTCTGCAGACAAAGTATCTCCATTTCATTTAACAGATCCTCAAAAGGCACAGACTCCTTTCAACATCTCATTTGCCCTCCTCTGGACATTCCTTAACTTACTAATGTATTCCTGTGGTTCCCAGAACTGAACACAACCCTCCAAATGAGGTCCGATCACAGCAGAATTATCACCTCCTTATTCCTCTTATTCCATTATGAAAAACAATGCCTAACTTATTGCATCCCAAGACTAGATTTACTTTTTGGTAATCATCACACAGTTGGCTCATATCAAGTTTACTGTTCACAAAAGCTTCATATTTTTTTCACACAAACTGCTCTCTTAATCACATATCTCTCCCTGCCTATCTTGTCCCTATAAAGACAATTTTAGAACCCACATTTACTCCTATTACATTTCTTTTTTATCTGAATCATTCCTATGCTCCAACCTGTCAAGATCTTTATTTTGTATATTAATTCTGCAATCCAGTCAATAAATAAACATTTATTAAATATCCTCTCTCCTAGATACTTTGCCAAATGGCTGAACACTGGATTAGCTATTTCTCTTAACTTTGTGTCATCTGTAAATTTGATAAACACACCGTCTATGCCTTTAAACTTCAAAATTTAAAACTTTATACTTTATATGTCTCATTTTAAAAAACAGACAGCACAAGGCCAAGCATAGATCTACTGGGCACTCCATTAGACACTTCTTTCCAAGTTGACATTTTTGACATTTCTAAGTTTGATATTTTGAGTGAGTTTTCCTATTTCTCAAGTCCTAGCTGATGAGAGAGGAACCAGTAATTGAACCTGATTGTTCTTTCCAAGTATTGTCTGATATCTTGTGTCCAATAACACCTTTTATCAGTTGTTATTGGCTAGCTACATGGTGCAGCGGATAGAGTGTTGGGCCTAGAGTCAAGAAATTGTTGCGTTCAGTCATTTGTGTCCAACTCTTCGTGACTCCACGTAGGGTTTCCTTGGCAGAGATACTCAAATGATTTGCCATTTCCTCCACCAGTGGATTATGGCAAACAGAGTGGCTTGCTCAGGGTCACATAGTTAGTGTCTCAGGCCAGATTTAATCTCAGAACTTCCTGACTCCAGGACCAGCGTTCTATCCACTGAGCTGCCTCCTAGGCAAACAGAGGTTAAGTGACTTGCCCAGTATTACAAAGCTAGTGTCTGAGGTCACATTTGAACTCAGGTCTTCCTGACTCCAGGTCCAGTTGTCTATTCACTGAACCATGTAAGCTGCCTCCTTGGGCAATCACTTAAACTTTGTTTGCCTTAGTTTCTTCAACTAAAATGGGGATAATAAAACGTAGTGCCTCACAGAATTGTTTTGAGAATCAAGTGAAATAATCTTTGTAAAATGCTTGGCCCAGTACCTGGCTCATAAGAGGCTCTATATAAATACTTATTTCTTTTTCCCCCTTATCAGGCGTGAAGTTCAATATGGTGAGAAAAACACAGGACTTGTAGTCAGGAGACCTAGCTGCCCCACCCCAACACTAGGTTCTAAGATCTCTGAGTACAGAGACTACCTTTATATCGTCTTTGTAGCAGAAGTCTTTGTACATAGCAGTTGCTCAAAAAACATGGAATGAATAAACGAAAAATCAGCCGGAGTCAGGAGCAATAAGCATGTCCTATAGGGTTAGTCAGGAAAGGTCAAGAGTTTGAAAAGTCAGGGATCTGAGTCAGAGAGAATGACAGCGGTAGGCAGATAACAGGAAGATGTGTTCCCAGGACTGTCTGCCCTGTTCAATTCATTTCTCTAAGTCTCAGTTTTCTCTTCTATAAAGCAGGGACCTGACTGCTTACTTCATCAATTTTCTTTGAATATCAAATGAGACAATATCTACAAAATGCACTGTAACCATATACCCCTAACTATAACTCACATGTCAGTGTGAGTTATTATTATCCATTCGAAAGAAGATCCAGAGCTAAGGCCCCAGGCAATCAAGACTCACTGTGTTGCTTCTTTTTCCCACAGATAAACTTACAGAAAAAGAATTTATTGAAGGCACACTGGCTAATAAGGAAATTCTTCGAATGATCCAGTATGAGCCACAAAAAGTGAAGGAGAAGCTAAAGGATAAAAAGCCCTGATGCCAATTCTCCAGCTGCAGCCTACTCCCTAACCCTGCCCATGGCTACCTCTGCTCCACAATCCCCCTCAAAAAGATTCAGAAAAAGTCTCCCTGTATCTTCATTCTCCCTTTTGGACCATCAGGTTCAGAGGTGAAGTTACCTCACCTGGACCAAACAGCACCTCATCTTGCTTGCTGAATCAGGCATCTTTAATAAATAGCAAACTCCTCTCCTGTGGTATCAGCCTTTCTTGCCCCAACCCCCACCCCTGCCCCTTAGGTCTGTCAGTGATAATCCCGGTATTAGGACATAGAGCTCAAAGAGGCATGAAGGTCACCCTCCTATAATCTCCTTTGCGAATACAGTGTCAGCATGTTCCAATAAATGTGAGAGAAGATGGGAACCCAGCTGGGCAAAGTCTGACGGTGACTTGGAAATAGAAAATATTTCTTGTCATGAGACTTAAAGTGTCCAAGAACTTCAGAGTTTGGGACACGGGCTTCTGAGACAAATGGGATTCATAAAAAGAAGTTGTGTATTCCGACTTCATCATCGCTAATGCCAAGGGCTAGTATTGCCTGGTCTTCCTTACCACCCCACACCACATACATATTAGAGTCTTCATATATTGCAACTTCAGTCCTTAGAGAAAGTCTGACTCATAAGACTTAGACCTTGACATAGACTTTAAAGATGATCTAGTCTAATCCCCTTTTCTTTATAGATAAGAAAGTTGAAGCCTAGTTATTTGTATGAGATAGCAAGAAACAATCAAAATGCCAACCCAGGTCTTTTAACTCCAAATCCAGTATTCTTTTGACCATGGATTGCTTGGGGCTCACTTTAGAAAATATTTATAATCAGATTGCACTCTGTCTTGGGGAGGGGAAAAGGGAGGGAGGGGGAGAAAATTTAGAAGTCAAAATCTTATGGAAGGGAATGTTGAAAACTAAAAATAAATAAACGAATAAATGAATTTTTAAAAGTTAATTTAAAAAATACTTGTAAATCTAGTCATTTTTATTTGCAGGTGAGGGAATAAGGCCTAAAGTATTGAGGGGACACATTTTAAAATTATCTTGGTAAGTTGGAAAACACTCAGTGGAAGAGAATCAGGATGGTGAAGGAGCAGACAGTCATACCATATAAGGAGCAATTGTAAGAAGGGTGATGTTTAGACTGAAGGAGAGGAGACTTAGTGGTGACATGACAAAAACTGTAAATTACTATTATTGCTGTATTTGTATAGTGCTTTAAGGTCTACAAAGCACTTAACAAATATCTCATTCTCACAAAACCCTAGGAATTAGGGGCAATTATCACCCCCATGTTACAGATGAGGAAAGTGAAGTAGACGGAGGTTAGGTGATTTGCCCAGGGTCACAGAGCTAGGAAGTGTTTGAGGCTTATTTGAACACATTTTCCTAACTCTTCAGTCCATTGTTCCAACCACTGCACCACCCAGCTGCCTACGTGTCTTCGAGCATTTCAAGAACTGTGGTGGAGAAGAGGCATTAGACTTGTTCTTATCATCCCCAGAAAGCAGTACTTGGAGAAGATTTTGGTTAAAAAAAACCATTTTAATAATTTATTTTGTTCAGTCATTTTTCAGTCATGTCCAACTCTTTTGTGACCCCATTTGGAGCTTTCTTGGCAAGGATACTAGAGTGGCTTGCCATTTTCTTCTCCAGCTCATTTTCTAGGTGAAGAAACTGAGGCAAACAGGTTAAGTGACTTGCCCAAGTTCCCACAGCTAGTAAGTGTCTAAGGCTAGGTTTGATTCCAAGCTCAATGCCTTTATCCACTGTGCCACCTAGCTGACCATTCTAATAGTTGCAACTTTCCAAAAGTAGACTGGGCTACCTGGAAAGCAGTGGGATATCCCTACTGGAGAGCTTCAAGGAGAAACTAAATGACTCTTTTGGGGGGACTTTGTAAAGAGGGGGTATCTTATTCAAGCACATGGTGGACTAGAGGCTGAGATTGCTTCTGACCCTGAAATTTAGTGATTCTCTGGTGAAGGGATCTACCTTTTAACTCTCATCTAATGACAAGCAAGGTTCCGGGTTAGGACCAAGGTCTTCAAGCCCAGTATCCTCTTTACTCCATTATGTCTGACTCAGGAGAGGTCCTTGCCATTCGGGCACCATTGTCTTCTTTAACTGTAAGCATCCTGATGAGTGTCTTGTTTGCAATGAGCTGTCATCACCACTAACATCATTCCAAAGAATTTTCTATTTATAGGTGATTCTATGCTAGTCAGTCAGGAACTGAAACAAAAAACCATAAAAATATCTGACTTCAATATGGACTTTTACATCAAGACATGTGCGTAGTTTCTGAAGTACTATCCTCGCAACAAGCCTGGGCAGCAAGTGGTGCAATACTTTTACTCTTATTTTATAGGTGAGGAAACTTATTCTCAGAAATGAAGTGACTCCCCTAACAATGGTTACATGGCCAGCAAATAGCAGGGCAGGAACACTACCCCAGGTCACCTGTCTCCAAGTCTCTCCATACTATTGGTAGAGATTAATGAACTAATTAACCCAATCTGACAGGACAGAGCCCTGAGAGAATGGGCTATACAATGGGATGGTCGGGAATTCAACATCAAAGGGGTAGGATAAGGACTGGGAAAAAATAACTTCCTTTGTTACATAATTTTACCTAAACCACAGATCATAAACAGGTTTGAAAGAAGTATAAGAATTATTTTGTTCAATTCTCTCATTGTAAAAAGATAAAAAAAAACCCTGAGAATTAGAGAAGGATGTGAGTTATCCAAGGGCATATAACCAGTTGACAACAGAGGTGGGACTAGAACCTAAAATGGGATCTAGATTTTCCAGGTGACCTAGGTTTGAATCCTACCTTTCCTGTCTACTACCTTATGTGATCTCTGTCAGTTACCTTTCCTCTCTGAGACTCAACTTTCTCACCTACCAAAGGAAGGCAATTGGATTTCTAAGGTTCTTTCCATTTTTAAATCCTGTGATCCTAAAATTCAGATCCCTCAATTCCCAACCCAGATCTTTTTCCACTCCACTATGTTGCCTACTATGAACTAATTTGGATTCTAAAGAGGCAACACTGGAGACTGAAAACTAGATGGTATAAACTTCACTGTGAGCTATGAAGAGTGTTAAAGACTATTCAATAACACAGCAGATTTTGAGAATACATATGATGTAGTAGGGATGCTAGGGGCTAATACTGCCTACCATTTCAGAACTGCACGATGACACCTGTCTGTACAAGTCCTCCCAGAATGAAGCATTCTTTAATGACAACATTAGCCTAGACATAGGCTTTGGTGAGCTCTAGTCTCATCACTGAGTGATCGGTGAGAGTGGCAGCTAAGGAATGCTATTTCAGGTACTAGCGTGTCTTTCATGAGTAGATTAAGGGTAAGCCTAGGCTGAAGGGAGATCCATATTCTAGATTCACATGGCCTGGCCACTTGAGAGTGATAGAGGTGTTGCCTGGGCTCTAGTTCAGCCCTGGGGTAACCCAGGAGAGACAGAAATTCTCCTTCATACCCCACTCCTTGCATTTCCGCCCTGATATAAAGAGACAGAGAGGCCTCAATGGGAGAAGGAAGGGAAAGAAGAAATTCCCTTTACTGAGGAGTGCCAGTCTTTTATTAGGTTATTCTATGATATTTCTACCTTTAATTACAAAATTTGTCGAAACAAAGTTGGTCACTGGAATGCATCCTCTTTCTAGGACCATAGGATCACAGAGTTAAAGCTAGAAAAAATCTTAGAGGTTATTATATTGATAATGCATTTTTGCTTATTGTTAATAAAATTTTTTGCTTAATTTGAAGATCTTTCCCATCCATTAATAGGCCCATGTGACCTCCTTAAATCAGATGGAAGCCTAAGTCACATGTAGTGGGAAGAGCTTGCTGAACAGGAAGAACAGGAAGAGGCAAAACTAGAGCAGAGCTGAGAGGAAATTGGTCAGAGCAGTCAGAATTGAGGGGGAGAGAAAAGCAGGCAGCTGGCTAGTGTGAGTGAGAGAGCGTGTCTGTGATTTTGTTTAAGGGAGCCAGTTTGTGATTTGTTTAAGGGAGGTGGTTCGAGGGAAGTCAAACAGAGGGAAGGCTTGGGAACAGTGTTGCCCTCTGCATTGTTATTGTGTATAGATTTCTTTCTTACTATGATGGATTTGTCTTTCTGATGTTGGGATTTGGCTTTTTGATATCTGAATAAATGTTTTGGTTCTGTCTTCCATGTGGAGAGTCAGTTGTATTTTGTGATTCAGAACTGTGTGGGCATATTTATAGCAGCCATAGGTGTTGCGAATATCACATTGGCACACGGTTGCGGAGCCCAGTTGACAAATGAGAAAGCTGAGACCCTGAAATAATAAGTGACTTGTCCACTCACATAACTGAATCTGAGGCAGAATTTGAACCCAGATCTTCCTTACTCTAACTCAGAATTATATTTGCTACAACACTATCCTCTCATTCTTCATCAATGCACTACTACAATACCATGAAGTGATACAAAGCCTCTGGACAGAACCCTCCCCACCCCCAACTGTAATTCCTGAGACCATCCATGCTAGCTAGCTTCCCTTTCACTCTCATTACACCAAATTATTCTCATTTCTCTAGTCTCAACATTCTTGACTTTGACTTCTATAAAGCCAAACCATGTGAAAATAATTACAGGTTTCGTGGAATTTGGGAGATGATAGCTAGGAGGGATCTTCAAAACCATCTCATCCAACTTGCTTATTTTATATAAGTAGAAATTTAGGCTCACCCAGAGAAGGGAAGTGATTTTCATAAGGTTACTAGCAGGGTTGTATTAGAGATAATTCAAATTAACTCATAGGAGCCAGTTCTTAATTTTTTCAGTGTGAGCATTTACACCTTGGAGATCAGCAAATGCTTTCAATCATAGCTTAACTATTTTTGTTGTTGATGATGTGTACAATTAAGAAAATAATGGGGGAAATGTTAATAGTGCAGATTAATGCAGTGTTATGAATATATTTTTTCCCCTAGAGAGTCAATTGTTATATGCTTACCTGCATACCCCTGAGGGATCCAAGTCTCTGGACTCCTGGTTCATAGTTCTCTTCCATGACACCACATTGCTTTCCTCTTGTACTCTCTTATAAATATAAGAGTACTCTTATAAATCTCTTCACTTTATGTGCTACTTGTTTCTCTTTGCAATACCACCATTGTTGCTACTTCTACATATGCACAAATCAAGGGAAAGTCAAATCCTGAGTCTAGAGGGCATTCAGGGTGCAGCATTGAATCTCTTCCAAGCACCCTGACTGCTATTTTTCAACTTGATAATGGTACATATGATCCCAAAATCTTATGAACAAATTTTGTTACTCCTGTGTCTTCACTTGAGAGGCATTATCTACCTCCTTCTGGCTTATGAGAGAAATGATTATTAAAAAGCAATTAGTATTGGGGGGATCCCGGTTTTCTTTCCCTTCCTATTTCATTTGTTGTTTCCCTTCCATTCTGGAAGAGGATGACTTGTAAGTGAATTAGATTTAAGTGAAGCAGGTCTGTGTAAAGTCACAGTTACTCTGGAGCCCTCTAGAACTAGTGGCAGGATATAGATCAGGATAACTGGGTTTCCTCATTTAAAGACTAGGTCAAAGCAGCCTCTCAAGGACAGGGTTAATGATGAAATTGTGCTAATATTCTCCTTAATCTTGGATAGGATCCCACCAAATATGAAAGTTTAGTTCTGATTGAAGGGTAAACACCATCTTATATAGGTGACTTCCAGCCTATTGTTCTTCGCTATCATGTAAGTGGTCTAGGTGGAGGATAGATCCTTTTGTACAGATTGCTGGAGGCAGAATGATCTGAGTGTAGAGATGAGTCACTTGTCCTCCAGCCTCTCATTAGAATAAGCTCACCTCTGATTATAATAGACATTCTCTCATTAATTGCTAACCAGTTAGAGTTGATTTCTGACTGTTGGGAACACCCACTGCTGTAAGAGTATTAAAATATTCAGTGGCCCCCAAGATTCATCTTTGGTTTATGAATGACCTCATTTTTTCAGTATTTGCTAGTCATAATTAATAAATAAATAAATTTATTAATTACCCAGAAATTATGTCTCAGACTTTTCATTCATCACACTTAGACCCAATGCAGGTTCTGGTTATCTCCATGTAAACAGGATGCTGATTTTGGAGATGAACAAATGTTCAAATCCCTTCCCTACCACTTCCTTTGTATTCCTGAACTTCTCACTTCCATATTACTACAAGCTCAGGGAGATGAAACTAACTTTCTTTTTAACAAATCTTGTTTAGCATCACAATTTCCAGAAATATGGTCCTCATCATCTTCTTCTTTCTTGGAACTAACTTTTAAGAAACTCAGCAGAAAATTCTTATTTTTTTCCTGTGTTTAAAAACCAAGTTTATTAACAAATAAAATGTTCTCCATGCATATGGAACACACAAGAACCAATAAACTCTTTGTTGGACCATGGAGTTTAAGTATAGCTATGTCAGGGTATAAGAAATTGAGTAGCCAATCCAACCTGCTAAACAAAGGAACTCCCCCAAAAGCTTAAAAACCCTGAGTCACCTTGTCAGAATAAGACTGACAATAAAGGTTCTCTTCTTTTTCCTTTTTTTTCACTAAAAAAAGTACTATCTGTAATGTGGGATAGTTCTCTGGGAGGAAGGGGGAGTTATAGTGTGGAAAAGTATAGTGATACAAAATACATTAATAAAAAATCTATTTCTAAAAAATAAGTTGATGATAATTGATTATCAGTGATGTTAGATAATTATTGTTGATGAGATTGGGGACACTGAAAAGGGAAATTAAATTAATTGATAACATCAGAGAAGAATCATGCCAACCCCTTGGTGTTATCATTAGAATGCTGAAGTGGAGATTTTGCCAACGGAAATGAGAATTGGGTTAATGATCTTCAGAGTCTCAATAACTTGACTATGTATATTTTTTACAAGAGTTTGGTTAATCTTTTAAAAATTTTCAGTGAGGAGAAGGTAGATGAGATGGAGAAATGTTCCTCTTTCTCCCCAAAAAGAGGGCAGAACAGAAAAAGGAAAAGAAGGAATCACAGAAAAATAGTACAACCTTAAAAGTTACAGGTTGAATTTATTTATTTAAAAAGTAAGCTTTTTGTGCATATACAATCCCCACCATTTGTTATATAATGTATGTGGAAATGTATGTTTTTATATTGTATTTATTAAATTCAGGATAAAAATAAAATGTAAAAAATGAATTCAAAATACATCATGAGGTTCCCTTGAGCATCAACCTCACAGTTCATCAACCTCCTCACACCCAAGGATTGATAATTTCAATCTATCCTAGGGCTAACTCTCTTGAATATCACCACCATCTATGTTAACTTTTTTTAAAAATCACAATCTCCTCTCCTCCCATCTCTCACTTTGCCCCACTCTTCCTAAACTTATTTATCTACACTTTCACCTCCAGTCCTGCTCTGTTCTGCAAATCCATGACATTTGCTCTAGCCTCACTTTCCTATTTTCTTATTTCAGTTATTCGTTGTTCTCTACTCCTGTGTTTTTGTTTTTATCTCCTATCACTGTTCCCACCCTACCAAGTCTTGAATCACTCCCATCAAAAGTCATCACTCTTTCTATGCTTAATATCTACTCAAAATCCATGCTACCTAATCATTAATAGGCCTTTCTTTTTACATAGCAATCCTTTTATACTTCCTCAATTGACTTTCTATCATTATACCCACAGGAGCTGTCCATCTCCTCTTTCCTCAAATCCATCTACACAACTCCAGCTTCTGATATTGAGAAAATAAAGACTCCTTTATGATCATCTATCACTTGTATAATCTTGGGCAAGGAATTTAACCTTTTGTTGCCTCAATTTCCTCATTAATAAAATAGATTAGATTAGGTCTTTAAGCTCTCTTCTAGACCTAAATCTATGATTCTATGAAAATCAAGACCATCCATCTTTTAGATTTATCATACCATCATCTTTCAAAATGTCTTTGTATCAATGGTTTTCAACTTGAACTGCACATCAGGAATCCATGGATAGATTTCATGGGGTCTGTGAACTTTGATGGGCAAAATACATGATCGGTTTCACAAAGCTTTGATTTCCTTTGTAGTTCTTTGCATTTTGTTTTATGCATTTAAAAACATTATTCTGGGAAGGGTATCATAAGTTTCAACCGATAGCTAAGGTTACATGACAAAAAAAATGGTTAAGAATCCTTGCTTTCCACTTTCACCTATCTTTTCCTCTCTTGATTCATTACAAGTTCTCTCCAGGAACTTGCTTCCTTGATCGTTTCCCTTCACCTTCTCCATTTGAATATTTTCACTTTCTAACACCACCCCTGCTGCCTATAAGAATTCTTAAGTTTTTCCCATCGTTATAAGTCTTCATATCAGTCTGTCATCTCCTCAAGCTATCATAGTGTAATCTCTCCTCCCTTTCACTCTCAAGTTTCTAGGAAGACTTGTCTGTTCTCCTTGCCTCCACTTCTCACCACCCTCTCACTCCTTAACTCTTAATTAATCAGACTTCTAACCTGTCTGCCTTGTTCAAACAATTCTCTCTATAGTTACCAACAGTCTCAAAGTTCTAAAGTCAATTGGCCTTTTTTCCCCTCATCTTCCTTGGTTGTCAATATATCCTAACAAATAATAGATAAAATCAAATGACAGTCAATTACTGGCACATCACAAATTAAGGGTATGTTGAGTGATTAATTTGAGACCAAGAAGAAGGTAATTTTTCAGTTCTACTGGTTCTCTCTTTAAGCTGAATGAACACATACAGATGATTATGTATAACAACAAAGCAGTTTTTGCATTCTGTTTATCTGCCATTTCAGTTTATTTCTTCTAAAAACCCCTTAAGGATCCCAGTGCTCTGAGAACATGCTCTTTAACTCCTTTTAGAAAAGTAAACTGAGGTCCACTGAAATGATTTAATCAAAGCCATGCAATTAACAGTAGTCTCAAGACCAGAACTTATGCATCCAAATAACCTTCATCTCCTTCAAAGTAGTCACCTCAAAACTGTATATTTTTGCCAACCCTATTGCTACTACTCATTTGGAACTACTTCCAAAACCTGACATGCATTTCTTTTAATTTCTCCAGGAGTGACATATTTTTATCCTTTGAGTGTGGATGTGATTTTTGAAAATTGTCAAAAAATCATTTGGTTCCTAAGTCTGTTGAACAGGGTGAGTGATTAATTGGGTAGATCAGTGTTAGTCCAATACAAGGCATAAGTAAAGAATAATAAGACCATGTTTGGTAGAGATGGAAGTGGAGAAGGAATCAAAACCTGACTGAAACTCCCAAAGAGTAATTCTAGAAATATTTTAAGCAATGGCAACATCATTAGAATAATTTCACTATGACTTTTAAAAAGTAGGCTTCACATGGATATACAAGTTGTGGTTCAAGCTTTAACGTAATTATTTTATAGCCATACCTGAGAAACATCCTAATGTTTCCTAATGAAACATCTAATGAATCTCCTGCTATTCAGATATGCAATTCCAAGAAATGAAAGGAACCAAGATTTTAATCTAGGGAAAAAGCCAAAAATTGTGAGCAAGGGGAGATAATTTAGCAAAAATGTTTTTTGCTCCTCACTTCCCTGTAGCATATATTCTGAATTATGAAAAAAATAGCCAACTGGATTCACAACTGTTGAAATGTCTGGAATTGATGAGCTAAGGTATATATGTCTGCTGGTTGGGGTGCAATTTGAACTCAGACCTATTGACTCCTAGTCCACAATATTGATTTTTTTGAGGAGACTTTGTAAGTGAGAAATCCAAAGCAATGTTGTTTAATAATTTAATGGAAGGGCCAAAACAAAATGAACATTTGGATCTTCTAGCGTATATCATGGGAGACTAGACTAAAGTCTGTGAATTTTAAAATATAGATAGATTGATAGATAGATAATATGTCCATATAATTGGTTCCCTCTTTTAATACTATGTGGTTTATTTTATGTGCTTAAAACTATTATTCTCAGGAGTTCATAGGTTTCATTAAACTGCCAAAAGGGTCCATGAAACAAAAAAAGTTAAGAGCCTCTGTTCATGATTTCTGTTTTGTTGATTTCTTGTTAGTTTCTCATGGAAGATGAATGTGTTTTCTTCCCTAAAAGAGTTGGCATCCAAGTGGTATTTGGAATCTAAAAGGATCAGTTGTGAGATCTGGAGAGTTGGAGGTGCAGGCAGAGTTTGTGAATCATAAGCTGGAGATTGAAGAAGAAAAAAACGGCAAGAAATTCTCTCTCTCTCTCTCTCTCTCTCTCTCTCTCTCTCTCTCTCTCTCTCTCTCTCTCTCTCTCTCTCTCTCTCTTTCTCCAACCTCCTTCCCATCTACCCCCTTTCCCTTCTTTCTCTTCTTGTGCATTTCCTTCTCCTTCTTTAAGTAACCAGGTTGCTACTTGTAGGAATAAACAAAGGGGGTACAGTTAACAAGAAACTTCTTCGTATCCATATTACATATTCATATTTTCATATTCAAAGTTTTCTTTTCTTATTGACACATCAACCTTAAATTCCAGGCCATGGCTCATTTTCCACTGTTCGTGTCTAAAGAGTATGCAATCAGGATGTAGTCCTATATCAATACGGATAGAAAATGCCGGGGTTATGTGGATATGAGCAGAACTGTGTCTGTAAAGTACATGGGCACTTTTTGAAGATAAATGCATAAGTATAAAGTATTAATTATAATTATGAGGGACAGTAATACTGCACTATACTTGGCAGCCCTAGTTTCTTCTTTTCCATTTTCCTTTTTCCTGTCCTTAGAAGTTCAGTCTCAAACCTTAGGAAAGTGAGGGAAGGGAGAAGGGATGAGAAACAGATCTCCTTCAAACCTCTCTTCTGCAAAGGTTTCTAAATTTCACTCTCCTCCAGAATTTCCTCTGTGGTGTCAATGATGGTGAAGTCACCCTCACTGCTCTCAGACAGGCTGCTCCTGACAAGAGCCACTTTACCTCGGTGTGGCTGGGAGTTGAAAGTCCCTTGGTCCCTTCTAGTCAAATGTGGAAGCTGCCCACGGCTGTCAGGCCTGTACTCTCCTGGGCCCTGATTCCACCCAAAGTGCTGGCTCGCCTTACTCTTGGAATGTTTCCCAAAGTACTTGAAGTTTCTCTCTAAAATACAGCTTACACAACTGATGTGATGGGCAAGCAGGAAACGAATCCAGTGCTTCCGCAGTTCAGCTTTTACCTGTTGGGGAGAGAAAGGGGATAAAGGCATGGTGATGGTTTCAGTTATTGTTCCCATTTAACAAATATTGGTCACAGTTATTTTATAGGTACTGTGTGCCTATTATCTAGCAAGACTGGTCAGGTAGCCTGGAATCAGTACCTAGATTTGAGTTCTGGCCCTCCACCTACTAAAGTGTCTTGGTCAAGGCATTTACTTCTTTTCTCTAAGCCTTAGTGTTAAAATCCATAAAACAGAAACAATAATTTAGACTTTGGCTACCTTATAGAATCGTTGCATAGAAGAAATAAAATGACAAATGAGAGATACTTTATAAACTTTCAGATGCTGTGTAACTATGCTCAAAACTCTTTAGAGGGCTTCCAATGTTGTGTCATTTCAGTCATATCTGACTCTTTATGACCCCATTTGAGTTTCTTTGGCAAAGATAGTGGAGTGGTTTTCCAGATCACTTTATAGATGAAGAAACTGAAGCAAACAGGGTTAAGTGACTTGCCTAGGGTCATAAAGGTAAGTATCTGAGGCCAGATTTGAACTTAGGAAAATGAGTCTTCTTGGCTTTGGGCCCACCATTCTACCTACTGCACCACCTAGATGCTTGATTATAGTACTTGGTAATTCCCAGGTCATCCCCTCCTCCAAATACTAACTGGATGCAACCCTGTTTAGCTTTTGAAATCAGATGAGATTGGGCATGTCCAGAGTGGTATAGTCATAGAAAAACGTTGTGTTCTTGCCAAACTGGATTTTCTCTGACTCCTGAGAAGATCCTACATTTTCTCACCTCTATGCTTTCATTCATACGGCTCCTTATGCCTGGAATAGCCTCCCTCCCCCTTTTTAGCAGCTGAATTTCTATTCAACTATTAAAACCAATTCAAATACCACTCCTTTAATGACACTTTTCCAGATTCCAAAGTCAATAATGACCTTTTTCTCTCAGTCTCCACATAATACTTGCTTGTGTAACTCCAAATTACTTATTATAGAATAGTTATCTAAGTGATCTGATATTATCTGAAATGCTTAGCCTTCACCTTGTCCACACACGTGCACGTGCACACACACACACACGCACTGTATGATGCATTATATTCTACACACAGTGGGAGCTTAATAAATGTTTGTTGGTGAAAGCATGTATGGATGAACAAATAAAGAAATGAAAGATATTAGTAAGCTTCCATGGTTCTAAACTTCTCCTAGGTTATAAATACTTAACTCTTGAGCACAGTTCAGTTGGTTGGAAGATCATGTTGTCGGTGCCATTTTTTAGGATATGATCCCTTTCTGAACTAGTTAGTCTCTAATAGATAAGAGCTCTGTCCCCCACACACAGATTGCACATGTAGTCATCTCATATGTGCTAATATATACAAAAAGGAATAAACAAAATGACATGAATGAAACCTTACTACTGGCAAAAACAAACTAACTCAGAATGTAGAAATTGTATAGGAGGAAGGAAGCATTTCTCTGTCACTTACATGCCTAGGGAAGGTTTCCTGAAAGAGCTTCTTGGAAAGATTTCAGAAAGGTTTCATAATGGGTGTGTGTTGGCAAATAGGAGAGTTGAAAGCAACCGTAGAATAATAAAACCCAGGGTTTGGAATTAAGTAACTGTTCAGATCTTTCTTCTGCCCCTAGGTATGTGGCCTTGGCAAGTACATTCCTCCTCTATAAAAATGAGAATGATTTGAGGAATACCTTCCCACTTTCAAGGTTATCAGGAAGAATTAAGTGTTCTTTTTAAAAATATCCCAAGAAAAGTATCAAGGGTTTTTGGTTTTTTTAGTAAAAGTACATGAAAAGGCCAAGGACTATCCTAACTTGTGCCAAGAGATTGGAAAGCTGAAGAAGGTAGACAGAATGTAGGAATCAGAAAGTAGAAGTATGTGATGCAGAGAAGAAAGGGCAGAAGAGCCACTGAAGAATTAGAAACACATAATGCATGTTTAGTTCTGGTGGCAGGGAACGGAGGAGTGGGGAACTAGATTTCTGAGGAGAAAGCAGTTACTTGTCCACCAAGAACTAATAATGTGAATCCATGGATGTAATCAGAAGGAAAATTATCTCACAAGGATGAAAGAAAGATGAAATGAGTAGTAGCAGGAGTTGATGACTCTTTGGTGTAGGCTACTGATGGAGATATTTGTTAATCTTACATTAACAGTAGAAAGATCTGTCAATTTCCTACAGCATATATCCAGAATATAATGGAAAACCTCATGAGATTTGCCAGATTTAGTCACCAATATCCCTTTGTGTTCATTAACATGGAGAAAAATTATACTCCTAAAATGAATTTATAAACAATTTCTAAAATTTATGATGTCTTGCAGAAGTAACAATACTTTATGCACACAGAAAGAATCCAACCATAGAGAGTTACTATGGGAATAGAGAAGACTGAGATTCACCCTTGGAAGATAATGAAGCAAAGAAACTTCTCCAACCCCAAAGAGTAATGTCAAATGGTCACCTGCCCCAAAAGAATTCACAGAAGAACTTTAAAAAGATTTTAAAAATCAAATGAGAGAGATTGAGAAAAAATTTTTTAAAAAGAAACAATCCAAGAAAAACAAGATTGTGAAAAGTCAATCAATTAGAAAAGGAGATCTAGAACCTAAGGAAGAAAAGAACTTGAAAATCAAAATTGGGCAAGGGGAAGTCAGTGAAGTTATGAGAGATGGAGAAATAATAAAATAAAATATAAAGAATGAAAAAATAGATGAGAATGTGAAACATCTCATAAGGAAAACAACTGATCTGGAGAACAGATCAAGAAGAAAAAACATAAGAATAGCTGGACTACTTGAAAGCTAAAATAAAAAAAAAAGAATCTTGATACAATAACAAGAAAAGGCAAATTGTCCTGAAGCATAAGAACAAGAGGGGAAAGTAGAAATAGAAAAAATCCACTGATCATCACCTGAAGATTCTATGAGGAAAACTCACAGGAATATTATAGTCAAATTCTGAAACCCCCAGCTCAAGGATAAAATATTATGAGCAACAAGAAAAAAAAATTTACATATGACAGTACTGCAATTAGAATCACACAAGACCTAGCAGCAGAGACACTAAAAGTCTGCTGGTCTTGGATCACTATATATATATAGAAGAGCAAAATAACTAGGCTTCTGGCTGAAGATATCATACCCAGCAAAGCGAAAGCATAATCCTGAATGAAAAAAAAATGGATATTTAATGAATTATCAAGACTTTGTTAAAGAAAAAAACAAACAAACCTGAATTTAATAGATAATTTGACATACAAGAGCCAAGAGAAATATAAGGTACATACCAAAGACTAATTACAAAGGATTCAATGAGAACAGACTGTATTTACCTTTTATGTATGAAAAATGTAAAATGTATCTGTAAGATTCTTATTAGTAATTGGATAGTTTGTAAGAAAGATTGGGGTAGACCTGAATATGATATGACTTTAAGAAGCAAAACCATTAAGGAACAGTTAAAAAGAGTAATTGTCATACAAATGAATTATGAGAGGAAGAATTAACAGAGTAATTAGATGGGAAGAAGGACTATTAGTTATGGAAACCCACTTTCATTGGGAATGGGTTCAAGAGGGAACAATACATACATATCTGAAAGAATATAAAAATCTTCTAAATTCAGAAAGAAGTAAAACACTAAGGGGATAGCGAGGGGAGAGAGGATGAGGGAGCGATCTCTAGAAGGAAGGGTGAAGGAATGGGGCAAAGGGGGACATAGAAGGGTGTTTAGATTTATGGAAGTGGGAAGATAAGGGAAGGATCCTTGGGGGGGGGGGGTAGGCTGAAAAAGAGGAGGGCAAAGACACAGGTAGGAGTAAAGTAGAGGAGTCAGGAAGGATAGGAAATAAGAGATATGTACAAACATAAGAACCAAGATCAGGAGTAGAATTTGTTAGTAAAATTTGCATATGTCTATATGTGTGTGTGTATGTGTGTGTGTGTGTGCATCCATATAAAAATATATCTAAGTTTAATCATCGCCTAGCTGGGGGCGGGGTGGAGCTAAGGGGGCTGGGGAAAGAACAAAGTAAAAAGTTCAAAGCAAAGAATGAAAGAAAACTTACAAGGAAGCAAAGAAAAGATGAACAATTCTCAACACGACACATAGTTTTTATTATGCAGGCTTTCTTGAAATGGCAATATATCATCATATATTTTGAAAACTCTTTTACCTTCTGCTGTGCACATGACAACACTTTTTTCTTTTCTTATTTTGTATTTAAATTTCAACATATAAGCTTGTAATATGCTTCTTTTTCTCTTGTGTATTTAAGTTTTAGAATTTAAGTCTAAAATTTAAAATGTATTTGCTTAGATTCTTGCAAATGTTTGAGAAGGAAAGACGAGGGAAGTATTAAACTGCCAAGAATATCTATCAATGTAGATAATACAGGGAGTAGCTTGTAATGCAGGAAGGACAATAGTAATACCAATGCCCAGAACTTCATAGGAGTGAAAATCTTAGAAAAGAAAGCATTAATAAATTCATGGTATCAATATATACATAAATATACCAAAGTTTGAGTAACAACCATAGCAAATTAGGGTAGCTAACACAAGTAGACAAATTTGGTTTAATAACTGTTAACTGAGACTTGGTAGATTGGTTCACATGACTGGAATACAACTCTGGAAGTACCCTTACTCAAAAAGAACAGCGTTGTAAAAAGTGAGTGGGGAAGCATTATACATATACGTGTGTGTGTGTGTGTGTGTGTGTGTGTGTGTGTGTGTGTATGTGTGTGTGTGTAAATTCAGGAACTAAAGGGATGAAACATGTCAAAAAAGCTTTTAAATAAAGATCGATGGAGGTAGATAGAGGCATAATATTGCTCCCTCTCAGTCTTCTGTACTGTCATGCCCATTAATTATTGGCATAAACCGAAAGCTCCATTCTAGTCTCTCTTTTCTCTTCTCTCAATATTCTCTCACTTGATGTCTCATCCTCTCCATGAATTCACTTATCATCTCTGGAAAAATAGAGTGGGACAGCTGGATGGTACAGTGCATGTAGTGTTGGGCTTGGAGTCAGAAAGACTCATTTTCCTGAGTTCAAATCTCAACTCAGATGATTACTAGCTGTGTATCATCCACCTATTGGTCATTTCAAATTGGATGTTCTACATGCATCTCAAATTAAACATGTCCAAAATAGAACTACACACAAACACACACAAAACCTTATCAGAACCACCTGAGGGCATTAATATCCTTCCAGTTGCCTAGTTTCATAACATCAATGTTATCCTCAATTTCTTACCTCTACTTTCCCCACATTTTCAGTCAGTTGCCAAATCTCGTTGTTTCTATTTCCACATGTCTCATACAAACACAGACCTAAGCACCCATCACCTTTCACCTAGTTTACTGCAATAACTTCCCAGTTGTCTTTATGTCTCAAAAATCTCCTCATGTTGATCCATACTCCACACAACTGCTAAAGTGATTTTCCTACAGTGTAGGTCTGACCATCATCTCAGTGTTCTACAAAGCCACAGCTTCCTTGAGCCATCAGATATACCTCTAACATAAAGTATAAACTACTTTGCTTGGAATTTCAAGTTGTTTACAAGCTGGACCTTTCTTATCTTTTTGATCTTTCATGTCATTCCCCTCTACATACTCTAGTCCAGTTGCTCACAATGTTCCACCTTCTGACTGTGTCTTTGCATTGACTGTGTTCCACATGCCTGGGGAGTTCTCCCTCCTCACGTTGTTTCTCAGAATCCTGTTGAGATCACCAAGGGAGATAACATAGACAGAAAAAATAAAAGGGACCAGGACAGAGCCTTGGGATCCACTAGTTTCCTTCAGGATTTAGCTCAAGTTTCACCTTTAGCAGAAATTTTCCAATCCATTTAGCAGCTAGTGCCTTCCCTTCTAAGGTCAATTTATATATATTCTCTATGTATCCTGTATATATCTATTGATATACATGCCATCTACCCCATTAGAACATAAGTTCCTTTAGGGCAGGCATCGGCTTTTTTGTTTTTTCTTTGTATCACCAGCACCTAGCAGTGTTTGGCACATAGTAAGCTTGATAACTGGTTAACTGATGGGAGTATAATACAAACAGAAGGAAAAATAAATAATGAGCTAAGGAAATAGAATACAAGATTGGCATGGATGATGTAATATTAATGGAGGACTTATACAGAAATCTGCTGGCTCTGTCTCTGTCTCTGTCTCTGTCTCTCCCCCCCCCCAAAAGAGAAGCAACTACTAAAGTCTTGCCTCAATAATAATTTCATCCTTCAAAAATGTGGAGAAAATGATCAGGGGAAGCACTATTACCAGACTTGATTCTGAAGAAAAAGGAGGATTACAAAAATCTTAGCATCAAAAGGGATCTCTTTAGCCAAGTAGATCTTGTTCCTAAACAAGAATCCCCCTTTACAACAACCCTGGAAAGTCACTAATGCATCAGTCCATCCATCTAGATCATCAGTTATTATATGCTTAAAATGTACTAGATGCAGGGGATACACAAACCAAAATGTAACAGTCCCTGCCATCAAGGAACTGTCATTCTTTTGAGGGGAAACAACATGTAGACATATAAATAAATACAAAGTACTGAAGTCTGGCATTTGCAACAAAGGGATCAGGAAATGTCTTTTGTAGGAGTTGATCCCTTGAGCATAGCTTTGAGGAAAGCAAGGGATTCGAAGAGTCAGAAATATCCAATATTTATCCCATGTCTTGAGATGTCCAGGGCTCTGGAAGGACTGGTGCCGCAAGGTGATCCTTAGCCATACTTCAAAAATCCAAATCTCAGCAACCTAGCTGAAAGTGTAGCTCTGGAAGTTTAAAACCTATTTTCTAGGCTCTACTCTGATGCTAATTCTGGGTCTCTGTTTCCTCTTCTGAAAAAAGGAGATGTTTGAACAAAGGGAGGCTCTAAATTCTTTTCTAGTTCTATCTGTAGGTTCATAATATTTGGGCTCCATTTTGCTCTAAATTAGCTTGGCCTCAATTTCAGTAAAAGTTTAATAAGGCTTCTGTGACTGTGGGAAAGTCATTAACCCAAACTGAGACTCAATTTCTTCTCTATAGAATGATGGGCATTGGATCTTTCCAATTCTAACATTTTTGATATAATAAAGATTTGTATGTTGGAGGGGGGTACTTCAAGTCCTCTTTGAGTATCTTCCCCACAAGTATTTATCTATCTGCTATAGGCATTAGCATCTATCCCTCACCCCCTAATAAATGATGTTCCTTGGATGCCAAGTGTAAAGTATAGATAGGTTAAATTTGCCTATGGGTGCCACCACATGGAGCATGCTCAGAATTGTCCTTCCTTATTCTCCAGTCAACCCCATGAGAGCTATGGGGATCTGTTCATGGGCATGTGGTGCCTAGCATAATAAAAAAATTGCATGCCAAACTAAAGTATGATGTCACCAACCCCTGAATTCCCTATACTTCATGACAAAAACAGGAAGGAAAGGTATTGGGTCATTTAAAAGAGACAACTTCTAGCTTGGGCCCTCTTGCTTCAGCACTCCAGATGACATCATGTAACTGAAATTTCCAGTGAGTTGGTGCCACCCCAGCAATTATGGTAACTTCAGCTATGTGGTAGCTAGTAGGAAAAGATGACTCAATTCGTTGAGCTTATATCTGGGTCTCTATCTTTCCCATCTTTGTATTTGACATTTCCTGACTGTAGATGAATGAAAATCCTGAAATGGACATATCTGGGCTTAGAAGTGACCTTGTGATATCTGAAGGTCACAGTGAATCACAGCTGAATGGCCTCATAGAAGACCTCCATAGCAACTGTTCTAGAACTCTTGAACTGGTTATCTCTATCTATCTATCTATCTATCTATCTATCTATCTATCTATCTATCTATCTATCTATCTATCTATCTGTCTGTGTGTATGTATATATGTGTGTGCATGTATATGTATCTATGGAATTGTTTGGACAATGCAGGTAAAATAGAAAAGACCTAATTAGCAGTCCTACTAACTGCTTTGTGTTCTCATGGGGTTTAAGTATCAGTCTCCCAGAAGACATTAAGAGTTAAGTTCAATAAGTTATATAATTGAATCCTATTTTATGTTTGTTTTTGTCAAATGTATTATTGTGAGTCTTTAACATTTAATTTGTGAGTCTTTTTCTTTTTATTTTCTTTTATATGTAGGAGTAAAATACGTTATCCATATTAAAAGAGCACTTTTTGCTCTTTTCTTTTGGAAAAACCTTGGATGTGAGTCATTACCAAAGCTACAAAAGCATCCATGGGGTGCTAGAGTTGAGTTTAATAAAAATATATAAACAGGGAGCCTGGTCCTATCTTATTTGAGGCCTGAACCTGGTCCAAACCAAAGGTGAAAATAGCACTCCAGCCCCTGTGAGCCCAGAAGTGGTTCTTCTAGTTTAGACAGTAACCTTAGCATTTAGTTTGGCCTGCAGTTATGATTCCATGGGTTCAGGAAATTCCTAGTATGGAACTTCTTCCAACTGGTGCAGATTAGCAACTCTACCTGAACTTGTAGTCTTAGAAATCTCCCTGGAGCAGTGAAAAGCTAAGTGATTTACAAAGAACCATACATCTAGTATGTATCAGAAGAGGCGGGGCCTGAGCCCTGGATCTCCCAGAATCCTATCCCTATTCTCTTGCACCTAGTTATCAAGAATAAGTAATTTGAATATAAAGCTTCCTTACAATTTGGAGAAATGTATCTGTAAAGATAATCAGGGAAACTTCAATCAAAAAATACTCATTAAGCACGTGTTACATGCAAGGCACACTACCCAGACAGAGATTCAAAGACTCTCTTACAATTACAAGGCCAACAAGACTTGAAAATAAATAATTATAGTATCAGGTAAAATATGTTTAGAAAGGTACTAAGGCAGCTCAGAGAACAGACAGGTCCTTTCTGGCTTGGGGATCAGAGAAGGCTTCCCAGAGGAGACAGAGGTTGGCAAAGCAGATTTGAAAAACATAATTGGGGTCAGGAATAGAGAGACAATTGGAGTTAAGTGATTGACCAGGGTCACACAGCTAGTAAATGTCTGAGGGAGAGTTTGAATTCAGATGCTCCTGACTCCAGGACCACTGCTCTATTTGCTGTAACACCTGGCTGCTCCTGAAAAAAACATTTCTAAGAAAAGGGCATACCATCAGTCTGTCAGCTAGGATCAAGCATGAAGAAAAACAGAATTTGCCTCTATAGAGAATACCTGAACTTGGTGGAAGGTTGGAAGAAAGGGGGATGCCTTTGGAGAAATTTGATGATGAGTTTTTGCATCATTATATTGGTTTGTTCTTTGTTTTTAGCTTTTTGAGAAATGCTGTCTTTGCCTGTTTGAGTTTCCTTGGTTGGAAAGAGAAGAAGAAAGGGAAAAACTGGATAGCTAATTTTAAGGGAGGCCTGTCAAAACACCTCTGACTATCTGACATGTACCTAGTTTTATAGAAATGACAAGAGAGTTCAATCTCATGTACTCCAGTGTTTGGCACAGTGCCTAGCATATAGTATGTACTCAATAAATGCTCACTGGATGATTGATTTGGGTGTTTTACACCATTCTCATTGAGGGCCATGATGCCATAATATACACTCCATAGAATGAGAGAATCATAGGATTTAGAGCTCAAAAATATTAGAGAAATAATTTAATTCATTATCCCTCATTTTACAAATGATGAAATTGAAGTTCAATGTAGGGTCAGGAGGTAAGCTCCGAAAGCCCAGAACTGAGGGGCTTTTTGGAAACATAAGATAGGAAGAATATGATAGTTATAGGCATGTTATTAATCTGTTACTAGATTCCAATATTTGAATAGTGTAAAGATACAAGCACTTTAATTCTGTTTGTATTTTTACACTATTCAAATTATGAAATGTGAATGTGAAATCTGAGACAAGAATGCCATTCCAGCAGAAAGCAAACTAATTAGATGAATAAGAAATAATGTGACTTTTTGGAGACATGAAACTAAGTTTGTTAACCTTTGCTTAGGGGTCTACCAGGAAGGTAGAATCCTATAGGTACATGGGGAGAACTGGGCTTTTGAATCTGCTCTTCTAAAAAAAAGTCTCTCTTTCATATTCCAAGTTTATAGCAGAATGTTATTTCTGTATCCCATTTATCTTCTTTTATTTCCAAATGACACTCTTTATCATTAACTTACAGGAATGCATTTTCCCCAAAGACAATTAAAACCCCATCAAAAAGTGAACTGGTATAAGTTTTTCCATTTCCATATGAACCAGGACCAATAGGAAAAGGAAAGAAAGTTTGTTTCCATTCCTGCAACCTTCCTCCTCTATATTATTACTCAGACATATAGAAAGCCATGTGTATGGTGCAAAGAGCTCTGAAGATAGAATCACTGGACCAGGTTTTGACTCTTCCCCCTGCCACTTACTATTTCTGTGACCTGACTTGGGTTGATCATTGAACTTCTTTGAGGCTTATTATCTTCATTGGTAAAATAAAGGGGGTTGTACTGGATGATTGCTACTGTTCTTTTCAGTTCTAAATCTATGATCCTACTAATAATACAATGGTAATTTATCAAACGTTAACTCTAAATAATAAAAGTAAAAAATAATTCTTTAGAGTAGCATGGTTGGGGATAGAGATTGTAAAAGAAATTGTAATTCTCGCTTAGGCCAGTTCTTTCTGGTAATTCTGATCCAAGTCCCAGTTGTGATCCGTTTCCATGAGTATCGCAATTTCTGTGACTTTTGCAAGGGCAGCACAGAAATATGTGAGGTTCTATGGCCCTCAAACACAATGGGAGGATATATGGTTACTTTTTCCACAGTTTCCCCCAATGTGGATTGTAAGGGGAAGAAACAGGAGTGAATAGGAAATTTATCTTTCAATAGCTGCTTTCTTCTAGTAGCATCCATGATATTTTATTCTTCCTAATGATGTCTTTTCAAACAACATCCTTTCTACACTCAAGAAAACTGAAGTGCTGGCAGGTATAGAGTGAATTTGATTAAAAACATACAGCATATCAACAACAGACATCAAGGCACACTAAATCCCAGTCCAGTGCCTTCCCTTCATCTAAAATGTCTACCACTCCAGCCATTTGTTCATCACATGATATGTCCACTGTCCTCTTTCCCCCTAAAAGAAAAGCTTAACCCATGGATAGAACTCTGGTTGTGGCATTCTCTCCTATGCAACGGGATCATGTGAATAATAAGGAATATGGCACCTTGTGGATTAGGAGGCTGGGAGAAATTCTTACCTCTTCATTAGCAAAACAGTAGAGGAAGGCCACAAGAAGTCCCTGTGGGGGAAAAAAGAGGGAGAGCCAAGTTAGATCTTTATCTGCTTTGGCAGCAGAGGTTGGGTAGGGACACAGACTTCCTAAGCCAGGGAGAGGCACAGAAAAGTTGTCTCTTCCTTCAAGACATAATTTTAATTCAGTAGAACTTAGGGCCAAAGGTTAAAAGCAGAACTAGAGAATATAGAGATTTTATATATGTATATATGTGTGTGTGTATAGTGTACATATATAGAGAGAACATATATACATACACATATACATACATATTTGTGTCTGATGGCTAATGGTAGCCATCTCTAGGGCATAGGGGAGAGGGGAAAGAAAAAAGAAAAAAAGAGAAAGTTACATGGTAACTATTATATATTTCAAAGGAATAGTAAATTGTATATAATAGATCTGCAATTTCATGTACAATCATATTTTTTTCTATTCTATTATGTTATGGAAATGTTTTATTTCTTAAGTTCAGAATAAAAGAAAAAAAGAAAGAAAAAATCATCCCATTGGCATGATAGAAAGGACACCTAGAAGACCTGGATATGACTCCGTCCTCTGCCACCACTTAATTTCTCAGTGTTCCCATTTGCAAAATCAGAGGGTTCCACTAGGTGTTTTCTAGGATGTCTTCCAACTCTAAAGCTAAGATCTCCTCAAATGACAAATGAGGAAATTGAAGTCCAAGGAGCTGACAAAGAGAAAAGAAAGGCTCCTGGTTCATCATCAACCAGGATGATGATCCTTGGAATGGGAATATGGTGGACTTGGTAGACCACACAGGGGCATCTAGAACTGAAAAATCTCAGTAAGACTCACTCCTAAGCTGGGCAAAACCAGACTCTATATATTCTAGTGATTCTCTAACTTTTTAGACTCAAGATCTCTTTACACTCTGAAAAACTGTTGAGGATTCCAAAGAGCTTTTAAGTGCTTTCTTTATTTGCCATGTTGAAAATTAAAATGGATGAAAGTTTAAAATATTTATTTACTCATTTAAATAGTACTAACAAACCTATTCATGGTTGCATAAATATAGTTTATAAAAATATTTATATTTTCCAAAACAAAAAATTGGGATTTTTTGCAAACCTCTTTAAAGTTTGGCTTAATGGAAGATGGCTGGATTTGTATATTTCTGCATTTAATCTGTTGTAATATGTTGTTTTAGCTAATGCATGTGAAGAAAATCCAGTTTCACACAGCTATGGAAAAGGGAAGAGTATTTTAATAGACAAATAGCACCTTGGTATTGTAATGAAACCCCTAAAAAGGTCTCAGATCCAGGGGTCCATGGAGCACACTTTGAGAAATATTGATCCATGCATCTGAAATAGTACAACTTGTATTAGCTGGTCCTAGAACCATAACTAAAACAAGAAGAGTGAGGTTTTTCCTCCAAGTGTTGAAATTTAGAAGGTGCTGACAAGACATGCAATCCTTTAACACACAGAAACAACTGAATTTAGTTTTTACTTAAAATAGGATGCTGTTCAGATGACTGTCTTCTATTCTCCCCATTCTAACACCTGATTTTTACCTCTCAACTGAACTTGTGTTTGTCCTATGTTGCTGAAGAAGACCATGCCATCAGAGAAATGATGACATGACTTGCACTTGACTTTGTTTTGAGTGAGGGAGGGCTGTGCAGGTCACCAGCCTCACTTCTCCTCCAAAGCCGTCTGAATCCAGTGACCAGATATTCATCAGGATGACTGGAGATGACCCAGGATGCACTGGGAGACCTTGGTTCCTTTAGGCCAAGGCCTATGCAGGTACTCACTTAGGGTAGCTAACATCCATTCATTGAATAGGTTTGTTTACAAAGTAACCAGGGCTAGGGGTACATTCTGTACTTTGGACACAAACATTAATAATTTTAGCTTTATTTGTACATTTAGACACTCCTATCAACTATAATGACGTAGTTTCTGTCGTTTCCAAGAATACTGACTGAAGAGTATGTTGTGGTCAGGAAACTTTGTCACCAGGAGGTCAGGGGAAGATATAGTGCTCTTGGACCTGTCCTTTACAAGCCCAGACATATTAATTCACCTAGCAGTGGAACTGATTTTCCTTAATCCTTGTGTTCTGAAGCACTCTGGTGCTTTCTCTAGGCTTTCTCCAAATACCAGTGACCATATGCAGAGTCCATTGTTTACTATTTTAAGGGCATGAAGAAACACTGTAAAGTTAGGAAATATCTATATTAATCCATTGCCCCAGTACACTGACTCAAAGGATTTTGGAGATAAAAATAATATTAAAGATGATCTAGATCATCATTTCATTTTACTGGAGAGGAAACTGAGGACTAGAAAAGCTAAGTTTGTCATCCAGGATTGCTGTGGGGCCTGGGGTAAGGGAAAACATAGTGGAAAGCTGCCATTCAGAACTCCAGGGACTAGACTTATAGGTTCAGAATATGGAGGGAGAGGTTCCAAAGTCCAGGTTACTTAGCAAATCACTGAGTAAGAGTAAAGAGTTGAGAGAATATATTTAAAAGAATACTGGATGGGGTGGACCTTCTACGTCCTTTGAGACAGCAGGTGTCTGGTTCCAGGCATAATATAGAACCATAAAAGTGTTAGGAAAAGAGGTGATAGGGAAATTGACGTCAGCTGATCAGAGAATCTTCCCTACTTGTCATCTGATAGCAAACAGGAAACATATGGAGGGGCTTTTGTGCACCAATATCACAGTAGTAATTAATGGTGCAATATAGCAGCCAAAACAAAAAAATGGAGCCATCTCAGGTTTCAGTGTTAGTGTTCAGAGTAAGAGCAATGATATTCCCACCAGAGTCTACACTAGCCAGATTACAATGAGAGTATTCTTTTCAGTTCTGAGCTCCACATTTTAGGAAAGATAGTGAAAAACAGGGAAAAAAAAACAGTCACCAAAATAGTAAAAGGAAATTTTATATGCCCTTTAGCATCTATTGTACAGTGAGGTAGTTCAGTGGATAGAGAACTGGGCCTAGAATCAGGAAGCTATAAGTTCAAATCTAAACTCAGACACTCACGTGCTTTATGAGCCTGCATAAGTCACTTAACTTCTATTTACCTAATCTACTGGAGAAGGAAATGGCAAGTCAGTCCAGCCAAGAAAACCCCATCCTGGGTCACAAAGAGTCCTACACAGCTAAATGATTAAACAACTGCATCTGTTGTGCAGGGCTGAGGGGAACCAAGATGAGTCCAAAGTCAGTCAAGGATCCAAAGGCTAGTCTTTATTATACCTATAAGATTTTTTTCTGCCCTAACAACTTGTGTGTGAACTTTATAGGTTACAAGCCCCACATTTGTTCTCCCATTAAAAGTTATAACCCAGGAAAGGAGCAGAGTGTGTTAGCCTATCACTGTATGTGTCTGTGGACATATTTGTGGTATGTAAAATTCAAATGAACAAATTTAATTTGATAGACATTTGTAGTGTACCTGCTACGTACAAAAAAAAAAAAAGATGAATAAGAAAAAGCCTTATCAGGTTATAAATTCTTCAAGGGTAAATAATATATTTTATTCCACCTTGTACTCCCCTTACCATACTGCATGTAATAAGGACTCAAAAAATATCTGTTGAATTGAATACAGAAAGGAATAAATGATTGCTTTAGCCTTTAAGTCCAATTCACTCTCAAGTGAAGACATCACCCTTCTGATGTCATTGACTCTCTCCCAAAAGAAAGGACAAACACAACAAGGAGTGAAGAGAACGAGATAATACACAATACACAAGACAAATCAAATGGTTTGAATGAATTGTGAGTATGCATAAGAAAAGAAGAAAGTATAACATGAATACTAGGAATTACTCCTGACTGACAAAGAGCTCAGGTTCAGATGACTAGACATGTCCTCAGCAGCCAAGAGGCCACAAATCCCCAAAACAAGAACACCACCATCAGTTTTTGTTTTTTTATTTGAATTAACACAAACCGTACCTTTAATGGGGATTGATGGAAAGCTAACAGAAAATTTGAATTAGCCTTAGAAATCACCCGAATGATTTAAATATATTTCATGTGTTTTCATAATGAAAACCAATCAATATTGAATTAAATTCAGCAAAAGGTCAGTACTTGAACTCCAGCAGAGCTTCAGGCCTTACATAGTTATTCAGGGAACACTATCCCGAATGTTCAACATACTGATTTGTATGATAATCTCTTTCAACTTGTCCGCTATGCCATTTTTGACCCTGTTGGATACCAGGTTAGGTAGTTTTGTGTCTCCCGGTTCTGGCTATAGCCTGGTGTCTAGAACCTAGACCTAGTTGTACTGATTGAAGCTAGTTACTTAGTTTAATACTAAGGTTAGGTAGTTTTGTGTCTCCCAGTTCTGGCCATAGCCTGGTTGGTGTCTAGAACCGAGACCTAGTTGTACTGATTGAAGCTAGTTACTTAGTTTAATACTTCTTGGGTTTTACCTTGACAGTATCCTTGAACTGAGGCCTTGTCTCTATCCCATCTAACTTCCTATTTCTAGCTACTGCTTTTACTCTGCCTTACCTAAAAACTACAGATGCCAGCCCCAGATATCCCTATCCCATCTTCTGTCTCCTGTTTCAAGTCATAAACAACCCAGAGTTTTGAGTAATGTTCATTTGATACAGTATATATCATGTAAAAACTAAGCACTTTATAAAAATGAGTATATGATGAAGACTCACATAAACTCATACAAATAATTAAAATCTCTAATATGATTATACATAACAGAGAAACAACAATGAACTGAATAGACTTACTCATGGACAGTGAAGTTTCTGATGTCAAGTGGTAAGTAGGAATGGACGGATATAATCTAAAATCTAATTATTGCCAGAATCAGGAGATTTAATGGTTAAAAGCTGAAGAGAAGAATGATGAACAAATTGATGAAGCCTTAATCTGGGACAACCCTATCTCTCCAGACTTATCTTCCAGTGCTTCCTACAGCTAATCTATAGAAATAACTTGGGACCCTTTTCCCTGCATAGCAGAGAAGTTTAAAATATTCCATTCAATGGAGAGGTATCCCTCTGTACATGGACACCCAGAAACTTCTCCAGCATACACACAAAGAGATCAGAACTTCTCCCACAAATTAGAGAATGTTGGGACCCTTTATCAAGGCTGACATGTATAATAAAATAGACTGAGAGATGAGGACTTACATCAGCAAGGCTACACTAAATTTCTTTGAGAGAAGAAAGCCTGGCAAGAGTACTAGGTGTAGTGAGGTATTGTTGCATAGTAGAATGAGTGGGGGATCCTGGGGGATCAGGAAACTGAGGCTATCTTTGTTATTAATTAGCTCTGCCACTTAGGAAAGTCACTGCCCCTCTCTGGTTCTTACTTTGCTCAATCTATAAAATAAAAACAACAAAAAAGAACTAGCTGACCTCAAAGGACCCTTCCATGACTGACATTCTGTGAATATGACTGGGGTATATTTTCACTTCAAAGACATTAGGACATGTATATGTCCGTACCCATTGTGAACTGAAATGGACTGAAGGATGAAATGAATACCTTAGAAAGGGGGTACGAGAGAGAGAGAGAGAGAGAGAGAGAGAGAGAGAGAGAGAGAGAGAGAGAGAGAGAGAGAGACAGAGACAGAGACAGAGAGAGAGAGAGACAGAGACAGAGAGAGACAGAGACAGAGAGAGAGTTTGGTAGCAGCAAATAGCTTGGAGAGTTAGATTATGATATTGGAGATAGTTCTTTTCATTCAAAGAAACTTTGGATTTTTCGGATTAAGTTTGATGGGGAGAAAAGGAGTGGGGTTGGGAATAAGCATTTATGTAGTACTTACTGTGCTAAGTGCTCCTTTTATCCTCGTGGCAACCCTGGGAAGTAGGTGCTGTTATTATCCTCATTTTACAGGTGAGGAAACTGAGGTAGACAGAAGTTAAGTGACTTGTCCAGGGTCACTGAAGTTGGATTTAAACTCAGGTCTTCTTGACTGCGGGCCTAGCATTCTATCTACCACACCACATAGATACCTCTATTTAAATAAAGATCACTTTTATTTTCTCAAAGTTGAGCTATTTCAATTCATAAACCTACTTACATGAAAAGAACTCATTGTTAACTGAATGAAGAGTCTTATGTGTTTTGAAGAACCTGTAACTTGATCATCAGTGACAAAGGAGAAGACTATCTCATGGACACCCAGTAAAGGAATAAGGACCAGTGTTGATCTTGCCAACCTAAAAATTATAAACAGAGTAACTGCTAAGTATAGTAACATTCAGAATTGGCAGACCAGTAGATTGGAGGCATACTGATTGATATCCATATTCTAACTGTCCAAACCAGTTGCTGCTATACTATACCCTCTTTTAGCTATATTTCTTTCTCCAATTTTGTCCACTACCCCTAGTGGGAAGAAGAAGTGGGGGAGAAGAGTTTCAGAGTAGCACTGTGCCCTGAGTCTTTATTGTCAGCATGCCACCCAGCTCAGGAACTTGCCCAAGCAGTCTTTATCTATTACTTGGCTTTTTATCCCTATAGATGGTAAAATATAGGTGAGCCATTTACTAGACATACATTTAATTTACATTGTAAGATTTGGTCTTCCCATCATTTCATATCACTTTTTTTGTTTTATTTTGTTTTGGTTTTGTTTTTAGCATCATAGGAATGGAATCATAGGAGTGTTTGGAAGCTTTGTAATGAAGATACATGATTTTCTTTTAACTTTCACAAAATAAAATGAATTTAGTATTCAAAAGGTAACTTGAAATGAAAAAGAAAGCTGTGAATATTTTCTCCAAGAAAACATTTAAGAAGTTAAATGGTGTGAAATATTTTTCACAAATTATAACTGTGAAACATCTCAAAATTCAATTTATAATTAAACATTTCAAGGTCTGTGACAGCAATCATATCAAAATATGATATCAGTGACAGATATGAGATGTCTTTTGAAAGACTGGAGGGACATTTCTTTTCAAACTCCCGTTAATTTAGTATCTACTGCTTCTTGATATCACGTATAAGCAGAATTATCTGACAAAACCATAGCTCCTCCCAATCCACATCTATGCAGTTGGGAACAACTTGGAAAAAGGTATTTCCTGGCCTCAGGTAATATAGAAGGACTGTGCTGATCATAACATCTCTCATATAAGTCCCCTTCTCCCTACTCAAAAAGGTACCATCCTAATTTAGGCTTCATTATCTCTTTCTTGAATTATTGGAATAATTTTCTAATTAGTCTCTCTCCATCAAATCTCTCCCAATCCAATACATTCTCTACCTGGCTGCCAATGTGATTTTTGTAAAGCTTAGATCTGACAATATCACACCGTACTCAGTAAACATCCAAAGGTTCTCTTTTATCTCTAGGATCAATTGGAAAGTTTTCATTTCCTATTTAAAGCATTTCATAACTTGGCATTTTCCTACCTTCCATCACCTACAGCTGACTGGTTAAATGGTTCTAAGAACCTAGTAGGCATTCAGTAAAGTGTACGCTTATAATCAGAATGGCTCAGGACTAGTTCTTCTACTGAATATTTAGGAATAGCTTATTTTGGCAAAGTAAAGAATCATAAAATCTCATAGTTGAAGGGATCCCAGATGTCATCTTATGAACATAGGTCTAAAGCTAGAAGAGATCAACAATAAAGAATCCATGCCCTCTACAATGTGTCTAATGAGATTATCTAACATTTACTTGAAGACTTTCAGTTGTGCTGAAGTTTTAAATACTTCACAGTCTGAATCAGTTTCTTATCTCTTCTCACTCTAAAGAATAGTTGGTGCACATTACAAGACCTTAGCTTAAATAAAGTATTTTTTTCCTATTGTTTACTTGTTCTCTTTGGAGACTAAGAACTTTATTCTCTATGGCACATATAGATAATTAGAAAATGTGATTAAGGTGCCAAATGATTGAAGGAAACTGTTTTCCAAGGTTGTTTTGCCTTAGAAAAGTTTCAATATGAACTTTGAATTCAAGCCTGAATCATTTGCATAAGACCCTTTTTACTGGTAGACAAGACCCTTCATGCTTACATCGATGTCAGAGTGGATGTGAGAGCCTGGGAGAATTGAGACAGTCTTCTTTTGGCTTCCTGCTTCAAGATTCCAGATCCTCTTTGGGAGAAACAGTTTTGTGCTTTGAGTCTTGTACTTGAAAGTCAACTTTTCTATTCAGTTCTTGTCTTTTCATCAAGAATGCTTGAAAGTCCTCTATTGAACGTCCATTTTTTCCCCTGCAAGATTATACTCAGTTTTGCTGGATAGGTAATTCTTAGTTGTAATCCTAAATCCTTTGCTCTCCAGAATGTCATCCAAGCCATTTGATCTTTTAATGTAGAAGCTGTTAAATCTTGTGTTATCCTGACTGTGACTCCACAATACTTGAATTGTTTCTTTCTGGTTGCTTGCAATATTCCCTCCTTGACCTAGGAGCTCTGGAATTTGTTTATACTATTCCTGGGAGTTTACATTTTGGGATCTCTTTCAGGAAGTGATTGGTGGATTCTTTCAATTTCTATTTTACTCTTTGGTTCTAGAATATCAGGGCAGCTTTCCTTGATAACTTGAAAAATGATCTCCAGGTGCTTTTTTTTTTATCATGCCTTTCACATAGTTTAATAATTTTTAAATTTTTCTTCTCAATCTACTTTCCAGGTTAGCTGTTTTCCCAGTGGGTTATTTCATTTTGTCTTCTCCTTTTTCATTCTTTTGGTTTCATTTTACTGTTTCTTGATTTCTCACAAAGTCATTAGACTCTACTCGCTTAATTATACTTTTTAAGTAATTATTTTCTTCAGGGAGTTTTTGTACCTCTTTTTCCATTTGGCCAATTCTACTTCTTTAAAAAATTATTTATTTTTAGTTACTTCCACAAGATTTTGAGTTCAAAATTTTCTCCCCATCTCTCCCCTCTGCCCACCCCAAGAGAGTGTGTGTTCTGATTACCCCTTCCTCCAATCTGCCTTCCCTTCTATCAAACTTCTCCCTTCTCTTATCCCCATCCCCTCTATTTTCTTGTAAGGCAAGGTAGATTTCTATTACCCCATTATCTGTATATCTTATTTCCCAGTTGCATGTAAAAACAATTTTATCTTTCATTTTTAAAACTTCGAGTTCCAACTTTTCTCCCTTCCTCCTTCCCACCCCTCCCCACTGAGAAGGTAAACAATTCCATATAGGTTATATATGTATAGTTATGCAAAACACTTCTATAAAAGTCATGTTGTAAAAGACTAAATTTCCTTCCATCCTATCCTACCCTCATTTATTCTATTCTCTCTTTTGATCTTATCCCTCCTCAAAAATGTTTACTTCTAATTACTCCCTCCTCCTATTTGCCCTCCCTTGTATCTCCCCTACCCCCACTTATCCCCTTTTCCCATACTTTTCTATAGTGTAAGATAGATTTTTCATATCAAATTGAGTGTGCATATTATTCCTTCCTTAAGTCAAATACAATGACCTTCATTCTTTCCCTCTCACCTCACCCCTCTTCCCCTCCAGTGAAAAAGCTTTTTCTTGCCTCTTTCATGTGAGATAATTTTTGCCATTCTATTTCTCCCTTTCTCACTCTCCCAATACATTCTTCTCTCATCCCTTAATTTTATTTTTTAGATATCATCCCTTCCTATTCAATTTATCCTGTGCCCTCTGTCTATATGTATATAATCCCTCCAACTACCTTAATACTGAGAAAAATCTCAAGAGTTACAAATATGATCTTTCCACACAGGAATGTACACAGTTCAGCTTTGGTAAGTCCCTTATAATTTCTCTTTCTTGTTTACCTTTTCATACTTCTCTTGATTCTTGTGTTTGAAAGTCAAATTTTCTATTCAGCTCTGGTCTTTTCATCAAGAATGCTTGAAAGTCCTCTATGTCATTGAATGACCATTTTTTTCCCCTGAAGGAAAAAATACTCAGTTTTTCTGGGTAGGGGATTCTTGGTTTTAATCCTAGTTCCTTTGACCTCTGAAAAATCATATTCCAAGCCCTTTGATCCCTTAAGGTAGAAACTGCTAGATCTTGTGTTATCCTGATTATATTTCCACAATACTCAAATTATTTCTTTCTGATTGCTTACAACATTTTCTCCTTGACCTGGGAATTCTGGAATTTGGCTACAATATTCCTAGGAGTTTTCCTTTTGGGATCTCTTTCAGCAAGTGAATGGTGGATTCTTTCAAAATCTATTTTACCCTCTGGTCCTAGAATATCACGGCAGTTTTCCTTGACAATTTCTTGAAAAATGATGTCTAGGTTCTTTTCTTGATCATGGCCTTCAGGTAGTCCAATATTTTTTAAGTTATCTCTCCTTTATCTATTTTCCAGATTAGTGTTTTTCCAATAAGATATTTCACATTGTCTGCTATTTTTTCATTCCTTTGGCTTTGTTTGAAAAATTTTTTGATTTTTCATAAAGGCATTAGCTTCCATCTACTCCATTCTAATCTTTAAGGAATTATTATTTTCAGTGAGCTTTTGCACCTCCTTTTCTATCTGATCAGTTCTGGTTTTTAGGACATTCTTCTCCTCATTGACTTTTTGGATCTCTTTGTCATTTGAGTTAGTCTATTTTTTAAAATATTATGTCTTCAGCATTTTTGGGGTCTCTTTTAGCAAGCATTTGACTCATTTTTCATGATTTTCTTGTATCACTCTCATTTTCTCTTCCCAATTTTTGCTCCACTTCTCTTACTTGATTTTCAAAATCCTTTCTGAGCTCTTTCATGGCCTAGGAACAACTGACATTTTTCTTGGAGGCTTTGGATGTAGGAGATTTTGTTGTCTTCTGTTTGTATATTTTGGTCTTCCTTATCACAAAAATAAGATTCTGGAGTCTGATTCCTTTTCTGGATTTTGCTCATTTTCCCAATTATTTACTTGACTTTTGAGTTCTTTGTCAAGGTAGTTCTTTGCTTCCAGTGGGGTTAGGGGGTCTTTTGCCAGCAGTTCAATACCCCCCCCCAATCTATGAGTCTGAAACTCCAGAATCAGCCACAGCCTCTGTCCCTGTTATGGCTGCTGCCAGCTTCTCCTCAGACTCTTCCACCCCCTCCACTACTCTGGTGCTGAGGCCTGACCACTCTACTCTCTCAACACAGGTCCCACAGGTTTTTTCCACTGACCTTCCAATTTATCCTCTGTCTTGGAGTAATGAAGTCTGGAACCTGCCAGAGGTGCCTGAGATTCAATCCCCTGAACACTGCTCAGGTCCTGTCTGTGCTAGCATGGTCCCCCTGGAGTACACTCTGCTTCCAGTGTGGTGAGATAGACACCTCCTGGCAACCTTTCTGGTTTCCCTGGGCTGGAGATTTGCTTCACTCTGTAATTCTATGGGTTCTCCAGCTCCAGATTTTGTTTAGAGTCATTTTCTATAGGTTTACAGGTTTGGCTGGGTTTGTGGGGGAGAGTGCTAGCAAATCCATGATATTACTCTGCTATCTTGGCTCCACCCCTCCCAATTCTACTTTTTAAGGATTATTTTTTCTTAAGTGACTTTTTGTGGGTCCTTTTTCATTTGGTCAATTCTACTTTTCAAGGCATTCTTCTCCTCATTGTTTTTTTGAAACTGTTCTACCATTTGGCCTAGTTTGTTTTTTAAGGTGTTATGTTCTTCAGTATTTGTGTTTGTGTGCATCTCCTTTACCAAGCTGTTGACTTTTTTCATGATTTTCTTGCACTATTCTCACTTCTCTTCCCAATTTTTCCTCTCCCTCTCTTACTTGATTTTCAAAATTCTTTTTGAGCTCTTCCATGAACTGAAACCAATTTGTATTTTTCTCAGATGTTTTGGATGTTGGAGATTTGACCTGTTATCTTCTTATGGGTGTGAGTTTTGATCTTCTTTGTCACATAGTAACTTTCTTTGGTCAGAATGTTTTCTGTCATTTGTTCATTTTTCCACTCTATTTCTTGACCTTTAACTCTTTGATTAAGTTGGGCTTCCAGGGCAGAGGGTGCACTGTCCCAAACTTCAGGGTTTTTGTGCAACTGTTTTGAGAGATACTTCTAGGGCCCTGTAAGTTTTCAGTTCTTCAGTTCAGTTTTTCCAAGGTGGTATGATCCAAGAAGTATGTTTCCTATTCTCCTGGCCTATGCTCTGGTCTGTGACCACAAGCACTCTTTTCTGTCCTGGAACTCACTGTGGCTTTGAGCTCTGGTGTGCTAGTGCTCCTCCTCACCCTGGGATTGCCACCCAAGACTGTGACTGTGATCTCAATATGAGAAAAGCAATACAGTCCTGCCTCAGTGCCAATAAAGACACCCTGCTTCTGATCATTTGTACAACCCCCCTTATTATCTGTGGGCTGAGAGTTCTGAAAGCAGACATTGTTGCTGCTATTGCTGATTCAGTGGCTCCCAAGGTCTGCTCCTGGCTTGTGGAGGCCTGATCTACATTGATGCAGCTTGTGCTCCACTCTCACCCAGGTGCAACAGACTTTTCCTGCTGACCTTCTAAGTTGTCTCTAGCTGGAAAATTATTTCACCCTTTCCTTTTGTGGGAGCTTCTGCTTCAGTAATTGTTTCATGGCATTGTTTAAAGGTGTTCAAAGGAGTTCTGAGAGAGCTCAGGTGAATCATTGCCTTTTCTCCACAGTCTTGACTTCACCTCTATTACTTGGCTTTTAGAAGTTTTATTAATTTTTTTTTGCTTTTATATTTCAGTCATTTCCAGATATACTTGCACCAGTCACACCCCATCCCAACTTAGCAGGTCTTTCCTTGTATCAAAGAGAAGTGCTAAGCAATTGGTATAGCTTCTTCTTCTGACAGTGTGGCAACATTCCACACCTGTAATTTTCTATCTCTTCAAGAAAAGGAGGGAGTGGATTCCTTAACTCTTTTCCAGGGTCAATTAGTCTGCACAAGTATATAGCACTTGACTTCATTTTGGTGTTCTTTGAATTTACATTATTGCAGTCATGTATATTGTTTCCCTCTCATTTGATCTTCACAACCCTGTAAAGTAGGTGTTATTATTATCATTTTCATTTTACAGCTGAGAAAACTGAGGCAGATAGAAGTTAAGTAATTTGCCCCAGGTCACACAGCTATCTAAGGTTAGATTTGAATTCAGCTCTTCCTGACTCCAAGCCAAGTATTCTATTCACTTTGATAACGCTGGTAAGGATAATGCCCTTAATAGTTATCTCATTGGCTTATTGTAAGGATGAAATGAGACAATATATGTAGAGGGTTTTGCAGAGTTTAAAGTGATATATAAGTATTAATTATTCTTATTATTATTCCTTCTCCAAAGTATCTTGTTCTAGAAGACACTGGATTCTATGTTGGTTTAAACTCAATATACTGTGCCTGTCAGTTTAGGAATATAGATGCTTTCTTATTCCAACAGCCCCCTTTGTTCACTTACCTGTATGTATAATCACTGAAGCACATTTGATGAGCTTTTAGCTTAGATATGAGCAACCTGAGAATTTTCAGGAAGATGAAGAAATTGATCTATAAAAGGAACAGATATGATTGAGTAAGTAATGTATATAGATCTCTGAGAGCAACTCTGCTCAATCACTTACTCTCAGACTTCTAAATCAGGACACTGTGGAGGTCACCTCCACATCTCTACCTTAAAATATTTCTCTTTCTTCTAGATCTACTCCTTTTCAGGAGGCCTCTCTCTGATGACGACTCCCTGATCCTCCTGGTTTGAAGAACTCTCTCTTTACCATTTCTTTTAACATTTCCTCTGGGGATCTGTCCCTGGTGCTTACTGTAATTTTCCCATGTTTCACAATTACTTGTGTAGTATCTTCTCAATTCTTTTGTAGTCTTCTTTTTTCTGTATTTCTTATTTCTTTCTTTCTGTATTTTCAATTCTTCTGTAATTCTTTTAAGGATGGGGACTGTATCTTTTCATTCTTGTATCCCCGGTGTCTCAAATTGTGTCTGGGACATAATAGGTTTTTAAGAAATACCTGTCAAATTGGAAACCCAAGGCAGATTTAGACCCTCAGCTGATTAGGTGATAAGCATTTAAATAGTATTTTCTTTGGCTTTTTTCTTCCTTCCTTCCTTCCTTCCTTCCTTCCTTCCTTCCTTCCTTCCTTCCTTCCTTCCTTCCTTCCTTCCTTCCTTCCTTCTTTCCTTCCTTCCTCTCCCTCTTCCTCTCCCTCTTCCCCTCTCCCTCCCCTCCCCTTTTCCCACACCTGTGATCTCATCTATATAATAAGCTCCAGATAAGGAACATCCTCTATCAATGCAAATTGACAGCTATTTTGCAATTTAAGAGAGTTGCCCAGTCTCATGATGAAAAATGCTATCTATATTCAGAGGGAAAAAATGATGGAGTCTGAATGCAGATAGAAGCGTACTATTTTTCACTTTATTTTTTTTTTGGAAGGGGTTGGTCTGTTTCTTCTTTCACAACATGACTAATATACAAATATATTTCACAAGATTGCACATATATAACCTATTTCAAATTGCTTATTGCCTCAGGGAGGGGGAAATGAGTGAGTGAGGGAGAATAATTGTAATTCAAGTTTTAAAAAATGAATGTTTAAAATGATCTTTATATGTAATTGGGAAAATACTTTTAAAAAACTACTTTTTTTAAAGAGAGTTGCCTGGTGAGAAGTTAGGTTGATCTCCCTAGGGTCACATAGCCAGTATGTGCCAGAGGTAAGAAATTAAACCAGGTCTTCTTGTCTCTAAAAGCATCTTGCTATCCACTATACCACACTGCTTCTAACTAAAGCGCATAATCCCGTTCTAAATGCTATTGAATTAAAATATTAGAAGCGTCCCTGAGAGGTCATTGTTTTGGCATTCTCTTTCAAGGAAAGATTCCATTTAAAGAAACTGAAAATTTGAGGAAGACAACTATCATTTTCCTGAAAATCTCTACCATTAATATATTCCAGACTCTATCACCAGTAACTTAAATGTTATACTTTAAATGTGAGATTATTACCTACAGCAGATGTTAATGTGTCTAACTCCATTATACAATCTTAGCAAATGCCATTACTTTGTCCCAATTATGTCTACTGGAATCACTGTTAATAGGAACTCATAAATGGGTGAAGGGTGGAGAGACAGGAATGATCCATAATGTTATTAGTATAGATGTACAGAATTGCTTATAGAACCCAAGTTAGTAGCCACCCTCTGGGAATCCAAACTACCAGTGTGGATAGCAATTGGGGGATCGGCCCAGAGACAGTGCTACACAGAAATATAGATAAGATACTCCAAGCTCATGCTCTAAGACAGATGCCTAAACTGAAATATAACTACTTTAATATAATAAGCTCATTTCCTCTTAGGCCTTCTCTTAAGAAAGGCAAAACAAATTCCCACTCCTGATTCTGGTGAAGCAGGGAGACCATTTAGGAGGCATCCAAGAAAGTGGTGTTGAGGCTCTCTCCCCAATTTTTCCTGTGCCTCTATTTCTCTTTGTCTCCATCTCACTTTGTTTCTATCTGTCTCCTAGAGGGGAAGTAGATAAAGTGTTTGATCCTCAGTCAAAAAGACATGAGTTTAAATTTGACCTCAGACATTTATCAGCTGTGTAACCTTTAACCTCTACCTGCTCCAGTAAAATGGGAATGACAAGAAAATCAATCTCCCAGGGTTTTTGTGAGGATAAAATGAGATAATATTTGTATATTAAGGTGCTACATAAATGCTAAGTGTTGTTATTTCTCTCTCTGTACACACATTTATATGTATGCACACATATCCACATATATACATGTGTATATGTATACATATACATATATAGGGACAGCTAAGGGGTGCAACGGATAGAGCGCTGGGCCTGGAGTCAGGAAGACTCATCTTCTGAGTTCCAATCTGTCCTCAGACACTTGCTTACAAGTCACTTAACCCTGTTTGCCTTAGTTCCCTCATCTGTAAAGTGAACTGGTAGAGGAAATGGCAAACCACTCTAGTACCTTTGCCAAGAATACCCCAAATGGGGTCATGAAGAGTTAGACACGACTGAAATGAATAAACAAGTATGTGTGTGTGTGTGTACAACCGTTCACATTGTTTTGAATTTCTTACAAGGATAACCTAAGAGGAAATAAGCAGTAGGGATTCATCCTGGACCTGTACTTTTTTCAGAAGGAACAGAAACCCTTAGCCTGGGTCTGGCAGAAACCTCTCTAGATGTGCTCCCTAAGGATCTAAACTCTTGAGACTTGCCACCACTAAGGTTAAACATGGGCAGTGTACAAGATTATCCTAGCCTTTCTTTTTTTCAACTCTCATATGATTAGGTACCCTAACTTTAGCATGTTTGGCCATCATTTAGTACACTTACAAAATCTTTATCTCTGCAGGTGGGACATGCCAGGTGCAAGGCTCTGCTCTTTATGATTTGAATCTTTCACATGGAGTAGTTTGGGACTGAGAGAGAGAAGAACAATTTTTGTATAAAGAAATTAACTGTAAAATGGCATAAGGTATTGCCTCTTTCCTAAGTGAATAGTTTTGCGCCTCAAGTAAGTGGGGAAAGAACTGTAGTTTAGTTGCTAAAATCCTGTTTTTAAAAAAACAACAACATAGTTTTCAGTTGGGACATGAGTAGTTTATAGTGTAAAATGAAGTACAGTGTCAACATAGAGGTTTTGATCACCTTGTAAAGGATGTAGGGTGATATCTCTTTTGTATGTGAAAAGTGTAATAGTTTAAAGGGGAAAGGAAAAAAATTATTTATTGAAAACAGACAAAATGCAAATGTGAAAAAATTGTGAAATTTGTGAAAATAGTAAAATAGAAAGAAATAGTGAAAAAGAGACAAGGCATTGTGGTCCTTGAGTTAATTTGCATATAATTGTTGTAAAACATGAAAAATATCATGAAATGAAAAATTACAAGTGTTTGAAAACTGTAAGATGATTAAATAAGTATTTGTGGATTTGGTCAGTTTTTAACCTTAAAAGTGAAAAATGAGTTGTTCAATACCAGGATGCTTAGATTTAAACCATTGGAATCTATTTGGAAAAAAAAAACTGTCCAAAAAAAGATAAAGGAATAAAAGGTAAAATGGCTGAGCGTGTTTGAAGTGGTCAAAATAATGGGCAGAGGTAAGGCTCAGCAGAAAATAGAAAATCAGCTTTGTCATAGCTCTGTGATGAAAATTAGAGCAGTCAATTGAAAGAAGACATCAGCTATGGAATTCCTGTTTGACTGGAGTCTGGAGTTCATTGTAAGAGTGGTTAAGTTACAGCTATTTGCCTTCAGCATGACCCCTAGTGTGAGGTGAAGTCCCTTCCAAATACTCTGGTCTAAGAGGGAAAAGTAGAAAAGGGAAAGACAGATTTCACAACTGCATTGCTATGTAAAAAAGAAATACTGAGATCTAATTGGACAATAAAGAATTCTTATGAGTGAAAAGAGTTCTAAGCTCATCTGTCTGTACTAGAGTCAACTTGATGAACTTTATATTTACATGGCCTAAAGAATTGCTGTCCAACTAAGCAATTTTCTAATACCTTTCTGAATTGAAGGAATTGTTCATACTTTTACCATTTGAGAAGAAAAGGGATTTGCTTAAATTGAGAGCAGTAAAGGATAGAAGAGGAACAGTACTTTATTCGTGGGTTCATGAATTAACCCATAACATCTAGGCCTGTAGTACAGAGTTATGTTACCCCATGCACACAGCTTTCTTTCATTCCTATGCTTTTCTGCCAGATTTTGTGTGTACCCACTCTCTCACAGATGCTGACTGCATTGGTGGGAGGATATAACCCAGGTCTGTTTAGATTGTAGCTTATTTTTTATTTCTATATTTAGCTTATGAAGACCTATTATCAGTATTTCTTTTGTCCTATTGCTAAGTAAATTGGTGCATTTAATTCATGTGTATTAATACATGTCATGTATTAATGTAATATCATGTAAAAATACAACATGTCATTTTAAGAGGCTGGCTTGGGGTAAATGGAGAGTTAACGTGGTGAATAGGAATAGTAGATTACCTTACAATAGGGCTACCCCTAGTATTCTGAGAGATATTGGATGTAGGCATATTACGATGATCCTTCCTGGAACCTAGACATTTCAAAGGGAAGGTAGCTAGCCAGATAGGGATTAGGCATCAACATATATACTGTGTTGAGAGGTAAATAGCACTGTAATGTGGAAGGTCCACACCAAGGATATCCCAATTTGAGCTACTTTGGCAGTGGCCATTTAATGCACAATAACCCAATAGCTCTAGTATTCAGGGTTCTCCAGTGAATTTCCCAGGTTTGGCTTGGTTTTAATTTCCAGTTTTCCAAAGTCTAAGCAAATGAGTGGCTTAGGGGGAGGTGTTGACAGCTCATATTTTGCTAGCCTTTTCATAAATGAGCTCCTCAAAACCTCACAAGGTGAAAATGAGCCTACTCAAAGTATTAAATCTTTTATAAAGTGCAAAATGTTTTCCTCGCATCTGAAAAGGTGAAAATACAGCCTGAGTGAGATGGGCCCTTATATCTCATCGTTGTAATTTTCCCATGAATGCTACAAATTTGCTGAAGTCTAAAAGGGGGCACACCTTTACATCTTTGGAGTTACATCCAAGTGCTGGTCAATGTGGTATAGTGGATAGTAAGGTAGTCTCAAAGTTAAGTGTTCAAGTCCCAGCTCTGACATACACAGAGAATTTTGCTTTATATAACTCCTTCCATAGATCTTTTCATAAAGCTCTTTTTACATAATGCAAATTTGCCCAAGGTCATTGGGAAAGGGGGAAGCAGGAGGGAACTTTGTGCCTGTGGAGGGAAGGGGTACAGGATTCAAGGATATGTAGGAGTCCTAGGCAGAGAAGAAAGACCAGAAAGAGGAATATATGGGAGTCTGGTCATAACTGGGAGGGAATACAATAGGGGGAAGGATAGAAACCAAGATGAGACAGGGCAAAGGTCTTTTCTGTGGGTACTGGAAGTGCCAAGCTGCCCCCAATCCAGCAGCTACAGTGGTAGTCTCTCCACTCAGAGTTCTTCAGCTTTCACTTGAAGGAAGTTCTTTTAGGGTTTTAGGGGGTGGAGAGATGGGGGAAAGTCAAGATGCTGAGGGGAAGGAGTGGAGAGCACAGTACTGTGCTGCAAAGTTAACATTAAGTGGGTTTTTTTGGAATGTGGATTTCTTTTAGAATTCTTTAAAGTTAAATTTGCTTACTTAAAGGTAGATAGAATTTTCTGTACTTCTTGTGTGACCCTGAACAAATCATTTAACCTCGCAGTGTCCCAGGAGACTCTAAGACGCTAAAGGTAAGCTCTTTAATTTGATTGGGATAGTATAGATATAGATCTGCATTGGTAGAGAGTTTATTCACCAGGAGAATTTCCCTATACCAATATGATCTCTGGTTTGATCTCCTCCCTCGAAGAAATGTGTATCTATTCCTAGATATACTTTGTTTTTGTGATGTTGGTGCTTGACACCTTTGGGTCCACTTCTTAAGTAATACCTGACATTTATAGAGTACTTCAAGATTTGCAAAACACTTTTTATATATTAATTCATTTGATACAATGCTGTGTGGCAAGTATTATAGGCATTATTAGTCCCATTTTACAAGGCTAAATGGAAGTCACCCAGCTAATGCCAAGAATTGGGAGTCAAATCCTATCTTTAACACTGTGTTCCTCATGACTTCAAGTCCTATGTTTTTCTCTAAGAATGTATGCATAAGTATGAGCATGAGACTTTGGGCATCTGTTGTTTCTTGGACCTGAGATATTTCTCAATAAGTTTTTAACCATCCTTCCCAATGCCAACCTTTGCATTGAAATAATTACTTATTAATGAACATGTTCATATAATTTAATTTGGAGAGCCTTGTCAAATCATTCACAGAATTTCTTTACTTCCTCATTCCCTGCAACAGGTAATAGAACATGAGCTAGAGTTATCTTCATGGTGATGTTTTTGTGTTTCTTTATCACAAGAACCTCAATGCTAGATAACAAATTGTATCATAAAATGATGCTTTAGACTCAATGGCTCCACTAGTTCTTTTTCTTTGTTTTTTGAGACTAGGTCAAGCAATCGCCCAGCCTCAATTCTTTCAATAGCTAGCAATCCAGATACCAATTCCTTTAGTTGCTTCTCCAAGAAGATCTTCTGAGACATTGTTCCATTTATTTTCAACTTCCTTACTTCTTATTTTACTTGTTGTGAGAATAACATCATTGGCATTATTTAGTTTCTTCAGAAGGAATTCAACTTGGTCTTTGGACAAGGATCTCACATTTAGAGTGCCAATAGTTAAGTTGTTGCTTATAGATTATCTAAAAATTGTGATTCTTAGCACCCTATGATCCATTTTCTTGGACCCTGGGCTTCTGATTTATGAGAATTCACTCAGATACAGAACCATGATGACATTTCCCGGCCATTTTCATGCCATGCTGCTACCCCATTTTCCAACTCTACCTCCAAATACACATCAACACCACCTTTCTATAAAATTTCTCTTTCAACACTTTTTTATTTCCATAATTTAATTTAATTCCATAACTTTTATTTCCATAAACTAGATTCCCCAATAGTGTTTCCTTGATCCTTGGGCTTCCTTTGAAATATGATACTGTTACTTTCATAAAAATGAGTTTCTCCAAAAAAAAGGTTAGGTAAAACAATTAAAACTTAAATGCTATGCAGCCTTTAGCAGAGTTTCTTAACATTATTTGTGTCATAGACCCCTTCGAAGTCTGGTGAAACCCATGGACCACTTCTCACAATAATGTTTTTAAATGCAAAAAAAAAAAAATAAAATACACAGCTCTATGGAGGAAATCAAAGATTAGTGAAAATAAAGGTATCGTTTTTTTCTAATTCATGGGATCCCTAAAGTCTATACATAGACCTGCTTCAGAGCAAGTAGCAATGAAAAGGAAATTCTCCTACATACAAGTAGGCTCTACCTTTTATATATTGGACTTTCTCCTACCCCTTTACTAACTTTCTCCTTTGTCCGAAGGATTTGTCAGAAAGTGATTTTGAGCCATACTGGGAGCAGAGCACAGTCCAGTGTGGGCCATGCACAGATAGGACCTGAAGAGGCCTTGGGGGGACTGAATCTTGGGCACCTGTGGAAGTGTCCAGACTTCACAACCCCAAAACACCAAGGACATATTGGAAGATCAGTGGGAAAAAAACCTATGGGATCTGTGTGAGACAGTAGAGTGGTCAGATCCCAGCCCTAGGACTGTGAAAGAGGTGGGGGAGTGTGCCAGAGGAACCTGTGTCAGAAGTAGCAGGGATATGGGCAGTGGTGGCAGCAGCAGCGACAGTTTCCAAAACTCTAGACAGCCCATAGATTGGGGGATCAAGTGGCTGACAGTAGACCTCCCATCCCCACTGAAAGCAGAGAACTACCTTGAAAGAGAGATCAAAAGTCAAGTAAATGGCTGGGAAAATGACCAAAAACCAGAAAAAGATCAGACTGTAGAATCTTACTTTGGTGACAAGAAAAACCAAAGAATATAAACAGAAGAAGACAACAAAGTCAAAGCTCCTACATCCAAAGCCTCCAAGAAAAATATGAATTAGTCTCAGGCCATGGAAGAGTTCAAAAAGGCTTTTGAAAATAGCCTTTTTGAACTTAGCCTTATTTTGAAAATAAGTAAGAGAAATAGAGCAGAAATTGGGAAGAGAAATTAGAGTGATGCAAGAAAATCATGAAAAACAAGTCAACTGCTTGCTAAAGGGTTTTGTTTTGCTAAACCAAAAAAAAATACTGAAAAGAAAGTGATTTTGAATTACCCCTCCAGACTTTAAAAGAGTTTAACCCTGTTACCATAATTTCTTCGTTCTTTGTCATTTTCTCTTGGGGGATAAGAGAAATCATCCTACCTTATTTCATCATGTCCATCAGATTCCAACCAGATTCTCTCCATGCTCAGACCCTCAAGAGTCACTGAGCAGTCTTATGATTAAGATTATTAAGAGAATAAAGTTACTGAACAGAGAAGAGAGTATGTCCTTACTGTAATTGAAAGTAATATTGGTCCTCTGATGATCCACCAGATATTCATATTTTTGTTTGTCCCCCAGCATCTATGAAGAAATAGCACACAAAAGGGTAGGCTTAGAAATTACTAAGATATCAAAAGAAAAGAATTCCATGTCCCCTAGATATCTCATTGCAGAGTCTACTGTTTCCCACAATCAACTGTATAAAGCAAAACATAAAATGTTGCGGAAAGACACTGTCTAGTTTTGAGGAAGACTCCAATATTTTCCTAGTAGAGGCAAAGGTTAGCCATGTGTGGAGGAGATGCGACAGGGATGGCAGTCTAGGAGTTGTCCAATGTAAAGTACTGACTATGTGGGGGTGAAATTGACTGTTGAATCAAGGAAGGGATCCTCACAGCCTGACCAAAGTGATAAAAGTGGGAATAAAGATGGGATATGGAGGTAATAGAGGTAAATCTTTTAAGGTAATGAGGATGGTAATGATGAGAATTATGATGCTATGTTCAACTCAGTAAAGTGATTTCAATTCAATTCTGTAAGCATTTATTAAGTTCCTACTATTTACAAGGTCATTGTTCTAGGTGCTGGGGATAGAAAAATTTTGAAAGTCACAGTTACTGCTCCTAAGGAGCTTACAACAGGAGAAAGAGAGAGTGATTAAGTGCAACAAGCATTTATTAAGAGCCTATTATGTGCCAGGCACTATACTTTGAAACAGTTCCTCCTCTCAAGCAGTTTACTTTTTATTGGGGGGAAAATATACACATGTAATAAATACAAAATACTTACCAAGTCATTTCAGGAGGGGAGGCACAAGTGAAAAATAATGAGAAACTTGCAAAAATTAGAGCAGGAGGTCCAGAGAATAAAATAGAAAGGAAGAGTAGAATAGAGGCTGACATGGATAGGTAACAGGGAGGAGGAAAAGGAGCTTCCACCTATAGTTAAAAAGCACAAGGGTTCTGAGGGAAGTCATAGAGTAATTAGGCTTATTGTGCCCATTACAGTTGCAAAGATGATATTGCATTTATTCTCAGTCGCTGAGAAAGAGGTGGAAATGTAGTAGCAGGAAGGAAGAAATGAACAGGGCTAAAGCAGGACAGGTTTCAGAATCGTAACAGGTATTATTACAGATGAGAAAACTTGGGCTGAGAAGGAGAGTGACTTGCCCATGGTAACTCAACTCATGAGTGTTAAAGGTGGGATTGGTATCCAGTATTCCTAACCCCAAATCTAGCACTCCATCCACTAAGCTATGATACTTCTCTGGATATCAGGTAGTGCTTTTGACTTTTCCTTGACATTTTGGTAAACTGTGTGACCTTAGGCAAGTAATCTAACCTCTCTGAACATCAGTTTTCTTATCTGCAAGGTATAAAACTCATGTCTATGAACTCAAATCTATGAACCTATGAAGCTCTGAATAAAGGAAGGCATTCTATGTGAAGGAAAATTATGATATGAGTCAGGAAAGAGTAGATGTTCATATGACAGTAAAGAAGAGGTAGAAGATGAGGTCTAAAGAAAATGGTGCAGGATCAGATTTTGAAGGACATTTAAAGTCAAACAGAGAAGTTTGGATGATATTCTGTAGGCACTGAGGAATATGCAGCAAGGAATATGGTGGGTTATGAGATAAAGAGCCTGGAGACAAGAAGACCATTTACAAGTTTTTGTAGTAGTGTGGGTACATGGTTATGAAAGCTGGGACAAGAGCAGTGTCCATGAGAATGGAGAAGAAAAAGCAAAACTGAAAGCCACTGTTAAGGAATTTATGATTTAATATCTCCATCCTGGCAAAGGACTAAGCTAAGCCTATTTTTTCCTCAATAAAAAGAGGAATAAACAAAATAAAAAACCTTGCACTTCTGTTGTTCTTTCTAGGGTATGTTCCAACAATTCCCAAAGTGTGGTCTAGGGACCTCTTGGTGTCCCTGAGATCTTTTTGGAGGATATGCAAGGTCAAAACTATTTTTATATTATGAATATTAATTTCTAATATGTTACACATCAATAGAAAAGAAGGAAAGATGGAAATAAGCATTTATTAAGTGCCTGCATGTGCCAGGCATTGTGCTAAACATTTTATAAATATCATCTCATGTGATCCTCACAAAACCCCTGGGAAACAGGTGCTGTTATCATCCACATTTTATAGTTGAGGAAACCAAGGCAAACAGAAGTCAATTGATTTGCCCAGAATCACATAGCTAGTAAATATTTGAGATTGAATTTGAACTCAGGTCATTGTGACTCCAGGTCTAGCATTCTATCTACTCCTTTGGTCCTGAGGCCAAAAAGATCAAGAAACCACTGGTGTATGCCAATTTTTGAAAGAAAATGGGAAAGTTCTGCCAAAATAGAAACTACCTCTTGTCTTCCCTTACTCTTCTTGATGTTATCAGGCTACTTAAATGCCCTCATTTAGATGGTGCAACTAAGTCAGGGTGACTGACTCATCTGTGGCAGCAACAGCTGTGGCAGCAACAGTTTCCGGAACTGTCAGGCCATAGATGGTAAGAGGATTAGGCAACTGGTCAGGAGGAGATAACAGGAGTCTCTTTGGTGCACTTGGTGCAGGAGTCTATTGCATTGCCCATACGTATATCTGGGCAGAAGTCCAAGAATGAGGAAAGCATTAACACACCAGAGCTTGTGACTTATGGGAATGGAGAACCTGGTCACATGGCAGAAAAGAGTGCTTATACTCACTCACAGACGAGAGTACAAGCCAGGACTGTAGTCAACACGCTTCTCCTTCGATCATATCACCTTGGAAGAACCAAAAGCTTACAGACTCCCAAAACTAACTGAACAAAAGACCTGAAGCTTCAGACAGTGCCCCTCAACCCCAAGAGCAGAGCCCAATTTTAACATTGAGGTAAAAATCAAGAAATAGGCTGGAAAAGTGAAAAAAAAATAACAAAAAAGAACTTAAGCATGGAAAGTTATTGTAATAGAAAAGATCAAAGCACAAACTCAGAAAAAGACAACAAAATAAAAACTGCTGCATCCAAAGCTTCAAGAAAAAAAAGTTGAATTGGTCTCAGGCATAAAATGAATTCCTGAAAAGAACTCAAAGAGGATTTGAAAAATCAAACACAAGAGACAGAGAAAAAAAATGGGAAAAGAAAGGAGACTGATGCAAGAAAATCATTAAAAAGAAATCAACAGTGTGGCAAAGGAGACACAAAAAGTAATGAAGAAAATAACATCTTAAAAAACAGAATAGATCAAAGGGCAAAAGAGGTACAAAAAACCACTGAAGAGAAGAACTCCTTAAAAAGCAGAATTGGCCAAATGGCAAAAGATACACAATTCACTGAAGAAAAGAACTTAAAAAGTGGGATTGACCATATAGCAAAGGAGTCACAAAAGCTCAGTGAATAAAATAATTCCTTAATAATTAGAACTGAGGGTTATAAAATAAACCCCATATAAATCATCAACATTTCTATGTATTACTAACAAAGCCCAACAATAGAAGATAGAAAGAGAAATTCCATTTAGAGTAGCTGTAGACAACATAAAATATTTAGGACTCTACCTGCCCCAACAAACCCAGGAACTATATGAACATAATTACAAAACACTCTGCACACAAAAGAAGTCAGATCTTTGGTTTTGGATCTTAAAAGATCTCAGGGACACCAAGAGGTCCCTAGACCACACTTTGGAAATTGTTGGAACATACCCTAGAAAGAACAACAGAAGTGCAAGGTTTTTTATTTTGTTTATTCCTCTTTTTATTAAGGAAAAAATAGGCTTAGCTTAGTTCTTTGCCAGGATGGAGATATTAAATCATAAATTCCTTAACAGTGGCTTTCAGTTTTGCTTTTTCTTCTCCATTCTCATGGACACTGCTCTTGTCCCAGCTTTCATAACCATGTACCCACACTACTACAAAAACTTGTAAATGGTCTTCTTGTCTCCAGGCTCTTTATCTCATAACCCACCATATCTCCCAAATAACTGGGAAAATGTTAGTTGCTCATGGGTAGTCCAAGCTAATATAACAAAAATGACATTTCTACCTAAATTAATTTACTTATTCATTGCCATACCAAACTACCAAAAAATTATTTTATAGAACTAGAAAAAATAATAATAAAATTTACCTCGAAGAACAAAAGTCCAAAATATCAAGGGAAATGATGAAAACAAATGCTAGGGAAGGTGGTCTAGCAGTACCAGATCTTAAATTGTATTATAAAGCAGCAATCATCAAAATTACTTGGTACTGGCTAAGAAATAGAGTGGTGGATCAGTGGAATACGTTAGGTACACAAGACACAGTAGTCAATGACTATAGTAATCTACTGTTTGATAAACTCAAAGACTCCTGGGATCAGGACAAAAAACTGGAAAATAGTATGGCAAAAATTAGGCATAGTCCAGCATCTTACACCATATACAAAGATAATGTCAAAATGGGTACACCATAATTAGGAGGACAAGGAATAGTTTGTCTGTCAGATATATGAAGAATGGAAGAATTTATGAATAAACAAGAGATAGAGAACATGATGAAATGTAAAATGAATAATTTTTAATTAAATTAACTTAAAATTTTTGTACAAACAAAGCCAATGAAACCAAGATTGGAAGGGATGTAGAAAAGTGGGAAACAATCAATGTCTCTGATAAAGGCCTCATTCCTAAAATATATAGAGGATTAAGTCAAATTTATAAGAATACAAGTCATTCCCCAATTGGTAAATGGTCAAAAGATGTGAACAGGCAATTTTCAGTTGAAGAAATTAAAGTTATATATAGTCATATGAAAAATGCTCTAAATCACTATTGATCAGAAAGATGCAAATCAAAACAACTCTGAGGTACCACATCACACCTATCAGATTGTTGACATGACAAAAAAGAAAAATGATAAATGTTGGAGAAAATGTGGGAAAGTTGGAACACTAATGCATTGTTGGTGGAGTTGTCAACTTATCCAACCATTCAATTTGGAACTATGCTCAAAGGTATAAAAAACTGTGCATACTCTTTGACCCAGCAATACCTATGTCTGTATCTTGAAGAGATCATAAAAAAGAGAAAAGGATCCACATATATAAAAATATTTATAGTAGCTCTTTTTGTGGTGGCCAAGAATTGGAAGATGAAGGAATGCCCATCAATCTCGAAATGACTGAACAAGTTGTGGTATATGAATACAATGGAATACTATTGTTTCATAAGAAATAATGAGCATATGGACTTAAGAAAAACCTGCACTTATAGGAACTGATGATAAGTAGAATGAGCAGAACCAGGAAAACATTATACACAGTAACAGTAACATTGTGCAATGACCAGCTTTGATAGATATAACTCTTCTCAGCAATGCAAGAATCTAAGACAACTCCAAGATACTTATTATGGAAAATACTATCTACATGTAAAGAAAGAACTATGGAGTCTGAATGCAGATCAAAGCCTACTATTTTCCTTTTTTTCTTTTTATTTCTCTTGGCCTTTACCTTTGGTTCTAATTCTTCTTTACAACATGACTAATGTAGAAATATGATTAATATGATTGTACATGTACAGTCTATATCAGATTGCATGCTCTCTTGAGGAGGTCAAAGGGGAGGGAAGGGAAGAAAATTTAGAATTCAAAATCTTATGGAAGTGAATTTGAAAATTAAATGTTTGTGTGTTTATACAATTAGAATTGGGCAAGTAGAAGAAATAAAACAAAATTAAAAGAATAAAAAAATAGAAGATAATGTGAAATATTTCATTGGAAATACAACTGACCTGCAACGTATATAGAGGAGATATAATTTAAAAATTTTTGGAGTAACTGAAAGCCAAAGTTTTTAAAAAATATCCTAGACATCATCTTTCAAGAAATTATTGGAAAATTCCCTGATATTCTAGAACCAGAGTATAAAATAGAAATTAAAGGAAAATTCCCTGATATTCTAGAACCAGAGTACAAAATAGAAATTAAAAGAATCCACCAATCACCTCCTGAAAGAAATCTCCAAAGGAAAATACCCAGGAATAGCATAGCCAAATTCTATATCTCCCAGGTCAAGAGGAATATATTGCAAGCAGTCAGAAAGAAACAATTCAAATACCATGGAGTCATAGTCAGGATAACATAAGATTTTGCAGCTTTTACATTAAAGTATCAGAGACCTTGGAATATAGTGTTCCAGAGGGCAAAGGAACTAGGATTATAATCAAGAATCACCTACTCAGAAAAACTGAGTGTAATCCTTCAAGGTAAATATGGTTCTTCAATGAAAGAGAAAACTTTTAAGCATTCCTGATGAAAAGACCAAAGCTGAATAGAAAATTTGACTTGCAAATATAAGATCCAGAAGAAACATTTTAAAAAGACAAACAGGAAAGAGAAATCATAAGAAATTTTAAAAGATTAAACTGTTTACCTCCCTACATGGGAAGATGATACCTATAACTCCTAAGAACTTTCTCATTATTAGGGTAGGTAGAAAGAGTATACATAGACAAAAGACTCAGGTGTGAATTGAATATGATGGTACCTACAAAATAAAATTAAGGGGTAAGAAAGAGGAATGACCTAAGAGAGGGGGAAAGGAGTTAGAAAGCGATAAATTATCCTATATAAAAGAGGCATGAAAGGGCTTTTACAGTGGAATGGAAAATGGGGGAGGTGAATGGGAGCACTTTAACCTTACTCTCATCAGAATTGTCTCAGAGAAGGAATAACATATACGCTCAGATTGGTATCGAAATCTATATTACCCTATAGGAAAGTAGGATGGACAGAGGATAAGAAAAGGGGATGAGGGAGCTGGTGGCAGGAAGGGCAGTATCAAGAAGCAAAACATTTTTAAGGAGATACTAGGTGCATGGAAAGAGAGAGTAATATAAACAGAGAGAAAATAGGATGAAGGGAAATAGAGTTAGTAACCATAACTATGAAATCAAATTTACAATAATTTTTTTCTGATAAAGATTGCATTTTTCAAATATATAGTGAGCTGAATCATATTTATAAAAATAAGAGTTATTCCCCAGTTGATAAATGGTCAAAGGATATGAACAAGCAGTCTTCAGACAAAGTAATCAAATTTATTTATAGTCAAATGAAAAAATGCTCTAAATCACTATTGATTAGAGGAATGTAAATTAAAACAACTCTGAGGTACCACTACACAACTATCAGATTGGTTAATATGATAGAAAAGGGAAATGACAGATATTAGAGGAGATGTGGGGAAATTGAGACACTAATGCACCATTGGTGGAGCTGTGAATTAATTCAACCATTGTGAAGTGCAATTTGGAGCCATGCCCAAAAGGTTATAAAACCATGTATACCCTTTGAGCCAGCACTTTGACCCAGGTCTGTATCCCAAAGAGAGAAAAAACAAACAGGAAAGGGGCCTATATGTACAAAAATATTTATAGTAGTTTTTTTTTTTGTATTAGCAAGGAATTGGAAATTGAGGGGATGATTATCAATTGAGGAATAGCTATACAAATTGTGGTATATGATTGTGATTGAATGCTTTAATTCTTGACAAGCAATGTCAGCAGGATTCTCTCAGAAAAAGGCTAGAAAGACTCACATGAACTGATGCAAAGTGAAATGACCAGAACCAGAAGCCTGTACACAATAATAGTAACATTATATGATGATCAATTGTGAATGGCTTAATCTTAGCAATACAATGATCCAAGACAATTCCAAAGGACTTATGATTAAAAATACTATCTATCTCTAGAGAAAGAACTGATAGAGTACCAATCTAGGCATAATGGGATTTTTTTTTTTGCTATCTTTATTTTTTCTTGGTTTTTTTTTTGGTTGGTATGTGCTTTCTTTAACAACATGACAAATATGGAAATGTTTTATATATTTATAACCAATATTTAATTGCTTGGCTTCTCCATAAGAGAAGAGGAGGGTAGGGAGAGAATTTGGAACTCAAGTTTGTTTGTTGTCCTTGTTATCCTTGTTACTGGTTGATTTTTTCATTTTTTTAAAAAAATTGTTTTTAGTTTTCAACATTCACTTCTATAAGATTTTGACTTCGAAATTTTCTCTTCCTCCTTCTACTTCCCCTTCCCCAAGATGGTGTGCAATCTGTTATAGGCTATACATATACAATCATATTAAAAATCACAAGAAAGAAAAAAAGAGAGAGAATAGCATCAGTCTGCATTCAGACTCCATAGTTCTTTCTCTGGATGTGGATAGCATTTTCCAGCATGAGTCTGTTGGACTCATCTTAGATCCCTATATTGCTGAGAAGAACTAAGTCTCAAAGTTTGTCTTTGCACAATGTTGCTGTTAGTGTGTAAAATGTTCTCCTGGTTCTGCTCATTTAACTCAGCATCAGTTCATGTAAGTCCAGGTTTTTCTGAAGTTTATATTCTCATCATTTCTTATGGAACAAAAGTATTCCATTGTATTTATATCCCACAGCTTTTTCAGTCATTTCCCAATTGATGGGTATCCCTTCAACTTCCAATTCTTGGCTGCCACAAAAAGAGTTGCTATAAATATTTTTGTACATGTAGGTCCTTTTCCCTTTTTTATGATCTCTGTGGGATACAGACTTAGAAGCAGATTTTCTAGGTCAAAGGGTATGTACTGTTTAAAGCCCTTTGAGATGAGCTCAAGGTTTTAAAAAATGAATGTTAAAAATTATTGTAGAGGAAAAATAAAATATTAAGTATCTATTTAAAAAATACAGATAAAATTAGAGTAAGGGTAGGCCTGAGGCCCAGGTTTACACACAGCAGACTTGCCTGTGTAGCATAGGTAGATAAGGAGCAAGCAGTCAGGAAATTTCTGACACAAAAGAAGGATGGTAAGTGGTTCAATTACCAGCACTCAATTGTGTGATTTACTTATTAGCTACATACATACCCTGTGTTCTCCAGCTTTACTCGAGTAATCCACCAAGGAACAACATACAAAACAGGAAATGCTAGGGAGAAAACACAGGTGGAATTTTAGGAAAATTAAAATCAAATCCATTGCCTCCCACTTCAGCCAGTCGGGACCAAAAACATTAGCTAAGAACATGAGAAATGCATAGGGCCTGCAAGATCCTTCCCCTCCCCCACCTTTGCAAAATTAGAGTTATCCAGCAATGCCATAGGATGGCTCCTAATCTAATAAGCTTCTTGTCTCTGGATATCTTTCAGCAAAGGCTGGATAGCTTCCTACAGAGGATGACGTGGATAAAAGTGTGAAATTGGACTAGATAACCTCTATGGCCACTTTCTTGGCTAATATTCTTTGACTCTTTGGGAAGCTATGAAAAGGTTGTTCCTAGTCACATGACAAGTATGTTACAACTCATCATTTGAGTAAAGTAGAGGGAGATCGTTGCTCTCTTACCCCTTCAAAACAAGGGGAAAATGCATGGAGTTATTGAATTTGCTTAATAATCTACCTCCCTTTGATCAGGCTAATACTGGAGCCATTTTACAAAATGTCCTGACATCTTTCTAGAGAAAAGAATTAATTAATTTCTGAAGAATTAATGATCACTTAATGAACATTGGATATGTAGAATTTTTTAAATCAATTTCATTCTTGTCTGTGGTGTTTTCTCTCACTGTATGCTAAATCAACAGACCTTGCCTCAGTGGCAGAAATCTGAACACATGGTTTACTTACCCCAGCCTATCAAAATATATCTGGGCAAGAGGCGTTTCTGTGAAAGTACCAAAGGTCCCAGCAGCGTGTGAAGATAAATGCCTTCCACTAAAAGCCACGAGTAATTGGCTCCGACAAAGTAGTGAAGGAGAACTTGTGCAGCTCGACAAGTGGATGAAGACTGAAAGAGCAAGGGAGAAAGATGCTGGTTTTTATTTCAGTGCCAAGGAAAGCTATGGTAATGTAGTCACCTGGCATGAAGATAAACAACCAAGGTTTCAACACCACATCTGTTACCTACTAGTGGTGTGACCTTGGGCAAAGCACTCAACCTCTCTGGACTGGCGTCCTAACCAGAAAAAAACAAAAACAAGAAAAATTATCGTGTGTGTGTGTGTGTGTGTGTGTGTGTATGATGAAATTTATCCACCTTGATCCTTTGTCTAAAAGAATCTGTGATGAATGAAAAATCTTGAGAAACAGTTTCTGGGTAATTAATAATCAATTTATTAATTAGATTATTAATCAATAAAGTGATAATCATTGGTCTCTCTCAACAACCAAAGGACCAATATGAATATCACTGAATGTTTAAGTACTTTTGGAAAAGGGGATGCTCCTGACAGGTAAAAAATCAACCCTGATTGTTGAACAATTAATGAGGGTATAGACACATTGTGGGCTAAAAGTCTTCAGCTCCTTCTGCTGAGAACATGGCTTAATCATGAGACTCAGTTGCCTGCAGCAATCTAGACAAAGGAATACATTTCTTTTCAGACCACCCTGGTTATTTTCTCTTTCATGAGTTGGGTTACCCTAGACTCCAATGTAGGTAGGCAAAGGGGCTGAAATTCACCTAGATTAGATGCAGTTTACACTATAAACCACACTATTTGGATGAGGTCCTATCCAAGATCTTGAAACATGTACCCAAAGATTAGACCAATCTCATCTATCAGCTTTGTTCTTCAGAAACTTTTTATCCCATGAGCAGTGGGGGTGGGGGAGAAAAAGGGCTGATTGGAGCAGATGAGCATCATTTCATAAATAATCATTGACTTTTATTTTACCAAACTTGACCAACCAAGCACTTTATAATGTGGCCCTAACCTACATCTTGAACCTTATCTCACATTACTCTTGTCAAATGACAACTTAGAAATGTCATGAACATGCCATGCTCTAAGATCTTGCTGACCTTCCTTCTTCTGTCTAGGAAACCTTTTCCCTTCTCCTACATAGTATTATGCCTACATCTGACTCACTATTCAAGATCTTGCTCAAATTCCATACCCTCCATGGGATCTTCCCTGACAATTACAACCTTCTTTAGTCTAGTAGTCATGTCATAATCAGGGAGAGGGTGGGGAGGGTGAGGAGGAACAAAGCAACTCAACTTAAGAGTCAGAAGATCTGCAATTTCAATACTGACTCTGCAGTTTACTGATTGGATAATTTGGAGCAGTCACCTAAACTCTAAAAGGCTCAATTTCCACATCTATAAAATCATATGATTATACTGAAAATTCCTTCTAGTCTATGAATTTCTTTTTTTTTTTTTTTTGAATGGGGGAAAGCAAGGCAATTGTGGTTACGTGACTTGCACGAGGTCCCACAGCTACTAAGTGTCAAGTATCTGAGGCCACATTTGAACTCAGGGCCTCCTGAGTCCAGGACATGCTCTCTATTCACTGCATCACCTAGCTGCCCCTAGGACTTTCCATGACTGTTGCCTCCTCTGAGGAATCATCTATATTATATGTTCAGTACTTCATAATAAATCTTGTTGTATACATACTAGACTGCAAATTTCTTGATGATGGGGTACTTTGTATCCCTCATAGAACCTAGGTGAGTGACTTGCATAAAATAGGGGCTTAATAAATGTCTGTTTTTGAGGATAGTAATGATGTGAATTACCTCTGACAGGTAGGACATCCATCCATTTTCATCATCTGGTCTTTTTGAGTAGGAATTATGTATGATGACGTCCTTCACCAATATAGCCAGAGCTCGAAGCATGAAAGAACCAAATAAATTCATGTGGATATAGTTACGAGTGCAGTGAACTCTTCTAATGGAGAGAACAGAAACACAAATAGTCCCCCAGGATACAATATAACTCAGTTACTCCAAGAGATATACTGTCATATGACATTGAACCTCCTAAGCATTCAATCAACAAGGATATATTAAACACTTACCACATGTACATTTTTTTAGGAGCTAGAAATATGAAGAGTCCCTGAGCTCAAGGAAATTATATTCTATTAGAGAAATGATGTGTAAATCTATAATATATATGCATATATAGTGTATAATTATATACATATATGTATGCATCATACAAATATATAAGCATATGCAAAATATTTTATTTTTAAAAGGTTTGGCTAAAAACCTTAGCTTGAGGAAGGGCTATTTTCCTGTGATTTGGGTCTATATGTTTTGCCAATGAGGAAGACTGGTAGGACCAATTGTTTAGTGGTAGACAGAACACTCCAAACTCTTACATGGCATAAAAATTTATGTTATTATGAAGCAGAACCTGCTCTAGTGTCCTACAGAAGAACCTAAAGGTTGCAGTTCTGGCCTGAGGTAGTTGTAAAACACCTGTGTGAACCAAAAGATTGTAGAGGGAAATCACTTCAGTGATAATTAGTTGGGGTTCCATTATTAGGGGTTGGACATTCTGGTTACCTCCTGGGAAGTTTGTGATAGGAAGAAAGGACAGGTGACTGTACAGACCAAGCAATATTCAGAGCAAGTTCCCCCAGGAAGACTTTCTTTTCCTCTTTTTTCTTTTATTTATTTTATTCTGAACTTCAGAAATAGAACAAACATTTCCATAACATAGTAGAATAGAAAAAAAGATGACAGTGCATGAAGCTACAAAAATGTTATGTAAAACTTGGTATTTCTTTTAAATACATAATAAAGTTATCATGTAGCTTTTTCATTTTTTTTCCTCTTTTTCCCAATGAGACTTTAGGCCCAATTAGGTCCTGGTCAATATCAGGGATTGAAAGGCAGCATGGGAATTGATCTAGAGTTACAAAAAGCAAAAGAATCACCCTGAGGTATGTTGCCCACAGAGTCTCTCTTTTCTGGAGAGATCCGAGTCCAGTGTGAGTCAAGTTGACTCTAGAATGAATTGCTTCCAATAATTGTGTAACATATTTAACTTTATAGATACATAAAGCTGGATGGTATATATTACAGGATCATAGTATTTAAAGCTAGAAAGAGCCTTAGAGACCATCTAGTCCAGCATCTTCATTTTATAGAGGAGAAAATGGAGACCTAGAAAGGGAAATGATTTGCCCAAGGTTACACAACTAGTAAGTGAGGCAAGGAAGAAAACCTTATCTGCGCTTCGATTTTCAGTTCGATGCTCTTTCTACTGTACCATGCTTCATGTCATTACTAATTGACACTAAACAAGAGCTCTATCCAGGTAATTTGGAGAGTTATTGCTGACTCTCTGGGTCTGCTGTTTATTATTAAGAGTGCTGAATGACCTAAACAAAGAATTTCACTACCAATCCCCAATCTTTCATTGCTCTCTGGTCTCTAATAATGACTCTGTACTCCTTTCTTCACCATGCCTCAGCAGCATTGTCACCCTGAAAGATCTTTTTACATGGAAATTCTTCTGCCCCTGCAGCCCTTTTCTGTAATTGATCAGTTCTTCCCAGAATCTCCATTTTAAAGAAGGGCCCAAGTCAGCTATGTTTGTTCCTTCCTTCTTCTCCAGACTCTGTTTCTGACTCTCCAGACGTCTCCCTTCAATATGTCCCTACGTTGGTACTGACTCTCCATACCCCTTCCCTCCACACAAACCCTACCTCCATCTCTCCATCCCTCTCCCCACACACACACCCTACTTTTGCTGCTTTTATGTTTCCTTTTATATGTTGTCTTCTCCAATTGGAATGAAATCTCTTTCCATGAAGGGACTGTGTTCTTTTTGCTTCTATTTGCATCCCCAACATTTAGCACAGTGCCTGGCATATAGTTAGCACTTAACAAATACTAGTTGACTTGAATCCCAAAGTCTACTGTGAATTTTGCAATAGACTCATTTCTTTCTAGAGATTTTTCTCTCAGGTCAACCAGACAACTCCAAATAATGAGATAACAAAAGGAGACAAACATATTTGTAATTTAGTTGTACTCCTAAAAAGCTTATAGAAAAAAAATCTTACTTACCTTAGACACAGGAGAATTATGAGAGCCAAGAAGAGGGAAATGAGTGAGAGGGAATATCCCAGGGTATACATTATCTGCAAAGCTGAAAGCAATGTGTGGTGCTCATCCTGTGTATGGAGATAAAGACGATGAAGATCAATATTAAGTGATAAATGGAATTCTGAACTCACTTGAAGTCTGTGTATCTTCCTCCCCAAATCTCCCCTGCCCAAAGGCATAAGTCTAGATTTAAAAAGGAAGTGTCCAAGGGATTCCAGTCATACTTGTCCAAGGTCAAACTCCTTGGGAAGAGAAAACACAATAGTCATAGATGGAAGAACATAACACATAGAGTAAAAGAAGACATTATGTATCATTGCCGATGCACACTAGATCTTAAACTGTTTCCATGCACTCTGGACACTCTGGAGTAGTATCTTATGTTTCCCCAAATACTAAAGAAAATTCAGAAGACTTAGGATAGGGCTCCTAAAAGGAAGAGATCTGCAATAATGAATGATGATTCCCTTCCAACAAGGACAGTGGTAGCTGAGGGTACACCAAACAAGACACAGCAGCAGGTTTGTTATTTTCTTTGAAAAGTTTTAGATGTGATAGCTTCCTAAGACTTCCCAAGACTCACATCTGTTACAGCCTACCTCTACTGATTTTTACCATATAATTACTATATACACTGTGATTTTTACCATATAATTACTATATACACTGTGACACTGAAATGGAATTCAGTACTAAAGTATGAAAATCAAATTATAAATTTTGTTCAAAACAAACAATAAAAGTGTATAATAGGGAGTATACATACATATTAATAATAAATGCCTTTATAGTGAACCTGAGAATGGGTGAAAGTATTTACATAAAAATGAAAAGGGGAAAAAAGTGATATTATATCAGTACACTTCAGTCTGCTCAGGCAGACAGGTGATAGAAATCATGTTTTCATAATATCAGATCTTATTGAAAAGCTACTAATACTGTAAAGACATTTCAATGATCCAGAATTTGCTAAGAGCACATGATAAATTCTTGATTTGCCTCTATAATAATTTCATCTCCGTATCTTGTGAAGAAGCAGTGAGGGGAACTCTTACTATAGACAACTGGGACCAATAAAGAACAATCTGATTGATGACGTGGAAATAACAAGAACTTTGGGAGAATATAAACATGTAACCTTGGGATATATAATATTAAAGAAAAAGAGCAATACATATCATCAATCATTTATCTAGACTTTCAGAAAACTAATTTCATTCTTTCAAAAAATTAACTGATATCCTTTATTCCTACTTTACCTACATTTTCCAATATTTCTCTCTTCCTTACTTTTCCCCTTCCAAAAAGCCAACATTTGTTAAAAAAAAAAAAAAGAACAAAAAAAGGGCAAAGAATTTAGCAAAACTAATCACTATGCCAACTAATTTTAATATTATATGAAGTAAGCACCCTTATAGTTCCCCATTTCTGCTAAACAGCAGGGGGGGAACGTTCTTATATCTCTTCTTTGGGGCAAAACTTGGCTATTACAACTTCATAATGTTTGCATGTATGCCCCCAGATTCTGCTTATTTTACTTTGCATCAGTTCCTGTGTCTCTTCATGTGTTTATATGTTCATTATATTCATTTTTTTTACATGAAAATAATATTCTATTACGCTCATATGAAGTACTACAATTTGTTCAGTCATTCCCCATTTGATGGACTTTGGGGTAAATGTTTACCTGTGGTATCTCTAGGGTAAAAGGTATGGATATTTTAGTTAGTTTCTTAGCATAATTCCAAACTGTGGAAAGCTAGCTTCAATATATTTGGAAGAGATACCTATGATTCTATAGGTAAAGAAATGGAATGTAGCTCACATGAAAGGAAGAAGGCAAACAATGAAATTCTCAGAAGAAAATTTTGAATAAATAAGAAAAACACGTTCAAATAAAAGCTCAGATTTTTTTAAGGGCATGCAAAAAAAAAAAAAAAAGATGGAAGGGAACATACCCAAAGATGGTAAAAGAGAGGTAGAAATTTGGGTGATAGGGGGAATAAACTCTGTAACCAAAGCTAACTCATCTCATAGCAGAACAAAACAGAACAATGAACAGCTAGATTCCCTGCTTAGAGCTGATACCATCTAACAGCTGCAAAGAAAGAGGTGAATGTATTCATTTTCTATTTTACTTTGCTCTCTTTAGCAGAGTTTTTAAGGAAGGGAAAAATAGATGCATAGAAAAAGTTACATCTCCAAATAGATGAGGATCTAGTAAGAAAGCTTTAAAAAGAATCCTAGTTTGGGGGCTCAAATAATTATATTTCAGGAATTTCAAGGAATTTGCAGGTACAAACTCAGAACCACTGTTTATAGTCTTTGATAGATTGCTCTTTGAAAAATTTCAATCTTCTACTTAGCAGATGTCAGAGGATTTGTTGTTGTTTTAAAAAAAACTACTTTAATTCTGATGTAAAGTCAGAAAGCAACATGGAAGGGGGAGGGAAGGAGAGGATGAAGGCTAAGTATTTTTTAATTTCTGTCTTTAAAAGTGTAATATCTTCCAATTTGTTTTACTAACTCATGGAGTATATTAGAGCCAGAAGGAAACTTTAGAGATCATCTAGTTAAACTCATTTGTTTTTTTCAAATGTAAGATGCTGTAGAGAAACAGCTCTACCACTGTCATGTAGCAGATTCACATGTGATCTAGGCTTTTCCAGACTCATTGATAGGTTACTCTTCAGCCTGCTATGTAACCTATTCCTATATTTAATTTTGCCATCCAGATCTCTAAGGAAATCCAGGATTATTTTCACATGTTTCCCATGAATATAATTTCAACATATCTTTCAATGAATCAATTAGACTCATCCATATTTATCAAATATTATTTAACTCTCTCAAGAAAAGTTATTCATATTTCTTTTTATATTCAATTTCTTAGTTTCACATAATTAAATATATTAGTTACTAAAGAGACAATGTATAATAATATAATATAATAAAGAATAATAAAATAAAATCCATACTAAAACACAGAGAATTATTGAGAATTTTAGCAAGGAGAAAATCATAGTCCTGAGTAATTTCAAACTATGTCTAAAAGTAGATGAGTTCACTTCTGAGAATACAATCCCACACTAGTTCCCTCATTCTAACAAATAAATCCTATTCATTAGAATTCTCTTAATCCTATTTTCACAGGAAGGCTATAATAGTTTCATAAAAACAATTATTCCATCTTTTTTATCTTTGTCTTTATCTCCTCCAGCTTTTCTCCTTCCATGATAGGGGAAAAAATCTCTTCAGCTTTATACAAGCAATAACTCATAATACTCTCCTCATAAAAATCATTTTGTAATGTTTCTTCATAAAATAATATTTACGACAGATTTAATAAGAAGTTTTTCTTCATCTTTTTTCTGTCTGTTTTCTCTACAAACTCCTCACAGATCCAAAATAAACTGGAATACTCTTAACCTCATAAAGGAGAAGAACTTCATAGATTGGTAGTTGTAATTTCAACTCCTAGTTTCCCTCCTTAAAAAAAAGGTAGTAACAGTTCTATAGCTTCTATAGAGAGGCTTTTGAAACAAGGCTTACACACATGTTTAGAACATTATGTCCAGGAACTTTAAGTCACACACACACACACACTCACACACACACACACACACACACACACACACACATCTCTCATCTATTGGAATGTCAAGGCATTACTATTAAAGACCTTTTTCAAAAAAGTAAAGTAACACAATGTTGCTTTTTTTGTAATTCCCAGCAAAATTAATTGAAAGTTCTGCTAGGTTAATGATAGATAACAAAGAGTTTACTGTTCTATGAAAACCTTGATTTCTTCTTTTCGTGTTAGAATATATTTAGTGAATTGCACATTGGTTGTAATGACAGAAACCCTATACTTCTCCAAATTTTCATATGGACTCTTTTTTATGGATCATTATAACACTAATGCTAACCTACATTCATGTGCATGCATAGAGCCTATGGGATAGACATAACCTAGTTTTATTAATAATTCAGGAGAGCAATAAAGAGATGGAGCTGTTACCACTAAAATCAACAGAGCTCACATGTTGTTTGAAGCTGTACTTCTCAGAACATTCTATGTCATACCGCCAAATATCTGTAGAGTTCTCCAGAGTCTGCCAAGTTCCCCCAGGCAAGCAACGTCTGTATACTCTTCCTGGGCTTTCTGAAAGTAAACAGTTTTAGAAAAAAAAATCAATGCATACTACTTCATGTTTGTTTCAAAGCTTTCAATCTCCACCACCATTCCCCAACAGAGTTATGGAAAATCTCAGGAAAGAATGGTTCTCATTGCCCTTTCAGTGACTCATTAAAGTATTTGCAGTTTACTTTTGATCTTTAAATGGCATATGTTTATATAAATACATATACACAGTTTATATATATAATGTATATATACATATTTATGCATGCATACATATATACATACACATACACACATATTTTCCAAAGCTTCTAAATGCAGTAGCAAAAACCAAGACCCACTAAGTTTTTTTGTGTTTGCCCTTCTGGGTGAGAAAGACATTTGGAATAATGAAGTCTCTCTTTTTGGAGAGAGATATAATAGAGCTTTGCATTTATGTCCAGGGTTATTTGTCCAGAAATTGTCTTTTGTCTTTCCCCACTGCATGGTTTATTCATTTATAGCAAACACTTGCTCAGGATACAATGAAAAAGTTTATCCAGAGGGAAAACTCATCATAGAAGCATAGACAAAAAATAAAAAAATTTAAGGATAAGCAATGCCAGTTCACTGGCGGAGGGGAAAGAGGAGAGAGGGTAAATTCACCCAACGTCAGTAAGGCAGCAAATTCTGCCCAGACAGGTCACTCCTTAAGCAGGATAATGTTCTACACAAGGCTCTAACTGGCTAATATCTATTCAGTTTGAGGTAGCAGTACCTTTTCCTTATATGCTAGCTGTCAGTATTGGGCTGTTTCCACCATAAATTCCCCACTTATCCCTTATTTTCTCCATGGAACTCAAAAGTTCTTTGCCTTCTCCATCTCCTGCAGCTTCCAAGTCTTCTGTGGCTTATACCACCCATGATTCTTCAGTATCTCCTTCTGAGAAAAGCTATATATCGTATGAGCTCCCTTACTGATAAGGGGCTACACTAATAATAACTTGTAGCTGTATAATGAGAAGCAAGGTAGCACAATAGATACAGTGTAATACTTTAATTCAGGAAGACTAGCCCTGTGATCCTGGGCAAGTCACTTAACTCTTTGCCTCAGTTTCCCCATCTATAAAATGAGCCGAAGAAACAAAAGGCAAAGCACTCCAGTATCTTTGCCAAGAAAACCCAAAATGGGGTCACAAAGAGTTGGACCCAACTGAACAACAAAAATCTGGGTAGCAAGTTTAGGCTTTTCTCATTAAGAGCTTTAAGATTTGATCTCATAGTAATACTGTAAGGAAAGTATTACAAATATTATTATCCCTATTTTAGGGGCAGCTAGGAGGCTCAGTAGATAAAATGTGGAACCGAGAGTCAAGAAGCTCTGAATTCAAATTTGGCCCCAAATACTTGCTATGTGAACCTAGGCAAGTCCTTTGCTCTCTTCCTCAGTTTCTCAAACTGTAAAATGAGGATTATAATAACATCTACCTTCCAGATTGCTATGAAATTAAATGAGATATTTGCAAAGCACTTGCACCTGGTATACAGATGGTATTTAATAAATATTTGCTTTCTTCCTTCAGAAATGGAGAAACTTATACTGAGAGTAAAGGCAAATGACATAGGAACACAGGCAGACAGGAAATAAGGTGCCATGGTCTGAGTATAGGTAGCTCTAAACATGGTTTGCCTAGAACCTGGTTCTTATGATAGAGTCCAATATGAAATAGGACTGGAAATCTTGGTTCCAGACAAACTAGAGTAGTAGCTTTGCATATAAACTATAGTGTCCTATCTCCATTTTCCATGCATTTGTATAAGTCATTTTCCTACTCACAGCCTCCTTTCAACATTTTTGTCTTTCCTCAATACCTAGCTTGGGTACCATCTCCTCCATGAAGGCTTACTTGACCCCACAAGTTGTTGGTGTTCTCTCCTTCCTTGATTTACTTCATACTTTTTTTTCATTTATGTACAACTTGTATCTCTCCCCTATCCCCTATAGAATGAGTTCTTTTGAGGAAAGAATTATTTGTTTACTTTTTATTCCTTAGTATAGTGTCTTGTACACTGCAGGTGTTGAATAAATATTTGTTGAATAGACTAGAAAAATTTCTCCTTTCATTTTTCACTTTTCTCTCTTTTTAGTCATCATATACACAATTATTCAATCAATTTGTTATGTGTTCTAAGGAACGTGGTCCCTTATAGAAAAGACTCTCCTGTCGGCGTTAAAAACTTTTCTAGTTAAGACTCAGGGAAGGAAGAGACAACACATTCTTAAAAAGAAAACAAAACAAAACATGAAGATATATCTGCCCCTAAGTATGATTTTTCTGACCTTACTACTAAGGCAAAGACTATTCCTTTCTTTAAAGTAATTTAAAAGAAAAGAGGGGAGGGTGGATAGGTGGTGTTTCAGAGATCCGAAGTGAAAAAATTTCAAAATTCCTCTCATGAGGAAGAAATGGCACAATAACCAAGTATTTCTGCTATAGCCAGAAGGTGGAAGCATAGAAAAACTCTACAACCATGTAACCAGTGGTGTCCAGCAAAGCAGAATCCAGCAGACACAACACTCCTAGTGAAGACAAGTGGGGAACAGATCCAGCAGAAGCAACACATTGACACCACCAGAATATACAATGACTCTGTAGCGTAGGAGGCATAAGCGGCCCCTCTAGAAGTCCACCCTAACCACACATAGTCCTTAAGTATAAGACTCTCCATGCATGTTCCTTACATGTGTGACCCTCCATTTGTACACCATGATCAAGATCACACCTGTTCTCTACATATCTTCTCTCTATACATGTACCTTGCCACATATGTTCCCTATATATGTGCCCCACCATATGTATTTCCTATATGTATTCTGCTTTTTATACCAATAGGCATGTTTGTGAACAAAACAGCACATTCCAGATTTTTTTAGCAGATACTTATCACTAATTTTATTAAATTTTTTCATTAAATATTCAAGAAGATCTGAGTTCGAATCTAGCCTTAGACACTTACTAACTCTGTGACCTTGAGCAAGTCACCTACCCTCTGTTTGCCTCTGTGTCTTCATCTATAACAGAAATAATAATAGTAACACCTATCTGTCAGGGTTGTTGTAAGAATCAAATGAGATATATTTGTAAAGTACTTGGCACAGTGCCCAGCACATATTAAATGCTATATAAATGTTAGCTATTATTGGTTATTATTTTACTTTTCTCTAGACTAATCAAGTTCTCTGTTTGACTATTAAAAGCAAACACATGGGTGGGAATTTGTGAACTATGGATGTAAACAAATGTGAATCCACAGAATGCCTCTAATCTGGGGTAACCTTTTTTGTGAGGACCCAATCTAGGGGTTGAGGGATTGTCCCCAAGTACTACATATAAAAATATAATAAGCAGGACTCTCATTTCTTCATTTAGAAAATGAAGTGATTAGATTAGGCTGAACTCTAAGATCCTTTCAGCTAGGCAGTTCTATCATTACAATTCATCTGGTTTCTATATTTGGATTTTTTCTATATGAGTTCTCTTAAAGTAATTCTGTCATCTGTATTTTGGATTACTGGATAGGAATGTGAAAGTACAGTCAAAGGGAATAACCAATATAGAAACTGACACTGGAATAGATAGGGTTGGTCTTTTTCAGAGATTATATTTTTCTCCTTTTTCTTTTCTTTCTGGGAAGCCATGGGTGTTTAGGACTATGAAATGTCTGGAACCATCAGACTCCCTTGATTCAATATAGTTGTGTTAAGGATGTCTTGGGGTTTCTATAATATCTACATATTCTACATATCTGGAGTGATTTCAGTAGTTTCTTGGGAAGTGATTCTAACTAGCATTCACTTGAGAAAGACTCCAGAAAAGGTATCACTTCACTTTCTGACACAAGTAGGCATACAGCCTTTTGAGTCTCCCACTTTAAAGAGGTTGTCTCTAAAACTAGCACTAACATTCTTCTAAATACCACAGTTAAATCAATGTGGTAACACAATAGTCTGACTTCCTGAATTTAATATGAATTATCTTCAAAACTTTCCAGAATATTTTTAGAAGCTCATTCTAATTTTGTTATAACCGCATCAGATGCACCAGTCCCTTCGATGGGTTTTAGAAAATAAGTAAAACATAGCATGTTACCTTTTCTCCACCAAGGTAAGTATGAAGGACAGGGAATGGAGACGTTTCCTGGAGGCGAGTGAGGCCAGCACGCATACCTGTCAAATGTCCCGTTACAATACACACCTATAAAAAGGGAAAAAAAGGAGAGACTCAAATGAACTCACTAAACTAACTTTATTTTTCTTTCTTTTTTTTTCACAAAACAATCGGAATTAAGTGATTTGCTTAGGGTCACACAGATAGTAAGTGTCAAGGATTGAGTCTAGATTTGAACTCAGGTCCTCATAACTTCAGGGCCAGTGCTCTACCTAGTCCCACCTAGCAGCCTAAAGAACCTTTATCAAGCATTTTCTGGGTGGGTAGTCACTGAGGAAGATTAAAAGGTAGAGAATAACAATTGTGATATGTTATGTAGTATTTTGATGTTTATAAAGATGAGAAATTTTCATTCTAGTAGTTGAACAGCAAAGTCCTTCCTGTCCTGGCCAAGTCAGCTTGGTGCGTACAAGCAGAGATGTTCCAACTGTTTGGAAGGCTGTTGGAGTGAGAAAGAGCCCCAAGACACATACCAGAGAATAGAGAAGGTCTCAGGAGATAGCATGAAGGATGCACCTGCTGTGCTAAGCTTGTGATACAGAATCTTTGGTGTTCCAGTCCTTTACCACCCTTTGTAAACAGGCTTCCTGAAGACATGCAGAAAGGCATGTAAAGAAAGTTTCCCAGAAAACCATATTTGAACAGATGAACTATTCTCCAAAGAAGAAGTCTTACCTGGTTCTTTTTCTCTTCCTCCTTCAAAGGATAACCAGATCTTCAAGCAGTCGTTTAGTGGACCACTTCATAAAAAAGCACACTCTAAAGTCTCAGCTTTCTCTACTTTTAATGACTACTCACCACCAACCTCAGAGGGGAAGAAAGGTTGATCCCCTTATTTGTCACATTGGAAGGAACTACTGATTTCCTGCCCTCCTTTTTACTCCTGCCCAATTGCTTTATCTCTCTAATTACAGTTACAACTGATAAGTATAGATAATGAACCAGTGTGTATATAACAAACAATGAAGTAGAAATCAGCAATTCCCTCATTTAAATAGATCTTTATAGATGGCTAAATAAGTTGGGGCACATTTCTATACCTAGTAAGTTAACCAGAAAACAATCAACTTTTAACCTCCTTGAAAAATTGTTATGCTGCGAAACATCCTGAATAAAGTCCTTGAGTGACATTTGGCAAGTTCTTTACTTACAAAATTATTAAGGGATTAAGGATGATGATACATACATTTTTCTAGTAAGGGGATTTAGGGACGTCATTTTATTACTTCTCTTTGCATCTGTAGACAGAGGCTTTGGTCTGCATAAAACACAAGGTCTCTCCTAGTCTGCTAGATTCAATTTAATTCAACAGATTAAGTGCCTGATATGTTGATAACATAGTTCATAGCAACTGGAGTGAGAGGAGGTTTACAATGTAATATCTAATAGGGTTATGAAACATACGTAGAGGGAAAAGAGTAGTCTTATTTGGCAGGAGCTCACAGTACATAATTGTGAATAATATTGAGGTAATTCTGAAAGGGTAAGGTGATAGAAATATAAAGTCCCCCAAAATCAAGCAAAGGAGATTGAGCTACATAGTTCATAAAAGTGCCATATGCTGAGAAGCTAGACCTGAGATCAGTTGTCCACTCAACTAGCATGTCTCAGTTCCAGGAATTGTACAGTGTTGAGATTACAAGGCAAAATAAAAAAAACAAGCAAAAAAAAGCAGTCCCTACTCTCAAGGAACTCACAATTTAATTGGGGAGATAACATCAAACCATTATGTATAAATAAGGCATATACAAGATAAAATGAGGACTGCCTTAGAGGAAAGGCACTGAGGAAGACTGGGAAAGGCTTCTTGCCAAAGACGGGATTGTTGCTGAGACTTGAAGGAAGTAAAGAAAACCATGAGGCAGAGATGAGGAGGGAGATTATTCCAGGCATGAGGGACAGTCAATGAAAATGTTCAAAGTTGGTACATAGACAAGTTCAAAGAGAACAGTGTCACTGGATCACAGAGTACATGGGAAGGAGAAAAATGTAAGAAGACTGAAAAGGTAGAAGGGGTATGAAAGTTATGATCATAAGGGATTTTATAGCTACAAGAGACCCTAAGAATTATGTAATCCAATTTCACATTTTACAGATGAAAAACCTGAGATCCAGCTAGGAAAGTGATTTGTTCAAGAATACAAAAGTGGTAAGCAGCAGTGCTGGAATTTGAACCTTGGCCCTCTGCTTCCAGATGCTGTACTCTCTCCACTATGTCACATTAACATTAGCCCTGTTACACTGTATGTGTCATGAAAAGTCTCCAGGGAATCCAACAGAGGGAGTACTTCTTTCCCACAGACTGTATGTCCACATAGTAGACACTTGGCCTCCATGATCAAAACAATTTCTGGGTCGAACACTTTCTCACAGTATTATTGACTCCATGCTCTCAAAGTCAATCTACTAGTAAGAAATACTGAATACATGACCAGGGTTCTAGTCCTCAGTTCTGAATCAGCCCCTTGTGAATGGCATTGAAGACTGGCCTTGGATCACCAGTTCATGCCCATATGAATCTATATTGGCTACAACAGAGCAGGTTTAGGTAAGTTGGCCCATAAAGTAAAGGTCTTTGTGGGAGGAGGTTTTTTTTTTATTTTTGTATCTAAAATGTTGGGACTGAGAAGTCCATTAGTGGGTGATGGGGTTTAGAGATCATGTTGTCTAACTCCCTCATTTTATATATGAGGAAATAGAGACCCAGAGAAAGAAAGTGATTTGCCTCTCATTTCTTGTCACATTTCCAGAAAGTAATAGAGATGAGATTCAAACATAGGTCCTCTGACTCCAGATCCTGTGTTCTTTTCAGTTTTTAAAATTCATTGTTCATGAGCAGAGGGCATTCCCTAACCCCTTCCCCCACACATGACTCCACTTCTAGAAGGTTGTGGTTGTAGTACTTATTTGAATATATCACAAAATCTATACTGACTAGGCCTTCTACCAATTTACATCAAAATCCCAGAGCTACTAAGCATATGGTTTCATAAGTTGCTACTGGTGTCTGAGCTGCTGATAATGAGACTTTCTACATACAGCCTGGCCATTGGATGACCGTATATGCCACTTGACCTGTATTCAAAGTCTCTGCAGTGACCTTGTAACTCACCCATCATGGTCTTGAAGAACCCAGGGTGAAAATATTCAGTGATACTTTTTGCAGTAGCAAAAAAATTAGAAACAAAGTAGATGCTCATTGATTGAGGAATAGCTAAATAAATTGTGTTATACAGGAATGGAATGGAATTTTATTGTTCCATAAGAAATTACAAATTATCAAAAATTCAGATAAACATGAGAAGACTTCTATGAAGCAGTGGGGTGGAGTAGAAAGAACAATGGTTTGAGTTGAAATCCTGCCTCCGTTACTTGGTTCCTTCATGACCTCGGACAAATCACTTAACTCTCTGGATCTCAGTCTACCTACTTGTATAATAAGGTATCAGGGTGGCACAGTAAATAGAGCACCAGAGCTGGAGTCAGGAAAATCTGAGTTCAAATCCAGCCTCAGACACTTATTAGCTGTGTGACCCCAGGCAAGTCACTTAACCCCTATTTGCCTCAGTTCCTCATCTGTAAAATGGGGACATATTGGAGAAGGAAATGCAAACTACTTCGGTATCTTTGCCAAGAAAATCCCATGCACAAAGTCTGTGGGATCACACAGAGTTGGACATGACTGAACCAAAATAATTATAGTAATAGGGAGTCATATCTGATGAGCTAATGGTCCTTTCCAGCTCCAACTCTGTGACTCTATGATCTTACAAACTAATTCAGAGAGAAGTAAATAAGACAGGAAAACAAGTCACAATGATTACAGTCATGTAAATTAAGAGAAAAAAGCTATCTACTACGAAGTTTTAATGATTAAAGATGGCCTCAGAAAGGAGTGAAGAAAATGCACCTGAATGCATTCCAGAGCTAGATACTAGGGATATGGAATGTTGAACTATGTCCAGATTGAGGCTGATGTGTTTGGGGACTGATTTTTGCAAAACTACTTCTTTTTCTTTTTCTTTTTTAATCATTGTTACAATGTGCTTAACCCGCCTTAGGGTTTTTGTTCCAGTTGCTCATTTAAGTATGGAAAACTAGAGAATTTTAGAATTAACAACTGGGAAATGCTCAACTGCAATACTGTTTTATGGTTACTGGACAAATGTACTTTGTCTAATTATATTTCACTCAGTAGAGATGAGATTTTCGTTACTCATTATAAACGGGAGTGATATTTTTCAAGGTGAGAATCCATTTGTGAATCAGGCAGAGTAAAAGGGTACTAAGAATAGATTCTGAGTTGCATAAAAGTGAAGATGTCACTTTCTGCCCTGCAGAGCTGAGACCTCAGATATATGTGAAAGTCAGGCTAGAGCTCTCTGAAGTTCCTGAGTTGTGAGTTGGTCTAGAAATATGTGTTCCCTACACATTCTCCTCATTACCCCAATCTTTTCAGTTGGCCCCACTGTTTCCCATGGGCACTGAATGCATTGATGGCACCCCAGTGTTATGGGTAGAATGTTATATCACTTATTTTTGCTTTGCATTTTGTTTGGTAAATGATTTAACAGTCAACAGAGTCATCTTGGCTAATGTGTTTCTGTGAATTATGCTAGTAGCGGCTCATGGGCTACGGTTTCAATGGAACTACTCAACAAGGAGCCTGAATGTAGTGGCCCCAGAACCCTGAGAGGAGTGAGTTATCACAGTCACCTTCCCTCTGGAGAACCCCCAAACCTGAAGTCAGAGAAGGAAAAAGTTAAAAGGGGAGAAAATAAGCCCAGAGAGAGAGAGACAGAGACAGAGAGAAGTAGCTCCAAGCAAGATCAAGGATGACAATAGAGGTGAAACCAGACCTCTAAGACAGCACAGTAGACAATGCTAAACAAAGAATGCCTCACTGGGTAGTGGAGTAGCAAGGGATATATTCAGAAAAGAAGGTGATACAAAGAGAAAATGCTTCCATAATTTTTTTAGGAAGAAACAAGTGTTACCATCAAAATTTTAGTGAAAATGGGAGAAGTAATAGTAAGAGTAATAATTTAAATTCATATAGTGCCTGTAAACTCTTTGTATAAATTATCTCACTTAATCTGGAAGCTGCTACCTTTCTTCAGCTCCCATAGGCCATGAGGAGATGCCAAAAAGAGAATGCAGTCAACCTCTGGTCCTTGTTTCCCTTTTTAAAACAAAGGTGAACTGTGAGGAGGAAGGTGTAAGAAAAGTTGTCAGTTCTCAGCATAGGAAAAATTCTGGATTTTGTCTCTCTCTTTTTTATCATTCAGGTATAGCCAAAAGATCTGGAATATGTCGTTAGTTGAGCAGAATAGGTCTTTGAATGTGATCAAATTATTGAGGTATATGTTAAAAGGATATGAGGGTAGTTTAGACCTGTATAAGGGTTCTGGAATCTCTTGGCTTTTAAAACTTCTTAACAAGGAGTATAGTTGAGATCTCAAGTTGTCATGGCAGTCAGGCAAAGTTCACAATTAAAGAATGAGTTTGCTTACCAGATGGTCGCTTTTGTAGCTCTAAGAGACACTTTTCTTTGTATTGAAACCACTTCTGAGTTGTCTCCTCTAGGAGAGATCCTGTAACCTAAAGGGACCCAAAAAAATAACTTGTGTCACTGAAAAAAAAAGCTAGAGACTAGTTATGACTATTTTATTATCTAAGAGATAATACTACCTGCTAGATATCTCCACCTGAATGTCCCATGGGTATCTCAAAATCAGCTTGTCCAAAACAGCTCTTTATCTTTCCCTCTAAACTCACCTTGCCTTCTCACTTCCCCATTTCTATCAAGAACACCACCACCCTTCCAGTCTCCCAGGTTCACAATCTAAGATTCTTGATTCTTTATTCCCACAGATCCAATCAACTGCCAAGTCTTATTGATTCTCTCTCCACAATGTCTCTTACATCTTTCTTTCTTTTCACTTTAGTTGAGACTCTCATCTTCTTGCCTGCACTATTTCACAGTATGTTAGTTGACTTACTTGTATTTCATCGCTCCTCTTTCTAAACCATCCTCCACTCAGCTGTCAAGTATAGTCCCAAAGTGCAAGTGTGATCATGTTGATCATTTGTTTAAAAATCTTTAGGGACTCCCCTTGCCTTTAAAATAATGTACAAACGCCTCTATTTGTTATCAAAAGATCTTCATCATCTAACTCCATGCTAATTTTCAGAGTGATAAAATTCCAGCCAAACTGGCTCACTTGCTCTTGGTCACACATGACATACCCATCTCCCACCTTCACATCTTTGCATGACAGGAGGCTGTTCCCTGTGCCTGGAGTTCTCTTCCTTGTCATCCCTATATCTTGGAACCCCGGGTCCCTTCAAGACTTCATTCAAGTGCCATCTCCTTCAAGAACCCTTTCCTGATTCATCCAGTCATTGGTTCTGCCCCAATCCAAACCACTGTGTTTATTTTGTAAATATTCAATAGTTATTTACTTATTCATGAGCTTTATACTCCCTCAGGGGAACCCAAATTCATTGAAAACAGTTGATTCAATTGCATGTTATTGTCCATAGGACCCAGCACAGCGCCTGAAATGTATGCTTAATAAAAGTGCTTAATCAAATCAGGAGCTTAATAAAAAGTTGTTGATTGATAGAAAATAAATTGGACTTTCTCTGGGGAATCCTACAGATATCAAATGTGAATTGGACTTTGAAGAACTTGGTTCTCCCATAAATGTCTTAGACACTTTCCCAAGAATTCTTTAAAAAATTATATCACCTACCATGTGCAAGATATTATTCTGAGAAGATTTAGAAACACAGAATATTAGAACTGGAAGGGATCTTAGAAGTCATCAAGTCCAATCCTTTCATCTTTTTTTTTTCAATAAGAGAACAGAGGTCCCAAGGAGTGGAGTGACTTGTCCCAGGTCACACAGCGGTAAAACCAAGATTTGAATTCAAGTCTCCTGACTAGATTCTAGTGGACTAGAATATGAGACAAATGTTTTGTCCTCAAGCAACTCATGACATATAAAATTTGCCCAACCTTTATTAGCTTGTAGAAAGTTGTTGCCGCAGAAGCCTGTTGAATAGCACTTTGTATCTGCAATGTACTTATGCTTTTAGAGAGCTTTAACATCTCCTACATTTTCCTCCAAATAACCCTTATATATGGAAGGAATTATTTGCCTATTTTACATTTATAGAGCTGAAGTCTAAAGATGTTAAAAATATGATATAGTCCAAGTTCATTCACTTAGTTACAATAGCCAGAATTTATTTAGTGATTTAATTCTTATGAACCACTTTACATATGTTACCCCTCTTTATCCTTTTAACCCTGGGAGGTAGGTGTGATTTTTATCCTTATTTTATAGATGAAGAAACTGAGGCAAAGACAAGATGAGTGAGAGAAGTTGAGACATGCAATATCTGAGACCAGATTTGAATTCCTAGACTCTGGATGCAACCCCAGCTTTTTTGTACTTCAAAATGTAATATTCCAAGACCTAAAGTTGCTTGAAATATTTTTCCATTCACCTGAGAGTTTTGAAACCTGGCTATAACATTTCTGTAATTTTTCCTCCTGGGTCCTCTTTCAAGTGGTGAAGGATAGATTTTGTTTTACTATTTCTACTTTACTCTCTTATTCTAGAATGTCAGGGCAATGTTCCTTAATAATTTCTTGCAGTATTGTATCCAGATTCTTTTTTTTTAATCATAAGTTTCAGGTAGTCTGACAATTCTTATACTGTCTACCTTTGTTCTGTTTTCTGGCTCAGTTGCTTTTCTAATGATATGTTTCAGATTCTCTTCTATTTTTTCTAGTTTCATTATTTCTTGGGATCTTATAATGTCATTCAATTCCTCTTGCTGAATTCTAGTTTTCAAGGAGTTATTTTCTTCCTTAAGATTTTGTACCTTTTTTTCAACTGGTTAATTTTCTTTTCATAATTATCTTGTATTGCTTTTATTTTTTTTCCCAATTTTAAATTGATGTCTGATGTTTTAAGTCTTAAGTTTTTCCAAGAACTCTTTTTGGGCTTGTGACCATTTGATCTTACACTTTGAGGTAGAAGTGGCTTTTTATTACCTCACTGTCATCCTCAGAATATGAAACCAGATTTTCTTTTATACCAAAGTAGCTATCTATGGTCATGTTCTTTTTCCTTTGCTTACTAATTTTTATTTTATTTTTAACAGTATATTACTGTAATTATTATAATTGTAATCAATTTAAATTCCAAGTTATGGGTAATGTCCTAGGTCACAGGTCCTCCTTACTGTTATTTTCTGAATTCTTTCCAGGGGATCAACCTCAGGAATTTCTCTCCCCAAAGCCACAGTTAGGGTCCCAAGCCATGCTGTCCCCAAAATGTTCTTGCTTCTTGCAGTACTGCATGCACCGAGCATGTGCTCACTCCTCCCCACTCTGTTGCTATCCAGATCTTTCCCCAGTTCTCTTGACTTTTACTCTTGTATTTCTTTCCATTTGTAACCTGTTGCTTCAATTCTTGAGCACCAAGACCTTGAACTCACATTGATCAAGTCTGTTCCTGTGGACTGACCCCATGAAGGCCATTGTCTCTCTTTGACCCATCATCCCTTCTTGGAGTTAGTCCAGGAAAATCTCTAAATATAGTTTTCACTTGAGTCAAGTTTCCTCCATTGTGGGCAACAATATCCCAGATTCTATACAGTCTTCTCAAGGCTTCAATATATATAGGTATGCTGCTTTTATTTCACCCCACAAAAAATAAAGAAGGCATGAAGGACTTATAGGAACCTATAAACAGAGAAACATCAAAAGCACTCAAATAGCCCATCAGTTTCCCTTAGAAGAATACTGAGCTTGAAGTTATCAATGGGGCAACATTTTGAGATTCTGACAAATCTCTATCCTTCTCATAAGATGTTGCTACACAGCTGCTCCTGAACTTGTAATGTTTATTACCCTGTGGTTTGGATTTCCCACAGAAGTAGGTACACTTTGGAGCTTCTGAACAAGTAATCCCTTCCCATCAGACCTGCACTCTTCTAAAAATTCATCAGCTCTTCTCTCTCTCTCTCTCTCTCTCTCTCTCTCTCTCTCTCTCTCTCTCTCTCTCTCTCTCTCTCTCTCTCCTCTCTCTCTCCTCTCTCTCTCTCTCTCTCTCTCTCCTCTCTCTCTCCTCTCTCTCTCTCTCTCTCTCTCTCTCTCTCTCTCTCTCTCTCTCTCTCTCTCTCTCCCTCCTCTCTCTCTCTCTCTCTCTCTCTCTCTCTCTCTCTCTCTCTCTCTCTCTCTCTCTCTCTCTCTCTCCTTCTCTCCATCCCTACTCCCTTAGGAACTATGTCAGCCATTCTCTTCTGTCTCAGAGGAGAACCTTCAATCAAGAAGTCCCCTTTTCTCTCTAGAAAGTCTAGCCTCTGAACTCCATATTATGTTCAGGCATTACCTCCCCCCTCTACCACGACCACCATCACTACCCATGCCTACTGTGCTGAACAATGGGTTGTCTCCTAATAACAACAAGCAACAATGCTTTAAGCTTTACAAAACACTTCACAAATATTCGATTGATCTTTGCAACAAACCTGGGAGGTAGGTGCAATTGTTATTCCCTTTTTACAGATGAAGAAACTGAGTTAGGAAGTGATTAAGCCCAGGGGTACACAACTAGGAAGTCTCTAAGCCTGGATTTGATCTTGTCTTCCTGACTTCAGGTAGAGTGCTCCATCCACTGAATTACCTAAATTGCCTTCTGAAATGAAAACTGGGAAGGAAGCCCAAAAGAGAATAAGTTGTTCTTTCAGCTTATTTTTCATAAACAACAGAGTATTCCCTCAGATGCCTCCAAAGATTTATACCCTATATTCTCAAAATGATTGGAGAAACTCAGCAAATAGATCGACTCCCTTGATTAACTTGCCTTTTATAAATTTATTACCCAGAATATAAAATATATCCAGATATAAAACATAGGAAGTGATCCAAGAGAAACTCCTTGCCATCTCCTTGTTACTCAGGCTAGCACATAGCTAGCACCTTCCCGGGTACAAAGTACTCATTACATATTAAACAATGACAATAATGATAGTAATTATAAAAACATAATTGGTGTTTCTATTTTTAAGACTTTCATCACCCTAAATACTATCTCAGCATAAAATATGGCAGAACAATGACACAAGTGTTTAAAGTAGTAAATATTCTGTGAGCGCTCAGTTGCAGTTTTTCATACAAACTAAAGAAAATTTGAAAACTCCAATTAATAAGCTGGCTAAGTGATCCCTGGTCAGTAATGAGTCAGGTCCCTTAAATTCAGAGAATGGTAGAATTGACAAGGATTTTAGAGTGCATTCGGTGCAATGTTGTCATTCTACAGATGAGAAGAGGGAAATGATTCGTCCAAGGTCACATGGCTAATCATTTCCTGAAGACTGGTCTTTGATGACACTTGGCTTTATAATCAGTCTTAGGTAGGTCTGGTATATCAACACCATTCCACTAGCAATAATAGCTAACATTTACGTTGTACTTAAAAGCTTGCAAAGTGCTTTATAAAATATTATCTCACTTTATCTTCACAATAACCCTTTACTATCTGCATTTTACAGATACAGAAACAGAATTAGGCAGAGGTTAAATGATTTGACCATTGTCATACAGATAGAAAATGTTTGTGCCTGAATTTGTGATCTAAGGCACCAGATTCAACATTGCTCCCTCCCTGGCAGAGTATTTTGTTCTCCATTCGAAGGCACATGTTCAAATCCTACTTCTGACACGTTGATTTTTAGGGTAGCTAGATGGAACAGTGGACTGAGTACCAGCCCTGGAGTCAGGAAGATTTAGCTTCCTAAACTCAAATATGGCCTCAGAAATTTACTAGCTGTGTGATCCTGGGCAAGTCACTTAAGCCTGCTTGCCTTTTCTTGTAGTCACTCAGCTCATCTCTAGTTTTGTTTGAAAGTTTGACTTGAGTCCTGCATAAGCAATACAATTAGTGGCTGTTGGCAGCGTTTATCCTTCGTTCTTAAAGAATGGCGCGAGGAAGGTGATGTCATGACTTGCAAGGGTTTAAGTGAGGGAGGGCTGTGGTTTGACTACACACTGGAAAAATACTCACCACGAGGTAGTCATTCTGGTATTGGGGCCTCTTTTTTATGATTTCATGATGTTACAGTAAACTACGTTGAGCAGGTTTGGGGGGGGCGGGGCTGAAGGGAGAGGTAGACAAATAACCTGGATCTAATATCATTCCTTTTAGGCTTCATTCCCTGTTTTTCCAACCATGTTAGTGACCATTCTCTTGGGTACAAAATGTTTTTATTTTTCCTAGAATGTTTATTCTGAAAGTCTTCATAGACTCCTATGATTAATTTTGCTTATAGATCCTTGCCTGGTGTGGAATATAAATAAGTGTGGGGACTTTTAAGGCAGGAAGTCTTTAGAAAATTCACTTAATAAGAAATGTTTAGGGATAATTTACTTCTTAAGGATAATGATTTTTTTGTATTATTATTCCTAGTACCTGGTACATAGCAAGCGCTTAATACAAGTTTGTTGATTATTAATTTTCATTCAAACAAGATGATGGTGGTGATTCTTTCCTTTTTTGCCTATTTCTTCCCCTCACTAACTTGATTGAATTTACTGATCTTGGCATCATATATACACAGGCTTTCTGGTGTTCTTTCAGCCATAGTACTGGAAGTTGAAATGTACCTGTTTCCTTTCCTTCTCACTCATGGGCTCAACTAAGTTAGTCTATTGGGTTGTTTCCCACATGGCATCCCAAGAAAGAGAAAAGCCAGGCCAGGCTTTCCCCAACTTGGACTCAGAGAAGGTCAACCATAAAGGGGCTTAGAGATCATCTAGTCAAAGTTCATTTTACATATGAAGCAACTGAGGTCTGGAGAGATAAAATGACTTGCCAGGTTTAGAATCGAGATTTCCTGAATTCCACTCAAGTATTACAACCCTTTGGAGAGGAGATCTTTTCTTCCTTTAGGAGTCTAGGTCTAATCAGGTCATAGGATACTATTGTGTGGCCAGTATCTTCATGCTAAAAATATGGGAAGCTTGAGAATTTTTGATTTTGAACCCTGAAAGCGAGGTTGTGCTATACAATTCTACAAAATTAATTTGTAGTTGATCTGTTTTTCATCCTTCTACTCTACAACTGCTCCCCTACAGTTGACATTATATTTACATGGTGAGACAAGATTAGTGGCCAGTAGACAGTATAGTGGATAGAGCATTGAACCTGAAGTCAGGAAATGCAGTCATTTCAGTTGTCTGACTCTTTGTGACCCCATTTGGGATTTTCTTGGCCAAAATACTGGAATGGTTTGCCATTCCCTTCTCCAGATCATTTTACAGATGAGGAAATTGAGGAAAACAAGGTTAGGTGATTTCCTCAGGGTCAGACAGCTAGTAAGTGTCTAGGCCAGATGTGAACTCAGGAAGATGAGTCTTCCTGACTCCAGGCCTGGAACACTATTCATTGCATCACCTAGTATACTCAAAGGTATGTATAAATGTTTTCTATTATTATCTATGATTGAATGAGTATATGGAATTCCCAATGTAGGAACTCCCTTCACCAAAACATACAGGTTGAAACCCTTCTATGATTTAATAGAGAAGATCAGCACATGAGGGTTGTGTCCCAAGGTCACGCAGTTGATAAGTGTCAATGAAAGAATTTAAACCCTGACTCTAAGCCCAGTACTCTATCCACTATGCCACTCTTTCTTTATGAATAAATAGAAGGAAAAAAAGAAAATGGAAAAAGGAAGAAAGGAAAATAGGTCCAAATGTGGTAGAATTGGGATCAGAACACAAGCATTTACTTTGCTTTGTTTGCCATTTGTTAAATCATTAGATTTTGCTCCTCTTTTTGCACTCTTTTGATTAGAGTTTTTTAATAGTTATTAAGTTTTCCCACCTAAAATGATTTTTAAAAATTAATCTTCATCAGCAGATGACCTACTCAGTAGGGGAAGATAACAGCTACTAGGAGTATGGAAGCTTGTTCCCCATTTCAAGTATTATAATCCAACAAACAAAGAATTCTATTTGTGTCTGACATGATCAAAATTTATTATCTCCAAATTTATAGAATGACAATGTTTCTGAGGTTAAGTTATGGTAAAAACTGGGATAGACAGAATTATATTTACAAATTATTACACTTAAACTGAGAAGAGATGGTACCATATGTAGTTTGGAGCCAGAGGTCTTGAGAACTAAGAAAGGTGAAGAACTAGGAGGGAGAAGGCCCTCAAAGTACATAGATGATAATTACAAGGGCTTGAGCATAAGACAAGAAATATGATTGCTGAGTGATGGGGGCAGAGGAGGGTCCAAAAGGGGCACTGAGGAGCAAATATGCCAACTACTCATCTTGACCCTGTATCTTAAGGGGTAGGAAAAAAGGAGTGAACATCTTTGGCATGAGATGTTTTCATCTAGGTTTCAGTGGATATCAAGAGATGGAAGAGATGTCAGAGGATTGTTATCCATAGTGGCAGGTTCCAGAAGTCCTGGTAGAAAAAAGATGTATGAAAAAGATGGGCACTTAGGGAGATATAGGACTGAACTATATAGTGATGGGAGGGTAGGGAGAAACGATAGGGGAAACAAGTCTGTCCTTGGGCAGAAGGGAACTCTGAATGATGTGAATTGTGAACCACAGCCTAAGTGGAGAGGCTAAATCCATTCCAGAGTTCAAATTATAAGTGTGGAAAATGTCTTGAGACCCTGACTCTGAGATGGAGCTCCCTCAGTTGATTACCAGTTGGCCAAGAAGGGGCATAGGATAGATTATTTCACAGTATTGACAAACATTTAGTAAGAGCTTCTCTGTGGACCACACTATGCTCAGTGCTAAGAAGACTGGGAGAGTTGAGAGACACAGAACCTAATCTCAAAGAATTTATTAATGGTTTGAAGGAGGTGGAAATGCCACTTTTGACCCTAATTCTAAGATCCCCTACTCATCTTTAGCTGATGCCAGGATAATCCTGTTCATCTTTCATGGAAAATGTCTCTAGCCCTGGTGACATAAAGTATGTAATCCACCCTGTAGACAGTTCCCCCAGGAGAGGCACCTACAGCCATGGGAAGTGGAAGGGACAGGGACAGGCAGTCTGGAGCCAACACTCCAGAAGTGGGAGAGAGGAAGTCACCTGGGATGTCAAAGTCTCAGGTGCCATGTAATAGTTGCCACTTTATAGATAGTGTTATCTATGCCCAGCCCCAAATCAGTGCTCAGAGGAAGCCCTGGAAAGTAGAAACTGTTCCAGACAAATTAATATGCTAAAGCCCCAAATAAAAATTGCCGCATTTTGTATATGATTCCAACCCTGAGTATATTAGTAAATAATAGAATCTACTTGGAGTCAGAAAGACCTGGGTTCCAGTCCTACCTCTGACACTTTGCTAACCCTGTGACCATAGTGAGACTAGCCTTTTAACCTCTCCATGCCTCAGGCAACTCTCCAAGACCATAAATTGCAGGTGGATTGCAGAATGTTAGAGATAGAAGGGTCCTTAGAAATCATCTAATCCAGCTTCCTTATGTTAGATGTGAGATTATTGATGCCCAAATGGGGTCACACCACAAATTAGTGCAAAGATAGTGGAAAGGGTTCATGGAGTCAGAGCACCTGGGGTCAAATTCCATCTCTGTTACTCATATTTGTGGGACCTAAGGCAAATCACTTAACTGCTCCTAGTCTCAGTCTCCTCATCTTTAAAATGGGGGACTTGGATTAAATGGCCTCCAAGGTCCCCTCCAGCTCTAAGATCTATCATCCCTCTTTCTTCAAGATTTCTGTCTTTCCAGGTTTTTAATGCTGAGAACAATGCTTGAGAAAGGAGATGCCATTTCAGTGATTTTATTTCAAGAAAAAAAACAGGAGTATTTATAGTACAGTAAGCAATATTTCAAATGATTTCTTTCATTCTGGGATTCAGAACAAAATTCATTCTTTAATTTTGTGAAGTGATGTGATGGAGTATAATAACTATTTGCCAGGGAATCAGGGCACATTGGCTCTTCATAGAATAATAGATTTAAAACTGGAAGGGACTTTAGAGATCCATCTAATCCAAATCCCTCATTTAAAAGATGAGGAAACGAAGACCTGGAGAAGTAAAGTTATTTATTCAAATTCATAAAAGAAGTAAGTGGCAAAGGTAGGATTAGAACCCAGGTTTGCCATAACTTTTGTAGTTCTTGTTTGTTTGTTCTTTAAAAAAAAAATTAATTTTCTTACCGGTTTGACTGAAAACTGTAGTATCAGTAAGAGAAAGCATCGAGCAAAGACAGGTAAATAGAGCTTCTTGTGGGAATAGACCTTCTTGGTTTCCTGGACAATGAAGGCATCCATTGGTGAGGCAGAGGAATATGGCAGAAGCCCTTCTGCTGTCGTCTCAGACACCACACTGCTCATTCCTGGGAGCATCATCGTCTCTAAATTTTCACAAGGCCCGGCACAATTCTCTGAAGACTCTGAGGCACACTTCATCCACTTCTCCCTCTGTCTTTATTATTTATACAGCCATGAATTCTTTGCACAAATCTTCCTCATTTTGTCCTCTACTTAGAGCCTTTCTCCTGATCCCATCTAAATCTGAACCCTTCTGTCCTCTACTTAGAGCCTTTCTCCTGATCCCATCTAAATCTGAACCCTTCTGGAAAGGTCTAGTGTATCTCCAAAGTTTTTTCAGCTCCAGCTTTCTTATAAAACCCCTCCCCCTCCTTAAAAGGCACAGAAAATTTTTCAAGAGTTGTGCTCTCAGCAACTTCCTCAGGCAGGCAAAAGAGAAAATGAGAAGTGTTCAAGAGATTCCAAAGCCTTATAGTCCCTGCTGAATTTACACAGCATTAGGGGTCAGTCCTTCTGTGAGTGGGTCTGGAATTAACTGAGCTATCTCAGCCTAAAGGTTTTTATATGGAGACTTATTTGCTTCTAGGGTAACAAGGGCACCATGACACATCCCCCCACCTCAGGCAGGGAGTCTCCTATAGGAGATTTTTATGCACCAGGAATTCGAGTCTATCCCAGTGTTTGCTTCTATACCTGGGTCTATTTGTTGAGCCGATCAAAGCCCTGAGGGCACTAGCTTTTTGCCCTCAACCAAAAGGTTACCACTAAAAACCCTTCCTTTTCCTCAAACTCTCTAGAAAAGTTATAATTTCTTTCCATCACCCATTTTAATGCTCCCAAATGAAAAAAATGAGATTGACTTATGAGATCAAGAGATTTAAAACTGAAAGGACTTCAGAGATTATGTAATCAATGCCTCATTTTACAGAGAGACAGAGACAGAGATTGAGAGAGAGAGAGAGAGAAATAACTTGGCCAAGGTCACAAATTTCCAGTATCTGAGATGGAAGCAATGGAGAGTAGCAAGAGGAAGATCACAGAAGGTATATAACCACTGCTTAGGAGGCCAGTGTTACACACAGCATTGAAACTTAACTCTTACCTTTACTATAGTTTTCTCTGTAAAGAGGAATATCTTTGAACTGGGAAAGACAGAAAAAAATAGTTTAAACTCAAGGGAGGAGATTGTAAGAAAGTACCTAGGAGCCCTTAATGAACTCATTTTTTGAAATGAAAAATACTTCATTTTTTCCCCTGAAGTATTATACTGAGTTTTGCTGGGTAGGTGATTCTGGGTTTTAATCCTAGTTCCTTTGACTTCTGGAATATCATATTCCAAGTCATTTGATCCCTTAATGTAGAAGCTGCTAAATCTTGTATGTAACCAAACTTGATAAACTACATCCTAAGGAACTGAAAAAATCTTTTTTTAACATTTTCTTTTTTTAATTCAATTTTTATTTTCACAAAGATTTGCCTTCTTTCTTTCTCCTCTCCTCCCTCCCCTATTGAGAATGCAAGAAAAGCAAACATAGTCAAGCAAAAGAAAAATCCCCACATTAATCATGTCCAGAAAAAAATGTTTTCTTCTGCAATTCGACTCCATCACCACTGTCAGGAGATAGCGAATTTCATCATGAGTCTTCTGGCATTGTATATTGCTGTCACTATAGAAATTGTTCTCTTGGTTTTGTTCACTTCACTTTCATCAGTTCATAGACATCTTCTCAGATTTATCCTCTTCATCATTGTTTTGCAGCAAAATAGTATTCCATCACATTCACGTACCACAAGTGGTTCAACTATTCCCCAATTAGTGGGTATCCCCTCAATTTCTATTTTTTTGCCATTGAAAAGGAGCTACTATAAATATTTTTTACACATGGGTTCTTTTCCTCTTTCTTTGATCTCTTTCAAATACAGAGCTAGTAGTGGTATTTCTGGGTCCAATTTAATAATTTTGGGGTATAGTTCCAAATTGCTTTCCACAATAGCTGGATCAGTTTATTGCTCTTCCAATAATTCATTGATATAATTATTTTCCACAATCCCTCTAATATTTTTCATTTTTTTGTCAATCTGAAGGATATAAAGTAGAACCTGAGTTATTTTAACTTACATTCCTCTAATTACTAGTGATTTAAAGCATTTTTCATATGGTTATTTGATTTCTTCCTTGAAAACTATCTATTCAGATTCTTTGATCATTCATCAACTAGGTAATGGTCCTTATTTATTTATTCATTCTTATTCAACATTCATTTCCACAAGATTTTGAGTTCCACATTTTCTCCCCATCTCTCCCCTCTGCCCACCCCAAGAGAGTGTGCATTCTGATTACCCATTCCCTCAATCTGCCCTCCCTTCTATCACACCCCTCTCTTATCCCCATCCCCTCTATTTTCTTGGAGGGCAAGATAGATTTCTATACTCCATCATTGCCTGTATATCTTATTTTCCAGTTGCATGCAAAAACAATTTTTAGCATTCATTTTTATAACTTTGAGTTCCAACTTCACTCCCTCCCTCCCCACTCATCCCCATTGAGAATGCAGGTAATTCAATACAGATTATACATGAGTAGTTATACAAAAGACTTCCATAAAAGTCATGGTGTGAAAGACTAACTAGTGTTCCCTCCCTCCTATCCTGCTCCCCTTTTATTCTATTCTCTCTTTTGACTCTATCTCATCTCAAAAGTATTTACTTCTAATTATACCCTCCTCCCATTTGCCCTCCCTTCTATCATCACCCCACCCCTCACTTCTCCCCTTCTCCCCTACTTTTCTTTAGTGTAAGATAGATTTTCATACCAAACTGAGTGTGCATGTTATTCCCTCCTTAAGTCAAATATGATGAGGGTAAGACTCACTTTTTCCTTCTCATCTCCCCTCTCTTCCCTTCCATTGAAAAACTTTTTCTTGCCTCTTTTATGTGAGAGATAATTTGCCCCATTCTATTTTTCCCTTTCCTTCCCAACATATTTCTCTCTCACCTCTTAATTTTATTTTTTAGGTATCATCCCTTCCTATCCATCTCACTCTGTATCCTCTGTCTATATGTAGAAAAACTCCAACTACCCTAGTACTGAGAAAAGTCTCAAGAGTTATAAGTACTATTTTTTCATGTAGGAATGTAAACAGTTCAACTTTAGAAACTCTTTATGATTTCTCTTTCCTGTTTACCTTTTCACGCTTCTCTTGATTCTTGTGTTTGAAAATCAAATTTTCTATTCAACTCTGGTCTTTTCATCAAAAAATGCTTGAAAGTCCTCTATTTCATTGAATGATCATTTTTTCCCCTGAAGTATTATACTGAGTTTTGCTGGGTAGGTGATTCTGGGTTTTAATCCTAGTTCCTTTGACTTCTGGAATATCATATTCCAAGTCATTTGATCCCTTAATGTAGAAGCTGCTAAATCTTGTATTATTCTGATTGTATTTCCACAACACTTGAATTGTTTCTTTCTGGATGCTTGCAATATTTTCTCCTTGACCTGGGAGCTCTGGAATTTGACTACAATATTCCTAGGAGTTTTTATTTTCAGATCTCTTTTAGGAGGCAATCAGTAGATTCTTTCAATATTTATTTTATCCTCTGGTTCTAGAATATCAGGGCAGTTGATAATTTCTTGAAAGATGATGTCCAGGCTCTTTTTTTGATTGTGGTTTTCAGGTAGTCCCATAAAATTTTAAATTGTCTCTCCTGGATCTATTTTCCAGGTCAGTTGTTTTTCCAATGAGATATTTCACATTGTCTGCTATTTTTTCATTCCTTTGGTTTTGTTTTATAATTTCTTGTTTTTTCAAAATCATTAGTTTCTCTCTGCTCCATTCTAATCTTCAAGGAATTCCTTTCTTCAGTAAGCTTTTGAGCCTCCTTTTCCATCTGGTCAATTCTGCTTTTTAGGGCATTCTTCTCCTCACTGGCTTTTGGGATCTCTTTTGCCATGTGGATTAGTCTATTTTTAGTGTTATTCTCTTCAGCATTTTTGAGGGTCTCTTTTAGAAAACAGTTGACTCGTTTTTCATGATTTTCTTGTGTCACTCTCATTTCTCTTCCCAATTTTTCCTCTGCTTCTCTTACCTAATTTTCAAAATTCTTTTTGAGCTCTTCCATGACCTAAGACCAATTCATATGCAGGAGCTTTGACTTTATTGTCTTCATCTATTTGTATATTTTGGTTTTCCTTGTCACCAAAGTAAGATTCTATAGTCTGATTCTTTTTTTCCAGTTTTTGCTCATTTCCCCAGCCATTTATTTGACTTTTGAGGTCTTTGCCAAGATAATTCTCTGCTTCTAGTGGGTATGGGGGGTGTACTGTCAATTGCTTGATCCCCTTACAGTCTGTGGGCCTAGTGCTCCAGAAATAGCAGCTGCCACTGCCTCTGCTGCTGCATCAGACACAGGCTCCTCCACCTTTTCCACTGTCCACCCTGGGGTTGGGGCTGGACTACTGTACTCTCTCACACAGATCCTACAGGTCTTTTCCACTGACCTTCCAATCTGTCCTTGGTGTTTTTGGACCTGTAAAGCCTGGAAAGTTCCACAAGTCCCAAGACTCAGTCCCCCCAAGCCTGCTCAGGTATCATGTGTGCTGCCCATGCTGGACTTTGCTCTGCTTCCAGAGCAGAGATACTTTCCATTGACCTTTCAGGCTGTCTTTGGCTCTGAGGTTTGCTTCACTCTCTCATTCTGTGGGTTCTGTAGCTCCAGAATTGTTTAGAGTCATTTTTACAGGTATTTGGCTGGTTTGGGGGGGGAGAACTCTAGAAAGTACATGCTATTACTCCACAATCTTGGCTCTGCCCCCTCTGCTTTCTAGTTTTTCTAACAAATTCTGTTGAATAATATGTTCTTATCACAATAGCTGAGCTCTTTGAATTTATCAAACAGAAGGCTGCTGCTATACCATCTTAATGATATTTGAAAAATTATGGAGAATGGGAAAGTACCACAAGGCACCTATATACAGGAAACATCCTGAAGGTACATCACACAAATGATAGCTCAGTGTCATCTATCCATCCATGCCTGTACTTTAATTCAGTCAACATTTACTAAATTGTTATTATATGCAAGGAACTGTGCTATGTTCTGGACATATGGAAATGAGAAAAAATGATAGTCTGCCTATTACTCAAAGAGTTGACAGTCTAGTGGGACATGAGCCATCTACTTATAATGGTGAAAGACATTGAGTCAGTAGATAAATTACCCGCATCTGACTTAAAGTACAAATAAGGTGCTAAGCCCTGATACCTTAACCTGGTAAAAACAAATCTCAATCAATCAAAAACTTTCAATTAGGGGTGAAAAGTCTTTGAAAGCCACTGGATGAACTGGAGTGACTTTACATAGGAAGTATATGTGGATTGGTTGAATCCAAGCCATGTCCTGTGAATTATCTATATACTATTGAGTTGATCTGAGTTTCAGTATTTTTTATTTTTATTTCAACAGGAGTCCCTCTTCAGGGAGTCAAGAGACAGATGTAGGGCATAAACACAAGTCCATTCAGGGTCATAATAGGTAGGCAATTCGTGTCACAAGGCCACTTCCCAATCAGGGCAGTCTCCCTGCTCTGTGTGAAGGAAGAAGGAAATATCCAACTATGAGATACAGTTTTCAACTGAATTGTGTAAATTACTTTGTAATTACCAACATGAGAATGCCATAGTCATCAGCTCCATATTTTTTGCTCATAATGCATAAGCCAAATCAGAACTATAGGTCAAACATGACTGATAATCTAAGGAGAAAGAAGAAAAGAGGTGCCACAATCGAATGTCTCCCTCAGACATGGACTATAATTTCTACTTACCTTCTTCTCTTTTCAATCAATCAACTATAGAGAAGTTGCTGTTTGCCCAGAATTGTATATCAAATGCATACCAAGGAAAACTCTGTCTTCCAAAAATTTACATTCTAGTTGAGGAGACCAGTCTAATATGCATGAAATGAGAGAAGACCAATTAAATATAATGGGAGTTTTCATAGGAGCCCCCTTGATCTTCTGGACTGAGCCATCCATCCTTCAATCAAACATGAAATGATTATCATGTTCACATACACGCACTCTGCTAAAGGCTGTAGACACAAAGACAAGAGAAACAGTTCCTGTCTTCAAGGAGCATACATCTTAATGGGGAAGACAAAATGTACTTGTATAGTTATATACAATACATAAATAAATCATATCCAATGTAACCTAGGAGAAGAAGTCACTGTTATTTTTTAGATATTTCTAGGAATCCTAGTATTTTGGACTGTATTTTTAAAACTGACTATTATCTTTTCCAGTTCTGTTTACTTGAATGTAAGTAGGTGTTGAGACTGAGAATGAAAAGAAGAAATGCAGAGGACATAAATTTTGATATATAGATTAGGAAAGAAGAGGAAGTTCATAGAAAATGGCCTTTATTTTCTCAGAAAATCCTTCTAGAATATTGTGCTAACTTGTACTTGTATTTACAAATTGAGTACCTAGACAGTGGCTGCTACATGAAGGGCTAACGTTGTAGGTTTGCACTCCTAATGCTAAATAGCTCATGAGCCCCTACCAGTATGTTTCCAAATAACAATCAACCAGTAATTTACCAATCAGCAATGCAATTTAGTAAGAACCCATAAAGTTGGGCCCCGTACTTTTTTGTGTGCCTCAGTTTACCTTTATTTCCATAGAACATGACCAAGATGAGAGAGCTGTTTTCAACAAGATTAGCATTTACAGAGATCAAGCTTGAGGCAGCTGGAAATGTGATAAAATACTGCGAATCATGGTACAAGTATCTTGTCTTCTCAGTGTCCTAGGACTAGATGCATTTCCAGAGAGAGACAGAGACAGAGAGAACAAGGAAGCATCTCCTGCCACAAGTATCTTATCCTCTGAATGTTCTGAGATTACATGTGTTTCCACAAAGAGCAAGGTTGTAGCAAATGGAATGTTCTCAAAGAGAGTTTCCACCCAGAAATATCTTCTTCTATTAGTATTACATAGTTATGCTGGTATTTTCCCTTCTCGTAACTATAAAGTAATATCACTGATAAACAAATATGGCAAAGCATCAAAATTCCCTTCCTAGAGTTCCCCAGCTATTATACACTGTATACTTTTTCCAAATGCATCCAATGAGTTGGACTAACTTTTTCCCTTACCTCACACATCGCCATGTATGCACACACAGATCCTTGGGGATGGATAGGGAAAGAGAAAAGAGTGGAGGGGAGGAAGCAAAAGGGGAGGAGGTGAGAGGCAGGTGGACCTCAAGCTGCCTGCCCCCTTTCCTGACTCCAGGGAATAGGAAACTCACTGGGACCTGTGCTTCTCCAAACAAACACAGCATGTGTGAAAGGGAAGAAGTGAGGCACACATGTAAGATTGACATGTGGCAAAGAAAACATCTAAGTTTTCTCGTAACTACTGGTACTGTAGTGCCTAAAAATTCTTTTGCTCTCCAGAATCCTCATGTAGCTTCTCTTAGATACTGTCTCTGCTAGGTAGGCTATTCAGTTGAACTCCCAGAGTCTGTTTTTTTACAAGACCATAGATGGTTCTCCTCTTCTGTGAGGGGTCACGTCTTTGAAACTAGTTTCTCCCTTGAATACTGTCTCTCTTATTTGTCTGGAGAGTGTGTCTCTGCTTCTTACTAGATTGAGTACTGGCTTTTAGTTCAGTAGTTATGATTGGCATGATTGAGGAAAAGGAGAGAAAATCACACGGCCTTAATGCCCGCTGATACAGGTACAGGTGTTTCCTCTACAACTGCCTCTAACTACCTCTAACTCTCTAACTCCTCTTGAATGGCTTGAAACATACATATGTTCATGCACGCATATATGTATGAGTACACCACATATATACCATAAGGATTTATAAATTGCTTATCATGTGCTAAGAACTATACTAGGTGCTGGACATATTGTAAACAAATTTAGAAGGATATATGAGGAAATAGGGGAGGATTAGTACCTCTGGTGTGAGAGCTTGCCAAGCCCTTTTCAGGGCTGCTCCTCCACTTTGGTGTCCACCTGTCACTCAACTCTCACCTGAGACTGCGGGAAGCTATAGTATTCTCAGCAACCACACCCTAGTAAAAAAAAAATCTCAGCAGACAGGCTAAACCATGTTGAGGGTAATTGACAAACCTCAAATCTATCAGTGAGTTAGGAGGGTGAAGCATGTGAAGACTTTCCACAGTGGAATGGGCAAGTAAGAAAAATTTGTTCCAACAGCCAAGAAGGCAGCTGAATCAGGAGCTGTAGAGTGCTTAGAGTTTTGTCAGATATCAAAGACAGCAAGGTCATCCACTATATCCTGGGTCATCACCAGTTGTACTGACTTTTGACTTGTCTTTGGACTTCAGAGACTCTAGAAAAGACAGTGAGACTGACAATTTTGTCTGCCTCACTTTAATCCAATTCGTGAACAAATCAAGACATTACCTCTTCTTCAAAATGAAGCACAAACAAACAAATTTAATGGGCCTAAACTGGATATAACAGTAGTATGGTCAGTGAGGGTCCAAGTCTTTGGAGCATTTGAGTGTGCTTTACCTGGTAAAATTTCCACACAGAAGCTGGAGGGAGCTGCTTTTGGAAACTCATGATAGTGTGGAATGAACCCTCTACTTCGGAGCATTCTCAGGTATTCTAGAATTGTCTTCTATATGCCTAATGCATGTCAAAGAAGGGCCTTTTGATTGGTCTTTGAGTCAATTCTGGGTGTTCATACAAAAGCCTCCCAGAGGGATACCTCCATTTATAGAAAATTTCTTCTCTTCCCATTTTCCTGTAGGCTCCCATCTCCTGATAGACTAAAAGAGATATTTTTCCTTCATTGTTTACCTTTGACTTGATTGTTAGTCACACAACCCAAAATCAGCACAAGGACAACTCAACCTTTTTCCTTCCCTCCTTCCTCCCTTCCTCTCCCAGGAGAATGAACTGATATGGGTCACTGGGAGATGGGAGGTGGACCTCGATCCCAGGTGATCCTAGGACCTCAATCACCAATAGCCATTAATAGACACTAGCAAAATCATTTTGGCAGTTAAGTGGAGAATAACTTGGAGTGGGAAGACCATTGAGATGGGGAGAATAATTAGGAGGATATTTTCACACGACCAGCAAAATGGAGGACTCGTTTTCCTCCAAACCTCATGTGATCTTCTCAAATCTCCTCAAAGCAGAAATTATGCACTTCAAAAAGTCATTTCAGCTGTTTCCACAGCTGAGGACACCAACTACTCTAATGAAGAGAAAACCCAATGAGCTAAAAGCAGAGAAAACTAATCCTTAATTCCTAATGCTCTCACTTGGCATGAGCACACAGCCCAGCCATTTTGGGGCTCTATTTTGTGCATCCCTTCCTGCTCTTTGGTGAAGAAATATTGGAGATGGCTATGACTTTGAGAACTTCAAAAAGTTGAAAAAGTGAGTTTTCAGAGGTAAAGGAACTGGAATCCTCACCAGATATTTCTGGCTGTTAATCCTTGTAAAGCTCCAGTGACTTGCTTGACCCATCTGGAAGTTAGCTAAGACATCATGACCTGTAGCAAAAAATTGACTCACCTAGTGGTCATGCCACATGTGCAAGCAAACTTGGGAGGAAAATAACTTTTCAGCAACTGCTTTAAGTTTGAGCCCATTCTCCCTAGACACTGTAGAAATGTAAAGGAAAGAGTACCCCAGTTTGGGGAAATGGTTTGTATTTGGGGTCCTGCTATATCATTTCAATATCCTATGTTAATTCAGAGGTTAACTGTAACCAAGGGAACAAATCTGGTTTACTGTCCACTTTTGAGCAGCCCACAAGCTATGAATGGTTTTATAACATTTTAAAATAATAATGTTTAAATCATTTTAAAATGTAAAAACCATTCATAGCTTGCAGGTCATACAAAAATAGATGGAAGGTTGAATTTCTTCCTTGGGTTGTAGTATGTTGACTATTGGATTAATTGGTTAAATGATATTAGGTCATGAATCATTGGGTTGATCAATAATGTAGGAGAGATTCTAACTAGCACTGGTTAGATAATTTTGAAGAGATTTGATTTTGAAGGCGATTGATTTTGGAGAGCATACACTGAAATGATGATATGAGTCAATAGCATCAGAAAAACACTACCTTCTCAAGCATACCTCATAGAACCCTGAGAGGAAATTCTAATTAATTGCTCTTTGAGTACCTAACCTATTAGTACACAAGTAGGTTAAGAGAGTAATCCAGAATCTTGTTACATGAAAAAACAAAAAAAGATTTCTTAATGATTCCTTCACTCAAATTAAAATGTAATTTCAAATACAATTGATCCTGAAAGGCAAAAGTTTTCAAAATAGTATTACTTCCTTTAGTATTAATGTTTACATCTGGAAACCAATGTAGAGCAAAGATTTTCAAATCCAGTTTCTCTCTTAGTATAGCCTAAGAGGATGTCTACAATTTTTTTAAAAAAATTTTAATACACAATATTCACTTCAAAAATAAATCTCATACATTAACTTACATCAAGCAAATCCCCTCCCTAACCCCTCAGATTTTACTTTCCACACTCAACATTCTGCATGAATGAAACACTCTTGACTCAATCCAACGATCTTTCTCCGTTTCCCTACTTCCTGGAATAGTTGCTACATTTGGCAAAGTCAACCATCTCTTTCTTAAGTTCTTTCTACCTTCAGCTTCCATGAGTCTGTTCTTTTCTGTGGTTAAATATCTTCTCTACTGCTTCCTCTCTCTCCTTCCTGCCTCCACCACCCATTTTCCTGCTCACACACAACTAGCCACATTCCTCCGAGTTACAAGCTGGAATACTTCCAGAAAGTAAACAATCCTTCAAGTAAAGAAAAATGAAGACTTGTTGTCTCCAGTCAGGACTCTTAGACTCTTAGACTCCTATGCTCTTAGTTTACATTTGTAAATTTTTTTTCCTAGAAAAAAGCAGACTAGACAAGGTTGCCTTCCTCTCCTGGAAAGTAGACAATATCCTATAACCCTCCTCACAAATGTGTACTTTGCCGCAATTCTTTCCTCTAAACAATGGGTCATCTCTTCACCTTCTTCAGGTTAAAGATGCTAGCCTCCAAGCACCTGTTTCTAGAAGACTTAGCAGTGGAAACACGTCTCTTCTTGCTACATGAATTTCATTCGGAATAAGACCAGAAATTTAAGAAATTATCTAGACTGAGACATTACTGTCCCTAATATTTTTCCATTTTTAAATGTACCGTCATCTCTATTTTCTTTTACTGTTGTTGTTATTGTTTTCCAAGGCTTATATGAATATTCATAGAAGCTAAAGTGTTACATATTTGTAACACCTTTCTCTCTGATCCCATGTGGGCTTGAAGTTAAGCACAAGTGAATTGGTCTCCTTTTGGACCTTCTCTCCCTTCTGTGCTCCACTCCTTTATAGCAAACACCAAGGATGCATCAAAAATCTTTATCTGGAGACAATCTTATAATAAAAATACAGACCATTTTTTTTAAATAAAAGATACAAACCTCAAAGTGTAGAAAGATAGAAAGGAAATGGGAAATGGATAACTTCACCATGAGTGCTACAAGCAGATATGTTCAAAAAAACAGCAAATCTAAGAAATGAATGAATGAATAAAACAAGCATTTATTAAGTTCTTACTATGTGATAAACACTGTGCTAAGCACTAAGGCTACAAATAGAAAAGTAATGGAGCTCCTTGTTCTCGAGGTGTTTCATATTCTACTAAGGGAAATATATGTGAGGTTTTAGCTGCAAGTTATGTGAAAAGGTTGTGAAGACACAGCAGCAAAGCAGACGGTAAAACCTCTTCCTTAATGTCGTTTCCACTGATAAAATCATACTAGTTTCTACAGAAGGCTGTAATTGCTAATGATATATTCAGTTCATGGTCATGGTGCATGCCACTTCCTGCCCAGGGCCTCTCTTCTCAACACAGAAACCAAAACTTCCTGGGCTTTCCCTCTTCCCACTCAGCAACTGCCTTCCATGATTCTTCAATTCTCCCTTCCTGTTGGAAAAACCTACCCTTCCCATCAGTGCCTTGCAGATATGAGGATTCATACATCATCTTTCTATTCATTAGAGCTGTCTTCATGGACACTGAAGTGGATTAACACATAATAGTCATGGTCAGACTCAAGGTGGAGGCCTTTGCAGCTGTCATCAGAGTACTGGTAGGAACCTAGCAGAAAGGTGATGTGATTTCATGATATGTTGTGGCAGAACCATCTTAAAAAATTCAGTCAGACCACCTCTAATCCTAGTACAGGCATTTATTGAGATTGACACCTCTCATGAAGTGGGCTAAGTTCCAAGAGGAAACAGCAACTTCACAGAAAGCAAGATAAATCTTTTAAGGGAAAGATGTATTTACATAACAGAAATTGTGAATATTAAAAAGGCAGGAGGGGTTTGTTAAGGAATTAATAGGGGAGTGGTCCCAGGCACAGTGGAACCATGCATGCAATTACCCACAATGCATACAGAAAAACCCATTGAAGAGTATTATGTATGATAATGATATTATAATAAGTCTCTCTACAATATAAGTTCACTTAAAGGACAGCTTTTGCTGCTACTACACAAGTGCCTACTTAGGGAAAGTCCATTCTATTGTTTTGGGATCACCATCCTCCTTGGGCATCCTGGTGGTACTGCTTTCTGATTGGGTAAGTATTGTGGTCCCATCTAAGACTAGATGGATGTGGTTGTAGTTGCATACATGGAAGCCTGCTGTTTCTGTAGGAAATATGAGAAATGGGTCTGGGGGTAGTGGGTAACTAGAGGCAGTGGCTGGTATCCCATCACTTGGATGCACCTACTGTTTTTGTGAGAAATATGAGTTCATTGTTCTATAGAGGCATATATGAAGGAGTTAGGATACTGAGTCAGGGTGGGGAAAATGACTAGGTAGGTTGCTGTTCAATGGCGCCTATAAGGAAGCTAGAATATTGGGGCTGGGGGCAGCTTTACTAGGATTCCATCAGTGATGGCCAGCATCATCTTTGGCAATACCAGAGAAAGCAAATCGGAACTCTTACTCAAAGTTTTTAAACTCATAAGAGAAGGATAAGAACTCTTATTGTGTTTGCACAATACCACCAGAACCATTGGTCAAATCAAGGTATATCATATTATGTTACTAACTAAACCAATCAACTCAAAGAACCCATTCATCAAACTGGCTATGTCGCTGATTGACTGCTCAGGTTAGTCAATGGGGATCATTCATTAGGAAACTTAGGGTTGCTACAGATTGGGTGATGGACATACAAGAAAGCATCAGATGCAAAGGAAATCAAATGCGTAGATGGAATTGTTACTAGTGGCATTAGTGATGGGAGGATCTGAAGAATGATGATGATGATGATGATTAGCATTTATACACTAATTTTGTTTGAAAAGCACTTTACATATGTAAATTCATTTGGCCCTCACAACTCTGTGAAGTAGGTTTGGTTATCCTCAGGATCTCACTGAAGTGTCTGAGGCTGCATTTAAACTCATATTTTCCAGATTCCAAGTCCAATTTTCTATCCACAGTATCTCTGAAGCTAACATGTGCAAACTGCCCTTATCAACATGCTATTTCACATCATTAAAACCAACCTACAGTTGCTCTATTTCATTCTTCTAGGCTGACCCTATTCTTCATTTTATTTTATAGTGTGCTTAAGGTTTAAGAATCTAGGACTATATTGATAATCTATGACCATTTTTATTATCTAGAACTCCAAAAAATGAGATGAAGAGGATATTAATATCTAATGATTTTATGCCTTTTTTTCATCTTTATAATATCCTTAAGAGAATGGGGAGTATGTGAGGTATTTAGGAGGACTAGCACTTCTGATGTTAATTAATTGAGCCCTTTTCATCTACCTTTGGTGTCCACATGATTCACCCAACTCTCACTTGTGGCTCCAAGAAGCTGTAGCATGTTCAGTGACCATACTAGTAAAACTTTCTTGTATCACTCTCATTTCTCTTCCCAATTTTTCCTCTACTTCTCTTACTTGATTTTCAAAATCCTTTTTGAACTCTTCCATGAACTGAGACCAATTCATATTTTTCTTGGAGGCTTTGGATGGAGGAGCTTTGACTTTGTTTTCATCTGTTTGCATGCTTTGGTCTTCCTTGCCACCTAAGTAAGATTCTATAGTCTGATTCTTTTTCCAGTTTTTGCTCATTTCCCCAGCCATTTACTTGGCTTTTGAATTCTTTGTCAAGGTAGTTCTCTACTTCCAGTGGGGATGGGGGTGTGCTATCAGTTGCTCGATCCCCCCACAATCTGTGGACCTAGAGCTCCAGAAACAGTACCTGCAGTTGCCCCTGCTGCTGCTGTGACTACATGGGTTCCCTTTTTTCTTTTTGCCCCCTCAGGCACCCTGGAGCTGGGGCCAGACCACTCTACTCTCCTGCACAGGTCCCACAGGTTTTTCCCACTGACCTTCCAATTTATTCTCAACATTTTGGGGTCATGAATTCTGGAAACCACCAAGCATGGAATGACAGACACTTCTCTGCAACCTTCCAGGCTGGCTTGGGCTGGAGATTTGCTTCACTCTGTCATTCTGTGGGTTCTGCAGCTCCAGAATTTGTTTAGAGCCATTTTTTACAGGTATTTGGCTGGGCTACGTGGGAGGGCTCTAGACAATCTTTGTTGTTACTCCAAAATCTTGGTTCTGCCCCCCTGGTAAAACTTTCTTGATAGATAGGCTAAATCATGTTGAAGGTACCTGACCAGGCCTCAAACCAATCACTGAGTCATGGTCTACCCCAAACATGTGAAGACTCTCTCCTGGGCATATGAGAACAATTTGTTCCAACAACCATGAAGGAGGCTGAATCAGGTGCTATGGAGAGCTTAGAGCTTGTTCAGGCATCAAAGAAGCCAAGGCCCTCCACTACATCCCAGGCAATCCCCAGTCATCTTGATTTTTGTCCTGCCACTGGACTTTGATGACTCTGGAAGACAAAGTAAAACTGACAACTTTGTGCTGTTCTGCCTTATTTTAATCCAATTCATGAACGAGTCAAGACATCATCCCATAATATCATTTGTCCTCTTTGAAAACAAATAACAAATAACACATGCCTATATCCATCCATCCTACTTGTCTTATTGCTATAGCTAACATTTCTTTTTTAAACATATTTTGTATTTCATGAAATATTTACTGATTGCATGTAAAAAATTAACATTCATTTTAAAAAATTTTTAATTCCAAATTCTCTCTCTTCCTCCTGTCCCTCCACTACTTAAGAAGACAAACAATTTGATAGTGATTAAACATATAATGTCATGTAAAGCATATTTCCATATTAGCTCTGTTGCAAAAGAAAACACACGCTAAAAAAAAACAAGAGAAATAAAGAAAATTTCAAAAGTATGCTTCAATCTGTATCAGTTCTCTCTCCAAAGGTGGATAACAGTTTTCATCGTGAGTCTTTGGAATTGTCTTGGATCATTGTCTTGATCTATTGCTGTTGATGTGCAATGCTCTCCTGGCTCTGCTCACTTCACTGTGAATGAGTTCATATAAATCTTCTCAGATTTTTTTTCTGAAACTATATTGCTTGTCATTTCTTATAGCACAAAAGTATTTCATCACAATCATAGACCATGATTTGCTCTGCCATTCCTCAATTAATGGGCATCCCCTTGATTTTCAGTTCTTTACCACCACAAAAAGAGCTGCTTTAAATATTTTAGTGGAAATAAGTCCTTTTCCTTTTCCTGATGAAAAGACCAGAGCTGAATAGGAAATTTGACTTTTGAATACAAGACTCAAGAAAAACAAATAAAAGTAAACAGGGAAGAGAAATCATAAGGGATTCAATAAGGTTAAACTGTTTACACTACTTCATGGGAAGATACTTGTAACTTCTTAGAACTTTCTCATCATTAGGGTAGTTAGAAGTATATGTAGATAGAGAGCATAGGTGGGAATTGAATATGATGAGATGATATCTAAAAAATGAAATTGGGGGTAAGAAAGAGGAATACACTGGAAGAAGAGGAAAAGGATAGTAGATTGGGGTAAATCATCTCACATAAAAGAGACTTAAAAGAGCTTTTACAGCAGAGGGAAAGATGGAGGGAGCCCTTGCACCTTATTCTCATCAGATCTGACTCAAAGAGAGAATAACATACAAACTCAGTTGGGTATAAAAATATATCTTACCCCACAGGAAAAAAGGAGAGGAAAAAGGTAAGAGAAAGGAGGTGGGGCTCATAAAAGAGAGGGCAGATTGAAGGAGATTATCAGAAGCAAAATACTTTTAAGGATAGACAGAGGGAATGGAAAGAAACAGGGTTTCTTTAAATGGGCAGAAATAGGTTAAATAGGGGAGGAAATAGGATGGAGAGAAAGGCAGTTAGTAATCATAACTGTGAAAAAAATGTTTACAGAACATTTCTCTGATAAAGATCTCATTTCTCAAATATATAATGAATTGAGTTAAATTTATAAACAGAAGAGCCATTCCCCAACTGATAAATGGTCAAAAGACATGAATAGACAATTTTCAGGCAATTTTCAGCTCTCTATAGTAATATGGAAAAACGTTCTAAATCACAATTGATTAGAGAAATGCAAATTAAAACAACTCTGAGGTACCACTACACAACTATCAGTTGACTAATATGACAGAAAAGGAAATAACAAATGTGGGAGGGATGTGGGGAAATTGAGGAGCTAATGCACTGTTAGTTGTTCTTTTCTGATGCTGGTAATATGCCAGTCCTTTTACTTTTTAAAAAATAAGCAAGCAGTACTACTTACTTATTAAATAATTTTGCTTTTGATTTTGTTCATCTTTCAATTTTCAAAATTTCTATTTTAATATTTAATTCAAGCTTCTTTAAAATTGTGAGTTTTCTCATTTTTTTAATTGCATGCTTCATTTATTGATCAGTTCTTTCTATCTTTTGCTTATAAAAATATACTAAAATATAAAATTTTCCCTAAAGTTTGCTGTGACTGAGTTCCCCAAATTTTGGTATGTCACCTCATTGTTGCCATTATCTTTAGTGGAATTATTTGTTGTTTCTATTATTTCTTCTTTTACCTATCCATACTTTATGATTAAGCTATTTATTCATTTTTTCCATGATCCTTTATTGAATGTAAATTTAGTGGATTGTGGTCAGTAAAAGTTATGTATAATTGTCTTGCTTTTTTATATTTCTCTTTAAGATTTTTATACCCTAATATATAGTCAATTTTTGCAAAGGGACCATGCACATCTCAGAAATATTCCATCCTATTTCTATTAAGTAATCACCAGAGATCTGTCATATCCAACTTTTCCAAAATTTTATTTGTCTTCTTTCTTGTTTATTTTTTGGTTAAAGTCATTTAGGTCTGAAAGAATTACATTTCGTGGAAATGTATTTAATATGATTGTACATATGTAACCTATATCAGATTGCTTGCCATCTTGGGGAGAAGGGAAGAAAGAGAGGAAAGAAGAAAAAAATGGAATTCAAAATTTTATAAAAGTGAAACTTGAAAACTATCTTTACATGTAATTGGAAAAAATAAAATACTATTAAGTGGAAAAAATAAAATTAAAAATAACCAAAGTAATACATTTAGGCCCCTAATTAGTGTAGATTTACTATGCATTTCTCTTTATAAGTCATTTAGTACTTCCTGTAACTATTTAGATGATATGGAATCATTTGTATAAACATTAATTATTGAAATTAAGCAATTTCTTATGGCATCTTTCAGCATAATGTAGTTTCCTTGTTTATTTCTTTCAATCAAGTATATTTCTACCCTCTGCCTTTTTTTAACTTCAATTAAAGGATAATCTATTTTGCTCAGCCCCTTATTTTAATTCTTTGTAAATACTTGTTTCAAGTCTGTTTTTTTGGAAACAACATATTGTAGATTCTACTTTCTAATCTATTTTGTTATTCTTTTAGTTTAATTGGTGAATTCATTAATTCACATTCACATTTATGATTTTTAATTATGTATTTCCCATCATCCTATTATTTGATATTTTTTCCTCTCTTTCTTACATACCTTCTCTTTACAAAGAAGAGAGTAGTCTTCTACTTGATTAAACCTGCTACTGCTTCCCTGTACCTCTACTCTTTTCCTCTTCCAGAGTCCAATCACTTTCTTTCTTTTAAATCTCTCTTCCAACCACTCACAGTGATCAGTTTATTTTGCTTACATTTATTTTGCCCCCTTTTCCTGTATCTGTACTCCCTCTTATTCCCCCTTCTCCCCTATCCCATTTCTTTGTTGAATGAAATTCAGATCTGCACCCCACTTTTTATTTGTAGTCTACCTTTCTGTGACCAGTTCAGATTAAAGTGAAGTTCAGGTGTCACCCACTACCCACTCTTGCTTTTTGTTTGTATAATGTTCTATTTGAACACCCCAATTATGTGAAATACTTTCTCCAATGCTTCTTTCACCCACCTTTCACTCCTACTGTATTCATTTTCACTTTTATTTCATTTGTTCTTTTAAGAGCATAAAAACATAATGAAACCATTCAAATTCTGTCTTATTTAATTTCTTTTTCTTTACCCATAATATTACCCATAATAATATTAGGGTTCTGAAGAAATGCTTCTCACCTTATGCAAATATGTAAGATCTTTTGCAGATTATTTAAACCAAACATTAGGTAAGCAAGGACTTAACTATTGTCTCAAAATCGAAGTACAAATTCATTAATTTATTACTTCTACTATCTGCCAGACACTGTGCTAAACACGGGGGAAAGCAAAAGGAAGCAAAAAATAAATTCCTGACTTTAACAATCTTAAAATCTAATGGGGGGGAAAACACAAATATATGCAAGATATATATAGGGAAAATTGGAAATAATTATAAGAAAGAAGGCACTAGAATTAAGAAGGGTTGGAAAAGTCTTCCTGTTGAAGATGGGATTTTAGTTGGGTTTGCAGGGAAGAATACCAAAAGAGTCAGAAAGTGGAGGTGAAGAGAAAGAGCATTCCAGGCATGAGGAATAGTCAAAGAAAATGTCTAAAGTTAGTGGAGCCAAGATGGCAGAGAAAAAGCAGAGACTCACCTGAGCTCTCCCCAAAACTCCTTAGAATACCTATAATTAATGCCATAAAAGAATTCCTGGAGCATCAGAACCCACAAAAGGACAGGGAGAAATAATTTTCCAGCCAAAGACAACTTAGAAGATTATCAGGAAAGGTCTCTTGCACCTGGGTGAGAGTGGAACACAGTCTAGAACAGGCTGCACCAGTGCAGAATGGGCCCCAACAAACCAGACGCAGGCCTTGGGACCCATTGAATCAGCAGCAGCAGCAGCAGCACCTGCTTCGAGGGCTCTCAGTCCACAGATGGTAAGGGTGCTGAATAACTGATCAGAAGCAGATTACAAGGGTCTGTTTGCTGACACTGGGAGCAGGACTTTTGTTTTGCCCATACTCAGATATGAATCACGGTTCTGGGTGGCAGTCTCAGGGCAGAGGAGCACTGGCACACCATATCTTGTAGCCACAGTGAAGCAGGGACACTCATCACAGTTCCAGGGCAGAAAAGAGTGCTTGTGGTCACTCAAAGGCAAAAGCACAGGCCAGGAGAGTAGTTAATACACCTCTCCTTAGATTATACCTCCTTGGGAGAACTAAAAACTTATAGTAAAAGTGTTTCTGGAAACAGCTACATAAAACCCCTGAAGCTTTGGACAGTGCTCTCTCCATGCTGGAAGCAGAACCCCCACTTTAACAAAGAGTTAAAAGTCAAGGAATGAAATGGAAATGAGCAAATGACAGAAAAAAAAGTTCTGACCATAGAAAGTTACTATGGTGACAAGGAAGATAAAAACATGCACTCAGAAGAAGATAACAAAACAACATCCAAAGCCTCAAAGAAAAATAAATTAGTCTGAAGCCATGGTAGAACTCAAAAAGAATTCTGAAATAAAGTAAGAGAGGCAGAAGAAAAATTGGGAAGAGAAATGAGAATGATGCAAGAAAATAATGAAAAATGAGTCAATAGCTTGGTAAAGGAGTCACAACCACAAAAAAAAAATACTGAAGAAAATAACATCTTGAAAATAGAATAGGCCAAATGATAAAAGAGGTCCAAAAAGTCAATAAAGGGAATGTCTTGAAAAAACAGAATTGTCCAAATGGGGAAAAGGCACAAAAATTCACTGAAGAGAAAAATCCTTAAGAAGTAGAACTGACCAAAGGGAAAAGGAAGTACAAAAGCTCACTAGAGAAAATAATTTCTTAAAAATTAGAATTGATCAAAAGGAAGTTAATGACTTTATAAGAAATCAAGAAACAATAAAATAAAAATAAAAGAGTGAATAAATAGAAGACAATGTGAAATATCTCATTAAAATAACTAACCTGGGAAACTGAGGAGAGATAATTTTAAAATTTTTGAACTATATGAAAGTCATGATCAAAAAAAGAGCCTAGATATCATCTTTCAAGAAAGTATCAAGGAAAACTGCCCACAGAATAAAGTAGAAATTGAAAGAATCCACTAGTCACCTCCTGGAAATGATCCCAAAATGAAAACTTCAAGGAATAGTATCACCAAATTCCAGAACTCACAGATTAAGAAGAGAATATTGCAAACAGCCAGAAAGAAACAATTCAGGTATTGTGGAGTCACAGTCAGTACAACACAAAATTTAGCAGCTTCCCTATTACAGGATTGAAGGGCTTGGAATAAGATATTCCAGAGGGCAAAGGAGTTAGGATTACAACCAAGAATCACCTGCCCAGCAAAACTGAGTATAATTCTTTAGGGGAAAGCAGACATTCAGTGAGACAGAGCACTTTCAAGCATTCTTGATGAAAAGATGAGAGCTGAATAAAAAATTTGATTTTCAAATACAAGACTCAAGAGAATTGTAAAAAAGTAAGCAGGAAAGGAAAATCATAAGGGATTTAACAAGATTAAATTGTGTACATTCCTACATGGGAAGATGTTACTTGTAACTCATAAGAATGTTCTCATTATTAGGGCAGTTAGGAGTATATTTAGACAGAAGGCAGAGATGTGAGTTGAATAAGAAGGGATGATATCACAAAAATAAAATTAATGGGTGAGAAAGATGAATACATTGAGAGAAAGGGAAACGAAGTGAGAAAATAAAGTAAATTATTTCACATAAAAGAGGCAAAGAAAAATTTTTACAGTGGAGGAGAAGATGGGAGATGTGGGAGGAGGAGCGAGTGAACCTTACTCTCATCAGAACTGCCTCAAAGATGGAATAACATGCACAATAAATTGGGTATATGGAACTATCTTACTGTCAAGGAATTAGGAGGAGAAGGAATAAGGGAAATGGGGGTGATAGTAGGGAGGGTAGATGGGAGGATAGTCAGAAGCAAAACACTTAGGAGGGACAAATTGAAAGGATAGAGAAAAGAATAAAAGGGGTAGGGAATAGGATGGAGGGAAATACATTTAGCAATCAACTGTGAAAAAAAAATCTGAAGCAAGTTTCTCTGATACAGACCTCATTTCTCAAACATATGTAACATTGAGTCAAATTTATAAAAATAAAAGCTATTCCCCAATTGATAAGTGATCAAAAAATATGAACAGTTTTCAGATGAAGTGATCAAAGATAGTTATATCCACATCAGAAGTTTCTCTAAATCACAAATGAGTGGAGGGATGAAAATAGAAACAATTCTGAGGTACTGCCTCATACCTATTAGATTGTTTAATCTGACAGAAAAGTAAAATGACAAATGTGTGAAGGGATGTCAGAAAAATTTGACATTAATGCATTGTTGGTGGAGTTGTGAACTGATTCAACTAATCTTTAGACCAATTTGGAACTATGCCCAAAGGGCTATAGAACTGTGCCACTGCTAAATCTGTATACAAAAAGATCAAAAAAATAGGGGTGGAGGAAGGATTATATGTATGGAAATATATATAGCAGCTCTTATCTGGTGACAGGGAATTGGAAAATGAGGGGATGCCCATCAAATGGCGAATGGCTGAACAAATTGTGTTACGTGATTGGAATGAAATACTACTGTACTATAAGAAATGATGAGGATGCTTTCAAAAAAGGCAGGAAAGACTTGCATGAGCTGATGCAAAGTGAAATGCTCTGTGTATGAAGTAACAACAATATTGTAAGATGATCAATTGTGAACGACTTAGTTACTCTTAGCAATGTAATGATCCAAGACAACTCTGAAGGACTTATGATGAAAACTGCTGAACTAATGGGGAAATGTTTTGTATGACTATACATGTATAACCTGTATTGAATTGCTTGCCTTCTCAAGGGGATTGGGCAGAGAGGAAAAGAAAGAAGGAACTCAAAGTTTTAAAAACAAACGTTTAAAATGGTTTTTACATGTAATTCAGGGAAAAATAAAGAGCAAATAATTTTTAAAGACTTATAAAGAAAAAATCCCCAAAGCAGAGAGATTTGAAAAAGAACAAGGAGACCATTGTACAAGTAGGGGAGTCTGGTAAAAGTAAAAAGGTAGTAGGAGTGTAAGTAAACACTTTATCCTTACTTGGTCCTTTCTAACGGCTTCAATATATTTACTGTTTTATATTTCTCTTGATTCCTGTGTTTGTATTTCAAAGTTGCTACTCAGCTGTGATCTGTAATCAAAATTTCTTGGAATTCCTCTATTTCGTTTAAAGTCCTTTTGGGAAACAATTTTGACTGGAAGAAAGGTCACTGAAATATTCATACTTCTTGACAACGCGATCCCACTACTGGACAGACAGAAAGACAGCATACATGTCAAAATATTCATAGCAAAAATTTGTATTGATGTAGCAAAAACTGAAATCAATTAAGGTGCCCATTAATTGTGGAATGGCTTTTAAAATTGCATTATATGGTTAGTGGAATGTTTAAAACATATAAGAAATTCATAAAAAACGTGGTAAATCTCATGTGGATTAAAGCAAAGAATGGAAAACAGAAAGAGGACAATACATAATTATTAAAATAATGTAAATGAAAATCACACTTAAAGATAACTTGACTCTGATTAAATGTATTAGCCAATTTTGTCCAAGAATAGCTGATGACATACAATTTCCTTCTTTTGGCAAAGAGGTAGGGAAAAGGTAAAGAACTTTGCACATATCATCTATGTGGCCACCATGGTAGTTGTTTTTATTTAATTCTTTTGCCTTCTTTTCAGTGAACAGTTTTATGTGAGAGGGTTATACTGGGAAACTACGTTATACAAACCAAAAGGCATCAATACACTTCTAAGAGCACTCAGTGCCATTGTAACAAAAAGTCTCTATCCTAAAAATGCTATAGAAATGGAACTGTGGGTGGGCTTTCAGATACAGCATGTTGAATTGATGTAATCCCATATATGGAAGGCTTAAGTGTTTTGCTTTCTGATTTGGATCATACGGAGACATTCTGTAATTGTTTTCAGTCTGCTAACTACCTCATTAAAAGAATTTTTGTACTCTTGATCGTCTAAGTGGCCAGAACTAGGATGAATTCAAAGGCACTGACTAGGAAAATTGAAACTTTCCTTAGCTCTGTCTTTCAGGTTTCTCTATTACTTATGTGAGAGAGGCAGTGATGTAAGGAAGGATCCCTCCTCAACCTTGGCCTGTGAATAAAGACCCCTATTCTTTGCTTCTTTTCTTTCGTTCTTTTCTAAGTGAAGAAGATTGAGGATGGCTATGACCTTGTGAGTTTCAAATGATTGAGAGAGTGAACCACTAGAAGTCTGTGGCTGGAGTCCACTACTGGGATTTGCTGCAAGTCTAATGATGATAAAGAATGAAGTGCTTGACCCAGCCCAGAAGGAGCAGGTACACAGACTCAGCCATACTGCATATGAAAATGAACTTGGTGGAATGAATGTTATGTAGGAAATGCATCAAGTCTGAGTCTGCTCTTGGAAGGGACCGAGGTAGAACTAGGGAGAGTGTGATCCTATACTGGGTATTGGGGAGAAATGTTTGTACCTTCTATTCTTGCTACATATGCAAAGTAATTCTCTCTTTGTAAAAATCTAATTAATGTTAATTGATTAAATGGAACTGGGATACTAAACATTGGTGGTTAATAGTGAAGAAGGAAAGTAACTGAATATGGTCTTGTAGTGATGCCATTAAAGAAAGATCCTTCCCTGCCCCTCACAATAAATCTAAATCTCTGAAGTTCTGGAATATATAGCCAGCTTTGATCTGGGGAGTGAGTCCAGAGTCATTGCTGCATAAATATGAGCTATTTTTATTATTGCTGGTATAGTTCGCACTTATATAGCACTTTAAGGTTTACAAAACACTTTATACATGCTATCTCATTTTATCCTCACAAAAACCCTGGGAAGTAATCACTATTGTTATCCTCATTTTACAGATGAGGAAACTGAGGCTAAGAGAGGTTAAGTGATTTATCTGGGGTCACACAGCTATTCCTAGGTATCACTACTACTATCTAAGGCAGCTTTTGAACTCAGGTCTTCCTAACTCCAAGTCTAGCACTCAACCCACTGTGATACTTCCCAACTGCCAAGTTTAATGGACTTTTTTCAGTCCTCATTCATCTTTCCCAGTTTCTCGTGATTGAAACCTTGGCATTATCTCTGAGTCTTCCTCACCTCTCAAATCTAAGCTGACACCATTCTGCTCTATTCCACCTCTGCAACATCTTCTGTATATGTCCCCTCCTTTCTACTTCCATTGCCATTTCTAAGAAGTCTTCCTACCTCCAGTCTCTCCCTACTACAATCATGTGACTACCAGAATGATCTTTCTCAGAAAAAGATTTGTCCTTAGAAACAGTCTTGTCCTTCCTCTTTTTAAAATCTTTCTTACCAAGTAAACTTCAGACTTCTTGTCTAGGTTTTTAAAACCTATTACAATCTGATGCCACTCTCTTCTTCAAGCTCATTTTATTTATAGCCACTGTGCTCCAACCAAACTAATCTAATCTCTGTCTCCTAAACATTACTTACATTTTCCTATTTCTATGACTTTATAGATGGAATGAAGGTGAGGAAAGAGTCAAAGACATCAAGCCTTCAAACTTGACTAATGGGTAGAATTAAGTGTGACCAATAGCATTAGAGACATGGACAGGATGGACAGGTTTAATGTGGAAAATAACGAATTCCTTTTGGAACAGGTTAAGTTTAAAGTGCCAGTGGGAATCCATGCCCAGCAATCAGTTGGAGCCTAAATTCTCCAGTCCATCCTCCACTCAGCTATGAAATTAATCTTCCCAAAATGGAGGTCTGACCATATCACACACCCCCTCCACACACATACACATACGCACGTATGCGTCAATAAACTCCATTGGCTCCCTGTTACTTACAGGATCAAACGTGAAATCTCTTATTTACCCTCTTCCTACCTTTCAAGTCTTCTTATACCTTGCTCCTAATCCAGTGACACTGGTCTCCAATATTCCTCACATTGGATACTCCAATTTCCTATGCATTTTTACATACTATTACCCCATACCTGGGTAACCTCTCATCTCTGTCAAATCTCCGCTAAAGTCTTACCTTCTCCAAGAAGCCTTTTCCTGTCATCTTTAGTACTAAAGCCTTCCCTCTGTTAGTTATTTCCGATTTATATTGCATACATCTTGTTTGTATGCAACTGTTTTCATATATTAAATGATAAGCTTCTTGAGAGCAAGCACTGTCTTTCTTTGTCCTTTATTTCTATCCCCCTTGCTTAGCAGTGTCTGACTTTTGTTTGTTGTTTATTATACGTTGTCCAGTCTTCAGGACCCTATGGTCATCATGCCTTCTATACTCCACTACCTTGTGAAGTCTGTCCAAGTTCACATTCATTGTTTCCATGACACTGTCTACTCATCTCATCCTCTATTGTCCACTTTTCCTTTTGCCTTCAGTCTTTCCCAACATCAGTCTTTTCCAATGAGTCCCATCTTCTCTTTATGTGGCCAAAGTATAAATTTCAGCATCAGTATTTCTGGTGTTTAATAAGCACTGATTGTCTGACTAAATCTAGGTCCCTGCTACTTTCATCCAATAATCCTTTCACTCTTCTCATTACGTCAGCCCTTCAATTATCTGGGGACAGATATCTTTTCATGCTTTCCCTGTCTTCTTCATATAAAATCCTTCCATTTCCTTCAGCCAGGTCCTGTTTTGTCACTTTCACTTGAATATACAGTGCTTTACGCATTCTATAAGAAGCAGGATAAAGCATGTTCGGGCACCAAGTCCTATTATGATCCTAATTCTTAAATTCAACCTGCACAGGAAACTTCTAATAGCCAGACAGGCAAAGAGAGCTTTAAAAGGACTGGCAAGCTTTCTGAAACCAGATATAGCAGGCATGTGTCCCTGGCTATCAGAGTAGACACTATAATTACCCTGAAAAGCCTTTTAGTGAAACTGAGAACTATAAATAGCCAGAAGAGCCCAAGCAAGTGGCTTTAGCCCATAGATTTCCTTCTAAAAATGCAGACCCATTTTAATTAAATTTGGGGAGGGCAGTTCTCCCCTGGACTTCGCTTTGCCTCCTGGAAAACACTGTGAGTAATTTCATTTTTGTCAAGTATTTGGAGATTATCACTCATAGTACTAAACATTGGGGTAAGTTCTGCCCCATGCAGAACATAATTACCCTTACTGGGAAATCCTAGGGAGACAAAGAAGGTGTCCAGAAGGACTTGACTCTAAAACCTCTGGGCAGGCAAGGCCACTACTGAGATGCATTGCTGAATTTGGTCCTATACCATTTTTATAATGTAAGTAATGTCTCTTTTTGAAACTAATTGTACTTTCTTCCTACCAACACCCCTGAAGAGCAAGATGGGGATCATGGCTGTGCTCATGCTACCTCTGCTCCTTCTGGCCATCAGTGGGATCCTCTTCATCTACCAAGAAGTTTCCAAGCTGTGGTCAAAGTCGGCAGTCCAGAACAAAGTCGTTGTGATTACTGATGCCATCTCTGGGCTAGGCAAGGGTAAGTGTAGTCTTCTCACTCATTCTCCTTTCTGCCCTCTGGGGTTGGGAGGAGGGAAAGAGAGAGGAAAGGGGGGAAGGTGAGAGACATGGAAAATGCTCTTAAGGCAGAAGCCAGGTGTGCCTGTCTGTAGCACTCCGTAGAGGATTCGGTGCAGCCCTATGAAAAAAGTGTGGTTACAGAATGATGTGAAATGTACTGTAATGAGCCATCAGAACTTTCACATGCACAGTAGGCCCCTTCAATAGAGTCCCTTCACTGAGGCCACACACTCACTACAATGATGCTGACATTTCTCAAAATATGTCTAAAATACCTCTTTGGGAATGTACCTCAACCATTACTGCTCCAGAACTTCAAAAGATACCTGGTGTCACTAGGGCACTGGGGGACTGCTTCCAATAAAAGATCACAACCTCCTTTACACCTTAACGTATAGCTTTTGGAAGTTGCTATGGCTGAAAAAAAAAATGAATCAATTGATGAGCAATCTTCTAGCCTAACTAAGCTGGTTGTCTGAAGGACCTACTGGTACAGGGTCCATCTCTTGGGCTCTGGTTGGAAGCTTTTCCAGTTTTGTACTGCCTACTGGGGCTTTTACTTTGCTAATTAGCCTGTAAGAACCCAGGGCTATCTCTAAGCAAGGGAGAGGTGTGTGTGTGTGTGTGTGTGTGTGTGTGTGTGTGTCTGTGTGTGTGTGAAACTCATCAAGTTTACAGATATAACCAAGCTGGGAGGAGGAACAGCTAATACACCAAATGACAGTCAGGATCCAAAAGGACCTGGAAAGGATACAGCACTGGACTATAAGACTAAATCCAATAGGGATAAATGTTAACACTTAAATTTTGATACAAAAAGTCAACTTCACAAGATGTGATGGAAGAAGAATAATTATACAGAAATTGTTTTGAAAAAGATTGTGGTATTAGAGTGGACATTAAGCTCCATATGAGTTAGAAGCACAATGTGGCATCTAAAAAAACTCATGTTATGTTAAGCTGTATTAAGAGATTCATAACTTCTAGGAACAAGACATTAATTTATCATATTCTTCTCTCACAAATCAATTCATCAGCTAACAAGCATTTATCAAGTACTTACTGTGTGCCACATGCTGAGCATATAAAAAAAAAAACAAAGCAAAACCAGTTCCTGTTTTAAGGACCTTATATTGTAAAAGGGAATATAACTTATGGAAATCAGTACATATATAATAAATACAGATTTCAATTTATGTTTAATACATTTTAATTTATTTAATTTACTTTACCTTCCATTTGTGGAAGATAACCTAAGAAGATTGCACTAGCAATGGGGAATCTAGGAGAGGCCTCCCAAAGGAGACAACTCTTGAATATAGTCTTAAATAGAGCCAGAGATGCTATGAGTCAGAGGTTAGGGGGAAGAGCACTCTAGGCATGGGAGTACCAGTACAAGGTCACGGAGACTAGAAAGAGAATGTCATGTATGAGGTATAGTAAGTATGTCAATGAGGTTGAATCACAGAGGAATAGAAGTGAATAGAATGTAAGTTTGGAAAAGAAGGAAAGGGCCAGGTTGTAAAGAGGACTTTATATTTAATCCTGGAAGTAATAGAGAGCCATTGGAGTTTATTGAGCTCTGGAGAGGCATAAGAACCTTCACTTTAGGAGCATCACTTGGGGATTCCTAATTGGAGTGGGATTAACTTGGGGTTGGAAAATCAATAAAAAGCTTATTGCAATAATCCAGGTGAGAAGTGATAAGGGCTTTAACCATGGTGGTGGTTGTGTGAGTGGAAAGAAGGATATACGAAAGATACAGAGAAAGAAATGACACGATTTGATAACTATTTGTCTTTGAGTGGTGAGAAAGAGAGATTCTGTGGTGAGTGTGATAGGGAATCAATCATGGAGGAGTAAGTAGAATTGCCAAAATGTGGTGAGGGTCCAATTGAAATTAGCGATTATGCAGTAACTGGGTCAGCATGGTTTTGTCATTTCCTACAGTTCCATTCGATAACAGGATGCAAAGGATTATGGGAGTAAAGCAGGGTGGGACAAGAGAGCAAGGGGTTCAAGAGTAGAAGATGGTATAGAGTTGATTTGGTTCACCAAGGGACTGAAAAGGGAAAAGGAAATGTAACCATTGTAAGAAGTAAAGAAAGCTGAAAAATGGAGGGATTGGAGCTCATGGTGAAGACCTCATGTGGAGCTATGTGTTCACTTCTAGGTACAATGGTTTAAAAAAGAAAGGAAGGAAGGAATCACATTGATAATCTGAAGAAGGTCCAAAGGAAATAAATCAATTAGAATGGTGCAGGTCTATAAGTCTGTGTCGTATGGGGACTGGTGGAGTGCATAGGCTTGCTTACTCTGGAGAAAAAAAGCTCAGGAAGGACATGATAGCTGTCATGTGGAGGAGAGATTAGATCCTAAAGGGCAGAAAGAGGAGGGAGCAAAGTTACAAAGAGGCTTGATGTCAGGAAAAACTTAAACTTATTAATAATTATAGTAGGACAAAAATGTAACTGGTTGCCTTAAGAGGTGCTGAGTCCCCCATTCTTCAGTTCACCTGTAAGTAGAAGCTGGACATCCACTGATTGGGTATATTATAGCGAAGATTCCTTTGTTTATGGATTGGACTAAATGACTTCTGAAGTCCATTCTAAGTCTCAAATTCTGTTATTCTGTGTGCCTGTGCTGGGAAGAACTATGTGGGAGGATGGGATGAAGGGAGTTGGGAATCCTCCCAGCACTCATTTATTAAGGATGGCAAGATCCCAAGCTATCCCTAGAAGAATGCAGTTGACCATGTTTTGCTATATATCTCTAACCCCAACCAGCTGTCTTGTAAATATGTACCACTAGTCAAAAAGCAAGCAAGTGTAAAGGATCAGGTGATTATAAATTTAGAGGTGAAAGAGTCCTTAGTGGTCATGGAATCCAACCTTATTATTTTACAAATGAGGAGACTGAGGATCAGAGAGATTAAGTGACTTGCCCAAGATCACACAGCTAGTAAGTGTGAAATGAGAAATTTGAACCTAGGTCAAGTCTAGCATCATCCACTCTGCCATATTGTCTTTCTCTCAGTGTATACATCCCTATTCCTGGAAAGACTACTTGAAGCATTCTCCTTACTGGCAGTGGGTCAGTAGCTATAAACTTTGAATATAACATGTGGTTATGTTCTTCTGGGGGAAGGGAGTAAGAGCAGTGTGGTATGGTGGAAAAAGCGCTGGACTGGGGAGTCCACTGACTTGGTTTCAGGTTTTGGCTCTAGGCTTCAAGTGGTTTTATTAGATTACTCTAAAGTTCCTTCCAGCTCTGATTCTAAGATGCCCTACAGGGAAGAACAAATAGGGACCAACTAATACTTACTGTCTCTCTACCTGAACCTGCTCCCTAAAAATTCTACCCTTGACCTGTTTAGAGTTCACAGATCAGTGGTTACATATACATCCCAGGTAGTAAGAGATAGGCTGATTTTATGAATAGAGTCCTGTGTTTGAAGTCAAAAGATCCAAGTTCAAGTCCTGATTTTGCCTTTTACTAGCTATGAGACTCTTGAAAAGTAGCTTAAATTCTCTGAGCTTCAGTAAAATAAGGGTAATAATATGTTATCTTCTTGCAGGACAATTATGAATATCAAAACAGATTAAAATTTTAAAAAGCATTATCTAAATGCTAGGAATATTTCATAAGAGCCAGATTCTTTCCATGTGTTAGTTTGATAGGGTTATAGTACGTCAAGATACTGCCTGCCCCTATTAGCAGACTGGATCTCCCAAATAAGGTTATCTCAGGTCATCCCTATGGTATGAATATACATTTATTCAAAACTATTGGCCATGAGCACCCACTGATGTGTTTGCCTCCATTAGTTAATAAAAAGTTTGGTTCAAATGAGTTCAAAGCAGACATTTCATGAAATAGCATAGTTTAAAATATATGTATATATATATATATATATATATATGTATTTCCTGCTCTTAATTTAATAAGTGCACATATCACCAATGTGAAGCATAGATACATGTAGAGCAAACATATAGAGGTGCGCAGTGTGGTCATGGGACCATATATGGAGCAGCAACTTACGCTTCCAACAATGCAAGGCTGTCATATCTTCTACAATGTTATCACACTGCTCCCTATATCCCTGCTCTGTGTTGGTCTCTTCCAGGAGAGTAGTTTACATATATTCTGCATCAGACACCACTTTGCTGGATGCATTATGTCTCCTGAACAGTAGAGATATCTCTGCTAGATTCATTGTCTTTTCTAAGAGCTATTCTGCCCAAAAGATCATCCCCAGCAGGTGTGTGGTCCCAATTCTATACAGGCAGGTACATGATTCTGGAACTTCTCCCTACTTTTAGCTTCTGGTTACAGCTAAAGTCCTTGACTATAATTCTATCTCTTTTCTCCTGAAAAGAGAAGTCTCTGCTATGCCCTTTTGGATTCATACTCTAATACTTTTAATGTTTTAATAGCCCTTTTAGAAAGGTAGCAGCACTTAGCCATTGGCAAACATTGGCAAAAGTATTCCCTAATGTAGAAGAAAAACTCCCTTATTTCCCCTTCTAAAGGAATGGAATGAGTGATTTCTTTTGAGGCTTAGCTAAAAGGCTTTGTCCCAATCACAAAGCTCTAGATATGGAGCTGGGTCCTGCCTACTGGTTAGTGCATCCAGGCTTACTCTTTCCCTTGAATTTAACTTCCTGGTCCTGGGCATGAGTATCTCTGATGGAGGCCTGTCTTAGAGTCAACCTTCCCTACATCTGGTCATCCATTTAGGGGTTACTCTCCCAACCAAGTTGCCTAAGGGTCTGGTCTTCACTTTTTCCATTTCGAAACCCATGCTTGTTTTCCGTGCAGAAGGACAGAGGGTGGGGAGGAAAGAAACACACAGAGACAAAGCTAAATTCAGGTGGCAAGTTCATTAGCTTTCTAGAAACGCCTAGCCACTAGATAATGTCTAGCTACATCCTGGCCTTTATTTTTGATATATGATGATATAAGATATGGCAAGATAGAACTTAATGAGTGCCTTCCCTTTTCCCTTTTCCCAGCAATTTTCCATGCCTTTTTCAGAGATCTTTCTGTTCTTAGTTATCCCAGTGACTTCATAAGGAAGCAGCTGTTGGTGTAATTGCTTGATTCAGGTTTCCCTCAGTCAGCAGAACTCTGACTGGCATGATTCCTAAGGGTGTTTTCACACCAGCCATGCTACAAGGAAGATACAGGGAGAGCGGATGCGCAGATCATTTGCTAGCTGCTGATCTTTGCTGTTTTGGCCTTTTCCGTTTAACTACAGCTCAGCTCCATTATTTCAATTCAACAGGCATTTACTACACAGCCAGCATGTGCAGAACCCTGTATGGGGGACCTGGGAGAGAAAAAAGCAATTTAGTTAGCAGTATCTCTTATGGTTTCTATCTTCAGGTTCTTCAGAATTCAGAAGGATTTTTCTGCTAATGTCTCTGAGATAGAGAATATAAGCATGATTATTACCATTTTGCAGATGAAAAATGGAGGTTTATAAAGATTTAGTGACATACCACAAGTCACAAATCACAGAATATAAGAGATAAGAAAAGGATCAAGACAGAGACACTGAGCTGGAACCCAGAGTGTGTGACTTTGGGCAAGTTGCTTCTCCTTGCTGCACCTCAGTTTCCTATTCTGTAAAATAAAAGGATAAAACTAGAGCATCTCCAAAATACTTTCTACCTCTAAATTTAATCCCCTGATCCAATGTACGTTTCACAAAAGGTGTTCTGTGCGTGTGAATCACATTATGAGTTCAGTACTTACTTTTTTTCCCTATTACAATGTTAAACACATTATATAACGTTAAACACATTACATAAACACATTAAATATCAATAACAAAAACTTGTGCTCATGCTTGTAGCCAGAGTTGGTGATATGTTTCACCTGTGTGGGAGTTAGAGGCTCCAGAGGCTTTCCTTCTGGGAAACTAAGTCAGATCATCCTGGTCACCAGAGCAGGAACCAGAATGTCCCAGACACAAAAAGGAGTCAATTAGTGACCAGTGGGCAGAAAAGACTCTGGGCTTGCGTGATTGAGACAGGTATCTTCCAACAACCTCACAGGTGAATGAGAAGGCCAAGAAACTGATCCATTTTTAGTCCTTTCTTTCATTTTCTCTCCTATTTTCATTATCTCAGCCAGGCCCCAGAACTTGCACCTGGATCTTAGCACTGATATCCATAATCCATTTCCATAGCCTGCAGATAGATTCAGGAGAAGACTTTTGTATAAGGTCAAATGGTAATCCCATGTAAGAGAGAGAAACCTTTTTCCCTTGTGTCTTTATTGTGCTAGATAAAATAACTCCTCTATGGTTAGATTGCTTGTGTAAAATACATAAACAAGATATAAAGTGAAAGAAGAAATTACTCAAATAGAGGTGGAGACTCTAGAGGTAATTATTTTCCTGTTTTAATCATTCTAATCGATATTTTTATGTTAACCTCAAGCTAGAATTCAGAATGTGAAAGATTTCTTTCTTGTCCATTCATATGAAGACACAAAGCCAGTAAGTGTAGAAGATCCACACATACACACTGGAGAAGACCTTCTGTGAACTTGTCAGAAAAACTTGGGAGAGACTACTGGATTGGTAGTTTGAATATACTTGGCACCTTGTTGGAAAATTGTGTATCATACGCCTTCTCTTGTTAATTAATAAAGCTATGTCTTGTTACTCTATAGGTTTATGGGTAATATCCAAGCTGATATAGTCTGCTACTCCTACTGAACACGCAACATTATATGGAATCCCTCTCAAGTATACAATGCAATAATAATGCCAGGTATAGCTCATATTACAGATGCAATGAATTTTTTTCTTATGAAATAGGACTTATTTTCTCTGTTTGATATACAAATTCCCTGACTTCTATTACATCATTGGTATTCCATTCCCCCATATCTCTCTCACTCCTAGGATTAATATTTATGGTTGCTTTCACAAGTTCAAGGCCAGAAGTGCCCCACTGCCAAATTAGCTTAGAATATATAAGTGTACATGAATCAGAACCAACCTTAGAGTGAGATCTGGATTTAAGTTCATAAAATGATACAATTTTAGAGTTGAAAAGGACCTTAGAGTTCACCTAATTCTCATTTCATGGATGAGGAAATCAAGGCTAAAAACGGTTAGCCTCAGAAAGAAAGTAATAATAGCTAGCATTTATATAGTGCTTTAAAGTTTGCAGCACACTTCACAAATACTTCATTTCACTCTCACAACCCCAGAAGGTAGGCACCATTATTATCTCCATTTTTTAGTTAAGGAAACTGAGGCAAAGAAAGGTGTAGTGATTTGCCTGGGGTCACACATCTCGCAAAGTGTGTAGAACTAGATTTGAATTCAGCTCTTCCTGATTTCAGATGTAGCAGTCTATTCACTGCACTACCTAGCATATGTAGCATGCTTAAGATCTCCCATTGCATCCTGGGCCATCTCCAGTCATCCTGATGAATATCTGGTCACTGGACCCAGATGGCTCAGGAAGAAAAAGTGAGGCTGGTGTCCTTGCACAGCCCTCCCTCATTCCAAACAAAGTCATGTGAAGTCATGTCATCATTTCTCTGATGTCATGGTCCTCTTTGACAACGAAGGATGAATACAATACTATTTAAGTAGCACAGGTAGAATTCAAATTGAGATTTCCCAACTGCAAATCCAGTAATGTTATTTCTCTCTATTAGCACCTTAATGAAAGAAACCATACAGCAACAAATATACAAGGTTGAATTCTCCAGCAAACTCCTAGCAGAATTTGCCGATAGTGTTAGCTGGGTCATCTAATAAGCAAGGCCATTAGTGGTTGCCAGTGGATTATTTCACTGGTCACAATCTTGGGACCTTTAAGCAGATTTTCTTCACAGCACAGCTCCAGGGAAACCTCCTAAGTAAAACTTTACTGATAAGCATTCTCTGCCTCTTGAAATTCCTTTGTTTTTTAATTCCTTACTCATAATGTTGTATCCCCCAGCTCCTCAGAGGCAAGGGATTGTTTTGTCCTTTGCCTTAATATTTCGAGTTGCCTTGATTGATTATTTTTAAAAATTTTTAATTTATGGAATAAAACAAGCATTTTCATAACATAGTATAATAAAAAAGATGATTGCACATGAAACTGCAAATCTATTACAATTTCCTATTCCTTTTAAATATATAATAAAGTTTTCATGTAAATTTCTCTTTTTTTCTTTTTTCTTGTCTCCCCTACACCCTATAAATGGCTACCATTAGATACAGATATGTGTATATATGTAAAATCATTCTATACATGCTTTACTTATCAGTTCTTTCTCTGGATGCAGACAATGTCTTCCTTCATATGTCCTTTGTAGTTAATTTGGGTATTTATAAAAGGCAAAATTACTTATTTGCTCAAGGTTGTTCTCAAAACAATATTGCAGTTACTTATGCAACATTCTCTTGGTTTTTTTTTTCATTTCACTCTTCATTATTTCATGCAAATCTATCCATGTTTTTCTAAGATCATTTCTTATAGCACATTAGTATTTCATCACAATCATGTTTTATTAAATTGATCTGCAAAGTAAGAGTAAAAGCTACTGGAAAAATCTCTGGGACTTAGGAAAGGTATAATCACATGATTTTTGTCAATATATGAAAGTTTTTGATTGATGCATTGAACTAATGTTTAAGATGCAGCTTCATGCTATGAAGATTAGTGAGATATAGTAGCTGCCTTTTGTGAAAGGAATATTAGGAAAGACTGTCATGAAATAGGCAATTCCTTTGATGGAGGGAAGCCATCAGATGGTAATAAATTATAATTTCAAGGCAGATCTTGGGGCAGGGGCACCCCCATCACAAGCATAATGTAGTTAAAGTTATACTGGGGCTCTGACAAAGAAGATGTTTATGTTCATATCAGTATCATATCATAACCACTAACAAGTGGTTAGGGGGTAAGGAGTAAATACAAATGGAAGTGTGTCAAAAGAACTTAAGTATCACTTAAAGGAGCACCCAACAGGGTATCCTGTTCCTGAGAATTCAATATCCTTGGCTGAAACATCTGTAGAAGTAAACAAATACCTAGAGAACAGGAAGAAGTAGCAGGTTTGACATCAAAAGGAGTATTCATAGTCAATGGGGAGGCAAAAATCTCTCCAAACATACAGAGGTGGAAGTCATTTGAAGATTGTAGTTTCCAAATGTGTTGAAGCACTGGATTTGTTATGACCTACAGACATCAAATGAGTGTTGCCCAAACCAGATTAAAATGTGATGGGAAATAACAAAATAAATAAAAATACAATAAAACACAGCAAATACTACATTTTAAAACTGAGTCAACATGCAACTACAGGGATCTTTCTGCATCAACTAGTGGCCCCCATTTCTATTTGAGTTTGATACCATTGATCTAATTCACCAATGCCAGTAGGATCAAAATCAGGAGAACATCCTTGAGACCAGTCAAGAAAAAAGCTCGAGAGAATACTATTGTTGAAACTGTGAGCAAATCTAACCATTCTGGAGAACAATAAGGAATTATGCTATAAAACTGTGCATAACTTTTAGCCCAGCAATATTGCTTTTAGGGTTATTCCCCAAGTATATCAAAGGAAAAGGAAAAGGACTTACATGTACAGAAATACTTATAATATCTATTTTGAGGAGGCAAATAACTGGAAACTGAGGGGGTGCCCATCAATGGAGGCATATTTGAACAAGTTATTGTATAAAATATGATAGAATACTATCATGCTATAAGAACTGATAATGAGGATAGTTTCAGAAAAACCTAGAAAGACTTATATGAACTGTTACAAAGTAAAGAGAGCAAAACCAAGGGAATAAACTATACAGTAACAGCAATATTGCAAAGAGAATCATTGTGAAAAACTTACTACCTCAATACAATGATCCACCACAATTCCAAAGGACTCATAATATAAAATGTTCCACCTCCAGACAGAGAACCGATAGACTCAAAATGTGGATCAAAGCATATTATTCCCTTTATTTTTCTCAACTTTTTAAAAAGGAATGTGACTAATGTGGAAATATATTTTATATGACTTCATATGTGTGAGTATCGTGTTTTTTTTGCCTTCTCAGTGAGTGGAGGAAAAATGGGAGGGAGGAAGAGAATTTGGAACTGAAAATAAAAATAATTTTTTTAAAAAGAAAAGGAAAAAAATGTGGAAAGAGATCTCTATTCTTCATCAGGGGTTCCTAAACGTTTTAATGTTAAATTTTTATATTTTTAATGAATGGGTTCAAAGTTCATTAAAACTCTTCATTTAGAAAATTCTTCAATGTGTTAGAAAATTCTGTTTCCAAAGTAATTTTAGCATACAGATATGAATTTGTACAAAGCAACACATTTCCAGAAACAAAAAATGTAGTTTTTAAAAACTATTATAATGAAAAAAAAACACATTACTATCTCAAGGCTCAGTGCATACTTAGAACAAAATTATTGTTAATAACAATGAGTTTAGATAAGTCATTCAAAAAATCTTGATAATTTTGAGTTTTTTTGACCAGGTCCTTCTCAAATCTGATGAGATCATCCTTGATTTCACCTTGCAGTGTTCCAGGTAAAGAGCTTAGGCTAGGAACAGGAGAAGTGTTGACCCTGGCATTTTCTTGTTGTCACTTGTGCTCACATTATTAAATACTGTCATCTATCAGTATTTTCTTTGCAGGAACATTTTAAGACCCTTGTTCATTGTATGAAGGTTAGTTACAACTAGATAATATGATAACTCCCATTAGAATGTGAGTTTCTTGAGAGAAGGGACCACCATTCTTTTCTATTTCTACAACCAGCACACAGCAGAGTACTTTGTACAAAACAAGTGCTTAATAAATGCTTCATTCTTTTACATGTCCACTTAACTATGAATATATAAACTTCAATATATTGTAATATAATTATATTTGTCCTTCATTGCCGAAAAATACCCTGCCATCAGAGAAATGATGACATGACTTGCACTTGACTTTGTTTTGAGTGAGGGAGGGCTGTGCAGGTCACCAGCCTCACTTCTCCTCCAGAGTCATCTGAATCCAGTGACCAGATACTCATCAGGATGACTGGAGATGGCCCAGGATGCACTGGAAGACCTTGGATCCTTTAGGCCAAGATCTTTGCAGGTACTCACTTAGGGTGAAGTAACGCCCATTCGTTGAATAGGCTTGTTTAAGAAATAGCCAGGGCATGATACAACAATTAGGAAAGCAAACACAATTTTAGACTACATTAAAAGTGAGATGTAGCTTCCAAAACTAAGATGATAATTCTGCTGTATGATGTACTGTGTATCTGGAGTACTGTGTTCTAGTTCTGGGCATCACTTGTCAGGGAGGACTTTGAAAAGCTGTAAAGTCCCTGGAGGAGGATAGGATAAGCAGGATGGTGAAAAACATCAGTTCATGGCTGTGTAAAGATTGGTTAAAGGAAATGGGGCATTTGGCCTGCAGAAGAGAGGATCCAGTTGGCATATGACAGCTGTCTTCAACTATCTCGCAAGGTTGTCACATAGAAAGGGGAGTTAGATTTATTCTGGTTGGCCCCAGAAGGCAAAACCTGAAGCAATGGATAGAAGTTGCAATATGATATGCTTAAAGCAAATGAATGAGTGAAGACATGACTATTAACCTCTCTACATGGCAGAACTTCCATTCTTCCCTCAGGCTATCTTGTATATCAGACATGATATGTGACTAACTGCTGTATAGATTGAATATTGAGTGGCAGCATCAAGTTGCATACTAAATATTAGTAAAGCTTAATTTTTATTTTTAGTAAAAAATAGAAATAAAAGTTCTAATAATTTCTTCCTGTAAAACAATTGATCTTCTTGTGCACAATACTTTAGAGACTATTGCTCTAAAATATCTTTATTGGACTGGACAGAATCATCACTTCCTGCATAGGGAGAGGTTCTGGTCACCAGGCTTACTGATATTGGCAGCTTCCCACCAAGGAAGGAAATCTTGTCATCAAAGGAAAAGGAGTGCCATGGTACTACTTTCCTCACTGAATTATTATGAGAAATAAACTATATACATGTTTATAGAAAAACACATTAAACATGTAAATTGTGTTTTTTGGGAAGAAAATGCTAGATATGAAACACGAAATTGTATATTATAGATCATTAGATGGGAAAAATATTCAACACCAAGGAAGTTGGACTACAAACAGTATGTGTTTAAAAATTTAAAAATAGGTCCCTTGCCTATATGACCTCAATTATCCTCAGGCACAGGTTTGCAGATGACCCCCCCAAAAAAAAATTCCCTAGGAGGATATCGTGACATTGGATATCATGATCCATTAAAAAAAATCTTGGCAGGCCAAAAAGGTTGTGTTAAATTCGATGAGATCAAATTCAATAGGGATAAATATAAAATCTAATCCTCTGATTAAAAAAAAAAGGATCCTTACAAGTCAACTTGTGCTAGACAGCTCTAAGTTGACAGTTTGTCTATAAAATACCTTGATGGCTTAACCAACTGCAAAGCTAATTAACCCTTCTTCAGGTAACCTAGTTGCACGGGGCTAATCCCCAGCCTTCACTTGGCTACTAAGCCAGGTGGCCTCGCCCACTATTCCAGGCAGCTGCTCGGGGCTAATCCCCAGCCTTCACTTGGCTACTAAGCCAGGTGGCCTCGCCCACTATTCCAGGCGGCAATCTCTCTGGGGTCTTCGCCCAATATTCCAGGCGGGTACTCTAACACAGGGCCCACTTCCTTACCCCAGACTTCGCTTGGGAACCTTTCTTCCAGGTCTTCGGACGTCTCCGGTCCCTGCCGTGCGACCGTATGGCCTAGCTGCGCGACAGGGCTATCCCCTCCTCCACGGAGGGAACAATGACTACACACGCACCCGAGGATGTCAGTGCTCTTCACTTTATTGATGGCGTCCTCTACATCTCTTTCTTGGTTACATCTCTCTCTTGGTTACATCTCTCTCTTGGTTACATCTCTCTCTCCAATCCCTCCCCGACAGCTCCTTATATCCTCAGCCAGAGCCCCGCCCATGTTCCTCCCTGAGGGCAGAGCCAGCTCCCTGAGGGTGGAGCCAGCTCCTGAAGGCTGGTGCAGAGCTTGGCCCCTAACAGCTCCCCCTTTTTGTTTAAACAGGAGTAGTATCATAAGGGGTAGGGAGTTTGGGGGAGGACAGGAGGGTACGCAAATCTGCTTTGGCTTCTAGTATTGCCTGCCTTATCATAGCGCAAAAGCATCTAATGCAACATGGGAGAAGGAGGCAAAGAAGAATAAAAAGGCAGCAATTCTACCTTAAACCAGGACTGTTCAGGACAGATATGTAGCCCCACAAAAGAAAAACATTTTTGCTTCCTTGATCTCAGAAAAGCCCAGGAAAAATAGCCTTGAGCAAAACAGGGGCAGAATCCTTCCTCCCAGTGCCATCTTGTTCATGCCTTACCAGTCTCCCCTCAGTTTACCTGAGCCGTGACCAGTGAATGCCGTCCAAGAGGCTGGGGGTTGGCAATTCCATTGTAAGGGAATCCTTCCTCCCAACGCCATCTTGTTCATGCCTTACTGGTCTCCCCTCAGTTTACCTGAGCCGTGACCAGTGAATGCCGTCCAAGAGGCTGGGGGTTGGCAATTCCCTTACAATTCCCCTTTGTTGTTTTGACTCAATCTTTCCCTCAGGACGATGATGTTCTGCCTACCGGATGTTAGGGAGTCCTGGACACTATGCAAAGCAAGGTTGATACATAGTGGCACAAGCAGCAGTACTAACAATACTACTACAAAACCTATCAGTAAAGGTGAAAAACAGGTCTTTACATGACCTCATGAACTTAAGCTATCGAAGAACTGAGGTATTTTTGAAGCCGTTTGTTCAGGGGCAAAATCAACATCTGCTTCCTTATCTAATTCTTCTGCCAATTCAATTAATCTCTGGATTTCCAGAGTGACATGATCTGGAATTAGCCCATTCAATTGAGCTCTAATTTCTTCCCTTTGGACTTGTGACCCATTATACAATTTTGTAGTCAAACAAAAGGCATTATATCTATAATCACATTGTAATTTGTGTTGTAACTGTAACATAAACACTTCTCCACCAATGACTTCAGCTACCTTTTGGAGTGTATGAATGGCTTCATAAAATTCACTATTTTGCTTGTTGCTTAAAGCCTGCAAATACATTTTTCATAAGGGAATGCAATTCAGAAGCTTGAACTATTGTGTTGTGTGTATTAGAGATAGATACAGCTAATGTAGTGGATGCTAAAATAGCTTCTACTAATAACATGATTCCTAACACAAGAAACACATCCACATACTTTAGTAGTTATAGGGGTTAATTGCTTGTCCAAAATATGTAGAACTTATCAGGAGGTGTTCCGTACCATCCTTTATCCTTAATTACTGTCATGGCATATCGAGGTCTTGTTAGAATAAACACTCTCCCTACTGTCTTTGGTCTTATACATTCTTGTGCAGAACAATTCTGGCATGTAAAATTGAAAATTCCTGTCATGTTTCAATATGCCTCTGATTTAGATCTTTTGTCTCCATCCCATAGAAATATATGTTTGTTCCCTAGACATACTTTGCCTATTAAAGTAACATTGTCAGATTTACTTGGTGATGCTACAGCAGGCATTCCCTGCACTGTTTGTCCTCCCATTACTAAGATAACTTTATCTATTTCCTGAACAGGCCTTCCCACTTCAGGATATCCCTTGTAATTAATATACATTTGTCTAGGAAAATTTTGGCGCGTATTTTTCATCAGGCAAGTATGCAAAATTGTGACATGAATACAACATTTCTGTGTGGTTTCCCATAATCAATTCTGTCTCCTGACAAGTGCGTGTGTGACAATTCTCAAATGATAAAAACCCTATATACAGATGCCAAAGGGTTACATTTCTCATCTTTTGTAAGTTACAAAATGGTCTATATTTCATCCCACAAGCAAGTCCCACAAAGTCCTTGTTTGACCAAACTACTATTGTCCCATGTGTCCTCCATGCGAATAGATTGTAAGCAGGCCCTTAACCACGGTGGATTTGTGATGAATGCCCATATCTGTTGTTCCTTTAGTGTTGGGTTGAAGGACGCAGTGTTGTTGAGTGTCATGATAAGTACGAGAAGAATGAGAGGAGTCATCGTGACCTAGTTGAGTAAATTTCTCCAGAAGTTTTTTCATTCACCGCTGATAGCGCCTCCTTTCTCCCTGTGACCGCTCCACCTTGGTGGTTGTCTTCTATCACTCTTATCCTTTCCACTGGAACCCAAACTTCTTTATTATCATTATCATCTGTTAAAATACAAACATACCCTTTTCCCCACGTTAACACTGTATGAGGACCAAACCAGTTTTTATTCTCATCGTGCCACATTACTTTACTGGCTGCTTTCAGGGCACTTGTTATTGCTGATTCATTCTTTGCAGACTCCTTATTAGGAAATGTTAAGAATTTCATAGCAGCCGATAAGCCATCATTATCGAATTTTAAATAATGCAGAGTATAAACAGCCAAACAGCCAATTGTAATTTTTCATCAATTTAGAATATACACAATTTTACATAATGTAGAGTATAAACAGCTGAACAACCAATTGTAATTTATCATCAATTTAGAGTATAAACAGCCAATTGCGAATTTATCATCAACTCCTGGTCCAACTCCCCCTTTTTGTTTAAGCAAGTAGGTGTCCAGGGAGCGATTTGCTCGTTCCACTATAGCTTGACCAGTGGGATTATGGGGGATTCCAGTGACACGCAAAATGGAAAATTCCACCATGAACTGTTCAATGGCTTTACTGATATAAGGTGGACCATTGTTTGGGTTAATGCTTTTTGGTACTCCATGATTTGCGAAGCAATGTAAGAGATGTGCTCTCACATCCTTAACAGCTTCTCTTCACTTGGCTGTTGCCATTATAAAACCTGAAAATGTGTCAACAGTAACATGAATATATTTTGCTCTTCCAAATGATGGATAATGAGGAACATCCATTTGCCGTATAGAATTTGGACCATCACCCTTAGGGTTTACAGGGTGACAAGAAGGTGGGGGTAAAAATGGAACACATTGTACACACTGCTTAACTATAGATCTAACTTCTTGTCTGGAAATACCATAAAGATGTCTTAAAGACCATGCAGACAAGTGTAAGTTGGAGTGTGCTTGTCTTGCCAATTCAGTAGAATGAAATGTTTGAAGTGCATCATCTGCCATCTCATTACCCTTGATCAGTGGTCCAGGTAAATTAGAATGCGACCGAATGTGTATAATATAAAATATTGTTGTTCTGGCCCTTATTGCCTGTTGAACTTCATAGTTATCTGTTTAATACTTTCTGCCCTATCAGGGATATAAGCTGAGTGTAATCTAGGTAACAATAGTGCTGTACATTTGCCATCTGTGATGATATTGGAAGGTTCCTTAACATACAATAATGCTTGCAACATTGCATGTAATTCATGTTGCTGTGTAGAATTAAATGCTGTTTTAAATTTATGCATCTCCTTTGTGGATGGAATATACATAGGTGCCCTAAAATTTGGTTGCATCTGTAAAAACATCAACTCCTTTACTGGTGAGGGAGAGCATTTTTCAGCCCAAGACCATGGCCATGTGGGAAATTGCTGGCCGAAAGGAATTGGGAGGCCATGTTGAATATTGTGATTGATCAATATCTGCCATTCCACAAATTCTTGTATGCAGTTCTCTATTTGTTGACTTGTATACATAGTATATATCGTGTGAGGTTCCTGTCTTAGTAACATCCTCACTCTTTTCACTGCCTCATGTATTACTTGGGCTACTAGCACAGGATAAGGCACACAAGCTCTGTGCTTTATGTGGGCTTAATGTACCCACTCAATAATTCCTTGTTTCTGATGAAAAACTCCAGTGATTCTTTCTTTTTCTCATTTAAAGTTGCAACCTTTGTAGAATCTAAGATAGGGGGTTTCAAACTTAGACCTTACCACTGAATAGATGTACATCATTGTTTCATTGGCTAGTTTCTCCTATTCTGATTACCTATACTCTGGAAGAAAAATTCTTTAGAAATTAGGTTGCTAATAAGTTCAAATGCTAAAGTTAACTTTTGCTTGGAACTAGCTTCAGGAACGAGATAACCTGATGTTCCTGCAGATAGTGATGTTCTCTGCAGAAAAGTTGCAATTGGGTCTGGGAACTCAGGAACTCTGACCCTGGAACCTGATGTTCCTGCAGATACTGATGTTCTTTGTAGGAAAGTTGCAATTGGGCCTGGGAATGAGTACAAGTTCAGATTAAAAGAGCAAGATTTTTTTTTTCTGCTCTACAGAGTGTTACATATTAACTTATTGATACATTACTTTGAAAAGGAAAATTTAAAACTGTTTTTAAAATTTTTTCTGTTGTTAACAGTCACCAAACTTTTATAAAAATTTTAGTTGAAAACCTTCAAAATGATAGTTCTCTTCCCTAGATCTAATCTGGAATGATAAGAGATACAATTCACTGCAGACCCAGCTGAATGATGATTTGGGACTGCAGGGCAAAAATCTTAACGGTTATAACATTTACTCAAGTAGATTTTACTTCTGTGTCCACTCCTTAAGAAGGTCTTTGAATAAGAGGACTTTTGAAATTCATCAGCCGAAGTGGGGGAGACTTCTGGACAACTGTCCAGTGGCGCCAAGTCTGTTCCGTTCTGCTGCAGAGTTTCAAAAGCTTTATCTCAGCTGAGGTGTCTCTTTAATATGCATTTTTCCAATTTGCCTTAGTGCCAAATGATATAACAAATCCTGATCTGTTTTAAGCATCCAATTAGGAGTGACACGTTTCACTTAAATTATGACCAGAATAACTACGTTTTGGTTATTTCTCCTTATACAAAAACTTTTCTTTTAGGTGAGGCATGAGATAAGGAAAATGCTAATCAGCCTGCCTCTGATCTCCTCTTGTCTTTCTCTCTACTTTCACAATCTGGCCAGGATTAGAAAATAAAGAGAGAGAGAGAGTTTTACCAAAAACTTTCCAATAATCTCCAAAACTTTTATGCTTTCCCTAAATTTCATATTCATGTTGTCCTCCTAATGGGCTTTGATTAAAGCCCCTTTAAAACTGCACAGACATTATGTCCTTGCATTTTTTTTTAATTGCATTTTGCAATCATATAAACTAAATAATATAAGAGTAGTTCGTCTCTTTCTCTCTCCCATGCTTCTCCCTGATGCTGCAGCCATTAGAGAGAAGGGAGGAGGGGGAGGAAAAGAGATAACATTCCAAGGTCCAGCTACCATGGAGCTGACCGTAATAACTCACAAACAGACACAGACGCACACAGAACATGTAAAGACAGAACACATATACAGACAATAAAAGAATCCAAAAACTGAGAAAAATTGTCAGAAATCCTCTGTACACATTATAACTCTGGCTTACTTTCTATCACTGTGTAATTAAGCCTTGTATAAGATTCCCTGTCTAGACATTCTCCCATACAAGATTCCCTTTTTAGACTTACTCCTGCAACTTTTTACTGCACATAGATCTGTGCCCAGTGCCAGGGCTGGAAGAACATCCAGGCCGCTGAATTCATCACTGCGCCACAGATCCTGGGCAAATTTTTTACTGTGCCACAAATCCAGGCCTGGGGACAAATTTTTTGCTGCGCCACAAATCCAGGCCCTGGGCCAACTCTGGATGTATTTCCTGGTTGAATTTCTGACTGCACCAACTCCCTCTTTCCTCTCTGTCCTATCTGGTCATGATTGTCTCCTGAGCTCCGTGACTGCCAATGCTCCAAAGATAAAAAAGGGAGAGCGGTAGGTGGGGGTCTCGACTCCTCGTCAGAAATCTCCACTAGGGAGTCTCCCGTTTGTATCACACAAGCGGCAGCCAAGAAGGTTGGATGTGGGGAGCCCACAAGGGCTGCTTTTTCCACCCCATACGTGACAAAATCAGTCTCAACGAGCAACCCAGGGGTGGCATCCACATAAGAGGCCATCTGTTGGCTCACTATCTCCCAACTCTGTTCAACAAAGCTACGGCATGTCTTAATATGAGGACACATTCCTTCCTTTTTATATAATTTATACAGGTGACATGCCAGCACTTCTTTATCCTCGGGCCGGATCAGCGGAACGCTACTTCCCTGACCCATAATACAATCCTGGGACCCCTTCCCGGCTTCCCGCTGCTCAACAGCGAGGTTGTGTAGTCCTTCCAAGCGGTACCCAAAATTCGCTGCCCCACGTTGGGCGCCAGCTGCACGGGGCTAATCCCCAGCCTTCACTTGGCTACTAAGCCAGGTGGCCTCGCCCACTATTCCAGGCGGCTGCTCGGGTCTAATCCCCAGCCTTCACTTGGCTACTAAGCCAGGTGGCCTCGCCCACTATTCCAGGCGGCAATCTCTCTGGGGTCTTCGCCCAATATTCCAGGCGGTACTCTAACACAGGGCCCACTTCCTTACCCCAGACTTCGCTTGGGAACCTTTCTTCCAGGTCTTCGGACGTCTCCGGTCCCTGCCGTGCGACCGTATGGCCTAGCTGCGCGACAGGGCTATCCCCTCCTCCACGGAGGGAACAATGACTACACACGCACCCGAGGATGTCAGTGCTCTTCACTTTATTGATGGCGTCCTCTACATCTCTTTCTTGGTTACATCTCTCTCTTGGTTACATCTCTCTCTTGGTTACATCTCTCTCTCCAATCCCTCCCCGACAGCTCCTTATATCCCCAGCCAGAGCCCCGCCCATGTTCCTCCCTGAGGGCAGAGCCAGCTCCCTGAGGGTGGAGCCAGCTCCTGAAGGCTGGTGCAGAGCTTGGCCCCTAACAGCTCCCCCTTTTTGTTTAAACAGGAGTAGTATCATAAGGGGTAGGGAGTTTGGGGGAGGACAGGAGGGTACGCAAATCTGCTTTGGCTTCTAGTATTGCCTGCCTTATCATAGCGCAAAAGCATCTAATGCAACATGGGAGAAGGAGGCAAAGAAGAATAAAAAGGCAGCAATTCTACCTTAAACCAGGACTGTTCAGGACAGATATGTAGCCCCACAAAAGAAAAACATTTTTGCTTCCTTGATCTCAGAAAAGCCCAGGAAAAATAGCCTTGAGCAAAACAGGGGCAGAATCCTTCCTCCCAGTGCCATCTTGTTCATGCCTTACCAGTCTCCCCTCAGTTTACCTGAGCCGTGACCAGTGAATGCCGTCCAAGAGGCTGGGGGTTGGCAATTCCATTGTAAGGGAATCCTTCCTCCCAACGCCATCTTGTTCATGCCTTACTGGTCTCCCCTCAGTTTACCTGAGCCGTGACCAGTGAATGCCGTCCAAGAGGCTGGGGGTTGGCAATTCCCTTACAATTCCCCTTTGTTGTTTTGACTCAATCTTTCCCTCAGGACGATGATGTTCTGCCTACCGGATGTTAGGGAGTCCTGGACACTATGCAAAGCAAGGTTGATACATAGTGGCACAAGCAGCAGTACTAACAATACTACTACAAAACCTATCAGTAAAGGTGAAAAACAGGTCTTTACATGACCTCATGAACTTAAGCTATCGAAGAACTGAGGTATTTTTGAAGCCGTTTGTTCAGGGGCAAAATCAACATCTGCTTCCTTATCTAATTCTTCTGCCAATTCAATTAATCTCTGGATTTCCAGAGTGACATGATCTGGAATTAGCCCATTCAATTGAGCTCTAATTTCTTCCCTTTGGACTTGTGACCCATTATACAATTTTGTAGTCAAACAAAAGGCATTATATCTATAATCACATTGTAATTTGTGTTGTAACTGTAACATAAACACTTCTCCACCAATGACTTCAGCTACCTTTTGGAGTGTATGAATGGCTTCATAAAATTCACTATTTTGCTTGTTGCTTAAAGCCTGCAAATACATTTTTCATAAGGGAATGCAATTCAGAAGCTTGAACTATTGTGTTGTGTGTATTAGAGATAGATACAGCTAATGTAGTGGATGCTAAAATAGCTTCTACTAATAACATGATTCCTAACACAAGAAACACATCCACATACTTTAGTAGTTATAGGGGTTAATTGCTTGTCCAAAATATGTAGAACTTATCAGGAGGTGTTCCGTACCATCCTTTATCCTTAATTACTGTCATGGCATATCGAGGTCTTGTTAGAATAAACACTCTCCCTACTGTCTTTGGTCTTATACATTCTTGTGCAGAACAATTCTGGCATGTAAAATTGAAAATTCCTGTCATGTTTCAATATGCCTCTGATTTAGATCTTTTGTCTCCATCCCATAGAAATATATGTTTGTTCCCTAGACATACTTTGCCTATTAAAGTAACATTGTCAGATTTACTTGGTGATGCTACAGCAGGCATTCCCTGCACTGTTTGTCCTCCCATTACTAAGATAACTTTATCTATTTCCTGAACAGGCCTTCCCACTTCAGGATATCCCTTGTAATTAATATACATTTGTCTAGGAAAATTTTGGCGCGTATTTTTCATCAGGCAAGTATGCAAAATTGTGACATGAATACAACATTTCTGTGTGGTTTCCCATAATCAATTCTGTCTCCTGACAAGTGCGTGTGTGACAATTCTCAAATGATAAAAACCCTATATACAGATGCCAAAGGGTTACATTTCTCATCTTTTGTAAGTTACAAAATGGTCTATATTTCATCCCACAAGCAAGTCCCACAAAGTCCTTGTTTGACCAAACTACTATTGTCCCATGTGTCCTCCATGCGAATAGATTGTAAGCAGGCCCTTAACCACGGTGGATTTGTGATGAATGCCCATATCTGTTGTTCCTTTAGTGTTGGGTTGAAGGACGCAGTGTTGTTGAGTGTCATGATAAGTACGAGAAGAATGAGAGGAGTCATCGTGACCTAGTTGAGTAAATTTCTCCAGAAGTTTTTTCATTCACCGCTGATAGCGCCTCCTTTCTCCCTGTGACCGCTCCACCTTGGTGGTTGTCTTCTATCACTCTTATCCTTTCCACTGGAACCCAAACTTCTTTATTATCATTATCATCTGTTAAAATACAAACATACCCTTTTCCCCACGTTAACACTGTATGAGGACCAAACCAGTTTTTATTCTCATCGTGCCACATTACTTTACTGGCTGCTTTCAGGGCACTTGTTATTGCTGATTCATTCTTTGCAGACTCCTTATTAGGAAATGTTAAGAATTTCATAGCAGCCGATAAGCCATCATTATCGAATTTTAAATAATGCAGAGTATAAACAGCCAAACAGCCAATTGTAATTTTTCATCAATTTAGAATATACACAATTTTACATAATGTAGAGTATAAACAGCTGAACAACCAATTGTAATTTATCATCAATTTAGAGTATAAACAGCCAATTGCGAATTTATCATCAACTCCTGGTCCAACTCCCCCTTTTTGTTTAAGCAAGTAGGTGTCCAGGGAGCGATTTGCTCGTTCCACTATAGCTTGACCAGTGGGATTATGGGGGATTCCAGTGACACGCAAAATGGAAAATTCCACCATGAACTGTTCAATGGCTTTACTGATATAAGGTGGACCATTGTTTGGGTTAATGCTTTTTGGTACTCCATGATTTGCGAAGCAATGTAAGAGATGTGCTCTCACATCCTTAACAGCTTCTCTTCACTTGGCTGTTGCCATTATAAAACCTGAAAATGTGTCAACAGTAACATGAATATATTTTGCTCTTCCAAATGATGGATAATGAGGAACATCCATTTGCCGTATAGAATTTGGACCATCACCCTTAGGGTTTACAGGGTGACAAGAAGGTGGGGGTAAAAATGGAACACATTGTACACACTGCTTAACTATAGATCTAACTTCTTGTCTGGAAATACCATAAAGATGTCTTAAAGACCATGCAGACAAGTGTAAGTTGGAGTGTGCTTGTCTTGCCAATTCAGTAGAATGAAATGTTTGAAGTGCATCATCTGCCATCTCATTACCCTTGATCAGTGGTCCAGGTAAATTAGAATGCGACCGAATGTGTATAATATAAAATATTGTTGTTCTGGCCCTTATTGCCTGTTGAACTTCATAGTTATCTGTTTAATACTTTCTGCCCTATCAGGGATATAAGCTGAGTGTAATCTAGGTAACAATAGTGCTGTACATTTGCCATCTGTGATGATATTGGAAGGTTCCTTAACATACAATAATGCTTGCAACATTGCATGTAATTCATGTTGCTGTGTAGAATTAAATGCTGTTTTAAATTTATGCATCTCCTTTGTGGATGGAATATACATAGGTGCCCTAAAATTTGGTTGCATCTGTAAAAACATCAACTCCTTTACTGGTGAGGGAGAGCATTTTTCAGCCCAAGACCATGGCCATGTGGGAAATTGCTGGCCGAAAGGAATTGGGAGGCCATGTTGAATATTGTGATTGATCAATATCTGCCATTCCACAAATTCTTGTATGCAGTTCTCTATTTGTTGACTTGTATACATAGTATATATCGTGTGAGGTTCCTGTCTTAGTAACATCCTCACTCTTTTCACTGCCTCATGTATTACTTGGGCTACTAGCACAGGATAAGGCACACAAGCTCTGTGCTTTATGTGGGCTTAATGTACCCACTCAATAATTCCTTGTTTCTGATGAAAAACTCCAGTGATTCTTTCTTTTTCTCATTTAAAGTTGCAACCTTTGTAGAATCTAAGATAGGGGGTTTCAAACTTAGACCTTACCACTGAATAGATGTACATCATTGTTTCATTGGCTAGTTTCTCCTATTCTGATTACCTATACTCTGGAAGAAAAATTCTTTAGAAATTAGGTTGCTAATAAGTTCAAATGCTAAAGTTAACTTTTGCTTGGAACTAGCTTCAGGAACGAGATAACCTGATGTTCCTGCAGATAGTGATGTTCTCTGCAGAAAAGTTGCAATTGGGTCTGGGAACTCAGGAACTCTGACCCTGGAACCTGATGTTCCTGCAGATACTGATGTTCTTTGTAGGAAAGTTGCAATTGGGCCTGGGAATGAGTACAAGTTCAGATTAAAAGAGCAAGATTTTTTTTTTTCTGCTCTACAGAGTGTTACATATTAACTTATTGATACATTACTTTGAAAAGGAAAATTTAAAACTGTTTTTAAAATTTTTTCTGTTGTTAACAGTCACCAAACTTTTATAAAAATTTTAGTTGAAAACCTTCAAAATGATAGTTCTCTTCCCTAGATCTAATCTGGAATGATAAGAGATACAATTCACTGCAGACCCAGCTGAATGATGATTTGGGACTGCAGGGCAAAAATCTTAACGGTTATAACATTTACTCAAGTAGATTTTACTTCTGTGTCCACTCCTTAAGAAGGTCTTTGAATAAGAGGACTTTTGAAATTCATCAGCCGAAGTGGGGGAGACTTCTGGACAACTGTCCAGTGGCGCCAAGTCTGTTCCGTTCTGCTGCAGAGTTTCAAAAGCTTTATCTCAGCTGAGGTGTCTCTTTAATATGCATTTTTCCAATTTGCCTTAGTGCCAAATGATATAACAAATCCTGATCTGTTTTAAGCATCCAATTAGGAGTGACACGTTTCACTTAAATTATGACCAGAATAACTACGTTTTGGTTATTTCTCCTTATACAAAAACTTTTCTTTTAGGTGAGGCATGAGATAAGGAAAATGCTAATCAGCCTGCCTCTGATCTCCTCTTGTCTTTCTCTCTACTTTCACAATCTGGCCAGGATTAGAAAATAAAGAGAGAGAGAGAGTTTTACCAAAAACTTTCCAATAATCTCCAAAACTTTTATGCTTTCCCTAAATTTCATATTCATGTTGTCCTCCTAATGGGCTTTGATTAAAGCCCCTTTAAAACTGCACAGACATTATGTCCTTGCATTTTTTTTTTAATTGCATTTTGCAATCATATAAACTAAATAATATAAGAGTAGTTCGTCTCTTTCTCTCTCCCATGCTTCTCCCTGATGCTGCAGCCATTAGAGAGAAGGGAGGAGGGGGAGGAAAAGAGATAACATTCCAAGGTCCAGCTACCATGGAGCTGACCGTAATAACTCACAAACAGACACAGACGCACACAGAACATGTAAAGACAGAACACATATACAGACAATAAAAGAATCCAAAAACTGAGAAAAATTGTCAGAAATCCTCTGTACACATTATAACTCTGGCTTACTTTCTATCACTGTGTAATTAAGCCTTGTATAAGATTCCCTGTCTAGACATTCTCCCATACAAGATTCCCTTTTTAGACTTACTCCTGCAACTTTTTACTGCACATAGATCTGTGCCCAGTGCCAGGGCTGGAAGAACATCCAGGCCGCTGAATTCATCACTGCGCCACAGATCCTGGGCAAATTTTTTACTGTGCCACAAATCCAGGCCTGGGGACAAATTTTTTGCTGCGCCACAAATCCAGGCCCTGGGCCAACTCTGGATGTATTTCCTGGTTGAATTTCTGACTGCACCAACTCCCTCTTTCCTCTCTGTCCTATCTGGTCATGATTGTCTCCTGAGCTCCGTGACTGCCAATGCTCCAAAGATAAAAAAGGGAGAGCGGTAGGTGGGGGTCTCGACTCCTCGTCAGAAATCTCCACTAGGGAGTCTCCCGTTTGTATCACACAAGCGGCAGCCAAGAAGGTTGGATGTGGGGAGCCCACAAGGGCTGCTTTTTCCACCCCATACGTGACAAAATCAGTCTCAACGAGCAACCCAGGGGTGGCATCCACATAAGAGGCCATCTGTTGGCTCACTATCTCCCAACTCTGTTCAACAAAGCTACGGCATGTCTTAATATGAGGACACATTCCTTCCTTTTTATATAATTTATACAGGTGACATGCCAGCACTTCTTTATCCTCGGGCCGGATCAGCGGAACGCTACTTCCCTGACCCATAATACAATCCTGGGACCCCTTCCCGGCTTCCCGCTGCTCAACAGCGAGGTTGTGTAGTCCTTCCAAGCGGTACCCAAAATTCGCTGCCCCACGTTGGGCGCCAGCTGCACGGGGCTAATCCCCAGCCTTCACTTGGCTACTAAGCCAGGTGGCCTCGCCCACTATTCCAGGCGGCTGCTCGGGTCTAATCCCCAGCCTTCACTTGGCTACTAAGCCAGGTGGCCTCGCCCACTATTCCAGGCGGCAATCTCTCTGGGGTCTTCGCCCAATATTCCAGGCGGTACTCTAACACAGGGCCCACTTCCTTACCCCAGACTTCGCTTGGGAACCTTTCTTCCAGGTCTTCGGACGTCTCCGGTCCCTGCCGTGCGACCGTATGGCCTAGCTGCGCGACAGGGCTATCCCCTCCTCCACGGAGGGAACAATGACTACACACGCACCCGAGGATGTCAGTGCTCTTCACTTTATTGATGGCGTCCTCTACATCTCTTTCTTGGTTACATCTCTCTCTTGGTTACATCTCTCTCTTGGTTACATCTCTCTCTCCAATCCCTCCCCGACAGCTCCTTATATCCCCAGCCAGAGCCCCGCCCATGTTCCTCCCTGAGGGCAGAGCCAGCTCCCTGAGGGTGGAGCCAGCTCCTGAAGGCTGGTGCAGAGCTTGGCCCCTAACACCTAGTGGCTCTCTACTCCTGGAGCTTACCATATTTATTCCCGATTAAGTATAGATGCTCATTCAACTTTAGCCCTAGCACAGCTCAGAGTTCTTGATATATCAAGCAATACACCAGCTCCTGTCACCCCAACAGTAGGGACTAACAGTGTATAACACCACATCCAGCTGTGATGATTCTTTATGATCACTGTTTCCTTTCCCAGATGTTCACAAATAATGCTATTGATTTTTTCTAGAAATTAACGTTAAACTCATTTGCTTAGAACTTGGTTTGTCTATTTTTTTAGAGAATTGGGAATTTTACATTATATTTAAAAATATTAAACATTAGACATCATATTAATATAAATTTATGAAACTATCACCACTTTCTTGTAATTTTCCAAAAAAAAATCTTTCATCCTGAAACAATGAAAAAAGGTGAAGTATGATCTCATCCCTAAATCCTTTCTCAATTTGTAGACTCTAGACTGTTTTGGGCCAGCATCTGTGTAAATCCATAATTTTGAGCCCTCACTCAATGATTCTAACTGACCATACCAGATGACACATGAAGTTAGAGCAAAGGATATTTAAATAAAACAAAAGGAAAGGTAAATAATGAGATAGCTAGGTAGCATAATGGATAGAGTGCTGGACCAGGAGTCAGAAAGACTCATCTTTATGAGTTCAGTTTTGGCCTCAGATACTTACTAACTATGTGACCTTGGGCAAGTCACTTACCCCTGTTTACCTCAGTTCCTCATCTGCAAAATAAGCTGGAGAAGGAAATGCAAAGCACTCCAGCATCTTTGTCAAGAAAATACCAACAAAGATTTGGACACAACTGAAGTGAGCTACAACAATGTAAACAATAAGACATTAAATCATGTCATGAGTATCTCCCAATTCAATCAATAATAATCAATGCACATTTAATAAACATCTGCTATATGCCAGGCACTGAACTAAGTGCTAAAGATACAAAAAAAAAAGAAGTAAAAGATAGTCCCTTCCCTCAAGGAGCTCACAGTCTAGAGGAATTAGATTGATACCAATTAATTAATCCTGATCTCTCACTGTTATGGTGGAAGAGGGACACATCCATTAAACTCATGACATGTGTCAGAGATCATTGTCTGAATAGTTTCTCTGCTTTGACCCTTTACCTCCTGTCTCCAGTGCAGCTAAAGATTTGCTTCTCAGGAACTGGAGCTTCAGGACATTTGAGGCAGGCTCACACCTCTTGAAGTCTCTCTCCATGTCACTTCAATCTCTCCTATTTCAGCCATCGTCATCTACACAACCCTGGCTCTCTCAGATGAAATTTGTAGCCTAAATACGATCTTTCTCTTTCTCTCTCTCTCTCTCTCTCTCTCTCTCTCTCTCTCTCTCTCTCTCTCTCTCTCTCTGTCTCTCTCTCTCTCTGTCTCTCTCTCTCTGTCTCTCTCTCTGTCTCTCTCTCTCTCTGTCTCTCTCTCTCTCTCTGTCTCTCTGTCTCTCTCTCTGTCTGTCTCTCTCCCCTCTCTCTCTTCTCTCTCTACTCTTTCTTCTCTCTCTCTGTCTCTGTCTCTCTCTCTGTCTCTCTCTCTCTATCTCTCTCTCTCTTTCCCTCTCTCTCTCTTTTTCCCTTTCTCCCTTTCTCCCTTTCTGTCTGTCTCTCCTCCTCCTTATTTTCATCTACAACTACTGACTGTTACAACTCACATCTTGCCCAGTCATGTAAAATTTTCCCAGGCTCTTCTAAACTCGCTGTTCTGGAAGCACTTCTGCCCAGAGCTCTCACTGAGTAAAATCACCGTATTTAAGTTACTCACAAACTTCTGAAGTCATAGTCCAGATAATCTACCCCTATAATGAAAAAGGTTCTCTCTCAGTCCAAGTATTATAGGAACATGAAATCCATCTCCAAACATATCCCACTATATTAGCTATGAATACACATATTTAATATTCAAAGTGTGTTTTGAATATAAGAAATTGAAATACCACTAATGAGTTTTGATGCATGGCTGAACTTACAGTGGAATTTGAACAGTATAATATATTGGGGGAAAAAAAACAGAATTGGAGCCAATGGACTTGAGCCTGAGCACTGGATCTACTGTGCACCATTTATGGCATTCCAGGCAAGTCACCTAGGTCCATCACAACCCCAGTCTTCAAATTAGAAACAATAATATTCATGCTACTCATCTCACAGAACTGTTCAAGAAAAGTGGTCTTCAAATCACAAAGTGACATTTATATGTATTTATATTATAATTCCCTTAATATATTTCATTGATCTTTTAAATAATAATGATATCCAACATTTTATATAATGCTTTAAGGCTTGCAAAACTTGGTGTATTTTTACTCTCTTTTTATCCTCCCAACAACACTGGAAGGTAGGTGCTATTATCACTCCCATTTAAAAGATGGGGAAACTGACACCAAGAGGTTGAAAGAGGTTTGTGTAGGGTTACCCAGTTAGTAAATGTCTGAGGCAGGATTTAAACTCAGGTCTTCTTGACTCCAGGTCCAGAAAGAGCACATGAGAACATTAAAATTGAGATGGCAGAAGGAAAGAGAGAGGAAAAAAGTCAGAGAAGTAAAGATATGGAGAAGGAGAAGATAAATGCTCCATAGAGAAGGAGTTGATCCACATTACCAAATTCTAGAGAACTGAGAACAGGATACTGTATTTGTCTATAAAGAGTCCTCCCTGTTTTGTTACCACAGCACATCCATTCATTGGATTGAGGCTTCTTCAGTTTCTAGTGAAGTTTTTCCAAGTGAGGGTGGCTTTCCTTTCCTTCCTTGTTGTTTTTTTGGGGTTTTTTTTGGGGGGGGTTGGTACTTTGTGGCCATTCTGACAGGATAAAAGGGAGCTGGACTTAGTCAAGATGACTCACACAGTCATCCTGCTGGAATGCCTTAAAGAATACATATTTTACTAAGAGCAGGCAAGGTACTGTGTAAGGTGCTAGGAGAGATTCAATGTTTAGACAAGGCATGGACATTGTAATGGAGCTTGCTATCTAGTAAACATCCCATACTTCATAGTTTAGTCCAGGCGTAATCCTAGTTGTAACGTTGGCTGAATGCCAACACATCTACCCTTCTACATGCACAAATGATCCCATTCCATATTATCTTCTCTAGCAGATTGCCCCCTCTATCATTTCCATTCTCCCCTTAATCTTCAATTTCTCCATACCTACTGGCAGCATACCTAATGCCTACAAACACACTCATGTCTCTCTCATCCTCAAAAACCGTCATTTGATCCATCAATCCCTGTTACTTCTCATCATATATTTCTCTTCTTTTTTGTGGACAAACTCTTCAAGCTGGCTGTCTATAATCAGTTTCTTCATTCTCTTTGCTCTCGTACTCTTCTTAACTCCAAGGTTTCTGATATCATTTAACTGAAACAGCACTCTCCAAAATTACTAGTACCAATTGCCTTCTTAACTTCTCTGAGAGAAATTAGCATTTTTCTCTCATATTAATAATCAATTATTGAATTAAGACTAAGGTATCCCACCTCATTCTGTTTCGTCATTCCCTGTAGGCTATTCAGTCAGCCTTTGAAGAATAAGGAGATGAAATCTTGGATAGATACATCTCACTGAAAAAATTCAGATCTATTCAAAAGGTAAAGAAATTTTAGTTTAGGTAAACTGAGGGATTCTGGACCATTGTGTTTTACTCAGTCAGGTCTAGGTAGAAGTGAATTCCCCCTCCCCCTTTGTCTAGATTTACCCTAGACAGGGTGATATGGGTTTAAACAAGTCTCTTTGACCAAGACTGGGCAATCAGAATCATGTCCCTCAATTCTCATTAGAATAAGTCCACCTCTCTTTATAATATTCATCCTCTCATTACCTGTTAACCAATCAGAATTGATTGTCACCCTCAGGAACACCTACTCTTCCAAGGGCATATAAGTGTTGAGTGCATTTCATGTCTTTGATATTGCATTTGTGTACCACTGACTCACCTTATTAAATATTCACTAGCATGACCAAGAAACTATGTCTCTTGAACTTTTTATGCATCACATCTCTGAAGGTTTTGACATTGTTTATCACCTCTTTGATACTCTCTTACCTACAGGTTTTCATGACAAAGTTCTCTCCTGGTTCTTTTCTTACCTGTCTGCTCCTTTGCTGCATTTAAATCTAGAGCATGCCTACTGCATGTGAGTGTTCCTTCCTCCCCCAAGGATGTGTCCTGGACCCTTTTTTCTTGCCCTTTACAATTTTGCCTAGTTCCTGGATTTAATTATCATCTCTTTGCATATGCTTTACCAGGAGCTCACTGAACACTAGGGTCATGAATTATGGGATACCAGAATAAGATGAAAAAGTTCAGGGTAAAGGAAGGAAGATACCACAATGCAGGAGTAGAAATTTGGGGCACTTCCATCTTGAAGTCATGTGCATATTTGCTGAGTCAAATACCTATTAACAACAGGATTTGGTTTCTCAACATCTCCCTTACAAAGACTCCAAAAAATTGACTATTACTTAGCATAACTGCAGGTAGCTAGGTTCCCAATGCCACTAAAGCAAGAATAACTGTGATCAGTAAGTGCAGAGCCAAGCTTACCTTTTCTAACCTTAATTCCTTAGTTTTAGGGAGTTGATAGCTACAAGAAAGCCCCAGTACAGCCTCATTTCCTATGAGTACAAACGAGGCAGTTCCCCTTCCCCATCATGATTCCAACCATTCTATCACCAGTGTTTATTCTTAAATTATATATAATATATGAAACGTTATATGTCATAATAGAAATTAGGAGTCTACAGAGTCCATAGTAATGCAGTGAACTCATCAAAGTAGTACTTTGGAGGCGGGTACCAGGCAATGGACTCCCCTGCAACCCCCAAACAAAGTAGTGTGAAGTCAATGGGAGTGGAAGAAAATTGAGAGACAGAAATAAAAGAAACAGAGGCAACATCTTTTGCTATAGGGCTGGGGGTTCACCAAGTGCACTGTCCTGGGTTCTTCTATCTCCTTTCTCAATACTTGAATATTCCTTTAGAGTGGAATTTTGAACTTTTGGGTTTGATTAAGTAGAATAACATACAACAGATAAATCTAGGTAGTGCAGTGGATAGAGGGCCAGTCCTGGAATCAGGAAGACACCTTCATGAGTTCAAATCTGACTTCAGACACCTCCTAGCTGTGTGATCCTAGGCAAGTCACTTAACCTTGTTTGCTTCAATTTCATCATCTGTAAAATGAGCCAGAGAAGGAAATAACAAACCACTCCAGTATCTTTGCCACGAAAACCTCAAATGGAGACATGAAAAATTAGACAAAATTGAAAATGACTGAACAAAAAAAAAAGATTTATTTTAGGAAAAGCAGGGAGAAAGAGTGTACTGAGCTAAAACAGTGAGCATAATTGAAAACAAACAGCATAGATTGCATCAATGTAAAAAATCATGAATAATATAAATCTGAAACAACAGGACCAATATAGCACACTGAAAAGGTATAATAAATGTCCAAACATTTTCATATTGGAATCCAAACTATGAGGGTAAAGACTGAAAAGTTCTCAATTTATCATATCCATTCTTACATTAGTTGCATTCATTTTTTCATACTTTTCAAAAACATTTCAGTTTCACATGATTGAAATTGGGGTTTTTTTGTGAGGATTTCTATCCTTTGGTGAAAATGGAACCCCAATAAATGGCTGTAAAAGGTGAATGATTGGGTTCTCTTCTACAATTTTCATGAAACATATTCATTTGGTGTTTAAAATTGTACATGGTACAAAATATTGGTCTAAACCTAATTTCTGCCAGATGCTTTCGAGCTTTTCCAACAATTCTTGCCAAGTAGATAGTTTTTCCCTAAATAATTTATATTTTGAGGATTACCTGACACTAGCTTATTAAATTTAATTATTATTTTATTTGTAGTCTGCTCTATTATATTGATCGATTTTTTTTATTTAAAAAATGCATTAGAATAGTTTTGATGATCACTATCTTGTAATATAATACAAAATTTGGAAATTCTATTCCCTCTTTATTCCTACTTTTATTTCATTGTCTTTCTTTAGATTCTAGATCTAATGGTGCTCTGAATGAATTTTGTTATTCTTTTGTCTAGCATTGCAAAGCTTTTGCTTGGTAGTTTGATATAACACTAAATCTGTTAAGTTTTAGTAATATTGTCATTTTTTTATTGGCATGGCTCATTCACAAGCACTGAATTTTCTTCCAGTAATTTAATATTTTACTGTCCTCATTTTTGCAAGTGTTTGTGCCTACCATGAAGCATTTTCTTTTGAAGTGCAATAGTTAAGATTTTGAAGTTTGATACCTTTTGCTTAGAGTTTTTTAAAATAAGAATGTTCAGAAAAATTAAGGTAGAGATACATATCTGGATGGCTCTGGAGGAAAAGTGAGGCTGGTGACCTGCACAGCCCTCCCTCACTCAGAAACAAAGTCAAGTGCAAGTCATGTCATTATTTCTCTGATGGCATGGTCTTCTTTGGCAACAAAGGACAGACACAAGAATTTCTTCATAAAAACTAATTGACATTAGATGGAACTTGAGTTACTGGTGACTAGCATGGGGGAAAATAAGCTGGTAGGGGTTTAAGTCAATAGCATTAGAGAAGAAAACTGAAATTTCTGAGGGTACTCCCAGAACTCAGAAGAGAAGATGTACCAAGAGCGATTTGGTACTAGCTAAGAAATGGAATGGTGTATCAGTGGAATATGTTAGGTACACAAGACACAATAGTCAATGACTATAATAATCTACTCTTTGATAAACCCAAAAACTCTAGCTTCTGGAATAAGAACTCACTACTTGACAAAAATATCTGGGGGAACTGGAAACTAAACATAGACCAACATCTTACTCCATTTCCCAAGATAAGGTTAAAATGGGTACATGATTTAGACATAAAGGATGATACCATAAGCAAATTAGGAGAGCAAGGAATTGTTTACTTGTCAGATCTACAAAGGGAAAAATTTATGACCAAACAGAAAGAAAAGAATATTATGAAATGCAATATGAATAATTCTGATTCAAAGAGAGCTGCTATAAATATTTTTGTACCTGTGTGTCCTTTTCCAATTTGTAGGATCTTTTGATATACAGTCCTAGAAGTGATATTGCTGGGCCAAAGGGCATGCACAGTACACAGAAAAGCAATACTGTGCAATCACCAACTCTGACAGACTTAGCTCTTCTCAACAGTACAGTGATCTAAGACTCAAAATGCACTCAAAAGACTCAAGATGTAACATACTATCCACATTCAGAGAAAGAACTATGGAATCTGAATGTAGATTGAAGCACACTATTTTCTCTATTTTTTTCTCATGATTTTTCCCTTTTGTTCTGATTCTTCTTTCACAACATGACTAATGTAGAAATATTTAATATGATTGTACATGTATAGCCTATATTGAATTGTATGCCATCTTGGGGAAGAGGGGAAAAAATTTGGAACTCAAAGTTAATGTTGAAAAAAATTTTTAATAAAATTTGCATACCCTCCCCAAAAAATGAAGGGAAGATACAGTGGTCTGATTTTGGATTAGTGAGCCCAAGCATACTTATTACATTTTTTAAAAATTCTGGATTTAACGAACACACAAAAGGTCATTTCTATATGTAATGGTAAGTTAAATGGGAAGATCTTTCCCACTCATTAATAGGCATAGGTGACCTGCTTAAATCACATGGAAGCCTAAGTCACATGTGGTGGGAGGAACTTGCTGAACAGGTGGAACAGGAAGGGTGGACCAGAAATGAGAGGAAGTGACAGCAGTTAGGGCAGAGAGAGAGTGAGGACACAGGCAAGCAGGCATTAGGGGGAAGTTTGGGAATGGCTTTGTCCCTTGCAATGCTAATATATATTAACTTCTTGGCTACTGTGATGGATTTGGCTTTCTGGTTTTGAGATTTGGCTTTCTGGTATCTAAATAAATGTTTTTCTTCTGCTTTCTTTATGGAGGGTCTATTATTCTTTGCAATTGGAACTATACCAGCACATTCATAGTCACTACTAGTGCTGTGACTATTGCCTTAATGATACACACTATGGTAAGCAGAACCAAAAAGATTATTTGTGAAACCTTGAATCTTTATGATATAAGGTTTATTTTTTTAAAACATACAATAAACTCAACATGTTACTTTTAGAGTTCTTCCTTCATCTAATACTTCCCCTTCATACATATAGAAATAAAGAAAAACAATTCTTATAGAAAATAATTATAGTCAGATGAAAAAAGCCATAAGTATTCCATGTCCAAAAAATGCATGTTTCATTTTGTACCTGTCTTCCAAAAGATTCATATTTTTCTTTCTGTCCTCATTCAATAAATAACAGAGATATAACACACCTAACCTTTCAAAGATTCCTTTTAAATCCTTAATTTCTTTCTTGTTTGTCTTTTTGTTATATTTCTCTAGGTATGAGAGGAGGTACATTGAGTTCTTCAACCATAATAAATGGCTATTTCTTCCTGTAAATCAGTTAACTTTTTTTTAAGCATTTAGATGCTATGCCATTCAGTGCATATATTAAATATGCATATTGATTCATTATCTGTGGTGGTTTTACATATAATGTAGTTTCCCTAATTTATCTTTTAATCCAGTCTTTTAATTTTTGTCTTGTCTGAGATCCCAAGTGCTACCCTTGTAGCTGTTATTTTTTTTGTTTACCTGAAACCCCTAAGACTTTAATCCAGCTCTTTATTTTAACTTTTGTGAAACTTTATATTTAAATGGCTTTTTTAAACAACATATTTTTTATTTCTGCTTTTTAATCAGTTGCATTCTTCCATTTCACAAGTGAATTTATCCTATTGGTGTTTATAGTTATGACTGAGATGAATTTCCCATCTTTTTGTTTAATTTTTCCCTACATTGCTCTCTTTAGAAGTAAGAAATTATTATTAGAGGAGAGATGTCTAGGGAAGATAGACTAATGGTCTATCTTCAGTAAAACCTACTTTCTTTCCATTATTAACTTCTCTTCCACTCAGCCAGTGTCCAATCTCATATTCTTACCATTTTGTTTTTTCCTTTTATTCTTTCCTTTCAAACTCCATCCGTTGAAGATGGATTTTTTTTTTTGCTTATGACTAACCCTTTCCTGAATTTAACATTCCTTTGTCTTCTACTCTTTTCTCTCCTCATCCCTGCCTGATTCTCTGTTGAAAGAAGATAATATTGTGTTGGATATGATTATAGACTAGATGTGATTTTTGAGGTTTCCTCAAACTCTAAAAGCCTATGATTCTATTGTTCTTTGACCTAAGAGACTGAGAGAATGGGACTATAACAATATACTTACCTTGTCCTCTTCAATGCTTTTTAACAGAATGTTCTCGACTGTTCCATACTGGTGGTGCAAGGTTGGTACTGTGCGGCAAGAATTGGGAGAAGCTAGAAACCTTGTATGATGCACTTCTTAGTGTAGCAGATCCAAGCAAGGTAAGACTTTTTATTCATTTATTCATTGTTGCTTGTCCTTCATTCTCAATGACATCAGAAGGGTGATGTCTTGACTTGCAAAGGAATTGGATTTAAGTGAGGCAGAGTTGTGCAAAGTCATCAGTCCTGTCAGAGTCATCAAAGTCCAGTGGCAAGACGTAGGTCAGGACAACTGGTAATGGCCCAGGATTCAGTGAGAGACCCTGGCCTTTTTAAGTCAAACTTTTTCTCAGGTCTCAGTTTGTCCAAGACAACACCATTCAGTAATTAAAGACTAGATAAGAATTAATTCATTCAACAACCATTTTTCCATGCCTACTCAATGCAAGAGACTATCCTAGGTGCTAGGAATATAAAGACAAAATTGGGATAAACTTTGCCCTCTGGTAGCATACATTCTACTGGAGAGAAACACATAAGTCAAGTAAATGCAAAATATCTACAAACTAAATACAATATAAGATGGGAGGATATTAACAATGAGCAGGTTCAGGAAATGGGTTATGTGAAAGAAAGTATTTGAGCTGAAATTTTAGGAAACTTGAGAATTCTCAGAAAGGAAAGTTAAAAGGTAATGCATGCCTATTCAAGGGGACATTTTCTGTAAAGGAATGAGATAGGACATTAAACATCCCACATGAGGAGAAGCAAATAAAACAGTTTGGGGAAAATATCAAATATATGAAAGAAAACAATATCAGATCAATCTCAGAAAATGGATTGAAGTCAGACTCTGAAAGGCTTTAAGGGCCCAATAAAGAAGTTTGTATTTTATCCTGAAAGAAAAAGGAACACACTGGAGCTTCTTGAGCAGTGACGTAACATGGTCAGACCTATGCTTTAGGGATTTTAATTTGGCAACTATATGGAGGATGGATTGAAGAGGGTGAGACCAGAATCTGGGAAATCAATCAGAAAGTTATTGCAAACAAGTGTTGGGGGCCTGAACTAAGGTGACAGCCAATGAGTAAATTTAAATTATAAATCTTAAAGGCAAAATTTTGGGAAAAGTTCTCTTTCCCCATATTAACTACAAGATAAATACATTATTATGTAGTGGAATCTACTCTTTTCATAACAGGCTCTATAATTTGAAGGCTTTTTGAAATATATACATTCCTATAACAACAGAGTAAAGGAAGGATAAAGAGCAGAGTTCCTGCTTATGACTGATATTGACACTCATAGCTCTGCTTTTAAAAAGGAAGGGTCTAATAATTCCAACAAGTTTCAAGACTTGAAGGCTTAAAAAGTGCTTAGATTCAAAAATACTAGAAATTATCTTTACTTTCCCCTCTAAAGAAAAGATTGGCAGGTGAAAAAAAATACAAACTTAGGTATCCAAAGTACTGATGTACCCTGAGAAGTCACAATCTGGCAAGGTCATAAATACATTTATTCCATCAATGCTGTCTCTGCGAGGCAGGGAGTCCAGGAAGACAAAGCAACCTAGCCAGAGTTAAATGGCTAATAAGTATGAGAGTCAGAAACCCAGGTATTTTACAGCTCTCTATGATGATAAGGTATAGAAAAGGTGACAATTTGCTTGGTGGAGAAAACTTGCTTACCTAAAAGTTCCCTCACCTAATGAAATAATAGGTCCCATCCCTCTCTCTGTCCCTATTTTGGGTGCTTCATCTTGAGATTTTTAGGCTTAGCCTTCAACCATATTATGTCTTCAAAGCCTGACATATAACTCCTTAAAAATTATTACCTTCCATGGTGGCAAATCTTAAAATTTTGGGGGTAGATTTGATTTTTGTTTAAATATTAAAAATTCATTGAGAGCCACGTCTAGTGAATAATGTGGATAACCAAGATAGCTGATAGTGATTACAGTCAAAAAAACAAAATATTGTGATGAGATTCTTTTGTATATTACTGATAAACTATCTCTCATGGCAATTCCCAAAGAAGAGCTCCAAATATATGAGTAGGACATGACTCGTTTAGATGAATGAAATCTAATCTCTCTAGATTCAATAAGTAGTATGGCATAATCAGAGGTGTACTGTTCTAATTCTTCTTTACAATATGACTAATGGGGAAATATGTTCAATATGATTGTACATTTATAGCCAATATCATATTGCAGACCATCTTACAGAAGGGGAAGTAGAGGGAGTGGGGAAAATTTTAAAAAATCAAAATCTTATAGAAGTGAATGTTGAAAACAAAAAATATAAATTTCTTTAAAAAGAATATTGCTCTTGAATCTCCTAGTTATTATGAAACAGATAAATTTTTTGTCACTGGTCACTCAAATGACAGAACTAGTTGGAAGTTACAAGAAAGATCGTAGCTCAATGTAAAGGAAAAAAATTCTAACAATTATCCTAAAGTATAATGAACCACCTTGGAAAGTGAGCTTTCCATCCTAGGAATCAGAGGCTGGATAGGATGTTACAAATAGGATTGCTCCCTCACGTACAAGTTGGACAGGTGTATCACTCCAGCCACTTTCAACTCTCAGATTCTGTGGTAGAGCATTGGGTTCAAGTTTTCATGCCAACATTTACTAGATGTGTTAACAGTGGGAAGGTTTTTTGACCTCTCATTACCCTCAGGCAACTCTTTAAGTCATACAATATGGAATTAAATTTTGCAAGGCTGAATATGTATTATCTATATTGTATGACTGGTCTTCACAAGGAGAAGGGAGAAAAGAGAATTTGAAGCTCGTATTTAAAAAAACAAATCTTAAAAATTGTTTTTACATATCATTTGAAAAATATTAAATAAAAAGGCTGTAAATTACTGATCTGCATTGATGGAGAGAAAGAGAGAACCCCCTATCCACATTGAAATTACGGATCTGAACCCCATAACAAAAATGAAAACGAAAACAAATCTGTCACATAGAATTGTTGTGAGGCTTAACAAACTATAAAGCATTATAAAGAGGTGAGTTGTAAGTATGACTTATGGTGAAGTATTTGTCTAAACAGCTGTCCTGCCATTGTCTGTGGATAAAAAACACTTGTTTCTCCTGAATGGGAAACAATTCACATGCTGGTCCTATATTTTTGATTTGTTCTTCAGACATTTACACCAAAGCTGGTCCTCTTGGATCTCTCAGACATCAGCTGTGTCCAGGATGTTGCCAAAGAAATCTTAGATTGCTATGGCTGCGTGGACATTCTTATTAACAATGCAAGCATGAAGGTGAAAGGCCCTGCACAGAATATCTCCCTGGAGATTGACAAAAAGATCATGGATGTCAACTACTTCGGACCCATCACATTGACCAAAGGTATTGTGACTTGGACCTTTTCCCCAGGAATTCTCAGTCTTTGTTTCCCAGAAAATGGCTCTTTCTTATAGATATCCATCCTAGTGCCCATCCATTTCCTCCTTCCTTTGGGAACAATCTCAGTTCACTTTAACGTAGTATTCAAAAATACTTAGATGCATACATCCAATGTGATAGAAAGGGCTATAATTTAGGAGCCCCAGCATCCACTCAAAGCTCCACCACTAGCTGACTGTCACTTTTCTCCATCTCTAAAATTAAAAGATTGGACTATCTATCTTCAGTCTTCAAATTGTGATTTTTTTCATCCATCCATTCATTCAACAAACATTTATTAAATAATTTCTATGGGTAACAATGTAGGTGGAAGGAGATAAAAAGATAATTCAGAAAAGTCCCCTGCCCTCATGGAGCTTACCTTCCAGCAAGGGTGATACAATAGAAATCATTATTTTATATAATTAGCATGTACATATACATCAAAGATCTATAATTTTTGTCATTTGGGAACTCTCATCCAAGAAAACAGATCACATCCCTACTATAACTTAGCAGATAAGTCTTAGAGATTTTATGAAGATTCAGAGAGGTTGTGAATTCCTCATAATGATACTGCTAATTAGCATGAGAGATGGAATTTCAACTCATGTCTTCCTGATCCATAAATAAATTAGATCTTAATTTCAGATACATTCAAAACTGGTTGAATAACTAGCTTCAAAGAATAGCTGTTAATGGTTCTATGTCAACGTGACTGGAGTTCTTCTTTGGAATATGCCTGGGATCTGTGCTTAACATTTTTTAACACTGACTTGGATAAAGGCATAGATAGCATGCTCATCAAATTTGCAGGTGACACAGAGGAATAGTTATATAGGGAAAGACAGGATCAAGATTCAAAAAGATCCTGATAGCCTAAATGATTGAGAAGAAACTAATAAAATGAGCTTTGGTAGGGAAAATTGTAAAATCTTATCCTTTAGATAAAAAAAAATCAAGTTTACAAATACAAAATGAAGGTGGCATTGTTAGGTAGCCATTTATCTTTAAAAGCTCTAGGTTTTAATGGACTGCTGGCTCAATATGAGTCAGAAATATGATGAGGCAGCCAAAAAAAGACAGCTCTATTTGAGGCTACATCAAGAGACGCATAGCTTCCAGGAATAGGGAGGTGGCAATTCCACTGTACTCTGTCCTTGAAAGACTTCATCTGCAGAACTCTGAACAGAGTTCTGATCATCAAGGGCTTAAGAAGAATATTGACAAACGGGATTTTCCAGAAGAGTGAAAGGCCTTGAGTCTATCCATCAGAGGACTGTTGTGGGAACTGGAGATGTTTATCCTGAAGGAGAAAAAACCTCTGGAGGAACACAAGAACTGCCTCCAAATATTTTAAATGCTAACATATGGAGGAGGGATTATATTTGTTCTGCTTGACCCCATGGGGGAAGAACCATGAGCAATAAACTGGACTTGATGTCTACAAAAATTTTTAACCATTAGAACTATCAGAGAGTGGAAGGAGCTACCTTGACAGGTGGTAGTTTCTCCTTTCTGGAAGATCTTCAAGTAGTGGTTGAACTACTATTTGTTAGGTATATAATAGTGAGAATTATTTTCATGTATAGGTTAAGTGAGAATGCCTCTGAGGTTCCTTACTACTCTAAAACTCTATGATTATATAATTATTACACATTACTCCCACCTGTGTACTTGATGATCCAGACATACTACCCAACACTCTTTGCCTTTATGCTGGCTGCCCTGCTCTTTTCTTCTTCCCTTTCCCCCACCCTAATTCCCTGCCCCTAGAATGCTCTGCCTTCTTCTCCCTATTTTTTGAAACCTGTTTTCCTGCAAGACTCCATTCAGCACCTTCTGCAAATGGCCTTTCCTGGTTCCCCAGAACAACTAGTGTCCAAGGATACCTTGTATCTGATTTATATGTTTTGAATGCATTTATGTTATACATATTGCCTCCCCTCCCCCCAATTCAGACATAAATTCCTTGAGTTGGATATTGTTTTGCTTTTACCTTTATATCCCTAGCACCTAATAATAGCACCTAGGAGGATCAGGAAAGATGTGTAGAGGGTGCTGCTTGAGTGAGAGACCTCCTGTAAAAAGACATGGAAGTGGAAACTAGAATAATATATACTGGAAAGAGAATACCATGCATGAAGAAGAGCAATTTAAAATATATCTGCTAAGGTAAGCTGGAGACAGGTTGTAAAGAGCTTTTAAAACCAAGGAGAGGCACATGCATGTAATCCTAGGGGTAATAAGGACCACTAGACTTTTCTGAACAGGTAAATGGCATAGACCAGTGGATACTTGAGCAATCAATCAATTAATACATCAATCAACCAGCATTCATTAAGAGCTAACTGTTACATGCCTAAACAGCCTCATGCATTGCATCCTGGAAGGTTGGGATTTTTAAGGGATTCATAGACTTGTTTGTTTTGGGTGAAGTTTTTTTTTGTAATTGTATTTCAATATGATTGGTGAGGTGGTAGTTGTGATCTTATGCATTTTATTTCATGCATTTAAAATATTATTCTGAGAAGGGGTCTATAGGCTTCACCAGATTGTCAAAAGAATATATGACACAAAGAAAGTTAAGAATTTTTGCTTTAAAGAAAAGACCTCTGGACCTGGAGGGAAGACATGAACTTGAGTCATGCTTTGACACTCATCTCCTTCATTGTATCATCTTGCAACAATTCAGATGTCGTACTTTAAGATGAATACCATTGGCTCCATCTAAGAGCCACGCAGTTACCGACTCAGCATAACTTTCAATAATATTTACCAATAGTATAACCCTAGGCAATTCACTTCACTTCTCTTAGTCTCAGTGTCCTTATCTGAAAATGAAGATAAGAGCACTGCGTAGAGTTGTTTTAAAGCTCAAATGAGATAATACATCTCAAGCACTTTGCAAACCTTAATGCAAAATATAAATGCTAACTATTGCATATGATGGGAAATGCACTGGGCTTGAAGTCAAGAATATGCTCTACTATTTACTATGTGACTTTGACAAAGTCATTTAATTTTTGTGAGGCTTAATTTTCTTATTGTGACATATGAAAAGTTCAAGAGACATAATTTCTAGGTAATTATCAATCATTTTATTAATATTAGTTAGCAAACAGTTAATGAGGATGGTCATTTGGCTTTCTCTTATAAACCAAAGATGAATCATGGAGGTCAATCAATGCTTATATGCCCTTGGAAGAGTGGGTGGTCCCCAGAAACAGACATAAACTCTGATTGGTTAACAGTTTGTGAGAGAATTAATATTATAATGAGGGGCTAGGGACATGATTTTAGTTGTATCACTCATGGACGAAAAGAAACTCATCTCAAGCCAAAGTGCTCCCACTTGGGTAACCTATACAAAAGAATCTATTCTCCACCCAGTCAATGAACAATGAACAGGTGGAGTAAATAAGATGGTGGAGTAAAATTTTGGGCAAGGTCAGAAATGTCCTTGAGAGACTGGGCGTTGAATGAATAAATGGAAAGGGAAAGAAGAGAAACAGCAACCAGAAACTCTGAGGTCTTCCCCTCCGAGTTTGATTTTTTTTTTTATTATTAAAGAAGCCATCACTTGACTCACTTCTTAAAGAGGTCTATTCACTGAATAGGCATTACCTCACTCAAAGTGAGAACCTGAAAAGACCTTAGCTTGAAAGGGCCAAGGTCTCCCACTGCATCCTGGGCCATCTCCAGTTGTCCTGACCAATATCTGGTCACTAGATCCAGATGACTCTGGAGGAGAAATTGAGACTGGTGGCTTTGCACAGCTCTCCCTCACTCAAATCAAAGTCAATTGTAAGTCATGTTATCATCTCCTTGATATCATAGTCCTCTTTGAGAACAAAGGACAAACTGCAACCACAAGAAAGGGAAAACTTTAATCTTAATTTAATAATTTCAGAGAGTTCATGAACTAGGGGGAAAACATTGCATCTTCATTTTCACTAGCTTTAAATGAAATTTATTATTCCCTTCAATTCTTTAAAAACATTGTTTTGAGAAGGGATCCATAAGCTTTACCAGAATACCAAAGGATCTATGATCAAAAAAAGTTAAGAACCACTGCCTTAAGGTATTACCTCTCTTAAAATACCATTTAATAGGAGAGTCCCAGAGACCACAAAGCCAAGGAAATCCAAAAGGGAATACATATAATGGCACAATTTCAGGTTCTGGAAAAAGTGGATGAAAGAATTGGTAAGCAAGAAGTCATTCAACCATGCATCAAATGACATCACATAACTGACCACTTAATCCACTAACCCATAAAGTCAGAAGCTAAAACCTATAATCACAGTTTATCTACGTTTCACAAAGAAAACCATTTTTCCATTATCTAATGGACTACTGGACCTTCTCATAATGATTTCTAAGAGATTATTGTCTTTTTGGTTTTGGGGTTTTTTTATGTATGAAGGAGAAACACCTAACTTCTTGAAGTTTATACTTTATAAAAAAAGAAAAAAATCTTTTATTAAGTGCCTACTATGTACCAAGTGGACAGCTAGGTGACACTTTGGATAGAGTGCTATGCCTGAAGTTGGGAAGATAAGTCTTCCAGAGTTCAAATCTGGACTCAGTAATCAGGTAACCCTGGGCAAGTAATTTAGCCCTGTTGGCCTCAGTTTCCTCATTTGTAAAATGAAATGGAGACAGATATGGCAAATCATTCCACTCTCTCTGCCAAGAAAATCCCCAAAGGGGTTATGAAGAGTTGTACACAATTGAAACAGCTGAACAACAAATATGTACCAGGAACTTTCCTAAGCACTTTACCAATATTGCCTCGTTTTATCCTCATGGCAATCCTAAGAGCTAAGTGTTGTTATTATCCCTGTTATACAGATAATGAAATGGAGGCTCAGAGAGAGTAAGTGACTTCACCAGGATCACACAGCTAATAAGTGTCTGAAGCTGGATTGTTTTCCTGACTCTAAGTCCCAGGGCTCTATTTACTGCACCATTTAGCTTCCATCTATCTTAGTCTTACGCATATCTTATTCTTAGCCAGGAAGGAAGCTTATAGGTAACATTTGGTAACTATAATGAGGACATTTATTTCATCGCTAATGATGTTTCTGTACTTTGCAGCCTTGCTTCCCAACATGATCTCCCGGAGAACAGGCCAGATTGTATTGGTCAGTAACATTCAGGGGAAATTTGGAATTCCACTTCGAACCGCATGTAAGTTGCTAAACTAAAATGCCAGACTCCGTGTGACTGCAGACTGAGATTTGCAGACCTGTGTTTTAATCCACTAGACTCCTAACATTTTTGAATATGTACCCAAAATATTTTTCATTTGTACCCCTTTAAAAAGATTTCACAGACACATAGATCCAAATGGAAAAGTTTATTTATCATTGGTTTTGTTTACTAAATCATGATACACTTTTTTCAATCCCATTCACTGATTATGTGAAAAATAATTTGATTAAATTAAGCTAGCAAATTTCCATTTTCCTTGATTTCAGGGCCAGGGGTAGGAATGGGGATAGCATATGGTCTCAGAAGATCAAATGACAGGTATAGAGGTTTACCTGTTCCAGATTAGGGAGGAAGGGCTGAAACAGGGCAGATGGCAAGATATCCAGGGAGGCTCTGGCTTCTTATGGATGACATTTATTTGGTTCTAAGCCATTCAGCAGGTTGAAGGGGCATAGTTGTCTTGAGGCTGTGATAGAGTTCTGTTCTTGGCTGCTTGAACCTCACAGTCCAGCACTGATAGGGAATAACGGCCTGCCTGCTTGCATGTCTGCCTGGGGAGGAACATTCCTGGCCAACCATCCCCCAGAACTTACACTGAGCGTGGACAGGAGGAAAGAGAAGAGCAAAAGCAGGCAGCAGCTGGCAGGGGCTGGAACAGCTGTGCTGCCTTCCTCTGATATTTCAGATTCTGATATTTTAGATTCCAGCAGACTGTATTACTCATGAAGATTTGTGTACATTCTACCTTGGAGATTACTGTTTTGGTCATTCAGGCTTTCATTTCACAAATATTTGTTGAGAATTTATTATATATAAGGCTCTATGTAGGGTCTTTTGCAGTTTTCAAAGACTGATGAAACAATCCTAGCCTCTTAAACAGTTTACAATCTAGTAGGTGAAAAATAATGAGAATTATCTTTAACCTCAATCTCTGATAGAATTCTTCTAGAGACCTCCATCACTACCCACCTTGTCCTATGAAGCACTTCTAACATGCCTTCCTACTTTCAATCTCTTCTGTCTCTAATCTATCCTTCACAGAACAAACAGAATAATCTCTTTTTTTATACAGATCTAGTCACATCTCTTTTCTCAGAAATTTTCTGTGGCTCCTTACTATCTATTGAATAAAGTTCAGACTATATAGTATAACATAGTATGGTATAGTACGGCATAGTATGGGATAGTATAGCATAGTATAGCATAGTATGGCATAGCATGGCATAGCATGGTATAGTATGGTATAATATGGTATAGTATAATATAGTATAGCATAGCATAGTACTTAGTAGCCTGATACTACCCAGCCTTGCTGAACTTACATGACTTCATGGTATTTTACATGCCTGTCAAAAAGGAATCATCTATGTCCACTGCCCCCCCAAAACCACACTTTCCTGCCTTTGTATATTTTTCCTCAGTCTGTCTCATATGTCTGTCATGACATATCTTCCCCCTTGTTACCTGTTGAATTCCAGTCCATACTTTATTTTTAAGTTTTTTTATTGATATCTTTTGTTTTACATCACCTTATTTTCATTTTTTATGATGATCTTACATCACTCTCCTTTTTCTACTCAATTTTTCCTCTACTTCTCTTACTTGATTTTCAAAATCCTTTTTGAGTTCTTCCATGGTCTGCAACCAATTCATATTTTTCTTGGAGGTTTTTGATGTAGGAGCTTTGACTTCGTCATCTTCTTCTGGCTGTATGCTTTGGTCTTCCTTGCCACCAAAGTAAGATTCTGCGGTCTGATTTTTTTCTGCTGTTGGCTCATTTTCCCAGTCAATCAGCTGAATTTTTAGCTCTTTGTTAAGGTAAGAGTGGAGAGTGTGCTGTCCTAAACTTCAGGGGGTTTGTGCAGTTTTTTTCAGAGATATTTCTAGAGACCTGTAAATTTTTAGTTTTTCCAAGGCTGTTTGACCAAAGGAGAGGTGTTTACTCCTCTTCTGGCCCATGCTCTGGTTTGTGAGAAGCGCTTTTTTCTGCCTTGGAACTGTGAGGAGGATTCCCTCTTCACCACCAGCACAAGCTCCACCAGGCCAGCACTCTTCCTCACCCCAGATCCAAGCAAGGGCAAAGCAAGAGAATTCTGCCTCAGAGCCATTAAAGAAATCCCTGCAATCCCCCTCTGATCAGCCACTGGATTCCCTCACTATCTATGGCCCAAGAGCTCCAGAAGCAGCTGTCGTTGCTGGCTTGAGGTTGAGGTTGGGGCCAACCACATTCTCGTCTCACCTGGGTCCCACATACCTTTCCTACTAATCTTCTAAGATGTCTTTGGCATTTGTGGCTTGAGAAGTCTGGAAACAGTCACATCTGCCAGTGATTCAGGCCCCTGAGACCTACTCGAATGTTACTGGGGCTGATCTATGCAGTGCTGGACTGTCCTCCTCTCCCAAACCAGTGCAACAGACCTTTCCTGTGAACTTGCCAGGTTGCCTTGGCCTAGAAATTTGTTTCGCTGTGTCATCTTGTGGGTTCTGATCCTCTAAAATTTCTTTAGTCATTTTTTACAGATATTTGGAAAGGTTTGGGAGAGAACTCAAGGAAGTCCTTGCTTTCACTCCATCGTCTTGGCTCTGCCCCCCTCTACACCTTATTTCCTAAAGATATCTCTTCCTTCACCATCCCTTAGAGGGCTATCCCACATAATAAAGAACTTAAATGAAGATGCTACCAACACATCAACTAAGTATGATAATATATGTAACGTTTCACACTAATAAGGAGGGAGGGGCATTTTTTTGTTATTTTGAACTTAACAAATACCAGACAGAACAAATATTTCCATCTATAGAATAGAAGAGAAAAAAAAATTGCACATGAAATAGCAAATCTTAAATATATAAAATATATTTAATATATAATACATATTATGTAATATTTTATATAATATATTATAATATGATGATATTATAATATAAATAATAGATAATATAATAAATATATAAAATATATTTTATTTAAAATAGAATAATTATTTCAACTTCTAACTTTCAAAGCTTGCATGCTTGTTCATGCTTCCATGTAGCCTTCCTTCTGTCCTCTTCTGTGCTTTAAAAAAACTGTTTCGATAGCATTTTTAATTCCTTTCTTTCTCTTTCTTGTGTGTGTTTGTGTGTATGTGTGTGTAAACCAGGGGTGTGGAATTTGTGGCTTCAAGACCACAAGTGTGGCCCTTTGACTGAATCCCCTTATTCTGTGAAGTTTGGATTCAGAGGGCCCCAAATAAGAACCCAGAGGGCTACACATGACCTTGAGGCCACAGGTTCCCTATGCCTGGTGTCATCCTATCCTACACTAGACCCCTTTTCCCTCACACTCCTTATTAACTGGGAAAAGGAGAAGAAAAATACAGAATTTTCATAACAAATATGCAAAACAAATGGCCATTTTGACTGTGTCAGACAAGATATACATCATCCTGCATATTAAGTCCATCATCGCCCTATCAGTAGATAGTCAGCATGCTTTCTCATCCGTCCTCCACAATCATGGTTGGTCATTGCACAGAGTAGAGTTATTAAGTCTCAAAGCTATTTCTCTTTACAATGTTGTTGCAATTATAGAAATACTTCCTTTTGGATCTATTTACTTAACCCTGCATAAGTTCATGCCGTTCTTCCCAGGTGTCTCCGAAATCACTCCTTTTACCAGTTACAGATTTCAGTAATACTCCATTAATTCACAAAATATAATTTGTTTAGTTAGTTCCCAATTAATAGGTATCCCAGTTGACAGTTCTTTGCTACCATTAGCGGGGGGAAGCCACTATAATTATTTTTGTATGTATGGGTCCTTTTCTTCTGCCTTCAATCTTTTTGGCTATGGCATATCTTACTCCCCAAATTGTCTAGCTAGTGACACTGGCCTCCTGGCTGTTCCACAAGCAAGATACAACATGACTTGGCTCTGGGAATTTTCTCTGCCTGTCTTCCATGGTAAAAAACATTCTCTTCTCTTGCCTCTCTGCCTTGTTTTCACCAAGAATGTCAGTAGACCTCCCTGGATTCCTTTAATTCTCAACTAAAACCCTTTCATTTATTCTAAGTCTCTCTCAAACTTATTTTATATATATATATATATATATATATATATATATAATATATATATGTGTGTGTGTATGCACAATGTATGTATGTGTATATGTGTATGTATGTATGTGTGTATATTGTATATGGGTGTGTGTGTATGCTTGTGTATATTTGTTTACATGTCTCCCTCATTAGACTGTAAGTTTCTTGAGGGCAGGGGCTGTCTTTTGCCTCTTTTTGTATCCCTAGCACTTATCATAGTGCCTGATACATAGTAGATGCTTAATAAATGTTTATTGATTGATCTATATATCAAATCAAATCAAATCAAAGGGTGTTCACAGTGTAGTGACTTTGGGGACATATTTCCAAATGACTTCTCAAATTCATAGCACCACCAAACAATGCATTAATTAGTGTTCTTGTTTTCCTCAAATCCCTCCAAAATTGTTATTTTCCTTTTCTGTCATCTTTGACAATCTAGTGGACATGAGGTAGAAACTTTAGAGTTTCTTCAATTTTATTTTTCCAGTGTAGCTAATATAAGAAGGGAAATAATTAACAGGTGAAAAAAAATCTTTGCACCAAGCTTCCCTGATAAAGGTCTTATTTTCATGAGATAAAAGAAACTGGTTCAAATTTTTAAGAATAAGAGCCATTCCCCTAATTAAAATGGAAGAAGCTATTTGTAACATTTTAAAAGGCTCTAAATCACTAATAACTATATAAATGCAAATTAAAGCAACTCTAAGGTTCCACCCACCTTCTGGTAAATAAAATAATGGACTAAATAACCAGAATGAGACATATAATTTTGGAAATGGTGAACATGGGAATTTATTTTGCTTGCCTTTAGATATTTGTTACAAAGATTTTATTTTCCTTTTTTTTAAATAGGAAGATGAAGAAAAATGCTTATTAATTGAAAAATATTTAAAAACAATTTTCATTTCTTCAGTTATTAGTAATTTTGAATATTTTTAAGGTAATTGTTGACAACTTGGATTTATTCTTTTGAAAAGCAACTTTATGTCCTAATATCTGGCTATTGGAAAATAGCCCTTGTTCTTATAAATTTGAATCAGTAACTCATTTGTCTTAGATATGAGATCTTCATCAGAAGAAAAACCTTTGCAAAGATTTTTTCCCTAGTTAAATATTTCCCTTCTAAGTTTAACTTCATCAGTTTGGTTTGTGCAAAACTTTTTTACCATTATATGATCAATATTGTCCATTTTATCTTCTATGATCTCCTCTGTCTTTTATGTGGTCATGAAATCTTCACCTCTTCATAGCTGTGAGAGGATGCATTTACTCCTCTCTTTCTGGAAGCCAACCTTGGTCATTATAATTATGTGGTATTTAGTTGTGTTGGGGAGAAGTAGCAATATTCTTTGCATTAATGTTGCTGTGGTCATTGTACATATTGTTTTCTTAGTATGGGTTACTTCATTTTGAGTCAATTTATTCATCTTTTCTTACAGCAGCACAGGAATTCCATTCATTACCACATATTGCTTAGTCATTCCTCACGTGATGGGTACCTACAGAGATGCTTAATCCTTATTTTGCTTCTATTTTCTCTGCCTAGAAAAATAACTATTGCACTGGAAAATGATATAAATAAAGATTAATAAGCTGCCAATAACCAAGACAAGTATGACCTGGAAGCTCTGTATTTTAGTTGTAATATTCCTCATTTTATAGAAAATCTATAGAAACAGAATTTTTCATTTTGGATTTCTTTCAGAAGGTGATTAATATATTCTTTCCATTTCTACTTTGCCCTCTGGTTCTAAGATACCAAGGAGGTTTTCTTTTATGATTTCTTCCATAATTTCCTTTTTAACAAGATTATTAAATTAGTTGGTGAAGAGGGTGTGCTTGATAGAGTTTTATTTTCTCCAGTCCTTTTTCATTCGTGTTCAATGGAGTTTTCTTGGCAAAGATACTGGAGTGGTTTACCATTTCCTTCTCCAGGTCATTTTACAGATGAGGAAACTGAAGCAAACAGGGTTTGCTATATTCACCTAGACTCACACAGTTGATAAGTGTCTTAAGCCAGATTTGATTCCACAGTCAACATTCTACCCACTGCCACCTAGATGGCCTTAGACAGAGTTTACCTGGATTTTTAGGAAAGCCTTTGATGGAATATCTCTTCTTCTTCTAAGGAAGATGGAAAAATATGAATTAGACAATAATGAAATTCAATGGATTCAAAACTGCTTGAACGACCAGTCTCAAAGAATAGTTGTATATGGCTCAGTGTCAAAGTGGAGGAAGTTTCCATTTTTCCAATGAGGGTAGTTGCAAACTGTGATTAATCCTGTGGTGAAAAGCTTTTTTCAGATTTACAGAGGACATAAAGCTGGGAGGAATAATTAACACTTAACATGATAGTATCAGGATCCAAAAAGATATTGATAGGGGAGATCATTGAGTTGAAACTGTTAAGATAGACTTCAGTAGGGATAAATGTTGTCTTATATTGAATATTTAAAAATCACCTTCATAAATACAAAATGAGTGTGGCATTATTAGCAATTTATCTGAAAAAATATCTAGGTGTTTTGGTTGATTCAAAGTCAATATGAGACAGCAGTGTAATAGAAAAGCAAAAAAAAAAAATCATGATCCATTAGAAAAGGCATGGCTTCCAGGAACAGGGAAGTGGCTGGTCCACTGTACTCCACCCTTGTTGGACTTTATTTGGACAATTATGTTCACTTCTGAATTTGATAGGACAGCGATGATGGAAGATTATACTTTCAAGGATGGTGAAGACCTTTGAATACTTCTCAGATGAGGATCAGTTGTAGGAACTAGAGGTATTTAGCCTAGAGAACAAAAGACTAAAAGCTGTGGGATGGGAGACAGGACACAACAGCTATCTTCAAATGTGTGAAGCACTGTCATGTGAGAGGGACTAGACTTCTCTGTGACCCCAAAGAGCAGAATCAGAAGCCCAGAACATGTAGGTTTGATGTCAGGAAAACCTTACTAGTCAAGAGTTATCCAGCAGTAGAATGTGTTGCCTCTGGAGGTGACGGGTTTTCTTTCCTCATAGGTCTTCAAATTGAAGGTGGATGACAACTCATCAGGTATGTTACAGCAGGGATGTTGTCATTGTTACTGTTGTTTAGTTGTGTCAGAAGAGTTCTTCATGACCCCACTGGGTCATGGCAAAGATACTGAAGTGGTTTGCCATTTCCTTTTCCAGCTCATGAGGAAACTGAGGCAAACAGGGTTAAGTGATTTGCCCAGGGTAACATAGATAATAAGTATCTGAGGCCAGATTTTAACTCACAAAGATGAGTCTTCCTGACTCCAGATCTGGCGCTCTATCCACTGCACCACCTATCTGCTCTTATGGCAGGGCTACCTTTCGTGTCTGAGTTAGTCAATATGGACACTGAGACCTCCTTCCATCTCTAAGTATCTTTCATTCTGTGATACTTAATTGTGAATTCTTTGCATTTACGAAAAAAAAGCTTCTGTGAATATTATGTTACACATTGGACCTTTCTGTCTGACTTCTTGGAGGTATGTGGCTAGCAGCAAGATCTCTGGGTCTAGAGTATAAACATTTTAGACATCTTCCTTACCGATCCTTTAATTTAAATTTAAAGTCCAATTTAAATGTAACCTTTTCCACAAACCTTTCCCCCTTTTCCCTCCCAAACTTCACCTAGTGCTTTATTTTTCTCTAGAGCATTTATCCTGTATCATTATATATTTTGGTTACTTGTATAGATGTTTTATATCCCTGCTAGAATGTAAATTTTGAAAGTCCTTAGTTCAAATCCTTTGTGTCTCCCCCAATATCTAGCTATGCACATAGTAGGTGCTTAATATATATTTGGCAAATTGTTAAATTTGTTGAATCTACACAAGCTACAATTCTAGGCAAAAGACACTAAGTGATAGCTAAATAGTATCACCTAGTAGCCACCTAGTAAAATCTGCATCTAAATGATAATTCTCTTTACATCTTATGCAAGTGAACATGTGGTCTAACTTTTACTTGAAGACCTCCAGTGAGGGAAAAAATACAGACCATTCTACTTTTAAATTCTCAGGTGATTTTTACTTGTAATACAATACTGTTCTATTGGAGAAGATTTCATGCACCATAGTCATGGAAAGCTTCACTTCAGATGATCTTAAAAGATGGGTAGGGGATGAAATATGGTATATAAGGGGAGTAGAGAACAGAGGATATGAAAAAATGTTGGGATGTGGCAAAGTATGGTGGGGAAAAGAATGAATTTAGCCACATTTTTCCAGAGTATTCAATCTTTTCACTTTTTTAGAAACTTGGAAGCCACCTCCCTTCCAAACTTGTAAATTTTTATCCAGTGAAAAACCTCTGGATCTAGTCTCATGTTTTTATTAAGTATCAAGTCCCTTCCAGTGTCCAAAAATGATGTTTATTTTATGGCTTATATGTCTAAATCAGTTCTTGTTGAGCTATCTGCAAGGTATAATAGAAGGACAAAGACTGCACCTGTGATCACACTAGTGTAGGAAATTCCCTTAAATGAAAGCTGTTACACCAGTTTCCCTGATAAAGTTCTCATTTCTAAAATAATGCAGAGAACTGAGTCAAATTTACAAGGATACAAGTCATTCCTCAATTAAAATGGTCAAAGGATATGAACAGGAATTTTTCAGATGAAGAAATTAAAGCCATCAATAGTCATTTGAAAAAATGCTCTAAATCATTATTAATTACAGAAATGCAAATCAAAATAGCTCTTATCACACCTATCAGATTGGCTAACATGACAAAACAGGAAAATGATAAATGCTGGAGAAGGTATGGGAAAATTGGAACACTAATGCTTCGTTGATAGGGTTGTGAACTGATCCAACCATTCCAGAGAACAATTTAAGACTATAAAATACACTTTGACCCAGAAATATCACTTCTAAGGCTATATCCCAAAGAGATCATGCAAATGGGAAAAGGACACACTTGTATAAAAATATTTATAGGAGTTATTTTGTGGTGGCCAAGAATTAGAAATTAAAGGGATGCCCATAAATTGGGGAATGGCTGAACAAGTTATGGTATATGAATACTATAGTGCTATAAGAAAGGATGAGCAAGTGGACTTCAGAACTTGGAAAGACATACATGAACTGATGCTGAGTGAAGTGAGCAGAACCTGGAGAACATTGTACAGAGTAAAAGCCACATTGCCTGACAACTGAATTTGATAGACTTAGTTCTTCTGAGCAATGCAAGGACCTAAAACAATTCCAAGACTTATGATGGAAAAATGCCATCCACATCCAGAGAAAGAACTATGGAGTCTGAATGCAGATCGAAGCATACAATTTGCTCTCTCTTTTTTTGTTTTGTTTTGTTTTTTCTTTCTTGTGGTTCCTATCATTTGTTCTAATTCTTCTTTACAACATGACCAATGTGGAAATATGTTTAATAAGAATGAATAGGTATAGCTTATATCAGATTGCATGCTGTCTTGAGGCATGAGGGAAGGGAGGCAGAGAAAATTTAAAGCTCAAAAGCTTATGGAAGTGAATGTTAAAAACTAGAAGTTAATTTTTTTTTTAAGAGAAAGCTGTTACTACCAAAGCAACTTCTTTCTACTCTTAATTGAGAGGATAAGTCACTTGTTTTTCATCATGTAGCTGGTACATGTCAGAAGTCGAACTTAAACTCAGGCTCTGTCAGGCTCTGTGAGCATTTACCTTATCTTTTGTTGAACCAGGCCACCAATGGCCTCTTTGGCCATTTCTATACCATGACCTTATACCTTCTTCTCCTTTTATGTGTTGTCTCATTAGAATGTAAACTCCTTAAGGGCAGAAACTGTCTTGCTCATCAGCTCCCAGTGTTTAAAAAGATCTCTTCTGTGTAGAAATCACCCAGTTCTATATACAGAGTTTCAGTCGGTCTTGTGATTTACAGGCTTACATTACCAACTTCCCACTGAACATCTTCAATTAGAATTCAAATAATCATTTCAAACCAAGCATGACCAAAATATATCTTATTATCTTCTCCCCTTCTCTCTTTCTAATATCTATTTCTATTCAGGGCATCATACTTCTTTCCAGTTACCCAAGTCTACAACCTCCAAGTCATCACTTCTTCCCTCTCCCTCTCCATTAACATCTAATCACAAACAAACTTCCCTAGGCAAAATTCCTCCCTCTCTCACTCACAATAGCTGCTCTGCCTCATCTCACTTCCTGCTCCACCCCATTCAGAAAGCTTCTCCCATCATAGGCTCCATGTGATTCAAACTCCATGTGACTCAGGCTCCATCACAGCAGTCAACTGCGCCCGAGCTCAAAGCAGGTCACATAGGCCTATGAATGGGTGGAAAAGATCTTCCCATTCTATTAACATTACATTTGACCCCATGATCTTTCCTGTGCATTATATGTGGCCAATGGGAGTTTAGAGGTAACAAGTATCAACATAACTTCATAACAACATAATAAGGATAATGCAAAATAAACACATAAAACAATATCTTAGGGTGGAGACTTGAACACATGCACCCCATCATTTCTCCCTCAAATGAATGGGACCCAAAAATCCCTTAGAGAAAGGAGTGAGGGTCTCTTCTTCTATAATTATTTCCTGCTTAGATTGGACATAGAGCTGTCCTTGCCTCAAGAGGTCCATTTGAGGGGTTAGTTCTTTAGCCGGTATCCAGAGCTTGGTCAATGCAGATCCAGGGCTGGCGTATTACAGTCTTGGACAGAGGATGATATCAAATTTAATCAGTCAGTCATATCTACAAGTGGAGATCACTAAACCTGCAGGAGACAAATCTAGCAAATGGGTTGCACAAACAAAAAAAGAATAAGGAGACAATAACCAGAAACAAGGTAAATGTAGCATCAACCATTATTCTGGAGCCCATGTACCCACTAGAAATGCATTAATTCTTATCTTCCTTACTGCAAATTAGAATCTCCCCTCGGATAAATTTAAAGTCACACCTCTCAACATATCTATCTCAATGATGTATTCAGAAATAGGTAAAATTATCTACAATTCTTAGGTAATTGTCCAAGTTTCATCAATAGCATCAATAGTTTAACTTGTCTGGCTGATATTTCAGCCCCTTCCAGGCCCATGATGGTAATAGGATTCCATGCTAAAATTGATCAGGGTTTCCATATATAAGGGAGGCCTCTGCCCTAGTATCTATTAATGCCCTAGTTACAGTGGTTGATCCATTTTTACAGTATATAGTTTAACTCATATGGGGTCTGTAATCCTGTGTGCATATTTCTTCAATGTGGGCTGGAGCTTAGCCAATTTCCTATTCTCCCTGCATGTGTGATGAACTTTGATACAATGATTCAGGAGGATCTTTAGGGGCAGTTCTTTCTTCCTTATTCCACCTAATATTAAGTCCGTTTCTCAGTGCATCTTACATAGTTCATTAGTTGGAATATCATCCAAATCTATTTTGGAATACCTTCCAAAATCTATACTTCTCTTAATAAAGTAGTAAATAGCTTTTGCCTTGTTAATCTATTCTGACTTTGAATCTGCTGGCTATTTTCTCTTCTCTTTTGAGTAAATTTCTCTTTTCCCCATTCCCCTAAATCACCTAACTATGAAATCTTATCCAGCACATCCAAAAGAGGGTGTTCTATTTCCCCAATTAGTAGAGTCAGAATTAGGTGCTTATAAGCAAGAGGAGTAGACTTCATTATTATATTTCTATGAGAAACTCTTAAGGGGGTACTATGGCAATCATTGGCATCTCTGACAATTTTTGCAGTTTTCATTACCTCTTCCTTTAACTTTCTCATACAATCTCTAAGCAAATACCAGAGTCTATATCCACTAGGCCACATAGAGTCAGTGGGATATTGTTTATTGCATTCCTTGACAGCTAAAGCTAACAAATTAGTTCCATTGTCATCTCCTTAAATATGATAATCCCTAAAAGCTTATTATACAAAAGGATTCTAATTAATACCTAAAAATTTCAAACAATCTATGTTATCTACCCAAACTCCTCCAGCTTCATCACTGATTCTCACCATCCAAGATTCTAATGATTCTCCCAATTTGGGGGTGAATTGACTTAAAATTATCTGTGACTTCCTGCTGAGTACGATCCTCAGTTACTTCCTTAAACACTGTGTGACTCCCCTGGTTCTCTTGCTTCCTTTGTAGTACTGGACATGTGCCCACATTCCTAAAAGCCTCCTCATCTAAATTTGTTTCATTTTCCTCCCACACATCTTCTTCCCAGGTGTCTGGGTCCCAAACAGGCTCCACACATGCAAAGGTTACATGAACCTTCCTGTTTTTTAACTTTTCTTTTTCTGAGCTAAACTCAAGGCTATCTTTTCTGTTACTACCTGATACTTTATAGCTTGCTTTTCTAAAGGAAAGTTGGGATGCTGTAGCATAAAAAGTTTCTCATGCAAACCAGCTAATTCCTTTTTGGCTGAATTTTTTCCTCCAGCAATTTGTCTCTAGTTTTATTTGTTATGATAACTTGTTAACAATACCCATCTACCTCTACATACCCCTGCCATTTCTTTCCCTGGTTCTATTAGTATTCCTGCAAACATCTTTATTTATTTGTTCATTTATTTATTTATTTTTAGTTTATAACATTCATTTCAGCAAGATTTTGAGTTCCAAAATTTCTCCGCATTTCTCCCCTCCCCACAACCCAAGGTAACATGCATTCTGATTACCTCTTCCCTCAATCTGCCCTCCCTTCTATCACACCCCTCCCTTTATCCCTATCTTCTCATTTTCTTGTAGGACAAGATAGATTTCTATACCCCATCATCTGTATTTCTTATTTTCCAGTTGCATGTAAAAATTTTTAACATTCATTTTTAAAACTTTGAGTTCCAACTTCTCTCCCTTCCTCCCTCTCCTCACCCATTCCCACTGAGAAGGCAAGCAATTCAATATAAGTTATACATGTGCAGTTCTGCAAAAGACTTCCATAAAAGTCATGTTGTGAAAGACTAACTATATTTCCCTCCATTCTATCCTGCTCCTCCCATTTATTCTATTCTCTCTTTTGACCCTGTTGCTCCCCAAAAGTGTTTACTTCTACTTACCCCCTCCTCCCATTTGCCTTCCCTTCTATCATCCCCCTCACACCCCACTTATTCCCTTCTCCCCTACTTTCCTGTAGTATAAGATAGATTTTCATACCAAATTGAGTGTGCATGTTATTCCCTCCCTAAGCTAAATGTGATGAGAGTAAGCTTCACTTTTTCCCTCTCACTTCCCCCCTTTTTCCTCTCCATTGAAAAAACTTTTTCTTGCCTCTTTTATGAGATAATATGTGCTATTCCATTTCTCCCTTTCTCCTCCCAATATATTCCTCTCTCCCCCTTAATTTTATTTTTTTAGATATTATCACTTCCTATTTAACATACCCTGTGCCCTCTGTCTATATGTATATCATCCCTCCAATTACCCAAATACTGAGAAAAGTCTCAAGAGTTTCAAATATTATCTCTCCATGGAGGAATATAAGCAGTTAAACTTTAGTAAGTCCTTTATGATTTTCCTTTCCAGTTTACTTTTTCATGCTTCTCTTGATTCTTGTGTTTGAAAGTCAAATTTCCTATTCAACTCTGGTCTTTTCATCAAGAATACTTGAAAGTCCTCTATTTCATTGATTGATCATTTTTTCCCCTGAAGTATTATACTCAGTTTTACTGGGTAGGTGATTCTTAGTTTTAATCCTAATTCCTTTGACTCCTGAAATATCATATTCCAAGCCTTTCAATCCCTTAATGTAGAAGTTGCTAGATCTTGTGTTTTCCTGATTGTATTTCCACAATACTCAAATTGTTTCTTTCTGGCTGTTTGTAATATTTTCTCCTTGACCTGGGGACTTTGGAATTTGGCTACAATATTCCTAGGAGTTTCTCTTTTTGAATCTCTTTCAGCAGGTGCTTGGTGGATTCTTTCAATATTTAGTTTACCCTCTGATTCTAAAATATCAGGGCAGTTTTCCTTGATAATTTCATGAAAGATGGTATCTAGGATCTTTTTTGATCATGGCTTTCAGGTAGTCCCATAGTTCCTCAATTGTCCCTCTTGGATCTATTTTTTCAGGTCAATTGTTTTTTCCAATGAGATATTTCACATTGTCTGCTATTTTTTCATTCCTTTGATTTTGTTTTATAATTTCCTGATTTTTCATAAAGTCTTTAGCTTCCATCTGCTCTATTCTAATCATTAAGGAATTAATTTTTTCAGTGAGCTTTTGGATATCCTTTTCCATCTTCCAATTCTGCTTTTTTAGGGCATTCTTCTCATTGGCTTTTTGGTTCTCTTTTGCCATTTGGGTTAGTATATTTTTTAAAGTGTCAATTTCTTCAGCATTTTTTTGGGTCTCTATTACCAAGCGGTTGACATGTTTTTCGTGATTTTCTTGCATCATTCTCATTTCTCTTCCCAATTTTTGCTCTACTTCTCTATTTGATTTTCAAAATCCTTTTTGAGCTCTTCCATGGCCTGAGAACAATTCATATTTTTCTTGGAGGCTTTGGATGGAGGAGCTTTGACTTGGTTTTCTTCTGTTTGCATGCTTTTGTCTTCCTTGTCACCAAAGTAAGATTCTATAGTCTGATTCTTTTTCCAGTTTTTGCTCATTTCCCCAGCTATTTATTTGACTTTTGAGCTCTTTGTCAAGGTAGTTCTCTGCTTCTAGTGAGGGTGGGAGGTGTACTGTCAGCAGATCTCTTCCCCCACAGTCTGTGGCCCTAGAGCTCCAGAAACAGTGGCTGTAGCTGCCCCTGCTGCTGCTGTGACTGCTGCAAGTTCTTTTACCCCTTTCCCCCTCTGTCACCCTGGGGCTGGGGCCAGACCACTCCACTCTCTTGCACTGGTACCACAGGCTTTTCCCACTGAGCCTTCCAATTTATCCTCAGCGTTTTGGGGTCATGAAGTCTGAAAATCACCACAGGTGTAGATTCAGTCTCCCCCAGGCCTGCTCAGGTCCCTTCTGTATACTTGTGGTCCACATTGGACTGTGCTCTGCTCCCAGCATGGTGCCATAGACATTTCCTGGCGACCTTCCAGGCTGTCTTGGGCTGGAGATTTGCTTCACCTTATCATTCTGTGGATTCTGCAGCTCTAGAATTTGTTTAGAGCCATTTTTTTTTAATAGGTATTTGGCTGGCCTTGGCAGGAGTGCTCTAGAAAGTCCATGCTGTTACTCTATCATCTTGGCTCTTCCCCCTGCAAACATCTTTCTAAATCTCTGGGTTCTCCCTTCTATACCGTTGGTTCTCAGTTTTTACAACGTCCTGTGATTTTAAGCCATTCTCTTGCCAGGAAGGGACAAGGTAAATCCTCCCATCCAAGGTACCCATTTCCTTCCCTAAAGTCTTCCTGTCTCCAAGTAAAGATTTTATATTTTGCGATCTCATCCTCATTGCCATTTGTAACACCAAGGCAATACCCACAGCAGTTGCTGTGAGTATGCATGCCTATAGAAATTTGCAAAATATAAACAATGCTTTTCCTCAGAAATAAAACCAGGATATTTATTCATTTTCCAAAAAGTCAAATCTACTTTGGTAACAAAGAAGCTTATACATATCACCAATCCAGGAAACACTGACATCCCCAAGCCTCCCCATAAACAAGCTCTGCTGGGCAAAATTCCTTCCTCTCTCACTTATGCTAGCTGCTCTGCCTCATTATCTCCCAGCTCTACCTCACTCTCACTTCCTGCTCCACCCATACAGCAAGCTCCGTCCCACCACATGTTCCATGTGACTCAAATCCATATGACTCATCAGTGTGCATGACTCAGCCTCCATCACAGCAGTTAGCTGGGCCCAAGCACAAAGCAGGTCACATAGGCCCATTAATGGGTAGGAAAGATCTTCCCATTCCATTAACATTAAACTTCCCAGTTAGCAGAACCCAACTTTAACAAAGTTCAAAGGCAAGAAATGGGCTGAAAAATGAACAAGCAATGAAAAATATTTTTACCGTAAAAACTACTATAGTAGCAAAAAAAAACAAACCAAAAAAGAACAAAATATAAAGTCAGAAGAAGAGAACTACCAAAAATTCCTCAAAAAAATGTCATTTGGATCCAAACCCAACAAGAATTCTTAGAAAAAAATTTTAAAAAGTGATGAGGAGTTGAGGAGAAATTAATAAAAAGAAATGAGAATGTTGCAAGAAAATTATGAAAAGAATTAAAGCTTGGTAAAATAGTCACCAAACATACTGAGGAAAATAACATCTTAAAAAGTAGAATTGGTCAAATGGAAAAAGAGGTACGAAAGCTCACTGAAGAAAATAATTCTTTAAAAATTAGAATTCAGCAAGTGGAAGCGAATGATTTCATGAGATATTATGAAAGATTGGGGTGGAACAAGACATTGGAGTAGAAGCAGGGATGTATTAGAACTCTCACCCCCAAAACCCTTAAAAAAAAACCTGTAAAACTTGACTCTAAGAAATTCTATATCTGTTTGTATAATATATATGTGTGTATATAATATATACACATTTGTATGTATACATACACACACACACACACACACACACACACATATATATATATATATATATATATATATATATATATATATATATATATATATATATATATAAAGAGAGAGAGGCAGAGGGCACAGGATATGCTGAATATGAAGGTTAAGTGTTGAGAGGAGTGTGCTAGGAGAAAGAGAAAAGGAGAGTTAGAATGTGATAATTCATCTCCCATAAAAGAAGCAAGAAAGAGCACAATAACAGCAACACTGTAATAGCGATCAATAGTGATCCACAACGGTGAGCCATGATGAAAAATGCTACCTCCAGAGAGAAAAACAATGAACTCTAAGTGCAAATTGAAGTATAATTTTCTTACTTTCTTAATTTTTCTTGCCTTTTTTATGATATGGCTAATATGGAAATGTATTTTGCATGATTTCACATGTATAATTGCTAATCACTTGTCTTTTCAGTGGGTGTGGAAGGGGATAGGAAGAAAAGAGAGAATTTGGAACTCAAAATTTAAAAAGAAAAGAATGTTTGAAATAAATGTTATATTTTTTTAAAAAAAGAAAGAATAAAAATGAGGAAACACCTCCTGCCGAAAAATAACTGCTAAACCTTTAGAATATGATGTCATTCCCTTTGCTAAACTATGAGTAGATGTGTAGAGACATGCCTGAATGGGACAAAGTTCCATTAGACATCTCTTCTACCCCATCTCATCAAGACCTAGTCCTAGAAATGGGACACCATTTTCTCCAGGTATCTGCCCTTGAAAGACTCTCCTGTACCATAGAAAAGAAGAAATGTGGCCTTTCATGTGTTCATCTCTGCTTTGTTTGTCTTGTAGATGCTGCCTCAAAACATGCTGCCCAGGGATTTTTTGATTGTCTCCGAGCAGAAGTGGAAGAATTTGAAGTGGTTGTCAGCACCGTGAGCCCAACTTTCATCAGATCCTACCACATGTATGCAGAGACAGGGAACTGGGAAGCTTCCATCTGGAAATGTGAGATTTCTGACTTTCACAGGGAATGGGTCAGAGGGAAAAGACAGTAGGGACAGATCCTGTCAAAGATCTCTTGTCACTGCTTCAATAACCCTTTTCTGCTGAACCCACTATTTGAGGTTGCAAATTCTCTACTATTCACCACTATTTTTTCTGTAACAGTTCTTTTATCACAATACCAACATCAAAAGCTGCATTTTCATTGGGAAGGGATCATGACTTATAGCCCAGAATATTTGGGCTATAATATCCATATAATCATCCTTCTCTTTAGCATATATGAAACTTCTCTTTCTGTCTTTGATCTCCTTGGGGCATATGCCTATCTCTGAATCAAAAGATACAGTCATTTTAGTAATTTTTTATATAATCCCAAATTATTTTACAGAAAGGTTGGACCAAATCAAATTCTACCCACAGTGTACCTATCTTCCCATAGCCTCTCCAACATTGACTGTTTCCATTTTTTTTGTCATCTGCGCCATTTGCTGAGTGTGAAGTAAAAGCTTAGAGTTGTTTTAATTTGCATTTTCTTATTATTAATTATTTCTTTTCTCTCCTTGGTCTCCCAGTCTGAATTGGAAGACCTTGGGGAGTTCCTAGTTGTGGTATAGGTCAAGAACCTGAAGGGTGTGGAGAGAGATTGGACAGATTAGGTCTAAGGCAGGGGTTCTGGGAAAATTTTTTAAATATACAACTGTATTTTATCATTATTTGTTAAAATTGTATTTTATTATTGTCAGCTTCCTTTATAACCCTATGTATTTTACCTTAGGCATTTAAAAACATTTACTGAGAAGGGATCCATAAAAAGCATGTGGATTGTTAAGGGGATCCATGACACAGAAAAGATTAAGAAAGTTGGTTCTAAGTTGAATCCTGTCTAGCCTAAGTTCCCAAAATTCTTAGAAAGTTTGAGATTACTCCAGAACCACGGGTCATGGTCATGGGATATGGAGCCAGAAAGAACCTGACATTCATTTTATAAAAGAGAATACTGAAGTCCAGGAAGTTGACTTTACTTACCCAAGGTGATAAAGGTATTCAGTAGCAGAACTGGCATTCAAGCTCAGACTTTTGAGTTTTAATCCAGTTCTAATTCCACTGAAGTGTCTGGATACCACTTGATACCACTTCACCCACGAAAGGCTGAAGGTCCATGTCCTCCAGAGATGTCTTAGGCATCTGTAACAAGATAGAGTTGTGGTATACCATGCATTCTGGTTTCTTGTGTGCCCCTCATGCCCATAAGTGCTTAAGAGTCAGGATCCAGAATGACCCTGCCCTTTCCAGGACTGTCTTCTCTGATTGCCCTGAATTCTGGGATGCAAATCATAGTGACTCATGAATTCTCTGCAATCTGAGGACAGAGCAAAGATAGGGCCCAGAGTGGGTTTTCTAATTCACCAAGCATGGCACTAAAAAGAACACCATTGGTTTGGGGAGATGCTAGAACATAAATCTATTAACTCTATTTCTCCCCCACAACTCCCTAAATGTAAACACGTGAGACTGAGAAACATTAGGTAGTAATGTGGTAAAAAAAAAAAAAAAAAAAAAATGTGGGGAATCATTAGATTTGGAGTCAGAGGATTTCAGTTCAAATACTAACTTCTGATTAATGGCTTCCATCTTTTGAGAGTTGAAGACCCCAGGTTGTAGTCCTGCTTCTGTGACTCAGTTATTGTGAGACCTTGAGTAAATCACCTACACTCTGGGTTTCAGCTGCATCATCTTTTAAATGAGTGACTTGTGCTATTTTATTTTTAAACTCCTTTCCTACTTTTCTGACATTTTATAGGTCTCTGATGTCCAAGATTTCTGAAGAGTATTGTGGAGTTGAACCAATTCCTATTCTGTTGGTATTCTGCCAACTATTTTTACTTAAGAATCCATATAATCATCCCTCTCTTTGAAAAATATGAAACTCTTTTTTCCATCTTTGATCTCCTTGGGTCAAAATCTCTGGGTCAAGAGGCAGTCATTTTAGTCATTTTTTATACAATCTCAAATTGTTTTAAGAAAGGTTGGACCAAATCAAATTCTATCCACAGGATCCCATAGCCTCTCCAACATTGACTGTTTCCATTTTTTTGTCATTTGTGCCATTTGCTGAGCATGAAGTAAAAGCTTAGGGTTGTTTTAATTTGCATTTTCTTATTATTAGTTATTCCTTTTTCTCCCTTTGGTCTTCCAGTCTTTTTTAGGAAGTTCACCTATGGGGTTCATCCTGTGGAAGTAGCTGAAGAAGTCATGAAGACAATAAGGCGGAAGAAACAGGAGGTTTTCATAGCCAACCCCATCCCCAAGGCCGCCATCTTTATTCGCACATTTTTTCCAGAATTCTTTTTTGCTGTGGTGGCCTGTGGGGTCAAGGAGAAATTAAGTGTCCCAGAGGACAGGTAACATGATGATGATCGGATGAATCTTTTTGCCAAGATGGAAATAAACTGTTTTCCTACAAGGTTTGAGTGGTCAATTATTACTCAGCACAGGTGTTAACCCAAGCACAAATGTAATTTTATGTTTCTCAGCCAAAACCTAATAGGAAGCACTGACCACTGCTGGTAGGGATAGATCCAACACCATCTAAGAGACTGTGGTTCTACTTGATTTAATTCCATAGGATATTGAACACAGTGTCTCCCCACCAAGACCAGACTCCATCTCCTACACCCCCAGCTCTGATGGCTGACAACCAAACAAATAAAAAGGTACTTTGGTGTACCCACTTCAGAGGAAAACAGGCAACTCAACCCAACTCAAGCAAAAAATACATTAAATTTACACTAAGAAAAACTTTTTTAAAAAATCCAAATAAGCTATCAAATTCAACAGCCTAAGATAATCATTCCTGAATCAAATTTGCCAATATTCCATGGTGCCTCCAACTAGCTCAAGACCTTTTAATAAAGTTCTCAAAAGAAAATGTAATTTATTTCACCTCATTTCAGAAAACCTGTATTAAGGTTCCCATCTGGTGCTTGATCCTAGCCATGGCAGTGACTCTGAGTTCTTGAAAACTATGCCATGAAGCTCCTTCCAAGCTGGAAAGGCGCAGTAATGAATTGTGGTTTTGTCATCCAAAGACTAGACTGAACCTAAATACAAAGAGCTAAATGACTGGCCAAAGGGGGTCAATGAACAAATCAAAGCAATAAGTATTTATTAAGCGCCTATGATTCACTAGGCACTGTATAAAAATATAAGCAAAAAAAAATCCTTGACCACAAGGAACTTTTTTTTCCAATTTCATTTTTATTATTTTATTTTAATTTTCACTTCCAAATTCTCTCCCTCTCACCTCCACCCCTTTCCCCACGCCACCAATGAGAAAGCAAGAAAAACAAAACCCATTACAAACATGTAAAATCAAGCAAAAGAAATTTCTGCATTGACCCTGCTCTCCCAACCCATCCACCTCACCTCCCAATTAAAAAAAAAACTCCTAAGTTTTATTCTGCACTCTTGAGTTCATCGCCTCTATCAAGAAGTGGGTAGTATGTTTCATTTTGAGTTCTCTTGAACTGTTATTGGTTCCATTCTATTGATCAGAGTTCATAAGTCATTCAAGAAGCTTACATTCTAATTGGGGAAAAGAACACCTAAGAATGAACTGAGAACCTATAATGCAAGGGTTGGGGGAGAAGTACCTGTGTGGGTCCATGGAGGAGAAAGGTCCATGGAGGGAAGAGATCTTCCAAGGTGAATAGACTATTGATACATGGAAAAGTTGAAAGAGTCAAGAACAAAGCTGAGAGGGGAGTGAAGGAGTGAGCAGAGGGGCTAGCCTGAGCACTTTCTCAAAAAAGGAGTTCCAGCAGGAACTCACAAATCAGAAGCACCACCAGATGATGAATTTTGTCAGTCACAGAAACTAAAAACTATCAGTTATGGCATAGAGGGAACAAAGGAATTGGAGATGAAAGGAATCCTAAAATAATTTAGAACAACCATTTTATTTTTATTTTATAAGGAAATTCACATTCTGGATGTAAAATGATTTGCCTAAGGTCACAGAGTTAGAAAATAACACAAGCTTGATTTAAATCCAGGTCCTCTGATATCAAATTAATTGTTCTTTCTATGCAGCTCTGATCAGAGAGGCATCACATATTATAGACAGGTTTTGCTGGAAGGATGTAGGAACAGAGGTTCTTCTGCATATGGCTGATACCACAAGAAGTTAGATAGGTTAAAATATGGAGACTAAGAGGAGAAAGTCAACAAGAATTACGATAGTGAACAGACTTGGTGAGCTCTGTTCTAATGCAAAGAGTGTTTGTTCTCCGCTTTTTTTGATAATGCCTACTAATGTAGGAGGTGGTTCTGGACCCAAAGGAGATCAGAAACTTGTAATGGAAGCTTGTCCTTACTGGAACAGAACCAGCGGTGCTGGAATCTCTATAATGTTCTCATACAAGGTAAACAAGCAGGGCTTTACACCTTCATAAAGTGTAGATTAAGGACTTTGCAAGCCTAGCCCAAAGAGTTCCAAAGGTTGGGTGTTTCCATGGTAGTACTCGCTTTTATTCTCTTCCTCTCCTAGGCTTGAACTATTTCTTCTCTCTGACAACACATCTAGCACCTAACTGCTTTCTTCCTGAAACCTCAGTAGATAGGCATCTCTCTCTCTTACAGCTAAATCCTTGAGAATTAAGTTACCCATACCTTGTAACTGTTTGACTGGCCCAGAATCAGAGAATCAAAAGGACTTCAAAGGTCATCTTGTCAAAGGTCATCCCTGCTCTACCACACATCTGACAAATGATCATCCAAGTTTCACTTGATTACCTCTAGTGAGTGAGAACCCACTCCCTCCTGAAACAGCTCATTCTACCTTGAAATAGCTCTAAGTGTTAGAAAGTTTTTTCCTACATCAAGCCAAAATGTACCTCTCCTGTCACTTTCCCATATTGTTCCTAGAAGCAAAGAAGGAGATTTGGAGGGTTTAAGACTTAAGAATGGGACTGTTTGTATCCCAAAGAGAACATAAAAAAGGGGAAAGGATCTACATGTGCAAAAATATTTATAGCAATTCTTTTTATAGTGGTCAAGAACTAGAAATTGAGAGAATGCCCATCAATGGGGCAATGCTGAACAAGTTGTAGTATATGAATATAATGGAATACTATTGTGCTATAAGAAATGATGAGCAGGCACATTTCAGAAAAACCTGGAAAGGCTTACATGAACTGATACAGAGTGAGGTAAGCAGAATCAGGAAAACATTGTACACAGTAATTGCAATGTTGTGTGATGATCAACTATGATAGACTTAGCTCTTCTCAGCACTACAATAATCCAAGACAATGTCAAAAGACTCATGATGGAAAATGCTATCCACAGAAAGAACTACAGAGTCTGAATGCAGATTGAAGCATACTATTTTCACCTGATTTTGTTTTGGCTTTTTTTTGTCATTTGTTTCTTCTTTCCCAACATGACTAATATGGAAATACGTTTAACATGATTGCACATGTATAACCTGCATCAGATTTCTTGCCATCTTGGGGAGAAGGAAGATGGGAGGGGAGAAAAATTTGAAACTCAAAATCTTATAAAAACTATCTTTACATGTAACTGAAAAAAATAAAATTATATTGTAAAAAAAAAATTAAGAGTGGGGAGAAGATTAGGGCACAAGAATAGGTCAATGCCCGAAGAATTAGGAGAGGAGAGAAAAGAGAAAGCAATGAAGAAGTAGAAAGCATCCAGGAGAAAGATTCAAAAAGTGGGAGAGAAATGAGGAAAAGGAGAACCCAAGCAAAAATCAGAGGAAAGGTAGAAAGATACAAGCTTGAAGAGGACTTCAAAGAGGAGAAATCAAGGAGGATGGAAGAAACGAGAAGGAGATTGAGGAAAAGAGGAGGACCCCAGCTAAAGTCAGGGGGAAAAGGAAGTAAAGACAGAAGAGGAAGCTCCCCCTCCAAAAAAAAGAAATTGAAAAGGAACAAGAACTCTAGAAATAAGAGGAATGTAACAGGGGATTAATCACTAAGCCCAGGCCTTATTAGCAGAACTCTCAATGAAGACTCAAAAGCCCCTCCCCCCTTACAGGAATGAAGAGACTTAAGGACAAATCAGAGGATTTAAGGAATTAAGCAGGAACACAGAATCTCAGAGATGACGGGACCGCCATTTAATCCAACTCAAAAATCCATCTACAACACACCCAATAAGTGGTCATAAAATCTTGCTGAAGAAACGCCTTTGCTTAATGAATTCTATTCAACTTTTATATAACTGTTTAGAAATTTTGCCATATGTTGAGCCTATATTTTCCTCTTTATGATTGAATTTAATTCAACATTCATTAAGCACATATTCTGTTCAAGGCACTGAGTCAGGCAGTGGAGATACAAACAATAACCACCCCAAAAATGATCTCAGATGGTCTCTGATCTCAAGGATTTTACATGAACTTTCCTAGTTCTGTCTTTTGAGGCCATAAAACCAAATTTCTATTTCAGATGAAAACCCTTCAAATACTGGAAGAGAGATAAACATGTTCCCTTAAAGTCTTTTCTTCTCCAGAATATACTTTACTAGTTCTCAAAGCATTTTACAATCCTACTTGCTCTCCCCTGTATGTTTTCCAACTTTCCAAAATTCCTTCTAAAATATAATGTCTGCACAATGTTTCAGATGTGATCTGACCAGAGCAGAGTACTCACTGTCAACTCAAAGAGTGGAAACAATATAATATAAAATCACATTTGCTTTTTTCAACACCTAATCACATTATTTACTCTTATTGATTTTGTAGTTCACTAAAACCAGATCTTTTTTTCAACAAATCATTAATTGTACCTTGTTCCTTCTTGTAATTGTGAAGCTGATGGTTTAAACCCAAGTGTAGGATTTTTTGTTCATCTTTATTAAATTCCATCTTTATAGATACAAGCCAAATATTATAGTCTAGGGAGATTTTTTTTGAGTCTGTCTCTAACACCCATTATATTACCTACCTTTTAAGCTTTGTGTCATCTGCAAATTTTAATTGCATGCTCTGTAAGCCTTTATCAAAGTCACTGATAAGAGTTAAATAGTGCAGTATCAAGGATACAACACTGTGTCCCTTGACTAGAACTCTCCTTCCTTGTTAACATCAAGCTATTGGGCCCAGCCATTCATGCAAATCTGAATCTACATAATTGTATCTCATCAAACCCATAGTACCCCATCTTATCCATAAGTATAGCAAAAGAAATTTGCTAAAGTCCTAGGTGCAGAATTCTTCTAACAATATACTAGTCCTATTTAAAGGGAAATGAGGCAATGCTGTCATGACCTATTCTTGAGGAAACCATGTTTCTATTTTGGCTTCTGTCCATACTGACACAAATGTTTCCACCTAGTTTCATCTCTTAAATTTGGTTCCTCCAAAGTTTTTAACATGTTATGTTCCTGCATTCTCCTTTAATTTAATCTGTTGATCTTAAATAGGTAAATCCCTGGTCAAAGAGCCAGAAATAGCAGAGCTAACAAGAAGGATGCTGTGACCCCAGGACACAGGCTGCTCACTTAGTCTGGGGTGGTTCAAAGGTGTAAGTTAAAACCAAAAGGAAGCCAGGCACCTGAAAGTGAATACTGTTCCTGGTTGATGCTCAAATCAGATAGATTTTTTTGTACCCTCTGTGAAATGGGTAGAAGTTATTAAGAAATACAGCTGGACTTTTTGCTGGACTTCCTCCCTGATAGTAGTGAACAACTTTGGCAAACATATATTTCCCTATTTTATGCCTTCCCTGATATTAATGATCAAAAGGTCACCACCATTATGTGTTTGGTTATATCTTTCATTGTATAATTTTGACATATGTAAGGGAGACTTTTTTGGAGAATAGCTTTAACGTGGCATGTGGCTCCATATAAAATATCGCTGTCAGCCACAAGTTCCTTCAAAGAAGAAACTGAAACAATCTAATCATAGTTCTTTCTTAGTGGACCTTTCTGCAATCACTGAAACTCTTCTTGGACTCATTCCACAGTGGTTAGCCTACTCCTGCCCCTTATACACTGTTACAGTGATTTTCCCAACTACCTTCTCTATTACTCCCATCTACCTCAAGCCAAGCCCCACAATATTCCACTCCAAATCTTCCTGTCCCTTCTGTCATGTGCTCTAGAATGATCAATCCATAATTGAATAACTTCCTTTAACCTAAACCTCTTCTTTTCTCATTCCTTCCGTGTTTAATCACTTGGCTGAGAATTGTCTCTTTCTTGATGTCTCCCTGCGTCCTTGGTCATCCTTTCCAGTATTCATTGCACTTTCACTCAAACTCCTAGAGTCACTGGTCATGGGGGGAGGGGTGAATGGAGGAAAGGGTTCAGGGTATTCTTTAGTTCCAATCATCACTTCCAGACTCTCTCTCTATCACTGTCACTCAGCAACTTTTCTTTTGAGGTTCATGCTAGCCAAATCCATCACTCAATCCAGATCCTACCCATTATTCATCACCCTTCCTCAACGAGTTCAATGCATGGCTCAGAGTCTATCCCTCCCAACTCCTGCCGTCATACTAAGGGAACTCAATATACCTATTAACTTAGATGGAGACTTCAGACCAACATTGCCTCCAGCTTCTATCACACATCAGGTGGCTATTTTAAGTTAGAGCTGTGGAAGAAGGCTGGGCCTGACTTCAGGAAGCCTCATAACCAAAAGGAAGAAGAGTTAAATACATATATTTGTATTTATATGTAAATAGATACTCCCTCATTCCCATACTATTTGTATCTGGATGTTTTAAATGTATACAACAAACTGTCAAAATTCATTCAGATGTAGGATTATAATTAGGATTATAATTAATATTTGGTGATATAGTACAGTGGCAAAAGTATTTGTTCCCTGAAGTCAAAGGACTTAGGTTAAAATTCCACCTCTGATACCACCTGTGTTCTTGGGCAAGTCACTTTGGCCTCAGTTTCTTCATTTGTAAAGAGGAGATTGGACTGCATGGATTTTCTTGTCCTTTCTACTTATAAATACTATGATCCTGTGATCAGAGAGATTACGGTAATGTCATACAGAAGCTTATCAGATGTAAATTGGTAACCATAAAAAGGAGATTAAAAGAGTCTTAGCAAAAATTTTACTTAATAAATAAAGATGATAGCCAAAGGAAATAATGATTTAGAATATAAATTCATACATAAAATATTTCAAAGAATAATGTAAGATTATTGGCAGCACTGTCTTATAAAATAGAGGAGTAGAGAGCAAAATGAGATTGAACAAAGTTGAACAAGAGACCGAAGTAAGCAAAGTCAACTTGAGAGCATATAAGTATGAAAATGGGAAGAAATACACAAACACACACACACACACATACACACACACACACACGGAAAGATTTACAAAGATTTTTATAAAAAACACCTTTTTAACCATTAATAGAAGTAGGGCCACCACACTTGGACTCTAGGATCACAGTCCTGGATATACTTATAGAAAAGAGATAAAAATAGCACTAAAGAGAAAAAAGATGAGAAAATCAGACCAATGAGAATTATTCCAGTTTTAGGGGTGAGATAACTGTGTGGACATTGAGAAATAAATTTATTAATATAAGAAGGAAGAGTAGTATGAAGGAAAGAAGGAAGGAAATAATGAAGGAAAGAAGAAAATAATGAAAGAAGGAAAGAAGGAAGAAAGGAAGAAGGAAGATGAAGACACTAAAGAAAGGGGGAAATGTCATGGACTTTTAATATCAAAGAATAAAGACAACTGAGAAAATTGCTACTTTCCCATTTATATGAAATTTTAATAATGTCATCTAAATACCATTCAAGGCATCCTTGATAAACATAGTAGAGAGAACATGCAGACTTTTAAAGCTGATATTCTACAGTGTATCATATCTTAATATTATATAATTGACTGAAAGATATAGAAAATAAAGATTCCATTGTGTCTATTGTTTGCTGATTTTTTTAAAATGTGGGACTTTCTGGAACCAAGATGGCAGAATAAGCAGTAAATTGCTCTCACTCTCCGAAAAACTCAGGAAAAATCCTGAAACGGTGGAGCCAGCAGAAAGACAGAGTATAGCAGCTTTTTAGCTCAAGAGACTAGGGGCATTAACAGGAAAGGTCCCCCTTGCTATGACTGAAGAGAACCAGTACAGTACAGGAAGTGTCCAAGCAAGTCAGCAGCAAGCCCCACCTCAGCAAACCAGCAGATCCTGAGCCCCAGGGTATTGGATCTGGCAAGTACCAACACCAGGACCCCACTCCCCAACCCTCCAACCCACCTGCCTTAGCACAACCAAGGGAATAAGCAGACACCAGCACAGGGAACCACCACTTGCACAACTGTCTGCTGGCCACCAATGGCTGAACCTACCTGTGCTCTAGAGTAACTCTCAGGGAGGAGGAGACCTACAGTGGTCAGATCACCCATCCCCCACACCTCACATGACAAGCTACAGTGTAACCCAGAGAAACATAGAAAGACCTCACCTGGCCTTGGCACACACTCAGCGCCAGGTAAGCTACAGCATTATACAGCTTCCAGCTGCCAGAACTGGAGGCCCCAGCACACAAAGCCAGTAACCAACACCCTAGTCATCAGCACAAGGAGTTTGGGACAGAGCCTCCTGTACCCCAGAACCAAAAATCCACTTTAAAAGCCAGGAAAAAAAGGCAAACATATTGAGCAAAAAGTAACTTAGAAAAGCAAAGACCATAGATTCCTACTATGTGGACAGGGAAGAACAAAATATAAATTCAGAAGAGGATGACATTGTCATTATACCCACATTGGAAACCCCAAAGAATATGAAATGGTCTTAAGTCCAAAAAACCTTCTTGGAAGAACTCAAAAAGGATTTTAAAAGTCAAATTATAGAAGTAGAAGAAAAACTGAACAATTCCTTTAAAAATAAAATTGACAAAATGGGGAAAAAAATTCACTAAAGGAAACAACTCCTTAAAAAGTAAAATTGGCTAAATGGAAAAAGAGATAAAAAGCTAACTGAAGAAAACAATTCATTAAAAATTAGAATTGAGCAACTGGAAATTAATGAGTCTCTGAGGCATCAAGAATCAGTCAAACAAGATCAAAAGAATGAAAAAATAGGAGAAAATGTAAAACACATCATTCAAAAAGCAACTGACTTGGAAAACAGAGGCAGGAGGGGAAATTTAAGAATTATTCATCTACTGAAAAAAAATGATGAAAAAAAGAGCCTGGACTGTATTTTCAAAGAAATCATCCAGGAACACTGCCCCAATGTTCTAGAACCAGAGGGCAAAATAGTCATTGAAAGAATCCACCAATCACCTCCTAAAGGAGATCACAAATTGAAAGGAATATTGTGGCCAAATTCCAGAATTATCAAGTCAAGGGGAAAATACTGCAAGCAGCCAGAAATAAATAATTCAAATATCATGGAACTACAGTCAGGATCACATAGGACCTTGCAGCTTCTATATTAAATGATTTGAGTGCTTAAAATATGATATTCCATAAGACAAATGAGCTTGGATTACAACCAAGGATCAACTACCCAGCAAAACTGAGCATAATTTTTCAGACGAGATAGATGTTCAGTGAAATAGGGGACTTCCAGGTCTTCCTGATACAAAGACAAGAGTTCACTGAAAAATTTGATCTTCAAATACAAGACTCAAGAGAGACATAAAAAGGTAAGCAGTAAAGAAAAAAAAAACTATGTTATTCAATAAGGTCAAACTGTTTACATCCCTACATGGGAAGATGATACTTGTAAGTCATGAGAATTGTATCTTTATTACAACATTTAAAGGGACATACATATAAAAGGGTGTGGGCATAGATTAACTGATGTGATGATAAAAGGCTTAATTAAGGGGTGTAACAACATTGTAATAGGAGAAGAGGAAAGGAGGAGTCAGAAAAAGGTAAATTACATCACATAAAGAGGCACAAAAATGGTACAGGGAAAGAAGGGAGGGAGATGAGCATTGTTTAGATTTTACTCTCATGAGATTTGGTTCAAGGAGGGAATCACACACTCACTTAGGTACAGAAATCTCGTAGGAGGAGAAAGGGCAAATAACAGGCAGGGGGTGATTAGAAGGGAGGGAAGAAGTAGTCAAGGAAAAAGGAAAGAAAAGTGAGGGCTGATTGAAAGAGGGAGAAGGAGGGGCAAGATTGAGGGAAGCAGTGGTCAAAAACAAAACTCTTTGAGGAAGGAAATGGAGAAGGAAAACATAAAAACATAAATGGGAGAGAAATAGGATGGAGAGAAAGACCCAGATCATAATCATAACTGTGAATGTGAATGAGATGAACTCTCCCCCAAAATGGAAACAGATAGTAGAATTGATTAAAAACCATAATCCTAAACTGGGGGCAGAGACAAGATGGCAGTACAGAAGCAGGGATCTGCTAGAGCTCTCCTCCAAAACACCTCAAAAAAACTATAAAAAATGACTCTAAACAAATTCTAGAGCCACAGAAACTGCAAACAGACAGACTTTAGCAAATTTCCAGCCCAAGACAATCTGGAAGATCAACAGGAAGTGTCTATCACACTGAACTAGGAGTGGAGTGCAGTTCCAGCATAAACCAAGATAGAGCAGATCATAGGGGACTAAGTTTTTGGTGACTGCTGCAGTTTCCAGACTGCTCAACCCACAAACACCAAAGACAGCTTCAAAAGTCAGTGGGAAGGGTCTCTCACCTGGATGAGAGGGAAATATGGTCTGGCCCCAGCCCTAGCCTCAGTCCTGGTCCCAGACCCAGCCTCAGCCCCAGGTGGTAGCAGCCACTGCTAAAACAAAGGCACTTTACAAAGAGCTCAAAAGTCAAGTAACTGTCGGGGAAAAGGAGTAAACAGGGGGAAAAGAAACAGACTATTGAGTCTTACTTTCTTGGTGAAGAGGTATTTTTTATGTCATTGGTTACAAGGAAGAACAAAACATACAACCAGAAGAAGATAACAAAGCCAAAGCTCTTACATCCAAAGCCTTCAAGAAAAATATGATGGTTTCAGGCCATGTAAGAGTTCAAAAAGGATTTTGAAAATCAAGTAAGAGAAGGAGAGGAAAAATTGGAAACAGAAATGAGAATGATGCAAGAAAATCATGAAAAATGAGTCAATAGTCTACTAAAGGAAATTTTAAAAATTGTGTAGAAAATAACACCTTTAAAATTAGACTAACCCAAATGGCAAAAGAAACCCAAGAAGCCAATGAGGAGACAAATGCCTTAAAAAGCAGAATGAGCCAAATGGAAAAAGAGGTCCAAAAGCTCATGGAGGAAAACAATTCCTTAACAATTAGAATGGAACAAATGCAAGTTAATGACTTTATGAGAAATCAAGAAATTACAAAACAAAGCCAAAAAAATGAAAAAATAGAAGACAATATGAAATAACTCACTGGAAAAACAAGTAATCTGGAAAATAGTTCCAGGAGAGAGAATTTAAAAATTATTGGACTCCCTAAAATCTATGATCAAAAAACAAGCCTAGACATCATCTTTCAAGAAATTACCAAGGAAAACTGTTCTGATATTCTAGAATCAGAGAGTAAAATAGAAATGGAAAGAATCCACCAATCACCTCCTGAAAGGAATCCCAAAAGGAAAACTCCTAAGAATATTGTAGCCAAATTCCAGAGTTCCCAGGTCAATGAGAAAATATTACAAGCAGCCAGAAAGAAATAATCCAAGTATTGGGGAAACACAATCAGGATAACACAGGATTTAGCAGCTTCTACACTAAGAGACTGAAGGTCTGGAAATATGATAGTCCAGAGGTCAAAGGAGATAGGATTAAAATGAAAACTCACCTACCCAGAAAAACAGAATATAATACTTCAGGGGAAAAAATGGAACTTCAATGTAATAGAAGACTTTCAAGCATTCTTGTCGAAAAGACCAGAGCTGAATAGAAAATTTGATTTTCAAATACAAGAGTCAAGAGAAGCATGAAAAGGTAAATGGGAAAGAAGAGAAACCATAAAGGACCTATTAAAATTGGATTGGTTATATTCCTACACAGAAAGATGATATTTGTAACTCATAATTGATACTTTTCTCAGTATTAAGAGGTTAATAATTGGAGGTTATAATATATGTTTTGTGTGTGTGCATGTTTTAAAAATTATTTTTACATTCAACTAGGAAATAAGATATATAAGCAATGGATGGAGTATAGAAATCTATCTTGCCCTACAGAAAAATAGAAGGGAAGGGGATGGGGAGGGGTTCATAGAAAGGAGGGCAGATTGGAGGAAAGGGTAATCAGAATATATACTGTCCTGGGATGGGGGGAGGAGGAAGACAAAAGAAAATTTGAAATTCAAAATTTTTGGAAGTGAATGTTAAAAACTGAAAATTTTTTTAAAAAAATATTCTATTTAAAAAAAACAATAACGAAGCTGTATTTTTGAGCTGTAAATGCACTTGGGCTTTTCCCATAAGGGCCAGTCTTAGAGCAGGGTAGGAGGATCCCTATGAAAGATAAACTCTGTAATCTACTGGATGCTCAGGAAAATGACAATGGTGCAGAGGAGTGGAGTGGGCCTTGGGAGAAAAACAAAACAAAACAAAAACAAAAAGTACTTGTTGGGCAGGAGGTATGAAGAATTAGAGGACAGTATAATGGAAAGAGCACCACCTTTTAGGGAGCTGAGCAAAACTTCAGGAATGAAGGAAAGTTCTGGAGGCTAATAGCAAGGCACAGACACCTGCTTCAGAACAGTGGGATACAAGAACTTCAGGGGAAAAAAACAACAATGAAACAGTGGTTATGCAAACAAAGGATGGTAGCTGAGGAAGAAGCACAAATCCTTACTATACTACTCAGTCACTGTATAGGCTTTTGTAGGGAATATTGTTCATTGTAAATGAACTTCTTATAAGCCTAGATGTGAGCACTATTTGTTTCTATTAACTCATGTAACAAAACCGTCATGTTTTGAACCTTGTAAACCAGTATATTTGAAAGGAAAAATAGTGACTATTGTTAAGGGATGTCAAGCACTGAAAATTCCAAATAATCTAGATGGGGCCAATAGGTGGAAATGGTGAGAGGTTATCAAAGTATCCTTGGTCCCGTTGTGTCAGAAAGGAGCCCTGACAATGCAACCAAGATTAGAAGGGAAGCAAAAAACTGGGGAAGAATTTTTACAACTAGTATCTTAGATAAAGACCTCATTTCTAAAATATGTAAAGAACTGAGTCAAATTTACCAGAATACAAGCCCTTACCCAACTGACAAATGGTCAAAGGATATGAACAAGCAATTTTCAGTGGAAGAAATTAAAACTGTCTATAGTCATATGAAAAATTGCTCTAAATCACTATTGATTAAAGAGATGAAAATCAAAACAACTCTGAGGTACCACATCACACCTATCAGGTTGGCTAACATGACAAAACAGGAAAATGATAAATGTTGGAGAAAATGTGGGAAAGTTGGAACTTTTTCATTGTTGGTGGACCTGTGAGCTGATGAATCATTCTGGAGAGCAATTTGGAATGATGCCCAAACGGCTATAAAAATGTACATACCCTTTGACCCAGCAATATTGTTTCTAGGACTGTATCCCAAAGAGATCATAAAGATGGGAAAAGGACCCACAGGTACAAAAAAAGTTTATAGCAGCTCTTTTTGTGGTGGCAAAGAACTGAAAATCAATGAGTTGCCCATCAATTGGGCAATGTCTGAACAAGTTGTGGTATATGAAAACAATGAAATAGTATTGTGCTTTAAGAAATGATGAGCAGGTAGATTTCAGGAAAATCTGGAAAGACTTATATGAACTGATGCTGTGTAAAGTGAGCAGAACAAGGAGAATTATATACACAGTAACAACCATAGTGTGTGAGGAGTATTTTGATGGACTTAGCTTTCTCAGCAATGCAAGGACCTAAAATATTTCCAAAGGACTCATGATGTAAAAACCATACACATTTAGAGAAAGAACTATGGAGTTGGAATGAAGAATGAAGCAGACTATTTTCTTTTTTGTTATGTTTCATTGTGTTTTGTTTTGTTTTCTCACGGTTTCTTCCATTCATTATAATTCTTCTATGCAACATGACTGGTGTATAAATATATTTAATAGGAATGTATGTGTAGAGAACATATCAGATTGCATGCTATCTTGGGGAGAGGGGAGGGAGGGGAAAAAATTTAAAACTTGTAGAAGTGAGTGTTGAAAACCGAAAACAAATAAATTAATAAATTTGGAAAACTAAAAATCATAATCCTACAATATATTGTTTACAAGAAACACATCTGAAACAGGGAGATACACATAGGATAAAGGTGAAAGGCTAGAGTAGAATATATTATGTTTCAGCTGAAGTAAACAAAAAAAAGGCAGGGGTAGCAATCCTAATCTCAGACAAAGGAAAAGCAAAAATAGATCTAATCAAAAGCGATAAGGAAGGAAACTGTATCCCGCTAAAAGGCACCAAAGATAATGAAGTAATATCATTACTAAACATATATGCACCAAGTGGCATAGCATTCAAATTCTTAAGAGAAGTTAAAGGAGTTACAGGAAGAAATAGACAGCAAAACTGTACTAGTGGCTGACCTCAACCTCCCTCTCTCTGTACTTGATAAATCTAACCTCAAAATAAACAAGAAAGAAGTTAAGGAAATGAATAGCATTTTAGAAAAGGTAGATATGGTAGACCTCTGGAGAAAACTGAATGGGAATAAAAAGGAATATGTCTTTTTTTCAGGCTTACATGTCACATACACAAAAATTGACCATGTTCTAAAGCATAAAAAATTCACAAATGCAGAAAGACAGAAATGTTAAATGCATCTTTTTTCAGGTCATGATGCAATAAAAACTATATTTAATAAAGGACCATAGAAAGATAGATTAAAAATTAATTGAAAACTAAATAATTTAATCCCAAAGAATGAGTGGGTCAAACAACAAATCATAGAAACAATCAATAACTTCATTCAAGAGAATGATAATAATGTGACAACAAACCAAAACTTACAGGATGCAGTGAAAGCAATTCCTAGGGAAGTTTTATATTTCTGAGTGCTTACATGAACAAAATAGAGAAAGAAGAGATCAATGAATTGGACATGCAATTGAAAAAGCTAGAAAAAGAGCAAATTAAAAATCCTCAATTTAATACTAAATTAGAAGTACTGAAAACCAAAGGAGAGATTAATGAAATTGAAATTAAGAAAACTATTGCACTAATAAATAAAACTAAGAGCTGGTTTATTAAAAATAATAATAAAAAGATAAACCTTTGGTTAATTTGACCAAAAAAAAAAAGAAAGAAAGAAAGAAAGAAAGAAAGAAAGAAAGAAAGAAAGAAAGAAAGAAAGAAAGAAAGAAAGAAAGAAAGAAAGAAAGAAACCAAAATACTAGCATCTAAAATGAAAAGGGTGAACTCACCACCAATGAAGAGGAAATTAAAACAATAATTAGAAACTATTTTTTCCCAACTGTATGCCAATAAATTTGATGATTTAATTGGATGAATATTTTTATATTTTATATATTTATCTACATATATATAAATTTTAAAAAATATATAAATTGCCCAGATTAATAGAAGAGGAAGTAAAACACTTAAATAAACCCATCTCAGAAAAAGAAACTGAATGAGCAATCAGTGAACTCCCTAGGAAAAAAATCTCCAGGGTCAAATGAATTTACAAACCAATGCTATCAAACATTTAAAGAACAATTAATTTTAATACCATATAGACTGTTTGGAAGAATTGGCCAAGAAGGAGTCCTACCAAATTCTTTTTATGATACAAATATTGCACTGATATCTAAACTGGGAAAAGTCAAAACAGAGAAAGAAAATCATAAACCAATTTCACTAATGAATATAAAGGCAAATTTTTTAAATAAAATACAAGCAAAAATGATTACAGCAACTTATCATGAGAATAATGCACTTTGTTCAGGTAGGATTTATGCCAGGAACACAGTCTTGGTTTAATATTAGGAAAACTATCAACATAATTGATCATATCAACAACAAAACTAACAAACTATATGATTATCTCAGTAGATGCAGAAAAAGTTTTTGACAAAATACAACACCCATTCCTATTAAAAACACTAGAGAACACAGGAATAAATGGAGCCTTCCTTAAAATGATAAGTAGCATCTAACTATATTATATGCAATATAATGTTATTATATATATAATAACATTATATGTAATGGGGATAAGCTAGATGCATTTCTAATATGATCAGGGTTGAAACGAGAATGTCCATTATCACCACTATCATTCAATATGGTCCTGGAAATGTTAGCTTTAGAGATGAGAAGAAAAAGAAATTGAATGAATTAGAATGCAAAGAAGAAACTAAGTTATCAATCTTTGCAGATGATATGATGGTATACTCAGAGAATCCTAGAGAATCAAGTAGAAAACTAATCGAAATAATAAACAACTTTAGCAAAGTTGTATGATATAAAATAAACCACATAAATCATTGACATTTCTATATATTACCAACAAAGCCCAAAAGCAAGAGATAGAAAGAGAAATTCCATTTAAAGTTACTGAAAACATTATTAAAATATTTGGGAGTCTATCTGCCAAAACAAACCCAGAAATTATATGAACACAATTATATAACACTTTTCACACAAATAAAGTCAGATCTAAATAACTGGAAAAATATCAGTTGCTTGTAGGTAGGCCAAGCTAAAATAATAAAAATGACAATTACATCTAAATTAATATACTTATTCAGTGCCATACCAATCAAACTACCAAAAAAATATTTTATAGAGCTAGAAAAACAATATCAAAATTCATCTGGAAGAACAAAAGGTCCAGAATATCAAGGAAATTAATGAAAAGAAAGCTAGGGAAGGTGATTTAGTCATACCAGATCTTAAATTGTATTATGAAGCAGCAATCATCAAAACTACCTGGTACTAGCTAAGAAATAGAGGGATAGATCAGTGGAATAGGTTAGGTACACATCATGCAGTAGTCAATGACTATAGTAATGTACTGCCTGATAAACCCAAAGACTCTAGCTTCTGGAATAAGAACTCACTTTTTCACAAAAACTGCTAGGAAAACTGCAGAATAGTATGGTAGAAACTGGGCATAGGCCAACATCTGACACTGTATACCAAAATAAAGTTCAAATTGGTACACAATTTAGATATAAAGGCTGATAGTATAAGCAAATTAGGGTAGCAAGGAAGAGTTTATTGTCATATTTATAGAGGATGGAGGAATTTATGACCAAACAAAAGATAGATAACATTATGAAATGCAAAATGGATAATTTTGATTACATTAAATTGAAAAGTTTTTGCAAACAAGCCAATGCAACCAAGATTAGGAAGGAAGCAGAAAATTTGGAAAGAGTTTTTATAATCTGTCTCTGATAAAGACTTCATTTCTAATATATGTAGAGAACTGAGTCAAATTTACAAGAATACAAGTCATTCCCCAATTGATAAATGGTCAAAGGATATGAACAGGCAATTTTCAGAAGAAGAAATTAAAGCTATCTATAGTCATATGAAAAAATGTTCTAAATCACTGATTAGAGATGTAAATTAAAACAACTCTGAGGTACTGCATGACACCTATTAGATTGGCTGATATGACAAAACAGGAAAATAATAAATGCCGGAGAAGATGTGGGAAAACTGGAACACTAATGCATTCTTGGTGGAGTTGTGAGCTGATCCAACCATTCTGGAGAGCAATTTGAAATTATGTGCTGTAAAAGTGCTATAAAACTGTGTATATCCTTTGACCTAGCAATAAATACCAATTCTAGGACTGTATCCCAAAGAGATCATACAAATGGGAAAAGAACTCACATGTACAATAATAATTATAGCAGCTCTTTCTGTGTTAGCCAAGAACTAGAAATCAAGGGGATGCTCATAAATTGGGCAATGGCTGAATAAGTTGTGGCATATGAATGCAATGGAAAACTATTGTGCTATAAGAAATGATGAGCAGGCAGACTTCAGAAAAACATGGAAAGATTTATATGAACTGATGCTGAGTGAAATGAGCAGAACCAGGAGAACATTGTACAGAGTAACAGCCACGTTGTGAGATTATTGATTTTGATAGACTTAGCCTTTCTCAGCCATGCACGGACCTAAAACAATTCCAAAAGACCCATGATGGAAAATCCCATCCACATTCAGGGAAAGAACTATGGAGTCTTCATAGAGCAAAGCAGACTATTTTCTTTTTTTGGTTCTGTTTTGTTTTTTCTTTCTCATGACTCCTCTCATTTATTCTAATCCTTCTATACAACATGACTAGTGTGAAAATATGTTTAATAGGAATGCATATGTAAAGCCTATATCAGATTGTATGCCATCTTGGGGAGGGAGGGAAGGAGAGGTAAAATTTACAACTTATGGAAGTGAATGTGAAAACTAAAAGTAAATAAATTAACTTATAAAAAATTAGCTCAATAAAGCAAAATGTCCCCTTCACAGTATCAGTCACCACACATTAAATTATTTAAGATTACTTGAAACATATTATAACAGGGATAATCTTTTTTTTAGGCTGATCTGTTAATTTTTATATGTCTAAACAACAGGTGACGCCTTCCTATAGAAAAGAAGTCATTCTTTCCAAAAATGAAATAATTCATTTTTAAATTTAATTTATAGAATAAAACAAGTATTTCCAGAATATGATATAATAAAAAAGATGATTGCAAGATCTTATTATCAATAAATTTCCAATTTATCCTATAGATAGGTTATTTGTGCATAGTTGTTCGAATGTTTTCTGCTCTGTTAAATTGTGAATTCCTTGCAATCACGCACTGTCTTTCACCCTTTTTTATCTTCAGCATTTAGTACAGTACCTAGAACACAGAAGATATTTATAAATGTTTACTGACTAATGACACTCAAATAATAAATTTCAAGAGAGCATAAAATGGAAAGATATATGCTTGCCAAAGTTACAGAGAAGCTCCAACAAGTGAACATGGTTTTGTTCTCTGATTCAATCTGCTACCCTACTCTGTTTTTTGAATGAGGTTGTTCCAATCTATAATCATTCATGATTATGACTGTTAATTTCATTTTTCTTCATCTGTTCTTATTATAATGTTTCTCCTCTTTGTTCCTCACCCCTCTCCCCGATAAGGAAAAAGAACATGGGGACAGAAAGGGAATGAAACTAACACTAGCAATAGATACTTAGAACTTTCCCAAACCTAATTATCTCCCATCCCTCTCATCACCCCACTCAAACTCAGATCTCGATGGATTGACCTATTTTTGTTTATTCTCAACTTTGTAATCAAAGTTAAAGTTCATTTTTTGTGAGTGTTCTCACCCCAACTTATCCCCTCTTTCAAACCTTCCCTTTACTCTCCTTGTTTACTGTATTTCTTTGCCATTATATTTCTATTTTCACCCCAACTTTTGCCCAGCTAAGAATGAAGTTCATGTGATACCCACTCTTCCTATTCCATGCTTATATAGTGTTCTGTCATGTGACAATTATGAGAAAGAGTTAATTGTTTTCATCTCTCTATTCTTTGTATATTATTCCTTTCCCCTTTTTCTTTTCTCTTTCCCTCTCAAAAAGGGGGATCTTGAGTTTGTGCTTTTATAGTCCCTCTTTTGATGCTTAAATATCTTGGGATTCTGAAGGGAAAACAATTGTCCGCTCTCCCCTCTTCAGATGCAAGCATTTCAACTTCTTTACCTTTCAAACTTTCTCTTTTCTCCGGTATTTTCATTCTACCCTCTCTCCTTTCCTCAGTAAGGAAGCTTGGGAGTTATTAATTCTATGAAAGACCCATTTTTTTCTCTAATAGTCAACAAGCATTTATTAAATGCCTACTATGTGCCACACAACGTAGTGTTGGGTATACAAAGAAAAATATATATGTATGCATGCATACTTATGATAAATTGGAGATAATCTGAGAGTAAAGACACTAACAGTAAGGAGGACTGGGAAAAGCTTCTTGCAGAAGGTGGAATTTTAGCTGAGACTTAAAAGAAACCAGGAGGCAGAAATAAGGAGAGAGAGAAGAATTCCATAAAAACGTATCTGTTAAGGGTCTCTTGAAACTAAAGAGAAGGCTTGCAGAAGGCAGATAGATATCACTACTGAAGGGGAACTTAAGGTTCATCTTGTATGTGTAGTCTGTCTTTGGAGAAAAAGACAGAGAGACCTGGAGGAAGCAATCTTCCCCTGGGAATGGGCAAGGCCCAGATGCCCAAGCTCTGCCTCCCCCAGAAACCATTGTAAACAAGACCCAAACGTTGAAAGCAGAAGACATATCCCATGCATAAATGGGATGAATCTGGAGCCAGGATTAAGAGACTGGTGACATATTCTTTCCCCACCTCTCTCTTCAAAAAGGAAACCAAATGTTCCCATTGGTTATTTACTCACTTTAAAGTCTGTGTTTCATTCAGAGCTTGGGAGACATTGGCCTTCATTCTAAGCACATGCTTTTGTTCCAAAGTTTTTAGAATTTTGATTAAAAAAAATTAACCAGCATAAATCTTAACGATTTGTTATATTTTACCTATTGCTTACATATCTAGATGAAAAGGAGAAAACATTCCCTGCTTTAGACAAAGAAATATTTAGTCCAGACATGGAGGCATTTAGAGTTGGTGGGGGAGCTATACAGGCAAAGTGGGAAGACTGGTACTGGACTTTTAGAAGCCGGAAAAAAAAAATTCAAGATTCAGATATCTGTAGTTTAAAAAAATATGCATGAACAAAAGACCTAGTCTGGAAGCAAGCTCAAACATGCAACATTCTTTACTTCTCTGGGAAAGCACAGAACACTGGATTTGAAAAGAAAATGCCTCTGAAAGGCATGGGGAGTGAGTTTCTAGGAAAACTCCACCCACATAGAAAGAATCAAATGTCCTGGGCATGCTCGGATTGTCTCCCTAGTTCAGGGGTCATTGGCAGCTCAATCTGACTTGTTCCACAGCACCACCTGGTGTTTTAAACTATTCTCAGAATATTACAACGGTCTATGTTTAGCAAGGGCTGTCATTCATTATGCCTGAGATCCAGAAGGATGTTCTACAGATCCCTATCTCTAGGGAGATCAGAACTATATAACATCAGACAAAATAACAGCAATATACTTTGGTTATGCCAATTGCGTCGCAAATAAAGCTCCTCTGCCTGAGTCTATCAGTATCATTGGGTTTGTTCCTTGGTTATTATCCAAACTGTCCTTGACTTTTCATAGTTCTGTGATTTAATGACAAATAGAGCCTTATTGAGCTATTTAAATAAAAGCATATACCTTCTTTAAAAAAAGAATAGATGAAGTGACCTTTAACACAATCTATAAAAACATTAAACTGAGATTTCTCAAGGATCCGTTAGTGTGGCATTCCCTTTACCAGTGAATAATTAGGACACCTCTACTACAAGACAGCCTTTGAAACCTGAGGAACTGAAAATTTTCTCAATTTTTAAACAACCTGGTAATGAGTCCCTCCAAATTGAGTCAATGTGGTCTTCAGATGATATTTCATTTCATAATAATTATATTAATAATAGCTAATATTTATGTACACCTTAGAATTTACAAAGTGTTTTACATATTTCCTCCAATTAAGTGTTATGATGATCCCCGTTTTACAGTTTCAGACTCAGGTCTCCTTGACTCTAAGGCCAGTACTGGATATCCATGCCATTTTGCTTTTGAAGCCTTTCCAACTTAGTATGATCTGTACCAGTGAGAGCTTCCTTGGCATTGCTTCAAGAAACCCAGCGTGACCCCAAAACTGTGATAAGGAATCAGACTAGAACATCATTGGTGGTAAATGTTAATTATATATACATATAAATATGACTGCGAGAGGAAAAATAAAAGGAAGAGCCCCCGGGTGGGGGGTGAGGAATCAGAGAGTGGTGAATATAGAAGTTCAGGGGAAAGGCTTAAGAGCCTTTTTTTCTTGTACCAACTAATTGATATAGAGACATAGGACCTTCTCACTTCTCCAGGAAAATAGAGTAATGAATTTAGACCCTGCTTGCCAGGTGAATGGTTGTATGTAAGGTACTGAGACGCAAGGTGTAAAAAATGGGGCTATGCAGTGGCCTGCCAAAGGACAAAGAGCTTCTAAGTGGCCAAGCTGAAACTCCTGCCTCATTCTCCTGACTCCTAATCCAGTGCATCAACATCAGAGCAATGTGCTGAGATGACACTGAGGAATTCCTATGAGTATTTGAGGAAGGACCCTGACAAAATGGAAAGACTCCAAAGAAAGCCAACCAGGATAGTGAAAGATAATGGTGCTAGGGATAATTAATCTGGAGAAAAGAGGATTTAGGAGAGACACAGCAGGTATCTTCTACTTCCCAGGATTTCCCAAGGACTAGGCTCTGAATTGCTTCAGAGGGCAGAAACAGAAGCATTAGATTTCTACCACTAGGTGGCAGTGCTAGCCTTTTTCTCATGGGATATTTTCTGATCGATGTTTTCTGACAACAGATCTTTCAGGAGCTTCTCCTTGCTAATAACAGGCTTCTGAAGGAGAGTTCCTGCGAAGAAAAGCTGCTTGTCAGCGAGCCCTTAGATATTACTGAGGTCAGGATTGAAATGAGGGATTTCTTCCCCCTCTTTTCTTCTACAAAGTAGCACCGAGGGATTCCTGCTGACCAACATGAAACGGCTAATGTTTGGGAAACCAGTAGCCAGGAAGGCAATTGATTATCCTTAATCAGATGCTGTATTTAACAAGATTACAAGTATTTAACCCAAAGTGTAGGTGAGTGTGTAACAGCAGACAGATTCTCACCAGCAGAGAAGTGAACTTAATGGAATTGCACTTGACTTTGTTTTGAGTGAGGGAGGGCTGTGCAGGTCACCAGCCTCACTCCTCCTCCAGAGCCATCTGAATCCAGTGACCAGATACTCATCAGGATGACTGAAGATGACCCAGGATGAGGCAATTGGGGTGAAGTGACTTGCCCAAGGTCACACAGCTAATGAGTGTCAAGTGTCTGAGGTGAGATTTGAACTCAGGTCCTCCTGACTCCTGCACTGGTGCTCTATCTACTGCATCACTTAGCTGCCCTGGTCTCAGGAGAGGCTCTGAGGGAGAGGCTGGTGTTTTGAATGTGCTGGACTCATTAGTGTCATCAATTTTCGAACCAACATCATCTAGGATGGGGTTCTTGACCTGCGGTCCATGATTTTTTTTAATACTTTGATAATTATATTTCAATATAATTGGTTTTCTTTGTAATCCTTTATATTTGATCTGTTGCAAAATTCTGAGAAGGGGAATCATAGACTTTACCAGACTGCCAAAGGTACCCATAACACAAAAAATGTTAAGAACCCCTGGCCTAGGACGTTTTCTATGTCTACAATGGCCAGTATTTGCTGGGTTGACTTGAAAGGAAAGATTATGGTCAGATGGACAATCATTTGGTCTATGAACCTGTGACTCATGAAAGGAAGGAACATATTAGGGGACAGTAGGAGGGAGTTTTCCACAATCCCAATCCTTGGGTAAATGAATTAGAGTTTGAACAGATTTTGAACAAAGAGGCTCTAGAGGAGATACATCAGGCATCTGTGAGCTCAGAATAGGTGAGAGAGTAGGATGTGAGCCTCACATAATAAGAAGACAATTACGAAGAAGAAATCAGAGTAAAAGAGATCAAAGAAATCAAAATTTAAATTTGATTTAAAAAGAAGATGGGCCAGCCATGTGATAAGAACAAGGAATAACTGTTATGTGACCACTCATATCTTCATGACATTATCTGTGGACCCTCTGTGGTAAATTTATAGGATGATAATAATTCCTAACACTTATATGGCATTTACAATATGCCAGGTGCTGTGCTAAGCACTTTACAATTATTATTTCATTTGATTGTCACAATAATCCCTATATTGCAAATGAGGAAACTGAAGCAGACAGAAGTGATGTGACTTGCCCAGAGTCTCTCTCTCTCTCTCTCTCTCTCTCATACACACACACACACACACACACACACACACACACACACACTGCAAACATCTGAGGGTAGATTTGAACTCAGGTCTTCCAGACTGCAGGTCCAGCACTCTAACCACTGCATCTCCTAGCTGCTCCAAATAGGGGCCAGGGTCACCCAGAATCATTGAGCATGATTAGGTTATGTGGGTTCTGTATTATTGGATGTTTCATCCACACAGACAAGATTATAGAACCATTGAAAATGTGGCCAAATAGTGCGTTTTCTCTTTCATGATTAACCCTACTCCCTTGCTTGGCTAAGAGTTATCCAAGGGTATTCTGCAGCCAGTCATAATCAGCCCCTGAGAGCTGATTATTAAATGCCCAGAGCATTTTCACCTTGGGAATACTATAACTCAGGATTTTATTTATTCCATTTATTTTATAGACTTAAGAAAGTGATGGAGAAAATGTTGATGATACAGATTAAACTTAAAGGTGTGTCATACATTCTTTTTCTCATTTTTGGACAGCCAGTTGTTAAACTTATTGGCATTATTCCCCTGATCACAGTTCTTAAAAGTATCTCTTTCTATTGCCATGCATTTTTAATACAACTCTTTATATTTAGATTGCATAAATTAGGAACTGATTTACCCATTCTGGAAAACAATCTGGAACTATAGCTCAAAAGTTGTTAAATTTGGCCCACTAATAATGTTACTTGTTCTATATTCCAAAGAGATCACAGAAAGAAGAAAAGGACTAATATGTACAAAATTAATTATACCAACTCTTTTCTGTGGTAGCAAAGAATTGGAAACTGAGAGAGTGCCCATCAAGTGGGAAATGGCTGACCAAGTTATGAATGTGATAGAACAGCAAAATAATGAAGAAGATGGTATCAGAGAAACTGGGAAGACATGTATGAATGTGAACACAACAGGGGAATTATTTATACAGTAACAATAATGTTGTACAGACAAATAACCTTGGAAGTTTAGAACTCTGATCAATGCGATGACCAACCACAATTCCAAACTCAGGATGAAATATACCATCCACCTCCTAACAGAGAAGTAACAGACTCTGTGTTGGCTGAAACATTTTTTTAATGGCCAATGAGGAAATTAATTTTGCTTGACTATGCATGTTTGTAACAGGGATTTTGCTTTCTCATTTAGGAGTGGGTTGAGGGGAGAATGGAAGGGAGAGGAAGTATATTTTTATTGATTGGAAAAGTTTAATTTTTTAAAAAATGTTTAGATTGAAAATCCATTTGGAATTGATTGTGCCATATGCTCGTAGAATAATAGGATCATAAACTTAAGAGTTAGAAAGGAATTTAGAGGACATTTAACCAAACAGTTTTGGATTTCATTAAGAAAAGCAGTTTCTATAATGGGGGTGGTATTTTGCACATTCCAAGTATTTTAAAAGTACTTTTTCATTCATTCTTGTAGAATAGAGGGAAGAGGGAAGGGAGAGATTTTTTTTTCATTAACCAGTGCTATATTTTAAGTGCCACGATATTCCTCTCATGTTTGAAGTCTTATTTCTCAGCTGTATGTGGCATCCTAACAAAAACTGTTCATGTGCCAGGGCATTAAAAAATTCACAAACAAATGTGCAAAACAAAAGTATTGACTACATCCTTTGCCTTACACAATATAACTTATGATCTTTAAAGGGCCTCTGAAGAAAGGATTTAAACTTAGATGGAGACTAAATAATTTAATCCAAAATATCAGGAGGTTCAAGAACATAACACAGAAACAATAGATAATTTCACCAAAGAAAATGGGAACAATGAGGCAACAAATCTGTTCTTAAGGAAAAATGTAGAGATCTAAGAATTTTCAACAACAAAAGTAAAGAGTAAATCACTTAATTGGACATGAACCTAGAAGAGTAACAAGTCAAAAACACCTACCCAATCACAAAAAGAGAAAATCAGAACATAAAAAAGAAAGAAAGAATACTGAAAGAAAAACGCTAAACTAATAAATGAAATTAGGAGTTGGGTTGGAGGTGGGGGATAAAGGAACTGATTTAAAAATCTATTAGCCAATATGTTCAAAAATAAAAGAGAGGAGAAGCAAATATCTAATATCAAAAAATAAAATTCACAATAAATGAAGAAGAAATAACCCAGTCTTCATAAAGGAATTCGAACCATAAAAGTATTCACAAAAAAAAAAATAAATTACATTACAAGATGGATTTACAAGTGAATTCTAGCAAACCATCACAGAACAACTAATTCCAATATTACATTCATAAAAAGTGTCAATCTTACCAACTCTTTCAATTAAATAAATATGGGACGAATATAAAATCCAGAGAGAGAAATAAAGAAGAGAAACAGAACTGTAGTTTAATACCTCTACTGAATGTTTATTGAAAAATACTAGATAAAATATAAGCAAAGAAGCTAAAGATTATACATTTGAACCAAGTTGGATTTATATCATGAGTACATTAAAAATATAAACACATGTACAAAACATATAAAATATACAAGAATGTACAACAAATGTACAAAACGATAAAAGCTTATATTATATACAAATTAAAGGAGAAAGAACAAAAATACTTTTTACAGCTATGGATATAGCCATATAAGGAATAGGAAGGATCACAGAAGATAAAATGGAAAGTTTTGATTATATAAAATTGAAAACTTTTGCACAAAAGCCATGCAGTTAAAATTGTAAAATTAACAGGGGAAAAAAATATTTGCAGCAAGTTTTTCTCATCTGATATCCAAAGGTCTGATATCCAAGAAATAAAAGAGCTGATTCAAAAATATAAGAATGCAACCAATTACCAGTTGATAAATGGTCAAAGGATATAAAGAATTGTTTTCAAAGGAAGAAACCTAAGCCATCAATAGTCATGAAAAAAATACTCTAATTCATTAACAATTAGAGAAATGTACATTAAAAACAGCAATGAGGTTGCAATTCATACCTCTCAGATTATCAAAGATAACAAAAATAGAAAATGACAGTTGCCAGGAGGAAGGTCAGAGTTGTGGGAAGAAAGTTCATATTGATGCATTATCAGTGGTGGAGCTGTGGATTGGTTCAGCCACCATTAGGGACCAAAAATAGAAAGGAAAGTGGGCCTCCATTTAGGGGGACATTTTTATGCTTTGGTTCTTGCCGTATATTTCCAATAAATATCCTTTTGCAATTTCTAATTTCTATGATATTGAAACAAGAATCATCGGGCAATGAAATTTGAGGGGAAACACATCAAAATGGAGGCTTAATTCAAAGCTTTAGTGTTATCCTTAGTATCCTGAAGGGAAGCTCTACACCCAACTCTTAGTGCATTAGTGAGTGTTGGGATAAGGACCCACAGACTTCATATAAGCTACATATATGTTACATATGTGTGTACAGGGTATTCCAAAGACTAGTAAAGTTTAAAATTGCATTAAAACTTTTTATATACATACATGTACATGTATACACATACACATACATGTATACATACAAACATCAGTTGTCCTTCATTCTAGAAAAATACAACATGAAAACATACACACACATATTTTTTGTTGTTATTTAGGCATTTCAGTTATGTCTGATGCTTCCTGACTCCATTTGGGGTTTTCTTAGCAAAGATGCTAGAGTGGTTTGCCACTTCTTTCTTCAGCTAATTTATTTTTATAACAGATGAGGAGCTAAGACAAATGAGGAACTAAATGACTTGTCCAGGGTCACACTGCTAGTAAGTGTCTGAGGTCACATTTGAACTCAAGTCCTCTGAGTACAGGCCTGGCACTATGCGATCAACCACCTAGCTGCCCAACATACAAATATACATGTTTGTGTATATATGTATGTATGCATATATATATGTATGTATGTATACGTATATATACATATATATGTGTGTGTGTTTGTGTATGTGTGTGTATTTCTATGAGTGTGCTACTATGATGAGTACTGTGCCCAGTTTTCTATATCAACCGTTACTTTAAGTTAGAGAGAGAGCTTTGGAAAATTCAACACAACAGAAGTTTGTCTGCTCCAGAAATCTGCACTGGAAGTATGAGAGTGAGGGAATACAAAGTTTGTGAGACAAAAGTCCTTGATCCCACCTTTTTCATTTCCCTAGGCTAACCACACTCTCTGGGTTCCCTTTGCTCAGACTCCAGATGGAAGGTTCCCATTCCTGGTGTAACAGAATTGTCACACCCAGTTGTAAGGGCTTCCTTTGATCTCAAATGCTTTTGATTCTTTTGGATCAAAGGAGAATGAAGAGTCAGATGGGGGAGAGATAGTTTATGATGTGTAACTAAATAGGACTTATGAATAAAGTGTAGATATGAAAATTTGCCTCCTGAAAGCATATATCTTCTTTCCTTCTGTATGCATACACACACACAGATACATATTTGTGTGCACACACAGTTCTCTACACTGACTTTCTTGGAGCACATGACTTGGGTTTGAGCCAGATCATGCAGGCCAAAGAGAAGGAAGTCAAACGTATTTCATGGGTCATACCCCTAGGATTCTGCCTTAATATTCACTCCTGCCAAGCATTACTCTGGAAGCTATATTCTGAACCAGGTCTGGGCTCTAATGGTATGAGTTTTCAGCTTAGCACTCAAGGGCCACATCTACAAATAACCCAACCAACCTATTTAAACATATGGAACCCTTATCTCCTTTCTCTTTTCTGACCCCATTCCAGGAAGAAAAGAGAGATTGTGTCTGGGGTGAGCAGACCAGTTTGGGGAGGTCACAGGAGAGGGTAGGACTAACCAAGAATTGTTGTTAGGGTAAGAAACTCGTGTTTGAACTCGTGACTGAGGAGCAGGAATTTGGCAGACATCGGGGTGGACAAGCCTGTAACCCATGGTTTCTGTGCTCACATAGCCCCCTGGTCCCCTATCCCACTAGAGCCACGGTCCCAGGAGGTGCTCCGAGCCAGGCTGCAGCCCTGGGGAGGGCAAGGTGGCATTGCTAAATAATACAGAGCATCAAAACTGGGATGGGAAGAAGGAAGGGGAGATGCCCTTGCAGTGTTTCACCGCTCTCCCCCCACTGCCACCTAGGTAGAAGGCCAGCGAGCACTCCAGGGATTCCGTGGCCACAGACTGCGGGCTGGGCGGGAGGCTGACCTCGGGGAGCATCTCTTTGGCTGCTGACCCCACCTCACGTTGTCTCTTTCCGATTGTCCATCCCTGACCCCTAGTACAAAACAAGGCAAGGTACCCCTGAACTGCTCCCCAGGGCAGGCACCGTAGCCTGCAGCGCAGCACCCATGTTGTCACCCCCTACCTCATCTGCTGTAGAACTTGGCGATCCCTCCTCTCCTCCTCTCCCCCTTCTCGCTGCCCTTCCTTCTTCTTTCTCGTCCTCCACTTCCTTCCTCCCTTCCCTTTCTCTCCTCCTCCTCCCGTTATCTGCTCTTCAGCCTTTTCCCCTTCTCCTTCCCTCACCCTTACCTTTTTCCCCTTCCTCTTCCCTTTTCCTCTCCCTCCCTCTCCTCCCTCCTCTTCTCCTCATACTTTCCCTTCTCCTCTCCCCCTACTTCTCCTCTCTTTCCTATTGCCTAGCTCTCTCTGCCCTTCCCCTTACCTCTTTCCTTCACCTCCTTTCCTCTTCCCTCCCTTCTCCTTTCCCCCTTCCCCTCTTTCTCCTTCCTCCAAAGCAGGGCAAGAAGAGGCCCAGAGATTGTCATTTAATAGGATTTAGAGCTTTAAGGCACCTTAAAGGTGCGCTAGCCCAACCACCTCATTTTACAGAGTGATTGGCTAAGGACTGCATGCTTGGCACCCCTTTGGATCCTCTTCTCACTCCTGTGACTTTGAGGTGAGGGTGGATATAGGTCAGCCTTGGGGCTTTGGAGGCTGAATATTATGGTCTTGCCAGGTTCCAGGGATAACCCCGGGGAGCCGGAGTGGTTAATGTGCCCCAATACCAATCTTTTAGTCGGTTGATAACTTCCTAATATCATTATATTCAGAATATCAATTAATCAAATAACTAAAATAATCAAAATAGCTAAAATTAATTGGCTTTTACAAAGAGATACTTTCTGAGAAGATAAAAGGTGAAAATAAAAAACATCACACACACACAGACCCAAAAAATCTGAGACACTCTCACAAATGTGTACAGAGTCCAAGGGAAAAGCTTAGACAGCATGTCGGGCAAAAGGGTAGTTTACAATTCTCATTTTATGGAACCCTCAGGAGCCTCCTGTGGGCAGTACTCAGCTGAGCCTCCATGGTGGGGGGAGGGGTAGAGTACTTTAAAAATCTTCTTGATAGAATACTAAAGCCGCTCTCAGCACCAAGGATTTAGTCTGTCTTCTCTCAAGGGCTTGTTAGGTGCCTTGTTTGTTACTGAGCCAATCTCCCTGAGGTCAGACTTAATGATGAGGGACAAGGGGGAAAGGGAAAGTGACACTGTCTCTAGATTCACTCTTCCTTCCCCAGGGTTGCCTTCTGCTACAAGGGTGTAGAAGGGTGTTTCTGATGTCCTCTACAAACTTCCCTCCAGAAAGTTTCTGGAATGCTTCTGCTGAATTTATTTCTCTGATCTACATAGGATCAACCCCAAGACATTGTCATCTTATTTCAGCCTACAGAATGATTAACTAGGGTTTTTGCACCAAGTTGATGCCTTTGATTGATTGACAGATTTGATTCAATAGAGGTGTAGATATTGCTCACCCATAGTTTATACATTTGATTGATTTTTAATGGAATCAGAGATGTTCTCATCTCATCTGCTAAGTGATTAAGTAAATCTTAAATAACTGTTAAGTAAATCAAAGTCTAGAGCATCTTCTTAGTTACATTAATTGAAGTTGGAATAGGGGATACTTAACTATTGGAAAAATCTATGTATGCAGATCTCCAGGTGTCTTATCAGGGCCCAGGAGACAGGAGCTAAAAACCAGTGACTTCCTGAGTGCTAGCTAAGTGTGGCTTCCCTTGGTGCCCCATTTTTGTATGTAGTCTTTGTACAGGTTATGTATGCCTTTATTCTTGGAATGCATTTACTTCTCACCTTTGCACCTTAGAATTCTTAGCTACCTTCAAAATTCACCTCAAGGGCCACCTTCTACTTACCTTGTATTTATTTTATATATGCTAATATTGTATACATAAATATACACATATGAATACAAGCTCCTTGAGGCAGATAATGCTCAATTTCATTTTCATTTGTACATCCCCAATACCTAGTACAATGCTTGGCATGGAGTAGGTGCTTAATAAATTCTTGGTGATTGATTAAAAGAACTTTGAGGGGGCAGTTAGGTGATGTAGTGGATAGAACACTAGCCCTAGAGTCAGGAGGACCTGAGCTCAGATGCAACCTCAGACACTTACTTAGCTGTGTGACCTTGGGCAAGACATTTAACCCCAATTTCCTCCAAAAAATAAAACAAAATAAATAAAAGCACTTTGAAATCAAGTCATTTCCTACTATAACACTGCCTGGACCTCCTCACCCACTTCAGTCAACTTGCAGCAGGAAATCTCAATCCAAATTTTAGAACACAGAAAAATAAACCCCAAACCAAGTCTTCCTGACTTGGAAAGAAATAAATGCTTTAAAATTCATTTTAATTGATATCTTTTGCTTTTATATCACCTAAATTTCCCTCTATATCCTTTTCCCCATCTCCCACCCAAAATCATCCCTTAAAATAAAAATTACAAAGGAAGAAGAACCACAGTTGAAGAATTTTGCAATATACATTGTTGGACTCATTATACAATGTTTCATTGCCTCTACTTCACTTAGCATCACTTCCTATAAATCTTTCCAAGTTTCTCTGTATTCATCATATCTATTGTTTTTTAAAGCAGAGTAATATTCCACTGCATACATAAACCATAATTTGTTTAGATTCTGTTCAATCAGTGAATACTATTTTAAGAGAAATTTCTCCTCTTTTGAGTTCATGTGGTAGATTACTACTACCAAAATAAATCTACCACAACTCAGAAATTATAGAACTTAAAAATCTAGGTTTTATTATGCATAAGCACAGGTTCAGGATTCAAAACAATCACCCTGAACAAAGATTAGGATTCTAAAGAGGCTTTATAGACAAATTGCATCAAACTGATAGAAAAATAAATTATTTTATATAGTATTATCTCATACATTCTTTTAAGCTATAAAAGTTTCAAAAAGACAGATTTATATTCCCATGTATCCTTCAGTATCATAAAAGTTTAACAAATTTAATTGAGCAGAGCCATAATCTCATACATGCTTTAAGGAAACAAGCATGGTTAAACAGACTCTGTAGGTAATCTAAATCAGGTTACAGATTAAACTTCATTTAGAGGGTTCACAATAGGCTGATTGAAGGGGAAGGGATTTACTTGTCATCAAGATAACCAGAGTCTGGGACATTGAGATTTTTCTTCAAATAACTTATTATTACTTTGAGAAGGCAAAACTTCCCTTTGGTTTTTATCTGAGAAATGTCAAATAGTCTTCCCTTTAACACGATTATTCCATGAGTCACGTTTTGGCTAAAGTTAAAATTAACATCAGATAGTTTCTTAGTTAACCAAAAGTTTTATGAGGAGTGGCCCCGAGTCCTGAACAATAACAGGAAATTAAATAGTCTCATCATAATACCTTATTTCCAGTTACTTGCTGCTACCAAGCATGCTGCCATAAATATTGTGATGTATATGGAAACTTTCTTTTTACTGATGACCTACCTCTTTGGGGTATATGCCTAGTAGTATATACCTCAAAAGCTTTGAGTCAAAGGATATGGACATTTTAGTTACTTTATTTGCAGAATTCCAAATAGTCTTCCAAAAAGGTTGTACCAATTCATAGCTCCAATAACAAGGTGCCCATCTTTCCACAACCCCTCCAAAACTATACTGGGTGTGAGGTGATAGCTGATGTGCATTTCCCTTGTTATTGATGGTTGTCCTTCATTCTCAAAGAGGATCACAACATCTTGGAGGTGATGCCATGACATGCAAATGAATTGGATTTAAATGAGGGAGGGCTGTGCAAAGTGAACAGCCCTCACTTTCTCCTTTGTAGCCATCTGTGTCTAGTGGCCAGATATAGATCAGGACAACTGGAGATGGCCCTGAATGGTAGGAGACCTTGGCCTGTTTAAGCTAAGATCTTTAAGTGGATTCAGTTTGAGGTAAAGTCCATTCAGTTATTAAAGGTAGGTACAAGATGAAGCAAAAAATGGCCTCATTATTGATGGGGAGCATTTTTAATATATTGCTAATAGTTTATCATTTCGTCTTTTAAGAACTACTTACTCATATCCTTTGACTACTTAGCTATTGGACCATTACTTGAGGGGGTGTTATTTGTGTGTGTATGTATATGTGTATATAAAATATATGTTTACTATATACACACATACATATACACATCTATGTATACATAGGCATATATACCTATATATAATACAGGCAGGTTGGATATACAATTAGACACATACCCATATAAATATATGCATATATGTACTGCACTGTATATATATATATATGTGTGTGTGTGTGTGTGTGTGTGTGTGTGTGTGTAGTGTGTGCATATATGTATGTGTATTAGTTGTCTATATATTTTGGATACCAAAGCCTTCTCTGAGAAGTTTAATGAGGAATTTTTTTCCATTCAATCTTTTCCCATCTTATCCTAGATGGATTAATGTTGTTTGTGCAAAAGCATTTCTGTTTCATGTAATCAAAGTTGTCTATTTTATATTTTGTAATTACCTCTGTCTCACTTGATTAAGGATTCATACCCTATCCATGGCTTTGAAAAACATATGCTCTGCTTCTCTTCTAATCTTTTTATGATATGATCTTTAATATTCAGTTTATTTTGAATTTAATGTGTAATTGCTTTCCAATTTTCTCAGCAATTCTTATCAAATTGGGAATTCCTTTCTAAATAGTTTGTTAATCAAACACTAGGTTAGTGGGTGCTATTATTTCTCATTCTCCCTTTTCTAATCTGTTCTATTGATCTACTTTAACCGATACCAAATGGTTTCCATGATTGCTGCTTTAAAATACAGTTTGAGATCTGGAGGTACTATTTATTTGCCCATTCAGTATTACTCTTTGTCATTATTTCCTTTGAAATTTTAGATTTTTTGTTTCTCAGAATGAATTTTGTTAATATTTTATCAAGTACTTTAAAGTATTCTTTTGGCAGTTTGCTTGGTATGGCATTAAATCTATAAAATAACTAGTGTCATTTTTATTATGTTGGCTTGGCCCAGTCTTAAGCACTGAAAATTCCTCTAGCTTTTTAAGTTGTTTATTTTTATTAATAGTAATGATAGCTAGCATTTATAAATGTTTAAAAAACTAACAAGAGATGTAACAAATAGAAATGTATTACATTATTTTATATTGTTCGTAGCATTTACATTATGCCTTAATGCACATGTTATCATTTCATTTGATTCTCACAACAGTCCTGTAAGATAGGTACTATTATTATTATACCAATTTTTTTTCAGGTGAGGAAACTGAGGCTGAGAGAGATTACATACTTTGTTCTGGGTCACACAACTAGTACTTAAGTATATGAGGGGGAATTTAAGTTCAGTTCCAATTTTATAGGTTGTGGGGTTTTAGTCTGCTGTATTCCAGGCCTACTCCTTCACTGTCACTTTATTTCTTTAAATACTTTTGAGGGGAAAAATCTCTTAATTGTCCCTCAGTTGTTGTTTCAGTGTGGAAGGGGAGATTCTTTATAATAATATCAAAAGATGAGATAATTTTTTACTTGTAATTTTCTTAGTAGTTGTATTTAGTTGCCTTTCTGTTTCTGTTGTAACAGTCTTCAATTTTCATGGGGGTATATTCCTAGAAACAACTTGAAAGTAAAAAACCTGAATGTTGATACATTCAACCTATAGGAAATTGGAGATTAGGTTCACAAGACCACCAAAAACTGTAATCTTTTACTAGAGAAATGCTGAAAATACGCTTTTCTGCATGCAATTCTTTACCATAAAACATTAATTCTGATAATATGCACTTTTCCTAACAAAATAATAGTGAGGGGGGCGGAGCCAAGATGGCGGAGTAGAAGGATGCACGTTTACGAGCTCCGAAACCAAAGCCCATAGAATTAATGTAAAAAGAGACCCCCATAACTTCTGGGTCAATACAAGGTGTGCACAAACGGAGTGGAAGAGATTTCCGTGCCAGAGAGCCCTGAAGAGCCGTCCCCGGGGTCCGTTGCGCCCCGGAAAGCGGACCCCACCCCAACGTTGCCCTGGCCGCGGCCCTAGAGAAGCTGACCCGAGCAGGCTTCAGGGATGGAAGCTCCGGCAGCCGGGAAAGTCCCTCCGCCCACAGAAACTACAGGTCAATGAGAAAGAAGGCTGGGCTGGAGGAGGGGAGCAGAGTGTCTCCGTGACTCGGGCCCCCTCGGGAGGAAGCGGTGGTGGCAGAGATGGGGGCAGGAAGCAGCGGAGGCAGAGGGGTGGGCAGCGGCTGAGGCGGCAGCGGCCCAGGACTCAGGAATCCCCCAGCAGCAGACAGGATCTTCATTACGGAAGGTTTCTGCATAAAACCTGACGGAGCTGAGCCTGGGAGACAGCCCTGCCCCCACCCCGCTCTATTACTGAAGGCTTCTGCATAAAGCCCCTGAGGGAACTGAGCTTAGGAGGCAGGCCCCCCACCCCGCCCCCACCTGCTCCATTCCTGAAAGTCTCTGTATAAAGCCCCTGAGGGAACTGAGCCTGGGAGGCGGCCCTGCCTCCACCCCAGAGCCAGAACTAAAGCTTGCTGCGGAAAGCACATTTGAATCTCAGAAGCCAAGCACTAGCTGGGCAGATCCAGGCGGGGGTGGAAAGGAATCTCAGAAGTCAAGTAACTGGCTGGGAAAATGCCTAGAAAAGGGAAGAAAAATAAGACTATAGAGAGTTTTTTTCCAACAAATGCAAATGATCCTGACCTTCAGATCTGACGAAGATGAGGACGTATTCTTGCCATCAGGGAAAGACGTGGAGGGCGGGGCCTCAGTACCCCAGACACCCCAGGGGGGGGTGGCGGGTGGGCTCAGGCCTTGGAAGAGCTCAAAAATGATTTTGAAAAGCAAGTTAGACAGGTGGAGGAAAAACTGGGAAGAGAAATGACAGAGATGCAAGAAAAGTATGAAAAACGGGTCAATACCTTGGTAAAGGAGACCCAAAAAAATGCTGAGGAAATTAACACCTTGAAAAATAGGCTCACTCAGTTGGCAAAAGAGGTTCAAAAAGCCAATGAGGAGAATAATGCTTTCAAAAGCAGAATTAGCCAAATGGAAAAAGAGGCTCAAAAGCTCACTGAATTTAATAGTTCTTTCAAAATTAGAATGGAACAGATGGAGTCTAATGACTTTACAAGAAACCAAGAAATCACCAAACAAAACCAAAAGAACGAAAAAATGGAAGAGAATGTGAAATATCTCATGGGAAAAACAACTGACCTGGAAAATAGATCCAGGAGAGACAATTTAAAAATTATGGAACTACCTGAAACTCATGATCAAAAAAAGAGCCTAGACATCATCTTCCATGAAATTATCAAGGAAAACTGCCCTGACATTCTAGAACCAGAGGGCAAAATAAGTATTGAAAGAATCCATCGATCACCACCTGAAAGAGATCCAAAAAGAGAAACTCCTAGGAACATTGTGGCCAAATTCCAGAACTCCTAGCTCAAGGAAAAAATCTTGCAAGCAGCTAGAAAGAAACAATTCCAGTACTGTGGAAATACAATCAGGATAACTCAAGATCTAGCAGCTTCTACATTAAGGGATCGAAGGGCGTGGAATAGGATATTCCAGAAGGCAAAGGAACTAGGACTCAAACCAAGAATCACCTACCTAGCTAAACTGAGTATAATACTTCAAGGGAAAATATGGGCTTTCAATGAAACAGAGAACTTTCAATCATTCTTAATGAAAAGACCAGAGCTGAAAAGAAAATTTGACTTTCAAACACAAGAATGAGAAGAAGCATGAAAAAGGAAACAGGAAAGAGAAGTCTTAAGAGACTTACCAGAAGTGAACTGTTTACATTCATACAGGGAAAGACAATATTTCTAACTCTTAAAACTTTTCAGTATCTGGGTAGTTGGTGGGACCACACATACACATGTACATGCATGCACACACATACACACATGCACACACATACAGAGATAGAAAGCACAGGTTGAACTGAATAGGATGGGACCATACCTTAAAAGAAATTAAGGTAAATGGTGAGAGAGAAATGTAGTGGGAGGAAAGAGGGGGAAATGGAAGGGGGTAACTATATGTCATTTAAGAGGCAGGTAGGAGTTTTTTTTAGTGGAGGGAAAAAGAGGAGAGCTGAGAAAAAAAAAACAAAACAAAAAACAAAAAACGAGAAGTTTACCCTCATCACATATGACTAAACGAAGGAGTGAAATGCACACTCATTTTGGTATGAAAACCTATCTTACAGTATAAGAAAGGCGGGGAGAAGGAGATATTGAAAGGGGGGGCGATGATGGAAGGGAGGGCAAAAGGAGGAGGGAGCAATTTGAAGTCAACACTTGGGGAGGGACAGGATCAAAAGACAGAAGAGAAGCAATGAGGGGCAGGTTAGGAGGGATGGTAATCCAGTTAGTCTTACACAACACGACTATCAGGGAGGTCATTTGCAAAACTACACAGATATGGCCTATATTGAATTGCCTGCCGTCCCAAAGGGAATGGGTGGGGAGGGAGGGATGGGGAGAATTTGGAACTCAAAGTTTTAGGAACAACTGTTTAGTATTGTTGTTGCAACTAGGAAAGAAGACATACAGTTAAGGAGGAATAGAAAGTCATCTGGCCCTACAGGAGAAAAGAGAAGATGGAGACAAGAGAAGGGAGGGATGACAGAAGAGAGGGCAGATTGGAAATAGGGAAAATTAGATTGCTTGGGGTATTGGGGTGGGGGAGGGGATAAAAGGGGAGATAAAAATTTGTGAAAACGAATGTAAAAAGTTAAATAAATAAATAAATTTATTAAAAAAAATAATAATAGTGAAATAACCTGTAAAATGCAGCACACAAAATAAAATTGGTAATATGCAAAATATTTTTTTTCTCTCTAGTAATTCCCTAGAATTTTGTGACCTTCTGTACTATCTCAATTAAAAAAATTTTGTTTCCAACAAGATTCACTTTTTGTAACACATGAAATATACAATCCCATAAATATTGACAAGTAAAATTCTGAAAACTAAAACTTTAAAACTTGGATCTTATTTCCATTGTGTCAGATTGTGGTGTGAGAGCATTGTACCATATAACGTTCTGCTGTAAACCTCTCTACCTTGACCACCTTCTGCAAATGAAGGGAGAAGTTTCTGGGACTTAGTCAGTGGTGCCTGAAGATTGGCAAAATCTCTCCATTGTGCAAAACCATGAATGTGCATGTTAGCCAACTCAAAAGTGAAAAAATGAGGTTACTAATAAAATCATGCATATGCTTGAAATGACAAAAGTTAAACTGGGATTATTGTAGGTTGACTGTATTTGTGAGTAGAATAATTTCACCTCATTTTCCTTTTCCTTTGTATGCAGTAATGCCTCCAATGTCTCTCTTTTATTGAATGTCTATCTATTTTCATTGATGGTTAAGCGTAAGTTAGTAGGATATGTCATTTTGAATTGCATCTTGAGTTCTTGTGGTTTCTAACAGGTAAAGAAAAGTCTTGTGTTAATTGAATTTCCTTGACTTCATATTTAAAGATCTTCCTCCTGATCAATTACAAAATTCACCGTCTTTGGAATTGTTAAACTTGACCATGCTATATCTTGAAGTTGGAAGCTTGGCTTTTTTTTTTTTCTGGAGGTGATGTGTGTATTCTTTAAATTGTTTCATTTTCTGTGTTCAAAAGTTCTGGGAGGTTTTCTTATATTGCATTGTCTTCACAATCAATGTGTTTTGCTTATATATTGTGTCTTTTCAATATTTATTTAATATTTAATATTATTAGGTTTTTTCCTTCCTCTAGATCTATAGTGTCAAACTCAAATAAAAAATGGATCTCTGCAGGCCTCATATTGACTTCAAAAACCACAAACTGACATTATCTATGTTGTAATATATTTTTATTTATTTTGACATTTCCCAATTACATTATAATCTGGTTCATCCAGGAGTTCAACAGGCTTTGGGGATATTGTCCCCTCTTCTCTAGACCATCCTTAAGTTAAAAATACTTATGTTTCTAATTTATGTTTCCAATAATTCTCTCTATTTGCTTCTTCAGACTTAGCACTGTGAATTCTAGTTTTTGGTTTTGTTTTTTTTATTCTGCCATTATCTCCACTTTTCAGGTCAGAAATTCTGTCGTTGGTCCCTTTATAATTCTCTATAGATTCTGGTTTCCTTCTTGAACCATTCTGAACATTTTACCATGACATTTATGTTGTCTTGGGAATCCACATGATTCTGTGTTTCTTTAAGTATTGGTTCAGTTTCCCTTTTCTTATAATATTCGGAGACATTTGTAATATTTTAGATATTTTGGTATACATCTTATCTTGTAATTGTTGTGTCTTCCTTGTTGGTTTGCCTGGTTGTGCTCTAAGTTTTTAACTGAATTTTCTTCATCCTTAGGGCTTTGGTGATTTTATTTTTTTCCTATATTCCCCTTTTGTTTGCTTTCTGACTCCTTGACTCTTTGAGGTTGGGTTTACCCCCAGGGTTGAAACTAAGAGCTCTCTCAGCCTCGCGTCAAGCTGGGAAATTAACTTTTAACTGGTCTCAGTGCTGACTCAGTTCCCTCCCTTCTTTAGATCTTTATCTGGGTTGAATCCGTGTCTGCCAATTATCACAGGCTTGTGGGGAGGGTGGAGCAAGTGTCCTGGGTAGAATTTCTGTTGCCTTGGAGTTCCTTAACTTAGACCGGTTGTGCCAGATAGACAGAATTGAAGTTTCCCCCTTATTCTTCCCCTGGACACTGAGAGAAGGGCAGAGACTTCAGAAGTGAAACCCCCAGTGAGTCCCAGAGCACAAGCCCTAGTGTGTCTCTGCCAGAAAGCAGAAGCAGGGAGAGGTGCTGCCTTTAATGATTAATGTTCTCCACTGTTAATTCATAATTATTAAGTTTGGTGAGCTTCTTGTTTTGTTATTGTGGAAAGAGTTCTAATTATTTTGCCTCTGACTTGTAATTCTTATTTGGGGTTTGCCATTTGTTTGGTTTGGGGTTTTGGGGGGTTTTTTGAGAGAATTAATGGGTACTGGAGGAAACATCTACTCTGCCATCTTGGTGGTTATGTAATCTTCTTGTTTAAAAAATAGATCGAGCGATAGATCCGATAGATAGATCCATAGAGAGATAGAGAGATAGATAGATAGATAGATAGATGCACATATATACATATTGGTTGGTTGGCTGTCATCCCTCATTCTTGAAGAGGACCAAAATTACATCACCGTTAGTCAAGTTACAGTGTGCCTGACTGTGGCCAATCAGATCAATACAAGTTCAGAATGCTCTACCACATACAAATAGTCCATGTGAACATTTAGGGTAGATTCAAACATACATACATATTCACATATGCACATAGACGCATACATGTGTGTACATACACATACATGTATATATGTATATATACATGTATGCATACATGAAACTTGCAATAATATTTTAAAATCCCTTTTGAAAAGGAGTAGAAGTGGGTGTTAGGGTCAGGAAGATGAAAGTTCAAATACTTCCTGTGGTATATACCAGCTGTGTGACCATGGGAAAATGTAACCTTTCAGTGCCTTGGGCAATTGTATAAGACTAAGTTAAAGATGAACTTTATAACTGTACAGAGAGTTTTCACATTGGGAACTCCTTATACTGATAAAATCAAGGATCCTTTTCTTACCTTAACTCCACAAAAGCAGAATTATTTACAAACTGGGAGAGGACATGTGATTGCCTTTGAAGGAGGATAAGGAAACTCAGTGGACCAGAACAGATCAGCATATTTTCTGCAATTCACACTCTTAGAGACTTGCCCAAGGTTACATAGCCACAATGTTCCAAAGACAAGACTAGAACTCAGTTATTTAGGGCTCTAAGGTCAACTCTCTATTCAGTATTACAAACTGCCTCTCTATTTACAACCAAAATGTACTTAACTAAATAATAATAATAGCTAGCTTTTATATAGCACTTACTATATTTCAGTCATTGTGCTAAGCACTTGTCACTACAACCCTAGGAGATAAGTGCTATCATTATCTCCATTTTACAGATGAGGAAACTGAGACAAAGAGAGGTTTAAGTGATTTGCCCAGAATCACACAGCTAGTAGGAATCTGAGGCTGGATTTGAACTCAGATCTTCTTGACTTCAGGCCCAGCACTCAATTCACTGGGCCTTCTAATGGTTTATCCATTCTATATCCCTTTCCAATGTCATTTTGCATTGGTATACATATAATGTAATTTTAAAAAAATTTGAAACAACCCCATTGTCAATGCATAAGCAGTACTGGTTCTGCTTTTTTTTTCTTTTTTTGCTTTGTTATTACTTGGGGGATTTTGGTAGCCTTTCTATATTTCTTGATATCTTCATATTTGTTGTTTTAAATTAGTCATTCAATTAAAAACATGTTAAGTGTTTATAGTATGCTTGACATTGTACTACATTTCTGGAAAAACAAAGGGAAAAGTGAAATTAAACAATCTCTGGTTCAAGGAACTTCTCTGTGGGGAAGTAACATGTATACATTTTAACATATGCAAAATATATCTATAATAAATACAAAATGAATAGGAACAAGAGTAGGGGTGAAGGGGAGGTACTATAGTACTGGTTCTGCTTTTTTTTTCTTTTTTTGCTTTGTTATTACTTGGGGGATTTTGGTAGCCTTTCTATATTTCTTGATATCTTCATATTTGTTGTTTTAAATTAGTCATTCAATTAAAAACATGTTAAGTGTTTATAGTATGCTTGACATTGTACTACATTTCTGGAAAAACAAAGGGAAAAGTGAAATTAAACAATCTCTGGTTCAAGGAACTTCTCTGTGGGGAAGTAACATGTATACATTTTAACATATGCAAAATATATCTATAATAAATACAAAATGAATAGGAACAAGAGTAGGGGTGAAGGGGAGGTACTAATAACTTGGGGAGAAACTAGGAAGGTGTCATGTAGGAGGTGAAAGTTGAGCTGACCTTTAAAAGAAAGAAGAAATTCTAAGAAGCAAAACTAAGCAGAGAGTATTCCAGTCATGATGGGCAGCCTGTTCATTTTCCTAGCAGTGACCCAACCCTCCAAAGCTAGTCTCCCATTTCTGGAGTTCCATAATACTGTCATTTTTCTGTCCTCATTCCAGACCAAATGAAATACTGTGACATACTGTAACAGCAAGGACCCCAACATACACAAGAAGACCTGCTGTACAGTTTCTTAGATCTGCTTTTCTAAAAGGAAAGTAACTTTTGAGGGATCAACAATCTACTTTACCTATATCATTCACTTAGTTCAGGGGAAAAAGTCAGCATCCTGAACTTCAGAGAAAATACAAACAGAAAAATAAAAATTAACATACAGGGCTTCCAACTGTCTGATCATAAGCAATACATACATCACAAATCAATGGACAGATCCAACTGTCTGACCATTACATACATGCATAGTTGCTAGAGAGAGAAGCACCAACATCTGGGTTTTCAAAGCCAGGGGGGCTCCTTAGCAGCTTCCCAGAGTCTCATCTGACACACAAACTTTCTTCCAAAAACTAAGCCCCAAAACAAAACCTCACCTCAGAGTATATATACCCTTTTCAGAGACAGAGGCATCACAACCCTTGAGAACCAGTGGCTCATTAGAAATTAACAAAAGGTGTGGGCTTTCCAACAAAAAACAAAAACAAAAAAACCAACTCCCCTAATCCAGCTTCCCTTAATGGGCAGGCCCCAGGGAAAATCTTTAACTCTCATTAGCAGTACACACCTTTCCTATAGGTGAAGGGGGAACTCTGACAAAATCTGACTATGGTCAAAGGAGTACCTTTTTTCTTTCTGCTGAGGCTGGTCTGAAACTTGTCTCAGGAACAAGAATAGACATTAGATACACTTCTGATCTGCTGCTTCCCAACCCCAGAACTTTAAGATCACAGCCACTAAAGAAAGATTGAGTTTTGTACAGTCACAGGGTAAGGCTTAAAGTGAAGCCCTCAGTATTGCCACAAAAGACTGAGTACTTGGAACCCACCATGTGTAACATTTAAAAAGTTTGAGAGACATAGTTTCTGGGTAATTAGTCATTTTGCTAATAATGCTAGCATATCATTAATAAAAGGATGGTCATCTGTCCATCTCTCTTAGATCACAGACCCGTCATGGAACCAATTCAGTGTTTATATATCCTTGAAAGAGTGGGTATTGGGTGGGGGGGAGGAGGAGTCAAGATGGCAGAGTAAAAGCAGGGACTTGCTTGAACTCTCCCACAAATCCCTCCAAATACCTAAACTCTAAAGAAATTCTAGAGCTCCAGAACCTAAAAAATGACAGAATGAAACAAATTTCCAGCTCAAGACAACCTGGAAGATTGATGGGAAGGATCTATTGCACTGGTCAGGGAGTGGAATGCTGTCTGACATGGGCTGTGCCAGTACAGACAAGGTCAGAGCAGGCCTCAGGGAACTGAATCATTCACATATGTGGCAATTTCCAGATTTCTCAACCAACAAACACCAAAGACAGCATAGAAGGTCAGGGGAAAACTCTGCTGGACATGAGTGGGGGAGGGGCATGGTCCCACTGGAATCTGGTCCAGACCCAGCCCCTGGGGCAGAGGAGGTGGCCTCAGCAATCACCACAACTGTAGCATAAGCTGTGGAAGCAGCTGCTTGTGGAGCTCTGGGCCCACAACAGTTAATACAAAACCCCTGAAGCCTGGGACAGTACACCTACCCCCACCCCCACCGGAAGCAGAGTCCTACCTTGACAAAGAGTTAGAAAGTCAAGTATTTGTCTGGGAACATGTGCAAACAGTAAAAAAAACAAAACAAAACAAAAAAAACCCCAGACTATAGAATCTTACCTGGTGACAAAGAAGACCAAAACTTACAACCAGAAGAAGACCACAAAGTCAAAGCTCCTACATCAGAAACCTACAAGAAAAATATGAATGGGTCATAGGCCATGGAAGAGCTCAAAAAGGATTTTGAAAATCAAGTAAGTGAAGTAGAGGAAAAATTGGGAAGAGAAATGAGTGACGCAAGAAAATCATGAAAAACAAGTCAACAGTTTGCTAAAGGAGACCCAAAAAATGCTGAAGAAAAATACCACCTTAAAAAATAGACTAAACCAAATGGCAAAAGAAGTCCAAAAAGCCAATGAGGAGAATGCTTTAAAAAGCAGAATTGGCCATGTGGAAAAGGAGGTTCAAAAGCTCACTGAAAAAATAACTCCTTCAAAATCAGACTGGAGCAGATAGAGACTAAGGACTTTATGAGAAATCAAGAAATTATAAAAGAGTCAAAAGAAAGAGTAGGTATTCCTGAGGGTAGAAATCAACACTGATTGGTTAACAATTAATAAGGGAACGAATATTATAACAAGAGGTGGACCTATTCTAATGGTGATCTGGGATAGGGACTTTGATCCCTCAATTTCTGGTTGAAGAAAATTATTTGTATCCATATCATCAGCTGACAAAAGGGAGAATGCACATTTTCCCAGACCTGTCCAAGTAAAATACAATAGGCCAGAATCTATCAATTCACCTAGCTTTATCTTCTGAACAGATCTGAATAACCTGCTGGAGCTGATTTCTGAATGAGAAAGTAGAAAAGAGGAAAAATCTTGGTCCTAATTCAGTAATTAGCTATTTCAAGTGATAAACAATGATTTCTCTCATGTGGGAAGAATGAAAATAAATAGCCCAGGAACAGGACCTGAGTAGTCAAGAAAAGAGAATGACCACAGTTTCAACGAGAGGTCAGGACCAGGGGACAAGGCAGAGCAGAAGTTGACATCAAGAAAAATCCACACCGTTGAATCCAGGGTTCCAACTCTCCTATCAACCAGTGAAAGAGCTCAGGTGGGACAGTTGATAGAATGAATACTGGGCCTGTGGTCAGGAAGACCTGAGTTCAAATAATGTCTTCAGACACTTACTAGTTGTGTGACTCTGGGCAAGTCACTCAACCTGCTTGCCTCAGTTTCCTCAGTTGTATAATGGGGATAATAAATAGCATCTAATTTCCAGAGTTGTCAGTATCAAATGAGATATTTGTGAAGCACAATGACTAGCAGATATTGTAGTTCAGTTATTTCAGTCATTCTGACTCTTTGTAACTCCATTTGGGATTTTCTTGGCAAAAATATTGGAGTGGTTTGTCATTTACTTCTCCAACTCATTTCACAGATGAGGAATTGAGGCAAATAGTGTTAAATGACTTGCCCAGAGTCACACAGCTAGTACATGTCTGAGGCCAAATTTGAACTCACAAAGATGAGTCTTCCTGACTCCAGGCCCAGAATTCTATCCACTATATGTGTGTTTGTCGTTCGTTGCCGAAGAAGACCATGCCATCAGAGAAATGATGACATGACTTGCACTTGACAGTGTAGGTCACCAGCCTCACTTCTCCTCCAGAGTCATCTGAATCCAGTGACCAGATATTCATCAGGATGACTGGAGATGACCCAGGATGAGGCAATCGGGGTTAAGTGACTTGCCCAAGGTCACACAGCTAGTGAGTGTCAAGTGTCTGAGGTGAGATTTGAACTTAGGTCCTCCTGACTCCTGCACTGGTGCTCTATCTGCTGCACCACCTAGCTGCCCATCGACTATAGCAGATGCATAATAAATGCATTTTTTGGGGAGCTAGGTGTCACAATGGATAGAACACAGAACTTGAAGTGAGAAAGACCTGAATTCATATGTGGCCCCAGGTTCTGACTATGGGCAAGTCATTTAAGCTCTCTTTGTCTCAGTTTCTTCAACTATAAAAATAGAGATAATAACAGCACCTACTTTCCAAGGTTGTTGTGAAGATCTACTAAGATAATATTTGTAAAGCTCTTAGCACAATGGGTCATATATAGCAGGAACCATGTGTTAGTTATTGTTACTGTAATGGGCGCCAGGCCAACATCCTCCCAGAGTTCCATCCCACAGAGCAAGCAGCAGATAAAAGATACAGACTTTTAGAGTGTTGAGCGGCCTTTGAGATTCAAAACTGATTGGAAGCAAAAGGCCTACAGATGGTGAATCTCTGCTATAGTGTGCATGTGTGGGAATGAGTTCAGATATATCGCTCATACACTACAAATTAAAATATTGACCATGGAACTCTAGGCCAATCACTGATTACATGATATCAACTGGGCTAAGTTGTTGGATTTTTTTTAAGTTGCATGCCCAATTCATTTATTTCTTTCTCTCTTGTACTGATGGAAGTATTTAGAGAAATAAATTTCTCTTAAGAACTACTTTAGCTGCATGCCACAGACTTGGGCTGTCTTTTTGCTGTCATTATCTTTAATGAAACTATCTATTGTTTCTACTATATCTACTATTTCTATTATTTTTCTTGGACACATGAATTCTTTAAGAAAAAGTTATTTATTTTCCAATTAATTTTAAGCCTTTCTTAGACCTTTATATAATAAAATTTTATTGCTTATAGCCAGTAAAAGATATGTTTAATATCACTGTTTTTCTGCATTTATTTGTGACTTTTTATGCCACTTTATTCTGCATGCACAGCTTTAAAAAATATAGCTCTTTCTATTCCTATTTAATAATTGCCAGAGATCTAGCATATCTAATTGACCTAAAATGTTATTTGAGTCCTAACTCCTGTTCATGACCATTTATCTGTTGGGCTAACATATCTTTTTATTATGTACTTGGATCAGTTCCCCATGTATTCTAGAGAATACGGCTTTATTAGAGAAATGTGCTGTAAATTTTTTTTTTCATTGTTTCTCCTCTAATTTTAACTGCACTAATTTTCTTTGTACAAAATGTGGTGCAGTGCATAGTGTGCTGGGCCTTGAATCAGGAAGCCCTGAGTTCAAACTCAGCCTTAGACACTTACTATCTGTGTGACCGTAGGCAAGTCACTTAACCACCATTTGCCTCAGTTTCCTCATCTGTAAAATGGGGATAAACATCTTGCAGGGCTGTTGTGAGGACTCAGAGAGATAGTATATGTAAAATCTTAGTTCAGTGCCTGGTATAATTGCTATACAAATGTTAACTAGTAATAGTAGCAGTAAAAATTATCCATTTTCTCTCCTATGATCTTTTCTATTCCTTGTTTTCTCATAAGTTCTTTTATCTGAACTGCAAAAAGTGTTGCTTCTTTAGATTCTCTAATTTGTTTTGTAGGTTACCTTTTCTGTCTCACTCATATATCTATTTGTACCTTATTGTGGCATATGATGTAAGATTCTGGTCTAAACAATTTCTGCCAGTCTCAAATGACATTTTCCCAGCAGTTTTTGTTGTCCCCTTAGTTGAGGTCTTTGGGTTTATTGATCAATATGCTACTTTTTTTTACATTTGAGTCTTAACTTTTGCACTAATTGATTTTTCTATTTTTGATTAGTATCAAATAGTTTTAGTGATGACTACTTTGTAATATAGTTTGAGATTAGCACTACTTTTTTGGTCCTTTTCCTTCCCTATACTTCATCATTTAGAGAAATATTCTTGACCTTTTTTTTCCTCCAGATGAATTTTTGCTTTTTTTTTTTAACTTTCTAAAATAATCTCTTTGCAGTTTGCTATGGCACTGAATAGGACAGTTAATTTGGGTGGTATTGTCTACCTACCCATGAACAATTAGTATTTTTCTAATTATTTAATGTAAGGAGTGGTTTATAATTGGATTAATATAATTTCTGGGGGACTCAGTTCACACTCATACACGCGCACACACACACAGAGCTATTTTAACACTAGGTCTCATTATGGAGAACAAAAGTTAGACTGTTTAAAAACCTGCTCCACCCTCTCCTCTCCCTTTAGGGAGAAAGGGCTGGTTTGAAATTCTCCTAGACACCTCCTACTGGAATAGCTAAAGGTAAGACTTTCATCTTTTATTCCCCTTCTCTTTTCCTCAGTCCTTCAAGGTCAGAGCTGGGGAGGTTTAGTGGTAGCCCCAGGCTTATGGTCATGTTCTCACCTATACTCCTGGTTACAATAAAACCAGTCCTCTATAGAAAATCAAACTAAATATCTGAATTCAGGTTTTATGGTTCGTTTGTTAGGAGAGTTATGGAATGATTCATAAACCTAAACTGTAGCTTGATAACTTCCAACTCTTTTAGCTAACAGTCCTTCTGAATTACTCGATCAAATGCACCCCTTTCACTCTCAGAATGCAGCAAAAAGCATTCACACAAATACATATTTTGGCTCACTAACTTTTATAAAGAGGAAATACAAGTCAATAAAAAAGAATGGGTCTGTTTGTTAATAAACAAGTCAAAGTGAGGAAGTAATTTTATGGCGAATGGTCAGTTCCTCTGCAAAGCATCTGTAACCTGAAAGGAGATTCAGCCAAACAGATGACTAAGCAGGTTTTATATCTCTCCAATAACTTCCCTGCCTTCCTTTTTTACCCCTCCTCTGGTGCCTAAGAGGGAAAACCATGTAGCTCCTGCAGCCACTGCCAAGGCCACCACCCCCACAACACCCGATGATTCCCTGACCTTTTTTTTGCCCTCTCAGCTGCTGTAGCCACTGCCACTGAGAAAGAAGAGTCATCCCAACCTTTTCTTCTCTGTCTAGTTGCAAACTTTGTCAGACCTTCAAATCCTACCCCAATCCCCAGATTGTCCAATATTTCTTCCATATTTTTTTAAGCAAAGCATAAGGATGGAGGAACTATATTTCACAAAATGGTCACCGTGAAATTTCAGTACTGATCTTGCCTATTGAGAGTGTTACGTTATTTTGAGTGGAATCTGACTTCTTTATCTTTTCCCTGTTGTCATTTGTTAGCGTAACACAGACTACCCTGGCCCTTACCATCTGAAAGGACAGGTAGATTGTTGAGGGCCAGGGTGGAGTACGGTTGACAAGATCAGGACAGACCTTAGGAGAAACTGTTCTTTGAGACTGTGCTTATTATCATCTGGAATGGCTCTCCAAGCCCCCCAGATGTTGCTGTACCTGCAAGCAAACAGAGAATTACAGAAGACAAGGGATATGCAAAATAGATGCCCTCTAGGCTCACAGTCTGATTAAATCAGTCTTATAAGATTGATTAAATCTCGAGGGCAGGAGACAAGCAGAATGTCAAGTAGGCTTGCAGTTTCTGTCTATGAATACCTGGACCCTCAAATCAATAAATGGAGTTGGTCTTTCTTTTCCCGCCTCCCGTGTCTTTCTTCTTCACCACATCACTGAGCAGTGTAAGGATGCAGGCCGTCCGCTACAGTAGATAATTTCCCCAGGTTTCTCTGCTATTAGCTCCAGCTCCCACTGATTGCATCCTCCTCAAATATATATGGAGGGTCTCCTGTACCTGGTTCTATCAGCCACTAACAATTGGATTTGCTTTTGCACAGAAATATTTACTACAGAAAATATAATCACAAATATACAACATTTACTCCCCTAAACAGAAAATATACTCCCCTAAACACATGGGAGGCATAATACACACACACACACACACACACACAATCTTTGCACCACCTCAGTCTCTGGGAAAGAAAAGGTTCATAGTTTAGCTCATTTGCTATAGAGTACAATCCCACTTCCAAGTGCAATGCTCCCCTTGGGCTTGAATCCCAAGTATCTTGACTTCAAGGCTTCCATGTTGAGCTGGATCATCCCACCAGCAATACTGGCTCCATGGTTGCCATGGCTAGTACTGCTGAGTCCCATAGGGATCATCTCTGGCAAGTTTAAGTAAAAACATAAATTTTATAGATATAGTCTATGGGGCAGGGATGGCGCTGGTTTGCTTGACTGTGCTTCAGATTTACGTGTGAGTATGGATTTAAAAATATAGATTGTGTTTTTTTAAAAAACATGTTTATGAATGGCATGGATATGATCTAAGGTATGAACTATTTATTACAGTTGGAGAACTATGCCTCTACTAGCAGCCTACCCGGGAGGAGAGGCAGACAGAGTTCAGGACCACAAAGATAGGGCTATCTTCCCTACAGACTCTAAGAGAGATATAGGGCTAAAATTATAACTATCTTCTACCCATCAATTATCTCTGGTCTGCGGTTACAATAGATTCAGAACAAAAGCTATTTCCCTGATTGCTCTGTAGCAGATAGCCCTTAGGTTATATGCTCCAAATTATCCTCTTCCCATCAATACTAGTTACACAAAAAGCATCACAAATAGTGAATACTGAGTAAACCCATCCATTAAAGCAAAAGAGCAAAGAGAAATTAGAGTTCCACTGATTAGAATATGCCAAAGATTGCAAATAGGCTTCCCTCAATAGACAACTGGTCAAATGATGTAAGTGCATAGTTCTCAAAAGAATTTCATGTTATAAAGAAACACATGAAACTTGTCCTAAATCTCTAATAACAAGAGAAATACAAATCAAAATAACCCTGAAATTTTATCTCTCACTCAGAACACTGAAAAAAATGGCAAAAGATGGATATAATCAATGTCAGAGCGGTTGTAGAAAAGGCTGGCACATGAATGCATTGTTGATGGAGCTGTAAGTACAACTATTATGGAAATTATTTTGGAATTATGTGAATAAAATGACTAAAATGACCATACCCATTGATCCAGAGATTTCACTGCCAGGCACATACCTCAAGGAGATAACTGAAAATAAGAATGACTTCATTTTTCTGCCTGCACTTTTTGTGGTAGCAAAGACCTTGGGGGGAAAAGGGAGGGAGAAGATGATGGCCACCAACTAGGATAAGTAAACTGGACTACATGAATTTAATTGAATATTATTATAAGAATTATTATTATAATGAATACAGAGAATCAAGGAAATGCTTAGATGAACTGATACAAAATGAAGTGAACAGAGTCAGAAAAAAATACATACTAACTACATTGCAAATGAAAAGAACACCTATATAGTTATGAAATTATAAAAAACAAGGTTGTTCCCAAAGGAGAGATATGAGATAATGTTTCTCTCTTACTCTTTACAGAGGTGGGTAGTCCGTAAGTGTGGAATACTAAATATGTCAGATTTTTTCAATACACTGATTATTTTGCTAAATTTTTTTTCATCTTTTTTTTTTAAAACAATTTTTTGTTAAATGGTTGGGGTTGGAAACCATGGCCTGTGGACTAAATCTGTCCTACCATCTATTGTAGTTTTAAAATATAAAAACCATCCTAAGTTTAAGGCCATATAAAAAAAAAAAGGCCAGGTAGGACATGGTTTTCCTATCCTTAGAGGATGGGTCTTTGGAAGGTGGAAGGGGAGTGATACAAGGGAAAGTCTAAGTGAAATCAAAACAAAAGATATCAATAAAACCATTTTTAATTGATCGTGATTCATCTTTGGAGTGAGGTAAAATCTTAGCTCAGACCAGGAAGGATCCTAGAAACAGTCCTATTTCTGGGAGGTCCCAATAGTCTTCAGAGTTACAAGCCCTGGAAGCTAAAGGACATTAGAGGCCCAGATCTCATACACATCCACAATTTCTAAGGCTTCAATCTGTCAAGAGGAGTCTCTTGACTCCTCTCTGGAGTTCCTCTCTCTACTTTTGACCCCAACCAACTGAAATAAGTCTTTTATGCAGGCTTGCAACACCAGCACCAAATTTTCTTTAAGCCAACCACAGGTCTCATCTCCCTTTTGCATTTACAGTCTGCTGCACAGGGATATTTTTCTGTGTAGATGTCAAAGGGGTTGTTATGAATGTTTGTTATGATTTTTATAAGTTGGTGGAGTAATGTAAGAAGAATGACAAGAGATGATAGGGGTGCCAAAAAAAAAGACAAAGAAAAGAAAAAAAAAGCCTTTGAAACATTTTTTTTAAATAAAAAAATGTTAAGGAGATAGATAAACTAGGTAGCTTTAAAAATAACACATGGGATTTATGGTATCATTTTTAAGAGAAATACGATGTATGTAAAGGAGGTAAGGAGTTTTAAATGCAATCCTCTTTTTGTTTAGAAGTTTTTTGTATTCAGAAATGTTCCTACTTATTAACACAGACTAAATTAAAAATCCCAAAATTAAATAAATATTCACACACTTCATTCACTGCTTTCATATATTCTACTATCTGTTTTGTTGGCATTTAATTAGGCAACTTTCCTTTTTACAAATTTTTATTTATATATTTTTCACATCACCAGAATTTCTCCCAGCATTCATCTACTTCCCTGTATTCCTCCCACAGAGTCATCCTATATAACAAATACTTTTTAAAGAAAAAAATCCACATGGGACATGTCACATACTTCATTTAAAACCATATACCTGCTTGAGAGTTAGTTCTGAGAGGGCTGTTTTGGCCACAAATGGGCCTGCTTTTCTATCAGTGAGGCAAAAATGAATTGATCTATTATAAGAAAAAAGGAACTCAAAGTCATTTTAGTTTAGCGCATGAGAGTCATAATTCACTAAATAGTAGCTTCATGTTATGGATGAAGTGACTTGGAAAAGCTGCACATGAAGTGGGCAGACAAAAATGTCATAAAACACACTGGAGCATGAGTACAAACATGACTGAATCACTGGTTGCTGGGCAATGACTGCATCAACTTGACTGACACAGTTTAACCATCTGAATAGAGGCATCTTTCAGCTTCTGAGCCAGAATTGTAAATGGCAGGCATTGCAACTGACTAGAAAATTGGATACACTCACACTTCAACGGTTTTGTGATTTTAACAATGTGGTACTCCTGTCAATATGTAAAGTGCTTTACAAACCTTAAGGTACTATAAAAAAGCTAGGTATTATTAAACCTTGGCAGATAGTCTTTAAGAGTTGCTGTGGCTAATGAATTCATTAATCTGCAACCATGCTAGTGACGAATCTCTCCAAACATAGCCGGACTGGTGCTCAGATCACAAAAATACGTTGTACCCCCAGCTCACACTTGAAGAAACCTCGAGAACCAAGGGTCACCTCCAAACCATAATGAGCCATCAGAGGAGCTCCTATATAGATGTCAGTTAAATATTTTGTAATCTCTACTGTTTTAGGTTGGGGTTATTTCTTCCCTTGGAGATTGGCAGCTCCTTCAATTCAAAAATCATATCTTTTGCTTCTTTTGTATATCTTGCGCTTCCTAGCATGTTGTAGGCACTCTACATAAACTTGAACAATCTAGAAATAACTTAGAACAGACTCCTATAACATCATTTCTAGTGCCTTTACTTTGATCGTTGAAGGAAGATGAGTCTTTGAAATAGACTTTTAGACTATTCAGGAAGAAATGGACTTCAGACCCTTAAAAAAATTTTTAGATCCTAACCCTATAAAAGCCTTATAAGGATGCTAACAGTAAAGATACTATATCCCTAAATTTTCCCAAATAGCTTACTATCATGTCAGGAATTGGGATGTCAGCCCTACTCTATCTAGCATCATCTAATCTGGTCCCACACTATTGATGTCTATCTCAGAACTAACATGAAGAATTTCTTAGCTCAAGTCAGAAAATAAGGTATGTGTACTAATTATGTCATGTAATCCGAACCTCAACAACAAGGATTAGGGAGGGAAACTCAGCTAACAGGGTCTGCCCACCCCTCTTCCTCTATGGGGAGTATTACTGATCCCTATGAGATGAAATATAAATAGCATATGCAAAAAGATATGTGTATATATGTGCATATATATATATATATTTAAACCTACAAAAACCCAAAAACAAGGGTTTCTAATCTAATAGCAGTCACAGTACAATTGTCTTCAAAGTCTTGTTGCAGAGTAAGGCAGCAGCTGTTGGAGAACTCTGCTGTTTTTGAGCCTACTACATATCATAAAGCTTGAGCTGTTCCTGCATATCTCCATCGGACATCTCTCCAAAAGTCTCTGTGTTGTCCTTCATCAGTTTGAAAATGGCAGCCAGCTGTTCTTTTTTAACCCTGTCAAGAAGAAAGAGGAAAGAGATTTCTGGTTAAGAAGACTGTGTGAAGAGTCACAGAAGAGCCTAATTTACACACAAATATTCCAGCAAAGCCCTAATAATTGCACCGGACCAATAATGACCAAGAAATTAAAAGAGTTACTAGACTAAGTGCCTGGAATACACAAAAAGACAAGCAGAAATTTCTGAACAACAGGAAAGGAATTTGGTCAGAAAACCAGTGTGTCTACATACAAAACAAGACTGTAAATCAGAGTCAGACTGGGGATACCTAAAAGATTGCAATGCTCTATATCTGGGGGCGCAAAGAACTTTCACTCTCCTCCTTAAGAAGCTCCAATGACTCCCTCTTGCCAAAAGGATATGTTATCTTCCTTTGTTTCATATTTAAAGTCTTTCAATACCTCCTTCTAGTTTCCTTTTCTAAGCTTATTGCACCTTATTCTCTTTCATGAACTTGACATTCCAGCCAAATTGACCCTACCAGTTGTTTCCTGTAGAGGACATTCCACCTCCCACTTCTCTACCTTTGCAGAGGCTGTCTGCCTTCTCTCTTCCTTCCCTCCCCCTCTCCCCAACAACCTCTGTGCTGGAATGAATGTACAAGGCCAGAGCACACTCCATCAAGCTCTTGCTCTTTCCAAATTTTTTTCCTTGTTAATTTTTCTTTTCCCATTTTTTATCTGTGTCATCTAACCTGACTCTCTTTTGCTCTCTCCCCTGGATATTACTTTGCATATACTTTGCATTGATTTTCCTTTGCCTATGTAAGTTCCTTGAGGGTAAAGGATTGTTTTGGGGGTTTTTTCCCTTTGTACTTCTAGCTTCAGTGTAATGCCTGGTACCTAAAAGGCTCATAATAAATTCGTATTGAAGGAATGCAATGTAGATCTCACTTTCAAGAAATCTGGTAATGAGTAAACACTAAACGGCTTGACACTCACAGAAGAAAATTGTAGGGCAGCCAAAGAAGCAGCTATTTTAAGATGCACAGGTGGAAAAATGGAAGAAATGAATGAGGAAAAAATTTAGGGTAAGCAAGGAAGCATTATTTTAAGAAGCAGAAGTAAAAAAAATGAGACAAACAAGATAAATGAAAAAATGTTGGATATTTCTGTGCTCTAAAATAGAGTAACACGGAAATGTTTATGCAATGAAGGATATTTTCTACCTACCCACTCATACTAGGTAATGGTTATACAGTTCAGCATTTGATACTCACTTTTTATTTGTAGGTTTTGCAGTTGGGGATAGGATACTGAACCACAGCACTATCATATGTGTCTCTCCTCTGACACTGCCACCATTCTAGAGAAGGCCTTCATCACCTCACACCTAGACTATTGCAATAGCCTGCTAGAAGGTCTGCCTGCCTCCAATCCACTCTTTATTCAGTCACCAAAGCAATTTTCCTTCATTTCACTTTTATAACCTAGTTCCTTCCCACCTGTCCAGTGTTCTTATACCTCACACCCCAGCGTGTACTCATTAGACCAGTGTTTTACAAACAAGGCACTCCATCTCTCTGCTTCGGCATTCTCTCTGGGCAATTTCCTATGCCTGAAATGTTGTTCTCTGTCCTCAACTCCACCAACTGACTTCCCTGGCTTCTTTGTCCCATCTTTTACTGGAAGCTTTTCTCAGCCCTTCCTAATTCCAATGCCTTCCCTCTGTTAATTATTTATACTGTATATAACTTATTTTGTATATATTTGTTTACATGCTGTCTCCTCCATTAAACGGTAAGTTCCTTGAAAGTGGAGGCTATCTTTTTCCTCTTTCTGTTTCCCCAGTGCTTAGTATAGTGCTTCATACATAGTAAATGTTTAATCAATATTTAATGATTGTTTGATTTTTTTCACATAATTATTTGAAAGTTTACAAACTGTCTCCCTCAGAGCAATATCATGAGGAAGTGATAGTATTATCTCCATTTTCCAGATAAGGAAATTAAGGTTCAGAGAACAGCTTGACACAGGGAATATAAAGTTTGCTCAATAGTTAACTACCATCCTGCAGTGTTATAATTAATTATTCAATTGATGTTCTGGCTTAGACAAATACAGAGATAAGTGACTGCCATAAAGACTCCGGAGTTAAATCCTTCCTGCAGTATTTTCCAATACTGGCCTAGCCTTTTCCCCCATGTTCACACAAATTCAAGGCTTAAGCTTATTTATATAAGGTTAGTTATATAGGATATATGTTGAACTATATCTCTTGAACCTCTAAGTTAACGCCTTACTGTATATACATATCTATCTTTCCATAGTCCCTGAAGTCTGTATCTTCTATCCAAAAACAACTTGTTTTATAAACATAGCAGCATGTAGGAATAAGAGAAACCCAAGTTTCAATACCAGAGCTCTCATGATCATTTGGGAAAAACAAGACATAAATAATGTGGAAAACAGGGAGACAATGAAAGACTCAGCACCTATATCTTTACTGGGAAATGATGAAAGATAAATAAAAGGGTTGTGTAAAGTGCTTTGAGTTACTTGAAATGGAACTACATTGACCTAGATTTCTGGGGCCTCATAAAAATAGGTATTATTTCAAGAAGATGAAAGAGGCAAATATATTTTGAGGGTTGACACAATGCCCTATACTACCATGAAAGGGTAACTAAAGCCCTACAAGGAGGAAGGTGCCAAAATTTTAGTATATTCAAAAGAAAGATGACAATAAAAAATGGAGGAAAAAACATGTAACAATACAGATTAGCTATTCACAGGTTAATTAGACTGAATGAAGGTTAAATGCAGATTGAAGCCACTAGAAATAGTTTGGTGTGAAAGAGTAACTTTCAGAAATGTAAAAAAGAAAGTTACTTATAAAAACAGACAAACCTAGAAAGCTATGTGAAGAAGGAATTCTCCACTTTGTTCAACAAACAAGATTTAGACTTTCCAAAAACACAACACTGTCTATTGCTCACATGCATGATTAAGTAGGTACCTCTCATAATCATCATTTAGTTGTGTATAAAATAATTTTTTTCACGGATGATACTTTGTAGGATGGTTTTCTAGTGGAGGTTATATATGCCAACGGTATCAGACTTATAACAGGGAATGGATGGGCAGTGGAATAAGCCCTATAAGGTAATACTGATGGAATTCTTGGGTTTCTGTTATATAGAAAAAACTCTCTATATAGCTTTCTGATTTTTCAAGTATTTATCTAACAACTCCACAACCTGGAAATTAGTGAGATATAAATACTATCAAAGAGAGGATATATGAAAATCTAGCAATCTAATCAGGGCCATGTATTCTATCTGGTAAAAATCTAGTCAATCCATGCTGCTTTTTAGGTAAAATCAAAACCACAAGCCCAACTTTAAAATAATATTCTAATTACTACTGCCACAAAATTTCCAATAGGAATTGCACTTAGCTGGTATGAATTCCCACAAAGAGGCTTCTTGTTAATCAATAGCGCTATTTTTCAAAATGTCCTCAAAATTTTAAAGTACTTATCTTAGGTATAGACAAGAATACAAAATCAGTAAATGACAACTATGCTTTGTTGCTTCTTGGTAGTCAATAAAACAGGACTCATCAAGAGATGAGAAGACACCCTTTTCTTAGAGGTGGGAAGTCAATAGATATTATGTTTTCAGATTTTTTCAATGTATTAACTAGTTGTGCTGACTTCTTTTCCTCTCTAAAAAAATACTATTTGTCATATGAGCCAGCTCTCTGGGAGGGAAAAATGGGAAGAATAATTGGGATAATTATGGGGATATAAGAAACAGAAGACATCAACAAAAACTTTTTAAAACCACTGCTATGTTTCTAAAAAGGAAAAGACATAACCCGCTAGGTTTAGGGATGTTACAATCTCCACGAGGCATCTGGGGAGCTGTAATTCCCCTTGAGCAGATCTGAGAACAAAGGCTTCTCTTTAGTGCCTAGAAAGATGGCAAAGCTCCAAACGGAGAAATGGACCTATGCAACCACAACACTCCCATTTTTCAGTTCTCCTGAGGCAACTTCTGATTACCAAAAAAATATTCAATAAACCTAACTAGGATACATTAAAAAAATAAAAAATTTAAAAAGGATGGGGGATACCTGGCCATATTTGAAGGCAATAGATAAAAAGAGACCTTTGGTCAAACTTCTTAGGCTATTGATGCTCTATTTGGACACAATTTAGTTTAGTACTAAAGATACTCTGTGCCAGGGAACAATATAAACCCAGAAGGTTTTCACTTAGTAAGCATACCCCACAGAAAAAGCTGAAGACCTGAGACAGAGAAGACATGGGGAATGAGAAAAATAATGGTGCAAGTGAGGAGGGACAGGTACATAGAATGAGAAAGACAGTGAGGAAAAATAGGAAGGAAGAAAATAGCTATATAGCTTTGAAAACAATGTGCAGTATTTATTACATAGATTTTCTTGAAATAGATATGGTTTTATATTGAATCTCCTCTTCTGCTGTGTACATGGAAATGTTTTTTTTCTCATTCTGTATTTAAGTTTAAAATGAATAAAAAATTTACTAAAAAAGAAAAAAAATGGAGAGCTGATAAGAGAAGGTTGCTATGTAGTGACAAAGCATCAACCACTAAGCAACATTCAATCTTATTTATATAGCACCTATAGAATGAAGAATGTAAACTCTTCGATCTCCTCAAGCTTGACACATTTCAAAGTTATATATAGTAGAAAGAGATCCTCCTTTCATTGTCTTTGGTAGAAGACATCTGACATTTTTATGGGTCTGTAGTTAGGTTATACCCACCAAAACATATAAAAGAAGTAATCTGGGGTCTCTGCCCTAAAAGGACCATGAACTGAGATTTCTGGGGATGACAGAAAGTTATAAGCCACTAAATACTGTGAAGTTCCTAGAAAGCTTGAAACATATGGCATCTGAGATATCCATTTATCAGTCTGAAACTGTGGGAGCTGTTATATAGGGAAGCAGTTGAAATGAGTAAGGGAAAGAACTAAAAAAAACTGGTAAGTAGGGACATCAAGGACAAAGTGAACAGTGGTTACAAGTCCATTTCACTAAGCAGTAGTTTTAATGGGGCTGGCAGAAATGTGCATAAATTTATATATCTATTATATTAAGTCAAGTTTAGGACTTCTAGGGTCTAGAGACTAGTATCTCTAGGGATTTCACCCTTACTCACAAGAATTTCACATCTCTAATGAAAACTTATGACATTCCTCTATCAGACCATAACTTCCTATCTCATCCTATGTATCATCCATTCTACATCCTCATTTAGACTTCAAATCCTTTCCCTCCTCAGTACTTTCTCAGGCTATTATCCCTACTCTGAATTCACTTGTCCCCCTCTCCAAACTTGATCCTATAGTTAGCCAATTCAACTTTACACTTTCTTTTCTTTTTTTTAAAGAGCTTTTCATTGTTATTGTCTTTCTTACTTTATAATTATCCCAAGTGTTGTCCACTTCCCAGACAGCCATCCCACATAACAAATAATATTTTTAGAGAGGAAAAAGTCAACGCAACTGATCGATACATTGAAAAAGTCCAAAAAGATTTGCAATGTGTAATACCTGCATACTTCACACCTCCATGAAAGGGTAGGTTGGAGGTGTCCTCTCATATCTCTTCAATTGTCAAAGTTATGCTTTCTCCTCTCTTCTCAAATTCTGTGCTTTCTTGCCCTATCATCACTCATCCTTTGCCAACTCAGCCCCACATCATGGTCATTGTCTGCTTCATTTCTATTCAAGTGCTCTTGCATACAACTGAAAGAGTCATGGAGCTGTGCTAAATGGGCATATTATAAATTCACATTGTGCAACTTCAATTGGGCCTTCAAGGAAGCAGGGCTATCCTTTTATTCTTCCTTATGTGTGTTTGATCCTGTCTCCTGTTTTCTACAGCAGACTCCAACCTTAATCACGGCACTCCTCTTTTTCTTTCCTCCTCCGGCTGCTTTTGAATTTCCAACCTCCACTTAGGTTTCTTCTCAACTGCTCAGGTTCTCTCCTAGGCCCACCACTCTTCTCTCTCTTAGTAATTTCATCAGTTCCTATGAGTTTAATTACCATTTTCATGAAGATAATTCGCAGATCTATATATGTAGCTCTAATCTCTGCCCTGAGCTTTGGTACCATACCATTAATTGCTTTGCTAATTGGACATTCCAGACATCATGGAGACATCTCAAATTCAACATGCCCACAAATGAAATCATTATCTTTCACCCCAAACCCAATGTTTAAGGCGCTTCTGTTTTCCAGCTATTAAGTTTCTAAACTTGGTATTATCTTTATTCTTCCTCATACCAGTCATTCAATCAGTAGCTAAATCTTGCTGTTTCTACCTTTACAATATCTCTTTCTAAGAAGTTATACATACAAAAATATTTATAACAGCTCTTTTTGTGGTGGCAAAGAATTGGAAATTGCAGGGATGACAATCAATTGGGAAATGGCTGAACAAGTTGTGGTATATGGTTAAGATGGAATACTACTGTGGTATAAAAAATGATGAGCAGGATGGTTTCAGAAAAACCTGGTACGACTTAAATGAACGCATGCAAAGTGAATTGAGCAGAATTAAGAAAATGTTGTACACAGTAAGAGCAATATTGTACAGTGATTGATTGTGAATGATTTAACTACTTTGATTAATACAATGATCCAAGACACAATGATGACCTATGATGAAAAATATTTTCTGCCTCCAGAGAGAGAACTGACGGAGTCTGAATGCATACTGAAGCATAATTTTTTCAGTTTTTTAAATTTTCCTTACTTTTTTTGCAACATAGCTAACATGGAAATGTTTTGCATGATTCTAACATGTATAATTAATATCACATTTCTTGTCTTCTCAATAAGTGGGGTATAGGATTCAGAACTCAAATTTAAATGAATATTAAAAATAAATAACAAAAATTTCAAAGTTTAAAATTTTTTTTAAAAAAATCAGAAACTTTAAAGATAAGGAAAAATGAGAATGAATGTGCTAACAGCAAATTATGATAAAAACTCAAAGTGACTGAAAAGTATTAATAATTCTATATACATGGAAATTAATTTAAATGTAGATAGTTACTAAGCAAATATGACTGGATAAATTTATGATCAATGTTAATCTTTTAATAAATAATTTTGGTTTGAAAGACCTTTGGAAAAATACCTCTTTGTTCTCACACAGCTACTTCCTGAGTTCATGACCTCATCAACTCTCACATAGATTATTGCAATATCCTAAAGACTCCCTGCCTCAACTCCCAAATCTTGTCAATTTTCCACACTGCTACCAAAGTGATTTTCCTTAAATACAGAATGACCACGTCATTTCCTACTCTGTCAACGCCAGTGGCTCTCTGTTGACTCTAGGCTGAAATATAAACTCTGTTTAACTTTTAAAGCCTTTCACAAACTGGCCCCAATCTATCTTTCCAGTCTCACTGTAGCTTGCTCCATCTAACACATGCTACAATCCAGCTAAATTGTCCTTCTCTCTGTTTCTTACACATCTTCCCCCTTTGTGCCTTAGAACCGGTTTTCCTCCACTCTTGGAATACACTCCTTCTTAGTCTCAGACCCACAAAATCCCTTTCCTCCTTCAAGACCCAGTTTAGCTCAAACACCATTTTCTTTTCTGTCTTTCTTTTACAAGAGATGGGTGAGCTTTCTAGGAACTTCAGTGATACTTAGTGGGTTATAACTTTCTATCATCCCCAGAAATCTCAGTTCACATTTCTTTCTTTCTTCTTTCATATGTTTTAGTGGATATACCTTAATTACAGCCCCATAAAAGATCAATCAGATCTCTTCTACTAAAGGCACTCTACTAGAAATGGCCACTCCCTGGACAGGGTCAGTTCCCCCAGGGTCTTTGTCACGATGCCATGCATATGTGCATATTCATGGGGTAGCTCCGCATTTCTTTCCTGGAAGTAGTCAAGAAAGGCATACTAAAGAAAGGTCCTTTTGTGGGCTGTATGGGTATATGGGTGCCAACACCATCCCATGTCTGCTATGACTTCTAGCATGCCCAAGTGCAACTTCATCTTAAATCTGGGCCCTACTTCCATCAGTTCCACTGCACAATAATCTAGCTTTTGGTACATGTGATTTCAAAAAGAAATGTAGTCATCCTGGTTGGCAAAGGTGATGACATGGTGGCTTGTCATCCTTACATGGAAAGGGAATTGGAGAATATTTGAGACTTGCTGTTAGCTAGGCAGGAAGAAAGACCTTGAAGGATAAGGTGAGGCAGGGCAACCGAGGCTGTGTCCAGGTCAGAGATATCATCACTGACATGTTACACAGTGTGAAATATGCAGTGGGACCAGTTGACTCATAATAAGACCAACTGGTATCACTTGTACATCAGCAACAGATCTATGGCTCTCTTGTATTTGCAGGCATAAACCAGAGCACCTGTTTCATGCTGTCACTGGCTCATTCATGGAATCATCAGAAAACAGCAGCTTCAACTCAATAGTGAACATCTTGAACTGAGAGCTGAGGTCTTGGGACATGGTGTTCATGATTCTAAGCTTGCCTACACCTACGGTACCTGAGGTACTCATCATGCTGGAACCCCTTCAAGGATCAAGGGCTTCCTGCAGAGTTCAGAAGGGATCAATGGATTCTCATTGAGGGCTGCCCTGACCTCTTGCATTTTCTCTTTCAAAATATGCTGTTTTTGCTTCTGAACCTTGCAATACAAGTACTTCTGGCAGTCCTCAAGGCACAGAATGATTGCCACCAGCTTCTGCTCTCATCTCAACAATCCTCTCATTTCCTGATTCCCCCAGCTGCTGGTACCTTCCCTCCTAAAATCCTTTGATTTAACTACGTTGCATTTATTCTCCTTATATTTATACTATATCACTTAGGGGCAGCTAGGTGGTGCAGTGGATAGAGTGTTGGTTCAAATCCACATCAGACACTTACTAGCTGTTTAACCCTGTTTGCCTCAGTTTCCTCATCTGTAAAATGAGCTGGAGGGTCACAACAGACCAGTCAGACATGACTGAAAATGACAGAACAAAAAAAATCACATATATGTACTCATTTCCTGATTGCAACGTAAGCTCTTTGAGTATGGACTTTTATTTTTGGTATTTGCATTCCTACTGCTTAGCACAGTGTCTGGTACATAGTAGGACCATAATAAATGCTTATTAATTACCTAATAGCAGCAATGACTTCTACACCCCCAACAAAACCACCATACTTAGATGAAGTCAAAAAGATGATGAAAAGATGAAAAGTCAAAAACCATACTTATTTTATTATTAGATGAAAAGTCAAAAACCATACTTATTATTATTAGCCTCTGTATCCCCAAGCTGTGAAGGAAAACAAGTGACAGTAATGTGAAATCAAGGAAGCATTAGAGGTAAAGTCACCTTCATTACTCACACAGAAGGAAGGGAAGGAAAAGAAAAAACAAACATTATAGACAAAAAGACATAGAAGGAAAAGAAAAAACAAACATTATAGACAAAAAGACATGATATGAAGATACTCATAGAGATGACTTAAAAAGATTCATGCTGACCAAGATGGAAGTAATGGAAACTATACATACATATATACACAAGTATGTGTATGTGTATGTATGTATATATGAAAATGTAAGTCCTCACCAGTTCATTTTAGCCAATGATTGATGGACTTGATCTACTAGTCACTTTCACTTTCCTTACAGAGTCCTAAGAGGTGATGGTGTTGAGGGCAGCCTGAAAATGGGGGTAAATTGTTTACCATACGCAAGCGAGAACACTATGAGTAAGTACCCAAGTCTCCAATCCTGCAATGGAGTGACTTGAATTATGATAAGATCTTGAGTGATTGGAAGAAAAGAATCCTTGAAAATGCAAATGAAGTGATCTTTCTGAAAGCAACCAAGGCACTCTGCCCTCTTCTATAAGCTTATCACTGTCCCAAAGACCAGATTTCTACTAAAATTCTAACTCATGCTTTCCTATTACCTGGTCATAAGATTACCTTATTTTCCAAACCTCAATCTACAATAATTTGATTATAGTAGAAAGGTCATTTGAACTCAGTCAGTCTCTTGGGCAACAATACTGTCATGTAAAACAGGGAAATTGAACTAAACAATCTCAAAGGCTCCTCCTAATGCTAAATCATATGATCCCTCTAATATCTTTAATCCAACCACTCCTCTTTCTGATCTACGGGAAGTGGGGGACCTTATCTCCTTCATCATTTATTTATATTAAAGCCTTGCAAAGTACAATTTGCTTCTGGTGCAATGTATTTTATCCACAGTACACTGTAGTGGCAATGTTCTTTGTGGTTGCTTTTAGTAAGATTGCACATGACAGTGCTCACCGGCATGCATGTACATAATGCAAGGTATACCTATGAAATATGGTGAAGGTGAAATGATCCCATTTGCCTTCCAGATTCTTCTCTTGTTTTCTCTAGGAACAATAATTCCAGAACAGACTAGCTCCTCCATCCAGCTGTTCCATTAAGCCTGAATGTGGAATGGAGCCATCACACATCCCATGGACATTCACAGCTGTCAAGGGGATTACAGATTCTGCCTTTGCTCATGATTCTGGATGCTTATGAAGGATGAAATGAGGTTCAGATGAGAGATATGGTTTGTTAATGGGTTATGAATGAAGTAGGGGCAAACAGACCGTGTCAGGTTGTGTAACACGTTCACAGACAATGAATGAAGCACCACGAGTCTAAGAAGTCAGTATCCTTACCAAAAATATTTGAGAGAGTATTTGTGGTGCAGAACTAAGGTACTTGCTACAGGCAAGTGAAGTCAGAGGTCAGCTCAATCCTGTAATATAAAGGGAGTAAACCTGATAAGACCAATGAGGAAGCATGGTTAAAACCTGAGGGAAAGTAAAGCGTAGTTTGAACTAGCAAAGGTGGCTTAATGTGGGGGCTGGGGTACTTGAGGTACTGCTCTTCTAGATGTATTTATTATTTTATTCTATGAAGAAACATGTGCTGGTAGCAATTTGAACAAAACTGCTAAGGGGAAGCTAACGGCTACAGTAGATCCCTGATACTATGTTTGTTACTGACAACATTTTCTCATACTTGAAAGGCTGGAGGGGTCAGTGGGTAAGACAAGCATTCTAACAAACAATAAAAACAGTTACCTAAATTTGCATTATTGCAACAACATTATCTTCCATTCCACTAGAACTCTAGGACATCACTTCATGGTTATGATGAATGTGTTTATGGTAGGGAAGGGATTAATATCACAGCAAACACTTGTGGGATGCTAGACACTCCAAGGATCTATACAGCTATCATAGATGCTCCTGACTTTACCAAAGGAACCAAAGGCACACAGAAGGGCCACCGGTGTAGAGTAACAGCATATGTACATAAAATGAAAATTTGAAGACTTTCAAAAACAGTCATTTCTTTGTCACTACCCTCCCTGGTTTTTCTCATTGTTTCATAATCCTGCAAATATTCTCCACAGCTGCCCTGGCAGGACTAAATGAAGGTAAATGAAATAACAAGATGACTCTGAGAACCCAGTGGTCCTTGGCCAAGGGGTGGGACAATAACTGGAATGAAAATCTGAGCAGCTGCAGCTGCTCTCTGAGTGCCACAATTCAGAACAAAAGATAGACTTCTAGCACTGAGCAAGGAATAAGGATGGGGAGGAAGGAGCACATTCTGATAATCCAGTTTGAGCTAGAAGAATCCTACACTGCACTGAAGTGATAAACTGGTTTTGTCATGAGCTCCCCATGTAAGTGAGCTACTTGGATTTATCTATTCAGAAACAGTAAGGTTTGGAAGTGGAAGAGGTAGAAATGGGCACAGTTTTCTAATTCCCCCCAGAAGCAGACACTTTTCACCTATAAGAGCTTGGTCCTGCCCCTCAATTCAAAGGTTGCCTCCTAGCGCAATAAAGGTAGCTCTTTTTCACAAAGATGCCCAGGGAGTTCTCAGGGATAAATATTATTAGAACTGAAAAGATCAGCTAGTAGAAAAGAATCCCTGAAATATACAAATGGATAAGTGTAAGGGAGGGAGATGTCCCAGAGGATTCAGAGATATATCTCTCTCTTGGGTCCTGAAAGCACATGGCAGACACTTGAATATTCTCAAAACTACATGAAAAGCTGAAAAGGCTCTTTAACACACGGATTGGGGAGAAGCACAACCTACCTTTGTTCTTCCTCCAACTCTTCTTTGGTCATCATTTTCTGATATTGGTTTCCTCGAAGTTTCCCAGGACTATATTTAAATGAAAATGTCTCCTCTTCTGCAGAAAGGGAGAATGTATATGAGTAATGAATGACACAAGTTTAAGTTCTGGGTTCCTAAACACAAATATCAGAAAGGGTCCCTTTATTGTTTTGTTAACTACAAAATAAGCAGATTTCTATCAAAGAAAATCCACCTCCTCTTTTAACACATTCAGCCCCCTTCAAATTCAGGTGCAGTTGATACAGTATTTCTCATTATGCATTAAAGACATGGCTGACTTGGGGCAATATATGTACTTCTCAATCCTACCAGCTGAATACAGTCTGCCATCAGTTCTGTACTTTTCCAAATAAAGTTTCAAGATTTCTCACTTCTAAATCTAAACACTTCTACTTCTGTCCCCCAAGTTCACACAAAATTAGAGTTAAAGGCCAATCCAGCTGGAGACAATCTAGCTATGTGAATTCTAGTTCTCTTTCAAAGTTTCATTGCCAACACCAGGGAGTCAAAGGAACACTTGACAAGTTTCTCAAGTCTCCCTGGTATTACGGGAACATGTCCAACAATCCATAGACTCTAAGATAGTGTAATGTCAGAGATTCCAAGACAAACATTTAAGGACAAAACTTAAAAGATATAAGTCAGAGGAGGGTGTCATTATCTCAACGAGAGAGACTTAACTATACCAAGACCACAGTCTAAGTATGGCACCCCCATATCCAGAGGCCTTTACTAAAGTGTCATAAACTAACTTAAAATAAGAGAGCAAATACAATAACCACTTCAGCTTAACACAGTGCTGTTACGTAACAGGCACTTTAGTAAATATTCATTGATTAATTAATTGATTAAAAACATGAAAAAAGAAAAATCGATGAAAACAGACGAGAAATACACACCAAGAATATCAGAAAGAAAAGTTATACGTAGTGAATGCATAGTAATGAAGAGTATGACAAAGACCTGAAAGGATAGGAAAATGTGTATTGAAAAGTCAGAAATGTTACTAAGAAGGACAAACTTGGGATAGTGACCTTGAAGCTCAACAGTACACAACTGAAGAATTGGATAGGAAATTTCCTCTCGAAACTGAAGGAGGGAAGGACTGAATGGCTTGTCATATTTAATTTTAATTTATCTTTTATATTTATTTAATAAAATATCTGTTTATTTTTAAATATGTAATTTTTTACTTTGAACTTAAATAGCAACAACTATAAACATTTATGTATACAAAGAACATTTTTTTTTAAAAAGATGATTGCATATGAGATCAAGAATCTCATCCACAAAGCTGTTCTTCCTTTGAACTTACTTCTGTTCTTTTCTGGGCATTTTTTAAATACTTAATTTCTCTCTTTTTCTTTATTTGCTATCATTTTCACCAAAACCAGAATTGGTGTATCTTTCCCACAACTTTTCAATGTCATCTTTGACTATCTGGTGGATATGAGGTAGAACTGGAGCATTTTTTAAAATTTTCATTTTGTTTTTTAATTTTATTTATCTATTTTTAGTTTTCAGTATTCACTTCCATGAGTGAATAAAGTTTCAAATTTTTCTCCCCTCCCTCTCCTCCCTCCTCCTCAGGACAGCATGCAATCTGATGAAGGCTCTACTTATGAATTCATCTTAAACGTATTTTCACATTAGTCATGATGTAAAGAATTAGAACTAACGGGAAGAACCTCAAGAAAGACAAAACAAACCAACAAAAGAAAAGGAGAGTAAATAGTATGCTTCCATCCACCTTCAGACTCTAAAGTTCTTTCTCTAGTTATGGATAACATTTTCCATCATAAGTCTTCTGGAGTTATCTTAGATCTTTGCATTGCTGAGAAGAGCTACGTAGTCCCTCAAAGTCAGTCTTCACACAATGTGGCTGTTACTTTGTATAATGTTCTCCTGGTTCTGCTCATTTCACTCAGGATCAGTTCAGGCAAGTCTTCCCAGGTTTTTCTGAAGTCTTCCTGCTCATCATTTCTTATAGAACAATAGTATTCTATCACATTAATATACCAAAACTTGTTCAGCCATTCCTCAATTGATGGACATCCCCTCAATTCCCAATTCTTGGCCACCACAAAGAGAGCTGCTATAAATATTTTTGTACATGTGGGTCCTTTTCTCATTTTTATGTTGGGACACAGACCTAGAAGTGATATTGTTGACTCAAAGGGTATGCACAGTTTTATAGCCTTTCGGGAATAACTCTAAATTGCTCTTCAGAATGGTTGGATCCATTTACAACTCTACCAACAATGCATTAGTGTTCCAATTTTCCCATATCTTCTCCAGCATTTATCATTTTCCTGCTTTGTCATATTAGCCAATCTGATAGATGATACCTCTGAGTTGTTTTGATTTGCATTTCTCTAATCAATAGTGATTTAGAGCTTTTTTTATATGACTAGAGATAAATTTAATTTCTTTACCTGAAAATTGCCTAGTTATATCTTTTGACCATTTACCAATTGGGGAATGGCTTGTATTCTTATAAATTTGACTCAGTTCTCTATATACATTAGAAATGGTGTCTTTAGCAGAGGCACTGGTTGTAAAATTTCTTTCCCAGTTTTCTGCTTCCCTCTTAATCTTGATTGTATTGGCTTTAGTTGTGCAAAATTTTTTCAACTTGATGTAATCAAAATAATCCATTTTGAATTTCATAATGTTTTCTATCTCTTGTTTGTTCATAAATTCTTCCATTCTCCATAAATCTGACAGGTAAACTCACTCTTCTAGTTTGCATATCGGATCAACCTTTATATCTAAATCACATATCCATTTTGACTTTATTTTGGTATACCCTGTATGCCTAGTTTCTGTAATACTATTTTCCAGTTTTCCCAGCTGTTTTTGTCATATAATGAGTTCTTATTCCAAAAGATGAAGTCTTTGAGTTTATCAAACAGTAGATTACTATAGTCATTGACTACTATGATTGTGTACCTTTAGGTAGAACTGTAGAGCTATTTTAATCTGCCTTTTTCTTATTATTAGAGATTTGCAGCATTTTTATATGGTTGTTTATAGCTTGCTTTTTTTTTGAGAGTTGCATATTCATATCATTTGACCACTGGGAATAGCCATTGTTTTTAATATATTTAAATCAGTCTATATAAGTTTGAATCAGTTCATTTCTGATTTTCATGACTGTGTAAAATACACAGCTCCACTAATCATATTCCCTTCCTTATTTTGCTCTTTTGAGGCTACTACAAAAGATAAACCTTTGTTCTGGAAACCAAATGTTCTGGAAGTCTTCATCTCTCTGTCACTGCAGTATCAAGAATTTTAACCATGTCTATATCCCCTGCCCTAATAATAGAAAAAGTCAAGCCATGTTTTTCTTCTCAGATTTGGGTTTTTCAAGTGTGGCATTTATAAGAAGACAAAGAAATATAAAGGAAGGAGAAATCTATAAAGCCCCCTGGAGCATGGGGGTAAAAGGAACCAATTCCAGAAATATATTTGAAGGATGTGGGATTTTTTTCTTACCCTTGACAATAAAACCTGAAGGAAGCTGACCTGTTTCCTCAAAAGTGGTTTCTGAAGTTAGGCTTTTTCTGCATTATATTCTAGATGACTAGAATCTTTAAGCTGACAAAAAAGTCTATTATTTAGTATCATTTTGTACCTTGGAGCAACATTTTTTAAACCTATTTTCTCATTTCACTATGACATCTTACCCTAGGATTGAGGATTTATTCTGCCTCTTCATAACTAACTCTGTTCTAGGCATTTGTTCAAAGAACAAAAGAGGGGGAAAAAACAGTCCAAAAAAAAAGACTTTTGTTTTCTACATTATAGTCATTTCTCAATACTATACATGCACTCTGACTTCTAACAAAGAAAACTATTTTGCAACAAAGAACAAAAGGCAAGTAAAATCACCAACAAATGACTATATCTAATAGCATATGCAACATTTTGTACTCGGAGTCCTCTACCTCTCTATTCAGGATGCTTTCATTCAAGAAATTCTGTAAACTGCAAAGTGTAGGTTAGTTGAATGATTATACAGAAAATATACGGAGTAATTTTAAATTCAGGATTGATAATCTATAAATGTCAATCAATAAATATTTATTAATTTTCTACTATATTCCAGTACTAAGTGCTAGAGATGCAAAAAGAGGTAAAAGGTAGTCACTGCCCTCATAATCTAATGGGGGAGACAGCATGTAAACCAACATATATAAAGCAAGCTACATACAGATAAATTGGAAGGCATTAGAATTGAAGGGTTAAGAAAGGCTTCTAATAAAATATGGGACTTTAGTTGGGACTTTAAAAAAAGTCAGGAAGTCAGTATTGAGAGTGAAGTTGGAGAGCCTTCCAGGTACAGGGGAAAGCCAGAAAAAATTCCTGGAGCAGAAAGATGGAGATTGACTTCTTTGTGGATTGCCATCAAAGCCACAAAAAAACCCTACAGAATCAAACTATATTAGGAACAGATTTTTCCAGTTCATCTAGCTGTATTTTCAAATAAGATTAAGGAACAAATAAAAACATAAATAAAAAATAAAAATAAAAATGAGAAGGAAACTAATTGACCCTATATTATGAGTGCAGTTTAGACCACTTGCTTAGGATAGCAGTGAGTTACATTTCAGATCTGTGTTGAGTCATGGAATTATGAACCCATGGCTCAAGTAGCTTTGAAATTCATCTAGTCTGAGCCTCTCATTTTACAAGTGAGGAAATGGAGGCTTAAAGAGACCAATTATTTGCCTAAGATCATGCAACTAATAATGGCAGCCTTCAGATTCAAACCTTATCCTCTAACTCCAAATCTTTCCAGTATATACAGGCTCCCTCTAGCTCTCCAATTTCTGATCAGACGAGATCACAAATCCTTGCAAAAGGCTTTAATTTAATCAAACATAGTATGTGACATATAAACACAACCAATCCTGCCAGATTGTGTAGTTTCAATGACAAGAGGCCTCCAGGGTCCATCAAAGGAACTTTCTCTTCTAGCTTCATTTGATATCAGGGGAGATATTTGGGTAAGTCATGTCAGTGACATAAATCAATTACCTACCCAGGCCTACCTGAATACAAAAGAGGAGCTGTGGAGCCCCATGGTATTCTCTTCTGACAGCTAAATCCATAAACTTCCCTTATATTCACTCTGCCATGTCAAAGCTAGTAGGAAGAAGACTCATGAGACCAGAATGTTTAGTTGGGACAGCTCAGATAAAGACTCAGAAAACAAAGCATCCATCAGGAGATGTGTTTGAGGATAATTTGTACTGTACTGTGGTATGCTTATAAATGTTCAACAACTAGATCTCCAGAAAAAAAAAACTATCACAACACATTTTAAGTTTAATTAGCATTATCAACATATTCTTAAGTCTAGGCAATTGACAAAACTGAGTCCTGATCTGTAGACTGTTGATTTCGGAGATATAAATAGTCACAGTGAAAAATCAACAACTGACACTAAAGAACCTCTCTCTCTCTCTCTCTCTCTCTCTCTCTCTCTCTCTCTCTCTCTCTCTCTCTCTATATATATATATATATATATATATATATATATATATATATATATGTGTATATATACACACACACATATGTGTGCATATGTATATATATGTGTATAGATGTATGCATATACATTTTGTGTGTATGTGTGTGTGTATGTATTAAAACCAGTCTGAAGGGACTGAATGACCTGCAGAGATCTTCCCCTATCATCCCTCTGGTGATCCCTATCAAATATTTATTTTCTTTTTCAATCCCTCAAGTCACTGAACAGTATCCTGACAGTTTCCCTTCCAGCAGCCAGTGTTTATAGAGTAGTAACAGATTCTAGAGACCACAGCCTCTGAATGTTCATTCCTTTGGTTCATAGGCCCAGCAGGGAAAACGAACAACTGTGAAAGCAGGCATTCTCCACTGGGAGTGCCTAAGTCCCTTCCTTACTTCCTCTTGTAACCACTCAAACTGCATAACTTCTAGGCCTTCTTCAGTGGTTTGTATTTATAGAAAGTGACAGCCTTGCCTTAGACCCCCAGGACTGAAGGACTGTGTTATCCCAGCTCTTCACTACACAGATGCCTAAGTTATTGCATTCCTGAAACCTTCTATTTCCATTGCTGCTGCCAGTTGCAAATTTAAAGTTACAGCAACATCACTTCTACGGCTTTGAATTAAGGAAAGAGGCTTGAATTCGTAGCTCCTATCAACAACTCATTGCAGCCAGATTTCCTTTCACTGATGTTAGGTCTAAGTTTTTTGGTTTTCCTCTGCCTCTCCCTTGACTCTTCTCTTAAGAGTTAAGACCCTGAGGCTAAAGAAAGGATGGATAAACTACTCAGAAATGAAGAATTTCCTCCCCTGGGGTTTTAAGTTCTAAAACAACCATGAGAAATAGTTTTAAAAAGACTGTCCAAGAAACTTTCACAGAGAAGAAATCTTTAATTTATAAAACAAGAGGAAATCAGTCAGTAAGCAAGCACTAAACACCTGGTATATGCCAGGCACAGTATCTAGGAAATACAAAGAAATACAAGAGTGAAATTTCCTATTTAGAAGGTACTACAATGAGGGAGAGGGATGGAAAGAGATACAAGATATACATACACAGGTATGAAGAAAGTAAGTACAAGATAATTTGGGGGTAAGGCACTATGGTTTGTCCTTCCATCTGGAAGAGGATCAATGACATCCTAAAGGCAACGTCTTGGCTTGTGTGTGAAGTGGATTTAAGTGAGGTTCTATGACAAGACCTGCACAACTTGGCAGTAGGAAGGAGTCAAAATTAAAATAGACTAAACTTTGAGCCACAGATAGGTTAGACGAGAGACAGAATGATGATGGTTGGTTGCCACAGGTCATGTGATAAACAGGAGAGAGTGCACTGTGGCAATCCCACATTTTTTTGGAGGCCACAAGAAATCCGTTGGTGGGCCTCGAGTGGCCCAGCTGGGCCATATGGTGTGCAGGCTTGCTCTATGAGCTGAGGGGATCAGGAAAGGCTTCATGTAGAAGAATAATTATGAAGGGTGAGGATTCAAACAGCCAGCACAAAGTCATGGGGATGGAAGATGAAACCAAAATAAGGCCAGTTTGGATGGATTGTTGTATCCCTGAAAGGGAGAGTAATGTGTAATAAGGCTAGAAAGATAAGCTGCAGCCAGGTTGTGAAGGGCTTTAAAAGTCAAACAGAAGAGTTTATATATTTGACTTTGAAATTTGTTGAGTAGGGTAATGACCACTGAAGGAAAATCGTATCAGCTGCTACAGGTACTGATTAAAGAAAGTGGAATTAGGAGAGCTGATCTTTAACTTTCTATAGAGACTTCACTCTGGGGCAAGCACTATTACAGATTGGTAAAAATGGAGGTAAAAAGTGCAGGGGAGGTAGATGCTGTTGCATGACAAGGAAAAGCAGGAAAATTTGGTGAATTATCAGATACAGTATGCTGGTTAAGCAAATATTTTGTCTCAGTGTTCTGAAACTTATGGTAGAACTGTATTTCTTGGCCCTCCTCCATAATTCCTATCCAATCCACATTGCCCCAGTTCTCCCCACTTAAAGCAGTAACACCTTGAATGTCAGCAGCTGCTGTACCCTCTATATAAACTATATATATATATATATATATATATATAAATAAACTAGATAAACTCTCCTCTGCTGAATTTTGCAGCCCCTAAAGAATGTAGAGGAAGTGCCCCTTAAGAGGAAGTGCCATTTCATTAATCATCTTTGTATTACCAGCACCTGGCCAAGTGCCTGGCATACAGTAGGTGCTTAATAAATCTTTGTGGACTGTTTCTATTCCACTGAGCTTCCCAAGGCAAGGAGTAGAAAAGCAGAGCCGTATGACTTTGTAGCTTTTTTTTAGGCTAAAACTGTAGGTAACTGCTTTGTGAAGTGAAGAGAATTGGATTTGGAATCAGTAGTGGTTATTGTTCAGTTGTTTCTGACTCTTTGTAACCCCATTTGGAGTTTTCTTGGCAAGGATACTGGAGTGGTTTGCCATTTCCTCCTCCAGCTCATTTTACAAATGAGAAAACTGAAGCAAACTGAGTTAGGTGATTTGTCCAGGGTCACACAGCAATGTCTGAGGCGAGATTTAAACTGACAAAGATGAGTGATGAGTCCTCCTGAGTTAAGGCCTGCATTCTATCCACTTCATCACCTAGCTACCCTTGGAAACAGTGGATCTGGATTCAAATCTCAACTCTGATGATTTTTTTTTTTCTGTTTGTGACCTTGGGCAAGTCAAGTAATCAACTTCTTGGTTTCTCAATTTCAGTCAAAGGAAACTGACCAAGATAATCACTAAGTTTCCTTTTGACTCTAAATTCTGTTATTATAGGAATTCATTCCCACTTTCTGCTACTCACCATCTTCTTCTAGTTCAGCTAGGAGTGGAATCTTCTTACTGTCAGAGTTTGGCTCTTCATCCTGAAAGGCAAGGAGAAGAATTCTGAGCAGAGAAACTTGTGTTTCAGTAACTACAGTATAATCATGGATAGCATGCTAGACTTGGAGTCAGGAAAAGCTAATTTCAAAATCTGCCTCTAACCTATACTGACTGATCACAGGCAAATAAATTGTTTTACCTCTCTGAACCTCAGTTTTCTCTTCTGTAAAATGGTTATAGCAATACCTAGACTGAATACTCCATGGATTTGTTGTGAGGATCAAATGGCATAAGTATCTAAAACAATCTGAAAATTTTAAAGCAATTTACAAATCCAGACTTCCCCAGACTGACTCAACGAAACATCTCAGCCCCCTCAGTTGCCTTTTCCCTCTGACTGGAGGGATGGAAACTGGAGCAATAAACTCCTCCCAAAGCCTTCCTTTAGAGGGTTCAGAGATTTGTAGGTAACTTCATCTGTCATCAGCAACTCCGCTTGGTTTCCAGGAACATTATGCCCCTGCAAAGCTAGCCCTTTTCAGCTTCCTTTCGTTTGGCTTCCCTGCTTCTTCCCTTAGATGGTAAACTGCTTAAGGGCAGGGATAGCCTTTTGCTTATCTGTATACTCAGTGTTTAACACAGAGCCTGACACATCGTAGGTGCTTAATAAATGTTTATTGACAAATGTTAGTTATTAGTGTGATTGTTATCATTAAATTCATTACTATTATTTAGTATTGTTATTACTATTGTAATTATTATTAAACAAAGTCTCACCATGGAGTTCAGATAGAAATGATCTTTGGACAAATAACTCTGCAATTATTCTTTTATATTTAATATTCTGTTGCAGAGGTGGATAAAGTAACTACTTTCTGTAGTTGACTGAAAGTATTAGAATGTGATCTCTTATAGCCATACTGGTCTGTTGCTTACAATTCTAAAATAATTTGAAGATAAAGGGACAGAGTTATTACAGCTATATTTTGTTGGTGAAAAGTAGTTTCCAGAAAACCAGAGTTCTAGCTGTACCTTTGTAGCAAGTACCCCGACATACACAGGAGGGCCTGCTATCACAGGTTCTTAGATCTGCATTTCTCAAAGGACAGGCAACTTTTGAGGGGTCAACAATCACTTTAATCAAGCACGTATATCATTCACTTAGTTCAGGGGAAAAAGTTAGTACCCTAAACTTCAGAGAAAATACAGAGAAATCAAAATCAACAGACATGCTTCCAACTGTCTGACCATAAGCAATACATACGTCACAAATCAACAGACAGGTCCAACTGTCTGACAACAGTTACCAAAGAGGGAAGCACCAACATCTGGGTTTTCAAAGCTGGGGGGCTCCCAGAATCTCATCTGGTCAAACAAAACACTTCCAGTCAGTAAGCCCCAAAGTGAAACCTCACCTTCAGAGTATTTATACATTTTTTAGAGCCAGAGGGGACATCCCAACCCTTGAGAACCAGTGCCTCGTTGATTATAACAAAAAGTGTGGGCCTTGTACAAATCTTCCCTAACCAAGCTCCCCCTTATGGGCAGGCCCATTAATGGGTGAGAAAAATCTTTTTTAATCACATTAAAATAATTAACAATACAAATACATATACTGTTTCTAATTAAAGAAACTCTTGTTTCTGTACTTTACTCCTAGTAAAAACTCTTGATTGATAAAGGCAAGATTCAATCAGAGGCACTTGATCATACCAAAACAAAAACAGCAAAAGATTCTACTTTGCTTGCCATTACAACCTTTCTTTTTAAGTACATAGCAATTCACTTGGGGTGTGGCTACTTATATTGGTATTACTTAAGCTACACCTTTGCACTCCTAGTAGAATGACGATGCAGAGGTTGAGAAAGTGAAAGCAAAACACTGGCATCTGAGATTTATAGACTACTGAAATTAAGTAACGCCAAAGCTTACCTAAAATTTACTAGGCCTTTACTCTTCAAAGTTAATGTGCAAATGCTCATACGCACTCTAAGGTATCAGAAGACGTTAATATTTTATTACATGAGTAGACAAAAGTAAATCTATGACTTAAAAAGTAGTTTCATAAAACTACCATTGTGTGTGTATTGGTTGGTTGTCTTTGGATCTGTAATAACTTTATCTTATCCGAGAAGTATTTGAAGTTGTACGAGTCTGATGGTAGGGTATAACATCCTAAGTTTATTTCTAATTTTTTTTTAATGTCTGATAAACATTCTTCTTAAATTATAACTTTAATCCAAACCCTACAAAGTTAAGTAATTCCTAGGACTTTTTTAAACTTTCTGGAAGGGTTCTCAAGTCCAGACTTCTCGTGTCAATGAAGTCCATTTTTGTTTTTTGATTCTACTTCATACAACAAAAGAAAAAAAGGAACAAGAACATAACTATATTTGAGAATAATGACCTGAATATAAAAATAACAACCAGTTTTTCTGCCTCCTTATTTTGTATGAAAGTATAGGTTGTACCTGGTATTTTAAAATGTTGTTTTTGTAACTGTTTTTGGTCTTTATTTGCCAGAAATTGCTCAGATCTGTAGGAGATCAAATTTGTATATCTTAGATGTGTTGGGATCAATATTTATATAAGTTAAGAGAATGTATTACTATAATAGGATATTGAGATTAGCACCAGAAGTCATTTAAGTTTTCCAGCATAATAGAACACTGAGAGTAGTCTGATCTTCTTCTGGCAGAGTCAGTGAATATTCCCTCATTTGAATTTATTTTTCCTAACCTAGTAAGAGTTTCCTTCTCCAGTTTCCTAATCTATCACTAATACTAATAGCATATAAGCTAGCAATAATACGGCGCTTTAGGGTTTGCAATGCCCTATAAATATATCTCATTTTATCAAATGAAATAATGATAAATGAAATAATAAAACCCATGAGGTAGGTGCTATTATTATATCCATTTTGTAGATGAGGAAATTGAGGCAGACAGAAGATAAATGACTTGCCCAGGGTCACATAGCTAATAAAGTGTCTAAGGTAAGACTTGAACTCAGGTCTTACTCTCTTACCTATTATGCCATCCAGCATGAATTGAGTTGTGAATTAGATAATATCCAGGAGTTTTTCACCCCAGTGTAAACTGTGTTTTCCCTGTAGGAACTGAAAGTATGTATCTTGATGATGATAAAAAAATAGTTAGCATTTATATAGCACTTTAATATTTGGAACTTTACAAATATTATTATTTTACTTGATTCTTATAACAATCCTGTGGGATAGGTACTATTATTATCCCCATTTTACAGATGAGAAAATTGAAGCAGAAGTTTAATGACCTGACAAGAGTCATACAGGTGTGAACAGTGTGTTAGAGAACAGGGAGCATTATTACTAGAACCTTGGTATGCAAAAGTTAGGGAATATTTCCTTTTCCCTATTTAGTGTTAATTTTAAGTGAAATGGATCCCTAGTCTAGGGCCAAGTGTTTCTGAGTTAAAGGAAAAGAGAAGCTATTTCTCTTTCTTTTCCCAGCAATGAACTGTGTGTCCTTTTTTTGTAGGCAACCTAGGCAACACAGGTGGCTTCCTGACCAGCTATCCTTTGATGTTTTGCATGCAAGATGATAAGAACTGAGAAGTAAAATGGCTACCATAGTTTTCAGGAAAAGGTATTCTAATATGATTTATGTTCAACTGGTACCTATGGATCACAGGATATGCAGAGATTCATGACTGCATAGAGTTCTCTCATGCATCATTATCCTTCTAAACAGTAGCCAGAAAACACAAAGTACCTTTGGCTTAGAGAAAATTATTCTTTTTTGGAAAAGTATAGTTGAGTACCAGTGCTAAAGTACTTATACTTTAAAGTACTTGAGTAGTAGTTCTAAAGCCCAGGATGATCACTGGCATAAGGAAATCTTCAAAAGATAAGGAGTTTAACCTTAGTGGTTTAAAAAAAAGAAAAAAGAAAAGAAAAAATCTCCAAACAAAATTAAAGACCTTAAAACAAAATACTGACAGTCTTATATTAATAATAATTATTTGTACAATTGTCTTTGAAATGAAAGTTCCATGTGACCTATGTATATTTTATTTCAGGAAATTTGTACTCGTGGTTTGTGTATTTGTACCTGAAAAGAATGAAAATTGCATATGTGCCCTGAACAAAGACTTTGAATTCTATGATTTTTAAGTGCTTTAAGCTATAATTTCAAATTTGAACACAAAGTCTTGAGAGTAAATAATAACAATCAGTGTAAATCTGTGTGCCCTCAGGATAGATGTATAAACAGTTGGAATGGAAAACTTACTATACAGAGACTCTTTGTAAGCTGCATAGGATCACGTTTTGTCATTAAAAATTCATTCCTCTCAAAAAATACATAATGTTTCCTCTGACAAATAGTCTAAATATTTAAGATATGTACATTCTAATATACTGAGTTGATTTAATTCTGATAAAATACAAAAACACTGAAAAAATTAAACATTTTAGTTTTTAATTCTGAGAAGTTTCAGTGAAAAGAGAAAATGTTTTATTATTTGAAGCCCAAAAATAATTGAAATGAAAAATATCCTACCTACATGTATAGATAAAAATTTCTGAGTATTTGCTGGTCCTCTAAATAATGATTTTTAAAATATTTATATTTTTGTATTTTAAAGTTCCAAATGACTAAAAGAACTTTATTTATATAAATGTACATGTCAATGGGTGTATATAACATTTATATATCTGCAGGTGAGTTTGTCATGGCTTCCCTCTGTATACAGAAGCTAAAGGTATCAGAGGCTTTTTCTTCTCCATTATACTCCCAAATGAGAGAATGATAATTCTACAATAGCTCATTTGATATTTCTTTTTCTGAATTAAAACAACGTTGTAAATATACAGCAGATACTTGGGAAGCCTTTGGATCAATATACCCAGAGCCTGTACTGGGAACTAGATGTGATCCCTGCCAGGAAGCTGTTTGCATTATGATCTGAAATGCAAATTATGATAAATTTGTGATATGTTTTCATGCAATCCTCATGTTGTTTAAAATAGTAACTTTCTCCACAATTTTCAAACTAAAATTCTACAATGTCATTTAAAAAATTTTTATTGTTATATTTTCATTTGTACTGCGGATGCTTAATTTGGAGAGCACAACAGAAGAGGGTGTGGTATGGTATATGAAGAGATTAGAGTTGGAAATTTAGATAGAGAAGGAAAAATGAGCTGAAAGATAATAGGAACATAATGATAGAAAAGATGAATTTATTGAGTATTATGTAATATGCATGGTGGTGAGGCATAACAGGTAGGAAGTCAGTCTTTAAGTTTAGGAAAACCAGAGGTTGAGACCCTTCTCTGACATCCAGACTGTGTGACCTTGGGCAAAGCACTTAATTCGGTGCCCTGAAGAGAAGGTATCAACCTTCATTTGTAGAAGGAGATTTTTTACTAAGGAGTGACCAATGAAATCACAGGGCCAGTTATTTTGTATAGGCTACAAATGCAAACAATTCCAGTATTTGTTAGTATTAATGATACTTGTCCTTGCTTTAACTGTAAGCATTGAAATTTGCTGTGTGAAGTGAAATCTCTTTTGACTGTAAATGATACTAATCTATTGCCTATACTTTTATTTTAGTCTGGAAAATAAATGTTAATTCTGACAAAATCATAAACTATGTTAACGGAGGATGTTAGCAAATCTGTAGTACTAAGAAGATTTAAAACCAGTTATAAGTAGATAATTTGAATTGCTATTATACCCTGGAAGTGATGTGAAATTTCAGTGCACAAATTGACTACCTTCCTCCTCCCCAAGTTATCAGATCTTTATTCAAAATTCAAAGAAACTTAGAAAATTTTGTTAATTTTTACTTTTAGGACTCAGACCTAATGGAACGATGCTTTTCTTCTTTTAGATTATAATGTTCCATTTGTAACACTGCCTGCAAAAGCCTTCTGGTTGGACTTTCCATCTCAATTTTCTCTTTACTCCAGAATATCCTCAACTGTGCTGTCAAGTTCAAATTCCTAAAGTGGTTTGATCATATCACCCTCCATTCAGTAAACTCCACTGTCGCCCTAGTACTTCCAGGATCAAATATAAAATCTTCTGTTTAGTTTTTTGGTGTTTTTTTTTGTTGTTGCAATCAGGGTTAAGTGACCCAGGGTCACACAGCTAGTAAGCATCGGAGGCCACATTTGAACTCCGGTCCATGGTCGGTGTTCTATCCACTTTGCATCTAGCTGCCCCTAAGGTTTAGCTTTTAAAGCCTTCATAAACTAGCCAGTCTTCTTACATTTACTCCCTTCCATATACTTTGGGATCCAGTGACACTGGCCTCTCTGCTATTCCTCAAGCAAAACACTTCTAACTCCAGGCATTTTTACTGGTTACCCCCATAATGCCTGGAATTCTCTCCCTCGTCTCCTGGCTTCCTTCCAGTCTCAGTTAAAATCTCACAAGCCTTTCTTGATAACCCTTACTGGCTTCCCTCTGCATTTATCACAAATTTATCATGTATAGATCTTGTTTGTACATAGTTGATTATATGTTGTCTCCACTGAAAGGTTAGATGACTTGGGAGACTCAAACATTATGTGTCAGAGGCAATAACTGAACACAGATCTTTCTCTTTTCAAGGATAATTCTGTATAGACACTACACCACACTGCCTATGTCTAACTTAGACAATTCACCTAGCAAAAGAGGAGGCTGAGGAAACAGTCCTGGTAGTTTCTAAAAATTCTAGAACTCATTTCTTACTATCATTTCTTTCTGATTCCCAGAAGCCTATAATATAGGCTGTTCAAGGTTATTATTGTTTTAAGTCTTGGGCAGGATAAGCAGACAGATGGGGAACATGACCTATCTGAATGAGTCCAAGTGTTTTGCAAAGACGTAAGCCTTGCTCATTGCCAGTCTCAAATCAGCCTTATGGTCAGTATTTCACGATCCAAGTTGCTGGCATCAGAAGTTAAATCCAGTGGTCAAATGGCAACTTCTATCCGTGCCTGGTGTATAAAATCTTCACAATTGGATAGATCTTTTAAGATCTCAGGTGCTTCTTTCCATTTTTGCTATAATGCTTTAAATTTATTCTGATATGACGTTTATTCATGTACCTTTGAATATGTGTAGGTACACAACTGAGATCATTTACCCCAAGAATTCAGGATCTTTCTTTGCCTTTCATACTATTATGACTCAGTGGGATTAAATTATGAATCAGGGGATAGTGTAGAGGCTCAGTGGATAGAGTGGTGGTTCTGGAGTTAGGAAAACCTGAGTTCAAATCCCACTTCAGACACTTATTAGCCATGTGACCCTGAGCTAGTCATTTAACTTTGTTTGCCTCAGTTTCCTCATCTGTAAAATAAGCTAGAGAAGGAAATGGCAAGTATCTTTGCCAAGAAAACCCCAAAAGGGATCACAAAGAATCTGCCATGACTGAAAACAACTAAACGATACAACATTAAAGAGTTCTAAATTCTTATCCAGACCCACAGTGGAAAGAGCAATGGGCCTGGAGTTAGGAAGATGAGTTCAAATCCAACCTCAGACATGTGTTAGCTGTGTGGCCTTGGACAAGTCACTTAACCTCTGTTTGCCTCAGTTTCTTGAACTGTAAAATGGGTACTTACCCTGGAGGGTTGTTGTGAGAATCTAATGAGATAATATTTGTAAAGTGCTTACCACAGTGCCTGGCTATATCAATGCTAATTTCCTTCTCCAGAGAGTAATAATGGACAAATACTGTTTGGCAATTCCCTTCTGCAAAATGTCAAGTAGAATAATTACCATCTCAAAGAGAATGCAGAGGTCAGGAGTACCTAATTTGCTGCAAAACAAAACAGTATAATAACTCCCCACCTTTTAACTATACCAGGTATTCAGAAACAGAACAGGCAGTGAACATTTTTCAGCAAAATCTGCATGAGACATATATACTCAATAAAATGAATAAGGCCAAACTCCCATAAAACAATAAGCATAAAAAAGAATTATTCTTTACTCCCATCTTCAAAAATAGAAAACAGGAAAAAATCCTGAGTCAGTTCAGGCATTACCTTTGCACAAAATTTGTCACATGAGGGCACTTTCTGACAGTTATCATATGAAAAATAAATGGGCCTATGCAGGAAAACTTTTTTTTTTAAATGCTGAGGCTATCTCTTTTGCACTAACTTCCTGAAACACCTGATCCTTCCTTAGTTTAATGGCAGACTAAAATGAGACCAATAAATAGTTGCCTATAATAATGCTACCTGAATTGCCTGATCCAAGGAGTCCTGGCACATACCAGGGCTGGCCCTTCAGACAATAAAAAAAACAAGTCTCCCATATCTCAACTTTCTTATCCTAAACATGGGATCTAAGACATCAGGGGGAAAAAGAATTATATATTTTTTCTTCCTGTTGTTCAGCTGCAACAATGTACATAACAGACATTCTATAGAATGACTCAACATGTCATATTAACTATTTGTAACATCCTAGCATCTCTCCTTTATACATGAAGGAGAATTGAACGAGGGCAAGATATGGGACACAAACTCTAGATCAATACATTTTTAACCCTGGCTGTATAATTCATTACTGTACAGACTTTAAGGGTTCGAAAGGATAAAAATTTCAAACCAAAAGACCTGTAATCAGAATCTAATAGTTTACTGGAGTTAAGAATCAACAAGACTCTTAGATAGTTATTACTCCCTGTGGGACTTACTCAGATATCAAATACATCCCTCAAAATACTGAAAAGGGAAAGTATTAGTCAGATACCACCACATACTCATCACATTGGTTAAAACGACAGAAGAGAAAAATGAAAAATGATAGAGGGCATATGAAGAAAATAGGTAAACTAATGCACTGTTGTAGAGATCAATCACTCTATAAAGCACTTTGGAACTACGCTACCAAAAGTTATTAAACTTTTAATTTGTTTAATAAAGACTTTTGTTTTATTAAACGAAGGGCTCTAGTAAGGCCCCTTTGCCATGACTAACTAGGTCTATACCCTAAAGAGATCAAAGAAAAAGGAAAAGGACTGGTATGTGCAAAAGTATTTATAGCAGCTCTTTCTGTGAAGGTAATGACTTGTAAACTGAGGGGATGCCCATGAACTGAGGACTAGCTGCATGAGTTACGGCATGTGAATGTGATAGAATATCATTGTGCTGTAAGAAATAATGTAGAGGATGGTTTCAGAAAAGCTTGGGAAGACTCACATGAATTGATGCAAAGGGAAGTGAGCAAAAGGAGAAAAATTTCCACAGAAATAAAAAATACTCTGATCAACAGACACCTTGACTTACCATAGCTCAAGGGATTCATGAGTAAAAATGCTATCTATGATCGGGGTGCAATTGAAACATAATTTTCTCTCTTTTTCTTGTTTTGTTGTTCCCAGAACATGGCTAATGTAGAAATTTGTTTTGTATAATTTCATATTTGAATGGGTTTGGTATTATTTTCTGCTTTCTCTCATTTAATAACATTATTTTATTTTTCTCCAATTACGTGTTAAAGTAATTTTTAATTTAATTTTATTTAGAATTCCAAATTCCCTCTCTTCCTCCCTTTCCCCTCTTCCTGAGACAGTAAACAATTATATGGGTTATAGATGTACAATCATGTAAAACAAATTTTTTGCCTTCTCAATGGGTAGGAAAAGGGGCAAGGGGAAGGAGAGAATCTGAAATTGAAAATAAGATAAAAATAAGTTTTTTAAAATATTAGAGTAGCAATCTCTTAACAAAATGTTGTAAGAGGAACAGGTGAAGCTTCAGCTCTGTTATATAGTCCTCATCTTGCTTCACACAATAAACATTGGGCAGAGACCTACTCTCAGGCTCAGAAATGATCTATAATTTTAAGACAATAATGTGAAATAAGTGCCACATATGTGGAGTCTTTCTTCTACATTAACATCCCATGTGCTTTGCGACTTAGCTCCCTACTTCCGAAATCTAGATTTGAAACTGAAAAAACAAACACTCCTGTGCCACCGCCCCCCATTCTTTTTCGGTACTGGCCATCAGAAACTCTCATCTCGGGCCTGAGAAAATACCTCACACAATTTTCTAAGTAAAGCTGTAGGCAGGAGGTGTAAGATAAGGAATGTAAGTTGAAATGCCAGTCTTCCAGCATCCAGTAGTGCCAATGGCTGAGTACTGACTTATGCAGGGCACAAACAGTGTCCCCAGATGGCTAAGGGACAACCCCAGGGAAGTGGGTGCCACACACCATTGTTTCAGGTGCAGATGTTGACTGAACTAACCGGGCCGGACCTCAGTTTCCTAGGCTTGGTGCATTCCAGACACCGGCTTTCCTCTAAGGCTGAGCCCAAAAGCAAAGATCCCAGTCGCTATCGTTACAACCGGTACAACTGGGAGGGAATGGGGATGAGGGGGAAGGATGGCCTGTATGCTCCATCCTGCATCCGAAAGGAGCCGGCCCTGGTCGTACTCAGAGGGGCGTCATAGAAGGCATAGACTGCCGCTTCCTTTGGCCCCTCGTAGAAAGGGGGGAGAGAATAAGAAATGAGGGGAAGGAGGGTGAGAGAAAGGCTGGAACCCCGAGGCGGAGAAGGGACGACCCACAAGGCCACGCCTGGGCTCCGGACGCACGCTTGCTAGCCACAAAAGGGCACCCCGCGGAGGGCAGGGGCGGAGGGTCCTGACAAAGGTGGAGAAGAGACGGCGCGTCCAGGCCCGGGGAAGAAAGAAGGGAGCGCGGCGCTCCCAGAGGCCCGGGCGGCCCGGGTCTGCCCCGTACCTGCCTCCGCCGCTCCTCCTCCGGGCCTGCCCCCGCCCGAGGCTCCTGCCGCTCGTCCCGCGCCGTCCGCGCCTCCCCGGCGCCCGCACAGGGCCCGGCCCGCTTTGGGGGAGCGCGGACCCCGGAGCCCGGGCGCGCACGGGCCCGGCTCCGCCAGAGCCACAGCGAGGCGAGCAGCAGCGCCGACGCGGTCCCCCACAACGGCAGCGCGGCTAGCAGCTCCGCCAGCGCCTCCATCCCCGGCCGGGGCCGCGGGCCGGGGGCCCGGGCTTGCGGGGGGCTGGATCCCGACCCACCTCGAGGCGGAGCCCGGGGACCGGCCTCGGGGGCTGGGCGGGGCGGGGCCTGCAGCCCCTCGTGGGCCCCGGGGCCGGGATAGCGGCGGGCCGCGGGGCGGCGGGCCTGTCCTGCCGCGGGCCTGTCCTGCCGCGGGCCTGTCCTGCCGCGGGCCTGTCCTGCCGCGGGCCTGTCCTGCCGCGGGCCTGTCCTGCCGCGGGCCTGTCCTGCCGCGGGCCTGTCCTGCCGCGGGCCTGTCCTGCCGCGGGCCTGTCCTGCCGCGGGCCTGTCCTGCCGCGGGCCTGTCCTGCCGCGGGCGTGCTCCGCTCTGCCTGCGCCCGCGGGCCGGGTCCGTCCGCCACTCTCCTTCAGCCCCAACGCCTTCCCCTCCGCCAACCTGCAGAGGCCTCCACAGCCGGGTGAACTGCTGGGTCGGGGGCCTACGCGCGCCTGTGCTCGACCGTGAGCTGTCCGGTGTGCTTCCCAAGGCAATTCTGTTACCATTGTTTTGGGGAGTTTTGTGGTGTGGGCGCCCACCAGCAACTGAGAGAGACCATACGGGTATGGTCTAGGCCTGGGGTCACTCAGGTCCAGGATTCTGAGCTACAGGATCACAGATCAACAACTGGAAAGGACCACGAAGGCCATCCAGCCCTTCTCCCCACCCCCACCCCCCCATTTTACAAATATTTACAAAATAGGGAAACTGAGGTCCAAGGAGGTTGAGTGATTTAGGTCCCTAGATGATGCAGTGGATAGTGACGTACTTGAAGTCCCCATTTCAAATCCTGCCACGCACTGATTAGCTATGGGAACCCTCTGTGTCCCTTTCCCTACCTACAAAAGTGGAAGAGCACCTGCAATAATGCAAGCCTTCAAATGCTACATAAATACTATTATTAGTATTATTATTGTCCAAGGTCACAGAGATAGCATCAGAGGGGAACTGAACCCCTAACTACAGAGCCAGTGCTTTTTATTACACCATGCTAAAAATTTTATTCTGAGAATACTTTTTAGTAAAGGAGATGTTAGTCAAAAAAGCTCAGTAAGAGCTAAGAATAAGAACCTAGTTAGGGAAGCTAAAATTAGTTTCTAAGCTGTCAAGGAAGGACAGAAGTCATTTCTAACCAAAATTGTCATTGCAATATTCACTGAGACATTGATAAAGCAGTTCTTGTACTCCACAGGATTAGAGCATCTGTGTGAACAGGTTTTATTTTTTGATTTTTAGCAGGACTGTAGCAATTAATTGGGTTGTACTCCACCATGCTGGCCTCATGACATGACACGACTTGCACTTGACTTTGTTTTGAGTGAGGAGGTGCTGTGCAGTCACCAGCCTCACTTCTCCTCCAGAGCCATCTGAATCCAGTGACCAGATATTCATCAAGATGACTCGAGATGACCCATGATGAGACAATTGAGGTTAAGTGACTTGCCCAAGGTCACGCATCGAGTGTCAGGTGTCTGAGGTGAGATTTGAACTCAAGTCTTCCTGACTCCTGCCCTGGTGCTCTTATCCACTGTACCACCTAGCTGCCCTTTACCTCTACAACATGGTTCAGGGTAATACCAGTTTTCTCACAAAACTGAGCAATGGTTTTTGGAATTTGGCCCAACTTACTCACAATTTCTTAGTCAACACAAATAATTTCATCCTTTGACTGGTTCCTTTTCACATTCTGAATGGGGGAAGTAAAATATAAGGCATTTCTTTTCCAATCACCTATCACATTAAATTGACTGGTCTTGGGTCTTGCACAGAAGTAAATTAACATTCACATCCACCTGCTTTAGTGAACATCCTCCCCTGAATTAGACTATAAATATATTATGATGAAAGTAATGTCATCCTGTGTAGAAAAATAAGATTTCCATTTTTTTATGCCAGATTTCAGGATGTGGTGATGATGAGGGGAATATAAGGTAGGAATGGAGTTGAAAAACGTAAGGCTCTAGGCATGGAACAAATCTTTTTTGTTGTTATTACTTAAGACCTAGTTGTTGACGAATTTGGGGTTGGGTTTTTTCCTTTGGGTTTATATGATGTAATTGCTGCTTATTTGTCCTCCAAACATAAAACTGAAGTCTGAATGCTAGCATCGTGAGTACTCTACACTACAAGATTTGGTCTTCAAGGACCAAAACCAAATAAATTCACATCCAAAACAAATTTCCTCCGTTGGTACAGTTCCTTGCAAAGTTGAGATATGCACCTCCTCTTATTGGGGGCTGATATATAATGCTTTAGGTCGGGAATATTAGGTTAAAGGTTATCCTAATCCAAAACTGCAATCCTAGGTCTGTATCTTGAAGAGCAGAGCACTCGTGATGCTCGTCTTCAGACTTTAATTTTATATCTGGAGGACAAATAAACAATTACATCATATAAACCTAACTGAATAATGAAAGGAAGCAAAGGAAAAAACCCAAGCCCCAAATTACTATTTTATTTAAAATTAAGAAACAAATTTAACCCAGATAAAACAAGAAAGTTCTGACTGATGTGGGAGGATGAACAGAAGACAATTACGCTTCCTCTTTAATATCCTGTCGCTATGGAGAACTTAAAGGACTGCTAATTTCTGTTAGAGATCTGACGGTTGTGGCAGGGACAGGTGAATGGTGGTGAAGAGAAGCTTCTTCTGACAGATGAACTTTGGCCCTGGCATGAGCAAATGCTGTCTCTGGACACTAAGCCCTAGGGCACACGCTGCCTGGTGCTGATTGATAACTGCCATGGAATGAGAAACCAGGTTCTTGCAGTGTTCCTTTCTTTACAGTGAATGCATATTAAATGTGATGTGAAAACTTGAAGAAATAGTTTTTCAGTACTATATATAAACTATATGTAAAAGCAATGCTTTTACATTAACTTTAGCTTTAATATGCTTAATATGGACTAACATGCTCCACTTAATATGTATCATCAATATCAAATTGCTTGCCTTTTTAAGGAAAGAGGTGGGACAGAGGAGAGGGAATTTGGAACTCAAATTTTTTCAAAATTATTTTTAAAATTTTACATGTATTTGGAAAATATTTAAGAAAATAATTTTTAAAAAGAAACTTTAAAAATAAATCAGGCCATGACTTTCAAAAGTAAAACAAATAAAAAAACCCCAATACCTTTAGCTTTTAAAAATGTCTTAGTCACAAGGTTTTTGCTTTTCAGCTAGTAGACAACAGTATGTAACTGTCACTTTTTGTCTTATCCTCAAGCTAAATGCTTGTAACATTGTTCTCATTGTCCAATTTATAAGCTCAATGCCATGTTGGCATTCTTTTAAATATAAAAAGTGATCTTACTTTCAGTAGGGCTCATTCTTCTTTTTCCAGCAGTGGGGACAGATTTGCACATCTCTATCCATTTTGACTGGTGTCCCTTGTGATATACAATGGTCCAGATACTAGCTTCTACACTTTTGCCATTTAGCAAAAAACACTACCACAACTTGAGTACCTCCAGGGGTAGATTAAAATCTGAACAGTACCGTGTTTACAGCTGATCTACATTCAGCGCAAGATAAATACATTACCCTCTTACTACTGACTGATACACGGAACAAGTGTTGGCTGCTTATGAAATAGGCTGCAATCTCTTATCAAAGGGTTAATAGACTTAAAAATGGAGAATGAGTGTCCATTTTTAGTTTTGGACATGTCAAATATAAGGATTTGTTTTGCTAGACTGTATATTTGTCATGTGACTTTTTCAGTTTTTTTTTTTAAATCGTTCAATAGTGGGAGGGGAGGAAAGTGATAACAAAAATAAAGTTTTTTACATTCAACAACTTTGCCTAGAGGTAGTAAATCTGGTCTCTGGCAACCCAAAATATGAAGTTACCTTGATGTCTCTGTGATGTTCTTATACTGCCCGGGAGCGCACTGCAGCATCCTCTGTTCTGTCCTTTCCAGTAGGACTTGTTCCTTCCCTTTCTTCCCCTCAACCTTCCCCCTCCCCAACATTTAAAAAGTCTGTGTTCCATATTCTCTGGTTCCCTGGTCTCTGTTTTCCAAGATAACACCTAGGCGGTCTATGCTATGGTTTAGTAGGAAAAACTAATGAAAGAAATTTCAAGTTGTATAACAAACTAGTAAGAAGGTGGTTACCTCTATTGGTAGCAAAGTATTTTATTTACTGATAATCAGCTTTTATTTTCAAATAAATGTAGATGTGACTTTAGTTGGTAGGAACTTAAGTGGAAGGTATTTAAAAACGCAAGTACAACTACTAGAAATGTGGATACAAGGTACTGTTTATGATACTTAAGAGCATTATTAGATATCAAATACAAAGTCAGTTTAAATGCCCAATGATTTACTACATCCACAAACATTCACAGTTAAAGGTTGTCCATTCATCCCTGGGCATTGCAATATATTCAATGTAACTAGAAGGGACTGCAGCTGCATACCATGGCCTCAGGTACCATGTAGTCTGCAAGGTGACATATGAATTCCCTCATTTCCCAACATGAAACATTATCCATTGGAATCCACCCCTGCTCTAGTAACTGTTTAGCAAAGAGCAACTTTAACAGAAGAACCAATCTTACACAGAAGAGATCATCATCCTCAGAATAAAGCCAGAGTGGTCCAATAGTAAAAGTAATTAAGACAGCTACAATCTACTATTTTACAATAAATGACCTGAATTTCTTAAATGAATACCAACTTTTTTTGGACACCCCTAGTTCCCAAGTGCTAAAAAGTACTCAAACTATTCAAAATTTACAGAAAGTTTCTTTCATGAAACCAGATAATGCTAATACACACAGAAAAACTCCAGACATTGGAAACATTTTTGTGAACAGATCGTATTTCAAAATTAAAATTCTTACACTAAGATGTAGAGTGGCTATTATTGTGCCAAATGGCTCCTTTTATTGCCCCATATTCATCTCCCTTCCTCATTTCTTACACTGCTTAAGCAGATCACACACAGGGGGACAGGTTAAGGCAAACAGATGAATCAGCAGAGGGGAAAGATGGAACCTGATGGCCAGTCCCAAAGTAATGTTGATGTTGCATTGCAACTGAATGAAAATGGACTCCAAAATACTTGAAGCATCAAATGGAAAAATAATCAGAATTTAGCCCATACACCTCTGGACTTTTTGGCAAAAGGAGATAAGGTGTTAAGAATGGAACAAAATTTTGTTGACCTGTTGTCTATATGAACTTCAGTAAGTTAGCAAAAATCCTATCTTGAGCAGAATTTATTCATCCAATAATCATAAAATCAATTCAACTGAAAATTTAATGACTAGTTACGTTCGCTGACAGTCAAGGAAGTTTCCTTAATGCTAACTGATTAAATGTAAAGGTGCAAGTAAGAAGAAAACAGAAACCCAATTTATCTTTAAACAAATCATTTTTACCCTCCTTAAAGTAATGGAAAAAAAGTATTAAATCTTCTTATCCAATACCGTATTAGCCTTCAGAACTTATGAAGATTCTAGGCTTCTTAATCTTTTCTTAGATTTTCTCACCCTTTAAGCAGCATTTGATGGAAGACAGAAGCTAGGACCAGAAATGAGCTGGCCAGATTAAAAGAAGATTAAGGAGTAGGTAGAAGCAGAGGAGGTGACAACCAGACTGGGTAGCTACTAACATGGCAGCCACCTCTAGACAAGCCTCAATACTGCTCACGGTTGAGCACAGCAGCCAAAAGTTTCCCTAATCCTGCCAAGGAAAGTACAACTGCCTGAATCAGTATGTTGATAACACAAGTTTGAGAAAAGCTAAAGAAGATGGCTAATTACAGAATACTAGATACCCCTTATCATCGGTTCTTAAGTGAAAGCTTAAATTCCTTAAGGTCTGGATTGAGAGATGAGAGCAACACATTATAAACCAATAAATACAATAAAGTGCTCAATAATTAATTACAACTTTAGCATGACTCAAAGCATAATGAAAACAGGAAAGAAGAGGTACAAGATTACAAAAGGGTCAACTATGTAGTTAATTTCTGATTGACAAAATAATATTTATAAGTGGCAGGGCTAACTCAAGAAACTTATCTCACTAAATATTCACCTAATTTTTAAAAAGCCAACTTCCTCAAAGAATTCCAGTCTCACAAATGGAAGGTAAATGTGTGGCCTCTAGAGTTTTTATAATTTAGGGGAAAAAAATAAAACAAGATGGCACAGAACTCTCACTGGCAAAAAGCATTTCAGTGACAAAGGCTACAGACATCTAGAAACAAACATCGACTCTCTAACATGCTTCCCAACCCCTCCAAAACTCCTAATTACTTTTGACAAACATATTCTGAGTTGCACAAAAGGAAAAGGACTTTAGTTTTTCCATGATGTACAAAGGAAAAATGAACAATTCTTTTATTTCAAATTGTCACTCTATATAATGAAAAGGTCCGAGGGCTGTGAACTGCTTCTTTTCTCATGTGAAGCAGTTGACATTGCTGCTGGCAGACAAGGCTTAAGGTTGAGATGGGGGTTGGGGGAAAGGACAAGGGGAGGGTTAAGACAGCAACAGAGCAGCCAAAGTGAGAAACTTCCACTCCCCAATCCCTTATTTGCCTGGTTGCTTTCCATAAGCAACAAGGACCTATAAATCCCAGCAGCAAATGGAAGGAAACAAATCTCAAGTCAACATTCCTCCAGTACCATGATAAAAGGGCACCAGGGGGAAGGTTCTGACAGACTAAAGGCAAGAAACATTTGAAAGTTATAAAACGGATTTCATTTTTATTAAATAATGCAAATGTTTTTCTTGGCACCATTTAGACAGCGGTTCTTAGCTTCCTTTGTAGAACAAACCATGTTAATTTGAATTGATGTAGAAGGCCATTTAAATCAACTGGCAAGCAAACAGATTCACATTTGAGGGCAGTCCTCAGTTGTCTGGTATTCTTTGTCCCTCACCTCATCTACAGGATCCATGGGATTCCCCTACCCTCAACCTGTGTGAGCTTGTCCTTCAAAATCAACAGCCATCCTACTCGGTCACCTGGAGGAGCTGCGCTCTTTGCTCACACAGTCATCCTGAGAGGTGGTGTCGCCATTGCCCATCATATTGCAGGTTCTCCTCTTTTTCCTCCGGTGCACTGTTCCATCAGCTTCAGAGCCAGATTCACACTTCAATAAAAGAAGGAAAAACAAATTCAATATGGTCCACGTTAGTTTTTTTCAATAAGCTCCTGTGTCCTCAGGAGATTAACCATCTAGCACTTTTTACTAGTAGAATCATTTTGAAGCTATTCTATGATAAAATTCTTTAGATTGTTCTGGTTGCCAGAAGGTTTACAATTATCCTCCATTTAAATTTTCCTTTATTCTAAGTACATTTCAATATTTTAAAAGATACTATTTCAATTTCTGACTGATGAACATTTTAACTCATTATTCAACAGTAGGCTATTATTGCTTCCTAAATTGCTGTGCCCCTCCCCGCCCTATCCCAGTCCTCCATCACCCCTATCCCCATATCCAACCGAAAAACCAAAAGCTACATGAACTGATGCTGAAAGAAATGAGCAGAACCGGGAGAACACTGTATATATTGTATTATATGGTAACTAACTTTGATACACTTATCTCTTCTTAGCAATGCAAGGATATAAGACTTCAAAAGATTCATAAACGTTGTCCACATCCAGAAAAAGAACTACGGAATCTGAATGCAGATGGAAGTATATTATTTTCTCTCTCTTTTTTGTTTCTTCTTTCTTGTAGTTCCTCCCATTGGTTCTAATTCTTCTGTACAACATGAGTAAGGTGAAAATAGGTTTAATATGAATGTACATATTGAGCCTACATCAATTGACATAATTTACATGCTTGGGGGTGGGGAAGAAGAGATGGGGAGAAAATGTGGAACTCAAAATCTTATGAAAGTGAATGCTGACAACTAAAAATACATTAAAAAAAAAAAACTTAGGAGGAAACCTTCCTGTGATAAGCCTCCTTAAACTTAGCTAAGCTAGTCTTTGAGTGAAAGTTATAGCTTAGTGCCAGCATTATATTCCAAATTTTTCAAGCTTGGCAGGGCCATGGAAACCCCTCCCCCAGAGGAACTTATTTAAGATATGATCTTTAAGACATTTATACAACCAATTACCATGGGGAAACACCATAACGTTAGTCCCATAACACAGGAAGCAAAAACAAAACAGCTAACAAGCGTGGAATTTAGGTTTTTAGTTTATCTTTAAAAAGAAATGTTCCTCAGTGATACAAAGTAGCAGAAGTCTCTACATAAAACACAAGTACCTAGCCCATCAGATATTAATTATATAAAAGGAGACACTGCCTCTGCCCTCTTGTAGTTCATCATCTTAAGGAAGGCTTTTGTTCCAGAAATGGAATGGACGATGACTTCTGGAGGTATTAGACAAAGATCCAACTCTATAAACTTCCCCAAAATGTCCATGTTAAGAGAAGGAAAGAGATACCCTCCTAACCAAGTCTCAAGATAGTTCCAAGCTATCATCACAGCAGATTTCGTGGTAAGCCTTACCTCAGAATCAGAGTCAGAAGAACTCGAGCTGGAAGAGCTGGAGGAGTCACTAGAACTGTCAGAAGCAATGCCTGTGGACTCCTGGAGATCAACAGAATCAGCTAAGACTGCCAGCTCAGGGTGCTCTTGCTTCAAAATCCTAAGAGATGAGAGACCATGTTTGTGCGGTTTTAACAAAGAGCAGTGATGACAAACAAGGATGCAGGGTTAGAGTTGAGACTCAGACACCTTGAACCGAGGAATGCCAACATAGGCTCTACTTCAGAGGGAATTTTTTGACAGTGGTAAAGTCACAGACCAAAGCAGAAGGTGGGGAGCAAAAATTTATGCTTTCATGAAATTGCTTGTTTAACCAGCTACATACACCACTACACTGCACTGTAGGGAAAAGAGCTAAATTGACTATACTTGTGAGGAAGTTTTTTGGCATTAGAGAAGAAAACAAGAAGCACAGGGAAATTAGGTTTCCTGGTCATTTTAATGAAAGTCACCTTTCCACAGCACAGCATTTAAAGGCCTGACATTGATTTGGTTAAACTCAATTTTGACCGGGGAAAATTAGACATATAAGAAAAAGGAGTTATATGTGGCAGATTGGTATCCTTCCTTTTGAGGGGGTTCTCACTTAGAAAATTATAAAGTACTAAACAGGGGCAGAAAGCTCAGAAATTAGACTAAAGAGAGCCTTCCATCTTCAGAAAAGTTGGTCTGACATCCACATTAATGGATGGCAAAAATCCCATTCTCTTTGGAGGGCTTCTGGATAGCCCATATCACACCTTGCAGTGGCCTATATAGAGTCAATGGGTCTCAGCCCCTTGAGGTACTCAAGAATCAAAGGAAGAACAAAAGCCACCACCCTTGCTGGCCATCTCAGCAGGGAAGCTGAGGGCTGAGTGAGCCAGAATCCCCCTCTTACCCCGAGTGCTGGTCCCTCCAGGTCAGGGTTGGGACACAGTGGCACGGGGGTGGCTTGCACTGCCGCTGCCCGTGCTGTATCTGTTCTGTGGATAAATAGAGGAGCTAAGTCTCCAGGGCAGTCACCCCACAAGAATTGAAGGCAATAGTTCAAATGGGAATAATGCTTCTTGGTAGTTAAAAAAACAAAAGTAAAAAACAAAACAAAACAAAAAACCAAAAACTAATAAGCTCATTTTCCCAGTTCTAATTTCAAAATAAAATGAAAACAAAAAACCAAAATACATTCCTGATCCAAAGCATGCACAAAAAATTCTAGCCAGACATACTTAGAAGTAACTGATTTTGGACCCAAAACTCTTCAACCCCAAATACTTTTCTCGCAGTCCCAACTGTTCCCAGACCTATTTAATGCAGATGTATTTTGCTTCAGCAATGAGGGCAGAAATCTGGGCCTTTTCCGTTTAGTTTTCTGTAGAGATGTGTTCAAAGCAAAAAGAAAAATCTGACGCTTCTCACCTGTACCACTTCCTTGATAACTTTGGCCTTCCTCTTACTGTCTTGTGCCACACAACAGGGAAATTAGTGCTGCTGGCAAAGTTTTGGGTGATGGCAATAGTAGTGTCAAGGTTGAGAACAACATGCCACCAACCTCCTGAAAAGCAAGAAACATTGTCCATCCATTAAGCAGAGATGTCACATTAACTAGAACATCAAAGCCACTTCTGTGTCAGAATCTCTTGAATTTTGATTTACTGCACAGCTACAGAACTTAATTCATGTTGTCACTTAAAAAACTTTTGCTTTTGGAGAAAAATGTATTTCTTACTGAAAGGAATTTCCCAGAATTTTGGATGGGTAAGTTAACTAGGTCCTTGCACCACATTTAGGGCATTTTAGTAATCTCCTTAGATTTCAAGGGTTGAAATTTCCTAACAAGTGACTTGAAAAAAGCTTTTAAAATACTCTTGTTGTCACCTTCCCTGCCTGTCCTCCCCAATCCATATGAAATCAGTACACAAATATATTTGTTTTCAATCAGCACAACTTGGTCATTTCTCTGCACTGTATCTCCTGACTCTGCATTTTTGCAGAGGCTGCCTCAATGCCTAGCACTCCTTCCTCAACTTTCTGCTTTTTTAGAATCCCAAGCTTCCCTTAAAGCTAGATTATGTGTTACCTTCTATTATAAGAAGTCTTTCCTAACCTCCTTGTCAGTGCTTACTCTCTCCTCAAATTATGAAATATATATTTGTTTATACGCTGCATCTTCTCCTGTAGAATATAAGCTTCTATAGCACTCATTTTGTCTTTGCATACTTAGTGTCTAGTTCAGTTCCATTTGTCCCTAATTTATAGAGTGAGCACTTAATAAATCCTTGAAAAACAAATAAATCAGTTCAATTATCATAAGTTTCTGTGTAGTAACTTTAAGTATTATCAGTCTGTACACAAGTATATTAGTACTTCTTACAAATAAAAAGTTATAGCATGTTTTGAAAATGGTTGTGTTTGATAATGAATAAAAAGCATTTATTAAGTACTTAGTATGTACAAAGTAATGGGGATACAAATAGAAAACTTGTTCCTCCTATTTTCAATCCAGGAGATCACATTCTATTCTAAGTGATAGTCTCTCTAAACTTAGCTAAACTGATATTTGATTCTAAGACACAAGTTACGTGCCCCATATTTTAAAAAAATGGGCACTAAATCAATTGTCATTTGATCATATCATGGGTGCATAGGGACATGTGCTTAAGTTTTGCTTTAATTTGCTTAATTTTAGATGTGCTGAATCTCCTGTGATTTTATTTTTTTACCAGTCTATTCATACCTGGTACAAAGACAGTCTCTCCTGGTTTCTGTAAGATTTCTAAGGGTTTGAATTCTGGTGGCCAAGTTGGAAGTTGTGTCCGGGGATAAATGGTATTGAACCAGGTAATAGCTTCATCTTGTTGGTTTCCACCTTCATCACGAGTCACCTTTATAAGTTCCCTGGGAGTACTGGTAGGAAATAAGCACCAGCGTTTGTGTCCTTGTACTAAGGCATTCCATGCACTGGTACCCAAGGGATCAATGTGAATTCCTGTTCCAGATCGTGGTGGCCCCATCACAAACCACCTATAGTAGGAAAAAAAAAACATTAAATATGAGTAGTGTGCAAAAATTGTAATCATCCAACACACACACAGACAATATTCATTTTAAGATCAGGAAGCTTGTCAAATCTCTGACAGTTCAAAGTAATATTTAACATAGTCTGTTACTCAAATTTTGTCAAATATCTGGAATGTGTAGAAGAGTGTGTTAAAAGAAATCTCCCTCTTTCCCCTTGCTTCTATGGAGATCACAATTATAATAGTTAAGTGCCAATTGGGAGCAAGGCACTACAGAAGAGGAGTTAAAAAGCTGTGTCTATTTTCAAGGGGCTTGTAATCCAGTGTGGAAGAACAAAGATATAAAACTTAAAATAGCATCTCTCAAAGTAACTCAATGAGTTATGCTTAGAAGAAAGAATGGCTGTATAAAATAAAGCTCATTACTTGACCAAAGTCTATAAACTGAGGAATACTCAGATAATTAAAATTAAATCATTCCCAACCATTATATCAAGGTTAAAAAAATGAGAGCTTTCAGATATTGATGGAAGGGTAGATACTCCCAATTCTCCCTTAGGATTGGGACCAGACCTAACATTTCTCTGGTATACAGAACTCCCCACTGAGGAAACTTCTACCAAAGAATGTCAGCACCTTCTCTGCAACTTATTTTATTGAATCAGAGCTGCCTAGAGTACTGATAGACTAAATGAATAGCTCAGGCTCAAAGGATGTGTCAGAAGTACAATACTCCTAGGATTCTCTCCTAGACAGTCTTCATTTAGCCTGGGTTTCCATAAAGGGATAGTCCTGGGACCAGGCCACGACAAAAATCCCTACTTGTCCTCTGGACATATGCATTGAAGATAATAAATCGTATACTAGACCAAATTCAGAATTCCTGGTTCAAATCCTGGCTCTGCATGTTAATGCCCATATGAGGGCAAGTAACTTAACCCTTTTGGGTACAAATTTCCTCACCTGCAAAAAGGAGGAAGATGGACTAAATAATCTCAACGTAAGGTCCCTTCTACCTCTAAATCTACAATCCTGTCTCACCTATGCACTTTCCTTACCCTTTTCCCTATCACTCAAAACAAAGAAACAATCCAAACCAAACAACCCATTCCTGACACAGCTGTGTACTGGAAAGTATGTTTAACGAATTTAAAGCTATCACCTGAGACAGTCAACTTTAAATACTTAGTCCAATTATGCCCTTGGAAGCTTAACAGCATCTTTCTTTCTAGGGTGGTTGCTAGTATACTTAGCAGTTAATTTACCTGTTTGAGTGAAGATAAGATAAATAGAAGACTGACTGAAGCCTGGTCAATACTGATGCTTGTCAATTGTTCTGGGTAACGAATTGAAAATGGCCAAATTAAGCGCCTGCCAACTAATGAAATTTTAGGTACTCAATAATATGTACGGGTGGATGGAAAACTGGGTGGTCTAACCTGTAAGGAGGCCTGCGCTTTTCTCCTGCGTACTGGAACAAGTCGTCTGTGAAAAACTTGGGGACCTTATAGTCCTCCAAAAGTTTCCTCCTCTTGGGGTGCTCCCCGTAGCTGCTATCGAAGATGTAGAGGGGACTGTCATCTCGGGTGCTCTCCATGTACTCGATGTAGTACTTCATCTTCATCTTCACGGAGTAGCCATCGTTATCCTCCCCGCACTTAAACTTCTGGTTCCTGTACTTCCGCTTCAGACGCTCCAGAGTCCATTTTTCCTGGGCAGACCAGCCCTCCTGGGCTTTCAGCAGGACCACGGGCTTGTAAGGCCTTTCGTAGCGCTCCACAAATTCCTCTACGGAGAGCTGCAAAGCATCCACTCTTTCCACGTTATCCTGAAAAACGTAACAACGGGCACTGCGGTCAGGCGGGTGAGAGGAGAGCTGGCAGAAGGCGAGCATCCCCCGGGGCCGATCATCCAGGGCTTGGGTGGGCGGTCCCCTTTCCCCTTTCCTTCTCCGGCCCGGGAGGAAGCCCACCTACCCGGGCGGCCTATCGCCCCCACCCCGCGGAGGCTGCCCCTCGCATCAGGGCTCCTTCCCACGTGGGGCACGGCAGCCCCTCGCCATCCTCCCCCCTCGCCATCCTCTCCCCTGGGCATCCTCCCCCCTCGTCATCCTCCCCCCTCGCCATCCTCTCCCCTGGGCATCCTCCCCCCTCGCCATCCTCCCCCATGGGCATCCTCTCCCCTGGGCATCCTCCCCCCTCGCCATCCTCCCCCCTGGGCATCGTCTCCCCTCGCCATCCCCCCCCTCGTCATCCCCTCCCCTCGCCATCCTCCCCCCTCGCCATCCCCTCCCCTCGCCATCCTCCCCCCTCGCCATCCTCTCCCCTCGCGGCCACACTGTCCCGCGGAAGGGTGACGTCTTCCCCGGCCTGCTAGTCGTCCTCAAGGCCGCTCTCGCGGCACGGGCCCAGGCGGTCCTGCTCCGCGCTGCTCCGCGCTCCTCCGCCGCGGGCCCGGTCCGGAAGGCTCCGCCCCAAGCGCGGGGCTGGGCCTCGGGCTGCGGCGGCCTCCCACCCTCACCCCGCGGGGTTCAGCGAGAAGCTCTCGAAGTAGTTGTGCCGGGTCCAGTCTAGAGAGTCTTTCAGCTCGGGCCGCGCGCTGCGCTTCGCCTCTCGAATTCGCTTCTTGCTCTTGTGGTTCATCGTGCAGGAGGCCGCGGCCAACCCTCGCCCGTCTCTGTCTCTGCTGTGCCTTCGCCTCACTCAACAAGCTTCAGGAGGCTCCGCGATCCGCCCCCTACCCCGGATCCGGAGAAAAGGAGCAAGAGAAATAGTGCCCTACTAGGTTCCCTTTTCCGCCGGCTCCTTTAAATGTACCTTCCAGAAAATTCAGTTCACTTGCCTCTCCCCTATCTCCAGGCTCGGATTGGCCAGACGAGCCCCTCTGGCACCACCCACAAGTCCTAGGGAGCTGCTCATTGGCCTTGGCGCCTTCCAGGCACGCCCTCTGACCTCTGGTTCCACCGCCATGTTGGGAAGGTCAAATTGAAAGGGAACAGGCTAAGGCCTGAAACTAGCCTGCCATCGTCGCCCCTCACTCCTGCTTCCGGTTTCAGCAATCTGTTTCAGCAATCTATTTCCGCTCGACATCTTTCTTTATGCTTCCGAGTATCCCTAACTCTGTTCACTGGGGTCTGGATCTGGTTTTGATCCATTTTCCGCCCTACCTCTTGTCCTTTTTGTCTTTTTAACGCATTCTGTTGCAAAGCGGGCTGAGGCCCAAGCAAGTTTGGGACCAATCCTTTTCAGGGGTGGGGGAGTAGCCGACACGTGGGTGCCTTAGCCACGTGTTCTCGAGTTTTACATTTAGGGTGCTATCTGGGTTGTTGGGGTCTCCACCCCGTTTCTAGTGTTTGAGGATTATCTGCGCACGTTTAACGGAGTGTTAGCTTCACTCTGGGTGCCTCAGATATGACTCATCAGGAGGCTGCATCCCTGGAAGAACCTGTGGTTCGGGCCCAGCGGTTCCGGTTCTCTGAGGAGTCAGGACCTGGAGGGGCAAGGGCAGTACTGGAGGTCCACATTCCCCAGGTGGGTAGGCTGGCGAGATAAAGGGCAGTACTTTCCCCACCCCTGTGACATTACTTTATTTGGGCTGGGGGACAATTGGAGTCCAGCTGAACTGCTTTCCTGAATTAGGCCGATTGACAGGTGGAGGAGCCTCCGTTGGTGGGGGGCTTGTTGGGTGGCTCTGTGCTTTTCGGTGAGGCAGTTTAGGGCCCTAGCAGCAAGTTCGTTTCTGTGTCCCTTGAAGTGGAGCGGAGGGACTAAGTTTGAATCGTAGGCCTGCCGAATTCCAGCTGTTGCACCCAGGGCAACTCCCTAAACCTCCCTCAGCCTTCGTTTCCTCCTCGGCCCATTTTCCCTCTCCATATCTTTGCACTGGCTGAGAAGTCCCATGTCTGAAACGCACTTCTTTAAAACCCTTTTCCAGATTTTGTGATCCCATTTGGGGTTTTCTTGGCAAAGGTACTGGACTGGTTTCCTATTTCCTTCTCTAGCCCATTTTACAAATAAGGAAACTGAGGCCAGTAGGTTTAAGTGACTTGGCCAGAGGTCACACTAGTGAATGAGGTTAAATCCCTTCTCCAAATTATCTTGCCTGTATTTTCAGTCCATTCAACCTCCTCCATTAAAGTTCTTTGGGGGTATGGACTGTTTCATTCTGTATGCCCAGCACCTGCTGCTTAATAAGAGTGATAAAGCACACTTAGTAGCATTTATGTTAGCTTTTCTGAAGTTTACAAAACACTTTACAACCATTGTTTCTTCTTATCTTCATAACCTTGAGAGGAAGGTGCCATTATTATCCCAATTTCATTGGGAAGAAAAATATGAAGCTCAGGGAGTTTAACCTACCAGCCAGTCAACATAACTAGTACAAACTAGGATTTTTATCAGCACACTAATTTACTGGTGACTCATGGCTAATCTAAGGTCATATTTGAACTTGGGTCTTCCTGACTCCAGTCCCAACTCTATGCACATTGCCACTAAGTAAAAAAATAGGCTGAAGAACACATTGACATATTTGAAATCTAGATTCTTTCCATTTCCCCCCTCTATATTGCCTGTAAACTCAGTAGTCCCCCCCCCCCCCCCACACCTACATGTGAAAAACCGAGTTGGGTTTGTCTTTATGTACACGCATCAGTTATTAAGACAGCTTTGTACCACCTGGAGACTAACCAATGATAATACTTTTTGCCTTTTCAGGTTCTGCATTTCCAATATGGCATGTATGTCTGGCCTTGTGCTGTGGTCTTGGCTCAATACATTTGGTATCACAGAAGTAATCTGACTGGCAAAACTGTATTAGAGGTAAAAGTTATCAGGTTTAAAAATCTCTAGTTTCCTTCAAAACTCAAGCGCTTCTACAAAAGTAATTTCTTAATTTTTCCAGATGGTAACACCATCCCTAAAAATGTTCTTTTATACTTCATGTAATAGCTCTCAGTATAAGCTCCTTGAAAGCAGAACACTTTCCATGTTTTTCTTTGTATGATCACAGACCCAGACAGAATGTATTTGGCAACTCAGAAGCTTGCCATTTGACTTACTTGTTGAAAAGCAGGCTTCTATTTTCTTTTAAAATGGGGTTTTCTATTAAGACTTGGTTTCATTTCCTAAACAAAATCTTAAATCCACTCACTTCCTTAACAATACAAGCTCCTTTAAGATCCTGACAGATTAACATCAACATACACAACTTAATTCTTCCATTTCTACTGAAAATGAATTCTAACACTGCCACTCCATCGTGCAAGGAAGAGGAAGGACTCTTCTAGGCTTATTCCATACTCCTTTCAGGCTTTATAGACCAGTCCAGTTCTTTGCCAAGAAAACCCCAAATGGGAATCACAAAATGCCAAAAACTGTGGGCTAGTCTTCAAGTTGTCCTATGAATTTGGGAATCATCGGAAGGCAATTTAAAGGAGACCAACAATTAGAAGGGTCCCATTGTTATAGATGTTCTCCAGTGTTAACTACAAATGACCTTGCCTTTGGTTATTTCCCAAGTGTTTTGGCACTAGTGAAGTAGTTATTAAATTCCTCCAGAAAGATAGCACCTTCTGAATTTCCTCAGACAAATCCACTGTGGGTTTGACCTTCAATAAGACAGCCTGCAAACCCATCAAAATCCTGGCCATAGGCATGCATATCTACTCTTGTCCAGTGAGACAGATTGCAAATTTACTTAGTGACCTTTACCCAGGACTTAAAAGAACTCCCAGATTTAGGAAACACTTTCTCAAAAGGCAGTTATCAGATTGCACTAACTTAAGTTTTTACTCACCTTTTTAATCACAAGCTCAGTGCTTTTCATCACTTTTGTGCAGTATGTATACATGGCCTAATTTTTCCACATTTAACTATCTCAGTTTGCTGTTTCAGATTGGAGCAGGAGTGAGTCTCCCTGGCGTAGTAGCAGCAAAATGTGGTGCTAAAGTAATATTATCTGACAGCTCAGAGCTACCTCACTGTCTAGAAAACTGTCAGCAAAGCTGCTGGATGAATGACCTACCCAATATACACATTACTGGGCTCACCTGGGGTCAGATCTCTCCAGAACTGTTGAGCCTACCTGCCTTGGATATCATTCTGGCCTCTGATGTATTTTTTGAACCAGAAGGTAAGCTTAGTTTAGTGACTTTAAGAATTTACTTTTAAGTTTCCTTTAAAAATAAACCTAAGTATTCATTCAGGTGTTTAATAAACTTAAAAAAAATCCATATTTTATAGTAGAAAAAGCAAACCTTTATTCACTAAATTGTTCCTACAGACTTTGAAGACATTTTAACTACAGTATACTACCTAATACAAAGAAACCCTCATGTTCAGTTGTGGACTACTTACCAAGTTCGAAGGTAACCTAGAAATCATGCATCATTAACTAATTTATTCTTGTCCTGTGCATCCTGGCTGCTTTTAAATTTATAAGGGTAAAAGAATTGTTCATTAGAGCTACTAGCACACCAAAGCAGCTTTGCATCTAGGTATCAATGTGCAAACTAGGCAATATTCTAAATAAACTTAGAAAAGCACCCCTAAACTTTGTAAACAAATTAAAAAGTAGGCTTGGCATAGTTAAAGAAAAAATTAATGATTGAATGGGGGAGCCAACTGCATTGTTAAGAAAAATCTTTATTTTCTTTAGTGCTGAATGTTCACTTGAAGCTTTGCTCTACAAGTGGGAGCTGCAATGTATCCATATTCCTCTGGAGTCTTTTGGTGCCGACAAAGAACATCTAGCAGAATCTGCCCTTCCAGGAAGACATACTGTTGAAATGATGATCATTTCTTTGGCAAAGAATGTCCTCTGAAGTGTTCCTATGTCTCCAGCAATTAAGTCCTATATGCTTCTTTTGAACAACATCACAATTTTGTTTAGTGTGCTTGCTGCATAGTAAAGCCACTAACAAGCCCACCCTTCTCAGTAGGAACCAGGAATAAAAATTTGCAGAGTATTGTGTTAAAAAAAAAAAAGGAAAAAAAAAAGAAAAAGAAAAAACCCTAAGTTGCTAACCATTTTTGTATTTATTCACTTGGCTCGGATAAAATAAAGCTTTAGTGTAAACCAAAGCATGCAACCACCATAATAAATTTTACCTAAGAATTATAAGACTTAAATCTTTAGTCCCAAGAGGAAGTACTTGGTGACTTTCACCTTCTTAACAGGTGAAAACTATAAATGGCCAATGCAGGAGCTACTGATAAAGACTACTTTGGTACCTTGGTTTTAGTAATTAACTTGGGTATGTGCCAGTTTGGCAGTAGTACCCAATTTTAACTCAATGGGGAGAAAAAGGCTCAGTTTGAAAAAAAAATATAAAAAAAATAATTTTACTTTAGTACAGTCAATAATGACATTCACAGGTTAGTTGCATAGGTCTTTCAAACTAAAAAAAAAAAAATTAAGACCAAGACATTGAGTTTAGAGAAAAGCTAACATCAAGAAAAATGTTTTAATTGTAAACTACAGAAACAGTGGTTATAATACAGAATATCATAAGCAAAAGATACACCATGTTATCAGTACTTACAAAGGAATGCTTTCCTTAATGTTACATTTTCCATATGCCAAGTTCATACATGAAGATGATCAGATTTACCATTTTTTTTTTTTGGGGGGGAAAAAAAATAAGGTGTGTTTATCATCAGCTAGATGTGCTCACTGTATGCTCCGTAATTTATATGCAAGGCCCGGGTGACTGGAAGTGCAGTTGTCAGGCATTTTAATAAACTGGACAGCCATTTGTTTCTGCACGACAAGGCATCTTTACACAGGAGCAATCAGGAGAAAACAGGAAACAGCCAAGCACTCTGCACTGCAACACGCCACCTTAACAGCTAACCAGCATTACTCAACTGCTACACAACTGCGCCTAGTGCACAAAAATACATAAGAGAAGAGATTAGAATTGTGTTTGGTAAAAGAATCCTTTCAAAAATTAAGTTTTGTCACCTGAAAAGTCTTATACAAATTTGGGTTCAGATACTACTTAGTATCTGAAAGTAGTTAGTATTTTACAAACAAATTTACACCAAGGTTTTGTAGATTTTTTTTTTAAAGAAATGAAGGCAATGTTGAGTTAACTTCTCTTGATAGCATTAGGCTATTCAGCATGTAATGGCTGCATGTTTCCTCAAAACTCAGGAGGCCACAAATCAGGTTAAGGGAGTTTGTTTAATTTCAAACAAAAATCAGCACTATATAAACAAAAATGAAAATTTACCTCAAATATCCAAAGCCAATAATGAAATCTGTAGTCGTTCACTTCACTAAATTACAAGAAATTTGAATAACAGCAACAAAATGGCACATAAAATGAAGTTTGCCATCTGAGGCAGCTTAAAACAAGTTAAAAAGTTAGACAAAATGTTACAAAATAACCTTTTCAATAGCCAGTTGCTTGTTCCAGGGACTCTTCAATGGACTGAATGTGGTCTTTACCCCCAAGTCATCCATTGTGTTGCTTTCTGCCGTATCTAGATTTGAAAAGAAAGAAATTCAGCCAACTTTCCATACAAAGCATGTGGTTAACTTCAGGCCAAGTTCCTGGTTATGCTTGAGATGGCCTTACTAAAAAATTTAGTGAAATTTTAGAAAGTTATAATACTCTACACCCACCCACATAGCCTAAGGCCCAATTTGAGTGGTTTTTTTTTTGTACAAAAAGCTGTCAGCACAAATTTAAAGAAAATCTGGCTTAAACTTCCTTGACCATGAACCAAAAATGAAGAGATGCAAATGGCTGTATTCAAACCATCTTTACCTTGAACCCAGTTTGTTTAATCAGTTAACTGTTATTTTGTATGTGGGAGAAATACCTTAACTAACAAATCACTTAAGAATTAACACTTAGCTTTAAATCTGAACTACTCAGGCCCCTTTACTTTTAAAAACAGGACCAAACAATTTGAGGAGTTAAAGACACACTATCCTTTCCCACCCTGTGTTCAATTTTATTTCCCCCCCAAATTTGGTGTTTTAACAGATATTTGCCAAATCGATCAAATTCCCAGTCAGTACAGCAACTGATGAACTGAACGTTCTTTTAAAGGATAGTGCATCTTTAACATTTAAAGACAAACCTGCTCCAACACACGCCCACAGAAACTGGTCCCTGGAGGATCAGCCAAATCAGTTAAAATCTGCAATACTGGCCAATATTCTTTTAGCAAACAGGAGACCGCAGCTTTAAAGGGGAAAACGCAGATGTTGGATAAAAACAGCAAGAAATAATCACTTTTCATTAATAGGTCTCTTAACAGTTTAAACCAAATAGCCATTAATATCTAAATAAACATATTTTTTTTCCTGCAGACCCCTAGCTTTGATATTACTCCCATAGCTGAGTAAATAGAACTCCGAACATTAAGGAGTTTATTTTAGGTCAACTGGCTCAAGAACTGCTCCAAATCCCACTTAAGTGCTATTGTGTAAATCTGTGTCTCCCGGTTTAGGAGATAAAACTTGGATTCTCATAGACATTACCATGATCCTAAGATGAAACAGCTCCTTCCTCTTCAGGAGACTTGGGGGGGCTCTTGGATCGAGATCTAGATTTTGATTCCCTCTTCGATACCGGTGGAGGACTTCTGGATCTGGACCTGGACCTGGACCTGGACCGCGATCTGGAGACCGACGAGGACTTGGATTTGGATCTACGGGCCGACCTGGACTTGGAGGTAGATCGAGATCGGGATCGAGTGCGAGAACGAGACTTGGACCGGCTGTAGCGAGATCGGCTTCGGGATCTGGAGCGACTCCTGCTTCGAGAACGGCTGCGGCGCCGCCGCCTCGGGCTAGAGGCAGAAACAGGCATAACAGGCAGGGTTAGCAAACACCCAGCTCGGCCCCGCCCGCGCGCTCCCGCCCAGGCCGCCATTATCTCACCCCACCAAGCGCCGCCATTTCCCCAATCTAAAGGGGGAGGGGGTGGCCTTCCCCCGGGGCCACTCTTCCCCGCTTCACAGGCTAGGCCGGGCTACACCCCGGAACCCCAGAACCTTGCCTCACGACATTGGGAACAGAAGATTCCAAGGGGGGGGTGGAGGGGAACGGGACCACGTGCCCCCCCAGTCCCAGCCCCCGCCATTTGGGCCACCACGTGGTCCCTCGGGCCCAAGGGGGCACCTTCCCTCTCCTTCGCCTCCCAACTCCAGGAGTGAAAAAAAATAGGGCGCAAAATCATCGCTTTTCTGGAGGCTTTAAAACCAAATCCAATTCAACACCCCGCCCCCACCGACCTTTCTTCCCTTCCCCACCACCCCCAAACCCCGAAGACAGTTGCCGCCCCCTTTTACCTGCGGCTCCGGCGTCCGTAGCCGCCTCCCCCGTACCTGCGGGGCGGCGGTCCTCGGCGGCTGTGATGGGAGTCAGGCGGGCGGCCATAGCGGGCCATTTGCACCCGCAGCTCCCGGCCGTCAAGCACGGCGCCGTCCATGGCGTCCATGGCGTCTTCGGCGTCGCGCTTGTCGTGGAAGCGCACGAAGGCGAAGCCGCGGGACTCCTTGGTGTAGCGATCGCGGGGTATGTAGACATCGCCCACCCGGCCGTACTTCTCAAATACTCGCCGCAGAGTGTCGGGCGAGGTGCGGTACGTCAGGTTGTCCACCTTCAGGGAGGTCATCCCCTCCACGTCTGGGGGAGGACGCCCGTAACTCATGGCCGGCGAGGGCTCGGCCCGAAGGCTGCGCGCCGAGAAATCAACGCCCTGGGAGGGCCCGCGCGCGCTCGGCTAGAGGCGGCAGCAGCGACCCCGACGGTTCGCCGCCACTGGCAGAGTCCGGTGACCCCTTCTCTTCAGAGGGGCCTGCGGTTCGGTCCGTGTGAGGGGATTTAGAAGAACTTGGTCCGGTTTCACGACCCTCGAGATGGCTGCACGACCTTCCTCCTCCCTCACCTGAAAAGTAACTGAACGGGGCGCTACAACCCAGCGCCCGTTTATTACCCTCCTCACAAAATGGCGGCAGCGCTACCCGGAAATGAAAACTCTTGAGTCATTAGCTCCGCCCCTCGGCCAATCTGTGTAACCCAATCTCCTCTCGGCCACCCTTCTATTCCCCGCCCCAACTAGGGTCTGGACGTAGGAACGAAGGCCCCGCCTGCAGAGGGCGTCGTTCGGTGACCCGGTGAGCTTGGCGGGAAGGGGACCTCCAGAGCCCGCCACACGCTTTTCCCGCCGTCCACCGGGAGGGTGAAGGCCCCTTCCCCTAGCGGAGGGCGGGAGAGAGAGGAAGGGTGTAGGGAAGGGTGGTGGCGGCCCTCGGCTCCGCTTGGCTCCGCCCGGCCCCGCCCCGCACCACACACCAGTGCAGGAGCTCCACGCTCGCCCTGGCAGAGGCCCCAGCCCTTCCAATTGTCCTATGGGCCGGCTGCCCCGGTAGCCTTCCCACTTCAGGTCCAGCCCTCCGGGGCCCCCGCCGGCTCCACGCCCTCTCACGTCCGCCGCCGAGGAGCGGGCGTGCCCGCCTTGGCCTTCCCATTTGCCTCGGGACTGCATTTCCCAGCGGCCCCAGCGCGCCCCGACCCGCGCCCCGTCAGCTGACCGAATCGCCTGACTCGAGAGGCACGCCCCGGCCCGGGGCTGGGGCTCCGGGTCATCCCCGCTAGCCGCCAGAGTCCGGAGGGGGATGAGTGTTCCGTCTGCACGTGCGGAGGGAACCTTCGTCCCTGGCTCGGAAGCGGTCAGGCCCCGCTGCCCCCGCCCCTCTCGTGACCGACTCGCAGCCCCGGCGCCCACTCCGTTCAGTCTCTGTCACCCCTGAACGTTTGTCTCCCCAGGGATCCGGAGCGGGGTCGGTGCTGCAGCGAGAGCCGAGGCAAAATGCCCCCAGAATTCAAAAAGCTGTTCAACATCGTTATTTTAGGCGTTGCCTTTATGTTTATATTCACTGCCTTTCAAACTTGTGGAAATGTGGCGGTGAGTGGTGTTTTCGTCTTCAGTCTCGTTGGGGTCCAGTAAGCGTTGGTGCCCAGGGGTTAGAACCGGGGTTCGGAACTGCGTGCTCTACTCACTCTCCGCCTCGCTCCTTCCTGCCTTCTCTCGCTGCCTTGTCCCTTGGGGGTGTGCGGCAGGCACGCTGCCCCTTCTCCTTCAGAGGGGTCCTGCATCCTTGCTGCCCCTGTTCTTCCTTTGCGAGTTGGCTGTAGTTGCTTGACTTTTAACCGTAGCGTGTCCTTTCTTAGTGCTTGGAACGAGAGGAAATGAAACCCTCAGCCCGGAGTTTAAGTCAGTTGGTGTCAGCCTGTGGTCCCCTCCGGCATTAGACACTTGTGTTCCTTCTGTAGGGTTGGGAATTCTAGAAGTTTAGAGGATGGTTTCCAGCAGAGGGAACTTGTAGTCGGCATTTAGTAATTCCTTTTATTTTTCACGCAGCAAACTGTTATCAGAAGCCTAAACAGCACAGATTTTCATGGCAGTGGATATACCAGGTATAGTGCATTAGTTCTGTTTATTTTATTAAACTGTCCAAGTCACATTAAATGATATTTAAAGCACTGAACCTTGGAATCAAGAATCTTAGTTTTCTATCCTAGCCCAGCCACTTATTAGTTGTATGACCGTTGGCAGATTATTTAACCTGAGTTTCCATATCCTCACATTTAAGAGTACTTGCATTGTGTACCTCATTTCTAGGGGAGATTGTGATGAAAATCTAAACCTCAGAGTTCCCACATATGTTAACTTACAAAGGTGGTGGCAATTTATCACCGTTATCTCTACTTATTCTTTTCCATTGTAAAATCTGATTAAGATCACGGACCATAGCCTTACTTGGTCTTATTTTTTTCATAGCTATCAGTGTCATTAAAAAAAACCCAACACATCCAGTTAGTACCTATTCCTGAACAAGAGGGAATTATGTATGGTAACTTAAGCAGTTCTCTACTTTCCCCGTTTTGTATGATAGTGACAGGCATCTGGGAGTAGTGGGTAGAGTATTGCCCTAGGATTCACAAAGTCTAGGCTAAAGTCTTGCCTCACACATACTGGTTGTGTGACCCTGGGAAAGTCATTTCACTTCTTAATGCCTCTGCCACCTCTGTAAGACTGGAAGTTACAGAACTGCTGTTGATCTGACCCAGTAAAGGAGGCTGAGTTCCTGAGAAGGGTTTCCTGTTGCCAATGAAATTTATAAGTCTAGAACAAAGGAAAAGTAATTGCCTATTGCCTTTCATCAAAAGCCTCCAAGTGTTTTTATAAATTTCTGTTGGGAAAACGTTTCAGTCATAAGATCATTTATTTAAAGCTAGAAGGGAACTGATTAGACTTCTGCAAACCCTCTCTGTTACAATTAAGGAAACTGAGACCCAAAGTTCTTAGACCAAAGTTCTTTTTTACAGGTCAATAAACTTGAGTTGCATAGACTTGCTCAGGTCACAAGTTAGTCATATTTGAACAAAGAAATACAATTTTTTTTTCCTGGTAGGAAGAACAAAAGCCGTATAGTTTCCATCTGTGTGTGTGCTCGAGTGCGTGCCAACAATTCACTTTCTTTCAGTTTTTATATTTTGTTATTTACCTCTCCTAGGTTTGACCTTTATGTTATGTTAAGCAATGAGAAACAGCCTTGCCTGGTGTCTGGAGACCCAGGCCTCCAAGCCAGGAACATCTGGGTTTAAGTCTTGCCTCTGACGAATACTGGCTGTGTGACTCTGGGCAAGTCACTCTCTGGCAAGACTGTTTAATTGCAGAAAAGGTTCTAGCCTATGTTAGTAGGAGTTCCCTCACCCGGAAGTTCCTTGTAACCAAAGAAATCACAGGTCCAGTCCCTATGCTTATCTTATGTTAAGTAATAAGTATGTAATTGTCTGAAGTGATGACTACAATAACATATATATAGTGCTTTATTCCAGTTAATTCTGAAATTCTAACTTGATTAACATTATTTTGTGATAATATTTGTCAATTTTAAAACTAAGAGATAACTTACTGGCTTTGTAAACTGTGTTTTTTAACTTAGCACAAATCACATTGTAGAGAATATGTTTAGTAGCCAAAACAAGTTATTCATTAGTGAGTTCTAAACCTTGCTTAACTAGTATCACTGGTATGCAAATTGCAGTAGTGACAAGTAAAAATGCACTTTCAAGTAACTGGGGCAAATATCCATGTTTTATGTTTAAAGATGTTAAATCAAGTTATGAGAAAGAAATTTTAGGCAGGATGGTAATAAGGTAAATAACATGATTTTTGCAAAGGAAAATTATAATCAGGTATTCTAGATTTAGATAGTAATACCTTCTTGACTAAATATTTTGTATACATTCTAGTGAACTCCAGTAGCATAGATTAATACAGACTGGTGGTCTTGTTTTTATAATGCTCTTTCAGTATTAATAATAGCACATGTTTTTATTGACAGAAAAATCTACACTATATCCAAATTGATTCTTTTAGAAAATCACTTGGATCTTCTTAGATGGCATTTCACAAAATTTTTCCTGTTCCTATTTTTTCCTGCTTTTCATATATAGCATGGCAATTATTTATGGAGTGTTGTCTGCTTCAAACTTGATTACGCCTTCGGTTGTAGCCATAGTGGGACCTCAATTATCTATGTTTGCTAGTGGCTTATTTTATAGGTAAGTAACATTATAGTATGTAATTTATTTCATCAGAGTGTAATCAGCATCTTATAAGAACTTATTAAAAGTTCAGATGTTTTCTAACCTGACTTGATGTGAACCTAACATCATTCTTTCTAATTCTAGGGAGTATTTCATCAGTTTTGCTATTTTGCACTTTTTTGATTCATTCTGGATGTTAGAATAATTAAGACTTCAGGAAATCTTGTCCTTTTTTTCAGGAATCCTATAGTGTTTGTTAATTTGTAATTTAAAAAATTACTTTGCATAAAAATATTTGAGAGTAGTGAGTTTTCAGTGAGCAAACCAGGACAATGATTTTGAGTTAGATAAAAATTTGGAGAAGAAAATTTAGCCCAAAAGTCTTATTTAAAGCATCAGAATTTTATTGTGTTAAAGGACAGTTCAGGCTGGTGTATAATTCTTGTTCATTTGTTAAAAAGTTATATAAAAGAAAGTAAAATTAAAGTAAGGACATTTGTATTCTGTTTTGCGTTACTGATATAACAACTTTATTTGTGGTATCTGAGCTCTTTCCTAAGAGAGTTGAACCTTTGAGATAGTTTAGGGTTGTTTTTAATGGGTCAGACGAATGGTCTGCATGGTGACTAAACCTTTCAGAGAGTAGGATTATAACCTCTCTTTATTCTGCTAATCCACAGCCTTTTCATCCAACACCTAGTTTATAAAATGCCAGTAGCTATAATAGAAATGAACAAATCACAGGTTTTTCCCTGGAGACGTTTTAGAACTTAAATTTTAGAGTAAGGATTTACTCATATTGATTCTTGGAAGGCATTATTGGCATATTTTGTATATTATTTGAAGATAATAAATTGACCTGTTATATTTTAGCATATACATTGCCGTTTTTATCCAGCCTTACACATGGTCCTTCTACACAGCATCTGTTTTCATTGGGATTGCAGCTGCTGGTAAGCATGGCTTCATCTTCCTGCTCTTCATTTTTCTGGGGCTTATCAATGGGTATCATTTGTTTGTAAAATTAATTGACTTACTCTCTTTTTTTGATTAACTTTGGTTTTCCTTTTAGTACTTTGGACAGCACAAGGAAATTGCCTTACAGTAAATTCAGATGAAAATACTATTGGAAGAAATAGTGGAATTTTCTGGGCACTCTTGCAGTCCAGGTAGAATTCTTATATGAAATCTTTTTTCTTTGATTAGTCAATTCAAATCAGCTAACTCATTCCTTTGTTATTCAGTGCTTACTCCTCAGACCTTCCACATCAATTGATTTTATTAAGTTTCTAGATATGTGTAGCATTATGCTCAAGATTATAGAGCAGGAAGGGGGAACTTACACTCTTTGAGTCCACAAGTTGCCCTCTAGGTCCTCGAATGTGCCCTTTGACTGAATCCAAACTTCACAGAACAAATCCCCTTAATAAAAGTATTTGTTCTGTATAACTTGGACATGGTCAAAATGTTGCACCCAAGGACCTAGGAGGCCGCATGTGATCTTGAAGCTGCAAGTTCTCCCCCTTGTTGTAGAATGAGTTAAAACATGCATCCTGTATCTCCAGGAATTCATAGGTGCAATCACAAGCAAAAGCATAAGATGAATTATATTAACCAAATAAAAAGACTTCACATGGTTATGCTGTTGTTATCTTTTAAGATTATTTTGGTATCTTTTTCGTGGAGCTTTTCCTTTGTTTTGATAATTCATATGACTGTAAATACAGATGTTTATGTTGAGTCACCTACTAGGTGCCCAGTGTTGTACTAAGTCCTGAGAATACAAAACAAAGCAAAAATAGTTCTTGTCCTCAAGTAGCTTATAGTCTGATGTCAGGAGACCACATGTAAACAACTGTTTGCAAAATGATATGCGCACAGGATAAATTGGGGGTAGACTCAGAGGGAAGACCTTAGGAATAAGGAGGACAAGGAAGGACTTCTTGCAGAAGGAAAAATTTTGTTTGCAACTTAAAGCATACCAGGGAAGCCAGAAGGTAGAGATGAGAAGGGAGAGAATTCTAGGCATGGGAGAAAGCCATTAAAAATGCCTAAAGTCTGGAGATGGAGTAAGGAACAGCAATGAGACCAATCTCACTGGATCGAAGAATGTATAGTGAAGAGTAAAGTATAAAAAGACTGGAATGGCAGAAAGGGGCCAGGTTAGGAAAAGGCTTTAAAAGCCAAATAGAATTTTACATTTGATCCTGGAAGCAATAGGAAGCTACTGGAGTTTATTGGTTACTGAGATGACCAAATCAGGCTTATGCTTTCATAGCTGAGTAGAAGATGGACTGAAGTGGGGAGAGACTTGAAGAGGGAGACAACAGGAAGGCTGTGGCCACAGTCTAGTAGTGGTGTGATGAGAGCCTGGACCAGGGTGGAAGAAGTATTCTAGGAGAGAATGGGGCATAGGACTTGGTAGCAAATGGGGTGAGAAAGAATGTTGAGTCCAGGGTCACATCTAAATTTAGAGCCTGGGTGACTGGGAAGATGGTAGTTCTATCATGAATATAGAAGGAATCCCTAATTTCTCAGATCAGAATGCCAGAAGAAATACATGTTTAAAATAGCAGAAGAATTTCTTCATAGATTCTTGTAATTCAGGAACTTGTTTCCAAATCATCTTGTTACAGAGTTCTATTAAATCACATGATTTAGAACAAGTTTCCTTTTCTTTGAAAGGTTGCTGTGAATCAGATCACTAGCACATGACAGGAGATTTTATTCATATGTAGGGACAGTACATTATTTCAGATCTCAGTTGTGAATTAAATTTTTCCAAGCATGGAATGGCATTATTTTTCTTAATTAATTACTCTAGGGAAAATAGAAAGACTTGGGGGAAAAATACATATACATTTTTTGTCTAAAAATATCAGAATTCACTTTTGAAAATCTCTAAGTAGTATTTTAATTTATCCCTTCACTTTTGTTTTTCCTCCCAGCTTGTTTTTTGGAAATCTTTACATTTATCTTGCTTGGCAAGGAAAAACTCAGATATCAGGTTTGTATTATTTACTTTATTTTTAATATATTGTTTAGGCCCCAGTGATATCTATCATTTGTTACTTTGGACATTGCCATAATAAAACTTAGCCTTCTAGATTCTCACTTTCTTATTCTGAGCCTTAAACTAGCAGCTTATTTTGTTTTTCCTATAGAATAGATTGCCATGCTTCAAATAGTGCTAAAGACTTTAAAGTCATCTGTGAAGTTTTGTTGTAAGTTGAGGGTTATGAAAGAAGTACTTGATACTTAATCAGCAGAAAGTCTTTATACTTTTTTCTTTTAACTGTTTTTACATTGCTCTATAATGATAAAATGTGATTTTCTTTTTGTATGCCCATTCCTTTCACATGTTACCTTATCTGAAACATAAAGGCAAGAGTGGAATTAATGATATTTTACCTTTTATCCAAAGTTCATCAAGTTTTATTGATGCATTTAGCAAGTATTTTGATAATCTAACGTCTTAGCTATTGTTAGCCTCTGTGGAAAAAATACAGATTTATGGATTATTTGTGTAATTAATACTGGTTACCTTTTTTCTTCAGAGAATGACCGAAGAACAGTTTTTATTGCTCTGACGGTGATTAGCCTTGTGGGGACAGTTCTTTTCTTTCTCATTAGGAAACCAGACCCTGATAATGTATTGGGAGATGATGGATCTTCTGATAATGAGAGTCTGGAAGTCAACATGTAAGAACTTTGAAAATCAACCTTTTTTTTTTTTTCTTTTTCAAAGTCTGTATACATGTAGTCCAGGGATCACCAATATCTTAATCATGACTATCATCACAAAAACTAGACAGTCCCAATAATTTAATTGGAGGAAAGATAAAAAGAAATTAAGAAAAAAGAAAGAAGAAAAGGGTAGAATGGAAATAGAAGAGGAAGTATTACATAAAAGATGCTTTGATCGTATCTTCACTACTTGGGCAAGTCGCTTTAACCTTTTTTGGGTGTCAGTTTCCTAACCTTTATGATAAATTCTCTCGTAGTTACCTTAAGGATACTCCCTGAGGTATACCTGGTGCTTCATTTGAAGGAAATGTTGCATTTCCTTCAAATTGGATATATTCACTTCAATTATCAAGTGCCTGCTACATGCAAGTCACTATTCTACATTTTAGATTATATTGTTTAGGCTTAAATTTTTCTACAAAAATTCAGATGAACACTGAATATTATTTTATGTTGTTTATTGAAAATAATGAAGTTTAAACTGGTACTTCTCAAGCTATTCCTTCTCCAGAGTAGATTGTAAATCTCTAAGGAGATATATCCAAAGTCATCTTATTTACTTATTTTTGTTCAGCTTTTTTTCTGTTTTATTAAAGACTGACAAGTTTGGATAAAATTTTGCCCTTTGTTTTGAATGCTTTTATAGATGGTTTATATTTTGTTATTTGACATGTTTCTTGATTTGAAAAGTCTAGATTGGGAGAAAGCATCAAAATTTATTTGGACAGTTATATTTTTTTGTGTAATAATGAAACTGAGAAGTGTGTCAGATAACTCCGCCACTAAAATTCTTTAAAATTTTTGTCTTAACCATCCAAGCAGCTCATTTTAATCTAAAAGAGTTGGCTGAAACTTTTAATTTTTCTTTAGTTCTGAGTTGGTTAGAGTTTGGAAAAGTGCATGAAGAGTTTATATAAAATAGAAAAAGGTATAAATTTGTTTCAGATATCTATTTTTGTATTTTGAGGATTGTCTTAGCATAAAGCAGTAAAAAAATGGAGGAAGATAGGCTATCTTATGTAGTAAATACTGTCTATTGTTGTAGCAGAAAGGGCATTGGACATGAATTCTAGTCTTGACTCTGCCACTAACTAATCATAATTCATATTTTTATATCATTTTGCAGTTTGCAAAGTACTTTTTTCACAGCCCTTTGAGGCATAGGTATATGTAGTACAAGTACCCACCCCCATTTTAAAACTGAGGAAATGGTCTCAGAGAGATTGAAGTCTAGGTTTATGCATATGTAAAAGGAAGGATTGGACAAATTTATCACCAAGATTTTCCCTACCTCAGGATCTATAAAATTCATGTTCACTTAAGGAAATCTCTAAAGTCAATGCATAGAGATAGTTATTGAACTTTCTAATCGAGATCACTAGGGACCGGGAATCTCAGGCTTATTGTGAAAGACAGTGCCCTACTCTGCATCTTAGACACAGACCTGCCAAACCCGTATTTATTAAATTCTAAGCATTTCTGCTTAGGGGAAGTTGGGTCCAAATACAGGGATACCCCCGTATTCCTAAAAACCTAACACAAGGCATTTCAGGTTAAAATTTATGATGTTTTCAGACAGAATACCACACTAAAGATTGAGCAAGGATTCTAGAGTTTAGGTGATAATCTAAGAACAGTAGTGCCCTAGAGAATTGTTTTCCTAAAACTGTTCAATCTTTCTTTGACCACCCCCTTTAAGGGTTCTTCTTTATACTTAGTCAGAGGTGAACTTAGGAAGACTTGTTCTGTGTCATTGTGTGATTATCACCTCAGAGATGATCCTAGATGCAAGATTTTCTTGGTTTATCAGAAGAGAGGAGCTTAGAACTAGATTAGAAAGTAGAGAGAGCTTTTTGATAAGAATGATGTAGAAAGATTTTAGTATGGCATGTTGTTTTTTAATTGATAGTTAAAGAAAAACTGATAATGTTTTTCACTCATGAGTTCAGAGACTTGAGACTGTGACATGAGAGAAATGATTTCTTAATATATCTAAAAGAGGGAGAGGAGAATGGGGAGTTCAGCTTAGTGTACTTCTACACTCTAAATTCTTCAGTCATGGAATTCCTTGATAAATAGAATTTCAGGAGGTAATTGGTAACCAAGTTCCAATTAATTTGAATGTATTTGAAAAATGATAGATTATAGATCAATCTTGTTTTATTTCTGTTTTTAAGACTAAAAGATCAGAACTCAAGTTTGCGTCCTAATCAGGGATCTTAGTTAATAGTTAGATTGGTGCAGAAGTAAAAAAAAAAAAAATTGTAGGAATGTCTAACTGACCTTAAAGTTACAACTCTTAGAAAAATATGCTAACTCTTAAATTATTTGCATGTAAAAGATGAGGTATTAATGTTTTTAAACTTCTTAGTGCTGTGATCAGTTATTAGTCACGTGAACGAATAACTACTTTTTCTGTGTTCCATGAAAAATGTCAGTAATTAGAACTCATTCTATTTATAGAATGTGGTTTATGGTTTTAGAGTACCATTTTTCGTAACTGGGATTTATTGGTTGGAGATAGGATTCTTAAAGTACTTTATGAGAGATATAAAGCCCACGGATAGTAACGTAGCAAAAGATTGAATTATATCCGCCTCCAGGGCAGCTATAGTTTTCTTATTGAAAAGAGAGGCTTTCCCGTTAATCAAATTACCATGTATTTTCTTATTAGCATAAAGGAAACAGAATAGGATAGGGAAAAGAACATTCACTGGCTTAGGAGTGACAAGACCTGGGTCAGAACTTGGCTCCAACACTATCTTTGTGTCCATAGGCAAGTCACCTAGCCCCTCTGGACCACAGTTAACTCATCTGTAAAATGAATGGTTGCACTAAATGACCTCTGACATTCTCTTAATTTCTATCATACCAGGTAAACTGGAGTTTTTCTTATGTGCTTTTTTGAGCTTAGTAAAGGAAGCTTCACTGGTATAGTGATGAAAGAGATCCAGTTTTCCCCTTTTCATTAAAGAATGAAGAATTTTATTCTCCATATAGAGAACGTTGCATATATAAAAATAAATTTTGTTTACAACTTAGTGAGAAAAATAATGGTTTCACAAATAAATTGTTTTCATGAATTGAAAATACTTCCTTGTTATAGGTTATATTTGACTAAAATGTAAATGAAAATAAGCAGAAAGCTAACTTTATATGAATTGTATTTTTTCGGAAGGTTGAAGATGTAAATATGTTTTTGATTAAAACAGAATCACGGGCCTTCATGATAAAACCTAAAACAAGAAATATTGAAGACTACCAGAAATGTTCTCCAAGCCATTTAATACTTGGAATCTATAATTGTTTGAAATGCTATATTGAAACATGATATTTTCTTTTTTCTCCTTGAAGACTGAAAAGAAAATATTTTTTATTTCTCCAGGTCTGTCCAGAACAACATGACAAAGGCAGTAGATGCATTTAGTAAGTATTCTGTACACCTGAAATTAATGTAGCAAATTCAGGACCCTTTACCCTTGTTCCATAATTGACTTGTTTTGATGCCACTATACAACTTTCACTTTTCCGTTCATATTTATTCAGAAAAATGCTAGCTTGTTATCACATAACATTGCCCCTTTAATGGCATTTGTGTTAGGGTACAAGCTGTTTATTGTATGTATTTCTTAGTTGGTGGGATGGAGGGGATGATTTGATTGTGTGATCATTTTTTGGCCCTTTTGCTAACATCAGGTGAGCCACTTAATAAATAATTTTATAAAGAAGCTCTCCTGAGAGTCTGTGTGCAGTATAGTAAAAAGTCAGTTAATAGACATTTATTAAATGCCTACCATGTGCTAGGCACTGTGCTTTGTGCTCTGGAAAGGAAAGGAAGGAAAGGAAAAAGGCTTTTCTCCAGGACTCATAGGCTAATAGAGGAAACAACAGGCAAACAATTATGTATAAACAGGATATCCTGTATGTACAAGAAAATCAGTCACCAGAGACAGCCTGGGGAAATGTCCAGAGTCAGGAGACAATGTCTTGTGAGAAGAACAATTAGGTGACATTGGATCACAGAGTAAAGGTGTAAGTAAAGGTGTAAGATAAAAAAAGACTGGAAAAATGGAGGAAGGGGAGCAGATTTGAATGCCAAACTGAGGATTTTTTATTTGATCCTGGAGGTGACAGGAAGCTTCTCGAATGTATTGAGTGGGGGTGTTGACATGATCAAGTCTGCACTTTAAGAAGATGAACAACATAGCAAAAAGAACTGTAGATTTTCACCCAGAAGACCATGTGTTCCTGTCCCACATCTAGTGCTTTGCAGTGTTCACTTAACCTTCTTCAATCTATTTCCTCATCTGTAAATTAGACTTTAAAGTTTTTTGATGTCATTGATGTACATACTACAGTCAGTAAAGATTGAAATCACCTATAACTACTGGTAAAAATTCTATGAGTTTCATGACCAAAAAGTTTATTACCTGGTAATTAGATAGCAAGTGGACCTTTCTGAATTTAGCTAGGCTGGACCTTTAGTAACTCAGACCCATACTTGAAAACAAGTCCTTCAAGAACCCAGAGTCACCTCTATAGCAGTTAGGCATTGGAATAGGACTTTTGTGGAAGTTTGTGAGAAACAAATGAGGTGATATGTGTAAAAGATGTTTGGAATGATACAGCTTGGAATGATTTGGAATGATTCAGTGTATCCCATTAACACTGTATTTGTGATCATTTTGACCTAACATACACAGATCTTCTCAGTTTAACAGCTCTTTATTTGTTTTGAATTTTCCTTTATTTCATTTTTGATTCTGACAGTTTTAATTTTCCTCTACTTTTCTGATCATATTAGCTAATATTTTATATTTTGTTAATTTTTTTAGCTCTTAGTTATCAGTTCAGTTGAGGTTTTTGTTAATTTTTTTAGCTCTTATTTATCAGCTCAGTTGAGGTTTTTTAAAATTTTATCTCTACTTTGATTTCACAATTTCTCTTTTTGTGTTTATTTGGGTTTTTTGATTTGTTGCCATAAAGAAGCCTATTCATTGAATGGGTGTATCTACTCGAAGTGAGAATGTGATAAGACTTAGCCTGAAAGGGCCAGGGTCCCACATTGCAACCTGGGCCATCTCTAGTCGTCCTGATGAATATCAGGCCACTGGACCCAGATGGCTCAGGAGAAGAAAGTGAGGTTGGTGACCTTGCACAGCCCTCCCTCACGCAGATCAGAGTCAGCTGCAAGTTATGTCAGCAAGCCACACCATCTTGATGTCATGGTCCTCTGAGAATGAAGGACAAGTACAGCAACACAGATCTTACTTAGTCAACATATGGGAGTTGCAGATCACCCTCTCATAGTGTCTGAACAGGAAATTCAAATATATTCATTATTTTAAAAAGAAGAATGTATTTTATATAGATAATTGATTTGTAGCAAGCAAAATTATGTTCTGGGAAAGTGTCCTTGATTTAACATTAATCAGTCTTCTCTATTTATTCAAAAGGCCATTCAAACGTATTCATTAGAAGTCTTTGCCAGGGATTACTATTCTTACTTCAGAGACATAGTCTTCCTTACAAACCAAACTATAACTAATTTATTTATTAGTCTTTTCAACTAGAGCTATGTTTTGCAGAAATGTTGCTAATTTATTTCATATCTGGTATCTAGATTATTGTAGTAATTTTCATTAAAATCAGAATAAAGCAGTATGCCTTTACTTGTTCTGTCCCAAAGTAAACATTTTCCACAAAAGAATTTCTCTAATGCAAATGTTTATGGGAACTAGGAATATTAAACATCAGATCTTTCCCCATAAATCACTATTAGGTGAATTCAGTATAATATATAAATCAGGTTTTGCTAGAAATTTGTAGATGAGATTTTGATGAATGTACTGTGTTGTCATGCTAGCAGCTATACCTTTTCCTCATTTCTTAGAGCCATGGTAGTTGACCATACTGTAAATTAGGCCACGTCACTCATACGTAGAACATGAGGGATACTACACTGAAAGGCCCGGCAAAGGTTCCTTACTGGCCTTCCTATATACCTCAGCATTTCCAATTTAAAACTTTTTTTCTATTCTGTCACACATTTGAGACTATATTACAAGTGCAAAAAACATTTTAAGAGAGGTAACCACAAGGATGAGTTGATAAAGATATATAGACCAAAAAATGTAAGGGTTGGTGAATTTGCAATATATTCTTGACCTAAGCCTGGTCTATAAGTTATCTGAGACTTCTTTTGACATGGTTCCATTATTTCAGTATACTTAGTAGGGTAGAACAAGATAGAATGAGTTCCTTAATATGGCAAGCCCTTAATATAATCATAATTTCTTCCTAAGTCATTTATCTGCTACTGTTGTTGGCATAGTCTCAGTCTTTTTTTCTGGTTAAGGAAATTTCTTATGAGAACTTTTGTCTTGCTAATACAAGTCTGATATCTTCTAATATGTCTCTTACTTGCAGAAAAATCTCTTAAATTGTGTGTCACCAAAGAAATCCTGTATCTCAGTGTTGCAACTGCCTATACAGGTAAGGAATTAATGAGAGAGATGATAAATATGTAATGATTCTAGGACAGCATTGTAGCACTAGATAGAGGTTCAGAAATAAATCCTTACGTTCTGAAATGGATGAATGCAATAATTCACTGTGTAATGAGATATGCAAAGAACATCATAAGAGGAATCTGTGGCAACAATCCTTTTCAAAGATTTTAGGGTAATTTAACATACTGGTTATTTTGCCCTCATGGTCCCCAAAGAAATTTATCTTTAGAGAAATTAGAAACAAAAATAAACCTTTTAAAATTCGGTGTTAAAATGCAACTCTCGAGAAAATCCTGTTTTCTTATTGGGTTAAGTATGAAATTATTTCTTTTTTTGCCAGTTTAAGAGAAAATTGTGTTTAGTTTAAAACATTGTGTTGTACCTCCAAACTAAAATATTTAGCATTATTTTTCTAATTCTGTCATTGTCCTTACTAAGAAAAGTTACTCATGAGAAAGCTGAAAATTTTAATCACCCATTTGTAATAACTATAGCAAAGCTATGTACCCTGCTTACCCCCAAAAGAAAGCTAAGAAGTTAGTCTTGGTAATATTCTTATACATTTGAGTAATTTAATTTTATCTTAAGGTTTATACAGATGCCACTTTGTGGCTAATGTTTTTCACTACATCTGTAGCACTTCAAAATTATACGTTAAGTGAAAAAAACATTCCTTGGCTGGGGATTAATAGTTTAATTTGAATTTTATTTATCTTAACCATCCTTCAACAGTCAGTCTGTCATTATGTCCTTAATGTGTGTCGAGCATTGTACTAAGTGCTGGAGACATAAAGACAAAAAACAAAACAATCACTTTTCAAGCAACTTCTAAAGTGTTATGAGAATTATGATATTTTTGGATTGTATATGTCTTTTTTAACGATGCTTTTAGACATGGAGAGTACATATGTGATGAAAGGGAGGTTTTGATGCTATAATTAATTTAAGGATTTTTCTCTAAAGGTCTGGAATTAACATTCTTCTCTGGTGTATATGGAACCTGTATTGGTGCTGTAAATCAGTTTGGCACAGAAGAAAAAAGCCTTATTGGACTTTCAGGCATTTTCATCGGCATTGGAGAAATTTTAGGTTAGAAATAATTTTCACTTATTTCTCCAGTTTTGTGAGATTTGTTGTAGAACTTTTACATGATTCTCTATTTTTCATGTCCTTCATTTTCTCCTCTTATTTTCTTGCACTTGGTACTTCTGGTTATTTCTGTCATCTTACAATAAATACATCAAGAAACTTAGACCATATCAATCAGAAATAAAATCATCAAGCTAAAAAATATATAATATTTCCCAAAATTTCATCTCAAAATGTAATTTTTTATATATTACCTTCCTAGAGGAACTATACATTTTAATGTCTATGTTTACTTTAATGCCTGTATAGTACCTAAAACAATTAGGTATACAAGTCTAATTGATAGTGATAGAATGAAAAACTTGATTCATTGTTAACTGACATCTGAAATTTCACGATTCAAATGTTAGGGCCAAATGAGAGAAATCATGTTTGATAGAAACATCATTAGATTTGGTTTGAGAGGACCAGAGTTTGAGTCTAATCATTGTTACTTCCTATATCTGAATGACATTGGGCAGATCACTTAAGTTTTTGGACCTCAGTTTCCTCCTCTAAAATGAAAGGGAGTGACTAAGACAAAGGACAAATCCAACTCTAAATCCCTTGATTCTAAGTAATTTTATAATAAGTAAACAATTTTTCTTATTTCTATTCACTTTTGCATAAGGAGACCTTTTTTCCTCTACTTAATAATGTCAGGAATTTCAGATTTCTCTCTTTTTGTATTGAAGTCTTCTGGTATTGCTCTCATATAACAAAAATTCATATTCAGTTAAAGCATTTTCTTTACAGTTCATCAAGGGAGATGTGCAAATACTATTATCTACATTTTATGTTTGAAAAAACTAAGGTCCAGAAAGGTCCCTAGTGATCACACACAAGCAAGAGACACAAATAAGTGGCAACTAGATGCCACAGTATAGAAACTATTGGAGTCAGAGGATCTGAGGTTAAATCTGGCCTCAAATACTTAATAGCTTTGTGGCCCTGGGCAAGTTATTTAAGTGATACCTGCCTCAATTTCCTCAAATGTAAAATGGGAATAATAATGTACCCACTTCGTGTGGTCATCATGAGAATCAAATGAGATAATATTTGTAAAGCACATTGCCTGGCACATAGTAGGTAATTAATAAATGCTTGTTCCCTTCTCCCTTAAGGTGAAATTTAAGCTCATCCATCCTGACTGCCAATCTAGTAATCCCCGTAAACCTCTCAGTAATCTCTGTATTTGAACTGTGTTGGTTTCTAGAGGCTTTAAAGTGTAAGATGGAATATCCCTATCCCTGATAAGTTCACTGTCTCATAGGGGAGACAAGCACATGAAATAATAAATTACTTTTAACAGTACAAAGCAGTGTAAAAATAAGTAAAAAAAGAAGTGACATCTGTTGGACTAGCAGTCAAGAGATTTGGGGCTCTAGTCATAAACTACATAACTTTGGCTAGTACATTAACATCTTCATTTTATTTCTTTTCTAAAGGAGAGAAATAGCTGAATGGAGACTTTTAAAACATAATATAGTAGAAAGAGTAGGGATATTTGGAGGCTTGAGGAATTGAGATCAAATCATTTCTTTGCTACTGGGTGACTTTGGGCAGGTTATTTTTCGGCCTCATACCCTCTCCACTCAATTTCCTCATCTGTAAAATACTGGCATTGGACTCAGTAATCTCTTCGTTTCTTCCCAGTTCTAATCTATAGCCCTTTGTTCTTTAAAACCCCTTCTGGATCTAACATCTGATAACTGGACCTAATTGTACCTGGGCAGTCTGTTCATTTTATTTTGACTTAATATATTGATTTTAAAATAAAAATTAGCCAAAATGAATGGTATAGTTCTACTTTACATCTTGTTAAAAAATTATTTTGAAGTTAAAATCAAGAAAGAGCATTTTAATGCACATATGAAAACACAAAATAGTATTTTTTAATGAAATCATGAATCTCCATTTCATATAACTTACTTTTCAAAAAGTATATAATAAATTTTACATATTGCTTTCAAAACTTTCCTGTTTGTGCTTCCTTCTTTTCTGTGCATTTTTTTTTTGTATTTAGTTACTTTTATTTTTGAATTAGTTAAGTATTTTTTTATTCACCTGTCCTTTTTACTAAGCAAAAAAAAGCCAATATAAAGCCCTCAATAAATATATAGTCCTACAAAACAAGTTCTCTTATTAGCAGTGTCTAAGCAAAATAAACCCTTGCCACAGCCATGTCTCATTCTGTATCTTATGTTCATTACCCCTCCTTTCACAATAGTACTATTTTCAGGGTAAGTTATTCTTGACCATATGCCTATATCTTTTGTCTTTTGGAATTTTGTATTTCAAGTTCTCCTTTAATTTCTAGTAGAAACTTCCAGGTCTTATATGATCCTGACTACAGTTTTTGTATTTGACTCCACTTTTGTATTTAATTTCACCTTTCTTGATGTGGGAACTTACAGGTTTTGTCTCTGCCGTGCCAGAGATTTTCTCTTTTAGATATCCTTTTAGCAAATGATCTATGAATTTTTTTTAATCTTTATGCTGCTTTCTGCTTCCTATAGATTTTGGACAGTTTTCATTTATTATTTCTTGAAATAGTGTCCAGGTTGGGGTGTGTGTGTGTGTGTGTGTGTGTGTGGTTTTTTTTTTTTTTTTGAATCATGGTTTTCAGGGAGTCCAGTGATTCTTAAATTATTTCTCCTTGAATAATCCATATCATTTGTTTTTAATGTCAGATAGCATATATTTTCTTCTCCTTCCATTTCTTCACTCTAGAATTTGTATTTCATTTTTTAATCTCTTCCTTCATTTCTTTTACATATTCATATATTCTTTGGGAAATTAATTTTTTTCCTTTTCAGAATTACTCTCTCCTTTTCTAGATATACTATGTATACATATGTGTGTGTGTGTGTGTGTGTGTGTGTGTAAAATACTGGTCAGTGGGTTTTTTTTTATTTTTCATTTTTGACACAGTACATATCACCTAACACAATTTCAACTTTTGGTCAGGTGATATTTCTTTTAAAGCATTTACAATATAGACCACAAGCAGATTTTTTTTTTAACATTAACCAACTGAGACACAAATAATAACTATGTATGCTAACTTCATAAGCCCTTGACCTAATTGTCTCCACACTATTGCTAAGTATTAAAGGACCCTAACCTATTGTTGTTGGTCTAAAGTCCTAAGCCTAATAGCTTAATTTTAAACTTCACCTCAGATGTTCCCCTACCAACAATCTATGATTTAATAGATCTGGTATTAAGCTTACAAATCTTTTGACTATAGGAAATTGCCACTAAGACAAGGGACATTGTAGGGAAACAATATCTCCCCAACTTCATGTTGGTTCCGGACAGGAGTAGATTGTCAGCTTGTATTCGGTGAGGCTTAGACTCTGCCAGGTGTCAGTGGAGAGTGTTTTTTTTGATTCACTGATCTCTCTAGCTTTAATTCCTATATGAAGGCTTTGTGCCCGTGTCAGACTTTATCCCCTGCTATGCTTTTGAGTGAGATGTAATTTCACCTTGGGGTCTCCTGGGTCCTGCCCTTCACTTTTTGGAATTAGGCCTCCACTTTGAGGTTCAGAGGGCTGGATCTTCAGGCCCTCTATGGCATATCATGACAGTGCTGGATACCTCAGAATCTGTGGTCCTGGCATGTTCAGGGACTGCTGTGGTATGGCACCAAATGCTGTTGTTATCCTGGACTTTTATGGTCTCTAAGATCTTTCTTAGTACCCTGGGATTTTCTTGGGGGAGCTCTCCACTTTTTCTGCCTTAGGCCATAGAACTTTGTGGTCTACCTGTATCCCTGGCCTGACTGATCACTCTGGGAAGCTGCCCTTCACTAGTGCTGGCTTTGCTGTGAGTCTCCTTTTCCTGCTACCCTTGGGTGGAAGAAGTTACATCTTAACAAGTTTCTCCTTGAATTTCTTTGTCTTTGTTCTGTCTGTTGTGAAATTCAGGGTTTTGTTGGAGTAGATATGTGGAATCCAGGCAGGCTGCCTCCTGTTCAGGGAGCCATCATAGCTAGAAGTCCCATGTACCTTATGTTTTTAAATGAAAAGGAAGATACATATACTAGCATATTGAGTGTGTGACTGAGGAGACTGAAATCTAACAAAACAAAGATCTGAATGAATATTATCCTTTCCAGAGTAAGCATCTTCCAAGTCCCAACTAAAATCCTTTCTTCTGTAGGAAGTCTTGTGCAACCCCTCAATTCTAGTGCCTTCATCCTTTTAATTATTTCCTTTTTAACCTGTAGATAATTCATGGTACATAATTGTTTCTTATTGCTTTCCCCTATTAGATTGTTGAAGGCCAGTACTGTCTTTTGACTCTTTTCATATCCCCAGCATGTAACGTATAACAGATGTTTAATAAATGTTTACAGACTGACTAGCATTTTTGTTAGTAGCTATTCCAGACCTTTTCTTCCTTTTCAAGCCTCCCATGAACGTGGCTTCACAACAAAAAATTGAAACTACTCAGTAACAGCTCTTTTCTCTCTTCCTCATCATATTACCTTCTGACTTTTCCCTCTGTCGCCTTCAGTTTCAGTCTCCAACTAAGAGGTGGCCTATCTTCTTGCCAGTGCCAGCTTCTATTTGTACCTTTGATCTCTCTCATACTGTCTTCTCCAGAAGATTGACATCGCTATCATCCCCATTCTTTCTCTAATCATCAGTTTCTAATTTCTCCTTACCTACTAGTTACTTCTTTGATGCCTGCAGACATTCCCAAGTATTTCCTTCCACTGGGTCCTACCATGCCCACCAGACACTGGCCTGTCTATTCTTCCCTTTTCAGCTAAACTTGAAAAAAAATCTTTTGTCTACTCAGTGCCTCCACTTCCTTTCCTGTCACTTGCTTCTAAACCCTTTGTAGTCTGGCCTCTGCAAATTACCAAATATAATGGCCTTTCCTAAGTCTTCTTCAGTCTTGACCTCTTTCCATCCAGACTTTGACACTATTATCTTCTCCTTCTGAATACTGTTTTCTCTGTGTTTTTGTGATGCTTACTTCTTGATAAGTTTCAGATACTTAAATATTTAGAACAATGGGCCTGAAGTCAGGAAGCCCTGAATTTAAATATGGCCTTAGACACTTACTAGCTGTGTTACCCTGGGCACAGTTTGCCCCAGTTTCTTCATAAAATAGGGATAATAATAGCATCTATCTCCCAGGGTTGTTTCAAGGATCAAGTGAAATAATAATTGTAAAGTATTTAGCATAGTGCTTGGCACATATAAGTGTGATATGCATATGTGTATATATATATATATATATATATATATATATATATATATATATATATATATATATATATATGGATATGTATTTGTGTCTATGTACATGTATGCATACATATGTGTATGCATTTATACAAATGTGTGTGCGTATATCTGTACACACATTAGCTATTTTTACCTGCCTCACAGCCCCTTTGGTTTATTTTATCCATGCCACACTCACTCTAAAACTTTTTATTGTCACTTGGTAATTTATCAATTCCCATGAATTCAGTTATCCTTATACAGATTATTTCCACATCTATATCATAACGTCACCAAAAGTGAAGTTGGTTATGTTTTAACAGAAAATAATTTGTATTAAGAATGTTGTTATCATTCCTGAAACAGCTTTTTGTTTATTCTCCCAAGTTGGTAGAATAAAAATCTAAATAAAAGCTAGAAGAAAGATTGGGGCATCTGGGTGGTACAATGGATAGCGTGCCTGACTCCATGTCTGGAGTCAGGAAGACCTGAATTCAAATCTGCCTTCAGACAGTTATTACCTGTGTGACCCTGGCCAAGTCACTTAACACTGGTTGCCTCAGTTCCTCACCTGAGGGGGAAATTGTATGAAGACGGAAATAGCAAGCCATTATCTGAGAAGAAGAAAACCCCAAAAGGAGTCACGAAGAGTTGGACATAACTGAAATGACTAAAAAACAAGAACAAAGAATAAAGAAGCAAAAACATGAGCTACTTAATCAAATTATTGACACTAAAAAAATTGGACAGAGGAAAGGAAATCAAAGATTGAAACATTCAGAAGTTCAACTAATGTAAATCAGTTGTTGAAATGAGAAGAAGAGTAAACTCCTTGGTCCTCAAAATCAACCTGAAAGTGTTGAAGGATTGAGTTAACATTCTTTTCACTGTCAAGGCTTTTAAAGTCACTTATTTAATGTTATTAAACATTAGTAAATATATTGTTTATTTAACATTAATAAACCTATTGTTTAGCATCATAACCATGGAGTTGCTTTTATAAAGGAAATGGAAATGGTATTAAAGAAAACAGATGAGAACAGTAATTGAACTATACCAAGTATATGCAGAAAAGATTTGTACTGAAAGTGACATGTTTTTGAGGGCATCAAACAATAGATTGTCAACATATCTGGAGAAGAAATCTGAAACCTTTTATTATTTGAAAGTAAATGACTAATGAACATTAATAATTATTGACCCATATGCTTTTTTCCTACCTGTATAAGTTTTTTTTGATTTTAATCTAAATATTGAGAGCATCCTTGAGGGTATTAAAAGAGAATAGTTTTCGTACACTTTTCCATAGTAGACAGCATCTTTACCAGTACATAATTGGCTGAAAGATGTAGAGAATGTAAGATTATGTTGTCCTTATTTGTTGACTATGAAAAGTCAGTTCAGTAGAGCAAAATTCTTTCTTAAGGAATCTCTAATTAAGTGTTTTCTGTTGCTTGTGTCAAAATTATATTGGATTTCTTAAAAGATATAAAAAAGGGTATTTGCTGATCCTCCAATTGATAATAACAAGCCAGGAATAAGACAGAGTGATGTGTGCTAACCACAAGTTTTCACCACTGTTGTGGAGGAGGGCCACCACAGAGTCCAAGTTGAGTGGGGATTCTCTAAAGATGTTAAGGTCCTTCACTTCTCCTATTTACCATTAGCATGATGTCACCATATATCATGATATATGTCATATACACACATGTGTGTATATGTATATTTATCATGCTGTATAATGATATATTATAACATTGTACAAACGCAAAAATGAGATTCATAGTCACCTTCCAAGAGTTTGGTCTAATTTTCCAAACAGGAAAAAGCCAGGTACTTTTTGAAGGATGTTTGTTATTCAGATTATGGTATGCTGTTGAACAGGTAATCTAGAGCTTATCTATAAGTGTGTATGTATGTATGCGTGTGCGTGTGCGTGTGTGTGTGTGTGTATGTATGATGCCAAAAGCAGGTAAGTTGGGCCTAGAGCTGGAGTGGGTTTTGGGAAATGGCAGAGTTCTTTTAGTGACCCCAAGCTTCTCCCTAAGACCTTATTTAAGAGAGAGAACACTAGACTAGAAGTTCACTTGTCAGAAATGTAGCAGGGATTTTTGTTCACGTACAGGTTAGTCTAGATGACCTCTGAAATTCCTTGATTCTGAAACACAGAACTCAGATTATTTCTAGTCTTAGTTCTGTCTTTCAACTTGCTGTTTGACAGTAGGCAAAACGTTGGGCTGCGTGTCTTCATTTGTAAAAATAAAAGGATTGATCTGCAACTATATCATCATTGAGGTACTTTGCAGCCCCAAGATACTGTCTCTGTATCAAACTTTAAAATATGATGACCTAATGACTTCTGATGTTCTCCCTCATCGATGAGTCTCCCTGTAAATGTATTGCACAGATTATGGATGGGTAAGTTTAGTGCCTTTTCCTCTCCAAAATACTGTTAGCATTTTGATCATTATTATAATTGTCCATGTAATGAAATGTTGAATTTCTTGACTTTCAATAAACAATAATAAATGTTTCCTGACTTTGTAGGTGGAAGTCTCTTTGGCTTGTTAAGCAAGAATTGTCGTTTTGGCAGGAACCCAGTTGTGCTGTTGGGCATTTTTGTGCATTTTGTAGCTTTTTATTTAATTTTTCTCAACATCCCCAGTGATGCCCCTGTTGCTCCTCTTGAAGGAACTGATAGCAGTGCTTATATCAATTCAAGGTATAGTAACCATCTGGCCTATGATTCTCTTTCTCAGTAACTAATCTGGGGGAAGGATAAGGTGACACATATAACTAAGCAAGTTACCTTGAAAATCTGTTCTGTCTACATAAAGCTGTTAAGTATCTGTTGCTAGAGTTGGAAAATTGAAATCTACAGATAATCTCAAAATTATCTCTCCATTTTGTTGATTTTGGCCTCCTCTCCTGCCAAGTCTATTTAGCTGAAAGACAAAAACAAAAGGAAAAAATAATAAGGGAAAAAGAAAAGTGAATCATAAATTAATAATAATAACAGTAGTGGACATCTATATCATGCTTTAACAGTTATCCGATACTTCACGTAGGTTATCTTACTTGGTCTTTAGAACAGCCCTCCAGTGTGCTGCAGACCTTATGATCCTTTTGTACAGATGAGGTAAATGTGGCTAAGTTGTTAAGTGACTTGACTAATATCACTAAGCTAATAAATGTTAGTTGGAATTTTAACCCAAGTCTTCTGGTATCAAATTCAGTCTTCTGTCACCTGCGCTATAGCTACCCCTCTAAATGGGTACTGGAATTATTGGAAGTTGATTTTTTAAGTCTTCAGGAGATTGTCCTTTCAGTGGAAAATCCTTTTAACATTATGATGTATAGACGAATTTTCAGCCTTCGAATGCATATTGAAAAAAGATATGGAGGCTTTCCCTGAAAAACAGAAATTATTCTTGAATGGGTCATGATGAGAAAAAAGCATAGCACAGTAGATAGAGGACTATTGTTGAAGACAAGAAGGTTAAAGTCCTTCCTCTGACACATACTTGCTGCATGACTGCTGGCCAGTCACTTAACTCCAATACTTCACAAAACCCTCTAAGACTATAAATTAAAGGTCTGTTGCTAATTTGAATCTACCTTCCCCTACACCACCAAAAAAATAGGTATCATGATTCTTAAATCCTTTCAGCAGTAAAGTTTCCAAGAATTTGCAAACTAGCTAATAGAAAATTTCTTATTTTTCTGATTCCATTTTTTCTGTTTTGCCTTTTTAGGTATTGTAAGTTTTCCACTTAGGTTGTACATAATTCTTACATTTTTTTAATGTTCTTTTCATAATGCCTCTGGTAAACACTCATAATACTTGTATAAAATTATTCTTTAATTTTTTTTTCATTCAGCAAAGAGATTGCCCTATTTTGCAGCTTTCTGTTGGGTCTTGGAGACAGCTGCTTTAACACCCAACTAATTAGCATTTTGGGTTTCCTTTATTCAGAAGATAGTGCACCTGCCTTTGCGATCTTTAAGTTTGTTCAGGTAATGTCATGCTCCTTAAAATGTGCTTAAAATGACTACCTTTTTGCTATGTGTATGGAATTTGTGTTATCTTATGTTGGGTTGGTTTTTATTAAAATTAATATTTTTTAATGTCAGGATTATCTTTTCAAAGAATGTTGATTAGAAATGGAAAGTGACTGGTGTAGTTTTCGTGCTCTCATTTCTGTGGAGAGGTGTGGATGTTTATATACAGACATATATACACATACGTATTTTACATAAATTTGTGTGTGTATAAAATATTTCCTCTGAAGACATGTTTGCATGCTTGCCTTCTAGGACTTAAATGGAGAGCTTTCTCTTTGTTACTATAATTCGTTCTTCCAGAAAATGATATTTATCATACTATGTGTACTATGTTGTAGTGCTCTTATGTACAAAATGCAGTTTTAATAGTGAGGATCAGCCTTTATGTAAATATTAGCCGAAATAAACAAGAACATGTCTTGTTGGGAAAATAAATCCTTCAACGTGTCAGACTGTATATCACTTATATAGGAAAGGAAATGGATCATTTCTTGAAATTGTAGGAATATATTAATATTGTATTTTTTCTGTGATCTTTCAGTCTATTTGTGCAGCAGTGGCATTTTTCTACAGCAACTACCTTCTACTTCATTGGCAACTTCTGGTCATGGTGATAGTTGGCTTTTTTGGAACTCTTTCCTTCTTCGTTGTGGAATGGGAAGCTGCTGATTTTGTAGCTCGAGGCTCAGAATACAGAAGCATTTGATCTCACATTTAAAGCATTTTTGTTTAAAAAACTTGGCAAGGAGAGAAGAAATTCGAGGTTGTACGAGTTTGAATGGAAGAGCCACCGTCAGCTTAAACAGTATAACGAATGGCATCGACCAGTGCGGAAAAAAAGACTCTCAGCCAAAGTTGATCAAGTTTACAGACTTAGGATATTTAAAAGATGAAATAATGAGACATTCATTGAACTGTTTTTGTTGGATATAATTCATTCTGTTTCTTATTATTGTATTATAAAATATTAGTGTTGTTCCTCTCACTCCTATTCGTGTTTGAGGATTCATCTTAGCTATTGAACATGTATCTTTTTAAAGATTCCTGCTGTGCATGGAGTATGTTTTATTGTTATACAGTATTGAAAATAGCTATAACACATGACCATATGTATGTAAGAATTAAATTTAAAATTTTAGGGGCAGGCTCAAGCGAAAATTTCAACCTTCCAAAGGTTTATACTTCAGCTTCTCTTAAATATGTTGCTCACTAATTCCTTTTTCAAATTACAGTTTATAGTAGAGGCTGAGTTTTAAAAATCAAAGCAAATGAAAATTGTTGCGAAGTTGTAGATTTTAAGGAGGTTTTAAAAATGTTAAGCCAAGTGATACAATAAACAAAAACATAGCAGCTATGTTAGAATTTTGCCTATAATTCTGAAAGGTGTTACACAAAATGGCCATTATGTGCTGGTAACATTTGCACTCTAGTTCTGGATTGCCATGGTCAGTGAGAAAAATAAGTTATTCAAAATTATTCCTTATTTTCTTCAATTAAAATGCTGGAGATGTCCATAGATCTTTGAGAGACAAATTTGAATATTGAGAGAGGTGCTTAAGTGGAAATCTTCACTAATTCCTTGTATTTATTTTTAAATAGAATATTTAATGTTCAGATTGAGAATTTTTATTATAAAGTTGTCAGCCACAGGCAGGAAGGCAGAAGGGGAAGAAAGCCTGCTTTTGATCAGGATTTAAAATTCAGCAAATATTTTAAAGTGTGTACTATGTTTAATTGAATTGAATTAAATTGAATTATCCTTTTTCTGCCTTATTAAGGCTGTAAAAGTCTCTGACCTCTTATTGACTTAGGTTAAGTATAATTAGCAAACACAAAGGATAATAATTGTTAAGTACAGTTTCAGAGACAGCATGAAATAAGATACAATGAATGATACTATGTTTAACCTAGATCCTAAAGTTGTCTTTGGTTAAGATGAAAAATGTCTTCAACGTATTTCCTCAGACCACTTAATGTCCCAGACCCCTCCCTCATCCCTTGGTTTCCAATCGTTCTTCACAGCTATAGAATAAAAATGCTAAGTAGCTCCAGAGCATTGTAATTTGGGGGAATATAATTCAACCAGAATACTACAGTATTCCTTCATCATCTACTTGCTAGTAGTATTGTCAAGAAGGGAAAAAAACTGAAGGTGTTTAACTGAATTGAGTTTTTTCTGACTGCCCCTGATACACTTTGTGCTGAATAACTCACTTTAAATTTTGTACTCAATTTTCATGTCTATAAATGGGGATAGTGATCTTAAAGATTTGCACAATGGATCTTTGGATAAGAGGTAGAAAGTACTATTATTTAAACTTCAGTGAAATATGGGGTATGGTTAATAAAGTATTTAAAAAGCTTTTTGCTGTGTAGCTTTGTAGAATCACTCTCCTCACAGTCTCATTCAGACATACAGAGATGCTTGATTTGATTTTCCTATAATATTTTTGTGAGCATCATGTGACTTCATTTTAACATTTCAAATTTAATATATTTTGTCTGTATTAAAATTTCAGTTGGCATTTTGGGTATCTTTCTTTAGAGTACATCATAGCCAAAAGTATAGAAAATTTTCAACCTTAGCTTTGAATCTTATTAACAGATTTTCTTTCTTTGGGTACTGATAAGGGATAGATATTCTTATCAGATATTACTCTCTTAATTTTTAGAATGCAAATCAATTGCTAATGAATGGGTAGGACATTAGGTAGCAAAATTGCCTGAGAAAAAAACAAGGCTTGTCATTTCATCATTGATAGTGTCTCTTAGAGTAATATAGATTGAAAAGCCTTGTTATGAAAGTAGTTCTGCATTTAATCTTGAAAGATTCAGAATTGCCAAACAGTCTGTTAACTGTGTTTTCCAGTCCTTAATTCCTGGTATTGGTCTGCTGTGACTTGAGGAACCATATACAGAACCATATAGATCAAGTTGTTGAACTAGAGATTCTCTGTACTTGAACTTTATTATTTAAATGTAATGAGTTTCCTTTGTGATTCTATATATTTTATTTTATGCATTTAAAAGCATTCTGAGAAGGGATTCATAAACTTCACCGGATTGTCAGTGTTCCACAGTACATCACATGAAAAGAAAATTTAAGAAAACTCCTGTTCTAGATGAATAAATGGACTCAGGATTAGGGATAGTTTAGAAAATATTTCTGAGTGAACATCTCCTAATTTTTATAAATTCTTAGTATGACTTTTCCCTTTTTTCTAATGTCAGTCTTATATTTGTATTACTACATGATTCCAAGAAATGTTTTTCAATCAGATTTTATGGAAAAGTCTGTCATACAATTTAAGTTATAACATTGAAGAAGGAAGTTTTCCTAGTATAAAAAAAAATTTATGTAATATTTTAAAGCAGTTGAAATTGGAAAACAATTTGGCTTTATTATGTAATCTAAATTTATGATTTTAATATTCTTGAAGAGTTTTTCAAATGAAGGTTGTCAATTAGACAGTAAGGATAAATATGTTAGGGGTCGTTGGTAAGTGATCACCTGTGAACACACTGTGGATATTGATCCTTAAGGATCAATTATTATTGGTTTAGCATTATCTTTTATTTTGCATCTTAAGAAGATCCTTGAAGTTTAATTGATACCACATGAAAAAAGAGAGCTTTTTGTTGACATTAATGAAGAAGGATTGCTAGTGAAAGAATATATTAAGGAAAGTAAATTTTTTCAATATTTCTTTTGGTGAGTAAATTATTTAAATAAAGAAGAGAACAGCAAATGTTCAGCTGATTTTTTTTTGGTTTAATTGTCAAATTGAAGGAAGCTATTCAATGATTGCTTCTCTGGCTCTTCTCCTGCAAGTAGATAGGATTGAAAACTATACTGTCAGTATTTCTGTAGGGAATGATTTGTTTCGCCTATCAAAGTTTGCTGTGGGAACTGAATGTCACTGCCTCAGGTCACTTTCACTTATGAATCTCCTCGGCATATTCTGTCACTTGCAGAATAGATTGAACTTTAGTGGAAATAGCTTGTTCCCCTTCTGTGAAGATTTGCTCAGCTCTCATTTTATTCCTTCCTGGATCATAGTTGCAACCACAAACTAATTAAAGGTGAATAGAATGTGGCCTGATGCAGAATATGTCGATCTTAGTTAAGTTGAGTAGGTATGACATTGCTTAATATTTATTGAACACTTATAGTATGTTAATTGGTCTGCAAAATATATGAATAATATATGTGTATGCAATGTTATTGCAGTCTTTGTAAAGCTTAACTTATAAGAATATTTATCTTCCTATTTTCAAACTCCATATTATTTTCTTATTTCAGCTAGTTTCCTAATTACTTGGGAAAGAGATGGACCTTTTTTACTTGATTTTCACAAAAAAAAAAGAAATACTTGTTTTTGAATTGGAGGGTGGCAGGCAGGGCTAGAATTGTACCAATTGTACATTGGAAAGAATGTCTGAAGACCTGTGTTTAAATCCTAACTATTTCCTGTGTGACTTTTTATCTGTAAAATGAGGAAAATGGGCTAGATCACCTCTAAGGTCACTTGATGGTTTTCAGGAAAAAAAGTAATATTCTAGATTGAAGAGGTGTGATTGTGTTATCTTCATTTAAAAATTTTATTGATTCTGATCTTAAATACCAAAAGGGAACATTTTCATACACAGAAGCAAAATACACATTCTTTATGAAACCATCAATCTCTATTTCATACTGCTTGCTTTTTAAAAAATATGTAATAAATCTTACACATTATTTTCAAAACTACATATTTTGTCAGTTTCCCCCTTAGCTTTCTTCTGTTCTCATCTGTGCATATTAAAAAATGGTCCTGCTTGTCTGTGGTCCTCTCCAAACTTCTTTTCTGTGCTGCTTTCAAAAGTTTCAATAGCCTCCTTTCTTTTTTTTGCTTGAGTATTGTTAACTGTCCTGCCCCACTTCCCAATTATAAACGAATAAGCTCAAGCAAAAGGAATCGACCCAGTGGCTATGTCCAAAAATGTATACCTTTGTACTTTGTGTCCGTTATCTCTGTCAGAAAGTGGGTAACATGCTCCTAGGTCCTCTGGCTGTATAGTTGGTCATTGCATTGATTAGATTTCTTAGTCTTTCTAGGAGATTTTTCTTTACAGTGTTGCTGTCCTTGTATATATTGTTCTGGTTCTGCCTCACTCCTCCTATTGTCTCAGTTCATACTACCCTGAATTTTCTGAAATAATTTTCTCATTTCTTATGGTACAATAATACTCCTTCATATTCATATACCAAAATTATCCCCCCAATTCCGCAATTGTCTGAGACAATCTAAAGTGCTACCTTAGAGTCTAGTTCTTTTTTTCCTTTAAATCCCCCACTTTATGATTAGGAAATTTGGTTTGCTTGTAACTATTTCTATTCTATTATCCTCCTCAACATCAAAGTTTTTAAGTGCATTTGAATGTATTTTAGTGATTTGGAGCATTTTTCATATGATTGTTGATAGTCTTTTTTTCTGTTGAAAACTTTTATGTCCTTTCATCATTTATTGGAAAAATGTTTGCATACTTTTGTATCACTTTACTTATATAGCTTGGACATCTGAGTTTTATCACAAAAGCATGCTTCAAAGATTTTTTTTCCTGCTTAACTAATTCTAGTTGCCTTGATTTTGCTAAGATTTAAGGGCTTACTATGTGTCAAACACAGCTAAGTGCTGGGAATATAAATATAAAAGCAAAGACAGTCCCTGTCCTCCAAGAGCTTACATTCTAGTGGGAGAAACACCATACATAAAGGAGTGGTGACCTATTTGGGGCCTTTTGGTTCAGAAAGTTAGAGAGATGGAGAATGTGGTGATGGGGGAATGGATTTATGCAGCCCTGCAAAGAGCAATGTCAGAGGTAATTTGATCATGGTTCCAGTTCTGGTTAGGGAATGAGTATTGGGGTATAGGGGTGGGTAAGGCAACTGTAATTGGAAGGTGGCTGGAGAGAAGGGAACAAAGTATTTTTGTTACACTTGAGATTTTTTTCTGTGTAGCTCTTTCCATTTTTACATTGTTGTAACTATCATTCTTGACTCTACTTACTTTGCATCAGTTCATATATTTCTTTTCATGTTTTCTCTGTATTCATCACATTCATCATTTCTTATGACTTAGTAATACTTCATTACACTAGTGTACCACAGTTTGTTGAGTCATTCCCCAATTAATGGGCATCCACTTCAATTTCAATTCTTTGCTGTCACAAAAAGTACTGCTGTAAATATTTTTATTTTGCATGGGGACTTTCTTATCAGTGGCTTCCTTGGTGTATACAAAGTAATGGGATCTCTGGATCAAAGAGGATGGACGTTTTAATCACTTTATTTGCATAATTCCAGTTTCTTAAAGAAATGGTTGTACCACAGTAACAATAACATTGGTGCTATGATCAACTATGATTGACTTAACTTTTCTCTGCAATACAGTGATCTGTGTGTTTGTCCTTTGTTGCTGAAGAAGACCATGACATCAGAGACATGATGACATGACTTGCACTTGACTTTCGAGTGAGGGAGGGCTGTGCTGGTCACCAGCCTCACTTCTCCAGAGCCATCTGAATCCAGTGACCAGATATTCATCAGGATGACTGGAGATGACCCAGGATGAGGCAATTGGAGTTAAATGACTTGCCAAGGTCACACAGCTAGTGTCAAGTAAGGTGAGATTTGAACTCAGATCCTCCTCCTGCACTGGTGCTCTATCCACTGCTCCACCTAGCTGCCCAATTCAGTGATCCAAGAAAATTTCAAAAGACTCATAGAAAATGATATTCACATCCAGAGAAAGAACCAATGGAAGTCTGAATGTAGATCAAAGCATTCTATTTTCACTTTCTTTTTGGCTTTTGTTTTTTTTGGCTTTTTCCCTTTTGTTCTGTTTCTTCTTTCACAACATGATAAAGGTAGAAATGTTTTACATTATACAGTATTATTATATTACAGTATAACCTATTTCAGATGCCTACTGTCTTGAGGAAGGAGGAGGAAGAAAAATTTAGAACTGAAAATTTTTCAAAAAATGAATGTTGTCTTTAGGAGGCTCTGGAGAGGGAATCCTGCTCACAGACCAGAGCGTAGGCCAGGAGAGTGAACTCCTCGCCCTTGATTGTGCCACCTTAGAGGAACTGAGAACTTACAGGTCCCCAAAGTATACCCTCCTCTTGACGAAGAATTCAAAAGTCAAGTATCTGACTGGAAAAATGCCCCCAAAAGGAAAAAAGAACAAGACAATAGAATGTTACTTTCTTGGTGAGCAGGTATTTTCTTCCCTCCTTTCCAATGAGGAGGAACAATATGCCATGAGAAGAAGACTTAAAATTCCAGGCTTCTGCATCCAAAACCTCCAAAATAAATATGCAGTGGTCTCAGGCCATGGAAGAGCTCAAAAGGGATTTTGAAAATCAAGTAAGAGAGGTGGAAAAATTGGGAAGACAAATGAGAGTGATGCAAGAAAATCATGAAAAGCAAGTCAACAGCTTGCTAAAGGAGACCCAAAAAAATGCTGAAGAAATTAACACCTTTAAAAATAGACTAACTTAGATGGCGAAAGAAGGCCCAAAAAGTCAATGAGGAGAAGAATGCTTTAAAAAGAAGAATTAGCCAAATGGAAAAGGAGATTCAAAAGCTCACTGAAGAAAATAGTTCTTTAAAAATTAGAATGTCGCAGATGGAAGTTAATGACTTTGTGAGAAACCAAAAAATTACAAAACAAAACCAAAAGAATGAAAAAATAGAAGACCATGTGAAATATCTCTTTGGAAAAACAACTGAACTGAAAAATAGATCCAGGAGAGACAATTTAAAAATGATGGGGCTACCTAAAAGCCATGATCAAAAAAAGAGTCTAGACATCTTCTTTCATGAAATTATCAAGGAAAATTGCCCTGATAGTCTAGAACCAGAAAGGAAAATAAATATCAGAAGAATTCACCAATTGCCTCCTGAAAGAGATCCAAAAAGAAAAACTCCTAGGAATATTGTAGCCAAATTCCAGAGCTCCCAAGTCAAGGAGAAAATATTGCAAGCAACCAGAAAGAAACAATTTGAGCATTGTGGAAATACAATCAGGATAACACAAGATCTAGCAGCTTCTACATTAAGGGATTGAAGGGCTTGGAATATGATATTCCAGAAATCAAAGGAGCTGGGATTAAAACCAAGAATCACCAGCAAAACTGAGTATAATACTTCAAGGGGAAAAATGGTCATTCAGTGACATAGAGGACTTTCAAGCATTCTTGATGAAAAGACCAGAGCTGAATAGAAAATTTGACTTTCAAACACAAGAATCAAGAGAAGCATGAAAAGGTAAACCAGAAAGAGAAATCATAAGGAACTTACTAAAGTGGAACTGTTTACATTCCTACATGGAAAGATAATATTTGTAACTCTTGAGACTTTTCTCAGTATTTGGGTAGTTGGAGGGATCATACACACACACACACACACACACACACACACACACACACGACATAGAGTGAGTTGAATAAGAAGGATTGATAATTAATAAAATTAAGGAGTGAGAGAGGGATATATTGGGAGGAAAAAGGGAGAAATGGAATGGGGCACATTATCATAAAAAAAAAAACAAGAAAAACTGTTTCAATGAAGGGGAAAAAAGGGAGGTGAGAGGGAAAAAGTGAAGTGTACTCTCATCCCATTTGGCTTAAGGAGGGAATAACATGCACACTCATGAAAATCTATCTTACACTACAGGAAAGGAGAAGGGAATAAGTGGGTTGTGGGGGCGGGACGATAGAAGGGAGGGCAAATGAGGGAAGGGGGGTAATTAGAAGTAAACACTTTTGGGGAAGGATAAGGTCAAAAGAGAGAATAGAATACATTGGGGGACAGGATAGGATGGAGGGAGATATAGTCTTTCACAACATGACTATTATGGAAGTCTTTAGCAAAACTACACATGTATGGCCTATGCTGAGTTGCTTGCCTTCTTGGTGGGGGTGGGTGGGGAGGGAGGAAGGGAGGGAAGTTGGAACTCAAGGTTTTGGAAATGAATGTTGAGAATTGTTTTTGCATGCAACTGGGAAATGAGAGATGCGGGTAGCAGAGTATGGGAATCTATCTTGCCCTACAGGAAAGGGAAAAGAAGGGGTTAGGGGAAGGAAAGGGTATGGTAGAGGGGAGAGCTGATTGGAGGAAGGAGTAATAGGAATGCAAGTTGTTTTGGGTGGAGGAGGGGAGATATGGAGAGAGAGTTGAAAGCTCAAAATCTTGTGGAAGTGAAATAAATTGTAAATAAATAAATAAATTGTAAAAAACTGTCTTTAATTGAAAAATATAATGCTATCTTTTTTTTCAAAATGGTTGTACTGTTTCATGATATCAGCAATGTATAAGTGTGTCTGTCATCTCATAACTTCTCCAACATTGTCTATTGCCATTTTTTGGTCATCTTTGCCAATTTGCAGAATGTGATGTAAAACCTGAAGATTGTTTTTTTTTGTTTTGTTTTTTGTTTTCTCTTATTAGTGATTTGGAGCATTCATTCATGTGATTTTGAATACATTGCAATTCTTCTTTGGGGAATTTTTTGTTCATAACTTTTGACCATTTATTTATTGAGGATGGCTATTAGTCTTAAATATATTGGATACTAAGATATTATCAGAGAGATAGGATACAAAGATTTTCCCCTATTCAACCTCTTCCCTTTTTATCTTAGGTTTATTAACTTTATTTTTCAAGAAGCTTTTCATATCATCAAAGTTATCTATTTTATCATTTGTAATTGTCTCTCTCCGTTGTTTGGTTCAGAATACTTCTCCTACCCTTACCTGTGAGAGGTATTTGATCCGATTCTCTTCTAATTTTTTAATAGCATAATCTCTAATATTTAAGTTACGTCCATTTAGCATTGTAGAATATGGTTTAAAGTATTGATTTAAGGTCAATTTCTGCCAGATTGCTTTCCCATAAGGCTATTGGTTTAATTAACTTTTGGTTGAATCTCTAGAATCTCTAAGTTGACTCCAGTCATCCTCAAAATATGATAATTTTGTTTCCACTTTCCCGATGTTTGTTCGCTCAATTTTTTTTGTAACTATAGCTGACATTTCTAGAATTACATCAAATGGTTAAGTTCACTTAAGTAAAGCTTCATTTCATTTGCAAAAAGATTAAAGAATATTTTGAACTAAAAACACTGAAGTGGTATCCTTAAAGGTGTCTTTTTTTTTAAGGAAAAGATGAAATTTTGTCTACAAGAAATAACTTATTCTTTCTCTACAAAGAAAAATTGCCATTTGTTAAAGTCACTTAAATGATCTTAATTAAGCAGGCTCATATATATGTTTGTATGTATATGTATATATATATACATATATATATGTATATATATATACATGCACACATATAGTGATCACCATCTGTCTCTGGGTAACAGCCAATATATAATGAATTGTTGCAATTACTTATCTTTTTTAAGAAAGAAAATTAGAGTGATGATAATTGTTTAAAAAAACCCTAAGACATATAGTATTATTTGTCCCCCAGATACAGAACTTCTGCTACTGACCTGAATTATTACAGTGGATAGGCCTGAGAAATATGTTCAATATTCTACCAAATCAGAGGCTTCTGTTTTAGGAATAAAAATTTCTTTGAAAGTTTGTTTCAACTACCATGTCCCTAAAATATGGATGGTTTGTGTTGTTCTTATTTTTTTTGTAAGACAGCAGTAATCCTCTGTTTTCTTCATTGTAAAATGAGAACCATAATAACTGATATTTATATAGCACATTAAAGTTTATAAATCATTTTATATATTTTATCTTATTTGAAATACAGGTTTTATCCCCATCCAGTATCAGAAAAAAGAGTAAAAGGGATTGCAGTTACTTAGTGTTGAGGCAAGATTGAACCTGTTTTAAGTGCATTATCTTGCTGCTTCTTAACACACTTGTATATTTAACTTTGGGGCAGCTAGATGGCACAGTGGATTTTAGATAAGGCCTCAGACACTAGCTGTGTGACCCTGGGCAAGCCACTTAAACCTCAGTTTCCTCATTTGTCAAATAAACTGGAAAAGGAAATGGCAAACCACTCTAGCATCTTTGCCAAGAAAGCCCAAAAAGAAGTCACAAAAAGTCAGACAAAACTGAAATGATCAAAGAACAAATTTAGCCCTGTTATGAGGGTCATATAGTGCATGTCTGTTTGCTCTTTCTGCTATACTCTGTTGATATGTTTTTAACCAAAAAGGAGAGGTGATGGTGCTCTATAAGCTATGCATCTTTATACAAATGTAAACTATTAATAATAATTTGATAATCCCACAAATTGAAAGTCAGACATGATTTTCTGGGACAACCAATCAGAGCTATGAATTTAGTTTACAGAATCTTAATTGGAAGGCATCTCAGAAGTAATTTAGTCTTTATGAATGGAAAGGAAAAGTACTAAATGCTTACCATGCAGGAAGCAATGTGTTAAGTGTGGGTGATACAGATAGGAAAATGAGAGGGTCCCTGTCGTAAAGGGGTTCACATTCTCCACACATAGGGGAGAGAGCAAGGTAAGTCCTTAAAGTGTGTTGGCAGGACAAATGACAGTTCCATGTAATTGGAGAGCCCCGTGGCTGAATATCCAGTAAATCTTGGCAGTCCTTTTGTCATACTGGAAGGATTATAGTGGGTGACTTCCTCTTCATTCAAGTTATGTGAGTAGCCATGTTCACCCTACAGCTGGCAGGATTGAAGGGACCCAGGTTCATAGTCCTTGGAAGTGTCAGGATCAATCCACTTCCCTGGGTAACGGGAGAGGAGGAGGACATGGGGAGAGGAGGGAGAGGGATCTGGGGTGGATGAAGTGGATTCATGGAACTCGAATATGAATTCCCTTTACAACTTTTCAGCTTAACATCTCAGTGATGAGGCACTCATCTCCTAAAAGAGCCCATTTCACTTTTGCATAGCCCTCACTGTGAGATAATTTTTCTTTATGCCAAGCCTTAGTATGTCTCTCTGCAACTTCTGCCCATTGTTCACTGTTCTGCCCTTTGGCAAAATAATCCTTTTCCATATGATAACTTATCAAATAATTGAAGAAATTTTCTTTATCCCTCCTAACTCTTCTCCAAACCAAAATATCTTCAGGTTCTTTCAGCAGTCCTCTTCAGTCATGCTCTCTAGTCTTCTCACCATCCTAATTCTTCTCTGTATTTACTTCAGTTTTTATATCCATCTTAAAAGTGTGGTGCCCAGAACTGAACCCAACATCAGGATCTTTTCCAGTAAATCTTTTCCCATTATGTGGTCAAAGTATTTAAGTATCAGCTTCAGTGTTCCACTTTCCAGTGAATAGACAACTTTTTTAAAGTATTGCCTAACTGATCCTTGCTGTCCAAAAAAGTGTTCTCCAGCACCACAATTTAAAAGGTTTGATTTTGTGGCACTCAACCTTCGTCATAGTCCAACTTTCACAGCTGTATATTACTACTGGGAAAACCAAAACTTTGACTATACAGACCTTTGTTGGCAAGGTGGTATTTTATGGTATGCTATGCAGATTTGCCATAGCTTTCCTTTCAAGAAGCAAGCTGCATTCACCATCTATAGTTATCGTTGAGCCCAAGAATATGAAATCTGACACTGCTTCCATTTCTTCTCCCTCTATTTGCCAGGAAATGATGGGACCAGTTACCATGATCTTAGTTTGCTTAATGCTAATTTTGTACTCTCCTCTTTAACCCTCATTAAGAGGTTTCTTAATTCTTCTTTACTTTCTGCTATCAGAACGATATTGTCTGCGTTTCTGAGATCGTTGATATTTTTTCCAGCACCCTTAATTGTGACTTTTGACTTGTCCAGCCTGGCATTTTGCTGTATGCTCTGCATATAAATTAAATAAATAAGGTGACAATATATAGTTTGTTGTACTACTTTCCCAGTCTTAAACCAAACATGTTGCATGTTGTACTCTAATTATTGCTTCTGCATACTGCCACTGCATACAGGCTAAGGAGACAAGTAAGATGATCTGATACTCCCATCTCTTCGAGGACTTGCTACATTTTGTTGTGATCCATATAGTCAAAAGCTTTAGTGTAGTCAATGAAGCAGAAGTAGATGTTTTTCTGGAACTCCCTTACTTTCTCCATAATCCATTAAATGTTAGTAATTTAGTCTCTAGTCCCTCTACCTTTTAAAAAACCAACCTGCTCTTCTGATAATTTTTGGTTCACATATTATTAAAGCCTAGCTTGCAGAATCTTAAGCATAACCTTGCCGACATGTGAAATGAGTGCAATTGTTTGGTAATTTGAACATTCCTTGGCATTACCCTTATTTAGTACTGGAACATAAACTGATCTCTTTCAGTTGAGGTGCCACTGTTGATTTTTCCAAATTTGCTGGCATATTGAATACAGTATTTTAACAGCATCATTTTTTAGATTTTTAAATAGCTCAGCTGGAATTCCATCATCTACACTAGCCTTATCACAAGCAATGCTTTCTGAAACCCACAACTTCATTCTCCAGGATGCCTGACTTGAGATCAGTAACTACACCATTGTGATTATCAGTGATGTTAAGATCTTCCTTGTTTAGTTCTTCTGTATATCCTTGCTACCTCTTCTTATTCTTTTCTGCTTACGTTAACTACCTACCATTTTTGTCTTTTATTAGGCTCATTTTTTCACTAAGTGTTCCCTTGATATGTAATTTTCTTGAAGAGCTCTCTTGTCTTTCCCACTCTATTATTTTCTTCCATTTCTTTGCATTGTTCATTCTGCATTCTGCATTCAGTTGGATATATCTTTCCATTTTCCCTTTCCCTTTCTTCTTTTCTTACCTATTTGTAAAACCTCATTAGATAACCATTTTGCTTTCTTGCTTTCATTTTCCTTTGGAATGGTTTTTGTTGCTGCCTCCAATACAGTATTGTGAACCTCTGCTCATAGTTCTCCAGGCACTCTGTGTACCAGATCTAATCCCTTAAATCTATTTGTCACCTCCTCTTCATATCATAAGAGATGTTATTTAGGTCATACCTAGACAGTCCAGTGGTTTTCCTTACTTTCTTCAATTTAAGTCTAAATTTTGCAATAAGAAACTCATGAGCTGAGGCAATATCAGTCAGCTCCATGTCTTGTTTTAACTGACTATATAGAACTTCTCCATCTTTGGTTGCAAAGTATATAATTAATCTGACTTCTATATTGACCATCAGGTGATGTCCATGTGTAGAGTAGCCTTTTGAGCTGTTGAAAAAAAGAGTGTTTGCTATGACTAGCAAGTTATCTTGACCAAATTCTATTAGTCTCTACCCTGCTTAATTTTGTACTTCAAGGTGTAATGCCAATGTGATATCCACAGCAGCTGCTATGAGTATGCATGTGTATTTCCAGGGTAAATTCATAAAATATTAACTCTATTCCTCAAAGATGAAACTACATCATTTATTCAAACACCAGAAAACCAAATCGATAGTAGTAACAAGGAAATCTATACACATTATCAATACAGGGACTACAGCTATCCTCAAGCCTTCTCTCTGTCAAGAGGGAAGGGGAAGAGAAGGGCAGGGAAGATCTTTAAATTTGCTTACCATTACACAAGGCCAAACTTGTCTTATATTCCAATTATCTTTTAATTTTCTACTTTTGCATTCCAATCACCTATGATCAATGTGACATCTTTTTTTTTGGTTTTTATTTCTAGAAGATGTTGTAGGTTTTCATAGAATTAAGCAATTTTGCCTTTTGAGCATCAGTGGTTGGAACAAAAATTTGTGTTACTGTGATGAACGATTTGCCTTGGATTCAAACAGATATCATTCTATCATTTTTGAGATTATACCTCAATACCACTTTTCTCACCCTTTTATTGACTATGACTTTTATTGACTATTCCATTTCTTCTAAGGAATTCTTGCCTACAGTAGAATATGTAGTGTTCACCTGAATTAGATTCATTCCCATCCATTTAAGCTCATTGACAGCCATCAGTATTTAAACTTTCTCTCTTCTTTTTGACCACATCCAGCTTTGGTTCAGAGTTCTTAATCCCAAGTTCTTATGTAATATTGTTCTTTGCAGCATTCATCCACAGCTGAGCTTCCTTCCAGGTTTGACTCAGCCTTTTCATTTTCTCTACTTGTAGTGGTCCTCCACTCTTTCTCAGTAACATAGTGGACACCTTCCAATTAGAGGGGCTCATCTTCCAATCTATAATAATTTTAATACTGTCCATGGGGTTTTCTTGACAAAGGTACTGGAGTGTTTTACCATTTCCTTCTCTAATGGATCACCTTTTGTATAATCTTTCTACTATGACCTGCCCATCTTGGGTAACTCTGCATGATGCAGCTCAATTTCCTTGAGCTACACAAGCTCCTCTGCCATAAGAAGGCAGTGATCCAGAAGCATTTATTATGCACCTACTATGATGCCAGGTACTGTACTGTTATACTGCAGGAACAAATACAAAATAAAGCAATCCCCATTCTCAAAATGGAGATGGTTAATACTTGGAATTTTAAAATCATTAAATCCTTTTTTAAAGCTTTTACATAAAAATATTTATTTCAAAAAGCATAATCACAAATAATCACTTATTCCCCCAATACATGGAAAAATATCTTTGTCAATCCCCCTCCCCCTGCACTCTGGAGAGGAGAGGAGGTTTAAGTTCGTAGTTTAGTTCATTTCTATAGAGCATAGGTTCTATTCCAAGTTCCAAACCAGCCTTGGACTTGAGTCCCAGTCACCCTGGCTTATCAGGCCTTCCATACTAAGGTAGTTAAATGTCCCAGCCAGCCAGCAATCATGGCTCCAAGGGTTTTGCTACAGTTTAAATTCACAGATCTCAAACTGAGGACAACACAACAGGAACAAACACTCCTAGACTCATTTCTCAGAGGGGAATGAGTAAGAGAGAATAGGAGAAAAAGGTCTTTCCCCTTTCACTGGTTCAGTTCATGCTGTAGATGAACTGGTATCTTCACCCTCTGGATGTAGCAGGTAAGAATTGCCAAAAAGAAAGCCACAGAAAAAGAACAGCTCAGTCTCACCAGTTTTAAAGACACAGGCAGTCAGGTACCCTTCATTAACTTACACACTCACTGTTAGGTTCAAGATACTCTGTAGGTCTGCATTCTTACAACTTTAAGTCATGAGCCCCCATCAGTACAGCTAATTTTACTGACATCAGACAGAGGACACAGTCAACTGAAGTCACAGGCATTCACTGAAATAGAAGAACCAGTAGCAGTATATCTATTTCCCCATAAAATTAAGGTATATACTATTACAAATACATGCTATCAATAGCAAGAATAGACACACTTAGAATTCACATGGGGAGAAATATGCAAGGATAAACACTTGATGAGAACATATTTAAAGACGGTAAAATTATGCCCCCAATGTTGCATGACTTCAGGTCCACTGTTCTTCTTACAATTCTCTTGCCCACCTTGGTCTTAAAAGTATCATTGTTAAAAATGCTGCAATGGCTGCTGTTTGTCAGAAATCTCCACCACCTTCAGCTTCTGACTCTAATAAATTCCTTGGTGAGGGTACTACTCTACTCTGAGAAAGAGCTGGAACTTTTATCCTGAGATCCACCGAAGACTCTCCAATTCTTCTCTCTCTAAGTCTTGCCTCTGAGACCTTCCATCTAACAAGCAGTAGATTCTCAATTCTTCTAGGGGCCAAGTAGTGTCATTACAGAAAACTAATACCCTAAATCTTACTCTCTTCTTTCAACCATTTTCCTAATATGTAATTTGGGTCCCCTTGCTGATAGACTTTACCTTTACTTATGGTGATTGTCTTATATACTTTCTAAATTTGTAACTCTGTAAGTTAGCTGTAGGTTAACTGTTAGTTCTGGGGCTCAAGTTCTCTAGTTTTTTTTTTTTTTTAATTAATTTATTTTTAGTTTTCAACATTTGTTTCCACAAGATTTTGAGTTCCAAATTTTCTCCCCATCTCTTCCCTATCCCCACTCCAAGACTGTGCATTCTGATTATTCCTTCCCCCAATTTGCCCTCCCTTCTATCACACCTCTCCCTTCCCTTATCCCCATCTTCAATATTTTCTTGTAGGGCAAGATAGATTTCTATACCCCATTGCTTGTATATCTTATTTCCCAGTTGCATGTAAAAACAATTTTTAGCATTTGTTTTTTAAAACTTTGAGTACCAACTTCTCTCCCTTCCTCCCCCTCCTCACCCAACCCCCCTGAGAAGGTAAGCAATTCAATATAGGTTATATGTGTGTAGTTTTGCTAAAGACTTCCATAATAGTCATGTTGTGTAAGACTAACTATATTTCCCTCCATCCTGTTCTGCCCCCCATTTATTCTGTTCTCTCTTTTGACATTGTCCCTCCCCAAAAGTGTTTATTTCTACTTACCCCCTCCTCCTATTTGCCTTCCCTTCTATCATCCCCCCACACCCCACTTATTCCCTTCTCCCCTACTTTCCTGTAGTATAAGATAGATTTTCATACCAAATTGAGGGTGCATGTTATTCCCTCCTTAAGCCAAATGTGATGAGAGTAAGCTTCACTTTTCCCCTCTCACTTCCCTCTTTTCCCCTCCATTGGAATAGCTTTTTCTTGCCTCTTTTATGAGAGAAAATAATTTGCCCCATTCCATTTTTCCCTTTCTCCTCCCAATATATTCCTCTCTCACCCCTTTTATTTTTTAGATATGATCCCTTCCTATTCAACTCACCCTGTGCCCTCTGTCTATATGTATATAATCCCTCCAACTACCCAAATACTGAGAAAAGTGTCAAGAGTTACAAATATTATCTTTCCATGTAGGAATGTAAACAGTTCCACTTTAGTAAGTTCCTTATGATTTCTCTTCCGGTTTACCTTTTCATGCTTCTCTTGATTCTTGCGTTTGAAAGTCAAATTTTCTATTCAGCTCTGGTCTTTTCATCAAGAATGCTTGAAAGTCCTCTATTTCATTGAAAGACCATTTTCCCCTCTGAAGTATTATACTAAATTTTGCTGGGTAGATGATTCTTGGTTTTAATCCCAGCTCCTTTGACTTCTGGAATATCATATTCCAAGCCCTTCTATCCCTTAATGTAGAAGCTGCTAGATCTTGTGTTATCCTGATTGTATTTCCACAATGCTCAAATTGTTTCTTTCTGGTTGCTTGCAATATTTTCTCCTTGATTTGGGAGCTCTGGAATTTGGCTACAATATCCTAGGAGTTTTTCTTTTTGGATCTCTTTCAGGAGGCAATTGGTGAATTCTTCTGATATTTATTTTACTCTCTGGTTCTAGACTGTCTGGGCAGTTTTCCTTGATAATTTCATAAAAGATGATGTCTAGGCTCTTTTTTTTGATTGTGGCTTTTAGGTAGCCCCATCATTTTTTTTTTTAAATATTTATTTATTTATTTAACTTTTTACATTCATTTTCACAAAATTTTGGGTTCCAAATTTTCTCCCCTTTTCTTCCCTCCCCCCACCCCAATACACCGAGCAATCTAATTTTCCCTATCTCCAATCTGCCCTCTCTTCTGTCATCCCTCCCGTCTCTTGTCCCCATTTTCTCTTTTCTCCTGTAGGGCCAGATGACTTTCTATTCCTCATTAACTGTATGTTTTCTTTCCTAGTAGCAACAACAATACTAAACAGTTGTTCCTAAAACTTTGAGTTCCAAATTCTCCCCATCCCTCCCTCCCCACCCATTCCCTTTGGGAAGGCAGGCAATTCATTATAGGCCATATCTGTGTAGTTTTGCAAATGACTTCCATGATAGTCATGTTATGTAAGACTAACTGAATTACCCTCCATCCTATCCTGCCCCCCCATTGTTTCTATTCTCTCTTTTGATCCTGTCCCTCCCCGAGTGTTGACTTCAAATTGCTCCCTCCTCCCATTACCCTCCCTTCCATCATACCCCCCCTTGCTTATCTCCTTCTCCCCCACTTTCCTATACTGTAAGATAGGTTTTCATACCAAAATGAGTGTGCATTTTATTCCTTCCTTTAGTCAAATGTGATGAGGGTAAACTTCTTGTTTTGTTTTTTTTTCTCAGCTCTCCTCTTTTTCCCCCCACTAAAAAGTCTCCTACTTGCCTCTTAAATGACATATAATTACCCCATTCCATTTCACCCTCTTTCCTCCCACTACATTTCTCTCTCACCATTTACCTTAATTTCTTTTCAGCTATGGTCCCATCCTATTCAATTCACTCTGTGCTCTCTGTCTCTGTATGTGCGTGCATGCATGTACATGTGTGTGCATGTGTGCAAGTGTGCATATGTGTGTGTGTGGTCCCACCAACTACCCAGATACTGAAAGGTTTTAAGACTTACAAATACTGTCTTTGCATGTAGGAATGTAAACAGTTCACCTTTGGTAAGTCCCTTATGACTTCTCTTTGCTGTTTACTTTTTCATGCTTCTTCTCATTCTTGTGTTTGAAAGTCAAATTTTCTTTTCAGCTCTGGTCTTTTCATCAAGAATGTTTGAAAGTCCTCTGTTTCTTTGAAAGACCATATTTTCCCCTGAAGTATTATACTCAGTTTTGCTGGGTAGGTGATTCTTGGTTTGAGTCCTAGTTCCTTTGACTTCTGGAATATCCTATTCCACGCCCTTCGATCCCTTAATGTAGAAGCTGCTAGATCTTGAGTTATCCTGATTTTATTTCCATAATACTGGAATTGTTTCTTTCTAGCTGCTTGCAAGATTTTCTCCTTGACCTGGGAGTTCTGGAATTTGGCCACAATGTTCCTAGGAGTTTCTCTTTTTGGATCTCTTTCAGGTAGTGATCGATGGATTCTTTCAATACTTATTTTGCCCTCTGGTTCTAGAACATCAGGGCAGTTTTCCTTGATAATTTCTTGAAAGATGATGTCTAGGTTCTTTTTTTGATCATGGCTTTCAGGTAGTCCCATAATTTTTAAATTGTCTCTCCTGGATCTATTTTCCAGGTCAGTTGTTTTTCCCATGAGATATTTCACATTCTCTTCCATTTTTTCATTCTTTTGGTTTTGTTTGGTGATTTCTTGGTTTCTCAGAAAGTCATTAGACTCCATCTGTTCCATTCTAATTTTGAGAGAACTATTATCTTCAGTGAGCTTTTGAACCTCTTTTTCCATTTGGTTAATTCTGCTTTTGAAAGCATTCTTCTCCTCATTGGCTTTTTGAACCTCTTTTGCCAATTGAGTGAGCCTATTTTTCAAGGTGTTATTTTCTTCAGCATTTTTTTGGGTCTCCTTTACCAAGGTATTGACCCGTTTTTCATACTTTTCTTGCATCTCTGACATTCTCTTCCCAGTTTTTCCTCCACCTGTCTAACTTGCTTTTCAAAGTCCTTTTTGAGCTCTTCCAAGGCCTGAGCCCACCCAACATCCCCCTGGGATGTCTGGGATACAGAGGCCCCGCCCTCCATGTCTTTCCCTTATGGCAAGAATATCTCCTCGTAATCAGATCCAAAAGGCGGGATCATTTGCATCTGCTCAAAAAAGCTCTCTATAGTCTTATTTTTCTTCCCTTTTCTGGGCATTTTCCCAGCCACTTACTTGACTTCTGAGATTCCTGTCCACCCCCACCTAGATCCGCCCAGCTAGTACTTGGGGTCTGAGATTCAGATGGGCTTTCCGTGGCAGGTGTGGCTGCTATTCAATGTGAGCTTTAGTTCTGGTGCTGGGGTGGGGGCAGGGCCACCTCCTAGGCTCAGTTCCCTCAGGGGCTTTATGCAGAGACCTTCAGTAATGGAGTGGGTGGGGCAGGGCCGTCTCCTAGGCTCAGCTCCTTCAGGAGGTTTATGCAGAGACTTTCAGTAATGAAGATCCTGCCTGCTCGGGGAGTCCCGGGGGCCGCTGCTGCTGCCTCTGCCTCCGCCACTTCCTGCCCCTGCCTCTGCCTCCGCGGCTTCCTCCCGAGGGGGCCCGAGCCGTGGAGATGCCCTGTTCCCCTTTTGGCCAGCCCAGACGTGTCTCTCACTGACCTGTAGAGTCTGTGGGCGGAGGGACCTTCCAGGCCACCGGAGGTTCCGTCTGTGAAGCCTGCTCCAATCTGCTCCTCTCGGCCACGTGGTCAGGGCAGTGCTGGGGTGGACTCCACTTTCCGGGACACGACGGACCCTGGGGATGGCTCTCCAGGGCTCTCTGGAACGGAAATCTCTTCCACTGTGTTTCTGCACACCCTGCAGTGATCCAGAACGTGTGGGGAGCTCTTCTTACATTAAATCTATGGGCTGTGGGTTCGGAGCTCGCATACATGAGTCTTTCTACTCCGCCATCTTGACTCCGCCCCCTAGCCCCATCATTTTTAAATTGTCTCTCCTGGATCTATTTTTCAGCTCAGTTGTTTTTCCAAAGAGATAGTTCACATTGTCCTCTATTTTTTCATTCTTTTGGTTTTGTTTTGTAATTTCTTGGTTTCTCATAAAGTCATTAGCTTCCATCTGCTCCATTCTAATTTTTAAGAACTATTTTCTTCAGTGAGCTTTTGAACCTCCTTTTCCATTTTGCTAATTTTTCTTTTTAAAGCATTCTTCTCCTCATTGACTTTTTGAGCCTCTTTTGCCATTTGGATTAGTCTCCTTAAAGGTGTTGTTTTCTAAAGCGTTATTTTGAGTCTCCTTTAGCAAGCAGTTGACTCGTTTTTCATGATTTTCTTACATCACTCTCATTTCTCTTCCCAATTTTTGCTTTACTTTTCTTATTTGATTTTCAAAATCCTTTTTGAGCTATTCCATGGCCTGAGACCAATTTGTATTTTTCTTGGAGGTTTTGGATTGAGGAGCTTTGACTTTGTTTTCTTCTGTTCCCATGTTTTGGTCTTCCTTGTCCCCAAAGTAAGACTCTATAGTCTGATTCTTTTTCCAGTTTTTGCTGTTTCCAGTTATTTGACTTTTGAGCTCTTTGTCAAGGTACTCTCTGCTTCCACTGAAGGCGGAGGGTGTACTGTCAGCTGCTGGATCCCCTCACAATCTATGGCCCTAGAGCTCCAGAAACAGTGGCTGCGGCTGTCCCTGTTGCTGCTGTGGTTGCTAAGAGTTCCTTCACCCCTTTCCCCCTCTGTCACTCTGCCCCAGAACACTCCATTCTCCTGCACTGGTCCCACAGGCTTTTTCCACTGACCTTCCAAATTGTCCTCAGTGTTTTGGGGTCATGAAGTCTGGAAGTCTGGAAATCACCACAGGTGTGAAAGGTTCAGTCTCCCCAAGGCCTGCTCAGGTCACCTCAGTGCATGCAGCACCTCCCACACTGGACTGCACTCTGGTCCCAGGGAGGTGTGATAAACACTTCCCAAAGACCTTCCAGGCTGTCCTAGGCTGGAGATTTGTTTCACTTCATCGTTCTGTGGGCTCTGCAGTTCTAGAATTTGTTTAGAGTAATTTTTTACAGGTATTTGGCTGGGCTTGGCAGGAGCATTATAGAAAGTCCATGCTGTTACTCTGCCATCTTCAGGTTCTCTAGTTTTTAAACTCTAGTTTTCTCTGTTTATCCATGTAAATGAACGAGTAAAAAGAAAAAAATCTACCTATACCAAGAGGATAATGTTATTGTCTGTTACCCCTGAGCTTGCTTCTAAACTTTTCAAGTTGAAGCGTCTTTAGTTGTCTTGAGTGAAATTTCAGTATCTGAAAAGGGTTTTATCTCATATCTTTACAATTGAAAAATGAAAAGATTTCCAGTGGAGAATGGCCTTGCTCTGAAATAAGAACCACAATTCTTATATTATTATTCAATCATTTTCAGTCATGTTTGACTCTTTGTGACCTCATTTGGGATTTTCTTGGCAAAGAGAGTAAAGTGGTTTGTCATTTGTTTCTCCAGCTCACTTTATAAATGAGGCAAGTAAGGCAAACAGGGTTAAGTGACTTGCCTAGGGTCACACAGATAATAGGTATCTAAGGTCAGGTTTGATTTCAGGAAGATGAGTCTTCACTCTTTCTACTGTGTCACCTAGCTGCCCTAGTTCTTATACAGCAAGCCCCTTAAAGAAATATTTGTTTCATGCAAGGAACCAGGCCAGTATACCTTGCTGCCCTGCAGAGGGAACCCTGTTTTTGCAATTGATCCTTACATAGAGGGAGGTTGCTACAGAGGTTATTTCCTTTATTGGGTAACTAGCCCTGAGGGGACTGAGAGAGTAGAGTTGCAGGTGCACATGAGTTTTCAGCTGTAATTTAATTCTGAAAGGTAATACCACTTATCCTAAAGCGAAAAGCACACTTCACTCTCAAGGAGATTATTAGGTACAATGATATTGTAGACGTGACTCTAACATCTTAGTTCAAATTTAATGCCTTGATGAAATGAGGCACTTATGGGTCACTGAACATTTAACAAAGGAGGTGGTGTACTTGGCTCTAACACAGCAAGAATATGCAACAAAAATGACACTCAACTTCTTTTCTTTTTGTGCCTTCCTCCCCCACTTCAGCTGGAAACACATCTGATCATTCAGATGAGAGAGGCAGCTACTACGTGTAGCTGGGGCATTTTCTGTCCCTGTACCAGGAAACTGCATCAGAGAAGCTGGGTTCAATCAGATTTCACAGAGGGAGAAAGCTGTGTCAGAATCAGGGAAGCTGTTACAGGAAATCTCTGATCCTATCACAAGTACCATATCATTGCCATATTCAGCCAACCTGGAGTGCTAGACTGTTCAACTGGAGAGAGGATTGACTCTAGGTTAGTCTTCAGCTCCTAAATTCCTAAAAATGTTCCAAATTGATAAATGCTCAAAAGATATGAAGAGGCAGTTTCAGATGAAGAAATTATTGTCATATGGAAAAATTGTCATATGGAAAAAATGTTCTAAATCACTATTGATTAGAGAAATTCAAATCAAAACAGCTCTGAGGTACCACATGACACCTATCAGATTGGTTAACATGACAAAACAAGAAAATGACAAATGTTGGAGAAGATGTGGGAAAATTGGAACACTAATGCATTGTTGGTGGAGTTGTGAACTGATATAACCATTCTGGAGAGCAATTTGGAGCTATGCCCAAAAGACTAGAAAACTGTGCACACCCTTTGACCTAGCAAATGCCACTTCTATCCCAAAGAGAGCATAAAAATTGGCAAAGGATCCACATGTACAAAAATATTTATAGCATATCTTTTTGTGTTGGCCAAGAAATGGAAATCAAGGGGATACCCATCAATTGGAGAATGACTGAACAAGTTGTGGCAAATGAATGTAATGGAATACTGTTGTGTTATAAGAATTGATGAGCAGGTGGACTTCAGAAAAACCTTGAAAGACTTACATGAACTGATGCTGAGTGAAATGAGCAGAACCAGGAGAACATTGCACACAGTAACAGCAACACTGTTTGATGCTCACCTCTGATAGACTTAGCTCTTCTCAGCCATGCAAGGATCCAGGACAATTACAGAAGACTCATGGAATATGCTTTCCACATCCAGAGAAAGAACGATGCAGTCTGAATGCAGATTGAAGCATATTATTTGCTCTCTTTTAATGTTTGTTTCTTCTTTCTTGTGGTTCCTCCCATTGGTTCTAATTTTCTTTTTGACATGACTAACATGAAAATATGTTTAATATGAATATATATGTAGAACCTACATTACATTGCATACTGTCTTGGGGATGGAATGAGAACTCAAAATCTTATATAAGTGAATATTGAAAGCTAAAAGTTAATTAATAATAAAAAAGATACATAAATTCCTAAAAGTGGATAGAAATTTTAAAAAAGCAACTACTCTTTCAAGGGGGTAGGAGTGGGTACAGATCTTCAAGTCTGTATAGTCAGTTTCAAGGGAGAAACATAGAGTTAGAAATCCAGACTTGTATTCTGACCCTCCTACTGATCCCTTGGATTCATGGATTGTCCAGTCTTGTTTCCTGCCTGCGAAGCACTGAGAGCTTGATAGACAAGTGAAAACTTATATAAGCATTACTCATTTGATTGTATCATTCTTGTTAAAAACAAGTACAGTTCCTGGTACAAGTGATATATCATCCCTTCTTACTAAATAATCTAAGTAAGAAACCCAGTGACAATGGAAACATTTTCTTAGAACTAGAATTTTTTTGAAAGCATATTTTCATTTTTGTGGGGGCTTTTGGATGCTGCCAAATTTTTAAAAATTCCTATAATTAAAAGTCATTTGACATTGTTGCAAAAAAAAATTAAGATTCTTGTCACATCTAATTCCTAGAAGTAACTTCCTGGCAGTATTAATTATCTAGATACAATTTTATCTCAACTGAGTAGCAGAATACTGTTTCTAAAATCTGGTTCATAGTTTTCCATCTAAATCAGATTACTTGGACTGCTTATAAGAGTCACATTGTTCCTACTCCCTCAACCATCTCTATACCTCCCCACTCCCGCAATCTCATCCTTTAATCAGTCAAGCATTTATTACACTCTGTGCTAGGCACTGTTCATACTGCTAAGGCTACAAAGATAAAACTGAAATAGTTCCTGATCTCAAAGGAGCTTTTCCACAGACTTAAAACTGCTTTCATGTCACTCCTACTCAATAAATTTCATCAACTCCCTATTACCAAGGTCAGATATGGACTTGTCTTTGTTTGCCATTAAAAGCCCTTTGCAACCTGACCAAAACCTATCTTTCTATCATTATGGGATAATACTCCCTTCTTTGCTAACTCAATCAATCAATCAAACATTTATTAAGAACCATGCACTGTATTAAGTACTAGAACACAAATACAATCAAAAAAGGAATATAATCCCTGTTCTCAAGGAGCTTATATTCTAATAGGAAAGCCAACACACAGAAGGGAGACAAAAAATAGGATGGGTGGCCTGGGGCTCTTCCACAAAATGGAAGTTCTACAATAAATTCACCAATGAGAGAAGGGACCCACAAGGGTGGAGGGATATTCCAGGGTGTGAAGGCCTCTGAGGTATGGTGGTAAAACAGGAAGAGACAGAAGCAGAGTCAAGAGAGGAAAATCCTGTAGAGTGAACCTTGTCCTTTCTTGTACTCAGTGCCTAAAATGTATGCCCTCTTCCCATCCATTTTTTTAGATTTTTTAGTTTTCATGAAGGCCCAGCTTAACTTCTGCCTTCTATATCAATCAGTCAATCAATATACATGAGACCTTTCCTGGTGTACCCAGCTGCAAATGCCTTCCTCTTAAAAACCACTTTATGGAACATATATACATATGTATATGTGTGTGTGTATATGTATATGTATATACATATACACACACACACACGTATACATATATGTGTGTGTGTATGTGGGTATGTATACATATATATATACACATATGTTCTTTTCTCTAGCTAAACAGTAAGTTCCTAGAGGGCAGGAATTATTTGGACTTTTGTCTTTATGTGCCCAGCAATTAGATTTAAATTATAAGATAATAGTTTTTATTTGGTCCTGTATTAATAAGCAGTCACTAGAGTTTATTGAGCAGAAGTGCATCGTAGTCTGACTTACCTTTATGGGAAATCACTTTATCAGCTGTGTAAAGAATGGATTGGAGAGGGGAGAAACGTGAGACAAGAAAGACAATTGGGCTGTAGTAACAATCCAGGTAATTAATAGCAGTATTGTTTTAAGAACTTTGATTAAATAAGTCATTTTGACTATCATAAATACCAAAATTAACTACAAAGGATATATGAAGGAAGATGCTATCTATATCCAGAGAAAGAAGTGATAAATAGAAGTATGTATGGAATGATTTTACATATATATATATATATATATATATATATATATATGTGTGTGTGTGTGTGTGTGTGTGTGTGTGTGTGTGTGTGTGTGTGTCTAATGGTAGCCATACCCAAAGTGATGGGGACAGAAACAAAAAAGGAAAAAAGAAATTTATATGATAACTTTATTATGTATTTAAAAGGAATAGCAAGCTGTATGATGGATTTGTAGTTTCGTGTGCAATCTTTTAAAAAATAGTAATAGTGCTGTTGTTATTATCATACTATGATATGGAAATGCTTGTTTTAGTCCATAAATTAAAACTAAAACAACAGGAAAAACAATATAGACAAGAGGAAATAAAAGCCTGAACTAGCAGGTCGCTGTGGAAGTGGAAAGAAGGGAACATGTGTGCGAGATGTTCTGGAGACAGAAACAGCAGGCTTTGCCAACTGATTGCATACACGGAGTGAAAGAGAGTAAAGTCAGGAGAATGGCATCAAGGTTATAAACCTGGGCAGCTAAAAGGATGAAGGTGTCTCCAATAATAATAGGGAAGTTCAAAACAGGAATTGGTTTTAGGGTAAAGATGATGAATTCTGTCTTAGACATGTGGAATCTGAAATACCCATGGGATATACAGTCAGAACTTGCCACCGGGCAAGTGATAATGCGGGACTGGGGAGAAACTTGGGTTCAATATATCACATAGAAAGAGATGGTCATTTATGTTAGCCCTAAAGACCATAAAGGAGAAAGAATTCACAACCACAGTTATTATTAGTCAGTTGTTGCTAATGTTGTAAAGATAATCAACTTTGAAAGAGACTTAGCAATTCTGAACAGCAAAATGACCAACCGCAATTCCAAAGGATTCGTCACGAAATATGCTATCTACCTCCAGGAAGAGAATTGAATTTCAGATTGAAATATATTTTGTTCTATTTCGTTTTCTTCACTTTCTTTTGGAAATTTGTTTTGTATATCTACAGATATTTGTAATGGGTTTTCTTTTTCTTTTCATCTCAATGCGTGAAGGAGGGAGAAACGAGAGAATTTACACCTGGAAATGGGTGTGTATGTGTTCTTCCTTGCCTAAGGAGACCATGCCGTCACAGAAATGATGACATGACTTACACTTGACTTTGTTTTGAGTGAGGGAGGGCTGTGCAGGTCGCCAGCCTCACTTGTCCTCCAGAACTATCTGAATCCAGTGACCAGATATTCATCAGGATGACTGGAGATGACCTAGGATGAGGCAATTGGGGTTAAGTGACTTGCCCAAGGTCACACAGCTAGTGAGTGTCAAGTATCTGAGGTAACATTTGAACTCAGGTCTTCCTGACTCCTGCACTGGTGCTCTATCCATTACACCACCTAGCTGCCCTACATCTGAAAATAAAATAAAATTGAATATAAACAAGAATTGGTAGGTTAGAGGTAAATCATAGAACAGTAGATTGTTTCATCAAAGAAGATGACAATAATGAAACAATAAACCAAAACTTTCCTAACTCTGTCAAAGCAGTACTTATGTGAAAATATATGTCTAAATATATCAACAAAAAAGAGGGGCAGGGAAAGAACTGTTCATATAAAAAACAATTAGTGAATCATCAAAATCAATAAGTTCCCAACAAAATGTAAAAATCAAAATTTTGAAAATGAAAGAAGAGATAAACAGTTTTAAAAAACAGCTCATTGAATTCGTAAGTAAAACAGCTGCTTTTTTGGGGGGAAAAGTAATGAAAATCAATGAAATGTTAACTAATCTGATAAAATACCAAGAGAGGAAAACAAAATTACCAATATAAAAATGAAAAAGGAAATGAAGAGAAAATATGGGGAATAATTAGAAACCATTTTTGACCAATTACATGCCAACAAAACTGAAACCTAATGAAATGGTTAAATCTCTTTTTTAAACTATATAATGCTCAGATTAACCGAGCGAGGAATAAAGAATTCAAGTAAACCAATCTTAAAAGAATATTGAACAAACCATAAAGGCACTCTAAAGAAAAAAACAAACCCAGGAGCAGATAGTTTATAAATAAATTCTATCAAACATTCAAAGAGAAATTAATTTCATATTCCATAAATTATAAAAAATAGAGAAAGAGTCACACCAAATTCTTTTTATGAGTCAATTATGATACTGATTCCTGATCCAGGGAGAGATATAGTAGGAAAAGAAAACTATAAACCAATATTTCTAAAGAATAAATGCTATTGAATAAAATATTAGAAAATAGTTATAACTACATATTAAAATGATTGTATATGTGTATATGTGTATATACATATATGGCTGTATACACATATGCATGAATGACCTGGATTTAACCAAGAATGTTGGTTGTATATTACAAAAACTATAAAAGAAATAGACAACGTTAATAACAAAAAGTAATATGGCACAAAGGATAGGGAGAGAGCCTCAGAGCCAAGATGAGTTCAAGACATATTGGTAGGATGATCTTGGATAAATCACAACTTCTGTAAGAGGCTCTATAAGATTTTCTGTAAGACAAAAAACTGCAGAGAAAGTTACAAACTCAACGTAGTGAATAATATGTATGTAAAACTAAGAGCCAGCACTATTTATGATTGAGAAATGATAGAAGCTTTTCCAATAATATAAGAGATAAAGCAAGGTTGCTCATCATCACCTCTATTATTTGACATAGTTCTGGAAATTACAGCTATAGCAATAAATTAAGGGGAAAAATGAAAGTATAAATTGTTAATTTTTTTGGAAATGTGATCTCTCAAATGTTAAATAAATTGAAGTAAGCAATAACTTCAGCAAAGCAGTAAGATATAAGATAAACCCACAAAATCATGAGCCTTTTATTTCATACACCCCCACCCCACTTTAAAAAACAAACAGCAGAGATAGAAAAAGACTACAAAATATGTAAAATATTTGGATGTTAAGCTACCAAAGAGCACATAGTAATTTTATGAATATATTTATAAAACTCTCTTTACAGCAGGGTTCCTGAGACTTGTTTTTTGAAAAAAAAAAACTATTTCTATAACTATATTTTATTTTATGCATTTAAAAAAATTATTCTGAGAAGACTTCACCAGACAGCCAAAGGAATCCATGACACAAACAGGATTAAGAACCATGCTTTATATTAACAAAACAGATAAATAATTGGAAAGATTAATTACTCATGGTTGGATGATGCTAATAAAATAAAAATGTCACTACTTAGGCAGCTAGGTGGCATTGTGGATAGAGAGATGGACATGGAATCAGTAAAACAAATTTGAATCTTGCTTCAGACACTAGTTATGTGGCCCTGGAGAAGTCACTTAACCTTTGTCAGACTCGTTTTTCTTATCTGGGGATGAGTGAGTGTAATAATAGCACCAAACACACAAGGTAATTGTTGGGTTTCAATGAGATAACATATGTAAAACCCCTTGCAAACAATACATACCTATACATGGGTGTTATATACACACATATTATTATTGTCATTATTAGCAGATCCAGTACCATACCAATCAAGCTACCAAAGAGTTACTTTTTAGAACTAGATAAATAATAACAAAATTCATCTGGAGGAAGAAAAGATCAAGAATCTCAAGGGAAATGTTAAAAAAAAATGTAAGAAGGAAGGGACCTAGCAGTACCTAATTTTAAGCTGTATTACAAAACAGTAATCAACAAAATTATTTGGCATTGTGTGTGAAGTAGAAAAAATGGTTAGTGTATAGCGCACATATTTTGGCTTAATATCTGAACATCAGAGAGTCTACATCTCCCCTTGGGTTCCAGGTGGCTTTTTCCCTACTTAACATTGTCTTCAGTTCCTCACAAACTAGTTCTTCCCCATTATTAAGGGGATAGTAACTAGCACCCCAGTTCTATGTTAATCATTTAACATTGACTAGACTTTGCAGAAGGTTATTTACTTCAAAGACATAACCCAAACAGCACCCAAACATTTCCTCCAACACCTCTGAGGCATACTCTTACCTATGCCAATTTGGTTTCTGGAAGGAGTAGGCGTAACTTAGCTCGGTTTCTGCATTGGTCCTACCAATTTCATGTCCAAAGGCAACTTTGCTGGATACTCAGCTCCCATTTGGTGGGGAACCCAAAGGCTCTTGCAAAGATTGCTCGTTACTCCTCAGGACATTAATGTTTGGCTGGTTGCAACATGACCTGGGTTCTGCTTCTTCAATCTCTGTGGCTTACTCTGCTGATCTTTAAAAACTCCTAAGAACAGAGACTCTGCTCCCTTCATCAGATGCCATTAGTGAAAAAGTCATTGAGATCCTCTGAAAGTGAATGAGGTAAAAAGGCAATAGGTGAAGTTGATTGGCCTTTCTGAATTGCACTAATCCAATTTTAAATGCAGCTACTCAGAGACTCCTTTTCAGCACCACTTTGACATGCCTATGCATTCTCTATTGTTTGTCTCTCCAAGGCATTTCCCTTACCTGTCATCATAATTCTAATGCAAGCAGGATTCCCTGGTTTTTGACATGGAGAGATGCTATCCCAGGCAGTATTTACATGTGCTAGGTCCCTATCACAAGTGGTATAGAGTATATCCGTAAGACCTAGAAGCAACTGAGCATGGTACCATAGCATTCAATAAATCCAAGGACTCCAAAAACAAGAAATTACATCCAAAGCACTAGGCATAGGTTGTATTATCCTTTGGGGAATGTTGTTCTAGTCCAACCTCAAGGTTCTAAGACCTTGTGAGTACTGAAATTAGTATCTATATATCTTGATTTCAAATCCCCTCTGACATTTAACTTGGTGACCATGGGCAAGCCATTGGATAGTAGCTCTAGAACTATAAGAGACCATAAATTGTTCTGGTCCTATTCATTTCAATCAGTGTTAATTCAAGTTTCTCTGTTTCCCTTTTGTCATATGGTACTAATGGTCACAAAAATTGTTCACATCATGCAGTCATTTCCCATTGATGGATGCCTACTTTTTTTTTCAGTTCTTTGTTACCAACATAAGCACTTCTATAAATGTTTTTGTACATATAGGTATTTTCCACTTTTCTGTCATCTCTTTGTAGTATAAACCTCGTAGTGCTATCACTATGCATATACCTTTTAGTTACTTTTGGAGGAAGGAACATAATTTTTCCTAGAATGGTTAGACACTTTCACAGCTCCACCAAGAGTTTGTAAATGTGTTTGTTTTCTTCCAGATCCTCCAGCAATTGTCATTTTCCATATTTTGTCACTGTTGTCTTATGGGTGTGAGATGGAACCTCAGTTATTTTAATTTATATTTTTCTTATCTTTAGAGATTTGGAGCATTTTTTCATGTGGTTGTTATTAGCTTGGATTTCTTATCTTGAGAACTTTCTGTTCATCTCCTTAGATCAATTATCTATTGGGTAATGACTTTTTTTCTTATCCGTTTATATCAATTCCATATATATCTTGAGTGCCAGACCTTCATCTGAGAAATTTGATGCAAAAAGTTTTGTCCATTTTTTTTGTTTATCTTCCAATTCAAAGTTTTAATTTTATTTGTTCAAAGATTAGGTAAATACTTATCTATTTTATCTTCTAAGATACTCTTTATCCCTTCTTTTGTCAAGAGCTCTTCCCCTATCCATAACTATGAAAGTTATCTCCTTTACCTGCTCCTCTACTTTTGTGTGTAATATATCCTTTTCTATTGAGATTGTGTGTCCATTTGAAACTTATTGTGATATATGGTGTTAGATGCTGGTCAAAACCTAATTCCTGCCCCACTGCTTTTCAGCATTCCCAATAGATTTTTCTTGAACAGTGAGTCCTTATCTCAGTATTTGGAATTTGTGGATTTGTTATATATATACTACTCTATTTATTGGGTCTTATGAAGCTAACCTTTTTCATTAATCAAATTTTCTACTTTTTAGTCCATACCAAATAGTTTTATTAACAATTACTGCTTTGTAATTTAGTTTGTAGCCTGGTACTGGTAGGCCCCCTTCCTTGCTACTTTTAAAGTTATTTCTATGGAGATTCTTGAGTCTTTGTTCCTCCAGATGAATTTTGTCATTATTTATCAAGTTCTATAAATTAACCCTGTGTTATATATGACATAGAATAATGAATTTAAGTATTATGACTATTTTTATAGTATTTATATGGTCTAATGATGAACAGTTACTCACACTAATAATTTAGGTTTGTCTTTATTTCTGTAAGATTATTTTATAGTTGAATTCTTATATTTCCTGTGTATGTCTTGGTATGTGTACTCCCAAATATTTTAGACATTCTCTATTTATTTTGTATATAATTTTATTTCTATCTCTTGATGGGGTTTCTTTGGTAATCCACAGAAATTTTTGTGATTTATATGGGTTTATCTTACATCTTTCTTCTTGGCTGAAGGTATTAATTTGTTCTAATTAATTTTTAGTTGAATGTCTAGAATTCTCTAAATAGACTGTCATGCAATCTGTATAAAGTGATAATTTTGTTTTTCTCTCTGCCCATATTTATTCTCTCAATTTCTTTTTCTTGATTTATTGTTATAGTTAGCTCTTCTAGAACTATATCAAATAATAATGGTTGCAATGAGACCTTTCTAGAGAGATTATCTGTCATTTGTTCATTCTAGATAAGGCTAGCTCATAACTTTAGATAAATACCATTTATCATATTAAAGAATGGTCCACTTATTCCTATGATTTAAAAAAAATTTAATGTAAATAAGTTGGTATTTTGTAAAAATTTTCTGTATCCATTGATATAATCATGTGATACTTTTATTCTCATTTTTAATTGGTCTGTTATGTTTATCATGTGATACTTTTATTCTCATTTTTAATTGGTCTGTTATGTTTACAATCTTTGTGATATTTTAGGCCTGTTTACATAAACTGATTCTGGTTCTTCTTACTGGACTTCTCTTTCAGTGTCTATGGTTTCTGGTTATCTTTTTGTGTAGTTCTGTGTTAGATGAAAAAGCATACTATTGTTTTTCTTTTAATTTCTTCATCATTATTTGATCTAGTGACATTTTTTGACTTTTGCTTGAGTACATGTGGGAGAACTGGATTTCTCTCTGAACTTTCATCTTATCATCTTAACCAAAAGTGTTCTCTTAGTCCTTTCCCTTTGTATTTTAGTTTCTCTCAGGAAAGGAGGACCCAAAGTCCTTTATCTCTATGCTTGGTTTCTCTCCAACAATGATAATCCATTCTGAATGACAGTTAAACTTCCTGTCTACTCACAGATGAAAATTAAACATTTCAAGATTCCATTCCCTCTCAAAGGTACAATAATACCCTTCCCCCTCCTCGCTCAGCTAAACATCTTATCTCATGCCAATCCCCCCTCCGCTGCCCAAATTGAGGTCATTTACTCCTTCCCTCTTTCTCATCTCACATCACTTGGATGTCTCCCTCACCATCTTCTCCTTCACCCCTTAATTAACCCCTTAATAATTAATTCACCCCTTAATTCAGGAAACTAGGGTAGTTCTGTTTCACTACAGAGAAATACCAAAGGAAACTAGGAAAATCTTCACTGTAGTTGGACAACTCTAACCCTTCTAGGCCAACCCTCCCTCTCCTTAGGCACAAACTGAGCCAGAAAATAAGCTCCAAGACCCAACTCAGTTCAAATTCAGCCAAGATGTGTGAACTAAGCAAGTCACTAAACTGTTGTCTCCCTTAGTTTCCTCAATTATAAAATGAGATTAATAATAGCATGAAGTGGTGGCCCTTCTTGCTAAACTAAATGCTTCCATAAATACCCATGATTCTATTCTGTCTTATCATCTCTACCTTTATCATCCACACTCTCTCACTAATCTTCAAATTATCTTTGTCTACTGATTGCTTCTTTGCTACTTACAAATATGTCTCCTGCTTAAAAAGATCTCACTTGATCTGACCATATCCAATAGCTATCATCCTATATCTCTCCTCCCTTTCTTTGAAAAACTGTGGACAGTTTATGCTCCCCTTTCTCCTCTCTCACTCTCTTCTACACCCTCTTCAGTTTAACTTCCAACCTCATCATCAACCAAAACTACTCTCTCCAAAGTTACCAATGATCTTTTAACTGGCAAAACTAATAGCCTTTTCTGAATCCTCTTCCCTCTTGAACCCTACAACCTTTGACTATTAATTACTCTCTTCTCCTGGATTGTCTTAGATTTTCATAACATTGCTCTCATCTGATTTCCTTTTTACCTGGCAATTCCTTCTCAACCTCTTTTGCTGAATCCTCTTCTAGGTCATACCCACTAACTGTGAGTATCTTTCACAACTCTGTTTTGTCTTTTCTTCCCCTTTTATATTGTCTTACTTGACATTCTCTTCAGCTAACATGGATTGAATGCTCATTTCTATATGGATGATGTTCAAATCTACTTATCTAGCCCAAAACTCTCTTCTGATTCCAGTTCCTGCATCTCTAACTGCCTATCTGATATCTCAGGCTGTATGTCCTATAGGCATCTCAAACTCAACATGTTTTAAATAGAACTCATTATCAGAAGAAGACAAAACAGTTTCTTGTCAAACTTTTCCCAGTTCCACCCTTGTTCTCCCTCTCCCATCGTGAGTGCCTTCCCTCTGACATTACTTCCCATTTACATACATATATGTATATATATATCTATATATAAAATTCATAGATGTTTGCCAGTTGTCTACTCCACTAGAATGTGAAGTCCTTGAGAGCAGACACTGTATTTTTGCCTTTCTTTATATCCATAGTGCTTTGCACATTATATCTTTTTGATTAATAAAGTAGAAATTTTATCTGCCTGTGCAATAGTCCTCAAAACATTAAGCAGGACAGCAAACTGACCCAAGGCTCTATCCAGCAGGATGCTGAGAGGATAAGCTATCTACTTCACAGTTGACTAAGGGCAGCCTAATTCTCAAATTGGTTTCTTCGGTCATTTCTTGTACAAGTCAGTTCTGACCTTCCCATTTATCCAGATTATCTACAGATCCAAATCCTAGAATCCTAGAGTTCCAGAGTTGCAAAAGACCTTAGAGATCATCTATTCCTACTCCTTCATTCTATAGAGGAGAAGATTGAGACTCAGAGAACTGGACTTGCCCATGTAGTTAGTGGCAGACCTGAGACTAGCCTCTATCCCTTATAAGAGCACTATTTCCACTTCTAGGTATACTGATCTTTGGGATAGAGATGGGAGGAAAAACTCAATGATGCTAGTGCCTACCACGTGCCAGACAGTGTGCTAAGGACTTTACAAATATTATCTCATTTTCTCCTCACAACAACCATGGTAGATAGGTGCTATTATTAATCTCATTTTATAATTGAGGAAACTAAGGGAGACAACAGTTTAGTGACTTGCTTAGTTCACACACCTTGGCTGAATTTGAACTGAGTTGGGTCTTGGAGCTTATTTTCTGGCTCAGTTTGTGCCTAAGGAGAGGGAGGGTTGGCCTAGAAGGGTTAGAGTTGTCCAACTACAGTGAAGATTTTCCTAGTTTCCTTTGGTATTTCTCTGTAGTGAAACAGAACTACCTTGGTTTCCTGAAAGGAATAACCATCCACTGGGGGCCAAAATCTACTTTTAGACTTCTTCAAAGGGAACAGGAGCTGAGGCATGAGCATTCACTGAACATCTGCTCATTTTGAAATGGGCCAATTCAGTTCAAGAAGCTAGAGAAGGAAACAAGAGACAGCTGGGAGATGAGACATCTCTAAATGTGTTGCCATGCCATCCTGAATGAGGTTAATACACAGGACAGGGGCAGGATCAAGGGAAGTCTCAGTCCATTTATCATTAACCTTCCCTAAAGGGGGTCATGCTCATCCTTAAGGGGTTAGAAGATATTCAGGACACATGATCCAAATCTTTTGGTGGTTACCTTTGCCAGAATTTGAAAATAATTTATTTGAAAATAATATATTTGAAAATATTTATATCATGAAAGATTAACATGGTATCTCAAAAATCTCATGTAGTACAATGATTATTATCCTCTTTTTATAGATGAAAGAATAAAGATGTCTAGAGATTAAGTGGCTTGGCCAAAGTCATACAGTTTGGAAGTGGTAAGGCTAGGATTCTAACCCAGGTCATGTGATTTCATATCTACTACTCTTTCTCTTCAGGGCAGCTAGGTGGTACAGTGGATAGAGCTCTGATCCCGGAATCAAGAAAACGTGTTCAAACCTGGCTTCAGATATTTACTAGCTGTGTAATCCTGGGCAAATTTCTCCCCTCAGACAACTTGGGAGGATGTTAGTAAAGATTTTACCTCTCAGTATCGTCTGGTCTGATTGTTCTGCAGACACCTCTTGGCAGATTCATCTAAATCAACAAATAGCAAGCCCTGTGGACAGCTGTGTTGGCTTCCAGAACTTTTGACCCACAGACAGTATGGGGTTTGGGTAGCTGATCAGGGTAAGATTGTGAAGGTCCACCACTGGTGGCCCAGGTGCACTGTCCAGATTGGTTCCCAGGCTTGGCTAAATGGGGAGGAGAGAGTGCATGTCAGTGAGTATGGTTGTAGAGGTGTGGGGACTCTCTACTCTTTATGGTCACTTGCAGTTGAGCAGAGTTCCTTGTTTCAGTTCCAGAACAGAGGCCCATGCTGATACTTATAGCCACCTGAAGGACCATAGAGAGCAAGAATATTTGCAGTGATAGTGGTACTGGGGTCCCTGGTCTCAGTTCAAGGGCAGAGAGGAGTATCTGAGGTAATTTGAGGACCAAGTCATGAGCCATAGAAGCAGTGACTACACCTGACTTCAGATTATAGAACATTGGAAGAACAGAAAGGTCAAAGGCCCCTAGATAAAGTTAAGAAAACAATAGCACAAAAAGCCTGAAGTCTAAGACATTATCCCCCACACCCTGGAAGCAGAGTCCAATTCTAACATAAAGTTAATGCTGTTCAAAATGCGTAAAAAACAGAGAAAGAACTTGCCCACAGATAGCTACTTTGGTTGACAGAAAAGATCAGGGTTCAAACTCAGAAGACCAAACAGCTTCTTGTCAAACTTCAAAGAAAAATGTAAAATGGTCACAATCCTAAAAAAGAGTTCTTGGAAGAGTTTGAAAAGGAATTTAAAAATTGAATAAGGGAATCTGAGGGAAAATGAAGGAAAAAATAAGAGTATTGCAAAAAATAACCAAGAAAATTATGAAAAGTCAACCAATAAGAGATCCAAAAACTTACCAAAGAAAATAACTCCTTAAAAATTAGAATTTGGCAAGACGAAGCTTCATACAACATCAAGAAATAATAAAACAAAATCAAAAGAATGAAAAAAAATTCTCATAAAAAATCTGACCTGGAAAACAGAGAAGAGATCATATAAGAATTCTCACACCACCTGAAACTTATAATTAAGAAAGAGAGTCCTAGACACTGTACTTCAAGAAATTATTGAGGAAAATTGTGCTGAAGTTCTAGAACTAGAGGGTAAAATCAGCTCCTAGTTTTATTTGTTAGTCCAATAGTTTTTTTTTTTAACTTTCAGTCTTTCACCACCTGAAAGAGATACCAAAATGAAAATTCATAGGAACATTACAGCTAAGTTTCAAAGCTCCCAGGTCAAGAAGAAAATATTGCAAGCAAGTAGAAAGAAACAATTTAAATTCTGTAGACTACAGTCAGAATAATACAAGATTTAGCAGTTTCTAAACTGAATGATTATAATCTTGGAAAGGTAAAAATAGATATTGAATGAACTAAGGGACTTTAAGAGTATTCTTGAGGAAAAGACCAGAATTCAACAGAAAAATTTGACTTACAAGAATCAAGAGTAACATTAAGAAGGTAAACATGAAAGACTACTTATAAGGGATTTAATAAAGTTGAACTGCTTACTTATTATATGGAGAAATGATATTTGTAACTCTTAAGAATGTTAACTTTACTAAGGTATTTTGAGAGCTTTTTCTGCATCTATTAATATAATCATAATATTTTTGTTGTTTTTTATTAATATAGTTAATTATGTTTATAGTTTTCCTAATATTTAACTAGCCCTTCATTCCTGGTATAAAGCCCCCTAGTTCTAAGCCAGGAAGGTCCAAAACCAGCCATTAAGTGGAAGTTGGGTAGGGACCCTTTGCTGTTCAATCCATGGGCTTCAGAGTGCACAGGGTTAGAGTGAATGCCAATAATAAGTTTCTTTTCAAAACAACAACCCTGAGACCTCTGCCCCTCCCAGAATGATTTATCTGTTTATTTTTTCTTTTTTATTAAAGGGGCCATTCTCCTGACTACCTTTTAAAGAGTCCTATTCACTGAATGGGCATTACCTCCCTTTAAGTGAGTACCTGAAAAGACCTTAGGCTAAAAGGCCAAAGTCTCCCATTGCATCCTGGGCTGTCTCCAGTCATCCTGATGAATATCTGGTCACTGGATCCAAATGGCTCAGGAGGAGAAAGTGAGGCTGGTGACCTTGAACAAAGTTAAGTGCAAGACATGTCATCATTTCTCTGATGTCATGGTCCTCTTCGAAGAAGAAGGACGAACACAAAAACTCACCTAGTTATAGTGTATGATCTTTGTGATGTAATCTCCTTGCTGGCATTTTATTTAAAATTTTCACACCAATTTTCATTAGGGAAATTGTCGATAGCTTTCTTTCTCTGTTTTTGCTCTCCCTGGTTTAGGTATCAACATATTTATGTCATAGAAAGTATTTGATAAGACTCCTTTACCTACTTTTTTTCAAATAGCTTATATAGTATTGAAATTGCTTGTTCTATAAATGTTTGGTGAAATTCATTTGTAAATCCATCTGGCTCTGGGGATTTTTTCTTAGAAAGCTCATTTTTGCCTATAGAGTTATTTAAGTATTCTATATCGTCTTCTACAAATTTGGGCAATTTATATTTTTGTAAATATTCATCCATTTTTCTTAGATTGTCAATTCTATTTGAATATAATTGTGAAAAACCGCTTCTAAGAATTATTTTAATTTCATCTTCATTCGTGGTGTATTTACCCTTTTCATTTTTGATACTGGTAATTTGGTTTTCTCTTTTTAAAATCAAATTAGTTAATAGTTTGTCTATTTTGTGGATTTTTTTTCATAAATAAGCTCCTAGTTTTATTTATTAGTTCAATAGTTTTTTTAAACTTTCAATCATATTAATCATTCCTTTTATTTTCAAAATTTCTATTCTTGTGTTTAATTATTGATTTTTTAACTTGTTCTTTTCCTAGTTTTTCTTTTTACTTGCATGTCCAATTCACTTATCTGCTTTTTTTCTATATTATTCATGTAAACATTTTAGAGACATAAATTTTCCCCTAACTACTGTTTTGGGTGCATCCCACAAATTTTGGTATGTTGTCTTACTGTTGTCATTCTCTTTGATGAAATTATTGAATGGTTCTATGTTTTGTTCTTCGATTCATTCCTTTTTTAGGATTTGATTATTTAGTTTCCAATTAAATTTTAATTTTCTCTTCCAAGACCCATTATTGAATGTATTGTTTTTATTAAATTATAGTCCTCAAAAGGTACATTTGCTATTTCTGCATTTTTGCATTTTTTTGTAAGGACTTTATGCCCTAATACACAGCCAATTTTTTGAAGATTCCATGTACACTTGAAACAAGGTATAATCCTTCCTATTCCCATTCAAGTTTGTCTTGAAGTCAATCATATTTAACTTTTCTAAGATTCTATTCATCTCCATAACTTCTTTCTTATTTATTTCATGATTAGATTTATCTAGCTCTGAAAGTGGAAAGTTGAGGTCCCCCACTAGTACAGTTTTACTATCCATTTCTTCCTGTGATTCATTTAACTTTTACTTTTTGAATTTGGATGCTATGCTGCTTGGTGTATATATGTTTTGTACTGATACTACTTCATTGTCTATGATGTCTTTTATTAAAATGTTCTTTTTCTGATTTTCTCTTGCTTTTGCTTTGCCTAAGATCCTGATTGCTATCCCTACTTTTTTTTTTACTTCAGCTTAAGCATAGTAATTTCTGCTCCAGCCCCTTATTTTAACCCTATGTGTGTCTTTTTCAAGTGTGTTTCTTGTTTCTTATAAACAATATATTGTTAGATTCAGGTTTCTAATCCATTCTTCTATCTGCTTCTGTTTTATGGGTTAGTTCATCACATTCACATTCATAGTCATCATTGGTAACTGTGCATTTCTGTCCATTCTACTCTCTCTCTCTCTCTCTCTCTCTGTCTCTCTCTCTCTCTCTGTCTCTCTCTCTCCCTCCCTCCCTCCCCTAATCCTGTCACTTTTCAAAAGTCTGTTTTGTTTCTGACCACTTTCTCCCTTAATCTTCCCTACCTCTTATCATCCCCACTTTTTTACCTCTTGGATAAGAAAGATTTCTATACCAACGGAGTGTGAATATAATACACACATATGTATGTATATACATACATATATATAATGAACCAATTTAGATGAGAGTGAGGTTTGTGTTGCTCCCTTCCTCCCAACCCCCGTTTTCTCTTTCACTGTAAAAATACTGCCTTGTGTGCCTTGGTTGTAAGATAGTTTTCCCCATTCTTCCTCCTTCTCTCTGTGCATCCTTATTTCTCACCTGTCCATTTTTTTTAGATCATCCTAACATAGTCAACTCATTCCCATGCCCTCTGTGTATGTAGAATCCTTCTAATTGCCCTAATAATAATAAAGTTCTTAGAAATTACATGTATCATCTTCCCCTACAGGAATGTAAAGCAGTTTAGCCTTGAGTTCTTTATGATTTTTCTTGAATGTTTACCTTTTTAAGCCTCTCTTGAGTTTTGTATTTGAAAGTCAAATTTCCTACTCAGCTCTCCTCTTCTCATCAAGACTGTTTGAAAGGCCATTATTTCATTAAATGCCCATTTTTTCCCTGAAGGATTTCCTGCTGAATTTAGCTATAAAAGAAAACTGGATAGTAGAATGGATTAGAAATCAGAATTCAGTAATATGTTGTTTATAAGAAACACACTTGAAACACAAAGACACACATAGTTTTCCTGAATAGCTTATTGTTGGTTATAATTCTGGATCCTTTACCTTATGGAATATCACCTTCTAAATCCACTGATTCTTTAATGTAGAAGCTACTAAATCTTGTGTTGTCCTGACTATGGCTCTATAGGTTTGAATGATTTCTTTCTGGCTGCTTGAAGTGTTTTCTCTTTGATCTGGGAGCTCTGGGATTTGGCTATTCGAATATTCCTGGGAGTTTTCATTTTGGTGTCTCTTTTAGGATGCAATTGGTGGATTCTTTCAATTTCTCTTTTACCCTTTGGTTCCAGACTATCAGGGCAGTTTTCCTTGATAATTTCTTGAAATATGATGTCTAGGCTCCTTTTTTGATGATGGCTCACAGGTAGACCAATAATTCTTAAATTATCTCTCCTTAATATACTTTCTAAGTATGTTTTTCTGATGAGATATTTCACATTTTCTCTTTTTTTCAATCTTTTGATTTTATTTTATTGTTTCTCTATGTCCCATGAAGTCATTAACTTTCACTTGCCCAATTCTAATTTTTTTCATGCTGAATTTCAGATTCTCTTGTCTTTTTCTATTATATAATTTATTTATTTTCGGTTTTCAACATTCACTTCCACGAGATTATGAATTCCAAATTTTCTCCCCATATCTCCTCTCCCCATCTCTCCTCTCCCTCAACCCTAGGACAGCATGTATCCCAACCATCCCTTCCTCCAATCTGCCTTACTGTATATCATCCTACCTTCTCCCATCCCCTTCCCTTCTATTTTCCTGTAGGGCAAGATAGATTTGTATATCCCATTGCTTATACATCTTATTTCCCAATTGCACACGAAAACCATTTTTAGCACTCATTTTTAAAGCTTTAAGTTCCACATTCTCTCCCTTCCTCTCTCCCCATGCACTCTCACTGAGAAAGAAAGCAATTCAATATAGCTCATACTTGTGCAGCCATGCAAAACACTTCCATAATAGTCATATTGTGAAAAACTAACTACATTTCCCACTATCCTGTCTTGCCCTGTATTTATTTCTTTCTCTCCTTTGACCTGTCCCCACGTATTTGTGTTTGCTTCTGATTATCCCTTGCCCCATTCTACAGTCCCTTCTATTACGCTCCCTCTCCTACCCCCTTGCCTCCTGCCTTCCCACAGGGTAAGATAGATTTCCATATCTAATTGAATGTGTTATTCCATCCTTAAGCCAAATTCAATGAGAGTAAGGCTCACTTATTCCCTTTCACCTCTGACCTCTTCCCATTTATTGGAATAGTTCCTTCTTGCCTCTATTATATGAAATGATTTATTACATTCTACCTCCCCCTTTCTCTTTCTCTCAGTACAGGCCCCTGCTTCTACTCCACCATCTTGGCTCCATCCCCTCCCCAATTCTAATTTTTAAGAAATTATTTTCATGGTGGGTGGAGCTAAGATGGCTACCAAAAGGTAGGCACTCACTTGAACTCTCCAAAATTCCCCCTCCATGCAACTTTAAATAATGCCTCAGTGGAGTAGCAGGACCACAAAAGGAAGAGGTGAAGCAGTTTTCCATCCCAAGACATCTTAGAAAGTTGGCCAAAAAAGTCTGTTTCACCAAGGTGATCGTGGAACATAGGCTGCATTGGTGCAGGCTGCTCCCCAAGTAAATCTTCAGAATGCCTTGGGAATGACTGAATCAATGGAGTCAGCTGCTGCTTCTGGAGGTCTCAGTCCACAGGTGGTAAAAGTTGTTGGAAAACTAGAGAGAATAGGATTACACGGGTCTTTTGCTGGCACTGGATGTAGGACTTTGTTGCATTGCCCATACTTGGATTTGAATTGCAGTCTTGAGTCACATGGTGAGGAAAATTATTAATGCACCAGAGCCTATATATCCAGGGAAGTAGGGACCCTGGTCACAGGTCCAGGGCAGAAAAGAGTCACAGATCAGAGGCGAGTAATAAACTTACCTCTCCTTTGATTATACCACTTTGGAAAGCTTACAGACCCCTCCAGAACTAGTTGTGCAAAACTCCCTGAGGCTTGGGACAGTACTTCTATCACCCCAGGAGCAAAGGCCAACTTTAATAAGTTAGAAGTTAACAAATAGGCGGGGGGAAAGGGGAGAGCAAATAAGAAAAGAAATCCTGAAAATAGAAAGTTTTTATGGTGACAGGGAAGATTAAAAAAAAACTTAGAAGAAGATAACAAAATCAAAATTGCTTCATCCAAAGCCTCAAAGAAAAATGTGAATTGGTCTCAGGTCCAAAGAATTCCTGGAAGAGCTGAAAAAAAAGATGTAGAGGAAAAATCAGGAAAAGAAATGAGAGTAATATAAGAAAATCATAAAAAAGAGTCAATAGCTTGTTAAAGGAAGCACAAAAATATTGAAGAAGATATCTTCCAAAACAGAATAGTCCAAATGGGAAAAGAGGCACAAAAGTCCAAATCAAGGGAAGAAAGCATTAAGAAGAAATATTGACCAAATGAAAAAAGATATACAAAAATTCGCTGAAGAGAACTCCTTAAAAGCACAATTGATCAAATGGAAAAGGAGATATAAAAGTTTACTGAAGAAAATGGATGCTTAAAAATTAGGATTGCAAAAAAAAAATTAATGATTTCATAAAAAATGGAGAGATAATAAAATAAAACCAAAAGGATGAAAAAATAGAAGGCCATGTGAAATATCTTATTGGAAAAACAACTGACCTAGAAAATAGATCCAGGAGAGATAATTTAACAATTACTGGTCTACATGAGAGCCGTGATAAAATTTTTAAAAAGTCGAGAAACCATCTGAGTAAAATAGAAATTGAAAGAATCCACCATTCACCTACTGAAAGAGATCTCAAAATGAAAATTCCCAGGAATATTATAGTCAAATTCCAGAGCTCCCAGGTCAAGGAGAATACATTTCAAGCAGCCAGAAAGAAGTCATTCGAATCCCATAGAGTCACAGTCAGAATAACCCAAGATTTAGTAGCTTCTACCTTAAAGTATCAGAGGGCTTGGAATATGATATTCTGGAGAGCAAAGGAGCTGGAATGACAATGAAGAGTCACTTCTCCAACAAAACTGAGTATAATCCTGCACATAGTTCTGTATTCAGAGGAGAAATGAATATTCAATGAAATAGAGACTTTCCAAGTGTTTGTGATGAAAAAACCATAGCTAAATAGGAAATCTGGCTTTCAAATACAAGATTCAAGAGAACAATGAAACATAAATAGGAAAAATAAATCATAAAGAATTCAATAAACTTAAACTGTTTGCATTCCTACATGGCAAGATGATATTTGTAACTCCTAAGAACTTTCTTATTACTATGGAAGTTAGAAGGAATATATATAGACAGAGGACACAGGAGTGAGTTATCTAAAAAAGAAATAAAATTGAGAGGTGGAAAAAAAGTAATGCACTGGGAGAAAGGGAGAAGAAGAGGTAGGTTGGGGTAAATTATAGACATAAAAAGTACAAAAGAGCTTTTACAGTAGAGGGGAAGATGGTGGGAGGGTTCTCTCAAAAGAATTGGTTTAAAATGGTAGTAACATAGACAGTCGATTGAACATAAAAATCTATCCTACTACATAGGAAAGTAGGAGGGGAAGGGGATAAAAGAAGGTGGTGGGACTGATAGAAGGGATAGCAGATTGGGGAGGCAGTAGTCAGAAGCAAAACACTTTTGAGAATGGACAGAGTGAAAGGAGAGAGGGTAGAATAAATGGGAAAAGAGTAACAGAATGGAGGGAAATACAGTTAGTAAACCTAACTATGAAAAAATTTTTCTGATAAAGGCCTCATTTCTCAAATATATAGAGAACTGAGTCAAGTTTATAAAAATAACACTATCCCTCCAGTTGATAAGCAGTCAAAAAATATGAATAGGCAGGTTTCGGATAAAGTAATCAAAGCTGTCTATAGTCATGTGAAAAAATGCTCTAAGTCACTATTGATTAGAAAAATAAAAATTAAAACAACTCTGAGGTACCACTTCATATCTATCATATTGGTTAATATGAAAGAAAAGGAAAACGACAAATGTTGCAAAGAATATGGGAAAATTGAGACACTAATTGGTGGAGTTGTGAGCTGATTCAATCATCCTTTAGAGAAATTTGCAACTATGCCTAATGGACTATAAAACCATGCATACCTTTTGACCTCGCAGTGCCACTACCAGTCTGTATCCCAATGAGATTCTTTTTTAAAGGAAAAGCATTTATGTGTACAAAAATAATTATAGTAGCTCTTTTAGTGGTAGCAAAGAAGGCCCGTCAGTTGGGAAACAGCTGAATAAGTTGTGGCATATAAATGTGACAGAATACTATTTTTCGATAAGAAATGAAGAGAATGCTCTCAGGAAAACCTGGAAGGACTTACATGAACATGAGCAGAACCAGAGTAACATTATACAAAGTAACAGCAATATCATATGATGATTGACTTTGAATGACTTAGCTATTCTCAACAATCCAATAATCCCAGACAACTCGCAAGGACTTAAGATGAAAATGCTATCCTTCTCCAGAGAAAGAACTGATGGAGTCTGAATGCAGATTGAAGCATACTATTTTTCACTTTCTGTATTTTTTTATGGTTAAATTTTTTAGACTTTGCTTTCTTTCACACTGACAAATATGGAAATATGTTTTGCATGACTGCACTCATAGCACCTATATCAAATTGATTACCTTTTCAGTGAGGGGGGAAGAGAGGAAAAGAGGGAGAGAGTTTTGAACTCAGATTTTTTTTCAAAAAATGAATGTTAAAAAAAAGAGAGATTACAATTCAAAAAAATGAATGTTAAAATTTTTTCTACATGTAATTGGGGAAAACAAAATATTAAATACACAATTTAAAAAACTTCCTAATAATTAGAGATACCCCAAAATAAAATGTGGAGTTTTAAAAAGTAAAAAGAAAATTTTTCAGTAAATTTTTGTTGCTCTTTTTTCCATTTGGCTAATTCTGCTCTTTAAGAAGTTATGTTTATCAGTGAAATCTACCTCTTTTGCCATTTGGCCAGGACTGTTTTTAAAGGAGTTCTTTTCTTCAGTGAGGTTTCGTACCTCTTTTGCCTTTTGGCCAATTCTATTTTTAAGTTGTTATTTTCTTCAATATTTTTATGCCTCTTTTACCAAAGTTGTTAATTCTCTTTTCATAATTTTCTTGCATTGCTCTCACTTCTTTTCCCAATTTTTCTTCTACCAATCTTATTGGGTTTTCAAATTATTATTTTTGTTTTTCTTTAACTCAAGAATTCTTTTGGGCTTGTGTCCAATTTTCATTTTTCTTTGTAACTTTACTTATAGCTGGCTTCTGAGTTTGTTTCTTGACCATCCCAGTAACCATAGTAACTTTTTATGGTCAGGTTCTTTTTTGTTTCTGTGTTTGCTCACTTATCTAGCCTATTTCTTGACTTTAAATTTTATGTTGGACTCTGCTCACTTGTGAGGTGGGGGGAAGGTAGGTTATTATCCCAAGATTTAGCCTTTTTGTGTGTCTATTTTCACAGCTAGTTTTGAAAGGTTTGTAAGTTTTTAGTGTTTCTAAGGTGTTATTCTGGGAGAGTTGTTGTCACTGATCTTCTGGTCTGTGTTCTGATCCTTACCCATGAAGGGCCACTGATCCTTTCTGACTGCAAGCACTTCTCTCGGCCCCAGAACTGTTTCCTGGAACCAGATATATGCAATGGAGTTGTCAAAAAGTACCTATTTTTGCACCTAGTAGCTAGCATGCAGCAGGACCCTGTAATCTCTTTTTAACTAGTTTCCCAATCACCTTATCATCTCTGGCCTGAAAGCTCCTGAAACTTCTGCTGCTGTCATAGTTGTCTTTAAGTTCCACAGATGATTTTGATGCCACATGTACTCTGGGCCAGCTCCCTACCTAGTGTCATAGACATCTCCCAACCTCCTAAATTGTCTTGAGCTAGAAAAATGTCTGACTTTGACCTTTTGTTGTCTATTCTACCTCAGAATTTTATTTGAGGCATTATTTTAAAGTTGTTTGGAAACATATGTTGGAAGAGCATGGATTTAATGCTTTCTCTATTCTCTATGACTTATGACAGCTTCTTTGGCCTTGCCATATTTTGTTCTGGTTCTTCTCTTGCTTATCTGAACATTCTTTCTTATGGTAGATTCATCAGCGATTTTCTGTTCCTGGAGTGTTGGTGTGCTCTTAGCCTTTGTCTTGGTCACTCTATTTGATGATCTCATCTTCAGTGCTTTCATCTATATCACCTCTCTGCAGATGACTCCCAAATCTTTATATTTAGCTTTGATCACGCAACATGTCTCTTGTCAGAGTTACACAAAACCACAGATTTTAAGGCACTTCAAGACCTTTACCCCAAAAAGAACCCCTTCTACAATGTACTTGACCAAAGATCATTCAACCTTTTTTGAAGACTTTCAGTGATGAAACCATTAACTCTAGATGCAGTACATTTCTTTTTTGTAGAGATCTTATTGTTAGGAAGTTTTCCCTTACAACAAGATTAAATTTTCTTCTTTGTAAACACTGACCATTACTCCTACTTCTACTTCCTGGAGCCAGACAGAACAAGCCTAATCTTTCTTTCATGTATCAGCTCTTTATTTGCCTGAAGATATTTACTTATATTTATTCACCTCTATGATCACTCCACAATATCTGTTGCTGTTTTATTGTCCACATCATGACCCCCTTGTGTTTATTCTAGGCCCCATTCTATTCTCTCTTTATACTCTCTCATTCAGTGAGCTCATCAGCTTTTATGGGTTTAGTTATGACCTTTATTCAGATAAGATATAAATGTATATATTTACATATGTGTGTGTCTCTAGGCATGAGTATGTGTGTGTATGAATTGCCCCACTCTCTCTCCTAATCTCCAGCTGTGCATCTCAAGTTATTTAATAAACATATCAAATTCGATGTCTCTTGGACATCTCCAACTCAAGAAATCCAAAGCTGAATTCATTATCTTTTCCGCCAAATATATACCATTCCAAACTTCTCTATTTCTGTCAAGGACATCACCCTTCTTGTCAAATTTGTCTAGGGTGTTATCCTTAACTCCTTACTCCTCCTAACCTCATATAAATTGCTAAATCTTGTTTCTGCATCTACAAAATATTTCACAACCATGCTTTTCTGTCTATAGTTCAGGCCATTATCATCTCTCACTGAACTACTGCAAAAACTTTTCTGTATCAAGTCCTTTCCCTCTCCACTCCATCTAGACAGATGACAAAATGGTTTTCTTAAAGTTCTGATCCAACCATATCACTTCACAGCTCAATGATCTCTAGTGACTCCCTATTTCTAGGACCAAAAATAAACTCCTCCATTTTACTTTTAAAATCCTTCATGAATGGCACCAACCTACTTTTTCAAACTTATTATATTTGACTCACATTCCTGCACTGAAATGGTAAAGTGTATAGCCAAACTCACATGCAACATTCCATCTGCCAATTCCAAGCCTTGCCTTATACCAGCTGTTTTCTATGCCTAGGGTGTGTTCCCTTACTTCTTAAAATCCTTGTTCCTCTTAATACTTTATGTAAGCCTCACCTACTACATGAAAACTACTAGTGTTCCTTCTTCCTCCACCCCCATTTATTTTGCAGTTATCTTGTATATCTATATGCATTTTAGGACATTTGTATGAACTTTATAGTCATTAACAAAGAAGAACATTTCCATATTGTAGGTATTTTGCACACATTTGTGTATATGTTATCTTTCTGGATGAATATAAGCTCTTTGAAAGTAGGAATTGTTTCATTTTTTTCATTTTCTTTTGCTTCCATGTCAGCAGAGATCCCCACAATCCCCCTCTGATCAGCTGCTCAATTTCCCCCACCATTTGTGGGTGAGAGCTCTGGCAGCAGCCACTTTTGCTGCCACTTCTCCCTCCACTGCCCTGGGCCTGAGGCTGGACTGTATTTATTTCTCATCCGGATCCAGACAGACCTTTTCTTTCTTTCTTTTTTTTTTAAATATAAATTTATTTATTTAACTTTTTACATTCATTTTCACAAAATTTTGGGTTCCAAATTTTCTCCCCATTTATCCCCACACAGACCTTTTCCACTGACCTTCTAAATTATCTTTGGCATTTGTGGGTTGAGAAGTCTGAAAACTGCCACAGCTGCCAATAATTCAGTCCCCTGAGGCCTACTACAAACCTGTCTATGTTGGTGTGGCCCATGCTGGACTGCACTACCCTCCTCTCCCAGCCTGGTGTAATAGACCTTTTCTGTCAACCTTCCGGGTTGTCTTGGGCTGGAAATTTGTTTTACTCTGTCATTTTGTGGGTTCTACAGCTCTAGAATTTTTAGAGTCATTTTTGTAGGTATTTTGAGGGGTTTGGGGGAGAAGTCAAGCAAGTCCCTGCTTTTACTCCACCAACTTGGCTCACAAATATTTTTTTTTAAGTGAAAAAAGGTGGTGGATGAAAAGTAGGGACTTGCTTGAGTCCTCCCCCAAAACTCTCCAAATAGCTGTAAAAAATGTCTTTAAACAAATTCTAGAGCTGTAGAACCCACAAAAAAGACAGAGTAACAAATTTCTTGCCTGAGACAATGTGGATGGTCAATGGGAAAGGTCTGTTGTGCAGGGCTGGGAGAGGAACCCAGTCCAGGGTGAGCCAGGCTGGCATAGACAGGGCCCCAGCAAACTGGGAGTAGTCCTCAAGGCACTGAATTACTGGCAGCTGAGGCAGTTTCAAGACTTCTCAACCTACAAACACCAAAGACAACATAGAAGGTCAGGGGGAAAGATCTGTTGGACCTGGGTGAGAGAGGAGCTCAGACCGGCCCCAACCCCAGCACAGCCCCAGAATAGCAGTGGTGGATTCAGTGGCAGCAGCAGCAGAGTTGTCAGCAGCAGCAGCTGCTTCCAGAGCTCTCAGCCCACAAACAGTAAAGGAATTGAACAACTGATCAGAAGGAGATTACAAGGATCTCTTACTCAGGTCCCTAGAAGCATCTCTGAAAACAGCTGCACAAAACCCCTGAAGCTTAGTACAGTGCACCCTCCACACTGGAAGCAGAGTCCTGCCTTAACAAAGAGTTAAAAAGTCAAGAAGTAGACTGAGAAAATGAACAAATGACAAAAAAATATTCTGACCATAGAAAATTATTATGGTGACAAGGAAGATCAGAATACACACTCAGAAGAAGATAATAAAGTCGAAGCTCCCACATCCAAAGCTTCCAAGAAAAATATGAATTAGTCTCAGGCCATGGAAGAGCTAAAAAAGGATTTTAAAAATCAAGTAAGAGAAGTAGAGAAAAAATTGGAAGAGAAATGAGTGATAGAAGAAAAACATGAAAATCAAGTCAACAGCTTGCTAAAGGAGACCTCAAAAGATACTGAAGGGAAAAAAAAATATGAGAAAGAAATCACAAAAGTAAAATGGATAATTCTGATCACATGAAATTAGAAAGGTTTTTTTCAAACAATACTGAAGGAGCCAAAATTAGAAGGAAAGCAGGAAACTGAGAAAGGGAGAGGTAGAATGTAGTTAATCACCTTACATTAAAAAAAGAGGCAAGAAAGAGCTTTTATAAAGAAGAAGAAGGGGAATATAAGAAGGAATAAGTGAGTCTTCCTTTCACTGGATTTAACTTCAGGAAGGAATAACATACAAACTCAATTGGGTATGGAAGTTTATCTTACCCTACAGGAAAACAGAAAGGGGAGGAGGATAAGAACAGGGGTATATAGAAGGGACAGAAGATTGGGGGAAGGAATAATCAGAAGCAAACAGTTTTGCACAGGGGCAGGTCAAAAGAGAGAATAGAATAAATGGAGGGTGGAACAGGATAGAAGGAAATATAGTTAGTCTTTCACAGCATCACTGCTATGGAGATCTCTTGCATGACCACACATGTATAACATATTGAATTGTTTGCCTTCTCAGTGAGGATGGATGGGGAGGGGGAAAGGGAAAGAATGTGGAACTCAAAACTTTAAAAATGAATGTTAGAGGTTGTTTTTACATGCAGCTAGGAAATAAGATATATAGGCAATCGAGTATAGAAATCTATCTTACCCTTCAGGAAAATAGAAAGGAAGGAGATGGGGAGGGGGTGATAGAAAGGAGGGAAAATTGGAGGAAAGGGCAATCAGAATACACACTGGCCTGGGGAAGGGGGAAGAGGAGAGATGGGGAGACAATTTGAAATTCAAAATTTTGTGGAAGTTAATGTTGAAAACTGAAAATAAATCTATTTAAAAAATAAAATAATATATCATTGGTCCATTTGGAGTTCTAAAGTAATGACTTCTCTGTCACTAGATTTCTTTAACAGAAACCTGGATAACTACTCCTTGGGGATGTTTTAAATGGAGGAAATAAATTCTGAGAACTTATTCTACTCCTTACAATCTCAGTATAAATGAGTCTACTTTATACTAAAGACCATGAATGACATCTTTTTTTATGTATATGGGGTTTTTTTGGAGGGGACATTGCATCTCATTAGGGAATCCCTCATTAAAGCACTATGAGGAGTCTCAATAAATAGATCCCATCATTGCTCTGACAAACTAATTTGAAGAATGGCCTTCTGGCATAAATAAAAATAAACTTCAGACGCTGCTTTTCAATAAGGGGGATTATCCTAAGTGTTTTATAACAGAAGGCATGAAATATGCATTAAAGAAATCACATTTTTCCATTCCAAGCCTCCTCACTCAGTGTGCACTTGTTGGATACTTGTGCAAATCCTGTTGGTTTTCCTGTCTATCACTATTATTTATAATTTTCAAACAGTGTCAGTAAGTACTGTTAGGACATTATTAATGCTCCAGTGCTCCTGCATAGGACAATGGACTATTGCCTTTTAATATGCAGTCTAATAACTGCAGCAAAAGTGCATTAAATGATGATTTCTAACACAGTAAGCAGTTTCTTTTTTCTCTCATCTTCCTTCCTCCCTTCTCTCCTTTCTTTTTTCCTTTCTCCCTCTCTTCCTCCCTCCCCTCTTTCCTTCTTCCCTCTTCACTCACACCTCCTCCTTCCTTCCTTTTCCTGTCTATCCCTTTCTTCCTCTGTCCCTCCTCTTTTTCTTCCTTCTTCCCTCCTTTCTTCCCTCTCTCCTTCTTTTTCTCCCTCCCTCACTCCTCCTTCCTTTCAGTCCTCTATCCCTGCCTCCTGCTTTCATTCCTTCCTTCCTCCTTTCTTACTTTTTTCCTCCCTCCCTTTCCTCAATCTGTAAAGTCCTTGAGAAAGATTTTCCAGCCACATATATAGGAAAGAAGCAGAAGAGAAGGAAGTAATGGAGATTTTAGGACCAATTCTTTTTGCCCTCCCCCTTCTTTTATTGATATCACAAAGACCATGGGATTATTGTATCATCCCAAAGCACCCAGTTCTTCAGAATTGAGCCAAAATGCATTTTGTCTCCTAGAAATGGAATTGGAGGTGAAACGTGACAATTATTCCTTCTTCACTCTCTCAGCTTTGAATGCTGCCCCATATTTTACAGAAACATTTGAGGCCATCTGCCATGAGCTCCTTCCTCCCTCTTCCTCGTCTCATATTATTCAGATGCCTTTTGCCACTAGCTCCTTCATTCTTGTCTCACATGAATAGGCAGTCTTACTCTTTTCCAAAGTCAACCCCTCTACTTGCACAAACAATACGAATCCATTAGGTTTCTTTCAACAGACTGCCTCCTCTGCCATCTACACTTTATCACTTATTTTCACTCTCTCCCTGTCTACTGGCTCCTTGCCTGTTGCTATGAACATGCCCATGTTTCTCCTATCCTGAAAAATCCCATCATTTAGTCCTTCTATTCCTTCTAATTATCATCTTAAAGTTCTTTCCTTTGTGGCTAACCTCCTTGAAAATGCCATTGACAATAGGTACCTTAACTTTTGTTTCTCCTGCTCACTTTTTAACCTCTTGCAATCCAGCTTCTGCCCTCAACATTCCATTGAAATTCATCTTTCCAAAGTTAACACTGATCCCTTAATTGCTAAATTCAGTGGCCTTTTTCTCAATCTTCCTCCACCTCTCTGCAGCCTATGACATGTTGATTACCCTCTCCTCCTTGATACTCTTTTCTCTGGATTTTCAGAACACTATTCTCTCCTGGTTCTCTTCCTACATGTGAGATGTCTCTTCAGTATCCTTTACTGGATACCCATCTAGATCCCATCCTCTAACCAAAGGTGTCCCTCAAGGTCCTGTTCTGGACTCTCTTCTCTTCTTCTATACTATTTCACTTGTTTTTTTTCATCAACTCTCATGGATTTAATTATCATCTCTATGCTCATGCAGGCAGTGACTGAAACCATGAAATTAAAAGACACTTGCTGCTTGGAAAGAAAGCGATGGCAAATCTGAACAACATACTAAAAAGCAGAGACATCATTTTGCCAACAAAAGTTTTACAGTGAAAACTATGATTTTTTTCAGTAGCTATGGCTGTGAAAGCTGAAGGAAAGCAGAGTGCCTCAGAATCAATGCTTTTGAATTGTGGTGTCGGAGAAGACTTTTAACAGTCCTTTGGATAGCAAGGAGATCAAATCAGTCAATACTTAAAGAAATTAATTCAGGCTGTTCACTGGAAGGTCAAATATTGAAGCTGAAATCTAAATATTTTGGTCACAAAATGATAAGACAAGACTTGTTGGGAAAGATCGAAGGCAAAAAGACAAGGGGACAGCAGAGGATGAGATGGATAGATAGTATTATGGAAGCAATTAATATGAACTTGGACAGACTTTAAGAGATAGTAGAAGATAGAAGGGTCTGGAATGCTATGGTCCATGGGGTCATGAAAACATGAGGACTGAACAAATGAACCACAATAACACTGATGATTCTCATATCTAATTACCCTATCTCAACCTCCCTGCTGACCTCCAATCTTGTACCTCCAATTGCTTTTCAGATATTTCAAACTGGATATGGAGTAAACATTTTAAACTCAACATGTACAAAATGGAACTTAATATCTTTCCCTTTAGACCCTGACTTCTCTGCTACTGTCAAGGACACCACTTGGTGCCTTTTCACAATCTGGGTGTCACCCTCAGTACCTCTCAATACCACTCCCCCCCATCCATATGTTGCCAAGGCCTGTTTCACCTTTAAAACATCTCTTGAATATGCCTCATTCTTTCCTCTGATATTGCTGCCATCATGGGGTAGGTCTTCATCACCTCACACTTGGACTATTGAAATAGCTTGATAATCTGCTTGCCTCAAGTGTCTCCCTGCTCCATCCAATCTATCTTCCATTTATTTTATTAATTTATTTATATTGATTATTTATTGTAATCACCAGAGTGATTCTCCTAACATGCAAGTACAACCATGTCACCTTCCCTAAATAAATTCCATTGCCCTATATCCTCCAAGATCAAATACAGAATCTTCTATTTGTCTTTCAAAGACCTTTATAACCTAGGCTGCACCCCTTTTACCAAGACTTCCTTGCTGTTCCTTAAACAAGGCACTTTATCCTTTGGCTCTGGACCCTTTCTCTGACTCTCCACCATGCTGAGAATGCTCTCCCTTCTCATCTCCATGTACTGACTTCCCTAGATTACTTTAAATCTCAAATAAAATCCTATTTCTACAGGAAGCCTTCCACAGTCCCTCTTAATTCTAGTGATTCTCTCTTTTAATTATTTCCTATTTATCCTATATTTAACTTGTTTATATATCTATCTATATTTGTCTATCTATCTGTCTGTCTATCTATCTATCTATCTATCTATCTACCTATCTATCTATATTTGTATGCTTGTTGTCTCCCCTATTAGATTGTGAACTCCGTGAGAGCAGGGAATGATTTTTGTCTCTTTTGATATCTTTTTGTATGGTGCTTATTACTGCACTTAACATACAGAAAACCCTTAATTGACTGAGTTTAGTCAGGAGTAGGAATTTAACAAGAGTTTATTGACTGACTGGTATTTCTGACTTCAAGTTTGTTTATTTGCTTGATTGCTTGTTTCCCAAAGAACAATGTGATTAAACTAGAAAATTTCTGAGGTTTCTTAGATCTCCAAAGATCATCTAGCCCAGCCTCCTCATTTTAGTGACAAGGCAACCATTAATGTGGTTGACTAGGAGGATCAAACTTTATTTAATAGTTGACATTTATATAAGGTCTAGCAGTTTACATACATTATCTCATTTGATACTCTAAACTACTCATGTGAGATGGGTACCACACGTGTTATTATCCCCATTTTACAGGTAAGGAAACTCAGAGAAATGAAGTGATTTGCCCACAGTCACAGAGCTAGTCAAGATACAGGTCAAGAGCCAGACTATGAACCCAGATCTTCCTGATTTTAGAGCAAGTACACAATACCTTCTACCATCCTCCATCTCATGGGAGCATAGACAGGATTCAACTATCTAACATGTGCCTTCTGTTGGCATAAATAAACTTTTCTAATAAATAGTCAAGCCTAATTGTACTTGAACCTTGGATAAGATCTTGAACATTTTTATTCTGGGAAGGAGAACATAAATGAGGAATTAAGAAGCTCAGCTAGGAAATTTGATCCTTTGGGTATACAGCTGGTGCCTACTTTTGTCTCACTGACAGAGGCCTTTCAGTTTATGAGTGATGTGATTGAGCCATATTCCCAGGTGGGAGATAAGCCTGCTGAAGGTGACTCAGGGATCGTCAGTTCCAAGACTGGGATCTGTAAACTTAAAAAAAATTGATAAATGGATTTCTATATAATAGGTTTCCTCTGTAATTCTATGTATTTTATTTTATGCATTTCAAAACTTTACTCTGAGCAAAGGTTCATAAGCTTTGCAAAACTGCTAAAGAGGTCCATGACATAAAAAAGGTTTTAAATCCCTACACTAGAAGAGCCTTTACTCTCCAGAATATTCTTAAACACTCTCTTCACAGCTATTTCCCCAATTTTTATTTATTCACATTGGAAGGAAAAAAGCATTTATTAAGGGACTACTATTTGTAAGGGGGAAGCTAGGTGGTACAGTGGATAGAGCACCAGTGCAGGAGTCAGGAGGACCTGAGTTCAAATCTCACCTCAGACACTTGACACTCACTAGTTGTGTGACCTTGGGTAAGTCACTTAACCCCAATTGCCTCATCCTGGGTCATCTCCAGTTATCCTGATGAATATCTGGTCACTGAATTCAGATGAATCTGGAGGAGAGGTGAGGCTGGTGGCCTGCACAGCCCTCCCTCCCTCAAAACAAACTCAAGTGCAAGTCATGTCGTTATTGCTCTGATGGCATGGTCTTCTTTCGCAATGAAGGATGAACACACTATTTGTAAGGCACTTTACAAATGTTATCCCATTTAATCCTCATAACTACTGTAGGAGGTAGGTGCCAATATTATCTTCATTTTAGGGGTGAGGAAATTAGGAAAATTAGGAAAACTGAAGCAGACAGGAAAACTGACTTGCCCAGGGTCACAGTTAATAAATGTCCAAGGCTGGATTTGAACACAGTACTCTATCCACTCTGCCACCTACCTATCTCCCAGGTCCCTAGAGATGATTGGCACATTCTTCCTCAGGACATAATGGGTAACTCTAAGGGCTTGGTTTTTTTTTTTTTTTTTAAGTACTATTCCTCATTAGCTTCCAATGATATATTCTCCATTTGTTATCATCCTATATCTTCAATTACTTTTAGAAAAAGTGTTGTGTTGTATTTCTTTTTTCTGAGGGTGGGAGGTTGGTTTTTTATTTGTTTGTACTAATGTGTAAACAGTTGTGTACAAAATAGCTGTTACAAAAATGTACCTCCAAAGTATGGGGCACATTCTCCTGCAAATACACTCAAGTCTATGGGAAGAGTTAAGTCAAAATTACAAATGAATGACAATGATGGTGAGGCACTGTGTGACAAAGTGGTATCTTACAGCCCTTGGTTAATGGAAGTCTTTTTCTTCCTGCATAGTGTTCTCCAGGAATACACTGATGTAAATCCAGTTCTTTTGACCTTGCCTTTCAAAGTTCACAAGGTTGTTCTTTGGTCAAAGGGGAATGGGAGGAGAGAGAACTCAGTTCTCCCAAGGACAAGAGCTTCATCCACCTAAATTGGCCTCTTGTGATCTCAGATGAAATGCTTGATTCTCAATGGGTTTCCTAAAACATTCACTGAGTCCAGAGGTATATATACTTCTTTCAGCCAGTCCCAATATATTTCCAGTGTGGCATCTGATTTCATCCAGTGATCAAAGAACTTCACCACTCGGGATGGATTAAGACTTTTTCACACCTAGTTTACACTTTTGATTGATTGGTTTAAAAAAGGTGTCTACACTTTTGTTTGCACTTTTGGTTGATCCAGAAGCATGTCGAGACCTTCTGCAATTATATTGACTGGGATAGGGGTGCAGAACACACCTCATACATATTAATATGTTACCAATCCAGTGTTCTACATCAAAAATAAAGTAGACACCTTGCAAAGTGAGTGATCATACATATTCAGGGAAGAGCAGCCTCAGTCTGGTAATCTGTCTTCCCCTCCCACCCATATTTTCAAGGCTTGTTGTTACTAAATGTTTGCCTTGTGCAGGAAACTAGGGAGACGAGACAATGGCCTGAGTCAGAAAGATAGACTCAAAAAAGCCACAAGCACTTGGTTCTAGCGAGAGAACTCACTTTGCTAGCTTCGTCCCTAATCCAGAACAGAAGTTGGGGGGTGGGGGGGAAGGGACAGCTATTAACTTTCACCACTAGGTGGGGATAGCGCCCCAATGTACTGCCGTGGCTGCTACCGTTGGGGAGGGGGGTAAGGGGGGGTGGGCAGCGGAGGCTTTGCAACCTCCACAGGAGGACACAATGCAGGCTAGGCTTAGCGCAGCGCCTGGGCCGGATACCTAGGAGTGAGCAGAGCGGTAGTGTCAAGAGTACCTGGGACCAAACAGGCAACTTCTTTGGGGCAATGGGAGCATCCAGCCAGGCCCCAGAACTGCGAGGACGGAATGCGCATCGGGACGCAAGAGGAGCCAGCCTCTAGCTCGGGCAGAGCGGGGAAGGAAGCCAGCAGGTGGACTGCCGTAGCTCACGGGGACTGGCTTCGAGTTGTTGGGGTGGCTTCTGAGACGAGGGAGCCCGAGGCGGGAACACGGATAGCACTTTAAGCCCAGCCTCGGGATCCTGTGTTGGAGTCCTTGAAGGGAGAAGCGTGGTCTGTAGGGAGATTGGGTGTGCGCAGCGCTTGGTTAGCTACAGCCTGCTCCGCCCCCTCCCCCGCCAGTTCTCACCCCATCCCCACCCCAGACCCCCTTGCTCGAATTGCCGTCTTCCCCAGTTGGGGACGGCTCCCCACTCTGGGAGTCTGGGGAAGAGCGGGGCCTGCAGAGCCTGGAACCCCACAGTGACCACGTGATCCTGGGAACTTGGACTTGGGGGCGGCAGGTAGGAGCGGGGTTCGTTTCCTCTTGCTCTTCGGCGCCCTGGAACAGAGCCTGGGATAGGGTTCCCACTTCCCTTGTGTGTGTGTCTCTCTGGCTCTTTTTGGAAGCAAGTTCGAACAATGATCACAGTCAATTCCGATGGGAAAATAATGGTCAGAAGATGTTTGGTCACCTTGAGACCCTTTAGGTAAAGTTCTTTAATGACCATCTGAGGGTTTTTAAAGGGACATGGGTTGGATGGGAGAGGGATGATTTCTGTCCCCTTGTCTCTGGGTGGATGTGTGTGATCCAATTAATCTAGCTCCATAGGGGCCAATGGGTATAGACTAAGGCAGGTTGTAGGGTCCTGCAAGGGTGGAGTGGAGGTGGGGGAGGTTGGAGGCAAAAGACCACAGTGGAGTTCTGTCCGAGCATGGAGACAATGTCGAAGGCTGGAGGTGTGTGTGTGTGTGTGTGTGTGTGTGTGTGTGTGTGTGTGTGTGTACGTACACTCGCGGAGGCTTTGGTCCAGAAGGAAGGGAACGAAAGCTCCACTGAGGTGTTAGCTGCCTTTGGGGTTTTTGAAAGAGAGAGTCTGCCCAGATCGGCCTAATCCTTTCCTCTCCATAGGCTATACAGTCTGTTACTGGCCCTTGTCTTCAGTCCATAAAGTTACCTCGATTCTGTGCACACCGGAGGAGTCGGTGCTCCAGGCTGTGCCCTTTTCCTTTTGTGTTCTCCCTCCCTTTCCCATCACCACATCTTTTCGTCTAATCAAATCCGCTTCTCCTAATTTCCTGTCAATTTCTGGGTCCCTCGCATTGGACTGAGGTAGGAGTGGGCTGAGACTGGAATATTGGGAACAGCAGTCTTTTCCCAATGGGAGATTCTCCAGGTTTGGACTTCAGAAATTGTGGGACACCTACTACTCACTTCCCACTTGATTCTGGATTATGGAAATGGCAAGGTGGTCTGAGGACGCACAAGGCTAGTAGAGTGGACAAAGGTCCAGGAGATAGCTGAGGGCAGAGCTCTGGGGGTTGAAGGGAATGGAGGCCTTAGACCACAAGAGGAGATTAGGAGAGTGCAGACACTATCTCCCTTCCTCCTCTCTACTTTGCTTTGGGGATGTGGGGTTAGGACCTGTCACTTCTGGGTTGTTCTCCTCTGCCCTAGCACTTGCTTGTCTCCATTTGTCTCAATAGATTCCTTCCTTTTGGGTAGTCCAGCATTATTCCTGAGCAGGAAGGTTTATAGACTGTGCTGGGACCTTCTGGGAGTTCACAGAGCCAGGTTTGGGGGTGGGTGCAAAGATTGGATTGGAATTGAATCTATATCCAAGAGCACAGCTGCAAGAACACAAGATGGTATGGGGGAGAAGGAAAGAGAAGGAAGACTAGCACTGAAGAGGAGACTGGGGGAACAGGAGGGGGCTTCACAACAGGGCCATGGTGAACACAGGTTAGGGAGCTTGGGAACCTAGGGATGCAAAAGACCTGTGCAGAGAGAAGTTACAGTCCAATCTAAGTATGAGGATTACAGTGGGATTGGCTGCAAGCCAAGTCCTTTTACTGTCATCCCACCTTATATCCAATAGGCTCAGGAGACCCTTATGGAGCTATATTTGGAAGATATTGCCCCATGGCCCCCTCCCTCTTCACTCAGCTAGATCTCCCTCCATCTTGGCAAGGCAGAACTCCAGATGACTGAATTCAATGGCCTCACATAGGTGAGCTTCATAGGCAGCCTCTGGGACAAGAAAGCAGGTTCCTAAAAAGGGGCTTCCAGAAGGAGAGTAGAGGACTGTCTGAGATTCTGTTACTCCAGAGAGATGCTATGAGATAAAAAGGGATGGGTCCGGGGTGGGAGGGTGTCTCTAAGGCTAGATTCATAGGATCATAGAATGTTAAAGCTGGAGAGGATCTTAAGAATCACTCCATTCAATTCTTTAATTTTGCAGAATAGGAAACTGAGGCTGAAAGATAGGAAATAGCATCCAACTAATATGCAGCAAATTAGCAGGGCATGAAACAGAGTCCTGAGCTTTTTGATCTTAGTAGGAAATCCTCCTGTTCCCTTCCTTCCAGGAATCTTGGGAGGTCATTAAGTCCCTTGCCTTTTTTCCATTGCCCTAAGAATTAGAGACCTCTTCTCTTTTCTGCTATAAACTACAGATGAGGCCAGTGTCCTAGATGGATGAAAAGGGATGAGGTTAGAAACCAGAGAGAGAAAGCTGTAACAGACCTTCAGGACCATGGAGAGCTTCCAGGTTCTTTCCAAGCAAAAGCTGCTGAAGACAGCCTCATACTTCACCATCAAATGCATAGATGTATTTAAATAGATAGGGGGAGGAGAGGGGGAGAGAGAGAGAGAGAGAGAGAGAGAGAGAGAGAGAGAGAGAGAGAGAGAGAGAGAGAGAGAGAGACAGAGACAGAGAGACAGAGACAGAGACAGAGACAGAGACAGAGAGACAGAGAGAGAGAGATGGAGAGAGAGAGACAGAGACAGAGACAAAGACAGAGAGACAGAGACAGAGAGAGACAGAGAGACAGGCTATTCCTTGACTTTCCTCTACTCTTTTTGTTTCCTTTTTTTCTCCTACTCCTCACATCTTTCTGATGTCATATCCCACTATTTCCTCCTTCACTCCATGATAGTAACATGGTTCTCTTGTTGAGGCAATCCCTACTACATGTACTCAATCCTATTTCCTACCATCTACTCCAGCAAATTTTTTCCACTATTGTCCCCCCTTTAATATTAAATCTGTCCTTATCTATTGGTTCATTCTCTTGTTTTGGGGGGGTTGGGGGCATTTTTTGGTTGTTTTTTTTCTTTACAAATTTGTGTATTTCCCTCACCCATAGAATCTTCATTAGATCCTATTATTCCTGAGAACTAGTACACGATATGTCTCTTACCCTTCTCAATTAAACTTCTTGAAAATGCTGTCTGCAAACCTGAACTATTGCCGTAACTTCCTCATTGGTCTCTTTGACTCACCTCTCTAACCCATCCTCCACTCAAACTGCAATATGATTTTCCTAAAGCTTGTGTTTGACCATGTTACTCCACTACTCAATAAACTCCTCATTACCTCTAGGGTAAATTATGAAGTATTTTATTTGACATTTAAAGTTCTTTATAACCTGGCCTCTTCCTATCTTTCCAATTTTTCTTTTTACATTCCACATTACTCTTCATGAACTCGATAGTACAACCATTCTGGTCTACTTTCCATTCCTCACAACATGACACTTCATGTCCAGTCACTGTTTTCCATCCCTGGAATACTCTCCTTCTCAACCTCCAACTCTTAGAATCTCTGGCTTCCTTTGAGACTCAGATCAAGCACCACTTTCTCAAGGAGGCAAGATGTGAGGAGATAAAAAAGCTCTTTTAAATTTGTGTGTTGAAGTTGGAGTAGGGAGATAAAATATGAGAAGTGAGAAAATGGTGTACCCTTATGTAATCCTATGAAAGTTCTAGCTTCAAGGATAGCCCAATCTGATTAAGTATTATTCCAATCTTTAAAAAGAATTATGACTATATAGACAAAGACAACAGGGTCCAATGCTAGCTAGAGGTTAAGTAAATCACTCATCGCTCCCTACCCTTCCATGTTTTTATGCATATAGTTCTAGATAGCTGTAATTAATTGCATACTTGCTTGCACACTTCCATGCACACCTACTTACATTTCTTCAAAGATATATACCTGTTCTACCTGCCCTAAAAGTGTAAGTTCCCCAAGGGCAAGAACCATTTCTCCTTATATCTTTCCCCAATCTCTTTCCCATCATCCTTCCTGCCAGTGTACATAGGAAGATTTCCTTAATACAGTTCAATTAATGTCACTAATTAGTTTGTACAAGTGGTATTTTAATTTTAGTGTCTGAGATAAATATACATTTCTATCAGGTTGAAGTATGGGTTGAAAGTCAGCAATGTCCATGTGAATAAGAATCAGATTTGAGTTTCTTCCTCCCAAATCACTGGTCATTGTCTGGGGAGATACTCTCAACTGATTATAATAATATCTTGTATTACCATGGGGTTTTACAGTTTAAAATGCTTCCTTGCAACAATTCTTTGGGGTAAGTATGCAAGCACTGTTATCCTCATTTTATTGATAAGGAAAGAGGCTCATAGGGGTGACTTTTTCATGGTTGCATAACTAGAAAGTGTCGGTCAGGATTTGGGAATGACATACAGGTCTGCTAATACCACATTTAATTTCTCTTCAATATATCAGTTTTCCTATCAAAATAATATCTAACATCATATAGTGAGGCAGAGACCCTTTTGGTTTTGGACTGTGAGGCCACTAGTGATATCCTATAAGAAGATATTTCATTTCAAATATGGAATTTCAAGCGATCTAAATTGGGAAACTGATGGAATTTTGCTGAGGTACTAGCATTGGAGCTTACTAAAAATCCTTAAATGTATCAGTTTGCCAGAATTAAAGACTCCCTCTCCCTCCTCCTTGAAAAACAAGGTATTGCTGAAATTGCAATGACCACAATAGAGATTCTTTTCATTTTCCCAACTCATATGTTCTTTATTCAGTCATTTTTTCACTCATGTCAAACTCTTTGTGACCAGAATGGATGAGGGGAGCTAAGGGGGTTTTCTTTGAGTGGGTTCAGTGTGCAGTGAAACCACTGCTGCTTCTACACATCATTCATGGTACAGTTCTGTAGGCCAGGTGATAAAGTGGGATGGTCTATACTGGAGGGAATGTGGGCCCTGGGAGAGGGAGTTGGAAGCCTAGAGTCTGGGAAGAAGAGGAGTATGTTGGCATTGGCATAAAACCTTGACTGAAGCATGATAACTCTGACACTTCTTAGAGATCATCAGCACAACAGTGTATGAGAAGCACTTTGTAAACTTTAGTGCAATATCAATGTATAGTGTTAGGGTATTAAAAAGCTAGTACCACAACCCAGGTCTCATCCTCTGGTGGTCATTCTGAAATGTCAGAGCTGCCTTCTATCTAGTAAATACTTGGGGCTCAGGTACATATTGTATTCAGCTCTACTATGAATCCCAGGGCAGAGCTTCATGGCTGACCAGCCCTTTGCTTTGCCCTGCCCCCTCAACCCCATTCCCTTCCAGGCTATTTGTTCTGGGAATCGGTTTCTTCACACTCTGCTTCCTGATGACATCACTGGGAGGCCAATTCTCTGCCAGACGCTTGGGAGATTCACCTTTTACTGTCCACACTGAAGGTACCTTGGGCAAGGAGACTTAGTTGGGGGGAGGAGGGAAGGAATACAATATGGATGTATATACATGTTGGGGGATGGATGGGAGTGTTCCTGAAAGTACAGGTCCGGTAGTGACCTTACTTTCCCTCAGAGAGGAGCTATACATAGATCTGCATGGATTATATGGGGTGGTCCTGGCCCATGGGTGAGAACTTCTGGGGATAGGGATTGGTGGGTTGAAGCTGCATGAGCAATGTGTGTGGGTACAACTTGCATGCTGCTTCTGTTTGAGCAATTAAATCCTCTAAACATTTTCTGCCCTATGTTCCCAGGCTAAGGGACTTCACTGGTAGGCAGAGAATAAAGATTTGTTCTTTGAAGAATAAAACACAATGCTTTGCACTTAATAGGCATTTGATAAATATTTGCTCAGTTACATTGAATTGAAAAGCATTTGCTTCAATGGCCTTTAAACACAGCTTATTTCTGTAACTCTATAAACCCCTGTGATTTTTGCTCAAATCAGGATGGGGCTTTGGCTTTCCTTGAAGGCAGAGAGCAGATCTGTCCAGGGACTAGTTTTTCTTGTCTCTGACAAATTTGCTGTCTTTTCTCTGTAGTCTAGCTTTTAAGGTGATCTCAATGATCTTCTCTAATAGCTTAAGGAATGTTCCTCTTGACAAGATGCCTTCTCATAAGACCCATGACACTATGGAATGGCAGAGCAAGACGGGTCCTCAGGGATCATATGGTCCAACTCTTTCATTTGATCAAGGAAGAAACTAAGACTTGACTAGGAGAAATCAGTCAACAAGCATTTTTAAATAACCTACTATGTGCCTGGCACTGTGCTAAGTGTGGAAGTGACTTTTCCAAGGTCACAAAACTGGTTAATGTCAGAGTTGGGCCAAATGTCCTAATTCAGAGTTCTTTGCTATTTCTACTAAACCATGGTGCTGAATGGGGAGAGAAGAAATGATGGATTATATTGTACAACATGGCTCTCTCGGTGATTTTAATTTTTTTTGGAGAGTTTTGTTTCTTGGGTTATGTTTGCCACCTTCTGTTCTAAGCTATTAATTCTCTTTCCAATTTCCTCCTTCAAAGTCCAAATTTCATTTATAATTTAATTTTTTTTTTTTTACCTTTTACTTCATTTATTGCAAGTACTCTTGCAGTTCTTGTGTGGCTAAGCCATTAAAAAAAGTGAGTCTCATAGTTGCTGTGGAGTCATTCTCTTCTAAGTTTTCTTTTTAGGCAACTCTTTATATTGACAAATATAAATTACAAATTCTTTCCATTCTTCATAGTGTTTGATGTCTCTTTTTATTTATACCTCCTGACTCAGTTCTTGATTTGGGACTTTGTGCCATGGTAAGGCTCTGCCCTGACCTCACTTTCCTTGGTTCTTGCCACTGGCTTCTTTTACACTTTCCTTAGCGTATTTACACTCAGAGAACTTGCAGGCTTCAATTCACTGTCAGAGATTTTTGATTTTCTGACCCTGATGAAGGTACTAGATAGTCTTCTGTTTGAGATTTCTTGCTCAGGGCACTGGATAGCTTCTTTCTCTTGGTGCCTCCCTAGAGAACGAAGTAGTCTTTTATCCTCTGGGGTTTACACAGTCAGATTTTTGCATGGTCTTTTGTTTTTGCTTGGGACTGCGCAGTCCCACCTAGTGTTTACCCTTTGGGCCTTCCTTGATCAGAATTCTCAGTGATTCCTGTTCTCCATGGTCTTTCTTTTTTTGTTTGATTGGTGTTTTTTTTTTATTCCGAACTAAACAAAGTGAGCATTTCTATAAACATTGTTAAAGAGAAAATTTTACATGAAATTATGAATCTTTATTATCAGTTAACACACATTTATTAAGTTCTTACTATTTGCCAGGCAACATGGTAAATAGTAGAGATGCAAAGAAAGGCAAAAAAGTGCCTAATTCACTTTTTATTTCTGGAGACCATAGGTAAACTATTAAGTACATACTAGTTATATATAGGGTAAAGTGGAGGTAATCTCAGAGGGAAGTCATTAACATGACTTCTTGCAGAAGAAGGATTTTAGTTAAGACTTCCTTTCTCCAGGGAAGCTAGGATGTGGAGAAAAGGAGGAAGAAAATTCTAGGCTTGGGGACAGTTGGTGAAAATGCATAAAGTCAGGAGATGAAGTGTCTTGTGCAAGGACCAGCAAGGAAGCATTTACAAAGGAGTACAGTGTTAAGAAGACTGACAAGGTAGGAGGAGACCAGGTTATAAAGGGCTTTAAATGTCAGAGGGTTTTATATTTGTTCCTGGAAGTAATAGAGAGTCACTGGAGTTTGTGGAATGGGGTGGCAGGTAACATGGTCAGATCTGAACTTTAGGAAGATTTCTTTGGTAGTTGGACAGGAGTGGGAAGAGAGTTGAAGAAGGAGGTTACTGCAATAATCTATATATTAAGTGTTGAGGTCTTGCATCAGGATGGTAGCCATGTGTTCATCCTTCATTGCCAAAGAAGACCATGTCATCAGAGAAATAATGACATAACTTGTACTTGACTTTGTTTTGAGGAGGGAGGGCTGTGCAGGTCACCAGCCTCACTTCTCCTCCAGAGTCATCTGAATCTAGTGACCAGATATTCATCAGGATGACTTGAGATGACCCATGATGAGGCAATTGGGGTTAAGTGACTTGCCCAAGGTCACACAGCTAGTGAGTGTCAAGTGTCTGAGGTGAGATTTGAACTCAGATTCTCCTTATTCCTGCACTGGTGCTCTATCCACTGCACCACCTAGCTGCCCTGAGTGGTAGCAGTATCAGAATTAAAAAACAGGTATTGATGCTGTTACAGTAGCATCAATAGGATTTGACAGCCATCTGGATATGAGTGAGAGAGTTAGAAACTGAGGGTGGTACCTAGATTGTGAGCCTAGGTGACTGGGTGGGGGGTGGTTCCCTTTATAGTAATAAGGAAATTAGGAAGAGGGGAGAGTTTGGGGGGGAAAGACAATAAATTCAGTTCTGAACATGCTGAGTTGCACATGTTTATAAGACATCCAGTTGGAAATGTCCAATAAGTAATTAGAGATGTAATACTGGAGGTCAGGAGGGAGGTTAGGGCTGGAAAAATAAATCTGAAATTCTTTAGCATAGATATGATAATTTAATCCATGGGAGCTGATGAAAATATCAAATAAGTTTGAATGAAGGGAGAAAAAGAAGAGGACCCAAGAAAGAGACTTGGGAATCTCTAAGATTAATGGAAAGACCTGGAAGAAGATACAGCAAAGGAGACTGAGAAGGACTTTTTAGATAGGAGAACCAAGAGAGAATGGAGAGAAAAGAGTTTCAAGAACAGGGTGATCAACAGTTTCAGAGTTTGCAAAGAGGTCAAGAAGGATGGGGACTGAGAAAAGGCCATTAGATCTGGTAATTAAGAAATCAGTGGGAGGTAATTTTTGAGAGCACAGTTTCAGTTGAATGATGAGGTCAGAAGCAAGACTGAAGTGTTAAGAAGAGAATGAGAAATGAAGGAAAACCAATTGTAGGTGGTTTTCTCAAGGAGTTTAGCCACAAAAGGAAGAGAAATATAGGACAATATGTTGCCATGATGGATAGAACAAGGGAGGGTATTTTTTGAAGATAGGTGAGGCATAGACGTGTTCGTAAGCATCAGGGAAATGGCTCTTAGGGAGAGATTAAAGATAAGTGAACTTGTAAAAGCAAGAAAAAGCTTGGTTTTCTTTCCAAGAATATAATAATAAAATATGTTCATTATGCTATTTGTTGCTTAGTTGTGTCTCATTCTTCATGACCTTACAGACCATACTATCTGTGGGGTTTTCTTGGCAAAAATACCAGAGTGGCTTGCCATTTTTATCTCCAGTGAGTTAAAGCAATTAAGGCAGAGTAACTGACTTGTCCAGTTTCAGAGCACTAGTAAGTGTCTGAGTCCAGATTTGAACTCAGAAAGATGAGTCTTCCTGACTCCAGGCCCAGCATATTATTCAGTGAATGACCTAAATGCTCCTTTGACTATATGATTATATGAAGACATCTTATTCATCTATTATATATTTTTATTTATATGTACACACACATATATATACATATATATTTCAACATGTAATTTTTAAAGCTGTCCAACTTTTTGCATTTCCTTATGGCTTCCTTCTGTTCTCTTTTCTTTTTTTGGGTGGGAAAGAACCCATCCCTATCTCCCTCTTATTCATCCCCTTCTCACCATTTTTTTACAGAGAAAAATATCTTTGTAACAAAATTGCGTAGTCAAGCAAAAAAAAAAATCTTACATTCAACATGCCCCAAAATGTCTGTCTCATTCTCTGTCAGGAAGTGAGTAGTATCCTTTTTCTTCAGTCCTCTAGATTCATGGTTAGTCATTGTTCTGAGTGGTACTGCTAGGCAAAAACCACAGTTAAGTGATTTCTGGGGCACAATTCCAAATTGCTTTTTGGCATGACTGTACTGATAACAAAGTTTCACCAACAGTGCATTAATGTGCTCCAATTTTTTTTTTCATATGTGCCAGTGCCTGGTGTGAGGTAGTATCTCAAATTTTTTATTTTTTTAATAATTTGATTTTGATTTGAATTTTTTAATTTGAATTTCTTTAAATTCTTGTAATATGGTAATAGGATCTTGTAATATGCTTTTTGATAGATTGGAGCTCTTCCTTTGAGAGCTCTCTATTCATATCCTTTTACAATTTTTCTATTGAGGAACAGTTCTTGTCCTTACCAATTTGATTTCATTCCTTCCATGTATGTCTTGAAAATGTGACTCTTATTAGAGAAACTTTTTACAAAGATTTTTTCCCCATTAGTCATTTCCCTTTTATTTCTAGCTGCATTTGTTTTGTTTGTGCAAAACCTTCTTAATTTTATGTAATCAAAATTGTCCATTTTATTTCCTAATTGATTTCCTCTATCTCTTGTTTGGTCATGAGCACTTTTCCTATTTCTGTTTCCAAAAGGCAATTTCTTCTTTGCTCCTCTAATTTTTGATATGACCTTTTGTATCTAAGTCATGTATCCCATTTGAAATTTATCTTGCTGTGCGGTATGAGATTGTTTATCATCTGTCAGACTGCTTTCCGGTTTTCCCAGCACTTTTTTGTCAAATAGTGAATCTTTACCCTAGTACATGGGATATTTTGATTTATAGTACATTATGCAATATTTATTTGTTTCTGAGTATTGTATACCTAATTGGTTCTGCCTATCAACTTTAAAATTTTTTAAACAATACCCAATAGTTTTGATGAGTACTGCTTTGGAATACGATTTGAAATTTGGTATTGGTAGTCCCCCTTGCTTCCTAGATTTTTTCATTACCTCCCATGATATATCTTTTTTGTTCTTCCAAATGAATTCTGTTATCTTTTCTAGCTCTATGAAGTAATGCTTTGAAAGTTTGATTGGTTTGACACTAAATAAGTAAATTGATTTAGGTGGTATTATCATTTTCATTATATTGGCTTGGCCCCATTACTTAAATTTGTCTTTATTTCTATAAAGTGTTATATGTGTTTTGGTAGGTAGACTCCCAAATGTTTTACATATTCTATAGTTATTTTGAATGGAACTTCTTTTTATTTTTGCTGAATTTCTGTTGGAAATATACAGAAATGCTGTTGATTTGTGTGGGCTAATTTTATATCACACAACTTTGCTGAAGTTATTGTTTCAATTAATTTTTTTTTAAATTGACCCTCTATGGTTCTCTAATGTTTTCTCTCCATGTTATCATCTGCTAAAAGTGATAATGTTTCTTCTTTGCATATGCTTTTCTCCTCAATTTCTTTTTCTTATCTTATTGGTATAACTGGTGTTTTTAATATTATATCAAATAGAGGTGAAAATTATCATTTTTGTCCAGTCATGCCTGACTCCAAGCCCTTCTATTCTCCACTATCTCTCAAAGTCTGTAAGGGGCAGCTAGGTGGTGCAGTGGATGGAGCACCAGTGCAGGAGTCAGGAGGACCTGCGTTCAAATCTCAACTCAGACACTTGACACTCACTAGCTGTGTGACCTTGGGCAAGTTACTTAACCCCAATTGCCTCATTCTGGGTCATCTCCAGTCATCCTGATGAATATCTGGTCACTGAATTCAGATGGCCCTGGAGGAGAAGTGAGACTGGTGACCTGCACAGCCCTCCCTCACTCAAAACAAAGTCAAGGACACATGTCATCATTTCTCTGATGGCACGGTCTTCTTTGGCAACGAAGGATGAACACAACACATCTCTCAAAGTCTGCCCAAGCTCATGTTTTTTGCTTCCATAACACTACCTATCCATTTCATCCTCTGCCATGTCCTTCTCCTTTTTGTCTTCAATCTTTCCCAACATCAGAGGATTTTCCAGTGAGTTCTGCTTTGTCATTGTGTGACCAAAGTATTTAAGCTTCTTCAGCATCAGTATTTGATGGTTAAATGAATAGTCTAAATTAATGTCTTTAAGTACTGACTGATTTGATCTTCTTGCAGTCCAGGGAACTCTCAAAAGTCTTTTCCAGCACAATTCAAAAGTGTCAATTCTACAACACTCAGCTTTCCTTATAGTTCAGCCCTCACAGACATATATTGCTACTGGGAAATCCATAGCTTTGACTATACAGGCTTTTGTTGGACAGGTGATGTCTCTGCCTTTTAGTATCCTTGCTTTACCCTTTGTCTTATTAGTAGACCTATTGTGATTTTCCATTATAAATAAACCTAGATCTTGATTTTAAATAGATATTATCACATTAAAGAAAGATTCATTTTGCTCATATGGGTTTTTTTTTTAGCATTTTTAACAGAAATTAGTATTATAGTCTATCAAAAGCTTTTTCTGCATCTACTGATATAATCCTATAATTTTCATTGTTTTATTTTTTATTTGTTAAAAACTAAAGTTATTAATATCATCTATTATGTTTATAGTTTTCCTAATATTCAACCAACCTTACATTCCTGGTATGAATCCATCCTAGCATAGTGTATAATCTTTTTGATATGTTGCAGTGTAGCCTTTTCGTTAATATTTCATTTAAAATTTTTCTGCCACTATTCATATGGAATATTGGTCTATACTTTTCTTTCTCGGGCTTGCTTCCCTCTATTTCCTTCCTTTGGGACACTGTTGTTCACTGCTACGTGACATTTTCCAATCTGAAACTTACTTAAGTTTAAGGAGTCTAATTTTTGTTAAAGTTGTACATGATCAGTTCTTCAGGACTGAAATTCTATAGAACGAGTTAATTTTAATCAAGGGAGAGATCTGTGCTATTGTCTCTTAGATACATATCCTCTATCCCTAAAATGCCAAAGACACTTTAAAAAAGTTGTCATTGCGGTCATTCTACAGCCCGAATGCCAATAGCTCTTTCAGATTTGCCTCAGACCTGATCATAGAGCAAAACCTGTATTGCTTAGTGGTGAATTCTTCTGAGTGTCAGTGACAATCAGAAGTTGGGAGTCTGCTCTACTTTTTAATTACCTGTCACATTGTTGACTGAGGATTAAAAAGTCATGTTCCTAGGGATCATCTCTAAAGGGGCCATGTGGTATATGTTATAATGTATAATAATATATAAAAGAGCACTAGATCATAAAGAATCAGAAGATCTGAGTTCTAATTCTATCTAGACCACTTACTATAAGGATAGAGTTGGACCTGTGATTTCATTGGAATAGAAAATTATCTGGATGGGGAAATATGTCTACCAATGTAGTTTGGTGCCTTCTCTACAATTTACAATCAGAGAGTTGCCAAAGCACTGAGAGATTAAGTGACTTCACTTAACCTAGGTTCACAAAGGCAGGATGCTTCAGAGTGGGAATTAAACCCACATGTTCCTGGTTCCTGGTCTGGCTCTTTTTCTGGACTCCTATCTATCATTGCCACCATCCTGCTGCTTTATATACATTTGACAAATATGAATTTTGTCATATCTCCTAATCCTTCTCACTCTCCATTTCTTCATTTGTAAAATGGGACAAATGAGATAGCATTATAGCAAAGGTGTCAAACTGGGCCCACTGCCTCAAGTTGCCTGAAGAATCTTTGGTGCACCCCACCAGATTAAAATGTAATTGGGAAATGTTTAATAAAATAAAAATACAATATGATAGATGGTGTTCATTTGTGATTTTCTAAGTGAATATCTCTCTCCTTTCTATTTGTTTGACACCCTTGTCTTGCAGAACTGTTGTGAAGATCATGTAGAATTCAGATTGACTTCTCTGTAGCTTGAACAGCTAATACATAGTCTTAGAGAGTTGCCTAGAGCACTGAGAGGTTAAACTGCTTTCCAAGAGACACATATTAAAGGTGGGGATTTAAACCTAAGTCTTCTGGACTCAGAAGTCATCTCTCTATGCACTATGCTAGGTTGCCTGTCAAGTCCTAGTTTAAGGATTTTTTAAAAATATATATTTTTTGAGATTTTAATATTTTGTTATTTTGAACTTGAAAGCCATCAAAAAAATGAATATTTTCATATGGAAAGAATAAAAAAGAGAGCCCTGTATATGAAACCATGAATCTTTATTATGTATAGCTTATTTTTAAGTACATAATAAATACAACATGTTTGTTCCAACATTGTCCTGTTTATCTATGTCTATGAACTTCCTTCTGTCCTTTAAATATTTAAAAAATGTTTCATTGACACTTTTTAAGATTTCTGTTCTTTTTTATTTGGCATACAATTGTCAATCTCACCTTCCCTCCCAATTTTCCAGCCCACCCTGAAAAAAAATCCCTCTTTTACAACAAATATGCATCAACAAGCAAGACGAGGTCTCACATTGAACAAGTGAAAATGAAAGCATGTTTTGTCATTGTTTTTCTGGAACCATAGTTCGTGAGTGCAATGATCACAGCTCATAAATTATTAAAAGTTACTTTTCTTGACAATGCTGTAGAAAAAACATTGTTTTTCCTAATTCTACTCACTTCACTCTATGGTTCAGCTGTTGTTCAGTTATTTCCAACTCTTCACAACCCCATTTGGAATTTTCTTGGCAAAGATAATGGAGTGGTTTGCCATTTCCTTCTCCAGATCATTTTACTGATAAGGAAAATGAGACAAATAGGGTTACCTGACTTGCCAAGGGTCATACAACTAGTAAGTGTCTGAGGCCAGAGGTGAACTCAGAACAATGAGTTTTCCTGACTCTTAACACCACACCACACCACCTAGCTGCCCCTTACTCTCCGTTAATTCATCCAAATCTTTTCAGATTTCTCTGATTCTCTCCTTTCTGTCTTTTCTTACATCTTTACCTCTTTTCTTACCCTTCCTTCAAAAATACTATCCACTCTCTCCCTGTGCCTGCTCTTTCCATGGCTAGTTATTTGTATTTTTGCACTAAATCTCTTTATGTATCTATGTGTATTCAACTTTCCTTTGGTTCAAATAAGAGACATTCATATGATGCCTGCTCCTGGTACTCCTTCCTCCACTTTTATATACTTTTCTTCTCACACATCTGATTATGAGAAAATGTAAGTTCCGCCTTCTTTCTTCCTCATTTCTTTCTCAGTGTATTCCCTTTGCCCTCCTTTTACTTTCTTCACTTAAAACTACCCAAATTGAATAAAACCATGAGCTTGTCATATGTTCATCTTATTTAATTCCCTTTGTGACCCATGAAAACATTCAGATTCTCCCCCATTAGAATGTAAGCATTTCATAGTTGTTTAGCTCTTTCCAATTATGCAAATATCATTTAACATTCAGCAAGCATTTCTCAAACATTTACTATGTGCCAGGCAATGTGCTAAGTGTTGAGGATACAAAGGAAGGCAAAAACAAATTGCTGCCCTCAAGGAGCTCCTGTTCTATTGGGGAAATATATATATATATATTCCTGTGTTTGCTTTTCAAAGTTCAACTCCCCTCTAATCTTTTCATCAGAATGCCTAGATAAAAATCTCTTATGCCATTAAAGTTCATTTTAGTCACTGTAGAACTGTACTTAGTCTCCTAAGTTAAGTCATCCTTGATATTCAACCTTTGTCTTTTGCGTTTTAGAATGCTGCTTTACCAGATCTTTATAGCTGGGAGTTACCAAGTGTTGTGTAGTAGTGATTGTTAGTTCCTTGCTATTAATTCTCTTTTTAAAAGTATCTTTTAGACAATCATTGTTTATTTTTAACATTCATTTTTTAAAAATTTTGAGTTCCAAATTCTCTTCTTCCATCCAGCCCCTACCCCAACCACTGAGAAGGAAAACAATTTATTAATTATTAAGTATTTGACTTTTGCTTTCTGGCTGCTTATAGTATTTTTCCTTTTACTTGGAGATTCTGAATTTTGACTGTGATATTCTTAGAGGTTTTCAATTTCAGGTTTTTTTTTCAGAAAGTGACTAGTAGACTCTTTCCATTTTCATTTTGATTTCTGGTTCTAACAGATCTAGGCAAGTTTCGTTTAGGATTCCTTTTCATAAAAAATCTATTTTTTGTTTGTTTTTGAGCATTCATTTTAAAAAATTCTGAGGTTCAAATTCTTTCCCTTCCTCCAACCCCTCCCCTACCCATTGAAAAGACAAACAGTATATCAGTTATACATGTGAAATCATGCAAAACATATTTCCATGTTGCAAAAAAATGCAAGAAAAATAGAGTAAAATAATTATACTTCAGTTTGCACTCAGAATTCATCAATTTTCTGATGAATAGCATTTTTCATCATGAATCCTTTGGAATTGTCTAGGATCATTATATTGATCAGAGTGCTTTCACAGTTGATCATTGTTACAATAGTGCTGTTACTGTATACAAGGTTCTCTGTTCATTTGACTTTGTTTCAATTTATATAAGTCTTTCCAGGTTTTTCTGAAAACTTCTCCTCTTCATTTCTTATAACACCATAGTATTCCATCACAAGCATATAGCACAATTTCTTCAGTCATACCCTATTGATGGATATCCCCTCAACTTCCAGTTCTTTGCCACCATAAAAATACCTGCCATATCATTTATGATTTCTTGAAACATAGTTTCCAGGTGTTGTTTTTTTAAGGAGATGGGGTTTGGTCATAGTTTTTAAGGAGCATGATTCTTAAATCGCCTTTCTTGGGTCTTTTTTCTAGGTCGGTTTTTGATGGCAGATATCTTATTTCATTTTTTCAATATTTTTATTTTGTTTTAATATTTCTTTCTTTTTTGTTTTGGAATTAGTGAATTGTTGGCTCCATTCTGTTTCTGAGGGAGTCTACTACTTGGGTAAAATTTTCTACCCTCTGTTCTAAGCTATTTATTCTTCTAATTTTTTTCCTTCAGAGAATTCAGAAGATTTTTTCAATCTCTTGATTTATTTCATTCAGATAGTCTTATAGTCTCTGTGACTGGGCCTTTTATTTTTTTTTCTTTACCTAAGATTTGGCTTATAGTTGTTATGAACTTATTCAGAATACATGAGGTGCCCTGTCAGAGTACTCCAGGCTTCCAACTCCCCTGAAATAGAGCGCTGCTAGACTCAGGTGCCCTTTGATCAGAACATTGACAAGCTTTAGATCCATAGGTTTACCTCACAGATATTGCAGGTTTGGTTCCAGACTACCAAAATAAAGCAAACGTTGCAGTAATGCATGGATTTTTTTTTGTTTCCCAGTTCATATAAAAGTCATGTTTACACTATACTGTAGTCTATTAAGTGTTCAATAATATATCTAAAAAACACAATATACATACCTTAATTAAAAAATACTTTTTTACTAAAAAAAAATGCTAGCCATCATCTGATCCTTCATTGAATCATAATGATCTTTTTGCTGGTGGAGGATCTGGCTTCAATGTTGACCACAATCAGGGCAGTGATTGTAGAAGACAGGGATGGCAATTTTCTAAAATAACACAACAATGAAGTTTAATGCATCTGTTAACTTTTCACAAAAGATTTTTTTGTAGCAAGTGATGCTGTTTAACAGCATTTTACCCACAGTAGAACTTCTTTCAAAACTGGAGTTAATCCTATCAAACCCTGCCACTGCTTTATCACCTAAGTTTATGTAATATCTTTCAAGGTTGTTGTGTCTCAGGCCAGAAGAAAGGGAGAAAAATAGGGAAGGGCTGGCTAGTGAAGCAGTCAGAATACATACATTTATTTATTAAATTTGTCATCTTATCTGGGTGTGGTACCCCAAAACAATTTATAATAGCAACTTCAAAGATCATTGATCATAGAACATCCTGACAGGTATAATAATAATGAAAAAAATTAAAATGTGACACAGAGACATGATGTGAGCACTTGATGTTGGAAACAGTGGTACTAATAGATTTACCTGATACAGGGTTGCCACAAACCTTCAATTTGTAAAAAACAGAAACAAAAAAACCCACAATATCCATGAAGTACAATAAAATGAGGTATGCCTTGTATTTACTTGAGCTCTTGCTGTCTTCCATGCTAGGATCCTTTTCCAAATACCCAAAGTCTTCTAGTTGCCTTTTTGTACAGACATGGGATAGATGAAAGTGCTTATTCTTGTTTCTCTTTGGCTATCTTGATCATTACTCAATATGGTGTCCCTTTTTAGATCTTTTCTGGAGTACATATGAAAGTGCAGAGCTCCTCAACAATTTTTCATGTTGTCACCTTCATGGAGAGTCTCATGTCAAGATTTGTAAATGTTCATATTTTTATAAGGCATTTGACAAAAGCTTTCATATCTTTGAGGAAAGTATGTTGATATATGGTCTAGTTTGGAAGTATCAAGTTTGCATGAGACCTGAACCAAATCAAATATAATTGGGAAATGTTTAACAAAATAAATGAAAATACAACATAGAGTCAATATGTTGCTAGAAGAGATTTGTTTTTATTTGAGTTTGACACCACTGCTCTCTCTACATGATAATAACATTAAGTAGATGTGGACTTAGTTGAATGACTAAATTAAAAAATAGTTGTTTAATAGATTGATATCAGTTTGGAAGGAAGTCTTGGTTGGAGTATCACAGGGATCCCTCCTGGGACTTGTGCTAGTCAACCTTTTTATCAGTGATTTGGATAAAGGCACAATATATATTCGTTAGATTTTCATAGGACACCAAACTTGGAAGAATTGCATATTAGATGGTATGACTAGTATGATTATAATCAGAATTAAAATAGATCCCCAAAATCTAGGATAATGAACCAAGTCTAATAAGATGAAATTTAATAGCGATAAGTATGAAGTCCTTTACTTCAAATTTTACACTATCAACTGAAGAACTATGAGTTGCATAGATATAAGTAGATAATTTTTGATTAAAAAAACCTTGGTGCATTCTGCAATTGAATTCCATAGTTCTTTCTCTGAATGTGGAAGGCATTTTGCCTTAGAAGACCATTGGGAATTTGTGTGTGTGTGTGTGTGTGTGTGTGTGTTATGTTTTGGTTTGTTATATGATTTCTCCTATTTATTTTAGTTCTTCTACACAGCATGACTATAATGAAAATGTATTCAATAGGAATGTATGTGTAGATCCTATACAGAATTGTATGCTGTCTTGGGGAGGGAGGGGGATGGGGTGAGTAGGTAGGGAGAAAAAAAATCTAAGTTTTATGGTAGTGATTGTAGAACATTAAAAATAAATAAAATGAATATATTTTAAAAAGAAAGCAAACCTTGGGATTTCAGGGGATTGTGGATTCAATAAAAACTCAATTGTGTGAAATGGCAGTTAAAAACAAAAACAAACCCTGCCACAACCTTAGGCTACATTAATAGAAGCAAGAGTGTCTAGAATGAGGTGGGAGTAATGGTCTTGTTTTACCCTGTTGTGTTCAGACTCTATCTGTAGTGCAAGAAGGATTACACTTATTCTTCTTGGTCCTAGATGGCAAAATTAATGTTAAATGAGTTCCAGAGAGGCAAATTTCAGCTCAACATAAAGGAAAACTCTGCGTATAAGAACTTCCACAATATCTCTTATTCATCCCCTTATTTTCATTCATAACTCTCAAAGTCCTTATCATTTCTCTGTGGGATTATTATAGTACAAGTACACTTTGTTTTATTATACTTTGCTTTATTGTACTTCACAGATATTGTGTTTTTTACAAATGGAAGGTTTGTGGCAACCCTATATCAAGCAAGTCTACAAAACTAATTTTTCCAACAGTATGTGCTCACATTATGTCTCTGCATCGTATTTTGGTAATTCTAGCAACATTTCAAATTTTTCACTATTATTATATCTATTAGGGTGATCTGTGATCAATGATCTTTGATGTTACTATTGTAATTGTTTTGGGATGCCATGAACCATGCCATATACAACAGCAAATTTAATTGATAAATGTTCTGTGTTGTCTGATTAGCCGTTCCCCATCTCTCTTCCTTTCATTGTTCTCTCTGTTCCCTGGAACACAACATTGAAATTAGCCAATCAGTAAATCTACAATGGCTGCTAAGTGTTCAAGTGAAAGGTAGAGTCAATAGATGCAGCGAACTTCATTGTTGTTTTATTTCAAGAGCCTTCAGCAACCACTTTGACCAGTCAACAGCTGTCAACATCCAAGCAAGACCATCCATCAGCAAAAAGATTATAACTTACTGAAGGCTCAGATCATGGTTAGCATTTTTAGCAATAAAGTATTTTTAATTAAGGTATGTTCCCTGTTTTTCAGATATAATGTTATTGCACACTTAATAGACTATAGTGTAGTGTAAACACAACTTTTATGTGCACTGGAAAACTATAAAATTCATGTGACTGATTTTATTGTGATATTCACTTTATAGTGGTGGTCTGGAAATAAACTGTCAATATCCATGAGGTATTGTCGTAGTCTACGATTTGGTATCCTTGCCTCTGATCTAACCCCACTGCAATTTATCTTTCATTTGAGAACTCTGAGACACCAATAGATTTGTGGTCTCATTGATGAGTATTCCCTCCACTAGTATAGATTATAATCCATCTTCTATTCAGATGGTTAGAAGGCAGCAGTTCACAAGAAATGTAGAAAGACCTAGAAGAAAACCTTCAATCCAGTAAATAGAGCTTCCACAAAACAGCTGTTGGAGAGCATGGCCAGGAACTGCACAGGATTAGGATGAATGGATGGGTTGCAATCTGCACTGGTGGAGGGTAGAACCATCTCAATAAGATTTTAGATGCTTTGATGTCTTGAAATAAGAGCATAGATCTTGGACCTATTATTCTCTTGTTCAAAACCTTGAGTGCCTCTCTATTGTCTATAGTATAAAATGTAAAGTCCTCATACTATTAAGGTCCTCTATAATCTGGTTTCAACTCACTTTTCCAGATTTATTTTATATTACACCACATTTTGCATGCTCTGCTACAACCAAACTGTATTACTGTTTTCTCCCACATCTTGGCATCCCAGTTCCTACCTCCATGAATTCCTATAATGTCCTTCTTCCTTTCCTCCTCTCCTTCTCAAAATCCTTATCTTTCTTCAAGGTTCAACTCAACTGTTGTCTTCTTTACATAGCTTTTACTGATTCCCCCAGTTGTTAGAGCTTTCTACTTCCTCATTTTATTTTTTATTTAATTACCTGGGGATAGGGGGAAGGGCACTTGGAAGGCACAGTATTGGTTGAATTTTATTTCTTCCCACAGATGTAATCACAGAAGGTAATAGGAAGATAATAGAAATCATGAAGTGCTATGCTAATGAGGAGGGAAGATAGGTCTATAGCCTGTTATCCTTTTACAAAGTGCATAAAATTTTTTCCAATAGTATTTAAAGGGTGGATGGTTATTGGCTAGGGGAAATTTGTCATACTCCTGGAGGCTTTTAAAAGACTAAATCTGCCAAGTCCTGGAGGTTGCCAGTTTGAGGCAAAGAATAATTGTGTGGAATGTGACCCCTTTACTTCTAACAAAGGGTGGGTAAAGGAGAGAAAGAGAAGAGGATTTTCTGTCTTCCTCCTACTCTTTTAGGCCTTGACATCTTGTAGCAGATGCTTCATTCAGCAGAATTCAGAGAGTCAAGAAGACCAAAGCAGGAAGCAAAAAATCACTCTCCAAATAGAGATACAAGCAGCACTTAGAGCAGGAAGCAGCTTCAAAGAGAAAGACCTTTGGCAGCAGAGAAAAGAGCTGATTAAGAGATAATGAAACTAAGTTATAGACAAGAGCAAGACCAATATTCTGAGCTTGTCCTGACTCAGGCCATTTGTAGGTAGTTCAAGTCTAAGAATGAGAAGACATACTTGGAGGTAAAACAGTTAACAAAAGAAAATTTACTGAGCCGTAGCAGGGGAGAGTTATTCAACAAAGTATATGCTTTGAGAACACGGTGCATTGATCCAGCTGAGAAAATCTCACCTGTCTCTGAATAGTTTATGGTATTAGAGAAGTATTTAGAAGTATTAGAGAAGACCTGGTGCTCTTTGTGGGCATTTTATACTCAGGTTGACAGGAAGTGCCAAGAGCCTGAGCCTTTAGTCCCTTGAATAAATCAAATCTTGAGAATAATTTCAATACTTAAAAAAATACTTACCTAACTTTCAGAGGAGGGAGAAGGAATTAAGATATTTCTCTCACCAAACCAGGGACACTGAACACATTGGGAGCAATATGAGAAATCCTAAGAAAAGAAGGGATGTCAGGGTCAGGTAATACCATGAGCATGGGTTACTTTGACTACATGTCTTCCTAATGTACGTGTTCCACTACATTGTACTCTTAAGTTTATGCCCACTCTTCTTCAATGTGTATATTTGCAAAAGAGCGTGCCCCAGGTTTAGGGAAGGAGGATCATTGACTACCTAGAAAGCAATCTAGGACACCTTGAATATTTGGCCTTGTGTACTGTCTACACACATCTGGATCATCCAAGACTTTCCATGTCACTACTATGGATGATCCACATGGACTTCTGAACTCTGTAATGATACTGTTGATCTTAGTTCTTTCAAGTTATTTCTGAGATAGTCTATGATATCTAAGAAGATTTCTTTCAAGTTTCTTGACTTCGTTCAAGAGAATCAAGAGTAAGTAAAATGAATTCTGTGAGTTTCTCCTTTCCACATCCCACTCTTGCAAAGAATACCTTTCTTCACTTACTGAACTATCCCCTCAATTGTTTCTTCCACTCTTCAGGCACTGGAGAGTCACCAAGGCAAATGTCTCTTGGATTATTTCTGAGTTGAAGGCATTTTTTGCTTTGAGGATGCTCCCTGCTACCATTTGGTCAAAATATTCAGGTATTGAGCCCCAGTTTCCTTTTTATAGTATATTGCTAGTATCTTGAATAAGCTGGAGTTGGGTGCAGTCAGCACTGACATGCCAAAATGTTCACTGGTCTGGATGTGGCAAAGCCAGTGTGTTGTAAGGGCAACCACACTGGCATCCCCAGGATGGCTGCTAGCACAGGTTCTTAGATCTACTTTATTGGGGAAGATAGCTATTTAAGGGGTCAACAATCTTTTTAAATTAAATTCACTAGTTCAAGGGAAAAGTCAGCACCTTAAACTTCAAAGAAAATACAAACAGGGAATATAAGCAGAGAAATAAAGACTGACAGGGCTCTACTGCCTGAACCAAAGCAATATTGCTATACATTTTACATACATCCCTGGATTGAGAGAGTCTTTACATCTGAGCAGTCAGGAGGTGTGACTATATTGCTACTCAGAGTCTCAACCAAGGAATCAAATAGTCCTTCTCATAAGGGAACCCACAAAGCAAAATACTAACTCGGAGCATGTACATAACATATATATGTATATGTATGTATGTATGTATGTATGTATATATAATTCTCAAAGTCAGATGGCATCACAACCCTTGTGAATCAGTGCCTAATTAGAAACTAGCAAAAGGTGTGAAAGTCTTCCTACAAGCAAGCCTCTCCTAAGCAAGCTTCCTTTAATGGGCTCCACATTAATGGGTAGAGAAGATCTTAAATCCCATTAATATTATACATGGCCATTCTTCTGTTGACATCAACAACTTCATTAGGAAACTACAGATTCACTCTAGTATAGCCCTTATATAGATGGTCTTTGCCATGTGATCCATAGTAATTTAGCCCTATAACAAGCTTCAATGGAATTTTCTTCAAATGCTTTTTCATAGAAGGACTGGAACCCAATGATCATCTGAGATCTCCTGTCTAGTAAAATAATACATTTTACATTCTCAGTCTTCACCATAACTTCTTCATGGGAACCTATAAATCCAAATGGGTGAACCTGGAAGCAAATTTGTGAAGAAATATGCTCATATGAACAAACTACTCCAAGATATCACTTAGAAATATATGATCAAGGGGAAAAAGGCAGAAAGATAAGATAGGTCAGTTTGATATAAACCAGGGGTGGGGAGCCTGTGGCTTCGAGGCCACATATGGCCCTCTAGATCCTCAAGTGCAACCCTTTGATTGATTTGTTCTGTGAAGTTTGGATTCAGTCAAAGGGCAGCACTTGAGGACCTAGAGGGTCACATGTGGCCCCAAGGCTGTAAATTCCCCAGCCCTGGCTAAACCATTTGAAATCATTAAGAAAATTATGAGCCAGGGTTGAAAACTCTGGTGCACTGCCTCAGACATACACCGTTATTGGCTTATACAGAGTCAAGCAAGCCTTTTATACTACTGACCAAGAGAAAGATAGTTATCAAAAACCTTTTACATTTGCCAGCAGAGGACTTTTTGATAGCATGACTCAATATCCAATTTACAGATTGGAATTATTGACTCTAAAATGTGCTGTCACTGAGTTGAAAAACTATATATATATATATGGAGTTTAATCCCAAACTTGAATGAATAACAACATATTGACCTGTATTTTGACATCTACCCCAATTGGGTGCTGCCTGCCAGAAATGGGGAGATTTAACCAGGTTTGTGGGCAGTAGGAAGATAGCTATGAATGAAGGATCACTCTCTTACCTTCAAGAGGAGAGATTTGGGCTAACCTTTGCCTCATATTGTACTGAGGCCATTTGCAGATGAGAGTTCCTTCTCTTTCCTTGTTTCTCATCGCATCACTCAGATGTCTTCTGCTACTATTTCCTGCTTCATCTCTATTTCACATAAGGAGGTGGCTTTTCTTTGCAAGGCAAATTCCCTCCATATGTACAAGCAATCCTATTCCATTCTGCTTCCTCCAACAGATTGCCCCCCTCTACCATCCCCACTTTCTCACTAATCTTCAATCACAACCTATCTACTGGCTACTTACCTCCTGTCTACAAACATATTTACAGCCTAGGAATATGATTTTCTTTTGAGAATCAGAATAAAAATCACTTTCTTTGGTAGCCAGACCCTGTAGTGGGTAGATCCCTAAGCCTGGCATCAGGAAGACCTGAGTTCAAATCCACCCTCAGGAACTTACTAGTTGTGTGACTATGGACAAGTCACTTGACTTCTATCTACTTCAGTTTCCTCCGTTGAAAATAAGGATTAAAAACAGCACCTATACCTCAAAGGATTGTGGGGATCAAATGGGATATTATTTCTAAAGCAGTACATTGCTTGGCCCAAAACAGGTGCTCAATATCAATCAATCAATAAACCTTTATTTAATAAATTTATTTAGTAAATGCTTGTTTGCCTCCTTTCTTCTTTGATCATTCTGGGAAGGAGGAGTCCACTCCCACGAAATACTTATTACAAAAAAGATAATCACAGTTATTAGCAATCATTTATCAAAGCAAGCAGTAAAATAATAATTAAGGAAATTATATGGAATAGTTTATCAATAGAATATACAAGAGTCAGGGAAGTCTTTTTAAGTTAAAAGCAAGATGAAATTTCAGCTAAGCTGAGGAAAGGACAGTTTTGCCTACAATTAACAGTCTTTGTAGGGAGAGGGTGCAGGTAGAATCAAAGGACATTTAGGGTTTCTGGATCCTCCCTACAAGCCTATGACTCTGGGGCCTCCTCTTGCCATTTAAAATCTGTTTCGCCAAGCCCATGTAGGGACAGGGCTATACTTGCATAAAAGTTATTTGACCTTAGGCTTTAACTCATAGTTGATAACATTTGGGTGAGAGCCACATTTTTATGTTGACTTCTGCTTTGGGGTTAAAGAAAATGGGGATGATAGACCCATAATCGGTATGTGTCTCAGTAAAGAGACACATTGAAGGAGGTTTATTGTCTATCTCTGGCCTTAGATCTGAGAAGCTTTGCTAGAGACAATCAGCAGGATGAAGCCCAAATTCACTGCCAAGATCTCTCTTCAGGTGGTAGGGTTCTTTCTGCTAAGTACTTGGCTATGTAGGGAAGACATAAAATAACAGAACAATGGCAGCTGACCCCTGATTTAGTCATGGAGAGACTGGGCAACCTGCCTGTTTTTAATGTAACTCACCCACCCCCATCCTCACCAAATGGTCAGTACTATAAAAAGACAATGTACCAAAACAAACTACCTCTTATTGGAGAACTGATAAGACTTTCTGAAGAACCAGGGCAAAAGATGGACTGCAATCTAGGAGGCTCTCAAAAGAACAGCCCCACTGGTCTGCTGTGGAGACTGTCAGAGCTAGATAATAGCTTGGAAGATGATGATTCTGAAGATCATAATATTGGTACCTACTAAGGAGCCAGGGAACTCAGCCAAATGTATTCCAACCAAAGGGGTTTGAACCTCCATGCAGATAATAGGAAAGGAATATTCCTTTCCAATCTAATTACTGGCTGAAATACTACCTGGGGAATGGAGGATACCCAAAAGAAACCATGAAAGTCAATGATCCATCCACAGACTCAGGTCTGGTATTGCAATCCAACACAGTCAACTCCTAGAGACTCTTAGAGAATAGAGGGTACCCAGAGGGAACTAGTTAGCTTGAGCGTAAATTCAGGATTTGAACAGCAGGCCTGTGGATGTTGATAACCATGCACAAGCTTAGTTTGGACCACTAGGTATAGTAGGATTATTCAGCCAGTGAATAGATTGAATTATGATGATTCAGAACAAATTGGAGGTCATGCATGTAGTCCGTTAAAAATCTCTCTCTGAGTATGTGACTGTATTATGGCTGAGCATATTTTTTCCACTAGTTATGGAAGGCCTAGATCTTTCTGGAAGCAAGTCTCTAACTTAAGAACTGTGTCACATGGACTTTACTAAGACTCTTTCTACAAGGCTCTGGGGAAACTTCTTGACAGAATGACACTTGAGCCTTCCCAAGTCACTAGAGTGCTATCTAGAACTGGGTCAATGGACAAGTATGTCACAAGCACCCCTGCTTGATCAGCTGAGGACAGAGAATGTTTGACCTGGGGGTACAGAGGGGTTGGAGAAAGTGTATATAAGAAGTAGAGTTTGGTTAAATTCTGAGTTTGTGTGGTCATTCTCCCCCACTTCTACCATAGCAGCCATCCTGCTGGGGTGCCAAGTTGTGAGGGCAGCCCAGAGAATGTACTATATGTGCATGCACTGTATTTCATAGTGGAGCAAAAGTCTTTGCGAAGGAAAAGACTTTTTTATTGTTTTTCTTTCTGCCTTGGTATCCAGAGGGCTTGACATGGCACCATTCACATGCTAGGCAAAGAATATGTTTGTGAGTTGAATTGATGTAGAATGTAGAGGAGCAGAATGGACTGCCTCATTCATGGAGGAGCAGGAAGGTTCCTCCTCAGGGGAGGTCTTCCAACTAAGCTAGAAGAGCACTTGCTAGGGATATTGTAAGGGGGTTTCTTATTAATGTTACAATACATGGCCTCTAACGTCTCTTTAGATTTGAGATTTGGCGATTTTGGGTAGGAATTAGGTCAAATCTCTTGTCACTGGCTTTGCCTTTGCCAACTGTGAGAAGGAGCTGGGCAATCAATAAAGAGATGTTGAATAATCAAATAAATAAATTGATTAATCAGTTGATTAATTAATTATATGACATTAGGTTCTTGTTTCCAGTAACTTGCGTTAATGTACAGAGGAAATATAATCTAGGACAGGGATCTAGGCAGTAAAGGGCTTAGGATATGTTGGGATAGGAAAGTCCCAAATGCTATAACTGCACTGCATGCTAGACCCAGGTCTTGATGCCAAGATATTTCAGGAAATGAAATGTAAACTTGAAATAAATGATTTCACTAAAGCTTCCCTGGGATCTATGAGGCTAATAAACTTATGAGGATCTATTATCTACATAGCTCACATGAATCTTGTCAAGGATTTGATTGAACTGCATGAAAGAATTCTAGGATTAGGAGGCCCTAGAATTAGTTTTGGTGATTATAAAAATATAAATAACTGGTGTTAAAGTGGGAGTGGGAAGGGATTTCCAACTAAAAAACTGGATAACTAAGTGAGACAATGCTTTGAGATGCCTGGTCTGGTGGATGGGATGGGATGGAGTAAGGAAATTTGTTTTTAAGTGTGTTTCGGTTTATTCTGAGTCATCAATCTTTCATTCAAAAATACTACTTAATGTATTGGAGATGAAGAGGAAGGGAAGAAATAATTGTTCTGCTTATGAAATTTCACTTAAGGAAGATAACTTGAAGATAACAAGTCCATACACTTGTCTTCAGAGAGACCACTTTTTTTTTTTTTTTTACCAGTTTACAGGAGCCAGTATTCTAGAATTAGAAGGGGACTTTAGACATCCAACAGAATCACAGAACCTCAGAGACTAACTCGACCAGGTGGTACCTGATCAATAATCTCCTCTGCAAGGTACCCAAAAAATGATCATCTAATCTTGGGTTGAAGAACTAAAGATCCATTACATGATGGGAACTCAGAATATCCTGAGGCAGCCCATTTTTCTTCTAGAAAACTCCAAGACATTTTTTCCTTACATTAAACATTATTTGCTTCTCTGTAACTTCCATCTGTTATCCATAAGCTCTATCTACTGGGGTCAAGCAGATCAAGCATAACCCTCTTTGTGCATAATGGCCTTTCAAATATTTTAAAGATTTCATGAACATATCATGTCTTTTTTTCTTTTCTCCAAGTTAAGTCTCCTTAATCATAGAACCATATAGAGAGAGGTGAAAGGAACCTGAGAGGCTATCAGATCTATTACCTCTATTTTACAGATGAGGAAACTGAGGCATGGAGTATTTAAAGTCATTTTCTCAGAGTCACACAATCTAGTAAGGGTATAAGGTAGATTCAAACTTGGGTTTTCCTAGAGATCATATGTCATGAATGATCTCAAGGATAGTCACCATTCTGGTCGCTTTCCTCCAGATCCTATTCATCTTATCAATTCCTTTCACTTCTGTGCTTTTCCTTCCTTCCCTCTGAGAAGATGTTAATAGTTCCAGATCCAAAAACTTCCTTTACATATAGATTAGAAATTTCCCTATGTGTTTTCATCTTTAGCAATTATGAGTATGCAATTTTTTTTCTCCCGCAGACCAAACTGTTAATAAATGCAATATTTAAACACTAATTCTGCCAAATCCTGTTGGTGGAGATTAAAGTGAATAAAGCATGTAAATTTTTCTTTCATCAAGCCAAATTTTTCCTTTTTGCAAGTTTACACTATTATTTTTCTTTTGGTCCATGCGGCCAAGGAGAATAAATCTAATCCATCTCCCACATGAGCCCTTCAAATACTTGAAGGTATTCATCATATCTACTTTAAATCTTCTCTTTTCTTGGCAAAAAACAAAAACAAAAAAAGTCTTCAGTTCCTTTGATTTATCCTTAAGATCTCAAGACCTTTCACTATCTTGGTTATCTTCTTATAAACATTCTCAGGCTTATCAATGTCTTTCCTAATATGTGGCTTGAGGAAATAAACTCAGTATTCAAGATGTGGTCTGAATGAAGGAGTGCTATGACTCTCTATCTTCCTTATCTTTTAATCCTACTCTCTTAGTTTACTGGGGCGGCTAGGTGGCCCAGTAGGTAGACCTTCCAAATTTCTTCTTTCCCACTTCAAACACTTATGGAAAGCATGTCAAAGTAGAGGGCTGAATACTGGGAAACACTTGGTTGATAATGGGAGTGTAAATGACTTTGAAAAGGTAAACATATTTAGGTCTAATGGTAGACATTTTTAGGGTGGGCGGAAAGGAGGGAAGAAAAAAAGGAGGAGGAAAGAAATTTACCTGAGTTCAAGTCCTACCTACCATATTAGCTATGTACTATCTTGAGTGTCTTGTGTATTATCCATACTATGCTAAGCAAGTCACTTTATTTCTCAGTGCTCCAGGAAACTCTTAAGACTGCAAGTTGCAGAGATCATGCTGATGTATATAGGTGAAAGATTTTCTCATCTAGGAGTTCTCAATATCAACAAGACCCAGATCTAGTCCCACTCTTCTAGAATAAACTCATTCCCAGCCCAGGCATCAAAGCTGCTCATTTTAAGAAACTTTCTCTGGGTCCAGGAAGGGAGAGATCTCTGCATTATTAGGAATTATATGAACACTCCCATTTTTATTCCTTCACCTGTAGGGAGGCATGATTTGGGGGGAAGCTCCTCCATCCTTCAAATTTCCCCATAGTCAACCAGCTCTGTCTTCTTCCTCCTCACTCTCTACCTTTAGCTGCCCTATTTTCAGGTCCTGCCTCCAGGACTTTACACCTATTCTTGTTCAAATATGACCTGTCTCCTACTTTTCCCCTTAGGAATTGATAAGCTAACTGACTTTTCCAAAGGAAGTGATCTCTCCTCTCTAATCTCAGGTGTGCTTAGTGCAGCAAGGGTATCCAGTCAGGAAATGACTTACATTTACATGGTAAGGGTACTTCAGTTGGACAGTCATGGTAAACAGAAATTCCAAAGAAAAATATTACAGTGGACACATGTAGTGTTGGTGATACCCTCATTCTATTTCCCTTCTATCAGGGGATTAAGCTAAAAAATTCTCTGCTCCAAGGGAATGGGAAAAGATTGTTATGTAAGGAGTTACCAGTAGAGGAAGCTAGGTGGCACAGTGGACAGAGCATCAGTCAGGAAAACCTGAGTTCAGACACTTCTTAGCTGTGTGACCCTGGGCAAGTCACTTAACCTCAATTGCCTCAAAAAAAAAAAAGTTACCTGTGACCTCTCTTCGAGGACAGTGGATAGCAACTGCATCATTATCCCTGAGGATAGGGAGGGCCGACCAGAAGGAGCTAGTCTTTTCCACTAGGGATAGGACAACTCCCTAGCCCCTATCCTCAGTTTGCCCAGCTGCAAGTCAGTTTCATTGCATCCCTGTGCACTTAGGGATAACTGGGTGTCACCATGGATAGAATGCTGAGCCTAGAGGCAGGAAGTTGTTGTTCAGTTGTTATCTGACTCTTTCTGACCCCATTTGGAGTTTTCTTGGCAAACCTCCTGGAGCGGTTGCCATTTCCTTCTCTAGCTCATTTTATAGATGAGGAAGCTGAAGCAAACAGGTATAAGGTATTTGCCCAGAGTCACTCAGCTAGTAAGTGTTTGAGGTCAGATTTGAACTCAGAAAGATGAGTCTTCCTGACTTTAAATGTAGCACTACTCCACATAGCTGACATCAGGAAGAAGTGAGTTCAAATCCAGCCTTAGACACTTTCTAGATGTGTTAACTTCTCTCTTACTCAGTGTCCTCAACTACAAAATGGAAGTAATAATAATAGCCTCTACTCACCAGGGTTCTTTTTTTAAAATTAATTAATTTGTTTTCAGTTTTCTACAATCACTCCAATGACTTAGAGTTTTCCCCCTCAATCCCCCACATTCCCTCCTCCTTCTTCCCTCCCTCCCTGAGACAGCGTGCAATCTTATATAGGTTCTACACATAAATTCTTATTAAATACATTTTCACCTTAGTCATATTGCATAAAAAATTAAAATGAATGGGAGAAACCATGAAAAAAAAAAAAGAAAATGGTCTGCTTCATTCTGTGATCCAGTTCCATAGTTCTTTCCCTCAATGTGGAAGGCATTTTACCTCAAGAGTCCACCAGGAATTTTTTAGGTCCTTGCATTGCTGTGAAGGGTTAAGTCTACCAGAAAAATTCATCGCACGCTGTGGTTGTTGCTGTGTACAAAGTTCTCCTTCACCTGGGGTTCTTTTAAGGATCAAATGAGATAACAATTGTAAAGTGCTTAGCACAATGCCTGGCACATTGTACTATATAATAAGTACTTAATAAATGTTTTTTCCGCTTCCCTTCTCCATGAGGTAGTGCCAGAGCTTGCTGGGAATAATCTAGTTCTGTTTTATACTCAGGCAAGATGAAGTCTGACAAAACAACTTCTCTAAGATCCAACAGCTAGTTGGTGGCAAAGTCAGGGCAAGAACCCAGGTCTTGGCAGCATGAGGATAGTGAAAAAAACATAGTTTAGCATCAGAGGGCCTGAAATCAATCGCTACTGACTAGCCCTGGTTATCTCCAACGATGAGCAATTGGACTAAAGGATGTTTAAACTGTCCTCTTCTGACTCTAAATCCTGTTATTTTCCTATGTTGTGTGTCATATATATGTCCTTTCTCTCCCAGGTCCTTCGCTGGTGTCTGTTTCTCCATTTTCCCAAAACCCGCACGTAGAGCTCAGCATAAATTTGTCCATTTATTAGAAATCCTGTGGCCGATCAACTATTGGGCTTTGCATCTGGAAAGAAAAGTGCCTAGAGCTGAAGGGCTTTGGGCTTATTCAGCAGGATTGTTAAAAACCCAAAGAAAGATTTAATTAATAAGGCATGTCCAAATCTGTGGGCTCCCTGGCCCTTGGGCATGCGTGCACGCGGATGTCGTGCGCACACGCTCACACACACACACAACACACACACACACACACACACACACACACACTACTAATTATCAGCAGTGATTGGAAAGGAAAAGAAATCCTGGAGAATCATGAGGCTGTTTAATGGTATTTGATTTCAAATGCTTTGCTCATTTTTTAAAAACACAGTCTCCTGCATAAATAGCGTTCATCTTCCTAGCAAAATGTGGGAAGTTTCCATTTCAATGGCCCAGTTCTGGGCAAGCTCTGGCTTTGTTCCCACTCTTTCCGTGCTGTCAGTGAGTTGAGCTATGCAGAAATAGGCCTAAATTCAGGGCAAATTATTTTTTCTTTGCATCCTAGACCTGAGGAAGAAGAATGTTGGAGTGATATGTTGGGGCCTTAACATGTAGGAGGAACAAACAGAAAAATAGCGAAAACAAAACAGAACAAATGACGTGACAATCCTCTGAAGGAGAGATTGAATTTGGGAAAACAAAGACCAGGAATTTCAGGCTTCCTTCCCCACGTTGAAAGACTTGAGGCCAAGATCTAGATAATTTGGTCTTTGTAGTGGGCAATTCCGAGTCTTTGTAGTTCATAACAGGGTCTCTGGATGTAAAGAGGTGAACCGAGGAGGAGCAGCAGCAGATGATGCTCATCCCAGGTCAGGGAAAAGCACCCTGTATCATCAAGCCCTGGTGTTCTCTGCCTCTGAAGCCAGGATCTCCTGCTACAGAGCCTGGGCCAGGTAGAGGAGGGAGGATAACAATATTTGCCTTATAGGTGGCACAGGGGATAGAACTCTGGGCTTGAAGTCAAGAAGATCTGAGTTCCTATTCAACTTCAGACATGTCCTAGCTGTGTGTCATATAATCTCTGTCTGTCTAAGTTCCTTCAAATACAAAATGGAGATAGTAATAACAAAGTAGTTGTGAAGTTCAAATGAGATAATATTTGTAGTATTTAGCATAGTGCTCGGCACACAGTAGGCATTTAATAAATGTTTGTCCTCTTCCCTTGTTTCCATTACAGCTCTTGGAGGGTGTGTACCCCTCTTCTGTGAGGGGGTGGATGGGCACTTTCAACTCTCCCTCATTACCAGAAAGAAAGTCACCTCTTGGTCCTCCACTGCCTCCCCAGGCAGCAGTTGTCCAAAGACCACTGAGTCTTATGATAGGCAGCCATGTGGAAAGACTAATGAGCTTTGTAGTAACCAAAGGGCTAGCGTGGTCCTTTGCCCCTCTTATGCCAGTGCTCACTCTGCTGGGGTCTGTCCGTCTATGCCGTTTGACTGTAGTTGCTAAAGGGGCCCAAGCTGTTGCCTGCTGCTCCTGTCCCTGGGGTCCATAGCCACCATTGGCATCTGCCCCACTATCCAGAGTCAACTGCTACCCTACTGTATCAAAGCTTGAGTGCTGTTGTGGATTCTACCACAGCCCTCCTGGGCTAACAGCTTCCTCCACTCGGGCCTAAACTCTGCTGACCTTGTTGGGCCCTTATTCCAGGGCCTAGCTTTGACCCTTATGTTAGAACAGAAGATTACTATGGGCATATGCTGCCACATCATCCCCTGCTTTCCCAAGGGCAAGGCAGGATCCTTATGTAGAGTCTGACTCTGCCCCTCCCCATGCCAGGACAGAGACTTCTTGCAGGTTTGTGATGCTACTGCTGAGGCCTAGCCGCCCCCTCTGCTAGTCTAGGTGCTGCAAGCAAACAGAAAGCTCAAAAATGACAATCATATTGATCTATCATGCTCAGGCTTGAGATCCTCTTCCTCTCAATAGTTATCCTCTCCATCATGGGAATTTCTTCCTGTTGGCAGTAGGAACCCACTGACGGTCGTGGGGGCTCCCAACACCTCTAATTTAAAAGATAGGCACCAAGAGTAGGATAATCCAGCTCAGAATTGTTTATGTTATATGCAAACAGTAATTATTTTTGCCAGGGTTGGGGGTTAGAGTGCTAGGGTCTGAGCTCTACAGGGACTTCTTACAGACAGAAAAACAGAGAGATAGATAGAGACTGAAAGTGACAGAGAAAATTACAGTTCTCAATTCAAGAGTGAGAGTGGAAGCTTCCTTTCTTTTTGCACCTTTCAAACTGTAACATCCCCTATTCTCAGCAAATCAACTGGGGGTATAATTGGTGCATTCGTCCTTATCTCTAATTCCAGAAAGGTCTCTAGGTTCCTGTGGCGTATCAGGAAATTTCTTTTCATGTGTTTCTCAACAAAGTCCATGTGACACAGCTCCCAGTGTCCTCTCAAATGTCACATAGAAAGCCCCAGTTTCTTCACCATGGTTTCTCAAACATTACAATCTTGGGGGAAGAGATTGGCCTTGGTGTAGGCCTATTAGCCAGTGGGCCTACAAACCTCTATCTCACCTAGATACAAGAAGTTATATAAAGTCAACCACAAGCAGTCCGTAGCAGTTTTGTTTTGTTTTTGAGGGTATGTCTCTTATTGACGCCAAGCATATTCACATCAATCTGTCCTTATTGAATGACCAAAGACAGTTTATACCTTAATGTCCCATAAGAGAGGGATTATCTCAAAATAAATAAATCTCAAAAGCATGGAGGCCAGTCTGGGCTCACCTTCCTCTCCATCAGCTGTCAACAACTTCAACAAGATTGTCCCATTTCAATCCTGCATCACTATGCCAACTGTTCTGAGCTATACCTGACTAAGATCAGTCCCCAGGAAGTTAAAATTTGCTATCAGAACAAAATATGGCACTTGTTCATTCAATTGTTTGAAGAAAAGCAAGAGAGTGATTTGCCTAGCCATAGCTGGGAAAGGATATTCAACAAAGGGTATATGATGAGGACACCATAAATCAGTTCAGCTGATTGAAGCTTCTCTGCCTTTGAATAATATGGTAGTACCAGCCAAACCTCAGAGAAGGCTTGGAGCTATTTGGAGCTTTTTTGTACTCAGGTGATGAAGAAGTGTTGTGAATAGCCTGAACCTTTGGTTCTCTGATGGCTTTTTAATGCTTTTTGAAGAAAAACTTGCCTAACTTGAATGAGAATAGGGTAAGGAGGGAGAGCTGTTATAGGATACTGCTTCTATCACTAAAATGGTGTATGATTTGAACCCTGAAGAAAATTAAGGACTCCAAAAGACGAAGATGAAAACAGGAATCTAAGGAAACAGTTTAGGTATGAAGATGTGGAGAATCAAGATAGAATGATGAAATGGGGGAGTGGTAAACTGTCTGATTTGATTGAAGTAAGTGTGAAAATGTAGCCTGTGAAGGATCTAAAATGAAAAGCTAGAGAGTCTATGTTTTTACCAAAAGTGATAGAGAACCATTAATATCCTTGAGCAGAGTAAGAATATTAATTCAAGAGGGATGAGTCTTGAAGCACAGACACCAACAAGGAGTTATTGCAGCAGTTCAGGTGAGAGCTAATGAGGACCTGAATTAGGTTAATAGACCTGAGAGTAAAGAGAAGTGGAGGGACTATTGATAAATAAATCAGATTCTGGGGCTGTGGAGGTAGGGATGATTCAGAATAGGGAATAGAGGAGACTGGGAGGATGGTGATACTCTCAATAAACTTAGAAAAGTCTGGAAGAATAGTGGGCTTACAAGCAATGAAAATGAGTTTTGTGAAATGCATATAAGACATCCAGGTGGAAATGTTTAACAGACAGTTAGCAGATATAGGATGAAAGCTCATGAGAGAGATAATGGTTGGACATAAAAATTCAGGAGTTATCTTCATAAAGATGATCACCGAACCCATGGAAACTGATGAGATCACCAAGAGTATATATTTAGAGGAAGAGAAATAATCCAGGACAAAACTATGAGGGACAGCCACCATTACAGGTCAGGAGGTATCAAGGAGACTGAAAAGGAGCAAACAAGTAGAAGTAGAACTAGGAAAGACCAGTGTCATGAAGACCCAGGGAGAGCAGAATGTTCAGGAGACTTTTGTCTATGAGTCAAATGCTAAATAAGGTCAAAAAAGGATAAGGACTGAGAAAAGATCACTGAATTTGGTAATTAATATATAAAAGTGTAATCCTTTTAGATTAGGTTGAAAGACTTGAGAGGCAGAGACATCAAAATGTATGGGGAAAGGCTTATGGGGAAAGGCTTTTCAAATTGCAAAGGAATCCTTCCACACTTTAGAAAGGTTCTGAAGCTTGTATGAAGCTAGGCAATGAATTTGCCTTAGGGCACAGACTACTCAATACCTTCATCCCCAGTCATTCTTCTTCACAAGAGTTGTGAAGAACCTGTGAACTATAACTTGGTTAATAATCATTAAAAGTAAAGTCCCTCCCAGAGGGAAACTACCTCTGAATATGGAAGGATTGTTCAAAGCTGAGACTCTGAGGGAGTCAGAGAGGAGATCTTCTGCGAATCCTAGGCCAAAAGATTGTTGGCTTAGCTGAAAAGAACACTGTAATAGCTGAGCCAAAGGACTGAGGTGGCAAGAAATAAATCACTGGAAGGACTACAGAAAAACAGGCACATCCATACTCTGGGCGGAAATGTGAATTGGTCTGGCCATTCTAGAAAGCAATTCATCTATGCTTCCAAAGTCACTAAACCGTGCATACTCTTTGATCCAACAATTAGCGGTACTAGGTCTATATACCCTCAAAGGATCAAACAAAGAGGAAAAGAACCCATATGTACAAAACGATGTAAAGTGGTTCTCATAGTAGGAAAAGAAACACCCTGGAAACTAAGGTGGTATCCACCTATTGGGGATTGTCTAAAGCCAATTATGGTATGTGATTTTAATGAAATGTTATTGCATCACCATTGCACCATTAAAAAGTGGTGAAAATGATGGTTTCAGAGAAAGTTGAAAAGACATGAACTGATAAAGAACTAAATGAGTAGAACAAAAACAATTTTTACTATCATACCAACATTGTAAAGAAAAACAATTTTGAAAGACTTGAACACTGACAAATCTTGATTCCAGAGGTCTGACTAATGGTGAAGTCTGCTACTGACCTCCTAACAGGGAGTTTGAGGGGACTCAAGGTGCAGAATGAGATATATTCTTTTGGACATTAGCAATGGGGGTCATTTGTTTTGCAAGACTATTTATACTTGTTACAAGGATTTGAGTTTGTTTTTCTTTTTTTCAAGAGTGGGAAAGGTAAGTGTAGTGAAATAGTTATTATTTTTTTAAAAAAACTAAAATAACATAAAAGTTACATAAAAACTAACAGATTTAACAATTAAAAAAACCTTGGAGATACAAGTTTCAGTAGGGTGGTGGTGTTGAAACCATATTGCAGGCTGAGAGGTGTATGGAAAATAAAGGCAGTAAGTGAATTCAGAACTTCTGTTATATGGAGGTTCTATGAGATGGGAGGTAGGAGGAATAATTTTAAATTTTGCCTAAGGCATTCAAATGAAGACATTAGCATTCTGTTCTGCTTGGAGTTCACCTACACTTTTTTCAACTGGAGACCAGAGTGAGGCAAAGGAAGGAGCAGTGACAAAACCATAGCTACTCTGTTGATTTGTTATCTTAGGAATTTGCCTGGCTTGAAGTTGTCTCCTCTCTCATTTTTTACTTAACTCCTTCACCTTGTCATTTAATGATCTCCAGAACATGCCTTCAACTTGCTTTTCCAGATTATTTCCCATACTCCCTTTCACATTACTCTGTACTTCAAACAAACAACTACTTGCTGGTCTCTAAACTCAACATTCTATCTTCTGGAATTCATTTCCCCACTCATTTTCACCTCTTAGACTCTAAATCCTTCAGTGTTCAGCTCAGGTATCACCTCTATCCTTCTCTGATCCTTTTAAGGGCTCTCCTTCCTCAAATTCTTACTTTTTCTCATCTGTGAATATGTTGTGTCTTCCCAGTAGAATGGAATCACCTTAAGAATGGGGAACAGTTTCTCTTTCTTTTTTCTTTTCTTTTTTTTATGTGTGTGTTTTGCATTCCCAGGACCCAGTTCATTGTCTTATATATGATAGGTGCTTCATAAATATTTGTTGAATGAATAACTGAAAGATCCACTGCTATTCTCTCAATTTTTCCTCTTCCATTTAAATAACAAAAAGTACATATTGTACTCAAGTAGTCAGGAAAATATCTATTTGTCTTCCTATTATCCAATCCTACTCTACAAAGGAGCCTTGAATTCGGGATTGTGGTCTATGCCCCAGATTCTGTCAGTACTGTTACTGTGTTTCTGACAAGCAGTTCTCAGCACAATAGGAATACCAAAAAAGGATCCCATGCAGCTCTGTTCAGCCCTGTGCCATCTCTGACCTATCCTGGTCCCTGTGAGCCAAGTTGCTTCTAAAATACCCCCCTCACCATAGTCACTTGGGCCTAATTCTGCTGAGTTCTCTTCCTACAGTTATTGGTGCATTGGAGTCCCGGGTTGTCCTACGAAAGATGAGTGATCTATTGGAGTTGATGGTGAAGCGCATGGACACGATGGTGCGTTTGGAGAATGGCAGCGAATTGCGCAGGGGTGATGAGGAACATGCTATGGATAGGTGAGTTGTGCTTGTCCTTTACCATGATACTGGAGGGATGATGATATGACTTGTAGTTGATTTTGATTTGAGTGAGGTTGGGCTGTGCAAGGGCACCAGCCTTACTTTCTCCTCCTTAGCCATCCGGGTCCAGTGGCCAGATATTCATCAGGATGGCTGGAGATGGCCCAGGATGCAATGTGAGACCTTGGCCTTTTTAGGCTGAGGCCTTTTCAGGTTCTCACTTTGAGTGAGGTAACACTCATTCAGTGACCATGGGTAGGGACTGTAAGATTCCTACCTAGGAAGTGATGTCTATGGGTAGGTAGATTGTGAGAAGTGTGGAAAAGAGGCAAGCACTTTCTTCCACCTTTGGGAAGAGTTCATTCATAACAAGAGTGAATCTAACACTAGATATTTTCACTAAAGGCTGTTGATTTTAAGTATCATTCATAGTCATAAAAAAGTTAGATCTGGAGATCAGTTCTGTTGCTTACTTAAGGATGCTTTGGTCAAGTCACTTATCTTCTCTGGTCCTCAGTGTCTTTATTTGTGAAATGATGGCATTATCCTCAATGACCTCCAAAGTTCCCCCCTACTCTAAAGTCTATGATGTCCAAGCCCTTCATTTTGCAAGTGAAGAAACTGAGGCACAGAGAAGGTAAGGGCTTTGCTTAGTGTCATATTGCAACTAACTTCTTTCCCACTGTACTCTACTGTCTCTTCTATTGCCTAAGTTTGAATGCTCATATTTTATGCAAATTTGGGGAAAACCCATGTACCAATATTTTGTCCTACATAAAAACCAAGAGACACATGACAGGATGGATGTATTTCAATAAGCACATCTGCCTATACATTAATATTTTAAAAAATTATTTGCTTAACATAGTGGGGAAAGCACTGGACTGAGAGTCAATTGACCTAGAGTCTAGCTTTAGCTTTGCCAGTGACTGGTTCCGTGATTTGGGGAATGTGATTTCCACCTTCCAAGAGTCAGTTTTTTCATCTGTAAAATGGACATAACATTGTGCATTTCTTCTGTTCAGATTTATGCACTTAATCCTCTCTCCTGAGCTCTAGTTTTGTATCACCAACTGCCTATTGGACAATTTCAAGTGAAAGTCCTATAGGTATCTCAAACTTAATACGTTCCTGACAGAACTTGTGATCTTTGCCATCAAAACCACCCCTCTTCCTAAATTCCCCCTTCATTCAAAGGTTCTCCATCCTCGCAGGCACTCAGCTGTGCAGATGTGTTGGTGTCTTTACATCTTCACTATCCTTTAAACCTCATATGTAATTAGTTGCCAAGTTTCATCAATTCTACCTCCACTACTTCTCTTGTATCTTCAACCTTCTCTCCATTCAGAGAGACACTAGTCTAGTTCAAGTCTTCATCACCTCTTTCCTTGACTATTACCATAACCTCCTAGTTGGTGTCTTTTCCTCAAATTCTCTCTCATTTCCAATCTTTCCTTCATATAAATGTCAAATGATATTTCTCTTTTAAAAATTTATTTAGTATTTTATTTTTCCCCAGTTACGTGTAAAAACAACTTTTAACATTTGTTTTTAAAACTTTGAGTTTCAAATTCTCTCCCTCTCTCTTGACAACCCCCCCCACTACCATTGAGAAAGCAAGCAATTCCATACAAGTTTATACTTGTGTAGGCATGCAAAATATTTTCAGTATAATAATGTTGTAAGAGAAAACATAGACAAAAAAGCCTTAAGAAAAATAAAGTTAAAAAAGTATGTTTCATTCTGTATTCAGACACCATTAGTTCTTTCTCTGGGGATGGATAGCATTTTTCATCATAAATCCTTCGGAGTTGTCTTGGATCATTCTATTGTTGAGAATAGCTAAGTCATTCACAACTGATCATCTTACAATATTACTGTTACTTTGTACACTATATTTCATGTATGACTAAATTACTCCCCTGCTCAAGAAACTTCATTGGCTCCTTGTTGCCTCTAAAATTAAAATTGAAGAAACCAATTCTTTCATTTGGTTAAAGCCCTTCATAATTTGACTGGAACTGCTCCCTCCAAAGTTACCAATGATCTCTTAATTGCCAAATTCTAATGGCCTTTTCTCAATCTTCATTCTTTTTCCTGGAAACTCATCCAAGGTATGTCCACTAACTGCTGGTGTCCCACAAGGCTCTCTTCACCTTCTCTCACCATATCAACTCACTTAGTGCTCTGATCAGCTTCCAGGGATTCATCTACCATCTCTATACAGATAATTCTCAGATCTATTTATCTAGTCCTAACCTTTCGAGACAACTAGTCCTGCATCTCCAACTGCCCATTGAACATCTTAAACAGAACAAAACTAAATTCATTCTCTTTTCCCACAAAACTTCTCTTTCTAATTTCTCTAGTATTGCTGAAGGCACCACCATTCTCCCAATCATCCAGGTTCTTAACCTAGTTGTCACCCTCAACTTCTCATTCTCTGCCATTGATCATATCCAACAAAGTTGTCAAGTCCTATCATTTCTACCATTGTAACATTTTTTGGTACTATATGCTCCCTTCTTTCCTCAGACACTGCCACCACTCCAGTATAGGCCCTCATTACCTGAGCTATTGCAATAACCCTCTGGACAGCCTCCCTGCCTCAGGTCTCCCCACTCCAGTCTATCATTCACTCAGCTACCAAAGTGATTTTCCTAAAGTACAGGTCTAACCATAATCTCCACCCCACCCCCACTCAGTAAACTCCAATGGTTATCTATTATTTCCATGTTATCTATTATTTCCAAATATAAAAACCTCTGTGTGGCTTTTAAAGTCCTTCATAACCTGACCCCCTCCTATCTTTCCAGTCTTTTTCTACCTTACTCCCACACCAGTTACTCTACGATGTAGCAATGCTAACTTTCTTGCTTTACCTCAGTCAAAATGCTGCATCACTAGACTATGAACCTTTTCCCTAGCTCTCCCCCACAATAGGAATGTTCTTCCTCCTTATCTCTGCCTCCTGGCTCCCTTCAAGTCTCAGCCAAAATCGTACCTCCTGCAATCAGCCTTTCCTGGTCTCCCTTGATGCTAGTGACTTCCCCCTGAGAGTATCTCTAATCTGTCCTGTAAATATCTTGGTTTTATTTAGTTGTTCACATTTTGTCTCACCAAGTAGATCAAAAACTCCTTGAGAACAGGGATTGTTTCTGCCTTTCTTAGCATCCCTAGAACTTAACATAGGACCTGAAGCATCGTAGGTGCTTGAGAATGCCTATTAGCTTAACTTGACTCCAGACACCCTTTCTAGGCCTATTAGAGTTTATTCTTCTTCATATGCTCTATGTCCCAGCGCAAGTGACCTACTTGTTTCTCTCTCACAACATTTTATCTCCTGTCTTCGTGTCTTTGTATAAATTATCCTCTCATACCTGAATTACAACCCCTTCTTGTCAGTGCCTTTTAGAATCCCTGGCTTCCCTAAAAGCCCTATAAGAAGACACTTCCTTTCCTGATCCCTGACGGTATTAGTGCCTCCTCACTGGGAAATTGCTTTTTATTTATTTTGTTTAATTTCTATATTTATCTCTGCGTGTGTACGTAGTGTTTTCCCCCAAATGAATATTTGCTTGAGGGCAGAGATTATTTCATTTTAGTATTTGAGACCTAGCATTGTATCTGGCACATAGAAAGAAAGCCCATCCATTTCCATAAAGGGCTATTGTGAGGCTCAAGTGAAATATAGATCACCTAGGTTTGAAATCAGAAATGTTGAGTTCAAATGATGCCTCAGACAATAGCTGTGTGACTCTGGGTAAAATGCTTACCACAGCCTCAGTTTCCTCATCTGTAGAATGGGGATGGTAATAGCACTTACCTCACAGAGCTGTTCCAAGGTTGACAGACAACATGTGTACAGTGCTTTGCAAACCACAAAGCTATAAAGGCTAAATAAGCCATGAATGCTAGCAAATATTATTATTTTAGGTAATATATTTTTAAATCGTAAAGGACAGAGTGTTTCAGTCATATGACCTTCAACAAGGTAACTTACCTATTTGGATCTCAGTTTCTTCATCTAAAAATATCTAATATTTACATACGTACCTCAAGGAGTTGTGAGGAAAACTTTTTATAAACCTTAAACTTTAAAAACTACATAGATATTTGAGGTAATAATTAGATGAACAACATTTTTGTAACCTACCAGGCATGACATACACTTCCCGTCACCTGAACTCAGTCACGGTGTTCTTTTCTGCTCTGGAACATCGATAGGGCTGTGTCCACCATGGTGTCTTTGGGGACATTGCGCATAGCCTCTGTTCTCCAACAGGACTCTAGTTTACAGGACAGTGACAATCTTACTGGAGTTCAAAGGTGATTAAGACAATGCCATAAAACTGAGTCCTAAGGTATTAAAGATGTCAGATTGACTATTCTTCCCCTGTCGTGATCTGGGACCTGCTGTTCTCTGTGGTTTCAACATCTCTCTGGCTTGTCCCTGTTTGCCTTTCCCTCTATTCTGCTGTCACCCTCTCCTCATGGGAGTTGGTTTCGTGGGTGGAGGGATTTCATGGGGGAATGGGGCTGTGAAACCTCTTAACTGTTTCCTTAAAAAATCAAAACAATCCATCATGACTATTGGAACCTGTCAAATCCCACTGATGGAACTGAACATTTCAGGGACAAGATGCTTCTAGTTTCAGGAAGATGAATGGTGGGTATATTCACACACACACACACACACACATACACATATATGCACACACACATTTCCCTATATGTATGACTTAGAGACTCATAGCATTTTGTAATGCAAAGAACGTTTAAAATCATTTGTCCAAACTTTAACAAATGGGACACATTCTCAGAAAGCCCATGGTCAGACAGTTGACATCCATATATTCATTTATAGTTAAGAAAGTACATTCCTTACAATTATTCATTTGTGTGTACTCTGTTTGTCCTTGTTCTTGTTCAGTCATTCAGTTGTGTCCAACTCTTTATAACCCTGTGGACCATATGACGCCAATGCTGTCCTTGGGGTTTTCTTGGCAAAGATATGGGAATGGTTTGCCATTTTCTTCTCCAGTAGATAAGGCAAACTAAGGTTAAGTGACTTGCCCAGTGTTATACAACTAGTAAGTGTCTGAGGATAGATTTGAACTCAGGTCTTCCTGACTCCAGGTCAAGTCCCACTATACACTGGTGCCTCCAATATTCTGTATAGACATTTATGAACATGCTTTCTTCCCTAAGGAAGGAAGGCTCCTTGAAAACAAGCACTTTTTCATTTTCTCTTGAGCGCCTGGCACTTAGTAGTTACTTAATAAACAGTAGTTGATTCTTTATTTCATTTGATCCTCAAACAAACTTGTAATACCAGTATTATACCGGTGATCAATAACCAGAAGAAACAGCAGCAAACCCCAGATAATCCCTAATCAGAACCAAAGACAGCCACAATATTGCCTGTGTGAAGAGCCTGGCTCTGACCCAAAGTTTAAATTCAAATTTTACAAATGAGGAAACTGAAACTCAGAATGGGGAAGTTATTCACCTAAAGTCACAAAGTTAGTGTCAGAATTGGAACTAGAACTTCGATCTTCTGCCTCCTAGTCCAGTACCCATTTCTTGAACCCTTCTTTGAATACTTTTAACTGTGCAAGGTAGAAGTTACTGCTGATTACATGTTACATGTTAGCACACATGGTTGTGTGCATGTGTGCTTGTGCTCATACTCAGTTATCTGCAGGTGGTCTATCCACCTTGTCCATTATTGGTGGCATTTTAAAAAAATGCCTCAGATGTCTTCTCCCTTCCCCTAGACATGCTGCCTTCTTTGACTGTTTTAGCTGCAGTGCAAATTAGCTTTAATATCAGCCTAAACAATGAATAATTAAAAAGGTAAATCTGCTACAAAAGATTCATATTATGAATTCCAAAGCCAAATAGCAAGGTTCCTCTCCATTGGTGTGAATGATTAAATTCTAACTCTCTGTATATTTGTCAAATATCTTTCATATACATGGTATCCATGGGGGGATGGAATAGAAAGGGAGAACAAAAGAAAAAACTATATGGTTCCTGTCCTCAAAACGCTGATGCTCTATTTAGAAAGACAATACGCATATATATACAGCTAGAAAACAATTAGCCAGAGAGATCAGAGCAAGCAACATATGAACAAATACAAAAATATTTTATTTATTTTAACAAAGTTCTCCCTTTAATCAGATAATGATTAAGTTCTTATGATAGGTAGAGCTGAATATGATATACAAAGCACTAAACTTCCGTCTCTGGTCTCATAAGGTTTACAATCCAGTAGAAGAGTATAGGACAGGAATCAACATTTCTTAATCATCTCTCATGCTCAATGCACTGTGCTAGGTGCTGAGGATACAATTTTCTCATTGTTCAGTCATGTCTGACTCTTCATGACCTCATTTGTGGTTTTCTTGGCAAAGATGCTGGAGTGATTTTCCATTTCCTTCTCCAGCTCATTTTACAGATGAGGAACTGAGGCAAACAGGATTAAGTGGGGACTTGCCAAGGGTCGTACAGCTAATAAGTATCTGAGACCAGATTTGAACTCATGAAGATGAATCTTCCTGATTCCAAGTCCAGTGCCTTACCCACTGTGCAACTTAACTGCCCTGAGGATACAAAGACAGAAACAAAACAGTTTCTTGAGGGGCTTACGTAGAATTAATGGGGACATCCAATATATAAAGAGCATATACAAATTGCTAAATAGAGCAATATGAATATTTAGAAAAGGTACAAAATGTTATTAGTATGGACTTTAGATGTAAATTATAGAAAGCCTGTGACCTTCCAAGTTAAAAATCTCTAGAGCTCCATTTTGTTATCTCTTAAATGAACTAGTTGTCCTAAGATGAATGGTAAGGTCATTTCCTTTTCTAAATTGTGATTTTTTAGGTCTCTTCGATGCTATTTACCAAAAATTTTGGGAAACCATAAGTCTTCAAAATATTCCCTAAAGATTATGGAAACACCCACATACTACTGGTAGAGCAAAGAATGGTCCAAGCCATTTTCAAAAGCAATTTGAAATTACATAAACAAAGCAACTCATATGTCATATACCCTTTGACCTGGAGATTGCACTCCTAGGCGTATACCCCAACAAGGTCAATGATAAAAACAAAGGCCCCACATACACTAAAATATGAACAGTGACACCTTTTGAAGTAGCAAAGAAAAAGAAGCAAAGTAGATACTCATCAATTGGGGAATGTCTGGATAAGTGGTAGTTTTGAATATACTGGAATATAACTGATATAAAAATTTATTAATTTGGTGAATATAGAGATGCATGGGAAAACTTACATAAATTAATATCTGCAAGTAGCACCAATAAAGCAATATATTGTACAAAATGACTACCGCAAAGTCGGTAGAAAGAATGACAAAATAAGACAATTGAAATTGAATGCTTTGAAATTATAATGAACAAGCTTGGCCTCAAAACTGAGATATGAAAAGTTACCTCCCTCCCTTCTTTGCAGAAGTGGGAGACTATGGTGTAGAATACAGCCAATAACAATAACATTTATATAGCACTTCTTATGTGCCGGATACTATACTAAGCACTCTGTAATTATCTCATTTGATCGTCATTTCAATCCTGGGAGGTAGATGTTATTATTATCCCTATTTTACAGATGAGAAAACTGAGGCAAACAAAGTTTAAGTGACTTGCCCAGGGTCACACTTACTAGTGTCTGAGGCTGGATTTGAGTTCAGGTCTTCCTGATTCCAGGCTCATTGTTCTATCTACTGTGCTCCCGAACTATAAATGTCAGACTTTTATGACATGTTAGTTTTGTTGTACTGGTTTTTTATCCTCTTTTTAAATTTTTTGTTATAATGGATGGCTCTCTGAGAGGGGGAAAGGTAAAGAGGATACATTAGGAAATGTGGTTAATGTGAAAACAAAAGATACTACTAAGAAATTATATTGAAAAAATGTTCCCTAGAGCAGCATTTCTTAAACTGTGGGTCGCAACCCCATAGGAGGTGGCAAAAATGTGGCAGCAGTAAAAGGTTTCTGAACATGTAACAACCAAAAATTAACTCAAAATCAAACATGCAATGAATCCAAGGAGTTTCTGGCAGTGCTTGCCAGTGTTGCATTGGGCAACTTCACTGCAGTCTTGGTTCTGAACACAAAGCATGTGAACTTTGTGCCATGCATGCCCTCAGGCCATGCAATGCCAACAAATGCTGCACTAAGGGATCTTGCATGGAAAAAGTTTAATAAACCCTGCCCTAGACCGTAGTTCAAGGTCCTGGCTATGCTGCATGTAGTATTAAAGTGTCAGCCACTAGAAGTTTCAACATGAAATTAAATTGACAGAGTAGGGAATGGAGTGCCAGAGAAGAAAAAGGAATATTCTTTTTTTCACTAAAACTTAATCCTGTACTCAAGTTTGATTTCCTTTAGGCATGACCCAATTTTCCTCTCAGATCCTTACAGAGGGACCAGTTATAGATGTCCTGTTACAGAAAGGGTAAAGGCAGTTCAGTGAAATGGAAAGAGTACTCTATGGAGAGGGGAGTGAAAGTCAAGAGAAGTGATTTTTAGTCCTAACTCTTGCACTAACTAGCTATGTCACCTTGGACAAGATATTTTATCTCTCTGGGACTCCTCTGTAAAATGAGGGGTTTGGACCACATGGTCTCTAAGATCCATTCCCACTCAACAATTCTATGGAAATCTTTATTTTTAATTTCCTTTTTTAAAAAAGTTATGAACTTAACCATTATCAAGAAGCACAAACATTTCATTCAATATGTGAAAAAGAAAAAGAATTATATATGAAACTGATCTTATTTTTAGGAGTGTATGTTACATTTGACAATGTAGGAGTTCCTTACACTGATGAAATCATATATCTGAATCTCTCTAAAAGAGTTAAATATCAATCAAATCAATTTCCCCATTTATTTGTGTTTCCTTCTGAACTTTTTTCTAATGTGTATTTTTAATGTTCCATTGATGCCCATCACTATCCTTACCCTGGCCTCCCTCCTCTTGTCTACCCCCCAAGCCCTCCCCTGTAACAAGTATGGTCAAACAAAACATGTCAGCACTTTGGTAATATCTAAAAATTCAAACTCTAGTCTATCACTTCTCATCACCTTTATAAAATCATGGATAGGATAGGTCATGGCTGTGATCAAAGTTCTAAAGTCTTTCAAAGTTATTTTCCTTTAAATTATCATGGTCTTCAGGTAAATTGTTCTCTTGGTTCTGCGCAATTCACTATGGATCACATTCATGTTTTTCCAAGTTTCTTTGAATCTTTTGTCTTCATAATATTCATTATAATCATATACCTCAATTTGTTCAGTCATTTTGCAATTGATAGACTTCCTTTGTTTCCAATTTTCTTCTGCAACAAAAAGTGCTACCATAAAATTTTGTACATGTGAGTCCTTTTCCATCTTTAACATTTTTCAGACTGTATTGTTGTAGATGTATCTCTGGGTTAACAGGGATATAGTTCTACATTTTCTTTCCAGTTATGGATATCTTCTTAGCGTCACTAAGTTATCTTCTTTTTGTCACTCCCCAAGTGGACAGTGATCAGGCTAGATTTGTTTTCTTTCTCTTCCCAATGAAGAAAGGAAACCAAGGACCCCCAGTATTGTAAGTTGTTGTGTTCATCCTTTGTTTTTGAAGAGGACCATGACATCAGAGAAATGATGGCATGACTTGCACTTGACTTTGTTTTGAGTGAGGGAGGGCTGTGCAAGGTCACCAGCCTCACTTTCTCCTCCTGAGCCATCTGGATCCAGTGACCAGATATTCCATTATTATAAGTATGAATTTAACTAGGTTCCCTACAGAGCATAATGAAAAGCATTCTGGACTGAAAGTAAGGCGCCCAGGTTTCTTTCTCTAACTTTGCAAAGTCACAACCTCTCTGAACTTCAGCATTTTCATTGAAAAATGAAGGTGTTGACCTTTTCAGAAGGACATGAGGATGCAACCACAGAAGTAAAAGTGTTTATAAAAGTTAAAATAGCTATGGCTAAAATTTGAATACTGCTTTAAGGTTTGCCAAATTCTTGATCTCATTTAGCCCTCATAACAATCCTGGGAGGTTGGTGCTATTATTTTTGCTATCTTACAGATGATGAAACTGAGGCTGAGGAAAGTTGAATGACTTAGGATCAGAGAGCTAATAAAGGTCTGAGGCTGCTCTAGCATCTTCATGGCCAGAAGTTCAGCATTCTAACTACTGAAATCTAGCTATAAAAGTTAAAGAAGTAACAGCATCCATCCTTGGAGTAAGACAATAGTATTTTCAAGCATTTTCCCTGACAAATGGGACCATGGACAAGTCATTTGACTCTCTCTGCTCCCTGGTAACTCTAAGAGTTGCTGTCAGATTGCCTTTAACTTCCAATGAGTTCTGTTAAGCAGTGGTTAAGGAGTTCCTTACACTGATGAAATCACATATCTGTATCTCTCTAAAAGAGTTCAATATCAATCAACTTATTATAAGATTGCATGGAGTACTTGGGTGCCTAAAATATTTGTCCTACTCCTATAGGACAGGAGAAGCTAGGCACTGTTCTGGGGAAGAAGGTTGAATGTGGATTCCAGAATCTTTCTCTAGCCCACCTTCAGATTAGCCCAGCCTCATGACTGGAACTGCAAATGTCTGGGAGTCATCTCCTCCTCAAAGAGGTGTGTCTTCAAACTACAGAACTCCAGTTTTATCTTATTAATATTGATTGGCTTTCCTGGAGCAGAAGTAATGGAGTGATAGGGAGTTATTTACTGTCCTTAACTAGGTTCCCAATTCAATAAGTCTGTTTTCAAAGGAGCTAGACTTTCTGCGAGAGGCCAGAGATGGTGAAAGGCAGTATACCACTGAGTTAAAAATTCAGAGACCACCAATGTTGACCTCTAGAGTTAGATAATTGTCTAGTCTCCTTCAGGGTGGTTGATTCTCCAAAAGGGATTCATAGGGAGTTCATGGATGGTTATACACTCTACTATGACTTGACCTCCCAGGGACCTGACTGACTGAGCTGGTCTAGGGAATGAATGTGTCTATGTGTATGTTTTCTCATCATGTGGGCCTGTTTATGTCTGCCTGTGTTTTAGTGTGTTTTTGGTGAATGTGTTTAGAAAGAAAAGCTATTGGTTTCTTAATAAAATAACTATTCCCAGCAAGTATGCTAGCCAGCTGTGGGGAAAATCAATACCACTGTTAGAGGAATGCAGCTCTCATAAATCACAGGAGGAAAGTGAAATTAAACGTCCTTATGGAGGCATCCTGGAGAGCTCATTTACCCAGCAAGGGTAGCGGAAACTGTAATAGGCTATCACAAGTTCAGAATTCATAGCAGAAGAAGGAGAAAATGCAGGGACAGGGGGAAAGGGTTACATTTAGGCATCTTATGTAAACAGCTAGAAAGAGAAGAAAACCCAGACCATGGGAATCCTTCACCTGTGAAAGAGCCATGGTAAGAGCTCTGGGAGAATGAGAGAACTCCCTTCTCTCCTTCCCTATATCTCTTTAATTAAGGGAATTTGTTCTGTGAATTTTGGATTCAGTCAAGAGGCTATACTTGAGCTAGAGAGCCACATGCAACATCGAGGCCGCAGGTTCCCCACCCCATACCACGTAGGACAAAAAGGAAGCTCTCAAGAGCCAAATTCTTCTACTGGGCGATGGAGCATTTTGCCCTGTGGCCTGTGAGATAACTTGCAGCAAACTTCCTGAGCTACATTGTGCAAAAACAGTTAGATTTTGTAAAGGAAAGAGTGGAATCTGCCTCACAGGGTTATGATAAAAACAAGTATTTGTAAAACTTATGTACAATATAAATATGAGTTGCTATTAATATTATTATTTTTGTTTTAGTAATGGCAATGTAGGATCTGGGGTACCCCCTCTTTTATGTGGAGCCCCAAAACTAGCTACCCCAGATTCAAAATTCTCTATATGTCCACATCTAATCAAAATTGTAGCTCATGAAACCTCTCCAATGATTAGTTCACTTTTTCTCTAGTCACAAGGACACATTAGTTCATTAGACATTTAATGAAATATCATAGAAAGTCTACAAAAGAGCATTTCTCATCCCACTCCCCAAAGTTGGGGTACACTATCTCACATATTACAGCAGCAGAAAGAGTATGTATGCGTAGGGATCACTCATGAGGGGTCCATAAGCATGGAGGGACAGCTCACATGTCTAGTGCTGTAGGACCCCTGATGTCTTTTTGTGATATCAACATTTCCACTCTCACTGGACTTGCTGTCTGCTGATCTTGCTAAACATTTACCAGGGATGCTGCTCCTCCAGCTTCTGCTGGTCCTTGCTATTCATACTACATAGGCTGCTTTGGTCTATTAGGAGTTGCTGTTGCTTAAAATTCCTGTTGCCACATTATCTGCTGGTCTCATGGGCATCTCTGGATCCATCTTGTGCTTACTTTGGGTCAGAGAGAGTGAGAGAGAAAGAGAAAAGGAAGGAAGGAAGGAAGGAAGGAAGGAAGGAAGGAAGGAAGGAAGGAGGAAGGAAGGAAGGAAGGAAGACAGGAAGAAATGGAGGAAGGAAGGAAGCAAGGAAGGAAGGAAGATAGGAAGAAAGGAAGGAAGGAAGCAAGGAAGGAGGAGTAGAAAGAAGGAAGGGGGGAGGGGAGGAAGGAAGGAAGTCATAATAATTCCAAAAACAAAACAAATGAAAAATAGTTCTCATTCTCAAAGAGGTTACATTTGAATTAAATGTAAAATATTTAGATACATGCAAAATGCCTATGTGTATCCTCTTTGAGTCCTGGTATATGAAGACCAACAGTGGGATGATATGGCTGCACCTGGGCAGGAAATAACCACAAAAATGAATGTCCTGAGTGATGGCTTGGGACAGGCCCATGGGTTAGAAGCTGATGAGTCTCCCACAAGGTCTTTCTTGAAGATAATGCCTTGCTTCTCAGGGCATTAATGCTGGTCTGGATTGTTGTTCTGTCATTTCATTTGTGTTTGACTTTTCATAATCCCATTTGGGGTTTTCTTGGCAAAGATACTGGAGCAGTCTGCCATTTCCTTCTCCATCTCATTTTACAGATAAAGAAACTGAGGCAAACAGGGTTAAGTGACTTGCCCAGGGACACATATCTAGTATGTCAGGCCAGATTTAGATTCAGGAAGATTCATCTTCCTGACTTTAGGTCAGGCACTCTAGCTACCCTTGGTCTGTATTAAGACACTCAGAATTCTGTGGCCAAGTTGACAGACCTCACTCCCTGCACCTAAAACAGAAAAGAATGAATGAAAGGACCAGGGTTTCTCCAGAGCCATATAGCCTTAGAAGAGGAAGAAGACCTGAGACCTTTCCCTTTAAAGCATAGTCTGTCTCCAGGTGCCGTAAGTGAAAGAATCACCTCCCACTCCCAGACCAGAATCTGAGACCTGAATCAAAGAATCTAAAATTTAGAAGAAACCTCAAAAGTCTAGTTCAATCTCTATCTGAAGCAAGAATTTTGTCTAGTATTATTGACCAATATCTTCTAGCCTTCCATCCTTTGCTTCAATATTTCCACTACCAAAGAGCTCATTACTTATTAAGGTACCTTATTGCACTCTGGGCTAGTTTTAACTGCTAGAACCAACTTGTCCAAGCCCACATGAGCAGTCTCTCAAATCAACTAGCATTTTCTAGGCACTTTCCTTGAGGAGTTCATAGATAACAAAAATCTGTCCAGATTCAGGGCTCCTTGAAGTCTACCAGAACACATGGGCATAATTCTTCTTCCTTCTCTGATCCATGGGTGGTTCTGAAATCTTTTCAATGTAGGTAATCCCTTCAATAATGCAGCTCACAAGCCATCTTTGACTTGTCATAATGGGTGACTTTCTTCCATGTCCTCCATTAAATTCTTCTCAAAAGGTCTATTCAGTGTTTAGAGGTCCTTCTTCAAGATCTCTTGCCATTGCACAAATACTGATGGAGCACATGGGTGGTCCATTAGTTAGCCTTCATTCTCAATAAATAACCAGTCCATTTCCCTTTCCAGTCTATGTATTTCCTGGCTAATATCTTTCTCTTATACTCAGTAAACTCAAATGACTCTTTAATTCCAGGATCAAATATAAAACCCTCTGTTTGGCATTTAAAGCCCTCCCAAAATTGACCCTACCCTACCTTTCTAGCCTTCTTACATTTAACTCTTCTTCATATACTCAGATCCAATGACAAAGGCCTTCTTACCATTCTTTGCACAAGATACCCATCTTTAGACCTCATGTCTTTTCATTGACTCTCCCTTATGTTTGGAATGTTCTTCAACCCCACCTTCGAGTTTCCATATACTCCTTCAAGACTCAACTCAAATCCCATGTACAAGAGGACTTTTCTGGTCTACCCCCACTCCTCTGAGATTACCTTCTCTTTGTCATTGTGCAGTCATTCAGTTGTACCCAACTCTTTGTGACCTTATGGCTCATAGCACACCAGGCCCTTCTATCCTCCACTCTCTCTCAAAGTCAGTACAAGCTCATGTTCATTGGTTTTAATTTGTTTTCTCCTTTTACCTGCAATCTTTCCCAACACCCAAGTCTTCTTCAGTGCATCCGGTCTTCTCATGATGTGGCCAAAGTACTTAAGCTTCAACTTCAGTATTTGACCTTCCAGGGAAGTCTGAATTAATTTCTTTAACTATTGATTGTTTGGATCTCTTTGCTCTCCACAGAATTTTCAAAAGTCTTTTCCAGCACCACAATTCAAAAGCACTGATTCTGTGGTGCTCAGTTTTCCTTATAGTCTAACTCTCACAGCCATATGTTGCTACTGGAAAAACCATACTGTATAGGCTATGAGGGCATAGTTGCCTCCATCTCATTTGCATTTGTTTTTTTTCTGAGTATCTTGAGAACAATGTGGCCCAAGGATGCTAAGTTCAGAAGACCCCAAGTCCCATCAGCTGTCCGCTGAATGGGGCTGTAGCTATGGTATTTCTCAAACAGTCATGGGAAGAATCAGTTAGAGGAAGAATCCGTCTCAGGAGTTGACTGTATAAACTAGGGTTTGTCTACTGCCTTACCCATGAGAGTTGAGTTTTTGACTACAGGGGCTTGGCTTTTTCTTTGGTTTTTTTGTTTTGTTTTTGCTTAGCACAGAACCTGGCATTTAATAAACATTTAATATGTATTTGTGACTGACTGACTGATCAGTTCTTCACGGGGAATAGACATTGAGAAGAAAGTGTGGCTGGGTAACCTCAGGGTTCAGAGACGAACTGCTTGGCATTTCTGTACAGATTTAAAAGTTGGGAATTTATAGGCCTAGCACAGTTTTGTCCTTTAACTTCTCAGTGGGATTTGCTTTAATCAGATTACTTCCCTCCTGGTAGCCAACTGAGATTAGCCCTGCTAAGGTGAAAGGTGAGAGGAGGAAGAGGTAAGGGAGAAGGAAAAGTGATTTTTGAATTTAGAATATTTCTAAGAGAAGGCCAGCTTATGTAAAAGCACAGCACTGGGTGCTTTGGGGAAGAAACAGATAATATGAGGGCACTAAGTAACAGAGGTAAGGGGAAGAAATTATGACAAGAAATGGGACTTTTGTTGAGTCCTGCCTCTTTCCTCTTTTCTCAGATACCCAAGGGAAATAAGCTTCTCTCTTTGAAAAAAATGGGACTCAAAAGGGAGGGGAAGCTCCAGCCCATTTACTCCTTTGTCCAACCTTAGAGAATCTAAAGAAATAAGGGGAAATTGTGGAGGTGGGGATGGGGGAATGATGTAAGCTATATCTCTAGTTCTAATACATGATCCTTCTACCTATAGATTGAGAACAGACTTCCCCTCCAAACCCACAGAACTGACTTAAGCTTTCCCTCTTCCCTTTCTCTATGCCTTACTTGACACAAGACTCTTGTTTTGTGACAAAGCAAAAAAGAGACTGGAGAAATTTAATAGATGATAATGAGATTTGCTCAAGCATTACCTACATCCATCAACTTGTGTGGTAGGTACAGTTGAGGAAACTGAGGCTCAGAAAGGTTAAATAACTGTCATACAGTCAAAATGCTCCCCTAACTTTCACTCCAACTCACAGACTACTACTATTCTCAGGGTTTTAGGGATAATAAAAGCCTGAAGTAATTTGGGCTAAAAAGGTATACTCAGAAAACAATGGTCTGCTCTTGAGAACCACAGGGCAGAGAAAAAAAGTTGTCCTAGGAGTTTTAGAAAACTAAGAAAAAAAAATTGAACTTCTTGTAAAATTAAGCAACCAGATATTAGACTAGTCTCCAAGCCTTAGCTGGTGTGACTCCTGTCAACAATCAGCAACAGAATTTAGCAAAAACATTTACTAAGAACATTTGATACAAACCTTTCCCCACTAGTTCCTGGAACACATACTCCCACATCTATATACAGTGCACCCATGAGAAAAGTGGATTCAAACTAAAGAGTACAATGGAAATAAGGCACACATACAGGGAATATAGAACTCACAGCCCCTAGAAACCTTTCCTCCCTCTGCAGAGTCCTCACAAAAGCCTCTTGGATTCAGCTCTTTGGTTGGTAGGCTACTCAGACAACTTCCAAGATCTCTTCATTTCCTGAGTCCATAACTAGCACTTCTCTTTACCACAAGGACTCATGTTCCCTCCCTCCAGTGACTCTCCCCAAGGACTCTCTCCATTGTCTATCCTTGGTGTGACTCTTTACTCCTGAGGCGGATTCTTCCTCTAACTGATTCTTCCCATGACTGTTTGAGAAATACCATAGCTACAGCCCCGTTCAGCAGACAGCTGATGGGACCTTGGGGTCTTCTGAACTTACCATCCTTGGGCCACATTGTTCTCAAGATACTCAGAAAAAAAACAAATGTAAATGAGATGGAGGCAACTATGCTCTCATAGCACCCACGGCAACGTACAGTGTTGGGAATCCTGCCCCTCCCCTTTTCAGCACTGGAGAGGCAGTGTAAAGCTGTTGTGCCCCATTCTCCACTGGAAACAAAGAAGAATGACACAGGGGAAGGTTTCCCTTTTTATATATTGACTTGAGTTCCTGCTTAGCAACCGATTAAAAAACTTTTTGACACCACATCTCACATGCTTGTTTGTTTCTCTCTCCGTGTCTCTGTCTTTCTCTGTCTCTGTATCTTTCTGTTTCTGCCTCTCCCTGTGTGTGTTTCTCTCCATCTCTGTCTCTGTCTGTCTCTCTCTGTCTCTGTCTCTATCTCCAGTCATCTGGTACTTAAGGGCATCCTTTAGCAGGGATGGAGAACCTGTGACCTCAAAGCCACATGTGGCCTTCTAGATCCTTGGGTGTGACCTTTTGACTGAGTCCAAGTTTTACAGAACAAATCCTTTTATTAAGGGGATTTGTTCTGTGAAGTTTCAATTCAGTTAAAATTCAGTTAAAGGGCTACACTAGAGGACCTAGAGAGCCAAATGTGGTGAGGCCACAGGTTCCCCACCCCTACTTAGGGGTATACAAGGTATATCCATGTACAAGGTACATCATATATAAGACAGCTATTTAATTCCTTCAACCAAAAGAAATACTTATAGTACAAAAGACTCACAGAATGCATTAACAAATTTTTTTGAGGCAATCAATTAAGTGACTTGACAGTCACCCTCAGTGGTGACTAGGGCAGCTAGTAAGTGTCTGAGGCTGAATTTGAACTCAAGTCTTCCAGGGACAAGAGCTATATTCATTGCACCACTTAGCTTCTCCCTGCATTACTACTTAATGCTTGAAACAATAGTTCATAACTCCCATTATCCTCTCCTAGAAGGTCCATATTTAAACTTTTTACCTTGGTTCTGTGCTGTTAGAACAATTTGAAAGGCAAGTATGGCATAGTGGAGAGAGGGCCAGATTATGTGACAATTGGACCTCAAAGTTCAACTTCTGCTTCAGACATAACCAGTATGACTCTGGGCAAGCTACTTAAGCTCTCTGGGCCCAGTTACTTTATCTTAAATGGAGAAATTGGACTCCCAAACCCAAATCACTCTGACTTCCATCAAATGGCCAATAATAGGCTCCAGTCCAAGCCTCTCTTGCTCATTGCTTGGGTTTTGATGACTCAGAGCGAGTATAAGTAGCAATTGTTTTCTGTTCTGGCCAGAAACTCAGAGGTTCCTTCCCCTCCCAGTTGAGTTCTTTTATGATGGCAAATTAAACCATCTTTTGTCTCAGTTCTGAACTAGCCCTTAATCATTGAATGGACATTGTCTCAGACAAACTGAGACCTGGGAATGACCTTAGTTTAAAAAGGCTAAGGTCACCCATTGCATCCTTGGTAAGAAAAAAGCAGTCAGTTTGACTTTTATCTTGCCTCTGGATTCTGATAATTCTAGAGGAGAGAGTGAGGCTGATGGCATTGCACAGCTCTGCCTCACTTAAATACAATTCACACATAAGTCAAGACATAACCCTCATGATGTCATGGGTCCCTTCAAGAACACAGGATGAACAATAAATATTAACTTCCAACTCTTGAGGTAATTATCAGATTTGAAAAGTCCTTCACTCAATATTTCTATTCAGTCATTTATACTCAGGGAAAGAAATACAAAGCCAGGGGCCAAGGTCCAAGCTCAAGTTCACTGTCATGTTTGAGCAGCCACTATCATTGTGCTTGGGGGTGGGGACAGAAGGAGGAGCAAGGACAGAGAGAAAAAACATGAATCTCTCTTCCCCCTTGAAGAAAGTCTAAGGGAGATGCTCAAAGAGTTGTGACTTGCTTAGGAAATGGGAAGAGAAAACACCAGAGGGCAGAATTACTCCCTTAAGGTCTTCTGAATGGACTAGTGTTCTTTGGTCTAGTGGCCTTTTATTTAAATTAACTCCCTTCCCTTGCTATCATGATAGGGACCAAAGGTCATCCCAAAATCTTTCAGCAATGAACCTAGGTGTTCCCCTAAGTAGCCATGGGTACTAGTCTCAGTTTCACTCACAAATTATGGCCATACATAATTGCCTAATTATATACAAATAGTCTCAGTTGACCTTCATGACAAGGCTGAGGTGAGTACTATATAAGTTAAAGAGGTGAACCAGACCAAAATCACATATTCTCATCAGAGGTAAGATCTGAACCCAGGTCTTCCTGACTGGGTTCAGGAAATCCAGACTCCCAAAACTTACATTCCTTTTCTTCTCAGATCCCTTAGAACCATAGTTCTAAGTGGGCTTCCTTTCACCCATTCCCCTTACTCTACTCCACCCTGTACCCCACCTAACCCTGGAGCATTGAATTAACATTTTGTCAGGAAGTAGGTTTTTTTTTTCAGTTTGAACTTTCTTACTGTTTTTTGTTTGTTTTCGTTCTGTTGTTGTCCTATATCTCCATCTCTCAAGTCATAGCTCTGCTAGGTTCTAAGCCCTCTTAACATATATTCAGTTGACTTTAAAAGTTAAACTGGGGACACAAGCACTATCATTATGGATTACTTTGAAAATAGAAAGTGTCATCTCCACCAGTGCTAAGTCCAGTATGATGAGTGTGATGCTGAATAATTTCATTTGGAACAAGCTGAACTTGTTAAATCAGATAGACTCCATCTGTACTATTTAAAGTCTATGCTACAGATATCATATGAAAATTGCTGAATAAAAGAAAAAAAGGAAATTGCTACCTCACATTCAGTAAATTAGCAAAGACAATAAAAGATGGGAATAATCAATGATATGGACAGATAGGCAGACTAATATGCTCCTGGTGGAGCTGTAAAGTAGTCCTTCCAATCTGGAAAACAATTTGGAAATATTCTAATGTCACCTATGACTAGGTAGGGGGTAGTGTCCACAAAGGGGCTCTGGTCCTGAAAATAAGACCAAATTCATTCTGGAACAGCCTGACCATAAAGTCAGGACATTTTATCTCTATCCCAAGATAGAGCTATGAAAAAAAATCTCTAAAACAAAGCTAAGGTATGGCCCAAGATCCCTTCTAAAAATATTACTTACCATATAAAGTAGTAGATATCAAGTGTAGAACAGCTAGTTATTTTCCACCTTAAGAGAAGTGCTTAAAGTCCCCAAACCTCAAGTGTTCATTAATATATCCTTCAAACATAAACTATGACACATCATCTCTATTATACTTTACTCAGAGATAAGAAATACCTCCTAAGAGGTTTTCTGATACTGGCAAACAGATTTCGTTCTTTCTTTTTAGTCTACTCTCCAAATAGTCATTTGAGCTTCAAGTCTATCCAACTGTCATGACTAGGGTTTCAATTTTCAGGATGACCTGGTTGATAGTCATCCCCTCCACCAAGAAGTTGCTGTCAGTCAACACCCAGAAACTCTTGGCCTCTCAAGCTCACAAGGTGGTTCTCAAGATTAGAACTGCCAGTCTCAGAGGACTGTGGTTTAGTCATCTGTGCTTGGAGAAAGAAATACAAAGTAGAAGAGGCAACTAGAAACTTGAGATCCTATCTCAAGCTCACCCAGATAAGCATGTGTTCTCATTGCCATGTGCTCAGAGCTGTCATCACTGCTTCTAGGGAGTTAGAGAGAAGAAAAGTTTCCTTTCCTCCATCAATGAAAGTCCAAAGGAGAGAGCTAATGTTGGCTGTGTGTCAACAAAGAGGAAGAAAGCAGAAACTACTTCTTATAACCCATAGAATGGGTTATTTTTCATGGTTCAGTCATCTTTGATATAACATTCCCCATCATTCCCTAATCATGGATACCAAGGAAACAAACAATGGTCATGCATGCCCTTTAGTAAGGGACCAGAGCATGTGTGGTTCAGGGTTCAAGCACATCCTCATGCACACACTTTGAGAGATTCCCCACTACACTAGAAAGGGACTAAAATGTCCATATTCTCTGACCCAGAGATATTACTGCTAGATACACTGGATATTACCACTATACTGAGGTCAAAGACAAAGAAAAGTCTAATATATTTAAGGGTATTGTGGTGTAGTGATAGGACTGTGTAGACTTGGAGAGAGGAAGACCTAAGTTCAAATTCCTCCTCAGGTAATTATGAACTGTGATCCTAGGCAAGTTGCTTAACATCTCTCTGCCTCAGTTTTCATGAAATGGTAATAATCATTGCACCTACCTCCCAGGATTGTTACAAAAATTAAATAAGATCTGTAAAATCTTTTGCAAACCTTAAAGCAAGATGTAACTGTTATTTCCTTAGTGCTGTTGTTGTTATACACAAATATTTTCACTATTTTTTTTGTAGTAGCAAAGAACTGGAACCAAAGTACATGGTCATCAGTCGGGAAATGGTTAAACAAATTTTGGTTCATGAATGTGAGGGAATATTTAGAATAATACAGCTTCATAAGAAACAATAAATATGAAGAATATAGGGTGGCATGGAAAAATTATATAAAATTCATAAAATAAGCAGAGCAAGCAAAACAACATATACAATGTTTGCTACAATGTAAATGGAAAGAAAACAAAACAAAAACAAAAAAATGAAACTAAAGACTTTACTGATAATGACTAAGCTTGACTTCAAGCAAGAGAGATGGGAATGCAACTGCCTTCTTTGCAGAGGTAGGGGACCACCGATGTCGCATGATGTATGTATATGTTGTTGGACTTAATCGATGTGTTGGTTAGTTTTGCTAAACTGTTTTTAAAAATTCTTTGTTATAAGGTACAGCTCTTTCAGTTGGGAAAGAAGGTAGGAATGTATTGGGAAAAAGAAGGTGATATAAAGGTGATAGATCAATAAAAACTTCTTTAAAATGCTTCCCAATGTATGGTTCTACATATATGCTTTCTGCCTTTGGTATTATCAGGGTTGCTAAAGGAGGAATGAGGTGCTAAATTTGGGTTCAGGAAAGTCTGGTTTAAAAGCTTGCCTCTGGCACTGATTTATTGTGTGACCTGGGCAGTTCTTTTAAACTCTTATGAGTGTCAGTTTCCTGATCTGTTCAATGGGGTATTACTATTTATACTACCTACCTCACACAGTTATTATGGTTATTATCTTCAAATAAGATAAGTATATAAAGCACTTAAAGCAATATATGTATCAGTTATTACTGTTATAACCATCGTGACTCTTCCCACGGCCATCCTTCAGCATTCCCTGGCACAACAGTTCCATTTTTCCATACTTGGCTTTAATCGTTCTTATATTTGAGGTCATACAAGGGCTCAAGGCTTGAATCCTTTACTTGTCTCATGAGGTCCATTGCTTGTAAAAAATCTGCTTGGAAAATGATACCCTGAAGAAAGTACAAATGGTTTCTCCCCAGGCTTACAGTTCACACTTCCTTCCTTGCTCAGGTTCCCACCAGGTGCCAAGCTGATGGAGAAGATCCAGGCGATTGCCCAGAATGTTTCTGACATTGCCATGAAAGTGGATCAAATCCTGCGCAACAGTGTCCTGCACAGCAAGGGTGGGCTTTGCTATCAGTTTCTGGCCATAGATACTTACCTTTGCTTTATCCCACCCCCTTTCCAACTCCAAGTGTTTTCTGTGTAGTAGAGCCAAAGGAAGGGTGGCAATGGGCTCTGCCTCACAGGCTGAGCAAATTTCCACAAGGCCAGATTATGGGACAAAGCTTCCCAAAGGTGGGACTTTTGGAAGGGTGGGGCTTCAGGTAAGTGGTAACAGTTGATGTAGGAGATATAATCTCCCTAGATTCAGGGTTAGCATAGTAATTTATCCTATTCCCTCCATTCTCCCACCCCACCCCACCCCAACCCTGTCAAAAAGAAAAGTTTGAAACTTAGATGGGCAACAAATATCTAAATGCCTCTTTAGTAATTCAGCTGCTCTTAGCACCAAGGGGTGGCCCCTTGCTTTCTACATATACTTAACTTAAAGAACCCAGTGAGGTCACTGGGAATAGATGGGACCTCCTCCTATAGCTTTGCCTGAGAGGCAAAATCAAAAAAGATTTTGAGAGGATTATGTAAAAAGTGTATGTATGGTAGACGGAGAAGGGGGAGAAAATAATTCAAGTTTCCTCTAGACAATATTCACTCAGCCCCATAGAGTGATAATGGGGTGAGATTTGGGCTGCTACCAGGACCCAAGTCCCCACTTTCCCTAATAAATGGGTGAGTAGGTACTGCCAAACCAATGTCCATCCTGCTTGTTCAATGAGACCATTGTTTATAAGAGTGAAATTTGCTTACTCTGTGGATTACAAGACCCTTACCCAAAATTTTAGAAAAACAAAGAGGCTTCTTGAGGTAAGAACAGAAAGTGTTTTATTCAATTCTTGTGAGAAAGGGGCATCCCTCCACCAGGATGGGGCTCACGGAAGGAGGCAGCTTACAGAGGACAAAGCACCATCATAAATCCTAATGCAGAGAATCCCACCCCCCACTATCCCACCTCTCCATTGACTGGGAGGCAGACTTACAGTCTAAGTGCGGAAAAACTAGACAAGACCCAGGAAATCAGGTAACCAGGATCCACCTATCCAAACACACTTCCTTATCTAATACCTAACTGACTACTGATGTGGCTATTCTACAACTAAAGTAAAAAGGAGGGTGGAGGGGGGTGAGAGGAGAGGGAGTTTAGCTGATGTGGCAATAGTATCAAACAAAGAGAGATTTGATTAACTTCCAAGTTTTGGCTATAGTCAATTATGCCCTTATTTGGTAAAATATCAGTGCTCAGGTAGCACTATCACAGAGAGAAGGGAGGGGCCCTAACTGCCCACAAGCCCTGGATTCCTGGAAATCAGGCATCCAGGGAGAGTGGCCTTATGGAAAAGAAATTTTATTTATCCCATGCTAAAGAAAATACAATATTCCCCATGTTTTTATTATGAGAAGTCTTCACGCTGTCCTCATTTCACTCACTTACTAAGGAAAGAAGTAGGGGATGGTGTGAACAAGGCTAAGCACCTGTACCAGCGACTGCCTTCTGCTAGCCTGACATGACTTGGGATCAAGGAAAAGACTAGCATGATGCAATCCCTTGAGCGTACATGCTTACAATTCTTGTTTGGAGAAGCTGAGTGCTAGGAAAATCTATGTGCCCTTCCCCTCCTACATTAGATTGATTTATTCCCTTCCCAGAGCAGGATGTGACTGGAGACCTTATCTTTCCACATTATCTGACTTTTCCTCTGACCCTCCCTTCCCAGTGTCTGAAGGCCAACGGGATCAGTGTGAGGTGCCCAATGACCCCAAATACCCAGACTGCTCTGGAAAGGTAGAGGTAAGTAAGCCCCAAAGGCTCCGAGGAAAGTATTCTGTGGGGAGGGAGCAAAGATGGATATAGATGAGCCTTCAGTCAGAGTTATCTAAGAGAGGCATAGTAGAAATAAAGTGGTATTGGAGGTTTCAGAAAATGCTAAATACTGATGCAAGGAGCAGAACAGGTCCTGTCTGCAAAATCCACCTAATCTCTGTACAGAGGATTAACCTAAGGCGGTCCTGGTGAGGCAGAGAAAGAGAAGTCACAGACTTGAAACCCAAAGAGACCTTGTAGTGTAACCCTCTCATTTAGTAATAAGTAAGAAAACAAGCCCAGAATGATGAAGTCATTTTCCCCATCATACAGGGAATAACTTAAATCAAGATTTTAATTCCTCTTACTCCCAGTCTAGAGCTCTTTCCAATACACTCCAATAACTGTGGTGGAGGTGGCAGATGTCAGTGCTTATGAGTTACTCTTAATAATTCAGTGGAGAGCATAGTAAACCAGCTGCCTCTAAGGGTACATTGTCTGGCAGAAGGCCTTTTCTCCTCTTGAAAGCATTGCTATATGGTTTAGTAAGTGTATTTGATATCAAGAAGACCTGGATTCTTATTTCTATTTTAAACATTGACTGTGTAACTTTGCACAAGTCATTTAACCTCTCTTCCTTAATTTCTACATCTGTTAAATGGGGACAGTAAGGTCTATAATAGTGCCTAACTCACAAGGTTGCTGCAAAGATTGCTAAGTAAATGTCCATGATTGCTATTATCATTCAAGTTCTGACTCTATCACTGATTGATTTCATGACCTTGGGGCAGTTGTTTAACCTCTTTGAGCCTTGCTTCCCGTATTTGTAAGAGGAAGGGGGTCTAGCTAGATGATCACTAAGGTCCCTTTCAGCTCTGACATTCTGCTAAGGCTGCTGCTCTGGTTAATCTAATGAGCTGCATCCCCACAGCCTCCCTCACCCCTCCCAGCTCAGGCACTGTTGTGAGAAGGCAATTGTTTGCTGTAGGCAAAGTTTGAAAATTGCTCCCCTTGAGTGTTACTGTCCAAGGGAGGCTTTGTGCCTTCATATGGAACTAGACTTGTCATAAAATAATACCTATGTACCCTGGGGAATGGAATTTTCCAGCATGAAAAATATATGCATTTTTAAAAAGTAATTTTAAAATGTCCCTTGTTGAAGTGCGCTCTCTCTCTCTTTCTCTCTCTCTCTCTCTCTCTCTCTCTCTCTCTCTCTCTCTCTCTCTCTCTCTCTCTCTCACACACACACACACACACACACACACACACACACACACACACACACGTTTTGTACCTCAACTAGCACTTGGTTTATAGTTGCAAAGTCAAAGATACATCTCTAACTAACAAGAAGAAGCAGGGACCCCTCAAATCTCCATTCCCCCTGCTGGGTTATATCTGGGGCATTGTGTCAAGCAGGTGCACATTACCCACATTTGGACCTACGAGGTTTTTCTTCTACCCTCACCACCCTAGTCATAATAATTCTCAATGGATTCTGGAGCTGGTCAGTTTCTGTAGCCACAGCACCTGGCTATGAGAAATCCATCAGACCCCATCACAACCACCACCATTATTAAGAAAAATTACTTTCCTGTGGCAAACTCGCAAATACCTCAAAGATGGTCATTTTGCAAGAAAAAAAGAGAAATTTACATGATAATTTTATTATATATTTTTAAAAAATAGCAAGCATATCATTATAGATTTGCAGTTTCATATACTATCATCTTTTTTACTATACTATGTTATGGAAATGCTTGTTTTCTTCCATAAACTAAAAACAAAATAAATTTTAAAAAAAATGTGACCAACTAAAGAAATTACAAAGGATACAATTTTGCCTTGGTCTAGTGTAAATAGTAAGTAAAAACACTTTATTCTTATCCCAGATTACGTTTGGGGTGACACTGAATCTGTCATGAGATCCTCAGTCTCTCTAAGATCCTGCCTGCCAGTTTTCTTTCTAGCTGGGTACCTTCAGATTGCCTCCCTGGCTTTGGCCTCTACTTCACCTCTATTCTGTAGCTACCTTTGGCACTTTCAGATTCTGCCATGTTCTTTATCCTCTTACCCTCTAGAAATTGGCTTTTTCCAAACTAGCCTCAAAAGAGCTTTCCAATAGACTTTAAGTCATTCTGTACTGACCTTCCAACACCCGTCTTGCACATTTCTATGCCTTCTTCCCTGGAAATCTTATCTTTATCCTTTTTAAAAAAAATTATTCCAATTTAATTCAACAAACATTAAAGGGCTATTGGAAGAAAAAAGACACAATTCCTTCCCTTAAAGAGTCTACAATTTAATGGAGAGGGGCAGGTATAACATGAAATCAAATTGGTGAAAGGTAGTGGGAGAAAAGGAGGGGTCCCAAAAATGAACCATGCACCAAGAGAAAAATAATGAGGGGAGACATATTGTTTTCAGCTTTATAGGTCAGGGATAGGTTCATGAAAGTAACCAATCTTGGCCTTGAAGTTAAAAAAAAAAGCTAATGAAAAAAGGCCTATGAGGAGGAAGTATGCAAGTAAGCTTGCATCTTGTATAGTCCTTTAGTGTCTGTATAGCCTTGGTGGAAGATCCCCTCTGTCACTGAAGCTTTTCCATTTGAAATGAGCTTTCTCTGACTGTCAGAAACATATTGCACTCATTTTCATGTTTCATGGCCTTTTGAGTCTCTTTTGAGAGTTCATTAAATTCCAGTTTCCTAAGTAAATATCTTTAGCTAAGAGCTAAAGATATCATTAACAGAATAGAATGACTAATATTGGAATATGTTCCCTCCTCACCTCTACCTCCTAGAATTCCTAGCTTCCTTCAAGTCACAGTTCAGCAGTCACTTCCTTCATGAGGCCTTTCCTGATCTCCTGCTATTTGTTGTTCAGTTGTTTCAGTCATGCCTGACTCTTTCTGACCCCATTTTGGGGTTTTCTTGACAAAAATACTAGAACGGTTTGTCATTTCCTTCTCCAGTAGAGTAAGGTAAACAGAGGTTAAATGACTTGCCTAGAGTCACACAGCTAATAAGTGTCTGAGGTCAGATTTGAACTCAGGAAGATGAGTCTTCTTGACTTTAGGCCTGGAGCTCTATGCACTATGGCACCTTCTAGCCGCCTCTCCTGATAATCAGTACTCTCTTTGGAAATTACTTTTCATAGGCTTTGTCTTTATTTACTTCTGTATATGTCTTTATCTACTTCTGTCCCCTGTAGAATGGAAGTTTCTTGAGGACAAGAACTCTTACTTTGCCTTTTTATGCCCCATGCCTACCACAGGGCCTTGCACATACTAGGCGTTTCAGATGTTTTTGGAATTTGTTGACTTGAATTCCTTGACTTCACTGATTACTTGAGTTTTCAAGTTTCCAGTTCTGACCACATCCTTAATTTCTTTTTGTTGATCTCTCAGGTAGTCCCAGAGGAGTCAAACTTTCATCATGAAACTTCTTATGAAATGTGATCATTTTAAGCATAAATTAAAATTATATACAAAATATCCAGCAAGAAGGAGTGTTTCCTCGTGGCCAATCTTTCGTCTCTCCTCTCCTTAGTGGCATTAGTCAGTTGGATGTCAGAGGGAGGTGAGACCCTCTACTCCAGCTCCTTCCCAGCCAGTGGTCCCAGGCAAATTGGGGTTTTTTATGGTAATTACCCTCAAGATTGCCCTAAGAAGGCAATATTCTAGTTCCTCAGCTCTTTCCTCCTCTTACCATTACTTTTGCCCTTGCCCTCCAGCTCCAGTCCATCCTCTCTGGAAACAGTAGTTTATTTGTTCAGGTCAGTTGTGACTAAAATGAAACGTAAGTAATGGCTGCCCCATTAAATATTCCAGAAATTGCCACTGAATAATGATAATTTATCTTACATCCGAAAGAGGGGAATGAATGTACTATCTGCAGGGTTTCACCCTTGTGGTGAATACTTCTGTTCTCAGGAGAAAGTGTGGTACAGTAGAAGAAATGCTGGGTCTATAATCAGGAGAAATACGTGTTTAATCCTGGTTCTGACACTTACTAGCTTTGTGAGTGTGGGAACATCACTTAATGTCTTACATATTCAGTTTCATCACCAAGTCAAGACTTACCTCACAGGGTTGTTGTGAAGGTCAAATGAGAAAATGTGTGTAAAGTGCTTTAAAAAATACAGTTAATTTTGACTCACCTGTCCACACTTTGGGACTCTGTCAGGGGATTAAAGAACCCAGGATCATAGATATAGGACAGGGAGGGACCTCAGAGAGCCAATCCCTCTATTTTACAGAAGGGGAAACTGAGTCTCATGAAGGTAAGGTGACTTGACCAAGATCACACACATACCTAGAATTTTAACCCAGGACATCTGAGTATGCAGCTAGCACTTTTTTGACCATATACCATGCTGTCTCTGGAGTTTAAGGAAGAGCTATCCTACCCCTCCATGCCACTACCAGGGTCCCTCTATAAGGAGAAAGTATAAGTAAAATACAAGGACTGACCTTGTCTTGTTCCTTTCCCCATACCTCCCCATCTCTACCTTCCTCTTGGCTTACTTTTGTTACTGGAGGATGAACTGAAGTTATAATTAATTACCACAAAATCTCTTGATCGTCTCCATCATAATTAAGTCAACTGATTCTACTATAGGTGACTGGGTCAGTATTGGAAGGTAAGGGGTTAGAGCTTGCTCTCTTGACTCTGAGTTCCATTCCTTTTTGCAGTGGATGCATGCTCGATGGACATCCGATCCCTGTTATGCCTTCTTTGGTGTGGATGGCACTGAGTGCTCCTTCCTAATCTACCTCAGTGAAGTAGAGTGGTTCTGTCCTTTAATGTCTTGGAGGAATCAAACAGCAGTATTACCTGCCTCTAAGCCTCTGCCCAAAGTCCAGGTAAGGACTTTGCATGATAAAAGTATCCAGGTTGTGGAACCAATGGAAGACCATTAACTTGTTTCTCTATACTTCCTCCACCCCATAGACCTTTTTTAATCAGGAATCCTCATAGATTCTGGGGCCTGATCAGACTGTGAGGTGTAGCCTTCAGAGTGGACTCTAAAAAGAAGTCCCATGTCCAACTGAAAACTATCATGTCAACTGTCCATATTCACCTTCTTTCCTATCTCTGTTCAGGTAGTTCCCAAACATCCCTAGCTGATAAATGGTCAAAGGATATGAACAGGCAATTTTCAGAGGAAGCAATTAAGGGTATCTCTAGTCATACGAAAAAATGCTGTAAATCACTATTGATTAGAGAGATGCAAATCAAAACAACCCTGAGATACCACATCACACCTATCAGATTGGTTAACATGACAAAACAGGAAGAAGATAAACGCTGGAGAAGATGTGGGAGAGTTGGAACCCTAATTTCATTGTTGGTGGCGCTATGAACTGATCCAACCATTCTGGAGAGCAATTTGGAATTATGTCCAAAGGGCTACAAAAATGTGCATACCCTTTGACCCAACAATACTTCTTCTAGGACTGTATCCCCAAGAAATCATAAAAATGAGAAAGGGTCCCACATGTACAAAAATATTTATAGCAGCACTCTTTGTGGTGATGAAAAACTGGAAATCACGAGGATGCCCATCAATTGGGGAATGACTGAATAAATTATGGTATATGAATGTAATGGAATACTATTGTGCTATAAGAAATGATGAACAGGAAGACTTCAGAGAGGCCTGAAAAAACTTATATGAACTGATACTGAGTGAAAGGAGCAGAACTAGGAGAACTTTGTACACAGCAACAACCACAGTGTAGGAGGATTTTTTTCTGGTAGACTTAGAACTTCATTGCAATGCAAGGACTTAAAAAATTCCTAATGGTCTTTTAAGGCAAAATTCCTTCCACATACAGAGAAAGAACTATGGAATTCAATTGCAGAATGTAGCAGATCATTTTCTTTTGTATTACATTTTGGTTTGTTATATGATTTCTCCCATTCATGTTAATTCTTCTATACAACATGACTATGGTGAAAATGTATTTAATAGGAATGTATGTGTAGAACCTATACAAAATTGTATGCTGTCTCGAAGAGGGAGGGGGGAAGTAAGGGGGAAGGAGGGGGAGGAAGGGAAAAAAATCTAAGTTATATGGTAGTGATTGTAGAACACTGAAATAAATTAAGAAAAAAGAAAAAAGAAGTTCCCTGACATACGGGCCATTTAAATCAGTCACAGGCAGGTTTTGAGGTGGGAGCCCTAGAGTCCCATCCTGTGGTGGACCCAAATTCATTGAATGGAGGTGTAACTGATCCAGTCCTCCAGCTAAGGCATGGGAATGACCTGAGACTAGTTCTGAAAGGAACACTTTGACTCAGACCCTCAGTGTTAAGGCTGGTCATGTGACCTTCTATTCCTGTCCCAGAATCCAGCTACTCTTGAGGAGTAGTGCCTGTGGTTCTAAAGGTGTCTCTTTAACCAGGGATGGAGAAGTCTTATTGGAACCCAAGCCCCTGATGGTCAATCATAAGCATTTATTAAGTGCCATAGGGCCTGGGAATACAAATGCAGAAATGAAACTATCCCTATCCTCAAGAAGCTTCCAATCTAACACCCATGGCCATTTCTAAGGGAGTTTTGGTGTAGGCCATTACATCCACTGTAAATAAAGTCATAAAGCAACAGATTATCACATAATTTCCAGTGGCAATGGTAGTATTGATTTATTATTTCCAGAGCAAGTACGTGAGGTCAAAAAGAAAAGATAGGCAGATATGTAGTGGGTAGGCAGGTGACAAGATGCCCACGTTGAGTAGGGCCTGGTATGCTGGAGTATGGTTGGATAATGAGGGATTAATTGACACTCCCTCCCCAAAACTTGCTGGGTACAACTGTCCCATACTAAACATCAATGTCTGCACCCCTCTTCCCATCTCATCCCCTATAGGCAGCTTTCCGGAGCAATCTCTCCCACCTCTTGGAGCTGATTGGAAGTGGGAAGGAGTCCTTGGTCTTCATGAGGAAGAGAATCAGGCAGCTGGCAGCTCACTGGGCTCTAGCAGCACGGCGCCTGGAGGCAAAGCTAAAGGGAGCCAGGAGAGAGCAGAAGCAGGTATGGGGGGAAGACTTCCCTTAGGGCTCTGCCAGGAGATTCTCACCCTTGTATGGGTGTCACTCCTGACTTCAGTGCCACCAGCTATATCCACTGCTTAAAACAAGTAACATTGACCCCTTCTTCTCTACTAACTACCCCAAAGTAGTTAGCTTAAGGGAAAGTTCTTACTTGCCACACCCTCTGCATGCCCTTAGAGATTCTTCTGGAGTCCCTAAGCTCACACTGAGTTTCTGTTATGATCCTTCTACTGCCTGGGCTATTGCCCTGGAATTGTATGTCCTTATGAGCAAAGGACTTCCTTTACAATGAGTACACAACAAAGCAAGATGATGACTGAAAGATCAAGTCCTACAGACCTCAGGCACCTACTTAAATTAGGATCCCTTAACTATCAGGCACAAGCAGGCACTTAATAAATGAATTGTACTGAAGTTTGAGCCAAAACCAAGGGGGTAAGAAAGTATATGAATTAGGATAGGTCATTTTCAAAGCTTAGGAGAAGGGTAGGATATGTGGCTTCTGGGCTGTAGGACAGCTTGTATGTTATATCTTTCCACTATCACTGATAGGAGAAACAGTGATCTGATTTTGGGGGGATTTATCTGTCTTACTCTGGTTAGCTTGCTCATAAGGCTTCCCCATCTACTTCTTGGTACCTATATACTTTGCTGCCACATAAGAAATCAATTCTATTTTAGAGATGGTGTCTGCTACTGATCAAATTCCCCGGACACCTGAGATAGGGTAAATCTGGATAAAGCTTTGATTTCTTTTCTTTATACTGACTCAATCTCTTCTCTTTTGCCTTCAGATCCTCATCCATATTGGTTTCTTGACAGAGGAATCTGGCGATGTGTTCAGCCCAAGGGTACTGAAAGGGGGTCCCCTGGGTGAGATGGTACAGTGGGCAGACATCCTAGCTGTCCTCTTTGTCCTGGGTCATAACCTGAAGATTACTGTGTCCTTGAAAGAGTTGCAGAGGTGAGTGTGTGGAATAGTCTATTGCAAAAGCAGAGGTGAAAAATCACCCTGGTTTCCCTTGGAAAGAACCACTGAAGGGATCCTAGTTGTTCAGCAACCAGAGAACATGAACTCTGGAAGGCCTGGTCAAGTCAAAGATAGTAAGATCTGTGACCATTAGAAAGAGTTCTTGGTGTTCTGATTAAATTATTCAGTCTAAAACTTCCTGTTTTATATATCTGCATCATTCTTCCTCAGAACTGAAATGTTTAAGATTTTGAAATGCACTAAGGCCATACGTATATCTTGTTATTCAAAGGGATTTTCCCTCCCAATCAATTCACTTCTAAGTGACATGAAGTTCTATTATTTGTGTTCAATATCTGACCAATATTAACTTGGTAGAATTGGACTGAATTTTATAGGTCAGCTCTCCTCTACTTCTGGATCTTGATGAAAACTGGTGCATCCACAAGGCTTCTTTAGAATTCTTCACACTGGGATGATTCTTGGCCCCATTCTAGTACAACATGAGTAAATTGAGCCTGAGTCAGAAGTGAGCCCTGTCCTGACTATCATAAATAAGTTGATAGATGGAGGCAGAAGGCTGGAGAATTAAAGGTTACTGTCTTGGACTGCTAAGAAAACAGTCATTCAGGAGTAAATATAGGGGCATTGAGAAGGAAGGAAGGAAGAATAATAGAGAGATCTCTGTTTTGTGCTTCCATTTCTCTCTCAAATCTGCTTTACTTTGGTATATTCCCATTTTCCCATCCAGGTATACAAAATACAAAAACATACAAATCACTGGCAAATGAATTAAACATACTCTTTGAGGCCATTGTTGCCTTTTTTAGTAAGCTTGCCAGTTAGTATATAATAAATGAGGTCTGACTGCCTACATCTTAAAGGATTAATAGTTCTGGATGTACTCATGAGATATTCCCTGTTCTTCCTCCTTCAAAACACTCAGAAAAGCATAGATTTAGAACTGGAAGGAATCTTGGAAATAATCTGGCCCAGAGAATCTTGTACAAGGTCATACACTAGTGGTAAGTGGCTAACCTAGGATTGGAATCCTTGCCCTCTACCTCCAAATGCAGCACTTCTTCTATGATACAACATCATCTCTCTTCCAGTACTTTCCCTTATACAATAACAGACCCAGACCCCCCATGTCAGCAAAATGACAATGGCAATAATTAGTCACATTTTGCTTTAAGGCTTGTAAAAAGCTTGGCATGCATCATCTTTCTTGATCCTCTCTACTCAGTTAAGTATACGTAAGTATTATTATCCCCATTTAGAAGTGTAGGAATTTGGGGTAGAAGATATAAAAAGGAGAGAAGTAAGTGCTGAAATAGGAGCAGGTGAAAAGTTGCTCGACATAAATTTTGTCCACTTCACAATTTTGCTTAGGGTCAACCCTGCATAGTGTTATCAATCCTGTTTCTTCTAGATAGGGCACACAGAGAAGCAGCCCAGGTTTTGGAGCTGTCTCAGAATGGTGGTGCTAAAGGAAGAGAAAGACTTCTCCAGTGCAGGGGCATAGAACCAACTTTTTTATAGAATCTTGCTGTTTCTATTGTGTGAAGTTTTCTCTACTGAGCTCTGTGTATGTTACCTGTCAGAACAGGGTTGTTCATTGAGACAGAAATGTAGTTGAACCCAAGTCATTCCCAACACTGCTTCCTATAATTAGAAGTATTTCCCAGCTCCTGCTGAACAGAGAGCTTGAGAGATTTATTGACAGTGTCTGTGGAATAAATGCAACATAGCCACTAAATTATTATAAATAAGGAAAGGGGGAAATTTCCCATGCTTGTGAATCTCTTGAAGCTGTTGAGAAAGCGGAGTTGGAAACTGGGAAATGGGAGAGGAATGTTTAGAGGGAAGCTGTTTGCTAAGTTGCAAAGGCTCTGTATACCCTTGTGATTATAACAGCATGATAGACTTGTAGCATCAATAGCTTCAAAAAGGTACCTAGGCTGAATACAGGGGCATTGTGGTTTGGTGGAGATAATATTGCTTTGAGAGTATAAAATACAACATCCTAGTTTTAATTACATTACGATCTGGACTTGGGCAAGTCTTTTAACCTCTGGACCCTATATGTGACATAGGGATAATATACCAGCCTATGCATACATCCCCAAGGTGCTATTGGGATAAGACCACAGAATCACAGAATTGGGGAGTTAAAATAGGTGTCAGTGATCATCTAGTCCAATTTATATGTAAAAAGAATCCCAATAAGTTGCCATCCAGCTTCTACTTGAAGACATCTAATTTGGGGAAACCTACCTCTCTAGAGATACCACTCTTGTGTTGCTGTAATTGTTAGGAAGTTGGTTTGTTTTTTTTGTCACCAATTAAATTTTCTTTTTTATAACTTAAACCCCTTTCTCCTGGGTTCTTCCCTCTGTATAAAACAAAAAAATTAATACTTCTTTGAAATATTTTAAGAATATTATCATTTTTCCTCAAGTCTCTTCTGCAGGTTAATCATCATTTATTCCTTCAATTGATGCTCAAGTAACACAGATTCAAGGACCTTCACTATTCTGGTTGCCTTCCTAGATGTTCTCCATCATATTCATGCCCTCCTTAAACCATAGTCTCCTGAAATGAACACCATACTCCAGATAAAGTCTGATGAGAGTAGGATACTAAGGGACTCTTGCCTCCCAATCCTGGAAGCTATGCCACTATGATTACAACCCTGGATTTAATTCATTCACTTTCTTGGCTTCAACATCAGACTCCTGACTCATGTTGAACTTTCAATCCGCTAAAACCCCCAGATCTTTTTCTGAACAATTGTCCAACCATTCCTTTCATGTTTTATATTTGCTAAAGTGAATTTTTATACCCAAATGTAAGACTTTATGTGTATCCTTATTGAATATTACATTATTAGATTTAGCCCAATATTCTAGCCTGTCAAGATTTTTTGGATCCTGCCTCTGTTATACAGCATGGTAGCTTTCCCCAACTAGCTTAGTGTTATCCATTCATATGATTAATATCTACCTGTGCTTTTTTCTAAATCATAATTTTAAAAAATGTTAAAAGCATAGGCCCAAGTAAATCTCTGAGGTATTCTACTGGAGACTTCCTACCATGTCAACATGGAACAATTAACAGCTATTCATGTAATCTAGCCATCCAATCAGTTCCAAATTAATCTAATTGTATTATCATCAAATCCACATCTCTTCAACTTCTCCACAACTCTGTAATATGTAATATCATCTTTAAATCAGTGAAGATGGGGTCATTGGATTTAGTGGTCCCAAAAAGAGATTGTTCTAAATGGAAAATTCATTTCAATTCAACAAACACTTATCATGCACCTACCACTTGTAAGACTGTGCTAAGTACTGAACATACAAAGACAAATACACAGCAGTCCCTGATCTCAAGGACTTTCCTTCATATTGGGAGGATACAGTATGTACATAGACAAGTAAATGTATGATGAAATGTTTTTATACCTCAACCCAACTCTAATACTTCAAGCCACTCCCAGAGATCCCAAATCTCCTTTCACCTATACTCTTGGACCTTTCAATATACCGTGTGTTTTTGTGGTACTTTTGCATTTTGGAAATTTTGAGAAGAGTAAGATCCAGGGGAGATCTGTTGGCAACTCACTTATCCTCTCTGGGTCTCAGTGTTCCTGTCAGAATAATGAGAGGAATGGACTAGATGATTTCCAAGGTCCTTTGCAATTCCAAATATTTTTATTCCTTCCTTTGGTTGGACTTGTGATTTCACTGGTATGGGGAACTCTCTCTCTCTCTCTCTCTCTCTCTCTCTCTCTCTCTCTCTCTCTCTCTCTCTCTCTCTCTGATGCAGATAAGCTATAGTCTTAGAGCTGGAAGACATAAATGGGGCACTGGGAAATTAAAGAACTTGCTCAAGTTCACCTAGCTAATATATATCAGAGGGAGGTTTGAACACAAGTCTTCCTGACTCCAAGGTCACTCTGTTATATTGCCTATCTTTAAAGTATGAACTAAAATTAATTTTGTTGATCTGCTTTTATGCTCTCTTTTAGGGAACATAGAAATTTTTTGTTTTGATTAGTTTTTCTTATTAGAGACAATATCAAGTAAATCTCTAAGGTATTCTACTGGAATTTTTCTCGTTTTAATTAAAAGGATGATCTCAGTTGCTCACTGTCATAACTGGTTTGTACCAAATTACAACAGATCTAAATCCTGCCCCCAATGCCATATGAGTGTATATGCCAATGTGAAATTTAGCTCAGGTAAAGCAAAATTTTGTAAAAAAAAAGTATATCAATCTCAGAGAATTTTCTTGAGGATGTGTTTTCCAAATCTCAGAAGGTACAGAAAGAAAAGAAAATAGCTAAAGAAAAGCTAATCAAAACAAAAAAATTTCTATGTTCCCTAAAAGAGAACATAAAAGCAGATCAACAAAATTAATTTTAGTTCATACTTTAAAGACAGACAATATAACGGAGTGACCTTGGAGTCAGGAAGACTTATGTTCAAACCACCCTCTGATATATATCAGCTAGGTGAACTTGAGCAAATTGTTTAATTTCCCAGTGCCCCATTTATGTCTTCCAGCTCTAAGACTATAGCTTATCTGCATCAGAGAGAGACAGAGAGAGAGATAGAGAGAGAGAGAGTTCCCCATATCAGTGAAATCACAAGTCCAACCAAAGGAAGGAATAAAAATATTTGGAATTGCAAAGGACCTTGGAAATCATCTAGTCCATTCCTCTCATTATTCTGACAGGAACACTGAGACCCAGAGAGGATAAGTGAGTTGCCAACAGTCACATGAGTTGTAAGTGGCAGGAACAGAATTCAGATCTAGATATTTAAACTCCAAATCCAGGATTCTTTCTGCTCTATCTTAACTGCCTCCCAGAAGATTTTCTTCTGATCCCATAAGCAATAAGATTCCATAAACCACCAAGGAAAGAGTTTCAGCTTTTACTTAACTTTTTTAATTTTCCTGGTTCAGTTGAGTACAGATTCCTTGTATAGGAAAGAGCATGGATCAGAGTGTTACTGTGTCTACTTTTCAATCTATGATTATAAGTTGAAAACCAGAATAGAATCATTGTACAATAACAAGCATAGAAACTCATAGATTCTGAGCAGGCAGGGATCTGAGGGGTAATCTCTTCCGTCCAATGGTCTCATTTTGTAGATGAAGGAACTAGACCCAGAGGAGTGACTTAGCAAAGATCATTCAGGGAACAAGTGGCAGACTTGGATTTGAACCCAAGACCTCTTATTCTAGATCCAGCACAGAAGATAGCTTACAGTTTAAAAAACGTGTTTAAGGGCATAAAGCTATTCAGAATACTTTACAAATGTTGCCAAGCCCTATATTTGGGAGCTAAATATAATGGGTTGGGATGGGAACCAAGTATGTGATCAGAGGCTAGCTTAAAGGACAAAAACATTTAAATTTTATGTAAGGATTTATTCCAAGCCCCTATTTACTAAATGGAAAACAATTTAGAATATTTTCAGATTGGTGGGGATGGTACCTAGTATGTTGAAAAGTGAAGATGGGTAGTATTATGCATGGAGGTAAATAGCATGCTTGGGGGAAAAATAAGTGCCCAAGGGAAATGACAAAATGGTATTCTTGTGAGTGCCTTCATACATCGTTCTGCCCAAGATTCAAATGAACCTAGTGACAAATTCCAATTTGTTTTGTTTGATTACTTGGATATGTTGGTTTTTATTCTCTTTGCACTAAGTTTGGGTTTGTTTTTTTTTTAAGAGAAGGGAGTTAAGTGGAGGCTGGAGACAAGAAGTGGGGGGAAGACATGTAGGTAAAGGAATGGTGCTTTGATTTCCCAAAACTATTATTCCTGTTCCAGGGTTACATTAGTACTCAAATAAATGCTCTGCTCCTTAAATATGGCTAATACTCCTAAAGGTCAAAGCTGGTATCTCCTCTCATCTTATGGTAATAGTACCAGGCTTGAAAGAGGGCATCAGCAGAGGTGTAATTAAATAGGAGGCACCACACTGCCAGGCCAGCAGGAGGAAAGTAGCATCCTCTAGGATCGATTGGAATTTGAATTTCCCAGCCCAGAAGTCTTCACACAGGAGCATAGCTCAGGTTAATATGAAAATAGGTCAGTGAGATGTGAAGTTAATCTGAATTTAGAGACTCACTTTTCAGCTTCAGTACTAGAATATCTCCCTTGGCTGGTGAAATGACCTGTGCAGGGAAATTAGCAGGACATGGATGCCACTTATAGATTTATTTTAGTTTGTTCACAGATGTTCCTGGCAGATGTCTTAGCTCCTGTCTAAATAATGAGGCTGGACAGATAAGCAGGCTTCTCCCTGTTCTAAATGCACATCTGGATTTGCTGTTACAAAGCATCATATTAATACTGGTGCAATAGAACTCTAGGTGAAAAATTGCGATAACCACAGACTCTCTGACAAGGCTATCATAAGGTGATATAAGATATCCCCCAAGGCAGAGCAGATCCATCTGCCAGTTACATTATGAGGTATTATTACAAATATTGGGGTCAAGTGATTTGTGTTTTTTTCTTTTCCTTTTCATTCTTTTTTTAAACTTAGGCTTCTCCCTTCTAGCTTTCTTGGGATCAGTCACACTCTTCAATTTTATTTGCATAACTGAGCTTTTAGTCCATCCATGAGTGAAATTGGTTTTAGTAGAAAATTAGTTGACTTAACTGGCAAATGATGAAAGCCTGAATAAAAAATATTTAAAGAAGGAGAGCTAAGAAGAAAAAGCATGTTCTCTCTGGAACATGTGGCTTGAATGGAAATAAATCTCTAAGTCCATAAAACAATAGGGGGGAAGGGCAGTATGGTAAAGTCAAGATGTTGGAGAAAAAGTAGCAACTCACCTGGGCTCTCCCCAAAACCCCTCCAAACATTTAAATAATGCCATAAAACAATTTTTGGCACAGTAGAACCCACAAAAGGATGGAGTGAAATACTTTTCCAGTCAAAGACAGCTTAGAAGGTCAGCAGGAAAAGTCTGTGGCACATGGGTGAAAGTGGAGCACAGTCCAGCACAGGCCATACCAACACAGACCTAGCCCCTGAAAACCAGGAGCAGGCCTTGGGAGCCACTGAATCAGTAGTAACAACAGCTAGTTTCAGAGCTTTTAACCCACAGATGGTAAGGGGGTTGAACCACTGGTCAGAAGGAGATTACAGGGGTCTCTTTGCTCGCACTTAGGCAGGACTCTGTTGCTTTGCCCATACTCGGATCCAGGTCACAGTCCTGGGTGGCAGTCCTAAGAGTGAGGAGGTACACTACCACACTAGAGCTGCAGTGGAGCAGGGACTCTTGTGTAACAATAAGCACCCCGACATACACAGGGGGCCTGCTATCTCAGGTTCTTAGACCTGCATTCATAAAAGGAAAAGCAACTTTTGAGAGGTTAACAATCACTTTAATCAAGCACATGTATCATTCAATTAGTTCAGGGTAAAAAGTCAGCACCCTGAACTTCAGAGAAAATACAGGGAAATAAAAAGTCAACATACAGGGCTTCTAAAATGTCTGACCATTAGCATATATACATCTTTACCAGAAAGATAAATTCTGGGTTTTCAAAGCTATGGGGCTCCTTATCAGCTTCCCAGAGTCCTCATCTGGTCAAACTCTTCCAGTCAATAAGCCCCAAAGTAAAACCTCACCCTCAGAGTATTTATACCTTTTTTAGAACCAGAGGGCACCCCAACCCCTGAGAACCAGTGCCTTATTAACAAAAGGTGTGGGGCTTCCTACAAATCTTCCCTAATTAAACTCCCCTTAATGGGCAGGCCCATTAATGGGTGAGAAAGATCTTTAATCACATTAACAATACAAATGCATATATTGTTTCAAGTTAAAGAAACTCTGATTCTGTATTTTACTCTTGGTAAAATGTGTGTTCGTCCTTGCTTGCTAAAGAAGACCATGCCATCAGAAAAATAATGACATGACTTGCACTTGACTTTGTTTTGAGTGAGCGAGGACTGTGCAGGTCACCAGCCTCACTTCTCCTCCAGAACTATCTGAATCCAGTGAGCAGATATTCATTAGGATGACTAGAGATGACCCAGGATGAGGCAGCTGGGATTAAGTGACTTGCCCAAGGTCACACAGCTAGTGAGTGTTAAGTGTCTGAGGTAATATTTGAACTCAAGTCCTCCTGATTCCTACACTGGTGCTCTATCCACTGGACCACCTAGCTGCCCCTATATGTAGAACACTGGTAAAAGGCAAGATTCAATCAGAGGCATTTGATTATACTAAAACAAAAACAGCAAAAGATCCCACTTTGCGTGCCATCACACCTTCTCAAATTGGTTCTAGGAGAGAAAAGACTCACAGGCCAGGAGAATAGTAAATACACTTCTCTTTAGATCATACCAACTTGGAAGAACCTCTGAAAACAGCTGCATAAAACCCCTGAATTTTGGGACAGTGAACACTCCACACTGGAAGCAGAGCTCCATTTTAACAGAGTTAAAAGTCAAGAAATAGACTGTGAAAATGAGGAAACAACAGGAAAAAATATTCTGACCATAGAAAGTTACTATGATGACAAGGAAGATCAAAACACACACTCAGAAGAAAATAACAAAGTTAAAGCTCCAACATCCAAAGCCTCCAAGAAAAATATAAATTAGTCTCAGACCATGGGAGAACTCAAAAAGGATTTTGAAAATCAGCTAAAAGAGGTAGAAGAAAAATCAGGAAGAGAAATCAGAATGATGAAAGAAAATCATGGAAAATGAATCAACAGCTTGGTAAAGGAAGCACAAAAAAATGACAAAGAAAATAACACCTTTAAAAGCAGAATTGGTCAAATGGAAGAAGAGGCACAAAAATTCAGTGAAGAAAAACAATTCCTTAAAAAGCAGAATTGACCAAATGGAAAAGGAGGGACAAAAAACTCACTGGAGAAAATAATTCCTTAAAAATTAGAATTGATCAAGTGGAAACTAATGAGATTTATGAGAAATCAAGAAACAAAATGAAACCCAAAGAATGAGCAAATAGAAAACAATGTGGAATATCTCATTGAAAAAACAATTGACCTGAAAAATAGATTCAGGAGAGATGATTTTAAAATTATTAGACTACCTGAAAGTCATGATCAAAGAAAGAACCTAGACATCATCTTTCAAGAAATTATCAAGGAAAACTGACCTGATATCCTAGAACCAGAGGATAAAAAAGAAATTGAAAGAAGCCACTAATCTGCTCCTGAAAGAGATACCAAGATGAAAACTCCTAGGTATATTATAGTCAAATTCCAGAGTTCCAAGATCAAGGAGAAAATATTTCAAGCAGCCAGAAAGAAATAATTCAAGTATCGTGGAGCCACAGTCAGGATAACACAAGATTTGGCAGCTTCTGCATCAGAGGGCTTAGAATATGATATTCCAGAGAAGAAAAGAGCTAGGATTACAATCAAGGATCACCTACCCAGCAAAACTGAGTATAATCCTTCAGGGGAAAAATTGGCAAATATTCAACGAACAAAGGACTTTCAATTGTTCTTGATGAAAAGACCAGAGTTGAATATAAAGTTTGACTTTCAGATACAAAACTAAAGAAAAGCAAAAAAGGGAAGCAAGAAAGGGAAATCATAAGGGACTTGATAAGGTTACACTGTTTACATTTCTACATGGGAAGATGATACTTGTAACTCATAAGAACTTTCTCATTATTATAGATGTTAGGAGTATATATAGATAGAAGATACAGGTCTGAGTTGAATATGAAGTGAAACTCTAAAGAAGTGAATTCTAAAAAATAAAATTAAGAGATGAGAAAGAGAAATGTACTGGGAGAAAGGGAGAGGTAGAATGGGGTAAATTATCTCACATAAGAGGCAAGAAAAAACTTTTACAATGGAGGGGAAGGTGGGGAGGTGAGGGAGAGTGAGTGAACCTTACTCTCACAGAATTGACTCCAAGAGGGAATAATATACACACTCAACTGGGTATAGAAATCTATCTTATCTTACAGCAAAGTAGGAGAGGAAGGGGATAAGAGAAGGGGAAGCAGGATGTTAGAAAGGAAGGCAGATTGGAGGAGGGGGTAGTCAGAAGCAAAACACTTTTGAGAAGGGGTAAGGTAAAAGGAGAGAGAGAATAGAATAAGCAGGGCAGGGGAAATAGGATGGAAGGAAATATAGTGAGCAATAATAACTGTGAAAAAAATTTTGAAGCAAGTTTCTCTGATAAAAGCCTCATTTCTCAAACATATTGAGAACTGAATCAAATTTATAAAAATAAGAGCTGTTCCCCAATTGATAAAAGATAAAAAATATATGAACAGTTTTCAGGTGAAGTCATCAAAGTTATCGATAGCCATATGAAAAAATTCTCTAACTCACTGTTGACTGGAGAAATGCAAATTAAAGCAATTCTGAGGTACCTCATACCTATAAGATTTGCTAATAGGACAGAAAAGGAAAATGACCAATACTGGCAATATGAGACATTAATGCACTATTGGTAGAGTTGGAGTTATGATTCAACCATTCTGTAATCTGGAATTATAAAACCATGCATGCCCTTTGACCTAGTAATATCACTACTAGACCTGTATTCCAAAATAGATTTTTTTTAAGAAAGAAAAGGACCTATATGTACAAAAATGTTTATAGCAGATCTTTTCTGGTGGCAAAGAATTGGAAATTGAGGGGATGCCCATCAATTGCAGAATAGTTGAACAAAGTGTGCTATATGATTATGATGGAATAGTATTGTGCTATGAGAAATCATGAGTAGGATGCTTTCAGAAAAACATGGAAAGACTTACATGAGCTGATGCAAAGTGAAATATACTGAGTACAAAGTAATAGCAATATTATAAGATGATGAGCTGTGAATGACTTAGCTATCCTCATCAATCCAAGACAACTCTGAAAGGCTTATAATGAAAAATGCTATCCATCCCCAGAGAAAGAATCAATGGTGTCTGAATACAGATTGAGGCATATGTTTTTTGCTTTATTTTTCTTGAGAGGTTTCTTTGTGTTTTTGGTCTGTTTTCTTTTACAATATGACAATTATGGAAATGTTTTACATGATTCCACATGTATAACCTATATCAAATTACTTGTCTTTGCAATGTGGGGAGTGTGGAGAGAGGAAGGGAGGAAATTAGGAACTCACAGTTTTAAAAAAAAAGAATGTTAAAATTCATTTTTATATGTAACTGGGGAAAAATAAAATACTAAACAAATTTTTAAAAATATAATAGACTGTTAAAGCTATAAGGGACCTGAAAGATAATCTAGTCCAAGCCCCACATTTTACGAATAAGAAAACTAAGATGAAGAGAGAAAAAACGACTAGGTAGAGTTCATATAGCTAGCTAATAGACTTGGGGCTAGACTCTTGATTACCAGTTTAGTCCTTTTCCTCCCAGTGGATCCATGATCTCACTGATATAGAAAGTTCTTTCAGTAGGCAGATCAGGATCTGTGTAAAGACAGATTAAGATTATGTATTTAAAGGTGGATGGGACCTTAGCAGTCATCTAGTCTAAACCCACCTCATTCTACATATGAGGAAATTGAAGCCAAAGTGTCTTGACCAAGATTATATAGGCAAGTAGCTGGGCCAGGAATCAAACTCAGATCTAGAGCTCCCTACATTTTATAGCATAGTGTGTTCTACCTAAAAAAACTGATTTATACTCAATTTTTCAAGATCCACCTTGGGCCCCAGTTTCCCTTCTGTAAAAGGAGGAGATTGGGGTAGGTCATCACAAGGGTTCCTTCTAATTCTGATATTTTATGGTTCTAACACATCTGTTTCCTTGAGTGACATTGTTTGTTGGAAGCATCCATAGAGGCATGTTCTTGTCCTAATGTGTCATTTTACATTTTATATATGGCCCTGGACAAATGAATTTGAGGCATTAGCCAGTTCTCTTAGAGAAGGTTTCTGTATTGGCAGTTCATTGCATCTGCTGATTAGGAGGGATAACCGGAGAAGAAAGAGTCTACTTTTTCTTTTTGGCTTCTTCCAAATTTTATCGAATATTTTTGGTGAATCCAATACAAAATTTAATTCCAGAGCTTAATAATTATAAATGCTTGTTTACATTTATTCAAACAGTAATAAAATCTGAGTCATTGCACATACAGATTGAAACAGAAATCATGAAAAACTGCTCAGAGGCTTTTTTGGGCTCAATATAATATTAAACTTTTTAGTATAGTTTTATAAAATAGCCATGGAAATCACAATCATTCCTAGGATGTTGTAGCAAATCAGGGCAGTTCTGTTGGACTCCAAGCTTTGAGAGCCCCAAATGATTATGATTGATATTTGGGTAGTAAGTCAGGGGGGCATCATGCAGGAGGAAAACAAGTATGCCTCCTATTTACATTTCTACAGTCAGTTTAGATCCTCACCCTTCCATCATTCAGGCAAGACTGTTGGGACTATCCTTCCTGTATTTTGCAAATTCTTGCCTCCTTCAAGTCTACCTTGAATACTTTTTTATAATTTAAATTATTTTTAGTTTTCAACATTCATTTCCGTAAGTTTTAAATTTCCTCTGCCTCCCTTCCCTTCTCCCTCCCCAAGATGGTGTGCAATCTGATATAGGCTCTACATATACATTCTTATTAAACGTATTTTCACATTAATCAGGTCATATAAAAGAGAATAAATAGGAGTACTCACGAGAAAGAAAAAAACAAAACAAAACCAGAAAAGAGATAGAATTGTCCATCATGAGTCTTTTGGAGTTGTTTTAAGTCCTTGCATTGCTGAGAAGAGCTAAGTCTATCAAAGTCAGTCATAGAACACTGTGGTTGTTACTGTGTATAATGTTATCCTGGTTCTGCTCACTTCACTCAGCATCAGTTCATAAAAATCTTTCCAGGATTTTCTGAAGTCTGCTTGCTCATCATTTTCCATAGCACAATAGTATTACATTACATTCATATTCCACAACTTGTTTAGCCATTCCATGGTTGATGGGCATTTCCTTAATTTCCAGTTCTTGGCCACCAAAAAAGAACTGCTGTAAATATTTTTGTACTAGGTTTTCGTCTCTTTGGGATACAGTCCTAGTAGAGGTATTGCTGGGTCAAAGGGAGAAACAGTCTATAGCTCTTTAAAATTTATGATGCACTTTCTTCACAATAAGCTTTTGAGGTAGGTAGTCTTTGGATGTCAAATCCCTCCTCTATCAATTTTCCCAACCTGGCCCTAAACAGCTTCTCTTCCCTCTCTGGGGTTTTCACCCTCTCTTATTTGAAGTGGACTCATTTCCCCCATAAACATCTAACTATGCTGGGAGTAGGTTGGGTTCCACAAAGAAAGGTAACTGCCACAATTCAGTACTGTCAAAATTCTAGGGGTAACTCTGAGAAGTAGCCATTCCTACTAATGCTGCACAGCTCATGAACTTCCACTAGTGTATTTCCCCTCAATTAATGGCTCCATTAATTCTTGATAGATTAACTGCTTACTCAATCAGAACATTTTTTAAACAAACATTAAAGAATGACAGTTTTCTAGCAGACCACCTATATATTTGTGATGCACTCACCAACTCATACAGTGTCCCTGTGGAAAGTGAATGCAAAACTCAAGTTACTAAGTATAATGGGGACAACATGTGGCCAAGGAAACGCAAATTCATGAACTACGGACGTTAATGTCCCTTCTTTTTCTCAAGAACTGCTTTTCAAAATTCAGTAATGATCATAGTGCCTGTGTTGGATGACTTGGCTCCATTGATAAACCGGGCTAATCCAAGACTTCCTAAAGAAGAGAGAATTCCTCACAGAGCAATAGTGTAGCAATGGGATGAGTTGATCCACTAAACTGCTCATTTCCTACTCCTGTACTTCTCTAAGCTTTCCTTCTCTTCATCTAACCTTATCCTTACTCCCTTGTAGCAGCTCTAGTCTTTGGTAAATCCAGCTTCAGGCTCAACCAGTACTTTCAGCTGAAGTATTGTTATATTTTTTCCCCAAAAGGGCAAAGATCATTAGCCTAGGATTGGCAGAAGCCCTTTCAGCTCTATTTCTTCAACTGGGCTCTGAGATTTTTCCTTCGCTACCTCTTTAATAGCAAGTGGCAGTGCTGAGACACATTTTCTTTCCTTTTTATCCCCATTATTTTGCTAAAAATAATTGCTAGCATTTAAAAGGTTTGCAAAGTGCTTTACAAATGTCATTTTATCCTCACAACAACCCTAGGAGGTAGGATTGTCATTTCCATTTTAAGGTCACATAACTAGTAAGTGTATGAAGTAGAATTTGAACTCACATTTTCCTGACTCCAGTTCCAGAATTCTATCCACTGAATCAAAGTAGATAACAGCAGAGGGAAGTATCTGCTTTCTTCTCCTTTTCTATCTCCTTAGCAACAAGTGGCAGTGTAGGGAAATATCTCCTTTCCTCTTCTCCAACTCCTCCATATTAGATATCAGAGAGAGAAGAATGTACTTTTTTTTTTTTTACCAATTCTTCCTACAATTTATATGCTGCTGATTCTCCTTTCCTCTCCCAGTCTCTCACATCTCCAGTTACCTTTCAGTCATCTTGAACTGGATGTCCAGTAGATAACTCAAGCTCAGCATGTCCAAAACAGAACTCACCTTTCCCCTTAAACTCTTCCCTCCTCCTACCTTTCCTATTACTGTAGAGGGCAATACCATCCTCCGAGTGCCTCAGGCTTTCCACAGAAGAGTCATCCTGAGCTCCTCACTATCTCTCACCCCATTCTCCATATCCAAACTGTTGCCAGTTGCTGATTTCACCTTTACATTGTTGAATACGACTCCTCTCCTTACACCATTACTTCATGCCTACTGATGGGTCAGCCTGCCCCAAGTCCCTCCCCATTTCAATTCATCCTTCATTTAATCACTAAAGTCCAGTCATGTTGCCACCAGCAACCTCCCCCCATGCCCACCCCAACATTCAATAAACTCCTTTATACCTTCAGGATCAAATATAAAATGCTGTTTGTCATTCAAGGCCCTTTATCACCTCCTCCTGCATTTCCAGCCTCCTTACACCTTACTCCCTGGCATGTACTCTTTGATCCAGTGACACTGACCCCCTGGCTATTCCGCGAACAAGGCACTCTATCTCTTGTCTCTGGGCATTTACTCTGATTATTCCCCATGCCTGGAACGATCTCCCTCTACAAACCTTCCTAGTTTCCTTTAAGTCTTAACTAAAGTTCCACCATCTACTGGATGCCTTCCCTAAGCCTTTTTAATTCCAATGCCTTCCTTCTGTTAATTATTTCCTTTTTATCCTGTATACAGTTTATTTTAGTTTGCATGTTGTCTCCCCAATAAACTGGAAGATCCTTGAGGGCAGGGACTATCATTTATTTCTTTTTGTGTCCCCAGTGTTTGGCATGGTGCCTGGCACCTGGTAGATGCTTCATATATATATATATATATATATATATATGTTTGGGGATTGATTGAATGGTAACAGGTGATGGTGTAGAGTTTCTTCTCTAATTCCAGAATTAGCCTCACTTTCACATAGCTCTGAAATGTCCTCTTTTACCCTCCATTTTGCCCAGTTCATTCTGCCTCGCTTTGAGACTCTGGTTTATGATGACTATTCAAATTCTCATTTCTTTTGACTGAACCATAAATAGGAAAAAGTACTTTTGTCCAATAATCATAAAACAGTTATGGGGTTCATGGTTCCCTAGTTACTAACTAAAGTTAATAACTTTAAGTTATATAAAAATAACTTATTATTTAATTTTGTTATTAAAAGTAATATAAATATAACTATAATATAAAAATAAATAATATTATTTAATAATAACTTATTATAAATAAGGTTTTCAGTCTATTATATGCAAATAAACAGCTAAAACCCAGAACGTTAAAGCTGGCTTTCTTCTCAATAAGTGCATTGTTTCTGTAGTTGATTTCACCGTGTCTTACATTTAGTTTTGTATTTTTCCATTTCAATGATCCAAAATGTCAAATAGGGAGCATCTCCCTCATGTACAGATAGGAAAACTGAAGTTCAAAGAAATGAACAGAGTGGGCTTATATGACCTAAGCCTAAATCCAACCCTAGGGGTTTTGATTCAAGGTCAGTGCTCTTTTCTTTTTACTGTGTTACCCCAGAAAATGAACTGGATTTCAGGGGAAAGAGGAAATCTATACTTTCCCAGTGGAGAGAAAAAATAGACATTGTGCAGCGACATCACCCCCGTGGGTTTCGCACAGAACTATCTTGCTTCCCAGTGACTTCTACATTCTAAGTATGGGGGATAGGGAAAGTCTGGGCAACAGAAATCCATTGTTAATTATGTTTACTGTCTTGTATTAATCATTTCAGCCTCATTTTTTAAGAACTGCCATAAGAAGTACAGTTCTCTCACTTTTAAGGGAAAATTTGTTAGCCTGACTTAATACTGGGAGTCAATAAGATTCAAGTTTAAATCTTGCCCCAAACCCTTACTAATTGTGTGATTTTTGGTGACTCAAATTAACCTCTCTCAGCCTCAATTTCCTCCTTTGCAAAATGGAGCTAATAATAAGACATATCAGGTATTTTTGTGACAATCGAATAAGATAATATCTGCTTCAAATTATAATACAGACTGAGGGCAGCTAGGTGAAGTGAATAGAGCACTGGTCCTGGAGTCAGGAGGGCCTGAGTTCAAATCTGACCTCAGACATTGGGCAAGTCACTTAACCTTAATTATCTTCCCCCTAAAATTTGGGGTATTTTGGATTGGGAACCAAGGAACTCAGCTCTGCCTCTGGGAAGACATTGTGGTATTTTTAAAAAATGCACTAAATTTAAATTCTGATAACTTGGGGTGAATTTCCAGTTCTTCCAATTGTTACCTGTGTGACCTAGGGCTAATTATTCTTTGGGCCTCAGTTTACTCACCTATGAAATTATGGGATTGAATCAGATGGTATTTGAGGTTCCTTCCAGTTATAATACTGTAGGATCCTACCAAGCCTTGCCTCCACCTGCTTGCCCATCTCTAATTTTTCTTCTTGTTTTTGTCCAAGTGTTTCCATCAAGTCTGTGACCCAGTTCAGGATTTTCTTGGCAGAGATAGTGGAGTGGTTTGCCACATCCTTCTCTAGCTCATTTTTCAGATGAAGAAATGGAAGCAGAGTTTAGTTTAGTAAATGGTTGTGGCCAGATTTGAACACATGAAGATGAGTCTTCCTGATTCCATGCCCAGTGCTCTATCTACTACTGCTCTACCTTCTTATTCTCCCACCAAAAGGGTTAGGAGTATATATGCCCTTTTCCAATCACTGTCACTTACAAAACTTCCAAAGTAAGCCTCATCCTTGTTCTCTTTACCCTTCTAATCAATAACACACAATCAGCTCATAGCTGTTGACAAAACTCTGGCAGTCCTGCTTGGGGACCTGAGGAGAATAGGTGGGAAGGGTCAGAGCTATAACTCTGGTTGTGCCTGGGACAATTCAGTTGAGGTTGAGGAGGGGGGTCCAAATAATGAAGAAAATAGCTTGAAAGAGGGATGAGCATTGCACAGTAGACTACAATCTCACTAAAAGTACAATTGTATCATGAAAGGGCTAGAAGGGGGACAATTGTGCCCTAGGCCTTGAAAGGACCAGGACCATGAAATAAGGTATGAGGGATGGTAATTTCCATGGAGAAGAAACATGAAAATATACCCTTCTGGGAAGAATATTTTTTGGAGTGGAAATGTGACACCTACAGATAATACCCTTCTATCTCCTTACCTCCCAGGTGTATGCTATGGGCAAAAATTCCATTCATCCCATGCTAGTGACAGCTCTGAGAAGTAACCTTAGGAGTCAGTAGAGCCTGATGAATTGAATGGCTGCCCTTCTTTGGCAGTAATTGGAAAAAGGTTTTCAGAAAGGGAGACCTCTTCAATTCATGTCATTGCTCCAAACAGCCACTTAGTGTAAAATTGCCCATAAAAGTGAACTTAAATTGCAAAAGATAAAACTACTGCCTGCTGATTCTCCTCACAGCTGACCCTTTGACCTCTATGCTTGGTGAAGGCTTAGATTCTTTATGAGGTAAGCAATAAAGCAGATGCAGACACTTCTCTTGGGTGAAGTCACTGCAAATTGAAAATTCTCTTTTTCTCTGGCTCTGGAACATCAAGAGGACTCTTTGTGGAGACTCATTCCTGAGTGTGGTTGAACCTAAGTGAGAAACATTCCAATTCTTTTTTTAAATTTATTTTATTCTGAACTTAAGAATTAAAACAGAATAGAAAAAAAAACACGTGAAACTGCAAAGCTGTTGTGCACAACTTTAAATAGGTAATAAAATTATCACGTAACTTTTTTTCCTTGTTTTCTTCCCTTCCTACCATCCCCCTCCCCACACCCTAGAGATGGCTACCATGTAAAACCATTGTATACATACCTCTATTTATCTGTTCTTTCTTTGGATGCAGATGGTCTCTTCCTTCATAGGTCTTCTGTAGTTAATTTGGGGTATTTATAATAGTCCAAATGACTTTGCTATTCAAAGCTATTCTTAAAACAATATTGTGGTTACTATATCCAATGTTCTCTTGGTTCTTATTATTTTCTGCAGGTCTATCCATGTTTTTCTAAGATTATTGAGCTCATCATTTCTTAGAACACAATAGTGTTCCATCACAATCATATAGTACAATTTGTTTAGCTGTTCCCCAACTGACAGACATCCCTGAAATTTCCATTTCTTATAGGTTCTTTTTCTTTTTTCCTAATCATTTTGGGAAACAGAGTGGTGGTGTTGCTGGGTGAAAGGATATAGGCAGTTTAATAACTCTTTGGGCATAATTCCAAATTGCTTTCCAGAATGGTTGGATTCGTTCACATTTCTACCAAAAGGGAATTAGTGTCCCAATTTTTCCAAATCCCCTCCAGCATTTGTTACTTTCCCCTTCAATCATTTTAGTCAATCTGATAGGTGTAAAGTGATATCTCAAGATTGTTTTAATGTGTATTTCTCTAATCGATAATAATTTAGAGCATTTTTTCATGTAACTATAAATTGTTTTGATTTCTTCTTGGGAAAATTGCTTGTTCATATCCTTTGACTATCAATTGGGTGATGACCTGTATTCATATGGATTTGACAAAGTTCTTTATATATTTAAGATATGAGTCCTTTAAACTATTTACCAATATAAGGTCAAAATGGATACATGACCTATATATAAAGAGAGAGATTACAAGGAAATTGGAAAAACATGGAATATATCAGACATGGATAGAACAATTTATGAATAAACAAGAGTTAGAGAGTGTGAAGTGTAAAATGGATAATTTTGATTGCATTAAATTTAAAGGGATTTGTACAAATAAAGCAAATGTAGTCAAGATCAGAAGAGAAGTAGAAAACTGGGGAAAAATTTTCATAGACGCTTCCAATTCCTAAATCCTATGATCTATCTCTGAGATCCCTTTCCAATTCAAAGTCCTATGACTCCATTTCTAGCTACGCCTTTGGTCAGTGGCCAGAGACAATCTTTTTAGGATTTCTTTAAACTACTAGACAACTCTAAACTTAACATTTTCTGGGAAGAATCTAATTTTCACACTCCTGAAGGAGAATGTCTATACTCTGGACAAATTTGCCTCTCCTGCCTTCTGTACTATTTGTACGCCTTTTTTGAGTATAGGTGATGTCATTTGATTTGCACATAAATTGGATTTAAGTGAAACAGAGTTGCACAACCTTGCTCTTTCTTCCAGAGTTATCAAAGTTCAGTGGCAAGACAAAGTCAAAATAATTGGTGATGTCTCAGGATGCAGCAGATGACCTTGGTGACTTCTATGTCTAACCAAGTTCTAAGCCCTTCACAGTGTCTGCTTTAGCTGCCTTAATGGCCACTGGAACAAACTGACCTCATCTGCCCATTCCACCAGAGAAAATCTTCATATGCTTGGGGTTTGAGAACCTTTGTTTATCCTCAACCTGGTTTAGCCTGTCTACAGAAACCATTTACCAGCATGTGGCTACTAAGCATGCTATATCTTCTTAGAACAATAGGTAAGACTTAGGTAGAAATCAGCCCTCACATTTAAAGTAGTGTTCTTCCCTCAAACCATCTTACACATCCATACCATTTTTACCTATCTCAAAGTCCTATGATAATAGGCAAGTGGCAAAGCAACAGGTGTGGATACACTGGGAGCTGTAGTCACAAAGCTGTGACTACACAGCCCCGATCACTGGATCATCTTCTTATTGGAAGTAGTAGTGAAATTTGGCAGCCCACTGGGTGTCTGAACAGCCTTTTTTAAGGACTATACCACTCACCTCCTAGTATGAGGAAGGGCCAAGAAAAAGTGTCCTAAAAATGGTCTGCTTCACCTAACCCTGGCCTGTATACTGTCACAAGTGGGGATCCCACCCTGCAGTTGAAACACCAAAAAAAAAAGCATAAAAACTTTTGCCGAGATGATCTCACTCACCATCAGTACATGGAATGTGTGCATACTTATGGATAACATGAAATCCAGTAGACCTGACAGATGAACAGATCTCGTTGCAAGAGAACTCAGCAGGTATTGCATCCAAATAGCAGCCCTGAGTAAAACAAGGCTGGGAGATGAAGGCCAGCTTACTGGAGCTGGATACATATTTTTCTGGAGTAGCCAGTAAAAGGGAGCACTGTAAAACTGGCATAGGTTTTGCAAACAAAACTAATCTAGTCAACAAGCTTATATGCCTCCTAAACAGAGTGAACAGACACATGATAAAGCAATTGCCACTTGCAGGAAAACACCATGCCACCATCATCAGTGCCTATGCTCCCACCATGATGAACCCTGATGACGTCAAAGAAAAAAATTATGAAGACTTAGAGATCTTCATCATTAATGTGTTGAAAGAGAATGAGCTTATAATTATAGGTGACTTTATTGCAAGAATAGCCACAGACTATTCATGGCAGGGAGTCGTGGGGAGAAATGGAGTTAAAAACAGCAACAGTAAATAGTCACTCCTGAAAACTTGTGCATCTCATGACATCACCAACAATGTCTTCCATTTATCTAAATATGATGAAACTTCATGGATGCACCCTGAGAGCAAACTTTATAGACTATTGTCTATTGACTCTTGTCATTGTAAAGGAGAAGTGATAAAATGTGAGAATGAAGGCAATGTATGGCACAGTGGCTGGACTGATAATAGGTTTATTCTCTCCAAGATAAATTCAACAAAAGCAACTGCCCCAAAACAAGATGATTATAAGACTTAATGTCAACAGATTAGGGCACTTCTCCAAGCAGAAATAGTTCTTTGCTAACTTGGAGGGAAAGCTGAGCCAAAACACAATTGGCAACAGTGGAGCAGAAAAGGAGTGGGCAGCTTTCAGAGATTTGGTGGACAGCACCTCATTTACTCATCTGGGCCAGTATACTCACAAACATCATGATTTGTTTGAGGAAAATGATAGGGAAATTCAGAAGTTACTAAATAAAAAACAAAAACTCCACAGGGTTTACCAACAGGATCGTTCATCTGTCTCTAAGAAGGCACCATTTATTTCCATCAAAAGTAAAATGCAGTGAAGCTTAGAGAGATGTATAATTCTTGGCTCAGTAAGAAGGAAGGTGAAATTCAGCTTTTGGCTGATAATAACAATCCAAATTGCTTTTATGATGCCCAAAGGTTATTTATGGGCCAGAGACCAATCATGCATCTCAACTTCTCAGCACTGATGGAGCCACACTGTTTGGTTATAAGGACATGATGCTGGAGAGATGGACTGAACACTTCCATTGTGTTCTCAACAGACTGTGATTCAATCAATGCTGAAGCTGTTGACTGTATACCTCAGACTGAAGCCAGTCCCTCTCTAGTTGAATTTCTAACTGAAAAAGAGGTTTTGAATATGATTAGGCTCCTCTTGTGTGGCAAAGTACCTGGCGCTGATTCTATTCCAGCTGAGTTTTACAGAGAGTCCACTGCTCATAGAAAAGTTGACTGAAATTTCCTAGGATATACGGCAAAAGGAGGTTATCCCCCAGAAGTTCAAGGACGCCTCCATTGTCCATCTCCACAAAGGTAAAGGAAATAGATTGTTCTGTGACAATCACGGGAGGAGGAATGGGGGGGTCTCTATCTTAGTTATAGCTAGCAAGAATCTTACCAGAGGCTTCCTTAATAGTCTGAGCTTTCACCTGGAAGATGGTCATCTACCCAAAAAAGCCAATGTAGCTTCAGAAAGGGTCAACGAATGGTCAATATGATATTTGCTGCCCAACAACTCCAGAAGAGATGCCAGGAGTGGAACACAGATCTATACACAATGTTCATCAATCTTACCAAGACCTTTGATACTGTCAATTATAAGGACTTATGGAAAATTATGTCAAAATTTGGTTGCCCAGAGAAGTTCATTATTGTACATCAATTTCATGATGGCATGTTTGCCTAGGCTCTGGATAATGGATAATACTCTCATGCTTTTCCAATCATCAATGGAGTGAAACAAGGCTATGTGCTTGCTCCCATGCTTTTTAGCATGATGTTTTTAGCAGTTATCAGATACCTTCAATTTGGACAAAAAAAAGTGTCAAGATCAGATGCCGCATTGATGATAAATTATTTAACTCAAAAAAGGCTACAAGCCAAGACTAAAGTAGAGGGAAAGTTGGTGCATGATTTTTTGTTCACTGACAATTATGCATTCAGTGCAGCCTCAGAAGCTGAAATGCAACAAAGTCTGCTGCATGTGCTGATTTTGGCCTAACAATTAATACCAAGAAAGTACAGGTTCTCTACCCCAGCACCACACATGAAACCACTGATTACAGCAAGTGGAGAAATTTTGAATACTGCTGGTAAGTTAATTTACCTTGGCAATATATTCCAGAGGATGTACACATAGATGATGAGGTTGATGCATGCATTACCAGAGCTAGCTCAGTGTTTAGGAGGCTCCAAAGGAATGTGTGGGAGAGAAGAAGTAAGATCTATGGAGCTGGCGTGCTAACTTCATTGTTGTATGCCTGTGAAACCAGGACTGTCTAATGGCATCATGTCAGAAAACTGAATTGCTTCCAGTTAGATTATTTGAGCAAGATTCTGAGGATCTACTTGAAAGACAAGGTACAGGACACTGAGGTGCTTTCTTGAGCTAAACTGCCAAGTTTAGTACTGCAGAGAGCACAGCTCCAATGAGCTGACCACATTGTTTGAATGCCAAATGTACGTTTACCTAAAAGACTATTTTACAAAGAACTCAGTTCAAGGCAGGTGCTTACATCATGTGAAGAAGTGAAAGAAGCACTCTCTCAAGGTCTCTCTGAAGAACTTTGAAATCAGTTGGAGACACTGGCAAAGGACTGCCTAGCAGGTCACCAAAGAAGGCACTGTGCTCTATTATGGGATGCACAATTTAGAGCCAGTTCATATGGACTATTTGTGGCCAACCTATGATAGAGTCTTCTGAACTCTCGTTGATCTGATCAGCCACAGTCAGACACACTGTGCCTTGATCCCAACCTAGTGGTGTCCTGATCCTCTTTGAGAATGAAGGACAATAACCAACTATTTGTGCCTTCTTGGGCTAATTGTGTGAAATTTGGGTACCTGCAAACTAATTATGAATCAATCAGCATTTATTTTTCTTAGGGATGTTTGAGTCAGGTAAAGGGAGAGATTGTAAAATTACAGGAATGTCACAAGTCAAGGCAGTTTGGAAATCACTGAGAATGATGGGGTAAAGCTGAAAGGGTGGGGAAAAACAGGGGGCTAAGGGGACGTGCCCACCATTCATACCAGTTTTTACAAAGAATCTCATATCATTAAAAGCATCTAGTCTGATCTCCTCATTTCATAGACAAAGAAACCAGGAAATTATTAGTCCAAGCTTACATAGCCTAGTTTACAGGTGTGGGGAACCTGAAGCCTTGAGGCCACATATGGCTCTCTAGGTCCTGAAGTACAGTCCTTTGGACCTAAAGAGCCACATGTGGCCTCGAGGCTGCAGGTTCCCCACCCCTGTGTGGAAACAGGATCAAAATCTAGATTTCTCTGACCAATGTTTTGTCTATGATACTACATTATACCACATCTCAAGTAACACTATCATTCTTCTAAACTTCCCCCCTCTAAGGGACTGGGTCAGAAAGCTCCCATAAGGTCCCCTATTGAGGCCTAGGGTTGAGGTGACTAGAAGGTATGTATGAGACGATAGCAGGAAAACATCATAGGTATGACTCCTACTGTATTGGACTGCATAGGATTATAGACCTCATTTTACAGATGAGTGGACTGAGACCAAAAGTGGGTATCTTTGGTGGTTTCTCAAAACCTTTACCTAGTCCTGTTAATATTTGCATCCAAGTCCATTAATTAATTCCACATGTATTTATGATGATAATAATATAATTATAATATATTAATAAAATACTAGCATTTGTATATGGTTTAAAGTTTACAAAGCATTTTACAAATATTCTCTTATTTGATCCTCAGAACAACCCTGGTAGGTAGGTGTCATTATTACTTCAGTTTAAAGATGAGGAAACTGAGGCAGGGAGCAGTTAATTGGTACTCAGGATCACATAGCTAATAAGTGTCTGAAACTGATTTGAACTCAGAACTTTCTTGATTCCAGATCCAGCTCTCTACTTACTATGCTACAGCATAAAAGGCACAATACTATGTCAGACCCTGGCAAGTCAACAATTAGAGCCTCAGCTTCCTCTTCTACAAATTGGAGATAATAATAATGCAGAATTTTTGTATAGATCAAATGAAGTAATGCATATAAAGCCCCTTTCAAAACACTCTATAAATATCAGCTACTAGGTACAGGGGTAACAAAGACAAAGTGAAAAACCATCCCTGCCCTCAAGCAGATTATATTCTACTACTGAGGAATAATATGTTAATATATCATATCTAAATAGAAGGTAATTGAGGAAAAAGAGAGAAAACTTAAGCACTAGGGAATTAGAAAGTCTTTCCAGAGGAGATGCGTCTGCGCTGAGTATTGAAGAAGGCTAAGAATTCTAAGAGGCAGAGGTGAGAAGAGAGTGTATCGCAGGTTTTCAGGATGGTCTGTTGCCAAAGGATAATGGGAAATGGAAAGACTAGGAAATAGGCCAGTTTGGCTGGAACATGGGGTGCCTGATGAGGAGAAATGTGTAACAAGTCTGTAAAGGTACTCTGCAGTCAGAATAGAAAGGGTTTTAAATACTAAACTGAAGAAGGAGTGTTTAATTCCAGAGGGACTAGGAAAACATGAAGAGTCTTGGGCAAAGGCATGATGGGGTCAGATGTGACCCCATCTTCATTAGGAAGATGACTTTGTTAGCGGTGTAAAAAATGAACTGGAAAAGAGAGAGACTGAAGTAAAGAAACCAACTAGGTTGTCTTCACAATAGTCTTGCAATAAGTCCTGCAATAGTCCAGGTGAGAGGTAATGAGGCCCTGAACTAGGTTGTGTGTCTGTTTGTTGTTTATTCATCCTTCATTCTCAAAGAGGATCAATGATACCTCGAGGGTGATTTCTTGACTTGCAAGTGACATGGATTTAAGTGAGGTAGAGCTGTGCAAAGTCACGAGTTTCCCTGTCTCCTCCAGAGCCATATGGGTTCAGTGGCAAGACAGAGGTTAAGATGACTGATGATGGCCCCTAATGCAGAGGGAGGTCTTGGCCTTTTCAAGCTCAGGTCTGTCCCGGATCTCAGTTTGTCGGAGGCAAAGCCCATTCAGTAATTAAAGACTAGGAAAGAATTGAAGCAAAAGATAGCCTAGTTTGCTTTCATAAAGAATCATTCTGGGAGGAGAAGAAGACTTTTAGACCTGCAAGTGAAGAGAAGAGGGTAAATTCAAGAGGTGTAGAATTGATAAGATTTGGTAATGGATTGGAGATAAGAGAAAGTGGAAAGTTGAGGATGACTTGGAGGCTTCAAACCTAAGGGACTCAAAGGATGATGATGACCTTAATAGACAGGGAAGTTTGGAAGAATATTGGGCTTATGGTGGAAAGAAAATTAGTTTTGTTTTGAACACATTGAGTTTAAGAAGCCTTTGGGACATGCAGCTAATATGTCTCACAGTTATTTTGACAGGCCTGCAGTCGAAGAGAAAGATTAGGTGTTTATTTATGGATTTTATAGTCATCTGCATAGAGATAATAATTAAACCCAAAGGAGCAAATGTGATTACCAAAAGAGAGCATATAGAGAAAGAAAAGAATAGTGTAGGACAGAGCTTTGGGGACACCTACATCGAAGGAGAATAATGTAAAAGATGAACTAGCAAAGGAGACAGCTAAGTGGTGGCTGAAACTCCCTAAGAGAAGGATGAGGATTGACAAAAGGCCATTGTTCAATGTTCTCAGTTTTCTTTCCTCTTGACCCCTCTGTAACCTTTTTTTGGTTATATTGAGGCAATGGGGTTAAGTGACTTGTCCTGGGTCAACACAGCTAGTATCTGAGGTCAGATTTGAATTCAGGTCCTCCTGGCTCCATAGCTGGTACTCTATCCACTGTATCACCTAGCTACTCCTCATAGCCTTTACCCATGACCCTCTTCTCCTTAATTCTCCATTCTCTCTAGGTTGTTGGGGTTTGGTTTTGTGTTTGTTTTTTTAACACTATTTTCATCTGCTTCTCCTCTTACCTCTCTGAACACTCAGTCTCCTCAGCTGGATAATTATCCAAGTCTTGCCCACTAACCATGGGAGTCCCCCAAGCTTCTTCTCAGGCCACTCTTCTTCCTCCATATTGTCACTGTTGCTGTTTAGTCATCTCCAACTCTTCATGACCCTATCTGGTGTTTTCTTGGTAAAGACACTGGAGTGGTGGGTAGTTTGACATTTCCTTCTCCTACTCATTTTACAAATGAGAAACTGAGGCAAACAGGGTAAAGTGACTTGCCCAAAGTCACATAGCTAGTAAGTGTCTGAGGTCAGATTTGAACTCATGAAGATAAGTCTTCCTGATTTCGAGTCCATTATTCTATCCACTGTGCCACCTAACTGCCCTCTTCCTCCATGCTATTTCACTTTGTGAGCTCATGGATTCAATTATCATCTCTATGCAGATCTATTTATTCAGCCCTAACCTCTCTCCTGACTCTCAGTCTCGTATCTCCATCAGATTATTAGACATTTCAAACTGAATATCCCATAGACATCTTAAACTCCACATGTCTAAAAAAACTTCATCTTCCTCCTGCAAACTTTCCTCTATTTCTACTCTCCCTGTTATAGAATATTATCACCATCTTCCCAGGCACTCAGGCCAGGCTCACAATCTACATGTCATCCTCAACTCTGTTACCAATTCCTCTCAAGTTTAGCTTCATAATATCTCTTATGTATGTGCATATTATATATATGTTATATATATACACACACATATATTACATACATGCATATATACATATACATACATACATATATATGTATGAGATATATCTTGTGGGTCTGAGTGTGGATGTGGGTGTGTCACACTCACACCCTTCTCTCCTGACACTCTCCCCTGATATCTCCTTGGTGCAGGCCTACATCCCTGACACCTGGAATACTGCATTAGCCTTCCGGTTGGTTTTTCTGCCCCATATCTCTTTCCACTACAGTCCATCTTGCTCTCAGATGCCAAAGTGATCTTCCTAAAGTGCATGTCTGATCATATCAGCCCTCTATTCAAAAACCCTAGTGGCTCCCCATTACCTCCAGGATCAAATATAAAATATTGGGTGTTTTAAAACTCTTTATAATCTGGCCTCTCCCTCTGTTTCCAGTCTTCTACCTTTCTTTTCTCCATGAACTCTAAGATCTAGAAGCGTTGGTCTCTTGGCTGTGCCTCCAACAAGATGCTCCATTTCCTCACTTCATGAACTTCCACTGAGTGCCCCCTATGCCTGGAATTCATTTGCTCCTTATCTTCCCCTCCTGACTTCCCTGACTTCTTTATGTCAGCTAAATTCCCACCTTCTGCAAGAAATCTTTTCCTGATCTGTCTTAATGCTCTTGCTTCCCTCTGAGATTATTTCTAATTTATCTTGTATATAACTGATCTGTGTGTAGTTGTTTGCATGTTGTCTCACCCATTAGACTGAGCTCCTAGAGGATAGGGCTGTTTTTGACTTCCTTTGTATCCCTAATGCTTAGTACAATTCCTGATACATAGTAAGTGCTTTATAAATTACTTGTTGATGACCAGCAACTAAGTGTTTGAAGAGAGAAAAGCAAGGCTAGAGTGATTTGCTGGCAAAGCAATTGGAGATTGATAGCCTTGGACAAGTTCAGTAATAGAATGAGATCAAAACCTAATTGTAAGGAGTTAAAATATATATAGAAGTGAGAATAACACCAGACTTTGAAAGGTAAGTAAGGGGTCAGCTAAGTGGTGTAGGGGATAGAGCACTGTCCCTGGAGTCAGAAGGACCTGAGTTCAAATTTGACCTTGGACACTTTTTAGCTGTGGTCTGACCCTAGGCAAATCACCTAACTCCAGTTTGGCTGCAATACAGAGTCATTCAGGGGAGTGATGTGAATTAATTCCAGAAGGGTAGGCTGGAGCCAGAATATGAGTCTAGATTAGAAGTACTGAATCTTCTTCCCCACTAAAGTGATTCTATTTTTGCTGTGGAATAAAGCGAGTGGAGGAGGGGGTTGTGGGGAAGAGTGTCTTGTCTGTGTGATCTCACCTCAAAGGACATAGCCTCAGACTCCACTGAGTTTGTACACATAGGACTGTGGTTGGAGGCAGCTCCTCCTGTGGTGCTAAACTGAGCTCTAGATTCCTGAATATGTTTATAAAGAGGAAGAAAGTAGAAAACCAGGAGCTAAAGTGAACCTTTGCTTTCTTCTCCCCATTTGAGAATTTGCTTTCCTCACTCACCAAGCTGCTAGTCACGGTTATGGGAGATTAATAAGAGTCAGTTTCTTAGACTTGGAAAACCAAGTCCAGATATGTAAGTTCAGTACCTGACTTAGTTTCCACCCATCCTTCAGCTTCTTCTAATGGATTTCTATTTACATGTTGATATCCTCCCTGCTACTCTAGCTTCCTATTTCTTTCTTTCCTCTCACGATTGGCATCTTCACTTCAGCCAGCCATAGGAACAATCATACTCACGATACCAGCTTTCACAAATGTGCACTCCACAGTATGGCACAATGGAAAATGTGATGGACTTGGGCGTTAGAGGTCCTGGTTCTACTACTGTTAAAGAAAAAAAACTAATACTACACTTTGCATTTTAGTCACAAGTTTGCTAGAAACAATTTAATCTAATATCTAAGTCATTTCTGACTTGTTCATCCTTCATTCTGGAAGAGACCAGAATGAAGATGTCATTACATCAGGAGGGTGATGTATTAACTTGTGAGTGAATTGGGCTTAAATGAGGCAAAGCTGCACCAAGTCTTCAGCATCACTCCTCCAGAGTCATTGGAGTCCAGTGGCAAGATGGTCCCCATTTCTGGCTTAGAGAAAAGAGATAGACATGGAGAAGAGGTAGTTGGGGGTGGCGAGAGATGTCCAAACTAGCACAGTCCCCCTATGCCTCATGCATGATTCTTTGCCACAAGACAATTTGAAGTAACACTTATAGGAATCTTGAAAAAGAAAAGGCTCATTATATATTAAAGTACAGCTTTGGGGTTTTCTTTCCAGAATAGTTGCCCACAAAGTTACCAGATCACTCCTGCCTAGACCATTCCCCTTAAGAAATTCATGGCACTTGATGTCAGTATCAAGAATCTCTTCTGAATGCTAAAAGGGCACTTCTCTTGGGTGTGTCTAAGGCACATCCCTTCAGGGATGAAGTAGAGGAGCCTGCCCTTAGATGGGGCTATAACCCAATCATTTCAGCAGTGGGGAAGGCAATATTCTCAACAAGAGTTGTTTAAAGGATGTTCTCTACCCTTAATTTCTTTCCTCATGAAAGATCTTTTTGTCCACAACCCACTTTCAAACAAGAAAATCTGGGAAAGTTTGTTTTTGTTTTTTAACTAGAGAAATGTAATTTCTTAATATTTCCAGGTTAACTGAAAAAGGAGGCTTTTAATATGCTTCCATGCTACTTATTATCTGTGTGACCTTGAGCAGAAGTGACAACCTCTCTGAGTCTCAAAGGCTCCTTCTAGCTCTAACTCAATGATCCTATGAACACTGAAATTCTTCTTTGTAACCATAAACTCCTACCTTTCCATCTTTTCCTTGTACTCATACCTGGAACCTATTCTCTATCCTCAAGAAATGTCTAGTTTCTACCTTTTCTACTAGACCATCACATCTGCTCTGGTCTTACTTTCCTCATTTCAAAATCTTGAATTTAAATTCAACTTAATAAACTGTAGACCCAAGAAGTTTACTGTGAGAAATTGTTTCAATGGTAGACAAATCACTCTACTACTCAGCTAGGTTGGTTCCCTGTAGGGCATAGCAACTCAGCTAGATGGGTCAAATATAAACTTCTCTTTTGGTACTTAGCCCTTTACAATCTAGCTTCAATCTACTTTTCCAGGCATTATATATTAGGCCCCTTCACATACTCTATCCAAACTGTTCTGCTTATGTGCTGTTCCTGATATGTATCATTCCATTTTCCATCTCTGTACCTCTGTACAGGCTGTCTCCCTTGCCTGGAATGAATGCCCTCACTCCTCATCTATGGCTCCTAGAATCCCTATATTCCTTCAAAACTCAGCTCAAGTGCAAGAATGAAGAATATTCTATTTCCCCACAGTTACTAGTGTACTCTAAAATTAACATATCTACTTTGACTATTTTCTGTATTTAATTTTCTGTATACGAGTTCTCCCTCCTTTCTACTTCCTTCACTGAATATAAGCTTCTTGGGGAGAGGAACTGTTTTGATTTTGTCTTCATATTACCATCACCTAGAACAGTGCTTGGGATATATTAGATACTTAATAAATACTTTTTGAATAGAGTTTTATCTCATTTAGCAAATTGAAGAATTATTCTTTTTATCATTATTAAGAAGTGAGACTTGGTTCGGTGCCTGGTTGGCCCAAATTCTGAAGGGTTCCTTTCTCAGTAACTTAGGGGTACCGCCAGGCCGAGGAAGCTGTCCACTCACCGTGCCCCTGCCGTTTGACCTCATCTATACTGACTACCATGGCCTGCAGCAAATGAAACAGTACATGGGACTCTCCTTCAAAAAATACAGGTGAGAAGCAGATACTGGGCCAGAGGGTGGGGAATTGGAAGGGAACACGTAGAAGAGATCACTAACAGTTCTCAAAACTAGCAATTCATTCATTACTATAATGAGTACTACTCCAGGTCTACAACTTTCAGAAGGAAACACCCTATCATTCTAGTCACCCCTTTTCGGACTGACCTCCAACACTGAATTTTTGTGGGTGGGGAGTGGGGTTTCTTTACTTTGGGAATTTTTGTTGTTTTTAGCAAGTGCAATAATTCAAAGGCATGCTTTGCATGTTATAGGAGTACTGGGGTTATTAAATGTGATTGACTCCATTTAGAAAGCTATTGCTTAGATGAGAAATTATCCGGATGAGATTGGTATCCCTTTTTCACCTTAAAAAAAAGCTGAAAGTAATTTAAGTTTTTCAGGGTGCCCTGTGAGAATGGCTTGTTCCAGTTTCATTAAGATTGATAGGTGTTTTTGGTGACCTTGGGGCCTCTTCTACATGGCCCATAACTTTTCTAATGCCATGTCCTATCTGCTTGAAAAAAATAATCCCTTCCTTCCCTCTCCTCTATCTCCCCTGTTGCACTGGTTGTTCTGATAAGCTGTTCTTGTAGCAAGTGGAAATCTTTCCATGCAGAGAGAAGCAAATGCTGAAAGACACATAGGTGCAGAAATTCAATTCAATTCAACCATCATTTGTTTTTGGATCATCTCAACCTAAGCAGAGTCGAACCAAAACAGAATCTTCCCCCACCCCGCCCCCCACGCCTCACCACTGCCTGCCCCACTATGATACACTTGAATGCAGAAGAGAGGAGCACAGAAACTTCTCTGCTCTTTTCCCTCATTTCCCAGGATGCCTTTCTGCTACCTAGACAAGGCTTAGTTATGACTATGCCCAGATTGGCAATTCATGAACTACCCGGCCAGTGTTCTTGCTCTTACTTGCTACTATTTGGAGAACATGGCTGGGAAAATGCTGCTGGACAAGCAGAGGAGGAAGACCTGATGATGCTGATGAGGGGGATGGTGATGAGGGAAACAGTATCAGGGAGGGTGGCAAGGATCTAAGACAGTCAACAGAGGCTCCAAGGTCTCTATCACCCCAGCAACTCATCCCCTCACTCTTATCTAACCTCTACCTTCACATCCCCCACCTCCCTTTCATGCCTGAGAAAGGCAAATGACATCACTCCCTGGTATATCCACAGCCAGCAAAATATGGAATTAAATTTAGCACAGATTGTTCTGCTATTTATTACATTTTCTCTAATCCCATTGACTATCCCACATGATTTTATTAGAGTATAAAGTGACAGGCTGCATTATTGCTTTTATTAAAAATGAATGTGCTGAGTTCATTCTGCTCCTTTGCACCCCCACCCAACCTCAATCTCTTGCAGTAGGAATAATGCCAACTTCAACATTCCAAGGAACAAGCACCTTGGAGCAGCCTGGGTCTCTGAGAAGAGGGATGAGAGTCCTTTGGGGGGAAATCTGAAACTTAATGACTTTTTTCTATTTCTGGAGGAACAAATGCTGAGTCCATCTCCTCTCTCCTTTTGGGCCTACTGAACTCTGGTTAAGGAAAGTGTGGGGAACGAACGATCATTGTGTGCCTATGTCTGGATGTAGTTGTGTGATTATTTTGGGTTACAGTCAGACCCTTTCCTCTGAATGCTGGGATCCTTCATAAAGAAGGTCTCTCTGGACCATCCAGGTGAGGCACATGTGACTGGACAGTCAGAAAGAAAGGAAGCTGATAGAAAGCTAACAGAGTTAGGTAATATCTTGTCTAAAATGGAAGTGACAGCATTGAGAGTAGCTTCTGGAACTGTTCTGTCCTTGGCTTTTCCAAAGACAAGACTATCCAATTTCCCTGAATTTTCTTTCATACCTAAGAGAATACACCTCCAAGAAGGCTGGGTACAGCCTCAGGATGTAAGAAGCTCACAGTTTCCCCAGAGGCAAAGACCAGTCTGTCCCTAGAAAGATTTCCATGACCTGGAGGCTCCATACTTAACTGCTACCTATATGTAGGTATATTATTGACCCATGACTCTTATCTTTTTCTGACAGGTGTCGATTCCGGGTCATTGACACTTTTGGCACAGAACCTGCATACAACCATGAGGAGTATGCCACTCTACATGGTTACAGAACCAACTGGGGTTACTGGAACTTCAACCCAAAGCAGTTCATGACGATGTTCCGTGAGTGGCCCTCCATGAGGGACTGGTGAGGGGTAGGGCCTTCTCATGAGTGCTGAGTATTATTATGTGGTTCAACTAGAATCTTATCTCTCTTTTCTATCCCAGAAAAGAAAGGAGAGAAAGGAGGAGGGTAGCACTGGGGTGATCCTCCCCCAGTCCTCCACTTTCTCTGAAGGGGGAAGGAAAGAAAATAAGCATTTATTAAGCACCTACTCAGTACCTACTATGTTTCTCTGAGAAAAGCTACCCTGTAACAACAATAGGTTGAGGGGGGAGGTTTCGAAGGGAAGGCATAGCCACAGAAGAAAACCCTGGCAGAGTCTAAGAAGTAGGGGGCAAAAAGGGAAAGCTTTTCTTGGGAGATGCCAAAGAATTTTAGACCTGGAAGGAACCTTGGAGATCGTTTAATCTAACTTTTCATTTCATAGAAAAGGAAAAAGACATTCAGAGAGGTTAAGAAATTTGCCCACGGACATAAGCTTTAGAATGAGATGGGACCTTAGAGATCATTTAGCCCAAATCCCTCATTTGATAGAAGAGGAAATTGAGGACCAAGGAAATTCACTTTCCCAGTATCTCACAGTTACTTGTCAAACCTGAATTAGTATCTGTTTCTCTTGACTCCCATTGCAGAGCTTCCCCCGTTATGCTACATTGTCTCTAAAACAACCAACAGAAATACCTCATCTATCCACTGTCTCTGGGGAATAAGCCATCTCATGGAAGATAATTTTCCAAATAATTGGAGCAAATCTCCTCTCAACTCAAAACTAGAAGAGCAGCTAAGTGGAGCACCAACCCTGGAGTCAGGAGGATCTGAGTTCAAATTCAGCCTCAGATACTTATTAGCAGTATGACCTTAGGCAAGTCGCTTAACCCCAATTGCCTCCAAAAATCACACACACACACACACACACACACACACACACACACACACACACATACACACACACAAGCTGGAAGAATCCTACTTGGTAGCAATCTTTCTAAAATGGGTTCTAAACTATACTGCCTTCTTAAACAGAGGCTGATAGCAATAGGAGCTTAATCTATGGATTCATTAATATCTGGAACTTCCAGATGGAGGAAAACTGTCATAACCGTTAGGTTGCACCTTCCCTGCAACATCAAGTCTTAGCTATTTGCATAAAGCAGTTGAGTGATGTAGCTGTGGTATAATGGATAGAAAGCTGGCTGTAGAGCTAGGAAGACCTGAGTTCAAATCCCAACTCTTTCATCTCCTGGTCAGTTATCCAATTCTGGCCAACTTCATAAACAAAGGATATTGGCTTTTTGATAACTCATAGGCATTATTATGAACATCAGTTTCTTATTTGTTTGTTTTTGGAGGCAATTGGGATTAGGTGACTTGCTCAGGGCCACCCAGTTGGGTCTCAGGTCATATTTGACTACAGGGCTGGTGCTGTATCAACTGGACCACTTAGTTGCCACATTCGTTTTTGTATTATTCTGTAATAATACCTGACAATTATTTAGCACTTTAAAGAGGGGGAAGCATCCTCAAAACAGTTCTGCAAGATAGAAAGGACAAGTATTTTATTCCCATTTTGCAGATGAGGAAATTAAAGCTCAAAAAGAGAAAGTGACTTGGATTTAGAACTAAAAATAGAAGAATTGTGTCTAATTAACTTCACATTTGTGTGCATCTAACTAGCTTCTGCTAATTAGAAGCCAGGCTCTGCAGGGATCCTCCCCGGAGCTATTGGCCATTTGCCTCCATGTAAAATGGCCCCAGTAAGCTAAGTTTTTGTAGCTCTTTAAGTAGTATTTCTAGGGCAGTTAGGTCATGCAGTGGATAGAGTGCAGAGGCTGGAATTAGGAAGACTTAGGTTCAAATCCAGCCTCAGATACTAGCTGTGTGAACCTGGGCAAGTCACTTAACCCTGTTTGCCTCAGTTTCCTCATCTGTAAAATGAGCTAACAAAGGAAATGACAAACCACTCTAGTATCTTTGCCAAACCGCCCCCTTCCCCAAAAGGGGGGCCATGAATAGTTAGGCAAAACTGAAATGACTGAAAAACAAGTAGGGTTTCTGGATTTTTCTTCCATGCTATTGAGCTGTCACTTATCACTCTATTGACAGTGAACTTACCCTTATTTCAATCCATTTGAATAAATCTTTTTTAAATAGCTATGTATCAGGCAGAGTCTTCAGAGAGCTGACCTCAGAAGACCGGTTTAAGTCTGATCTCTATCATATACCAGCTGTGGGACCCTTGCCTAGTCACTTGATGGCCCAGGCAACTATTCTGTGTTGATAAAGTGACTTCATTGGGACTTCCCTCAATCAATGAAATCGCAGATCTGTTCCACCCCACCCCTCCCTAACATACCAGACACTTCTTCTGATGCTCCCAATATAAAGTCAAAAATAAAGACATCCAGCCTCCTTTCTAATAGGAGGAAGTATTCAAGCAATTATCCTACTACCTACCTGGCACTTCTATTACACCTACCTTTATCCAGGTAACCAGGATTGTTAGAATTGCATGTAAATCAAGAGTAAATAGGTTCAGAGTGGGCCTAACTAAAGTATACTTTAAAGTATACTTTAGACTGAAATTTTGCCTGTTTAGATGTTTGGGTTCTTGGCCAGGTTCTAGATAGCTCCAAATAATGGCTATTATATAAACAAGTATAAAATTAGCATAATGAAACTCCAGTCTTCAAAGTAAAGAGGTAGGATAGGGACAAGTTAGGGAAGGTTTCTTTGGAGGAAGTCAATTTTGAGCAGGATCTTAGAAGGAAGAAAGAAGCAGAAACTTCAAGCAGAAGGGATAGATGGAGGTCATATGTGAGGGGTGGGGGAGGCAGATATAAACCAATTAACTTTGAGATGGCAAACTGCTTAGTTTGGCTAAAACTGGGATTACTAAGGAAGGAGGTTAGTGAGATAAGGGTAGGGGGCTGAGGATAGGAGTGAAGGGTGGATAAGACTCTCTGTGGAGGACCTTAGAAATTAAATAAAGTAGTTGGCATTTGACCAAGCAGATCGAGAAATTTGAGGCTTTGAGCAGAAAATAGAGAAAAATGTGTTTAAGATTATCCTGATAGTGTTCAGAGCAATCTAGACAGGGAAAGTAGCAGAGACAGCAATCTCAGCTAGGGAAGCATTGCAATATTTCATTTTTCAGAATATTGTAGGCAAAAAGTCCCATTAGGGAAATACCTACTGGAGGACTTGTGTATCTCTATATCAATGATCCTATGACCTCAGAGATTCTTTCCAACTTTGAATATTGTATCCTCACTGGGACCTTAGAACCCTCTCATTCTACAAAGAAAATGAGTTTAACCCCAAGGGATTGTGATTCCTATTTCCCTCCAAGACATAGGCAGTTAGCTAATTGGTACAGAGGGCAGAGTACCAGGCTTGAAGTCCAGAAGACTCAGGAGTTGAAATCTGCTACAGACATGTACTAGCTGTGTGACCCTGGGCAAGTCACTTAACTGTGATTGCCTCAGTTTCCTCATCTATAAAATGAACTGGAGAAGGAAATGGCAAACCACTTGAGTATCTCTGCCAAAAAAACTACAAACAGCAGTCACAAAAGGTCACAAAAAATTGGACACAACTGAAATGACTGAACAAGAAGAAATAATGACAGAGGCAGGATTTTCATTTATACTCTGATTCCAAACCTAGTCCAACTCACTTTCTAAGTCGTGCTCACACTCAAGGTCTAAAAAGAAATTCCTAAGCAGCTCTCAGCTTCTTTCAAATTAATAACTATTGATTTATTTTCCCAAGTGGAAGAAGCTGGGGAGTGGAATGCTTTTATCCAGAACTTACCCTCCTGGCCTTGCCTCTAGGGAACCTTTTAATTATCTGTAGTACTTTTAATTATCTGTAGTACTATCTGTAGTACATCTCACTCTCTCCGCCTTATCCAGTTCCAAATTTCTCCAGACAAATTCCCTCCTGCCGGAATCTGGGAAGGGAAGAGGTAACAACAATAGCTAATATTTATACAGTGCTATGTGCCAGGCACTGTGCTAAGTGCTTTGTAATTTAATGTTATCTTATTTGGTCCTCACCCCTGGGAGCTAGGTGCCATCATTATCCCCATTCTTTAGATGAGGACAATGAAACACACAAAGGTTAAGTGACTTGCCTAAGGTCACACAGCTAATAAGTGACTGAGGTCAGATTGATGTCTCTTCTAAGTAGGCATAAATAGGGTGGGCTGGGCTCAGTTGGGAGGAAGTAAAGGAGAGAAATCAGATGGTTGGGCTGGGAAAGCCACATGGGGCAAGTGGGCCTTATTCTCATTGTATTCTGCTGCCCTTGCTTCAACAATTTTATTAAGTACCTACCAACCATATGCATGTAACACTATACTTCTTCTGGGGAAGATAACACAGTTTAGATAAAATGTCAAAGAGTTTATAACCTAATACTTATAATACACAATGAAATAACCTTAAGCGACTTAAAGGGTTACAAGGCAAACAGAAAAAAAAATTCAGGTCACTACTGATTAAAGGGAAATGGGAAGATGTCATTTGAGTCCAATTCAATAAACACATTTTTAAACAACTGATGAAATTGAGTCTGTACCCAAAATATACGTATAAGTCTATGCTGGGCTGGAGAGGTAAAGACAAAATCAATAGTCCTGTCCTCAAGGAACTTACATTCTTGTGGGGAGATACAACATAAACACAAATGGATATAAGTGCAGTACAAGGAAAATTGAGGAAAGAATAAATCTACATTGGGGGCAGGGGCAGTCAGAGTTCCAGCAAAGCTTTATAGAAGTGGCAGAAGCTGAGGCTGGAAGGAAGAAAAGGTTTCTAAGAGGCAGAGATAAGAAATGCATTCTAGGCTTGGGGGACTGCAGGGGGTAAATACACTGAGGTGGGAGATGTAATGCTGAGAAAACTTTGGAGTCTCTTTTGGTTGGAACATAAGAGTTAGTGATAGGAGGTAGTCTGAAACACAGATGGGAGCAGAGAAGACGGCCAGGCTGTGACCATGATCAGGTCTGTGCCTTAGAAAGATTACAGCTGTCTCTTCCACATTCTAGTTTTCCCCAACACATTTTCGATATATCATGGGTCAATATACGAAATGAAGTGGGAATTTTGGGGGAGTTTTGTGGAAACTGCAGAAGGCCAGCAGACAACACAGAAAAAGTTTGGAAATTCAGAAATGTATAAAATATGTATATTGCATTGTATAGTATCAACTCAAATTTTACAGTGAGGTACTATGAATATCCCATAAAAGAAAAAGAAGAAATTCATAGTTTTTCTCTAGTACAAAGGGAGGACCAAAACATTTTACATGAATTTTCCTGATCATGGGAGCACCATACTCCTAACACTCCCACAATATGGAAAGGATAACTGTATTTTGTAACCTATGTGGAAGATACATGGTGGGGAGAAGCAGGGAGGCCAGTTAGGAAGCTAATATGCTACCCCAGGCAACTGTAAAAGTGCGACTTAAAGCAGATATCTGAACAACAAGCAAAAGAAACAGCAAATATGGTGAGGAAAATCATTAGCGCACACAGGTGTAAGTATGGTATGGCTAGACTGGGTGTGGGAGGGAATGAGAGCGCAGATTAAAAGCTAGAAAGGACCTTAGCAGTCTCAGTCTGGTCTAATCCTTTCATTTTACAAATGAAGAAACTGAGACCCAGAGAGTTTTTGTTATATTTTGTTTTTTGCTGAAAGTCATGTAGATAGTAACTCATAGTGCCAAAATTTGGATTAAAGACTTCTCTTGGAAAATTTACCATACAAATTCTGTCATATGACAATTAAAGTTGAGAAAGTTAACATGATGCCGGGTTGAGGAGGGCTTTGAATTTGAATGTCAGATAATCGAATTATTTTGGAGGCAATCAGGGTTAAGTGACTTGCCCAGGGGTCACATAGTTGGTAAGTATCTGAGGCTCAATTTGAACTCAGGTCCTCCTGACTCCAGGGTCACTGCTCTAACCACTCTACCACCTAGCGGCCCCTCAGGCAATTAAGTTTTCATTTTACATCATGAGAATTATTGTTCAGTCGTTTTTGATTTGTGTTCAATTCTCTGTGACCCCATTTGGGGTTTTCTTTGCAGAGATACGGGAGTGGTTTGCCATTTCCTTCTCCAGCTCATTTGATAGATAAGGAAACTGAGGCAAACAGGGTCAACCTGCCTGAGACTGCACAGCTATTAAGGCCAGATTTGAACTCACAAAGGAGAGTCTTCCTAACTCCAAACCCAGCATGCTATCCACTGCCCCACCTAGCTGCCCTTCTTGATAAGAGTAGCAATCCACCTGACCTGAGAAATGACAAGGCTTTGCAAAGTTTAGTCTATCAGCAGTATTAAGGATTAATTCTAGTGAGGAGAGTGTATACAGGCAGATCTGCTACAGTATTACTAGAGGGCTTACCAGGACAAGCTAGGTGGTGCAGTGGAGAGAGCATCAGTGCAGGAGTCAAGAGGACCTGAGTTCAAATCTCACCTCAGACACTTGACACTCACTAGCTGTGTGACCTTGGGCAAGTCACTTAACCCCAATTGCCTCATTTCCTGGGTTATTTCCAGTCATCCTGATGGCTATCTGGTCACAGCATTCAGATGACTCTAGAGGAGAAGTGAGGCTGGTGACCTGCACAGCCCTCCCTCACTCAAAACAAAGTCAAGTGCAAGTCATGTCATTATTTCTCTGATGGCATGTTCTTCTTTGGCAATGAAGGATGGACACACATAAGGAAGATTAGATTTTAAGCTGGGGAGAGGAGGAAGAGTCAGTCTATGCAAAGGTACCAAAGTGGGAGATAATGTCATGAAAATAGAACCACTAGACTAGTTTTGCAGGAATGGAGACAGGATAGAGCTATGTATAAAGAGAAGTAACCTGAAATAGGACTGGGAGGTAACCAGATTGTAGAGGCCTCTGAATATCAGAATGAGAATTTTGTATTTTATTCCAGGGACAATAAATGACTCCAGAAGATTTTTAAGGACAGTAGTGACACATGGTCAGATCTGTGTTTTAGGAACATCAAAATCCAGCCCTGTGAAGATGGATTGGAGAAGGGAGAGAGTGGGAGCAAGAAGACCTTTTAGGAGACTATTATAGTGGTCTGACTGAGAGGTTATAAGACACTAAACTCTGGTAGAGACTGTATAAATAGAGAGACAACTGTGGATGGAAGAGCTCCTTTGGAAGTACAGTTCACATCATGACTTTCCCCATTGAAGTTGTAGTGCATGACAGATCAGCATGAGGAATTAAATGGGAATTTGAAAGGAGTTTTACTGAAGCTGCAGATAACATTTGAGAGCCAGAAAATAACACAGAAAAAGTTTAGAAACTCAGAAATGCATTTATGTGTATATATATATGTACATATATAGTACTGTATAAATCAACATATTTTATCTTCTAATACCATAATAATTCAGACTTCTTTTCTGGTGTGAAGGGAGGGCCAAAAATTTTTACACAAATTTTTCCGATCATGGGAGGTGGAAGAGGTACGGGGGTGGCATACCCCTACTGTGGAAGGAATGTTTATAGAATCAATTCAACTTGGCAGCTTTTTGGATATGGAATGGGAAGGACAGTGAGGAAGCAAAGAATCTCCCAGATGATGAAATTGGATGGCTGGGAGGGTAGGGGTGCTCTCCACAGACATGGGAAAGTCTGGAGGAAAGGTGGATTGAGGAGAAAATATAACGAGTTCTGTTTTGAACATCTTGAGTTTGAGATGCCTACAAGGCATTCAAGTGGAGCTGTCCAGCAGACAGCTGGAGATTTGGGTCTGGAGCTCAGGAGAGAGATGAGGGTTCCATATATAGACATGTAAATATAGGACAAGGGGAAGCAGAATTTGAGGAGAAAGAGCTGTGGGGAGGGGAGGCTTACTGAATAAAGGTAAAGGCTATAGAGGAGGCTCAAGTCTAGGGATAGGAGTTGGCTAGGCTTTGGGAGGTGGATAGAAGGGAGAGGGAACAGTCTGAACTGAGAGGGAACACTCTTGGTTTGAGCATTAGTGTCTCCAAGGCTAATGACTTATTTGAGATTTGTCAGCACGCAGGTAACAGAACTATTTTCCTTTGGCTACAAGTTACAGGTATGTGTTATTATGTGGGTGGGGTGGAGGGGGAAGGAGGTGGTGATGTAAAGAGGGAGGAGTTGGTAATCATCCACCAGCCTGAATCAGATAATCTTTAAATTTCCTTCCAACTCTAAAAGTCTATGAAAATGAACTCCCTAAAGCAGGAACCGAGTACATTGGAGATCTAGTTGCACTCCCTCCCTAGGACTGCTCCCTCCTTGCCACCCCTACCCCTATCACTGCATGACCAAGCTCTCTATGTGGGGGGAATGAATAGTCCCAGGAAGAGGCCCTGGATATGCGGGTGACCCTTCCTTCCTGCATCTCCTGGCATGTAGCTCACACACCGGACAACTCCTTCATGGGCTTTGTATCAGAGGAGCTCAACTCAACAGAGAAGCAGCTTATAAAGAACAACAAAGCCAGCAATATGGCTGTGGTATACGGCAAGGAAGCCAGCATCTGGAAGGTGAGAGCCAGGGCTGGGCCTTGCAAGTTTTTTTGAAGCCAAGACTGCACTCCTCCTGTTCTACCATCCCCTGCTCATCAAAACTCCCAATATTTACAGACATGGATTAGAACTCAAGACACATGGAATGGTGAAGGTTTTCATTAAAAGACCCCCTTTAACACTTACGTCCTAGGTCCATCATGGGCAATGTGTATCATGGGACTGTGGGAGAAGGAGAGATTCAGGACAGTAAGACATCTTGCTATTAAAACTGATTCCTCCATCCATTTGATTGAAAAATCATTTATTAAAATGCCTGTTATATATAGTGTACTTAAGAATATGTTAATGATGTTTAGTGTACAGATATCTAGAAAAGGAAAAGATGACTACAAAGCATTAGCATAACTTCATCAAGAACAGGTGCTATCAAACTAGCCCTATTTCTTTTTCTTCTTTTGATTGGATTGCTAGACTGGTAGGTCAGGAAATGCTATAGATATAGTTGACAAAGATTTTGGTGAAGTATTTGACAAATTCTTCATGATGTTCCTGTGGACAAACAAGATGGAAAGATATGAATTAGATGACAGTACATGGATGGATATTTTGTCCTGATCAGACTACCTCTAGAGAACTGCATTCAATTCTAGGCAATACATTTTCAAAAGGGGAGTGCTGAGAGGAGGAAATCAGAGGGGAAAGGGTCTCTGGATCATGCGGCAAGAAGATTGGTTGAAACAACTAAACATATAGCTTAAAGATTTAGAGACTTCTAGGGATACATCTTGGAATATTTTAAGATCTGGAATATGGAAACAGAATTACACTTGTGTTGCTTGGCCCTAGAGGCCAAACCTAGAAGCAAAGTTGGACATTACAAAGAGGCCAAAAAAAATATCAAGAAAAAATGCCCAAACAATTAGAGTGTTCCAGCAGTAGAATGGACTACCTTGAGAGGTAGTGGATCCCCTGACCACTTGAGGTCTGCAAGCAAAGTGCAGTAGAGAATGCAATAGAATGGAAGTGATTCCCTTTATGGTGTGAATTAGCCTATATAACCACTAAGGCACCTTCCAACACTGAGGTAGAATAGGGGCTTACACATAAACATAGGTTAACAGACATTGTACTTGGAAAGAAGTTTGAGAATTTAACCCATCCATTTCCAAAACTCAGCCCTCTTTCCCAGACCAGGAGACATTTGAGATGCTCCTCAGAAGAAATCTTAGCTTTCAGTTTAGAAAGCACCTACCTGGTCTTGGGTCCTGTTTCATTTATCATACTTAAAGGTCATTTGACAGAGGAATATACTTTGCTTCATAAGGACAGGACAAGAGGATTTAGGTTAGACACCAGAAACTTGACTGTGGGATGAGATACTAAACTGGCCACTGGGGGAAGCTGTAAATTCTCCTTCCCTGGGGATCTTTAGGAATCATATTTAAAAAATATATATATCAACTATTTCAGTTAGCCTAAATGAGGAGAAAAAATGGTCCCTGTCCTATGAACCCCTTTTAATGAATCCAGGAAAACAATCCTGTTCTAAAAGTTTGGATTGATGAATGAGATGCTAATTTATTTCCTCTCTCCTTTCTTTTCTTCTGCCAACCTTTTGGGGGTGCTGCAGATGCAGGTATGGTACAAGTGGGGTGCCCCACCTTCTGATTGTTTTCTTCTCCTTTCTGTTGAGTCTTGAACAGTGAAACTTGGTGTCTGAGGTATTTGGATTGGACCTAACTGATGTGAAAAGTAGAAGGACAGTAAGAGTGACTGGATGGAAAAGTATGTCCATGATCCCTTTGGTTCTTCTCTTTTTATGAAGGGATATACAGGGTCCAGGACCCTGAAACCCAGTTTGCCACACTGTCCTAAAGACCGCTCCCAGAGAGTGAAAGGAGTGTTAAGGAATAAGCTATATTGGCAATATGCAGCAGGTGGTACTAAGAGGTCAATTTGTTACAGTGGTAAAGAGGTAAAGGCTTGTAGAGGGAAATATTAAAGGAAAAAGCAAAAAAGGTCCTAACCTTCGATAGAGAACCTCAATGACCCTCCAAGGAGTTGAAAGGAGAGGGAATGAAAACCTGGGGCTGCTGCTCACATCTGATAATTTCTTCTCTAAACGAGGAAAGATTTGGGCACTGGAGGCTTGAAAAGAAGGCAGAAAGGATAGTAAAACAAGTGAACCCAGTTTTACAAGGAAACACCATGAAGACACTACCCTGGGAGAATGAAATTATGAATTCCGGAAAGTGAAGGATCTCTTCACCAGTTTTAAATGCCTGGAGCCCTGTTGTTTAGCAGATGAGCTCAAGAGTAGTTGCTACAGTCTTTGTAACTACTGAAGAATGAGAGTTCTTTCTTCTAGAAGAGAGATAGAGAAGTAAATTGAATCATGGGACAAATCCATGACTAAGGCAGGGAGAGGGGATGACAGGGAGAAGAGAGGTGGAAGAAGAGAGGGAGAGAGTTATTATGTACCTAAAGGGAAGCACGAGTCCAGCTCCAGTCCAGTGGTAGCTTAATGGGGCTAGTAATGAAGAATGCAGTTTTCAATGATTTTCTGCCTTGCAGGGAGTGCAGCACTAATGAGACCAAGGCCACAGTTCTATCCAAATGTGTGAGCCAGTTAGTTTCTCTCTGTTCCACAGACTCATTTCTGTCCCTGGCAACATCTAGTCAGCTTAGAAGGGAAGCGAGGAGAATAAGGAAAATCTGTCCCCACTACTGGAAAACTACCTGGCTTCCTAATAGTCATAGGATCATGGGATTACAAGCTGGAAGAGACTTTAGAGGTTGTAAAGTGTAACTGCCTCCTTTTACAGATGAATTTGAGGAGAGAGAGAGGAAGGGAGGGAGGGGAAGGGGAGGAAAGAGAGAGCGAGAGAGAATGCATTAATGATTTAGGGGAATCAAGGAAGGTGTCAAGGAGGAGGTGGCACCTGAACTGAACCCTAAATTAAGGAAGATTTTGAGAGAAAGAAAAGAGGAGGATGTGCATTCCAGGAATGGGAGAGAGATTGTACAAATGCTCCAAAATGGGAAATGAAAAGTTAGGAAACAGCTAGTAGCCCAATTTGACTGGAACATAGGATCAAAGAAAGGGGATAGAAAGGCATAAGGCTGGAAAGGGAGCTTTTTACCATGTTGTTCATTGTTAGACTAAAGAGTCTGTCTATATTTTGTCCTAAAAACAATAGAGAGCTGCTGAAGACTTTGATAGAGGGAGTGATGCAGTCAAGCCTGTGCCTCCTGAAAATTATCTTGACAGTTGTCTCAGGCAGAGGTTCCCTCCAACCTAAATGACCCACTCTAGGTCTCTAATTTCTGAAATGAAAATGGATCAGACAACCAATAAGCAGTGAGATACTTGGCATGACTTTTCTTGTCAAGGTTTCCTTGAGTTCTCCCAAATACCAAGGCCCCTTGCCTGGAAAAATTGCCTTTCCCTGACATGAGCACTTACACCTGAGACTCTCTCAAGCCACAGATGATGGAATGAACTCATCCTCCCCTCCCCTCTTTGGGCCCAGTAATGTGAAAGGCTTGGGGCCACTATCTCTCCTTGTTTTCTTCCTTCTCTTTCTCTCTCCCTTCTCAGAAGTATTTCCCTAGGGAAATGCAAGGTAAACAGAGCTGAAGGTCATAGGAATATAGAGTTGAAAGTCAACCTAATCCAATTGTCTCATTTTGATAGATGAAGGAACTGTTAGACAACCCAAGATCACACTACAAGGTAGTGACAGAGACTGAAATAGAGGCCAAGCCCCCCGACTTCCAGTTCAGAGTTCTTCCCATTATTCCATGTATTCCTGACTCCTAGTCCAGTGTTATACCACAATGCCTCACAGGTGGTTCTGCATTATCTGCCATTGGTAATTCCTTCTCTTCTTCTCCCAGGGCAAGGAGAAGTTTCTGGGCATCTTGAACAAGTACATGGAGATTCATGGCACTGTGTACTATGAGACCCAGAGGCCACCAGAAGTCCCTGCCTTTGTGAAGAACCATGGTCTTCTGCCACAGCAGGAATTCCAACAGCTACTGAGAAAAGCCAAGGTGAAGGGCACAGAGTCACTACTAAGGCTGGGCTGGGGGCAGTGAGTGGGCCTGAGCAGCAGAAGTTAAAAATATTCCAGCCTGTTCTTTAATAGAAGTCTTTGCTTTTCTAGTATCTTCTTCCATGTCATGGTCCCTTGAGCCTGGCAGAAGCCAAGAAAACAGGGACTGCAGGGAGGGGGAGGTGGCAAAGGGATCCTGGTTCTAGCTTCTAGATATTTTTCATTTAATTCAATTTAAAAAACATTTATTAAGCACCCACTGTGTGAAAAACACAATGCTATGGGTTGGGGGACTTACAAAGTTTCTATAAGCCACCATTCTTCCCCATATGAAGTCAAATTGGAAGAAGCTCCCTTTGCTTCAGTTTTTATGAAGGGAGAGTCAGGAACCAGGACATACACATATTAACTATATGTTAGTATATAGTGCTTGCATCAGAGAGTCATAAAAAAACTGCTTTTGAAGGTCTGGGTGTGAGAGGACAAAGTCTTATGGGGATGAAGGAATGGTAGGTGGTAGGGCTACTGCTCTTGGTTTGCTAGCTCCAGACATCCTTGAGTGTATAGAGAGTTAGCATTTTCTGCCTTGGGAACTATGGCAAGAAAATCTGGGGTTCCAGGTGGATAGATCTATGCCATGGGGGGACCAAAGCTTGGTGCAAGAAAGAACAAGTTTTTTGTGTAGAAATAAATGGTTCTTGAAACTGACAGCCTCTGGGAAAAAAAATTCTGGATTTCTCTCCTGGTTCCTACTTTTTCCCCAGCCTCCCTCCCAAACCTCACACACCTGCTCTTGCTTCTCTGACACGTGTGACCTATTAGTCCATTCCTGCCCTGACAGTCTTACCACCTGTTCCCCTAGCTCTTCATAGGTTTTGGCTTCCCCTATGAAGGTCCTGCTCCTCTAGAGGCTATTGCCAATGGCTGCATTTTCCTGCAGTCCCGCTTCAGTCCACCTCATAGCTCCCTCAATCATGAATTCTTTCGAGGAAAACCTACTTCCCGAGAGGTAAGTGATGGGAGAATTCTGGCCCCTGGGGGGAGGGTCCAATAGAGTCAGAACTATAAGAAAGACATTGATATATATCTGTAGGATATCTGATAGTCCTCTAAACTGATTTTACCATGCCTGTAGGTCTCATCCACTGGCCTGCCTTTTCCCAGTATCTTTAGAATCCTAATCCAGTTGTACTCTTTCCATAGAGTAACTTTCCCCACTGCCATGTGCCCTTCCTGCCACTTTCTACTTCCTCTGTCTCCTTTTAGTGGTAGAAGAGACCTGGGGTAATTACTTCCTACCACCAACAACTGAATTTACCTTGGGTACCAGAATCCTACTCACAGCTTGGAATCTAAGGATTCCAAGGACCACTTTCTTACAATTATTACATTGGGTTTACAGAATAAGGAGAGAGACTACTGAGGCATGAGAAGTGAAGTTAAAGAGAAAATCTATTGAGTCCAGGTTGGGAAGGACAGAGCAGGGAACCTGGGAAATATGAAGAAAAGGAGCAAAGCCAAAGAGTTTGGGGCAGCAATCCTTCAGCACTCTTGGGTTGGAGGGCTGTCTGGCTTTCCATACCAGGGCTTCCTCAACAAGACACAGAAAAGCTCAGGACACCTTGTGTCCTGGACAGGTGTTTTCTCAACATCCCTATGCAGAGAACTTCATTGGCAAGCCACACGTGTGGACGGTTGACTACAACAACTCAGAAGAGTTTGAGGCTGCCATCAAGGCCATCATGAGGATTCAGGTGAGAGGCTATGGTAAGCTCATTTCCCTCCATAGAGAAGGATAAGGGAGGAGAAGAAGGCAAATCCAGGAGAACCCAAGTTGATGAAGTAGGTCAGCTCCTGGACGATGATCTATTCTGTCTACTGGACGATGATCTATTCTGTCTACTGGTTTGCTGGTCTACCATGTGAACTCAGTTCCATAGCCATTCTATTCTAGTCATCCCTTCTATTCACTACCATCATTTTCTATTGGAAACAGTTTCATAAAAGTTAAGGTTCATGAAATAGGGAGGCCAAAGTATTCAGAGTTATGGAGTTTGGTTGGATCAATCAATATACATTTTATTAAGCACCTACCATGTTTCAGACATTGTGCTAAACACTGGGGATACAAAAAAAAGCAAAAGATAGTCCCATCCCTCAAGTCCCATCCCTGCAGTAAAATGCAAACAAATATATATAGGGCAAACTATGTACAAAATAAATAGGAAATAATTAACAAAGAGAAGGCACTAGAATTAAGAGATATTGGGAAAGGATTCCAGCAAAAGATGGGAGAAAAGAAGCCAGGAAAGTTACTAGTGGGAATAGAGGAGGGAGAGCATTCCAGACATGGGGAACAGTCAGAATATGTCCAGAACTAAGAGTGTCTTGTTCATGGAATAGCCAGGAGGCCAGTGTCACTGAATCAAAGAGTACATGTCAGGAAGCAAAGTGTAAAGAGACTGGAAAAGTAGGATGGACTAGGATATAAAGGGCTTCAGATGCCAAATACCATTTTGTCTTTTATTCTAAGGGTAATAGGAAACCACTGGAGTTTATTGAGTGTGTGTGTGGGGGGAATAACATGATAGGACCTGCACACTAGGAAAAGCATTTTAGTGGCTGAATGGAGGATGGAGTGAAGTAGGGAGAGACTTAAGGCAGGCAGAGCCACCAGCAGGCTATTGGTAATAATCACGACATGAAGTGAGAGGTCTTGCACTAGAGTGGTGGCTATGTCAGAGGAAAGAAGGAAGTATACGTGAGAGATGTTGCAAAGATAAAATCAGCAAGTCTTAGCAAAAGTTTGAATATAGGGAGTGAGAGACAGTGACAAGTGAGAGATGACATCTAGGTTGCAAGCCTGAGGGACTGGGATGGTGGTCTTGCCCTCTACAGTAATAGGGAAGGTAGGCAGAAGAGGTAGGAGTGAGGGGGAAATAATGAGTCCCACTTTGGGTGTTTTTGAGCTAAGATGTCTAGTGGGCATCCGATTTGAGATGTCTGAAAGGCAGTTGAAAGTTGGCAAAGAGTTAGAGCAGGAGAGGTAGCTTTGAGAGTCATTAGCACGGAGATGATGATGAGATCCATGGGAGCTGATGAGATCACCAAGTGAAGAAGAAAAGAGGGAGAATAAAAGGCCCGGGATGGACCCCTGAAGGACACTTGTGGTTAGAGAAAGTGATGTGGAGAAGGATCCAGCAAAGGAGACATGAAAGGAGTGGTCAGATAGGCAGAAGGAGAACCAAGAGAAAGTGGTGAACCCAAAACCTAGAGAGTAGAAAGTATCAAGGAAGAGGGCATGGTCAACATTTTCAGTTTGCAGAGAGGTCAAGGAGAATGAGGACTGAGAAAGGGCCATTGAATTTGGCAACTAAGAGATCATTAGTAACTTTGGAAGGAGAGTTTGGGTGGAATAATGACATAAATCTTGTTAAGGGGTTCAGAAGAGAGAAGGGAAAGTAAAGACACCTACTGCAGACAGCCTTTTCAAGACAACTCGTTTTCAAGGAGTTTACTACTAAGAGCAGAGAAGAGACAGGATGATAGTGGGAATGGGTTTTTTCAGGACGAGAGAGACATGGGCATGTTTGTAGGCAGTAGGAAATGAGCCAGTAGACAGGGAGAGGTTAAAAACAAATGCAAAAATTTAGTGATGACAGAGGGGGCAATCTTTTGGAGGAGACAGGATGGAACAGGATTGCTTGAACAAGTAGGAAAGATCATGAACCTGGTAATTACCTTATTAGGAAATAGTGAGACCTGGAAGTCCATAGATATAAATACCAAAAATCTGTTCGTTGTGAAGTGATCTTTAAAAGAAAAGTGGTGATGGCTGAGTGATGATATCAGAGCCAGGAGGGTCTGGAAACTGGCAGGACTGTGCAAGGGAGTGTGAGAAGAAGCAACTAACCTTGGGGAAGATGCTAAGAGATATATGGTGCCTGCCTCAAGTTGAAAGGAAAGTGACAGGAGGTATTCTAGGATGAAAGCAAGTTTGGTAACAAAAGAAGAGATGTCGAGTGGGCCAATGAGGATAGAGATTGGGGAGGATTGTGGTAAATAGGACTGAAGTTCAACCCCTTCATTTCAATGATGAGGAAACCAAGTCTCAAGGAAATTAAGTGACCTTGTCCCTAGGGCACACAGTTGTTAGGAGTCTGGGGTACAGCTCTCAACCCAATTTTGGAACCTAGAGACAAAGTACCAGCTGCCCTACCCTGATTATTTCTTTGCCCTGAGGCTCTGCTAAGCCTGAGTGTTCTTATGGTTTGGGATAAATTTGTTTTTCTGAACTCCTCTTGTCTCTAATGTCCGTCAACCTTCCCATTCACTTTTCCTGGGACCTAGTCCCGCCTACTAAGGCAGAGCCATTTAAAAAACTTTTTTTTGGAGGCAATGAGGATTAAGTGACTTGCCTCGATCATACAGCCAGTAAGTGTCTGAAACTGAATTTGAATTCAGATCCTCCTGGACTCCAGAGCTATTGCTCTATCCACTGCACTATCTAGCTACCCCCCATTTAAAATACTTTCAGCATAATTATCAGAATAAAATCCTCACATATTTTGGATAAACCTTGGCTCTTGACCACCTGAGGTAATTAGCCAATGGCTATGACCACATTGGACATACTGGGCTCCTTGTCCACTTTAGACATCAGAGTAACCTAGATTATTGGGGAAGGGAAAGACATCTTCCACTAAGCTCCAACTATCCCTTGTCCTGCCAATGACAGTGCTCTTGACGTAACCAATCAATCACCAGATGCTAAAAACCCTAGCAGAGCCATTGCTGGCCTGTCCTTCTTTGCTGCAAACCTTTTCCACTATCAGCAGCAAGTAACTTTGCCTAATAGAGTGATGGCAGTAACCATCAGGACTGATTCTGGTAGTTTCATGGAGCTGGTCTTCTTGAGTTAGTATAAGTGGACCTCCAATAATAATTTCCAGAAAGAGTTTGTTAATAGCAAAAGAAATTGCCAGTCCTCTGTAGCAACATGAACTACCTAATATTTCTACTTAAGAAGAGAAAATTAGCTGGTAGGGTTCCTTCTTGCTCTCTTTCCTCACTGTACTAAGTCTATTCAGCTGTACTTTACCTTTGGGACTTCCCTCTAAAGACCAGAGTCATGTAAAGAATTAGCACTTCACAAATCCAGTGATATAACAGCACCAATGCATAAAGGTCATATGGCTTTGCTTTCCAGGGGAGGATTTTGTTTGTTTTGTTACTACCAGAGGGAATGGGTGAAGCATGGTCTTTTCAACTTCAATCCTTAGTTCCCTCACTAAGAGATAATTATCCATCCAATATGCCTCCCAAGGTTAATATAAGCATCCAGAGCATCTAGAGCTATAAGGGACCTTAAAGATTATCTAAGCCAAACTTCCTCATTTTACAGAGGAAGAAACTAAGGCCCAGGTTGGTAAAGTGACCTGGTCAGGATAACATAGTAAATAAAAGAACTAGGACTCAGGAAGGAAAGAAGCATTTATTAAGCACCCAAGAGGTACTTAATTAGCACATTTGATCCCCACAGGTACTATTCTTATAGCTGAAGAAACTGAGTTTGACCGTGATTAAGTAACTTGCTCAGGGTCAGAAAGCTAGTAAGGGCAAGATCTGAACTCAGATCTTCCTGATTCCCAGCCCTGGGAATCCATTGTGCCACTTAGTCCCTCTCTCAAAACCATATTCTTTTCCACTAAGTTATGATATCTCCTAACCAATGAGATATATAATCTATGTAAGGCACCTTGTATCTCTAAAATGCTATAAAAATGCAAGCTACTATTATTTTCTTCAACCAAAGGTGTCACTGAAACTAAAATTTCAAAGATCTAAGTCAAGGAGCACAGTCCCATCCCTTCCTTCTCCCCCCTCCATTTTTCATGGATGGCTGGGTACAGCTCTGACTTCTAGTCCCTTAGCCTTCCATGAGTCTCAGGTCTCCCTTTCCTGACTGTTCCCATTGTGGAGTGGTAGCATGGACATTGAGGACATTGAGCCTTGTGTATTTCTCTTCTTGCAGGGAAATTCTGGAAGAAAATGCAGAATGGGGGAAGATGAGAGAACTTAACACAGATGTCCTGGAGAGTCCAAAGAAAATAACCTTAACTCTTTCCTTTCTGTAATGACAGAAAGCAAGTAATCTGCAATCTATTTTAAGACTTATGCAATATATGTGCTAGGTGGGATCTAGAAGCAAAATAGGGCACAAACAATGCCACAGTATAAACTTTGGGGCCTCATACTTCTTGTCTAGGTTGTGGAAACCTCCCCACTTCTCTCTGAATTGGGCTCATTACGCCAACCTATTCTCACATCAATAGGTGATAGAGGTGGACTAGTAGCACATGATTACATTCCCCTCCCAGACTGATTTTTTTAAAATTAGGTCCAAGAGGCCATTCTTTGCCTCATTTTTTACCTGTCCTTAATCACTGAATGGGCACTGCCTTAGACAAACTGAGACCTGGGAAAGACCTTAATTTTAAAAAGCCATGGTTTCCCACTGCATCTGGGTCCTTCTCCAGTCATCCTGATCTATATTTCATCACTGGAGTCAGATGACTCCAAAGGAGAAAGTGAGGCTGGTGACTTTGCACAGCCCTGCCTCACTTAAATCCAATTCACTTGCAAGTCATGGCATCACCTGTCTGATGTCATGGTCCTCTTTGAGAAGGAAGGACAAACTGCAGCAGCAGAGAGCCATAGCTGTTGTCACTGGACTTGGCCAATGATGTTCAGTCTTGCCAGCCAATCAGGAATCAGTCAGTTGGAGCATTCTCTCCATTCGCACCCTGGGCCTTCACCTCTTATTAGGTTCTGCTGCTATCCTCTCTAGCCCATCTCCCTTTTGCTCTGTACAATGTTTTAAATGAGCCTCCTGATTCTTAGCAACTCGCCTTTTACTTAAGACGTCACAACTCTTTAGATTTCTCCTACCAAATTAACAGTCCTGTTTCAATCACACCTCAGTCTCCAAATCTTTACTTACCTAACACTTAGTACGGCCAGTACCTGGCACATATTAGGCACTTAAATGTTCATTGACTGACTGATTTTTCATTTTTTAGTCTTGCCCTCATTAGTCATAAAACTTATATATGCAGGTTAAAAGTCTCTGACTTGAAATTCTCAACAAAGTCCTCAATTTCTTTGGTATCCTTGAAATTATGTTTCTTTCCAAGGACATTTTTCTACTTTTAAATAAATAAGAGATTTTTCTTTGCCTCTTTATAACATTAAACTGTTCCCATACAAGAAAGGTATTATTTCCATATTGTTAACAAAGAGAGTCAAATCCTCAGATCCAGACCATGGATTATTTTCTTGTCCAAATTGTCCAAAATCCCATCTGAAAGTTGTGTGTCTTCATATTCATTTTTTAGCAGGATACATTAAAGTTCTTTTCCTGTTAGTATTAGACATCAAAATGTTTGTATAAAACAGGGGCAATATCCCACTCTCTTTGACAATATAAATCTTTTTACACAAAAGCATTTTTCCTGCCATTTTCATCATTAGCTTCTCCTTGTGAAAACAGCCTTCAAGAGACAGCGAAACTTACATTTCCAAACTGAATTAGCAAAGTTGGCATTTTTTCTAGTGGCAGAAAGATACTTCAAAGTGCTAAGAAGAAGATAATGTTCTTCTGACCAAAAACATCTTTGATCAAAGCCCCTCTTTCCTTATCTTGTTACAAATCTGGAGCCCAGTATTCATTAACAGGATCAACACCCAACAGTCTGTTGAAACTGATTATGGCACTCACCTGTAATTAGACCTAATGGGTGTAATTTCTAGTCTGGCTGACTTCTCTGGCAGGATATTTATGGCAGAAAGTATCTGGCTGAGAGCTTTGCCTGCCAGCTGAGACTTTTGAATTTAAGTTTGACAAGGGCTTCAAACGACCGAGGAGGAATAATTCTGCTGTCAGCAAGCATAGGGAACAACATTTTTAGAAGAAAATCTGTTCCCTTGGTGTGTTTATTTATAACTTGGGCCTGGAGCTTTGTACATAAGATGCTTCCAGATGGTAGCAGATGCTGCCTTCAGGAACATGGCTGTCTGAAACAGATTTCAGGAAGGACTCAGAATGCTGGAGTCCCTGCTGGGACAACAGCACCCTTTTTATGACTCTTTGAACCACTAGTTTAAGAAAGAGTGGAGTATGGCAGGGTAGTGTAAAGGGCATGACCAGTATGGTAATACATAAGTTCCCTGAATGGCTAGCTAAAGTGGTGACTGAGAGGGCAAGGTATATAATTAGACCAGAGACATAGGAAAGTCTGAGGCAGCTCGGTGGCACAGCGGATAGAGCACTTGGCCTGGAGTTAGGAAGATCTGAGCTCAAAGCCATTTATTAGCTGTGTGACTCTGAGCAAGTCACTTAACCCCCATTTTCCTCAGTTCCTCATCTGTAAAATGGGGACACTCTAGAGAAGGAAATGGGAACCCACTCCAGTATCTTTGCCAAGAAAACTATATTTAAGAGGTCATGATGAGTGAGACACAAATGAACAGCAACAATGTTGGAATGTCCAGGTTAGATGAACTGAGGTTAGATCTAGATGGTTCAGTGGATGGAATGCTGGACCTAGAGTCAGAAAGGCTTAAGTTCAAATCCAGTATCAGACACTCACCACTTGTGTGACCTTGCACAAGTTGCTTAATCCCAGTTTGCCTCAGTTTCTCAGCTGGTAAAATAGGGATAATAGCATTTATCTCCCAGGCTTGCTGTAAGGATTGAGACAAAAATTGTAAAACATTTAGTACAGTGCCTAGAACATAATAAGCATTATATAAATGCTAGCTCTTATTAGCTGCTATTACTTCAATTGTCAGAGGCAGCTATTGGCCTTAGTGGAGAGAACACGGGGCCTGAAGTCAGGAAGACCTGAGTCCAAATCCAGTCTCAGATAACTTCCTAGCTATGTGACTCTTAGCAAGTCACTTAAGCTCTATTTGCTTTAATCCACTGACAAACCACTCCAGTATGTTTTCCAAGAAAACCCCCGTGCAAGCTGTGCTCCACGGGGGCATGAAGAGCTGGACATGACTTAACAACTGCTACTACTGTTATTGTTATTTTTATTACTGGACAAGCTCATGGAACCATTGATTGTCTCATCAAAAAGATAATTCAATATTTGTTAATCACTCGCTATGTGCCAGGCACACAAAGCACAAAAGAAACAGTCCCTGCTCTCAAGCAACTTACTTTCTACTAAGAGGATGTGGCTTGTAACCAGATAAGTAAATGCAAGATAATTTGGAGGAAAACAAATCCTAATAACTGGCTAATGGAAAAAGACTTTGCAGAGGGATTGAGCTAAGCCTTGAGGGAAAATTGGGATTCTAAGAGGAAAAGGTAAGGAGAAAATCCATTCTAGATTTGAGGGAAGGCTTGGAAGCAGGTCAATTTTGGGTGACAGCTAGTAGTTTGGTTGTAACAGAGTATGTAAATGGGTGGGGATGGGATAGGCCATAAAAGTAACTGGGAACCAGATTGTGGAAGATTTTAAATGCAAGACTAGGAAGTTTGTATTTTTACCCTAGAGATTACAGAGAGCTGCCAAAAAAAAAATTGCTTTGAGCAGAGGAATAATGTGATGAGACCTGTGTCTTAGGAATGTTAAAACTACAAGTTGTGGAAGAAAATTTAAAGAGTGAAGAAGGTGAAATCAAGAAATTATTAGTAAACTGTGTTGTGATAGTTAAGAGCTAATGAGGACATGAACTAGGGTGGGATAATAGGATCGTAGACCTAGAGTTGCAAGGGGTCTAAGATCATCTAAACCAATCTTTTCATTTTTCTCATTGAGGAAATCAAGACCCAAGAAATGTAAATAACCTACCCAAGATCACACAGTTAAAGCATTTTGGAGGGAGGTAATTGGAGTTAAACAACTTGCCCAGGGTCACACAACTAGTAAGTGTCAGAGACTGGATTTGAATTCAGGTCCTCTTGACTCCAGGGTCATTGATTGCTCTATCCATTGTACCATCTAGCTGCCCCACACAGGTAAAGTATTAATGCAGGATTTGAACCCAGGTTCTCTGACTTCAGAGACAGTGGTCTTTTCACAGTATCTTGTGTTCTCTTTAGAGGTCATGTGAGTGGTAGATGGAAACAGATTGGAAGGATGTCCTAATTGGTAGAGTCAATAGTGCTTAGCAACTTATTAGAATCACAGAATTGGAAGGAACCTCAGCATCATCTAGTTCAACTCATGCCCTTAGCTATACCCAGCAAGTGGTCATCCAACCTTTGCTTAAATAACTTCAGTGAGGGAGAATCCACACCTACCTCCTTATGTTTTCCATTCTACTTTTGGAAAATAGTAATTACCAAGATGGTTTTTCCTCTAGCTGCTCTTAGTTCTTTATCTGAGGCCAAGCAGATTACGACTATTCCCTCTTGCAGAGGACAGCTTTTCAAATACTTGAAGGTAGCTATCATGTCTTCCCCAGGCAGCTAGGTGGCGCAGTGGACTGAAGGTCAGGCCTGAGTTCAAATTCAGCCTCAGACACTTAGCAGCTGTGTGGCCCTGGGCCAGTCACTGAACTCTGCCTTGGTATCCTCATCTGTAAAATAAATTGGAGAAGGAAATGACAAACCAATCCAGTATCTTTGCCAAGTTAAAATATCAAATGGGGTCTCAAAGACACAGCTAAAACAACTGAACAACAACCTTACTTTCTTCAGGTTAAACATCCAATATCTTAAGCTTATCCTAACATAATATAAATATGTATACATATATGTGTATGTATGTATGTGTGTGTATATGTATATATGCAGATATACATATACACACTATATATACACTCTCTGTGTGAGTATACACTATATATACTCTCTCTATATGTGTGAGTATACACTATATATGTGTATGTATACACACACTCTCTCTCTCTCTCCTACTAGAATATAAACTCCTTTTGGGGAAAGTCTGCTTCGTATCCACAGGGTGTAGCCCCGTATCACATAACAGGAGCTTACTAAATGCTTCTTGATTGAGTGATCCTCACAAAAACCTGTGAAGTAGGCACTAGGATCATTATTTACACTCTGTAGATGAGGAAACTGAGGTTTATAGAGGTTCAATGATTTGCCTGTGATCACAAAGCTAGCAGGTTGGAGTGAACTCGTCTTCCTGTCTCCAAGTACGGCCCACTATCCACCTTTCTATGTGTTCCCCTCTGTGTGTTTAAGAGGAGACTTATCTCCAGTGGTTAAACAGGATCTTTTCCTTTTCCCTTAACTCCGTTTCCCTCTTAATGCTTTCCTTGGGCTCGCACTTGGCTAATCACGTCTTCTACGCTGGTATTAATCCCTGTTGCCTTGTGATAAAGTCCTGAAGTTCAGTCCAGTTAATGCTAAACTCAGCATGATTGCTGAGGGGAGTAAGCTGCTTATAGCTTCTCAGAGCCTGGGATATTCTCATCTCCACTAATCTTCCCCACCCTCCCCCAAATAGTTGATCTGGAGACTCCCAGAGGCCTGAGTCTCTGGAGGTAATAGCTCCTTTTGGGGGCAGGGGCTGACCTCCCTGCTCTCTTCACTCCACCTATTTCTTCTTACAGGTAGATCCCTATCTTCCCTACGAATACACCTGTGAAGGAATGCTTGAGAGGATCTATGCCTACATCCAGCATCAGGTCAGTCCCCAACCCTCCTCCTCCCCCTCCTTCACAAAGAGTCAGACACAGTTAAAACAACTGAACAATAACCTTACTTTCTTCAAGTTAAACATTGAATATCTTAAGCTTATCCTAACATAATATAAACTTGTATACATACATATGTATGTGTATGTATATATGTATGTATGCATGTGTATTCTTCACTTTCTGCTCCCTAACCAACCCATCCCCATCACACATGAGAAGGAAATTGGAACAAATTATAAATTAAATGGTGGCGAGACCTCTTAGTCTTCCAATTCTTTGTAGACTAACTAGCCTTCACAACACAGACTTATTTGGGGATAGGATTGGAAGCTTAGGTAATTTCAGAACTAGATGAACCTTAGATCTAGCGGGATCTATTACAATTGGAAGCCGAAGTGCTGAGAGGGCAAGTTATTTGCCCAAACTTTGTGACAGAGTCAGGAATACATATACCCTGGGTCTTTTGATTCTGAATCCAGTGTCAATCCAATCTTAATCTTTCCATTATACCATATAACCAGTGATATGCTCGTAAGCGCTTAACAACCAATTTTCTGAGAGGGAAAAACATGTGCTCACAATACCTTTTTATGTTTAATCTGCATTAACGTTTTCTCCATAACATTTTAAAGTCTAGAGTCTAGACAATCAAGAAAACAGCAAATCAAGCCCTCATTTGTGGCATTTGCTGATTTCTGAGATGAAAATGCTCAGACTGGAAATTTAACAATTCTCCAGCCTGTTTGAGCGGACTGTAGCACACCCCTGCAAGCCTTCCATCATCACCATTAAAAGCATTTACCAAACTGGTTGATAGACATGTATCTCCTGCTCTAGCTACCTCACAATCTAAGACAAGCATGTTTGTTCAGGGCATAGTCATGACAGAAGGTTTCTACAAACATTCAGCAAGTTATGAATAGACATTGTATAATTTACAAAAGTACCTTTCCAGGGTGAGGGTAGAGACCAGAGATCCCTTTCCTTCTTTCAGGCAGTGACCTCCAACCTTTCCCCTTCTGAAAAATAAACCTAGGGAAACATCTAAATATTAAAAACAAATATGTCCATGAGGGAGGCAAGGAGTACAGGGAGTAAAAGGAATTGCTGTTTGCCAGTCAAAGAAGGGGACAAGCTCCCCTTTAGCCTCAAGCTCCTCAAGCAGAACTCAGCAGTGGCCCAAGGATGTGAGGGGAGTGGCGGATCTAGCACAATTAATAGACCTTAAAAAACAAGCCAATAAAATGGGGAAAAGGAAGAGGGAAAAAAGAAAGAGAATACAAGAAATGGGTAAGAGGTCATAGAGATAAGGCGGTGAAGTCACCATAGAACATTTGACAAGTCCATCAGTCACCAAGCATTTGTTAAGCTTTTAATATGTGCCAAACACTGAGTGAGGGACTGCTACTGCAAAGAAAGGATCATCGACTATGGTAGCTAGAAGGGAAAGGGGGAAAGGAATAGGTATATATGTATCACCCACTATGTGCCAGGCACCATGCTACTTGCTTTTTTTTAAACAAATATCTCATTTGATCCTTCTAGCAACCCTTTGATGTAGGTGTTAGCAATCCTTAAAGGTCATCTAGTTAAGGTTCTCCTCTTGTCTTACAGAGGAAGAAACATAGGGCTAGAGGGGTTGTGACTCACCCAAGGTCATGTAACTAGAAGTAGAGTAGGGTTTTGACCCCAACCCTTTCGATTCCAAATTCATTGTTGTTTCTTTACATCGTGTTGTACAGAGGTAGTTTCACAACTGTTCCCCTCTAAGAAGAAAGGAAAGGGGGTACTAAAGTTAGTTCTCTTGGTGGTATTTCTGCCCAGCTTTGCCCTGTAACTTCATCTCTACCCATTTTCCTTTCCTAATTCTATTTTCCTCCTGGCAGGATTTCTGTGCAACCACAGAACCCTCCCCACTGGTGGCTCCACCCCAACATGCTCGAGTCCCCACTGCCTTGGCACCCAATGTCACACATCTGGTTTGGCCCCACAATGCCAGCTTGGGCTCAGAAGCCTGGCCTCCTCTGCATTCACTTCAGGGATGGCTGGCAGAGACCGGGAGGACCTGCACAGATACCTGCTTGGACAGGGGCCTCATATGTGAGCCCTCATTCTTCTACTTCCTCAACACCCAGGATGCTTTCCTGAAGTGAGTTTCTGTGCTTCCCTCCTTCATACCAGTGAACTCTGCCTCTAAGCAGAAAGGAAACCCTGAAAAATTCATAGTATTATAATCTCATTTTAGAGCTGAGGAAACTGAAGCCCAGAGAAATTAAGTGATTTGTCTAAGGTTATATGCGTAAGTGGCAAAACCAAGACTGGAAATCCCATCTTCTGACTCCCAGTCCATGCTTTTTCCATTGTGCCATCCTTCCTCCCTTGCCTAGGTATACAGGAAGCCTCTAAGCTTCAACATTCCTAACCCAAGATGATTTTTCCTGCCTCCTCTGACACTTCCAAAGAGTACTGGTACCCAAGTCCAAAATATCCTGGATGCTTGGTTTCCATATACCTAGCACTTAGCACCTAGGCTAAAAGCACATCTTTCCATGGCTTCTGGGAATTTTAAAGCTTTTTAAATCACAGAAGACTTCAGAGAAACTCATCTAAAAAGTTGCAAAACCTTAGTAGTCCTCTACCTCACCTGCATGTGGCCTAAGTCAAGGTTATCCTGGCCATATCTTAATATAGTGCCACATCTAATTCACTAAGGAAAGAATGCTCTCCTCACTTCTAATAATACTCACACTTGCTCTCAGAGCATATTCCCCTGACGAGCCTTGGGTGGGAAGTCAAATGGTTTGGTTAGTGTCCAGGTCATCTATCCCTATACATATCTCTTTGGGAGAGGAGGATAGGGAAAAGAGTAGAATACACAATCTCAGTTGTACTCCCCCAGGAGCCACTCTGATGGAAATAAAGGAGGAAGTGAAAGAGTAGGGTGAAGGGGAAGGAATCTGTTGGAACTGTGGGCTAATAGGGAGCCAAGTTGGTGGTGTGTGGGAGGGCAACTTCTTTAGACCTGCTAGAGTTGGGGGAAGCTAGGTGGCCAGGTGTCTGTGTGCTCCTTTCCCTCCCCACAGGTTGAATGTCAGTTGTGATCGAACTGAGTCAGAAATGAATCATCTGTACCCGGCCTTTGCCCAGCTAGGTCAAGAGTGCTACCTGCAGAAAGAGCCGATACTCTATAGCTGTGCTGGTTCCAACACCAAATACCGCCGGCTCTGCCCATGCCGAGACTTCCGGAAGGGACAAGTGGCCCTCTGCCAGGATTGCTTGTGATGTCTTCAGGTTAAGCCAGGGGTAGAGGCTGCTGATAGCCTCCTTTGTGCCAACCTTCCTCTATCTGTATCCTCTTCTTCATCTCCATCCCTTGTCTCTTACCTTCATTGAGAACTATTGAGATATGCTGGCTACCCTGCCCCATTCCCAGGAGAAAGCACCAGCAGTTTTGGTTCTCCATGGCCCACCCTCCCTGACTCCAGGCTGAGACATTCCTGGTTCTCCTCCAAGGCAGGAAAATGGTAGTCGTGGATTAACAAGCCTCCTTGGAGAGAAGAGGAAAAAGACGAGTTTCATGCCTTCAGTCTCAGTTCTAGGCTCATGATTCTGACCACTGAAAGGCCTAGATACCAGAGGATTTAGCTGAGGAAAGGAGAGATGAATTCGAAGGCCCCTAAGAAAAAGCAACCTGGATCTAGGGACCCCTCCCCACAATGGCATTATCTCCTATGTCCTGACAAACCAGATGTAGACCAAGAGAGGGAAGATGTTAGACATCATGGGCCCAGGGCAAGAGCCATTAATGCGTAAAGAGTGGGGATAGAGAGCCAGGAATCAAGCTGGTTTGAAGGTCCCTGCAGAGAGGTCAAGGGAAAGGGCTTTGTCACCTTCCCTGACCTCAGCGTATGAGACACATGAGGAAATTGAACCTTAATACTGATTGCCTTTGGGCAGTCTCATTTATTTATGGAATTTGCATGGTCATTCTGGGCCCTGGTCTTCTGCAAGGCATGGTCAGGGTGAGAGCCAGATGAGGAAGGAGCCTGGCAATCTTTGGTGCTGCCTCTGATCTCTTGCCTTCCTTTTTCATGGCTCTTCACTGAACAGCCAAAGTAGCTGAACAGCTCCCAGGCCCCAGCACAACCCACCTTCAGTTAGCAGGGGCCAGCACTGGGGGTGTGAGGACTGTTACTCAGGCCTTGGGAGCTGATCTTTCTGCCCTGTAATTCCAAATTCCCTCTTTTGGGCCTGGGCTTGAAACCTATTTATTTTCCCTGACCCAGAGGCAGTCAGTTTAGTTCTAAATCAGAAATAAAACAGCCTAGGCCCATGGTGCAAAGTCAGTGGCCCTGCTATGCAGGGGCCAGGACTGTAAAGAGGACGGTATGACTCTCCCCAAGCCTTCCAGCCAAATCCTGAGAATTTCCAAGTCATTCTGTTGGCAGAATTTCTGAAGGCTCAGGCCATTGTAGCTTCCTTCCCTTTGTCCCTTATCTTCATTTAAGAGAAATGCAGTTTTCCAGAAACTCCTCCGTGACCCCCTAAAAAAGCCTTACCCTGGGGGTAAAGTTCAGAGATCACTTCTGGGTGCTTGCCTACACAGGATTGGGCATGGGCATTCAGAGCTGGCTGCATAAGCACATTGCAAAATGTAAAGTACCACGTGAATAGCAGTTATTATTACAGACCCTGGATAAATTTACCCTCTCCAAAGGGGCAAACCCCCTGCCTGAACAGAAACTGTCCCTCCTGCCTCCAGATTTCCCAAACCTCTGGTCAGCTCTTAAGATTAATCCATTCCTATGCAGCATGTCCTCAGCCCCAATCCCTGGGGACTCCCTGTCCTAACTCCCTTTCACTCTCATTTCTTTGACTTTACAAATAGGCTAGCCAGGCCCAGAGCCTTCCTGGCTTGGAACTATCTGGGTACCCAGGTACACTGCCACACCTCCCCTCCCTTCACTGCCTATCTGCCCCTCCAAGGACTACCTGCTATCCTGGAATGCAACACCAAGCACCAGCCCTCCCCTTTACCCCTTCCCTTAAAAATTAAGGTGGGGGGAAAATACTACTGAAAAGTAGGGCAGCATTCCAGGATCTGATTTTAAGTTCCCTTATGAAGAAGGCACCCCCAGGGACCAGTTAGAAAGTCTTTGGGGCTAAAAACATGACAGCAGGGGCCTGATTCCTGATTCCAAGGGGGTGGGGGGAGCAATAGAGAAACTCTTTTTTTCTTTTCCTTTTTCTTCCTTTCCTTCCTCTCTTCTATCTTCAGCTCTTCCTTGCTTTCCTTCCTTTCTCCCTCCTTTCTTCCTCTCTTTGTAAAGGATTTATTTCTTGAAATAATAAATATTTTATTGGGATGTCAGACAGAAAGTTGGGGCTATTTTTCTTGGTCTTTTCTGGGTTGTGGGATGGCTTTGAATGCTCGGGGAAAGGAACCAAAGATGTGGAACCTGAAAGAAAAAGAAGCATTTCAAAAATGTTCTATACTCTGTCCAGACCCATACGGGCCTTTTGGACCTTAGAAATTCCGGTTTTTATAGACGAGGAGACTAAGATCTGGAGACCTGTGACTTGTTCAAAGTTACACATGGAGCTAGCAGAGCTGGATTTAGGAAAGCCACTTTTTACAGGAAGCATTTCCCAACTGCACTCAATTCTAAAGGTCAAGAATGTCAAAAGTCATCATTTTTAAAAGTGGAAAAGAAAGGTGCTTAGCAGTACCAGATTTCAAACTATACTACAGAGCAATGATCAATAAAATTACATGGTACTTGTCATGCGGGGGAGTCCAGATAAAGGTGTCATTCCACACTGAGATAATTTTAGCAAATATTATTGCTACCTACAAAGGGAGGAGGAAAACAGCTGCTAATAAGGACGCTCTCAATGCGTCAGCACATGGGAAGGGTGACTCTCTACTCTGGTTGAAGGCCCAGAGCCCCTCTGGGCTCCAACTTTTATCTCATTTAAGGCGAAGAGTCAATATATAATACCAATAAGAAATACCAGTAAAATAAAAGTATCTTCTAAATTGCCCAATAAAGAGGGAAAGATATAGAAGAGGAACTAGGAATAAGAAATAGCAAAGTAGGAAACTTAACCTTAATGGTACCATTTCAGCAAGAGGGTGAAGTGGGGACTGAGGTCATACTAGTCAAACCAATTTTCCCTAGTCAACAGTACTCTTTAAAAATAGAAAACAGTCATCAAAGAGCCAGATTAGAAACAGAAGAGCCGGGAACAAATGATCACAGTAGCGTTATCCAAAGTACCCAACTATTGGGAAAGGAATCCACAATGAAAAATAGTCTGACAGAAATTAAGGTTAGAATATCTTATACTATATGCTATACAGAATAAGCACCATATGTTTACACAACCCAGGTATGAAAGCTAACTACGTAAACAAACTAGAGGAGCAGCTGTGTACTTGAGAAGAGTTCTTAACCAAAGAAGAAACTGACAGGATCATAAGCGCTAAAATGGACAATTTAGATTATATAAAATTGAAAAGTTTTTGCACCAACAAAATTAATGTAGTCAGTGCATACCAATCAAACTTTTAAAAAAAGGTGAATTTATCGAAATGAAAAATTAACAAAATTCATCCAGAGGGTCAAGACTATCAAGGGTAATAAAGTAGGAAATTTAAAAATGGGGGAAAGGTGGGAAATAAAATTCACAAAATTAGAAGGGAAATAAGTTACCTGGGAAAATTTTTTGTGACAGGTAAAGTCTGGTATCCAAGATATAAAGAGAAGTAATTCAATACAGATGAACAGAAGCCACTTCCCAATACACGAATGGCTGAAAAAATATGAGCAGATAGTTCTCAAAAGGAGAAAAACAGCTATCAACACCCATATAAAAAATGCCTCAAATCACTAATAACTAGAGAAATACAATTTAAGACAACTCTGAGGATCTACCTCAGAGTCACCAGATTGGGGACAAAAGTGGAAAACGGCAGTAGTTGGAGACAAGGTGGGAGAATATACACTGATACACATCAATGATTAAGTGTTTACATTCTAATAGGGGAGAAAAGATTACCTAGAGAATCGTAATGACTTTGGTAGTCACAAATATACTTAAATAAAACAAAAATAGGGCCTGGATGTGATTTTGTCCTATATTCTTGATTTTAGGAGAGGAAGCAAAAGGGAGGACGAAAGAAATATATACTATAGAAGAATAACAAAAACTTATTATTTCCCAAAGAAAGGATCTTTGAGAAGAGCTCTCCATTCTCACCTCCCCAATCCTCTCTTTGGGGACTTAGAATCACATAACCTTATTCTTATCTGAAGTAGATGAAGGAAGGTTGAACACACACACACACACACACACACACTTCTCCATAAACACTTTGGTACAGAAATACCAAATTAAATTCAACAGAAATAGAGGTGGTAACAAGCAAAGGGAAAGGAAGGCTCCTTGTCACAACTAAAATGGACCACCTTTGGAAGGTGGATCTTTAGATATTTTTTAAGTTATTAATTAATGAACATCAAGAACAAAAATGAAGAAAGAGCGCTTCCATTACGAAGTAGAACAGAGAAAGAGAATTATATGAGAAACAACAAATCTGCATTATATACAGCTTGTTTTCTGTTCTGCGCATTTTAAAATATGCTTCAGTGACACTGTGATTTATTTCTTTTCAGCAACACTGTCACTATCTCCTCCTTATCCCTCTCCCCTAAATGCATCCCCCAAATAACCAGGGGAAAACACAATTCTTGTAACAAATAAACATAGTCAAATAAAACAAATTCTCCCATTTCCACATCCCAAAATTTATGTCTGTCACCTCTCTTTCAAGAGTTGGGTAGAGTACGTTATCCATCATCATTCCTCTGGAGTCCTGTTTGGTCTTCATGTGGATCAGAGTTCCTACGTCTTTCCAAGTTGTTTTTCTTTACAATGCTTTACAATTCTTTACAATTTCTTTACACTCAGTATCATCTTATACAAATCATCCCAGATTTCTCCAAAACAGATATATTCATCATTTAGTGTGATGCACTAATATTCCTATATATTTATATACCAAATAATTAGTCCTCAATTGATGAATACCCATTTTGCTTCCAGTTCTTTACCACAAGAAAAAGAGCTACTCTAGAACCAGGAGAACACTTTGTACTATAACAATATTGTAAAGATAACAAGCTTTGAAAAACTAAAGAACTCTGATCAACACAATGACCAGCCATTCTTCCAAAGGACTCATGATGACATGTGCTATCTACCTCCAGAGAGAGAGTTGGTGGACTTAGAGTGCACAGTGAAGTATATTGTCTTTTCTGTCTTTTTCTTTACTTACTTGGGAGGGAGGCAGGGAAGGGAAGAACATGACTAATACAGAAATTTGTTTTCCATGATGATACATATTTATTATGATTTTTTTCTTGCCTTCTCAGTTATTGTGGGAGGGGAAGAAGGGAGTGAGAGAACTCAAAACAGAAAGTAAAAATAAAAAAGTTTTAAAAGAACTGCTATAAATTTTTTTTGTACATGTAATACTGTCTAGCCTGGTCCTACTGCCTGAAAACCAGGTATATTACATCTCACCTCTCCCCTCGGTTTCTCTGGTTCCCTTAAGAGGATTTGGGGATGTCTGGTTTTCTACCTTTGTCTCCATCAGTGGGGGCCACTGATAGCATTCCCCAAATTGTATGCGATGGGTACCCTGCACCCAAGTTCCATTTTGCCAATAAAAGTCAGATTAACTTTTACAAAGAAATATTTATTTCAAAGTCATAATCACAAATATACAAACTTATACCATCAACATATGATGCTTAATCCCTACCTCAGTCTCTGAGGAGGGGAAGAAGATTGAGGTCATAGCTTAGATCAGTTCCTATAAAGGATAATTCCAAGTTTCTAGTCCAAAACCCACCTTAACTTGAATCCCAGGGGCCCTGTCTTCTCAGGGCTTCCGTGCAGAGCTAGCTAACTGGCTATGATATCCCATCTGGAATCCTGGCTCCATCATCACCATGACTCCAACTCTCAGTAAGACAGAGATTACTATAAACACCTAGAACTGAGAAAGACAAATGAAATATAATAAACAAAACCCTTTGGCCATTTCTAAGAGTCAAGGGAAAAATAAAGAAAGGGAAGGTGGGGTATTTCCTCCTCTCAGTTCAGTTCATGGTGTTCAAACTATGGATAAACTTTGAATAAACTATGTGATTATCTGATGGACGCAATAGGAAAGAGCATGTGGGGCCCAGGAAAAAGTTGAAACTGTCAATCTGCCAGTTTTAAAGACACTGCCTATTCCAGCTGCCTAATTGAAGAAGTCTACACCTTCCCACATGGTAGGAGAACACAGGATGCAAGGTGCCTCCACATTAAGTGATCTGGTCATTCTCTAAGACCCTATTGCATACATATAGGTCTTTTTTCCTCTTCATTGATTTCATTAGGGTATAGGCTTAGTAGTGGATTACTTGATCAAATACTAGCTAGGGAAAAGTTGGGTTAATCATGGAATTATTCACAAACGATCAGAACTTGAAGGAACCCTTTATATAGATCATATAGTTCAAACAAAAATCTCCCTCACTTTACAAACAAGGGAAAATGAAGTAAGTAACTTTCCCAAGAGCACAGTGCAAACAAGAGACTAGAACACAGATCTCTAGATGGGGTCTCACTAGTGTAGCCCTCTTGCGAGGTTTCATTTGAACCAGTTCCTGTAGAGTTGCATTCCTGCCCTCCAGCAGGAACGCAAACATCAACTTGACTGACAAAATATTCTGAGGACTTCTGCTCCAGCCCTCCCTGCCAAGATCTGAACCAGAGCTGTTTCCCCACTACTAGCAACAATGGATATAAGTGATAATAATTAACTAGTAAACTATACTTATCAAGAATATTTACTTGAAAAGCTTCAGGGTATTTTTCACAGAGAAGGCTAAGCAAAATCCTGAAACAGTAAGCAACAAAGATAGTGATGGTACACTAGAAAAAGTTTAGAATCAGGGGAATCATGGTCATGTTCTGGCTCTACTACTTGTTGCCTATATGTCTTGAGGCAAGCATTTAACCTCTCTGGGCCTCAGGGCACTCATCTGTAAGATGAGAAGTTAGAAGAGATGTCCTTTCCAGCTCCAAATCAATAATACTATAATCTCCAGAGAAAGGTCTGGAATTTGTGGGGATTTCCCAGGTCTACTCAATGGAGGCCCTCCCAACCTGTCCCTGGGACATCCTCTAGGCTGTAGGTCAACAGGACTCTTTGTCAGTGCCAAATTTAAACTTCCTTTCTTTATTCCCCTTCCTCCCTGCTATCCCCAGATGCCCTTAATGCTTTCGTAAAATTGTAATTATGAAAAAAGCTACTGTAATTCAGGTTTCAAGTTAGAAGTATTAATTCCCTGGGGTTTAATTACTCCACAGAAATTAACACAAATCAGGTGGAATCCATAAGGAGTCTCATTGTCATAGGCTATACCTGAGTTTCATGAGATGGAAGGATGTAGAGATTTGGGGTGGGTATAATGACTTCAGCAACTCTACCCACCAAATGAAGCTCTCTCCATCCAGGATATGCTTTTTTAGTACATTGTCCCAATGGATTTTCATGGACATTTAGCACAGAAAATGCTCTTTTGAGAGCAGTATGATGTCCAAAGTGATATTTGACCTAGCTTCAGAAGACCTGTTAAAAGGGCTAAAGGGACTATTCCCTGATGCAAAGGTCAATAATGAGTTCTTCAGGTACAAAGAAATGTGGGAGAGAAGCCTCCCTAAGAAAGGTTGATGGCTTTCTGTCCTTATCGGATCTCTCCTTTTTCATGGTCCCACCAATACCTGACCCCAGGGTGGGTTGAAAGGTAGGTGATTTCTTTTCTTCCAAACCTTCAAGTCTGTTTTTGGTATTTTCTCTCCCTCAATAGTATGATCTCCCCCTTTACTTCCTTTTGCTCTGAATTAAGAGCTTGCTTTCAAGAAACTGAGGCAGAGGAAAGAACATGGGATGAGGAATAAGTAGGCCAGGATTATATGCCTGGATTGGCCTCATACTCTGGCTAAATCTCTTTCTCTTTCTGGGTCTGTTTCTTCTTGGATAAAATGAATCAAGGGAGGTTGGACAAATCCAAGTTTCCACCTAAATATAACGATACAAGAAAGCATTTTATATAAGTAATTTATACTCTTTTTTTGGAGACAATCAGAGTTAAGTGACTTTCCCAGAGTCACACAGCTAAGTGTCTGAAGTCAAATTTGAACTCAGGTTCTCCTTACTCCAGGGCTGGTATTCTATCCACTGTGCAACTTAGCTGCCCCAGTAATTTTTACTTTCTTCTGAGTTTAAGTGGTATTAATTCCCCCAATGAGAAGCAGATAGGGGGTCATACTTACAACAATAATTATCCGGATTCAAGACCTGTCTGTTGCATACTTTGGCTGCGTGACCCATACACGGGTTTAATCCAAAACAAAAAAACTCTCTCAGTAGATCTTGCATCTTAATTGGAATTTTGGAATCCAAGTTATCAGAAACCAAGGAGCAGGTATGAAAGATTTTTTTTTTTTTGAGGTGAGCAGGAAATCCCTTCTCCATCCTCTGGAAGCATTAAAAGTTATTCCTTTGGATTCAATGGTTACTGAAGTAGAAACACTAAATCCAAATTTATCCCTTTAGAAAACAGCTGTTCATCTGTGTCTTTGTTCTAAGCATGCTATTATTATGGTTCATGGAGCAGGAAAGAGAATTAGGGGAGGTCAATTGAGATGGGGGCAGGAACATCCCAAAGAAATGTAGAATGTTCCTTCTGTGCTTGGGAGGATAACCCATATTCACAGATTGCTAGAGTTAAAAAGGACTTTTAACATGGCCACGTCTAATTGCAACCCATTTCTGCTCTCCGTATTTAGAAACAATGTGAGGTCTAGAAAAATGAGAAGACTGATCTCAGATCACACAGTTAGTAGACCAGCAAGGGTTGAAACCAAGGTTTCCAGACCCTTAACCCTTCAACCTGACCACTATGGCTATACACTGCCTTTCTGAACTTTCCTAGAATGGAGAGGAAGTAGCAATTATCTCACCTCCTGGAAAATGATTTAGCTCTTCCGACTGCCACATGACTCAGATGATTAAGTCTTTTCACCTCTACTGTCCTTCAATTTCCTCACCTCTTGATAAAGTTGGATGACCTCTAAGGTCCCCTCAAGTCAGGAGTTTGCTTGGTAAATATTTAGCCACCAGTTTTCCAAATGCATGCAGGGGATATTTTTAAGTATAACCTACATTATTTACGTTTTCTCCACTGTTTTCTTAGGGCCAGACAATTCACAGTGAGTCAAGCCCTGGCTTACAGCATTTGCTGATTTTTGATTTTTGCTCACACCAAAAATGAACATATTTAACAAAAATTAACACATGAAAATTAAACCGACTCTCTCGGGTAGGTTTAAGCTGATTCCAGCATCCCCTGCCTCCTGATCTATCACCGCCATCAACCAGGATTTAGTAACTGTTCTTGCTCAATTACGCTGGGCTTTGGGCTCAAATCCCCTCTCTAAGGAGAAAGGATACATGAAAAGGACAAAATGAAGAGGTAGCGTGTTCAAGGCAGATGAGGCAGGCAGAATGCTGGATGTCAGATATGAGGTAAAATGTAGGACATGACCAACCATAAACCACGCATTGATGCGGACTTTTCTGTGTGCTTTCACAAAAATCCTCCCAACTACCTGATACTCCGGAACCGTTCTCCCCTTCTCCCTTTCCTGTTCCTCCTGCTTATCTGTGACAAAGACATCTCAGGACTCCCTGATATTCCAGGCATTCCAGAGTCATACTTGCCTCCCCCTCCTTTCTCCGGCTCTACCTTCCCCCTATCCTATCAAACTGTATATAGACCAGACGTCTAACCTGGCTAATTGCTCTGTCTCTCCCATGTGGAGCAGAACCCACTAGTGTGTCACCCCAGTAAACACCTCTGTTTTGGAGACAGTCTGAATGAATTCTTTTCAGGACAGATCCTGAAACCGACACCTCTATTTCTAATCATCCTCGTGCACCCCAACATTTTGGAGGTGCCCATGAACCCCAACAATAACAACCCAAGGTAGCATCTACAAAAGCCCAAATGAGTGGAACTGATGAAGGACAGGTTCTCTTGGAGATGATTTCACAGAGGAAATTGGGCTATAGGTCAGCCTTGAAAGAGATACAAGAATTCTGTTCATTGATTTATTTAGCAAAATACTGTGGTGAATATTGGAGGGACCTCAGACATAGTCCTTGTGGATTACTCAGGTTCAGGTACCTCAGTCAATAACTCTCTTAGTTCAACAGAACAATGAACATCCGAACCAAATTTTCAGTGGGATTTTATCACCCTACTGGTACTCTCCATGAATGATCCTTAGTCCTTGAAAATTATTCCTGTAACATATTCATAGGAGTTTCTTCATCTGTAAAATGAGGATATCATTTATATAATCAACCTGCTGTGTGTAAAATACTTAAACACAACTATATGTGTCAGTTGTTATTTCCTAGAAAATTTAAAATGTTTGAAGTACTTGAATTTCAATAATAGTATTTAGGTCACATACGCCTTGTGAAATATCCGGGACATGTTTCTCAAAAAAAAAAAAAGTTAGACCAGAAAGCAAAAGAGAGCATGAGCACTATCCCAAGAAGTATTAAAAGATCCAAATGTAACTCACCAGGTATTGCAGGTGAACAGGACAGGCCAAACTATCAATCACCTCTTAGCCTGAGGGGCCTGTCTGCTTATACCTAAACTGGGGAAAATTCACTCCCTACTCCCTTCTCAGAAACAAATTTTTTTTTCCTTAACAACTCTCTACCCTTTTGGTGGATGGAGATTCCCTGGAAGCTCACTTCTTTTTAAGGGCTTGGCATTTCCTTTCAAATTCAGTATACTAAAGGGTCTCAGCCTGGTAGCTTATATTGGCTCCATTTTTACTAGGTGTATTTTACTGGACAAATGAATAAATTCTCCACTCTATTAAATGTGAGGCTCTCAAACCTTTTGCCACTTACATTGGCAGTCCACACTATGTTTACAAGGCCTCAATAATTTATTCATTCTTCCTTCCCGGCCTTCCTCTTCCCCCTCCCATCTTCCTGTGTGCATTCAAACAAATACACAACACCAACAGATAATTATCCACTTTAATACAATTTCAAAAGCACAAAAACAAACTGAAAATTAAGACTTAAGGAGATAAGAGTGCTAAAAGGACTAACCGCTGTGACTGAAACCAGCAGGACAGAAGAAATAGTATAGTTTTCTTCGCCTTTGACCGACTCCCTACTGGGGGAAGGATAAAGATAGGGAGTAGGGTTCCCCTTAATTATGATAAGGCAGAGTCTTTATAGGGATCCTGTGAACTCTAAAGGAAGTCCAGAGATACTAGAGCCAATCAGGGAGGAAAAACCATTGGCATTTGTTTGTGAGACTGGCTTGGAGATATCCCCTGTGCTCTTCTGGGACTAGGAACCTGTTACCTATTTACCAACTCACATCTACTATCATCTTTTTTTGCCCAGCAGAGAATTGCTCAGGAAGAAAATATACTATTTATTCATATGTGTGTGTACACACACACACATATATGCACACATGTACATACATGTATAAACACACATATATGTATATGTGTATGTATACATATATTTTATTTGTATGCTCTCAAAGTCTCCAATGTGGAATAAAGGACTAAGCGTATTTTAAGTATCTACTAGGTACTAGGCACTAAGAGCTTTACAAATATTATCTCATTTCATCCTCATAACAACCCTGGGACGCAAGGATTATTTTTATCACCATTTTGCAGTTGAAGAAACTAAGGCAGACAGTGTGACCTGCCCAGTGTCTAAGGTCAGATTTGAACCCGTCTTCCTGACTCCAGGTTCAGCACTCTTGTTCACTTGACTGGATTTAAGTGTTTACTATCATTATCACCATTAGAGGACTACATTCCTAAGTCTGAACTTGATGAAGGACCATTCTAGGAGTCTATATAGCTAAAGTTCTAGGCAAGAAAGGTGTTTCCTCTTGTTTAGGTCCTCTCTCTTTGTCAGAAATGGACCTTTGTTTGAGGCAAGATTCTTATATTACAGGGTCTTTTCCACTTAAAATATCAGTTTCTGAGCCATTTTCTGGTTCAGACAATCTTTGTATCCCTGCTGGGAGGTGTCTTTTATGTAACAGTCCTGGGAGTTAACTATCGATCATTTCTCTTCTCTTCATAAGAAAATTCAAGTACTCGCATGGGTAATTATAGGTAGATGTGGTGGGTTGTTTACATGAGATCCTGAACAGTCTCTGGAGCTAGGCAAGTTGCCTAGCCTCTATACAATTAGGTAAGGAGTAGTTTTTCATTGATCTGCTGATTTGTATGTCATTTAAACACCAAGATTTCTTATTGGAGCTCTGTCTCCTTGTTGAAAGTCAAGATGATGACCTTGGGTTCCATTTTCTCATTTATTTCTTTTAAGGGTTTTTCTGATCTAACATTAAGTTTCTTTCAACTGTTCTCTCAAACAAAAGATGTTCTGGTTGTGTCTGCATCCTCCCCTCTCTGAGACTTCAAAACACATCAATAGGTGATGTTGTTCTCATCCAAACATCAAGAATAGCATGTGGGTTATAGCAAAAATTTCTGATAGAATCTAAAGAAATGCCATATCTTGACACCAATGGGATTTCTGTTCTGGGTCTCAGTGTTCGTAACATGTCCAGCAATGTGTGATGAAAATGCCAAGGCTATTAGTCTCCTTGGGGATGTAAAGTGCAGACTTGGTGATCCTTTCCAAAGCTAAAATCTTTTTGAGTAATATGCTCTCAAAGTCTCTATCTTGGTCAAGATGGAACCTGGCAGGGAGTCTATACAATGAGAAATACTTCTGCCGTAATACCATTGCAATCATGGAAGCTTCTGGCTTCTTACTGTGTAAGCTTGTGCACAATTGGTGAAAATGATCAATCAGGCTCTGATTTATGCTCATACTATATTCTTCAAGCAACAATAAGTCGATGTATACAAGTTATAATGGTTTACTAGTACTTATTGTCTCCAAATATGCAGTGTGACTTGGTAACAGTTTTTTTCCTTTTTCACACATTCTTTTTTTTAAGGTTATATATGTGCAATCATGTTAAACATGTTGGTACACTTTAGTTAATATTCAATAGATACCTCAGATACTGTTTATCAATATCTGCTGCTATCTTGGGACTGTTAAAATCTTACTAGCTCTAAGATTCTTACTTATACCCTGGGTAGTTGTGACTACGTCCTAGTACCTGATGTCGGATCACTGGCAGCTGTGTTTGTCCTTCATTTCCAAAGAGGACCATGAAATCAGAGAAATGATGACATGACTTGCACTTGACTTTGTTTTGAGTGAGGGAGGGCTGTGCAGGTCACCAGCCTCCCTTCTCCTCCAGAGTCATCTGGATCCAGTGATTTTATATATTTATATATTAATTATATTATATATTATATATGTATATTATATATACATATATATATATCCAGATATATTCATCAGGATGACTGGAGATGGCCCAGGATGCAATGGGAGACCTTGGTCTTTTAGGCTAAGGCCTTTTCAGGTAATCACTTAAAGTGAATAGGCCTCTTTAAAAAGTAGTCAGGAGAATGGTCCCTTTAATAGAAAAGAAAAAAATAGTTAAATAGATAAATCATGCTGGGAGGGGCAGGAACCTCAGGGTTGTTGTTTGGAACTAGGGTGCAAAGATGGGAAAGTGGCAAATCTGCATCACTGATGCTAGCCGCTTTAATGGATAAGAACACTCAATGACTCAACTTCTGACCCATGTAAAATGGCAAACACCCACTGGACATTCTTGCTGGATATCAGGACACCTTGAGAACAACTACTTCATTGCACAAAACTATACTAGACATTCTTTCTGTCCTTCAGATTTCTATTTGTATAGGCAGAGAAGGAAAACGGTATGTTGGAAAGAGCTCTTCTCATGGGAGGTCAATCAAAAGAATACCACCTAACAAAATCCTGGTTGGATAGTGCATTAATTGACCTAATAGGTCAATAAAGCACAAGGAGAAACAGAAATGGAGATGGAATAATCAGATAAAAGGATTTAGAGTTGTAAGGAACCTTAGTCATCATCTTGTCCAACCTCCTCATCTGTAAGATGAGGAAACTGAGGCCCAAATTAAGACAAGAACTTGCCTAAGGTGAGAGCTCACAGTAAAATGCAGAGCAAGGATTGGAATCCAGGTTGTCAGATTTCATGTCTAGGATGCTTCCTATGGTACCATGTTACATCTGTGCATCCATGTCAGGGTCTTGATAAATGAAGTGAACAAGCCACAAGAGCAAGTGATACTGAAACTACCATGACTTTTATAGTGGTTTGGTGATACTAAGATTGATCAATTTTGAACTAGGGCAAGTCATAAGAAATAAAATCAGAAGGGCAGCGTGGTGTAGTGGTAAAAACATTGGGGTCTGAATCTTGTTTGAATTGAGTTGAATCAGCAGTTCATTCCTTCAAAGCTCAACTCAAGTGCTACCTCCTTCAAAAGGCTTTCCCCAGTTCCCTCTGTTGTCAAAACTCATTGCCCAATTAGGATCATGTTGTACTTCTCCAATAGAATGAAATTTTCCTTAAGGCAGAATTTGTCTCACTTTTGTCTTTGTATCCCCAGTGCATGGCATATAGATGCTTGGTAAGTGCTGGCTGCATTCTCCTGTCATTATATATTTGCATTCCCTACCCCCATCCTCGTCATTACTAGGAAGCATCAGTATCCTGAATTCATAGCTGACTGGTGCTGTTACCTTCTCTGGAAAGCAGCATCTAACTTGGCACTGATCAAAATAGAAACCAGCAGATTGCTTTCCTAAGCCTTTTACAGTTTAGTTCAATAGACACAGTGAACTTTTCAATGACAGCCCCACTTCAAAGCCAAAAACTCTAGCAAGTCCATGTGCTATCAAATTTCTCATCAGAGGATTGCCCCAAGGCCTCCACACTGGCCTCTACATGAAGTACAAAAATTTTGCTTGAGTATGGATAGGCCTGGAGCCTGTGCAAGTCAGTTGACTAAGTATTAGAATTTTGTTCATACTTGTCCATCCATCAAGCTCCAAATGTTTTAATAGTTTTAAAAGCAATTCTGCCCTTTTTGCGTTTCTGTTTCAGTCATACATGCATGATTGAGGTCATTGAGAAGTTTAACAATAGCAGCATAGTTCTTAACAAATTCCTGATAATGGCTGCCAAATCCTTGGACCTTAAAGGTTTTGTTGTCGTTGTTGTTGATTAGTCTTTTGTCTGACTCTCTGTGACCCCTTTTGAGCTTTTCTTGACAAAGATACCGGAATGGTTTGCCACTTCCTTCTCCATCTCCTTTTATAGATGAGGACTCTGAGCAAACTGGGTTACATAACTTGTCTGGGGTCACACAGCTAGTAAGTGTCTGAGGCCAGATTTGAACTCACAAAGAGCAGTCTTCCTGACTCTAGGTCCAGCACCGTATCTATTGCATCACCTAGCTATCCAGAAAGTTCTTTGGATATGGCCAGTTCAGAAATGCTTCTAAGTTCTGCTGAACCAGGAGCAATCAATTAATCAACCCATAATCATTCATTAAGTGCATACCCTTTGACCCAGCAATACCACTTCTAGGGTTGTATCCCAAAGAAATCACAAAAATGGGAAAAGAACCCACATGTATAAAAATATTTATAGCAGCTTTTTTTGTGATGAGCAAGAAAGGGAAATCGAGGGAATGCCCATCAACTGGAGAATGATTGTGTGATATATGAATGTAATGTATTATGCTATAAGAAATGACAAACAGGTTGATTTCAAAAACACTTGGATAGGCTTATATGAACTGATACTGAGTGAAGTGAGCAAAACAAGAAGGTCATTATACACATAACAGCCACAGTGTGTGAGGACTGTTTTCGACAGACTTACTCCTTCACAGCAATGCAAGAACCTAAAACATTTCCAAAGGACTCATGATGCAAAATGCCATCCACATCCAGAGAAAGAACTATGGAGTCAGAACACAGAATTTTCTCTTTTGTTATTTTTGGTTTTGTTGAGTTTTACTTATACTTTTTCCTATTCGTTTTAATTCTTCTATGCAGAATGACTAACATGAAAATGTGTTTAATAAGAATGTATATGTAACTAATGCCTGACACCATACACAAAAAAAGTCCAAATGGATGCATGATCTAAGTATAAAGACTGATACTATAAACAAATTAGGGGAGCAAGGAATAATGTATTTGTCAGATTTATGGAGAATGAAGAAATTTCTGACAAAACAAGAGATAGAGAACATTATGAAGTGCAAAATGGATAATTTTGATTACATTAAGTTGAAAAGTTTTTGCACAAACAAACCCAGTGCAACCAAGACTAGGAGGGAAGTAGAAAACTAAGAATTTTTGCAACTAGTGTCTATGACAAAGGTCTCATTTCTAAAATGTATAGAGAGCTGAGTCAAATTTACAAGAATTAAAGTCATTCCTCAACTGATAGTCAAAAGATACAAACAGGTAGTTTTCAGAGGAAGAAATTAAAGCTACCTAGAGTCATAAGAAAAAATGCTCTAAATCCCTATTGATTAGAGAGATGCAAATCAAAACAACTCTGAGATACCACATCATACCTATCAGATTGACTAACATGACAAAACAGGAAGATGATAAATGTTGGAGAAGATGTGTGAGAGTTGGACACTAATTCTTTTCTGGTGAAACTGTGAACTGATCCAACCATTCTGGAAAGCAATTTGGAACTATGCCCAAAGGGCTACAAAAATGCGCATACCCTCTGACCCAGCAATATCGCTTCTAGGATTGTATCCCAAAGAGATCATAAAAATGGGAAAAGGTCCTACATATACAAAAATATTTATGGCAGCTCTTTTTGTGGTGATCAAAAACTGGAAATCAAGGGGATGTCCATCAATTGGGGAATAGCTGAACAAGTTGTGGTATATGAATGTAATGGAATACTATTGTGCTGTAAGAAATGATGAACAGGAAGACTTCAGAGAGGCCTGGAAGGACTTGTATGAACTGACACTGAATGAAAGGAGCAGAACCAGGAGAACTTTGTACACAGAAACAACCACAGTGTGTGAGGAATTTTTCTGGTATACTTAGTCCTTCACAGCAATGCAAAGACCGAAAAAATTCCCAATGGACTCTTTAAACAAAATGCCTTACATGCAGAGAAAGAACTATGGAATTGGATCACTGAATGAAGCAGACCATTTTCTCTTATGTTATGTTTTGTTTTGTTTTATGGTTTCTTCCATTCATTTTAATTATTCAATGAACATGACTAAGGTGAAAATTTATTTAATAGAAATGTATGTGTAGAACCTATATAAGATTGCATACCATCTCGGGGAGGGAGTGGGAGAGGGAAAGAGGGGAAAGGGGGGACAATGTAAAGATATATGAAAGTGATTGTAGAAAACTGAAAACAAAATAATTTAAAATTAAAAAAAAAAGAATGCATATGTAGAGCCCATATAAGATTGCATGCCACCTTGGAAAGGGAGAGGGGAGAGAAGGGGAAAAAATTTAAAACTTATGGAAGTGATTGCTGAAAACTGAAAACAAATAAATAAATTTGGAGGAAAATTTTAAAAAAAATAATCATTCATTAAACACCTACCTGGGAAGGCTTCTAGTAAGAGATGGGATTTTAGTTGAGACTAAGGGAAGCTAGGGAGTGTTCATAGTTGGAGTGAAGAAGGGAAAACATTCCAGGCATGGAGGATGGCCGGAGAAAACGAAAAAGTCAGAGAAGGGTTTTAAGTTGATGGCATATAAGGATCAATGCATTGGTTAAATTAAATGACCTCAGAGGCCCTTTTCAACTCTTGAATTCTGTGATTCTCTGATTTTCTGGTTCAACTCTCACTTTGCTGTGACACTATATTAATATGTTTAATATAAATTGTTCAATATGGTCACTTGTCATTTGAAAGTCAGGCAGCTAAGTGGCACAGTTGGTAGAGCTCTGGATCTGAGGTCAGGAAGACCTGAGTTCAGTTTTTACCTGACACTTTAGTTACTAACTGTATGACCCTGGGCAAGTCATGTAATCTCTATTTGCCTTAATTTCCCCATCTGCAAAATAGGGATAATAACAGCACCTACCTCCCCGGTCTCAGAATACTTACTGGCCATGTGACCCTGGAGAAGTTACTTTGACCTTTGGTTGCTTCAGTTTCCTCATTTGTAAAATGGGGGAAGGGTAATAATAATAATACTTACTTGCTAGGATTGTTACAAAGATTAAATGAGATAGTAATTATAAGGCACTTGGCACAAGGGCTCGCACATAGTAACCACAATATAAATGTTAGCTATCAGCCATTATTATTATTGTTGAAAACTTCAGACCAACTCCTTTAGTCTATCTGATGCTTTGTTAAGTCCCCCCTCATGTTCTGTCTTCCCAAAGATGGTGAAGTCATCAAGGCAAGCCAGCAATTCCGAGTGGTTCCTTCTTCCACTTAGTTTGCCTTCAAGTGTCTGAAAAATGGAAGATGCCCCCCAGATGCCTTGGAACATTTGTTCAAACTGCTTTGGGAAGATGAAAGCAGCATTTTCCTTTTCTTCTTTTCCTCTAAGAATATGATAGTTTTGTTCAGTCATTTCAGTCATGTCTGACTCCTCATGGCCTCATCTGGGGTTTTCTTAGCAGAGATACTGGACTGGTTTGCCATTTCCTTCTCCAGTTCATTTTACAGATGAGGAAATTGAGGAAAACAGGGTTAAGTGACTTGCCCATAGTCACACAACTAGTAACTATATGAGGCTAGATTTGAACTCAGGTCTTCCTGACTCCTGGACCAGTGCTCTTTCCACTACCTGTTCTAATCTAATAATATCCACTGCATAATTCCAATGTTAAGAATCACTGACTGGCTAACAGATAGTCCAAGGTATCCTGAGTTCTTGTTCTGGACTAGATTATTTTTCTTTTTAAAAGGTCAGTTGTCTATAAATATTCAAATCTTCCTACTTTTCTATACCATCACTATGGATTATGGACCAAGGATGGTGGACTTTGTGGTAATCCCACTGATAAAGAAATTGTTGAGATCTTTCATCACAGATAAAGGAATTTTCCTAGATCATTCCATAAATGTCCAGGAGTCAGTGAGGTAGATTTCATAAATTGCTTCTTGGGCACATCCCATATCACATTCATGCTTTGAGATTCTGACTCAACTAATATGTCCATTTTTGTGGTACTGAGAATCTTCCTCAAAATCCACTTCTGTGGTTGAAAGGCTAGAGTGTTGGGGTCCCCTAGACCATTGTTGGGGTCCCCCAAACTCCCGACCCAACGCTCTTGTCCAGCAAGAGACTTTGATCCTGTGAGTAATGAATAAGGCAGGAGGTAGATGGCGATCAACTCCGTTTATTCCAGCTAGCTCACATGCATATATAGTCTAAATTACATGAACTTTCCTAAGCATATACATTGAACCTATCATCTAACATTTTTCCTTATATGGATGTCTTCTCCATAGAGCATCCGTAACTGTACTCAGAATTGCCACGTTGCCAACAAGCCCCGTCTTGTTCCACCCCTACTGACAAGCCCCTAGTTTACCTAGGCAGGCTCTCATTGTGGCATCCAGAGATGGGCAGGGGTCTGCTCTAACTCATCCCATTACACTAGAGTCCACAAGATGTTTAACACAACCACTTTTCATTATTTTCTTTGTAGGCCTCTGTACATGATGCATGGATAGTCAATGTATATAAGATTGATTCCCAATTTGCTGCTTGGTTCCAATCAGGCAACTTGACACTCCAGTGATGGTATGTCTAGACCAGGGGTGGGGAACCTGCAGCCTCGAGGTCACATGTGGTACTCCAGAGTTATGAATTTCTCCATTCTACTGACACCAACTAATCTGAAGAATGTTTAAACTTATTCTCCTTTGTCATAAAGTCTTTGTAAAGTTTACTATGTCCCAGTCCTTTCATAAAAGTATTTTTCTTTAAATATCTCTCAAATGGAATATGAAGGTAACTTAGGATCTTATCCAGAACAGCAATATATTCTGCATTCTCAATCTTCACTATGACGTTCAATGAAGTCCTATAAATTTACAAAGGACAGACAGCAGCTAATGATGAGGTCATGACTGCTGTTTTAAAGGGTCTTTTCCTAGCCTTTGTTTCCAAATGCTGGCTCTGTAGTCTCGGCTTCTATAGCAGCAGGGTTGTATTCTCCTCATAGATACCTTTCAGTAGAAGGTAGTTCTGCCTTTCTGTTCATCTCCTGATAATGGTACTGCTCATGGGTCCATCCAGCCACTCTGACTTCCTTTCCTTTATTTTTCCAGGTACAAGAGTTTGTATTCATGGGCAGCTAGGAGGCACAGTAAAAGCGTCCCAGAATGCTGGGCCCGAAGTCAGAAAGACCTAGTTTAAATGTGACCTCAGACACTTATTAGCTGTTTGACCTTGGACATGTCACTTAGCCTCAGTTTCCTAAACTTTAAATATGGATAATAACAGATAAACAGTTGATGTGTCAATGAGATGATGATTATAAAAAAGTGCTTAGCACAATGCCTGACACATAACAGGTACAATATAAATGCTTATTCCCTCTCCCTCCACCTTCCTTAATTTAAATGATTTGATGTTTGTGAAGATTAGAGCAGGAACTAGAATGAACTTTGTACTTCCCTACCCTCTTTATTTCTGTAGATTTAATGAGATGCGTTATGTTACAATAACGAGCTTGTTTTTAAATTTAGGTACAATTTAATGATCCTTATAGTTCCCTCTTTCATTGCTTCATATAGTTTATATCAGACAAAAGTCAGGCATCCAATAATAATATCTTAGAGCACAGAGCCTAGCACATAATAGATGCTATGTAAATACTTATTCCCTTCCTCTTCTTTTCTCTCCTTCAGAGGGTTATCTACAAACCATAAAGGCTCCTGCCTTTTCACTTACATCTTCAATGTGGTTACTTTGTGTTACTTACAGCCCATATGCAAAGAGATGTTCTACAGCTAATTGAGGGTGGACCTTGCCAATGGAAATCCTTTGCATTCATATATTTGCTCTGCATCCTGCATACTATGTTAATCAATAGAGTAAAATGCCATGGTTTCATTTGTGACTCAAGAGCAAGCAAGGACCATCTGTGACTCCAGGATGTGTACTGTACTTAGGCACATCTCCAGATATCACTATTAGATTTATCAGTATGTAACTTAGCATCTTTATTACATCTCTGAATTATCGGCATCATGGAATTTGGCTTTTCTTCTTTGCGCAAAATAGGAGAATGGATAAATGTGTCAAATAATCACCAAACTGACATCTCTTCCACATGATGTTAAGCTTCGTGGTCCTTACGTCTTACACAAGCCCAACAGTTAGTCTCTTATGACCTTCTAGCAACACGTTGTTGCTCTTTAGTCATTCAGTCCACCCTTCGTGACCCCATGGATCATAGCATACCAGGCCCTTCTATTCCCCACCATCTCTCTAATTCTGTCCAAGTTCATGTTCATTGTTTCCATGATACTATCTACTGATCTCATCCTCTACCATCTCCTTTTCCTTTTCTTTCAATCTCTCCCAACATCAGGGTCTTTTCCAGTGAGTCCTGTCTTATTATATGGCCAAAACGTTTAAGCTTCAGAGTCAGTATTTGACCTGATGAATAGCCTGAATTGACTTCTTTAAGTATTGACTGATTTGATCTCCTTACTGTCCAAAGGATTCTCAAAAGTCTTCTCCAACTACCCCAATTTGAAAGTATTGATTGTGTAGCCTTCAGCTTTTCTTATAATCTTTCACAGCCATACATTGCTACTGTAAAAACCATAGCTTTTACTATATGGACATTTGTCAGCAAGGTGATGTGTCTCTGCTTTTTAGTATGCTGTCAAGATTTGCCATATTTTCCTTCCAAGGAGCAAATCTCTTTTAATTTCATGGCTACAGTCATGACGACTATGATCTTTGAGCCCATTTGAGTTTCTATTTCTTCTTTCTCCATTTGTCAGGAAGTGATGGGATGAGTATCCAAGACTTTAGTTCTATCAACATACTCCTCTTTTAACACTTAGATATCTGCCAATTCTATAGTGAAGCTGCTACATAGGTGATTCAATTTTCCATGGTTACTCCCTAGAGGGACATGATCCTTTTCCCAATAAGGTTCCTAATTTGAGCCTACAATGGCCCCCTCTGCAAGAACATCCCTAAACTTCCCCATAGCGGTTGTATCATGTGTTGTCCATAGAAGTCTTTTCTCTCTCTGATATAGAGACCTAGTTCTTACCTTATTCATAACTTGAACTTTTATAATTTTTTTTACTACAAACTGGTCAGGATCCAAGCTAAATAATTAATTCAAACTTGCAAGTTTATTAATGAGAAATAAATTATCCAGACATCCTTCTAGATTGCTATAAAGTTTAGAAAGATAAAATTAAATATATAGCAATGAGTCAAGTCACAGGCTAAGTTTATATGAACTTCAGCTGTCCTCCTGCTCTGGGAGAAAGAAGATGGAGATAGAATTTTGTCACCATTCCAAAACCAGTGGGAACCAAGAAGCACCCCACCCCCAATGAAATACCTGTATTCTGTCTAGCTCTTAACCCTCTGGTTCTCAACCTATTGCAGAAGTCCTACACAGAGAAGGTGATTAGTATATTGAGTGAATCCTCTATGGAGAAATTTTTGGAAGGACTTTGGTAATTATGTGGTCTAAGAAGGTACATATTTGTCATATTCTGAGATGGTTGGGGTGGTGAGCTACTTACACTGATGACCATGGATCCATATTGGTGCTTTAAAGTCTATAAGGCACTTTTGTGTCTCTAAGAGGAAGGGAATAAGTATTTATATAGCACCTACTATGTGCTAAATCACATTTTTATATAGCACCTACTATGTGCTAAACCTCACAACAACCCTGTAGGATAGCCATACCTACACAGAGCTCTCCAAGGCTAGAGTAACTGGGGTAAGAGAGAACTGAAGTCAGAGTACAGAGATTAGAGTAATGGGACACTTTGCCTGGGACTAGTTTAGTTTAATTGAAATGTACCAAAAAACCACAGAGTGAAGGCTTCTGGGTTATGGGAGAGACTCCAAAACTGATTGCTATGTTGATTAAATATTAAGGATAAAAAAAAAATTAAGAAAAATAGCTTCATTTGCAAGGGAAATGAAATGACTAGGGCCCGTCATTTGCAATTCTTACAAACCAGGATTTGATTAGCTACCTCAGAGAAGGTTCCTTTTGTTTTATGCATGAGGAGCTGTGCCTGGAGACCTAGATTAAGCCCTTCCTCTACTTCTACCTCTCTCTATCTCATTTCCCTTCTCTGCCCCCCTATTTTCCCTTCTGCCCCCTCCTCTCTCCTCTCCCTATCTCTGGCATAACAACAGTAGTAATAGTGTTTATGTAATACTTGAAGGACTGCAAAGCACGCTACATTTTTCTCTCTTTTGATTCTCACATAAACCATGAGAGGTAGGTACTATTATTATCTCTATTTCACATGTTGGGTGAAAACAAAATCCAGAACTGAAGAAATTTGGGAAGAACTTTATTAAGTTGTGCAGTAAAGGGGAGAACTAAAATAGGGGCTTGCTTCCCCTAACTTCTAGGAGTTATGTACTGTACAGGCTTCAAACAAGGGAGCACAGAAACAGTCATCTGATTGGTTGGCACATAGTGATTTTCCAAAAAGAAGAAGGAACATAGATTCTTTCATATAGATTAATTAAAATATGTTTCTCAGGAAACTGGAAGTTCTAGCATCAATCTTTGTGTCTTCTGAAGTGTTCTGGGTTCTGAATGACTCAGAGTCCTAAGCTAAGCATTAAATCAGTCTGATTTCTAAGCAGTACAGTTATTGTTTCTTGCCAAGCAAGGCTAGAATCAAACAATGCAATAATTAATTATTTTCCCAACAATTCAGTTATTAATAATTTTCCCACAACAGATAAGAAAATGTAGCAGACAGAGGTCAAATGACTTACCTGGGCTCACAGAGCTAACAAGTATTTGAGACCACATGTGAACTCAGGTCCTCCAAACTCCAAACCTGGTGTTCTTTCAATGGATAGAACCCCCTTGGTGCCACTACAGAAGTGAAGGATTTGCAGAGATGACAAAGAGGAAGAGGAACCAAGAGATAATATATTTAAAGATGGAACAAGTCTTGGAAGCTGTTTAGTCCATCTAATTGTTCAGAACTGTCATTTTATAGATAAGGGAAGTCCTTTGTGAACCTTAAAAATGATACAATTTTGAGCACTTAGGAGCTTGTGGTAATAAATAGAGGCATCAATCTTGGAGTGAAGACCCAGATTCAAGTTCTGACTCTGACACATATGACACTATGATAATGAAAAGCCAATTTACTTCTCAGTGTTTCAGGCAAATTTTTAGATTATAAATTGCAACTGAGTTGCAAATGAGTTTTATCAGTGGTAGGAATTTCCATTTGGGATAGTTCTCTGCATCAAGAAATTAAGTGTGCATTAAGTGTATATTTCTATACACCCAATACCTACACACATAAAACATCTAAATATGTACATACACACATATCCATTAACTCCCCTTTATGTGTTGTCTTGCCCTACTCAAATGCAAACTCTTTGAAGGCAGGGCATATCTTACTTCTGTTTGTATCTCTAGCATTTAGCACATTTAGTCTGGCATGTTGCTGTGGTCCAGTCATTTCAGTCATGTCTGACTCTTTGTGACCTCATTTGGAGTTTTCTTGGCAAAGATACTGGAGTGGTTTGCCATTTCCTTCTTTAGCTCATTTTATAGATGAGGAAACCGAGGTAAAGAGGACTAAGTGACTTGCCCAGGGTCACACAGCTGGTAAGTGTCTGAGATCAGATTTGGAGTCAGTCAGGCCAGGTACTCTATCTACTACACCACCTAGCTGCCCCAGTTGGCACTTAGAAAAAGCCTGATAAATGTTTTTCCATTCATTTGCATATATGCAGTAATATATATAATAGTAGCAATTAGGTGAACTTTTGATCTGTAGGACCGAATAAACTCCCAAAGAGCTGGGCATTCACTATGCTCCCTTTGCTGCAGTGAAGGCAGAGGATTCTGACCCCTTGTTGAAAAATGCATTCCTGGTTGAGATGATTCTGCAACTCTTGATTATCAGTTACTGGTGATGGGGATAGAGGAGAGATGATAGGTCACAGAGTCAGATGGAGCTGTCCATTTGATGGGCTCTGAAGGAAATCAGGAGAAAGCTTCTTCCAGTGCTATCTTTCTCTTGGAATTCTGGGCTGGGTTGGGATGTGGGTGGGTTGCAGAGGATTTCTCATTCTTCTAGTGTCTTTCTCTTGGCAATGAAACTTACAAGCATCTGACTGTCAGAATATATTCTTCCCAGGTAAACCTGAGTTCTTGGCCACATCCTTGGCTTTTTGTTTTTTTTCCCTGAACAGAAACCAATCACCTACAATACTGAGAAATGGATGTTTCCTGCTCTGGCAATACTACCTTCTGAGTGTGAGAGGCCAAGAATTTCTTAGTCAGGTGCCAGCTGCACAGTATAAGCTGATTTCTGCAAAGACATTGCTTCTCAGAAAAGAAGCAGGAAGATCCTGCATCTGAAAAGACCGAGGAAGCCTATGGTGTGTTCTGACTGGCCAAGAGATCTAAAACTTTGAGTTGTCAGATATTACAGAGCTGAGATGAAAATAAAGTATTTAGGCAATTAAGACTTGGAGTCAGGAAGATCAGAATTTAAAATTCTGCCTCAGACACTTACTAGCAGTATGACCCAAGAAAAGTAATTTATTCTCTCAGTCTCTGTTTCCTCATTTGTAAAATGGGACTAATATGAGTATGATGGATTACTGATTTATTAATGTGTTTGTGTATATTTAAGCATTTTTGTGATGAAGGAAATAAACTGTGGTCCTATAATTGATATTCGTATTATAACTTGAATATTGTTTCTTGAAGGAACCCTTTTAGACCTAAGTAAGCTTTGCTTTAGAGATTTCCTTATGAAGTTACTCTAGGGTAGGGGCATTGAACCACAGATAAATGGAAAGATTGACTCCCCACCTTTGGGATCAGACCCACCTTTGGTTGAATTCAGTCTTTGTGAGTCTAGATAGGAGTGTCTTGTGGGGGATAGAACCCCTAGTCTGTGGTATACACACACACACGTATACACAATACACATATATACATACATATACTTGCAGATAGCTGGGATTGAATTGGAACCTAAAGGAACAGGGTACATGCTCCATTCCACAGGAGGTGATCCAGCTCTTACTACTGATAAATAGATAGAGATAGATGATAGATAGATAGATAGATAGATAGATAGATAGATAGATAGATAGACACATATAGATTACATATGGGGGGAGGGGCAGAATCTGACATTTCCAGGATTTCACAGCAAAATCAATGGCAGAACTAGGTTTGGAAACAAAGACTCTTGATTCCCAGTTCCATCCTCTTTATCACCCAGCAGTCTGCTTCTTTAGAATTTTTACTCAGTCTTATCCATCTTTACCTTGACTGTGAGAATAGAAATATCATTGACTAAATTTGCCTTAGAGCTGTCCAAAAGGGAAAGAGACTCCCTTAATATCTAGGAAGTTGAATCTAGATAACCAACTACCTGAGATATTGCAGAATTCCTATTTCAAGGATAAGTAGGACTACATGACCCTTGTACCACAGAGATTTTAGGATTATTTCCTGCCTGGCCATTGCATCTTCTACCCCATCACACATTTGTTTCTGAAATTGCTGTTAAGTGCCCTAGAGAAAGGGTAGGGAGGAAACCTGTCAAAGGGGGAAGTCGGCAGCTTCCCTGCCAGAGTTCTGCTATGGCATTTACTAGCTGAATGATCACAGGCTAAGTGATTTCTCTTTCCTGAGACTCAGTTGATTCAGCCTATAAAGTTAAGGGTCTGGACTAGATGAGCAGCTTGGGCCCCCCCGGGAATTGTAATGTTCTGTGACTTCCTGGTAAGGTCAAGGTTTGCTCTTTGGCAGTGAAAGTGTTTGTCTCTCTCAAGTTTGCGTGCCATTTTCTTTTAAAAATTAGATTTCGGCTCATATTCATCACTAACCTTCTCCTAAACAACCCCTATATAATCACTCAGCTTCCCTCTGTTTTCTTAGTTTCTTTTTCTGTATTTTTCCAGGCCTCCTGCTCTGTGTGTCATCTGAAAACATCATTAAATGCTGAATTAAATCCTCCATGCTGAGGCAGTTTGTGCCTGTTTTCTGGCTTGGAGATAACAGAGCCCAAAAAGCAAAAACTCAGGGACAAGTGGCAATTTACTCTGAAATTTCACAAACAACACAGTCAGTAGAATATGAAACAGTTGAACATGGAAAGGAAATCAGGGTCAATCCAAATTTTTTTTAAAAAATAGGGTTTAATTGGTATCTTCTGTTTTCTACATCATCAGAGTTGTTCTCAGTATTCCTTCTCCTCCCAGAGAGTCATCCCATATGACAAATAGTATTTTTTAAAGATTTTTTTAAAAGTAGGAAAAAAAATCAATGCAACTGATCAATACATTAAAAAATCTGAAAATCTGTGCAATGTATAATATCTATGTACCTCTCACCTCCATGAAGGGGTGAGTGGGAAGGGTGGGGCAGGTGTTCTTCTCATATGCTTTCATTCAAATCATGCTTGATCTTTATAATTTTGTTACATTTACTTTTTAGATTTTTTAATTTGTAATTGTTCTTTCCATTTACATTGTTGTAGTTACTAGGTGTAGTTTTCCTGATTGCTTACTTCATTCTGTATCTATTCATATAGCTCTTTCCATGCTTTTCTATATTCATCATACACATCATTGCTTACGGAGCAGTAATATTACATTACATTAACATACCACAATTTGCCTAGCAATTTATCCAAGTGATGGGCATCTCCTTTGTTTGTAATTCTTAGCTGTCATAAAAACTGTTGCTCTAAATATTTTTGAGTATATGGGCACTTCTTATTGACTGCTTTGTTGGGGTATAGACCCGGTAATTCAGTCTCTGATTCAAAGGGGACAGACATTTTAGTCACTTCACTTGCATAATTCCAAATTGGTTCTCCAAATGGTTGTAGCATTTCACAGTTCCGCCAACAATGAATTGAAATTCCTATCATTTCACAACCCCTCCAGTATTGAATACTGACATTTTTTGCCCACTTATAGAAGATAAGGTGAAACCTCAGGGGTTTTTAATTTGCATTCCTCTTATTAATGATTTGAAGCATTCTTTCACATGGTTATGAATACTTTGCAATTCTCTTTTTGAAAGTTGTTCATAGCTTTTATCACTTATCTATTAAGGAATAATCATTCTTGTTAATTATTATTTTATTATTATATTAATTATATAATTATATATTAATAGATATATAATTATTTATAATTATATTATATAATTAATAATTATATTATTATATTATTAATTATTTAAACATCTTGGATGTTGAACCCTTATCAGAGAAATTTGATACAAAGAGCTTTTTCTACTTTACCACTTTTCTTCTTATGCTAGATATATTAATTTTATCTCTCTAGAAGCTTTTCCATTTCATGTAATGAAAATTCCCTATTTTATCTATTGTAATTGACTATTTATTGTAGATATGTGTAAATATATAACCAACTGCCTGAGATATTGTAGAAGTATACCTATTTCAAGGATAAGTAGTACTAGATGATTTGGGGGATAGCCTTGTACCACAAAAATTCTATACCAAACAACCTCTATGCATGTATCTATTTGTCTGTCTATCTATCTACTCTAATTGGCTCTGTCTCTTAATTAAGAATACATCTTCTACCCCTAGCTGTGAGAAGTATATCATTTGTTTTTCTTTTCATTTTTTATAGTATGATCTTTAATATTAAACTTGTATGTCCACTTACAGCGCATTCTAGCATATGTATAAGGCATTGTTCTAAGTCTAATTTCTACCAGATTGTTTCTAGTTGTCCCAGCAGGTTTTTATCAAATAAGTTTTCTCCTAGGTAATTTATGTTTTCCACTTTATCAAATACTTTTTTGAGTTCTATTGTCTGGTCTGTTCCTTTGATGTGTTTCTCTATTTTTTAAAAATCAAAATCAGATGGTTTTAATGAATGCTGCTTTATAATACAGTTTGGGGTCTGGAAACACTATTTCCCCTTCATCTTCACTTCTTTACATAATTTTTCTTGATATTTTAGATCCCTTACTTTTTTCCAACTGAATTTTATTTGACTACCATACCATTAAAAGTATGCATTAATTTTGGTAGTATTATGGTTTTTATTATGTTGGTATGGCCCAGCCATGAGCACTGAATATATCCCCACAGTTACTTAAATTGTTCTTTATTTCTTCAAAGAATATTTTATAGCTGAATCTATCACATATTATTAAATATGGGAATGAGGAAGGGTAATTTTTTTCGTCTTTGTATCCTTAGCACTTCATTAGCACCTTGACTTCCTTTAAGTCCCAGTTAAAATTCTACCTTATAGAGAAAGTCTTCACTAACCCCTCTAAATTCAGTACTTTCCCTCGTTTAATTATTTCCATTTACCTTGTATACAGATCTCCTCATATATATTTGTTTGCATGTTTTCTCTCCATTAGATTGCAAACTCCTTGAAGACAGACTTTTACCTCTTTTTTGCATCCCTCAGTGTTCAGCACAGTTGCCTGAGGCACTTATTAAATGGTTGTTGGTTGGATGACGGGTTGTTGTCCTTCGTTTTCGAGGAGGACCAAAATGACATCACCGTGATAAAGTGAGGTTTCAGTATGTACAACTGCGGCTGATCAGACCAATATGATCTCAGAATGCTGTACCAAAGGTTGGGCACACATAGTCCATGTGAATATTTCAGGTGAATACTCCAAATTTGCGCATCCTATGTTTACTTTGTGCTGTCTCAATTCTGTTTTGCTCATAGAGCACAGCACCCTTTCTGATATGGGCACACCATGCTGAGCGGTCCTGTGCCAGCGTCTCCCATGTCGCATAGGCAAATCCAAAGTTCTTGAGAGAGACCTTGAGAGTGTCCTTGTATTGCTTCTTCTGACCACCATTTGATCGTTTGTCCCATGTGAGTTCTCCATAAAATAATGTTTTTGGCAAGCATACATTTTGCATTCAAACAGCGTGGCCAGCCCATTGGAATTGCGCTCTCTGAAGCACATTTCAAATACTTGGCAGTTCAACTCAAGCAAGGACTTCAGTGTCTGGTACCTTATCTTACCAGGTGATCATCAGAATTGAAGCTATTTAGTTTCCTGGCATGGCACTGGTAGACTGTCCATGTTTCATGGGCATTCTTATTAAATATTGATTGATTGAATGATATTGTTGACCCTGGTTCTGAAGAAGAACAAGAGGGAGAGAAGTAATATTGTTATTCTGCTAGGGTTTGACAACCTATTTAGCTCTGAGTTCCTCCTAGAGTTTGTAGTTTGGAACATCTGAGACTTCTAGAAGATTTGGAGATGAAGAAACCATTGGGTATTAGGGAAAAAGAAATGAAAAGGGAGTGGGTGGGCAAAACAAGATGATGGCATTAGAAAGGCATCCATAAGAGAGAAAGATATATAGGAGAACATAGATTTTGAATTCCTCTGAAAAAAATGTTTTTTCAATATTGGACAAACGTTAAGATTTTTCATATTAATATTTCCTCAAATGTGAAACTGGAAGCTCATTTTGTTGCTGTTAATCCTTCACTTAAAAAAATTTAATAATATTTTTAAAAAATAAATAAATAATATTTTATTTTTCCCCAATTACATGTTAAAACAATTTTTTTTAACATTTGGGGTTTTAAGTTTTGAAGCTCATTTATTTTTTAAAGTCTCTATATTGTTGATGTAATGCCTGAAATTTCTACCATTATTCAATTCAGTTTGGCAAACATTTATTCAGTTCCTACTATAAACTAGTCACTGTGCCATGAATTGAGGATATAAAAACAGAAATAAAATAGTCCCTGCCCTCAAGAAGCTTACATTCTATTAGAGGAATATAGCATGTATATTGTTCAGTTGTTCAATCGTATCTGACTTTTCATGAATGCTGGGACATAGGCATGTTGGAATCTTCTAGTCTCCAATCTCTCCCGAAGTCTATCCAAACTCATGGCTGTTGCTTCTATGACAATAACATGTATACAAGAAGATAAATATAAAGAGGGAGAAAGTGCTAATAATGATGGAGGAAAGAGGACTGGAGATAGGGAAAGGTTTCATGCAATAGGTATCCCTGAAACTTTGCTTTAAAGTAAGCTAGAGATTCTATTAGGAGATGAGGAAGGAGCGTATGTGAGACATGAGGGACCACTTGTGAAAAGTTGTCTTGGTGGCAGATTAAATACAGCATAGCAGGAATAGCTAGCAGATAAGTTTGTCTGAAATGAAAAGTGTGTAATCAGTCAAGCAATATCAAATGATTATAAAGATAAGTGGGAGTCAGATTGTGGAGGGCTTTAAATTCCAGGCTGGAGATTTTGTATTTTGTTCTAAAAGGCAATGGGGAGCCATTGACAATTTTTGAGTGAGAGTTGCATTTGAAGTTAAGGACTTATGGTCACTGGTAAGGGGAACATACCAACTGGCTATTTAGGTTTTTAGGGATGTGTTCTCTTCTGAGATGTACCATTCATGTCAGTTGTTAAGAGATGAGAGCTTCAGGAATTGGGATGTAGAAGATAAATTCTTACTCACTGTGTGAGACTTTCCTTTCTGGACTTCATTTTCTTCACTTAACCACTTGGGTGCTTATGTAACCAATTTTACTGGTTCTACCTCAACCCCTAGGATATATGTATGCTAAGGCTTAACTACTGTGGAGATGGGGAATTCTATCTCACATACTGCCCACCCCCCATCCCGTAACCTCACCCTCCCACACAGAGCCTATTTTACACTGCGGAACAATTAGAGTTAAGTTTCCTAATTCCCATCACCTCATTCCTCATTCTTTTGTAGGCAATATATAGTATTCCTTCATTTCAGTGGCCTGCCATACCCTATCACCTGACTCCATTGGTGACAAGGCAATCTCTCCTGTTTACTTATGTCCTGTCAGTAATTTGTCTAAAATCTCTAAGCTTGAGCCTTGAATAGTTTTGATCATATTACTTGTACTGTTGCAAATCGAAGCCACTATCTGTGTGCTGCCTATGGACATGAAGTAACCACACACCTAAGCTGTCCCCCATTGACCTCTGTTCCCCTATAACTACTATACCTGTGCAGCAGTCGTGTACTAGAACAACTCTCTTTCCTTTTGCTTTGCAGAGGTCTCAAGCAAGTTCATGCACTACATTGCTTTAGGTAGGTAGCATCACTATGGTAACAGCACATGCTCAGTAACTCTTACTCTCTTCCCTTCTGAAAATTAAGTCTTTGAAATGTACATGGGAACTGCCATAAGGTTCTCACTGAAGCAGGCTAGTTTTTTTTTTCTCCCTCACCACACATACCTTTTTGTCTCATTGTCTTCTTTTAGGCAAGGGAAGGAAAATAGGTTTCTATCCTTCTATATCTGAGACTCATGCGGACTTCAGGATTTCGAGCGGAGGCTCTTAATCTGGGGGTCCATGAACTTGTTTTTTAAAAAATATTTTTCACAACTGTTTTTCAGCATAACTTGGTTGTTGGGTTTTTTTTTTGTTTTTTGTTTTTTTTGCTAAATATGGTAGTTGGTACATTTAAAAACATTATTCTTAAAAGGAACTCACAGGCTTCCCTGGCTGCCAAAAAGATCTTATGTCACAAAAATGAGTAAGAACCCTTGGTTTATGGGAAATATCATCTGCCCCACACTTGCCTCCATGGCTCTAGTCTCCAGTTACTCCTGCTGAGTAAAGAAATACTTGTTAATTTTTAATGTAGAATCATGCATAAGAACCTCCTAGGGACTAAAGACTATTCTCAAGTCTCTGACCTGTCCTCATCTCTCTCTAAAAAAGGAAAAGGTAAACTCTGCAACTGACCTCTTTAAAAGCAGGAAGGGGAGTATACTCAGATTCACAACAGTTGGAACAAACTGTGCCAAAAAGATGTCTTTAATATTATCTAGACTGTCAGTGATCACTTTCCACATACTCCCCAGGGGGAATTCATCAGTTATAGGTTGTCAAGTATAGTTCAAGTTCATCAGGTAATTCTCTTAATCAACCCCTACTTTCTCTGTAGGTTCAGAATGCTGACCTGAGGCAGAGGCAAGGGTGTATTGGAGCCAGCTCAAACTTTCCCAAGTCAATTGTCAGATTTTCAGTGTGAGCATCTATACCTTAGAAACTGGCAAATGCTACAAGTCAGGATTTGATTTATTGTTCTATAAAATAGATTAAATGTAAAAGTATGTCATGTGTCAATTTTTTTTTTGCAGAACCATTTGTTAAACAATTACCAGTAATTCCCTGAGGGCTTACTCATAATTGTTATCTTTGCTGCCTACCTTGCTCAACTACTCTCTAGTTCTTACAACCAAACAAAATGAAAAGATAGGTCATGCTAGTTAATAGAGCAGATGCCCTGTTAATACCAGTTCTCCCAAGACATACACAGTCCAGACATTTCCAGGCTTTCATCCTCAAATCCTCTATAATGATAACCTTTTTCTCTGGGAAGGAGAGTCTACAATCCAAGATGAAATAACACCATTACCAAGCCTTGCACAGCAACCTAGAACCCAGAGTTAATGAATAATTCCTTACATTACAAGGTCTGTTAAGTGCAAGTCAGCAGAGAGTGACTTACAGGATATGCTGGTAAGAGGACTAAAGCTTAGTTTCCAAAAATGTGCTTAACTTATTCCATCTCCTTTCTCTTTTAAAAAGAATGTCTGAATGCATGCATAGAGAATAAATGTGTGTATTCATAAATAAATTATGCATGTACACAGATGGAGAAAGATATATAAAAATGAGAGTAAAGTTCTCCTGAGCAGTTGCTAAGCCTACTTAGCTCTTCTGTTGTGTGATCTTTGAAAATGATTTTTCTATGATGGTTTAGAGTACACAGACAGCCCTTCCCATCCCACCCCTCTGTGAGCAAAAATAACAAGAGAATCCTAAAACAAATAGTTAGTCACCACTACCACCCTGCAGATACACAGCCTCAAATGTAGACAGATAAAACACTTCTCTGCACAGAGTTAATTATGTCATTGTTTCCCCTCTACCTCCACAAGGGGCAAAATTTTTCCTTTGTTTTTTAAAAGGTTAGCTTTCTTCAGTTAGACCAGACTCAAGTTTTATCTTTTAGCAGTCTCTAAATGTTTTTGATTGTTCACTCCATCAAAAAAAAAATTGAGAATGAATCCCCAACATACACAAAAGTAAACATAAAAATATGAGATAAAATACAAAAACAATATTTTAAAATTATTTTTATTTACCTGGTCAAAACACTTTGATTCTTACAAAAATATAATTAATAATAACATTCTTAGTGAGAGTCATGTGAATCTATATGCTTCATTATTTTATTTATTTTTAATTTTTAACATTCAATTCCATAAAGTTTTTGATTTTCAAATTTTCTCCCCTTCTCTCCTGGTCCCCTTACCCCAAGATAGCATATAATTTGATGTAGGTTCTACATATACATTTATACTAAGGCTATTTTCACATTTATCGCATTGTAAAGAAGAATTAGAATCAACTAATGGGGGAAACCACAAGAAAAAAGAAACAAACAAACAAAAAAAGAGCAAACAATATGCTTCCATCTGTATTCAGACTCTGTAAGCCTTTCTCTGGATGTGGATGGCATTTGAGTCCTTCAGAGTTGTCTTGGATCCTGGTATTGCTAAGAAGAGATAAATCTATCAAAGTTAGTCATCGCACATCGTGGCTGTTACTGTGATCAATGTTCTCCAGGTTCTGCTCACTTCGCTCTGCATCAGTTCATTCAAGTCTTTCTAGGCTTTTCTGAAGTCTGCCTGCCCATCATTCCTTATAGCACAATAGAACTGCATTACCTTCATAAACCACAACTTGTTCAGCTGTTCCCCAACTGATGGGCATCCCCTCAATTTCCAATTCTTTGCCACCACAAAAAGAGCTGCTATAAATATTTTTGTAGATATAGGTCCTTTTTGTATTTGTATGATCTCTTTGAGATACAGACCTAGAAGCAGAATTGCTAGGTCAAAGGGTATGCATAGTTTTATAGCCCTTTGGGCAAAGTTTCACATTGCTCTCCAGAATGGTTGGATCAGTTCACAACTCCACCAAAAATGCATTAGGACTCCAATTTTCCCAGATCTTCTCCAGCAATTATAATTTTCCTGTTTTGTCATATTAGCCAGTCTGATAAGTATGATGTGGTATCTTGGAATTGTTTTGATTTGCATTCTTCTAATCAATAGAGATTTAGGGCATTTTTTCATATGACTATAGGTACCTTTAATTTCTTACTCTGAAAACTGCCTATTCATCCTTTGACCATTTATCAATTAGAGAATGACATTCATATATATATATATATATATATTCTATATATTCTATATATTTTGGATATGTGGCCTTTATCAGAGACACTGGTTGTAAAAATTCTTTCCCAGTTTTCTGCTTCCCTCCTAATCTTGGTTGCATTGGCTTGGTTTATGCAAAACTTTTTCAGTTTAATGTAATTAAAATTATTCATTTTGCACTTCATAATGTCCTCCATCTCTTTTTTGGTCATATATTCTTCCATTTTCCATAAATCTGACAGCCAAACTATTCCTTGCTCTCCCATTTACTTATAGTATTATATACTATACATATATACCTTTATATCTAAATTGTATAACCATTTTCATTTCATTTTGGTATACAGTGTAAGATGTTGATGTATGCCTAGTTTCTGTCATATTATTTTCCAGTTTTCCCAGCAGTTTTTTTCAGATAGTGAGTTCTTATCCTAGAAGTCAGAATCCTTGGGTTTATTAAACAGTAGATTATTAGTCATTGACTACTATGCCTTGTGTACCTAACCTATTCCACTGATCTACCACTATATTTTTTTAGCCAGTACCTAATAGTTCTGATGATTGCTACTTTGTAATACAATTTAAAATCTGATATGGGTAGGCTACCTTCTCTAGCATTTCTTTTCATTAATTCTCTTGACGTTCTTAACCTTTTGTCCTTCCAGATTAATTTTATTATTTTTTCTAGCTCTATAAAATAATTTTTGGTAGTTTGGTATGGCACTGAATAAGTAAATTAATTTAGGTAGAATTGTCATTTTTATTATATTAGCTTAGTCTACCCATGAGAACTGATGTTTTTCCAGTTATTGAAATCTGACTTTATTTGTGTGAAATGTGTAATTGTGTTCATGTAGTTCCTGGGTTTGTTTTGGCAGGTAGACTTCCAAATATTTTATAATGTCTACAGTAACTTTAAATAGAATTTCTCTCTTCATCTCTTGCTGTTGGGCTTTGTTAGTAATACAGAGAAATGCCAATAATTTATGTGAGTTTATTTTATATCCTGCACCTTTGTTAAAATTATTTATTATTTTAAGCAGTTTTTTAATCATATCATTTGCAAAGACTGATACCTTTGTTTCTTCTGTGCCTATTCTAATTCCTTCACTTGCTTTTTCTTCTCTTATTGCTAAAGCTAATGTTTCTAGGACCATATTGAATAACAGTGGTGATAATGGACATCCTTGGATGCAAATGCTTCTAGCTTATCCTCATTGCATATAATGCTTGCTGATGATTTTAGGTAGATGCTATCTACCTATCATTTTAAGGAAGACTCCATTTATTCTCATGCTCTCTAGTGTTTTCTAAATAGGAATGGCTGTTATATTTTTTCAGAAAGCTTTTTCTGTATCAATTGAGATAATCATATGACTTCTGTTAGTTTTGTTGTTGATGTGGTCAATTATGCCAATAGTTTTCCTGATACTGAGCCAGCCCTGTGTTCCTGGTATAAATCCTACCTTGTCATAGTATATTATTCTCCTGATAAGTGGCTTTAATCTTTTTGTTAATATTTTATTTAAAGTGTTTGTATCTATATTCATTAGTGAAATTGATCAATAATTTTCTTTTTGTTTTGATTCTTTCTGGTTTAGATATCAGTACCATATTTGTATCATAAAAGAATTTGGCAGGACTCTTCTGCTATTTTTCCAAATAGTCTACATGGTATAAAAATTAATTGTTCTTTAAATGCTTGATAGAATTTGCTTGTAAATCCATCTGGCCCTGGAGATTTTTTCCTAGGGAGTTCAGTGATAGTTTGTTCAATTTCTTTTTGACCTTTACCCTGTGTGTATCCCTCTGTTTCAAATGTGTTTCTTGTTGCTATGTTCATTCGTCACTGATGAAGAAGAACATGCCATCAGAGAAATGATGACATGACTTGCAATTGACTTTGTTTTGAGTGAGGGAGAGCTGTGCAAGGTCACCAGCCTCACTTTCTCCTCCTGAGCCATCTGGATCCAGTGACAAGATATTCATCAGGATGACTGTAGATGGCCCAGGATGCAATGGGAGACCTTGGCCCCTTTGGTCCAAGGCCTGTTAAGGTATTCACTTAGGGTGAGGTAATGCCCATTCAGTGAAGAGTCCTTTTTAAGAAGTTGTCAGGGAATGACTCCTTTAATGAGCCAAAGAAAAAATAACTAAATCAATCTGGGAGGGAAACAGCAATAGTTATTATTGATAATCACTCTTAAGCTAGGAGGGTCCAGAAAATAGCCCTTAAGTGGAGCTTGGGCAGGGGTGCCTAGTGTTGTACAATCTATGGACTTCAGAGTGTAGTAGGTTTAAGGTTTTGGGAAAAGAAAAAGGAAGGAAAAGGAGAGTAGAGGAGAGGAGAGGAGAGGAGAAGAGGGGAGGGGAGGGGAAGGGAAAGGAAAGAAGGAGAGGGAAGAGGAGGAATCTAACCAATAAACCCCAAATGAACTGGGCATCCTCTGGCCATTCAAATTTACCTTTGTTTTGGAGAGGAGAGGAGAGGAGAGGAGAAGAGGGGAGGGTAGGGGAAGGGAAAGGAAAGAAGGGGAGGGAAGAGGAGGAATCTAACCAATAAACCCCAAATGAATTGGGCATCCTCTGGCCATTCAAATTTACCTTTGTTTTGGAGAGGAGAGGAAGGGGAAGAGAAGACAGACTGGAGAGGCGGAGCTGAGTTACCCAGCTAGCTAGGTCCCCATTCAGGCAGTTGGGTCTACTCACAGATGGTTGTGTTTGTCTTTCATTGCTAAAGAAGACCACACCATCAGGGAAATGATAACTTGACTTGCACTTGATGTTGTTTTGAGTGAAGGAGGGCTGTGCAAGGTCATCAGTTTCACTTTCTCCTCCTCCTTTCTTGTAAACAAGATATTGGAAGATTATGGTTTTTAATCCGTTCTGCTATCCGCTTCCATTTTATCCCATTCACATTCATAGTCATGATTACTATGTGTCTTTCTCTCCATCTTATTCCCCACCACTACCCCATTTATGATTTTTCTTTCTCCCTTTTCCCTTTGCCTTCTCACTAGAGTTTTGCTTTTGACCACTGCCTCCCTCAATATACCCTTCTTTCTATCCCCCCTCCCTTTTCTTTCCCCTTTCTCCTCCTACTGCCTATATGGAAAGTAGATTTCTATACCTAACTGAATATTTTATTCCCTCTTTGAGCAAAATCTGATGAGAATAAAGCCCAAACAATACTCATCTTCCTCCCTTCTTTGCCTCTACTGCAATATGTCTTTGTACCTCTTCATGTGATGTAATTTATCCTTTCCTTCCTCCTCCTTTACAATTCTCCCATCACAATCCCTTTTCACCACTTAAGTTTTTTATCATCATATCAAAGTCACCTTAAATCCACTCCTTCTGTCTATGTATATCCCTACTAAATGTCATAATAAAGATACTTTTCTCAAGACATAAGTATCATATTCCCATGTAGTGATATAAAGAATTTGCCCTTATTGAATAACATATTGTGTTTTTTTTCCCTTTCCCATTTACCTTTTTATGTCTCTCTTGAGTCTTGCATTTGAAGATCACATATTCCATTGACCTCTGGTCTTTTCATCAAGAAAGTCTAGAAGTTCCCTATTTTATTAAATGTCCATCTCCTCCCCTGAAAGATTATGCACAATTTTTCTGGGTAGTTGATCCTTAGTTGTATTCCAAGCTTTTTTGTCTTACAGAAGATCATATTCCAAGTCCTCCAATCTTTTAATGTAGAAATTGTGAGGTCCTGTGTAATCCTGACTACAGTTCCGTAATTATTTCTTTCTGTCTTCTTGTAGTACTTTCTCCTTGACCTGATAATTCTGGAATTTGGCTACAATATTCCTTGGTGCTTTCAATTTGGGATCTCTTTCAGGAGGTGAATTTGTTTTTGATGACTATTTTACCCTCTGGTTCTAGGACCTCAGAGCAGTTTTCCTTGATTTCTTTAAAGATGTTGTCCAGGCTGTTTTGCTATTATTGTTATGATGATGATGATGATGATGATGATGATGATGATGATGATGATGATGATGATGGCTTTCAGGTAGACCAATAATTCTTAAATTATCTCTCCTGGATCTATTTCCCAGGTCAGCTGCTTCTCCAGTGAGACATTTTACATTTTCGTGTATTTTTATTCATTCTTTTGATTTGGTTTGACTGATTCTTGATATCTCATGGAGTTATTAGCTTTCAGTTGCCCAATTCTAACTTTTAATGAATTGTTTTCTTCATTTATCTTTTATACCTCCTATTCCATTTAACAAATTCTACTTTTCAACAAGTTGTTTTCTTCAGTGTACTTTTTTTTCCATTTTATCAGTTGTATTTTTAAAGGAATTGTTCAATTTTTCTTCTACCTCTCTTATTTCACTTTTGAAATCCTTCTTGAGCTCTTCAAAGAGGGCTTTTTGGTCTTGAGATCAATTCATATTCCCCTTTGATGTTTCAGATGTGAGTATATTGATAATGTTGTCTTCTCATGAATTTGTGTTTTGATCTTCTCTATCACCAAGATACTTCTTTATAATTATTGTTTTTCTTTGTTGCTTTTTGCCCATATTATTTGCTTTTTTCTGGCTTTTAAAGTTGATCTCTGCTTTCTGGGGCACAGGGGACACTGTCCCAGGCTTCTTGTGTTGGGGACTAGGAGCCTTGCTACTGGTTTTCTGTGCTGAGCCCTCAGGTGTTGGAAGCTGGAGGCTGGTAGCGTACTGGATGCTGAGATGAATCTGGTAATAATACCTGGTGTGTGCCTGGTACTGGCATCTGTCTCCTCTGCCACCCTGGGGCTCAGGATCTCCTGCTGCTTTGCTCAGGTAAGGCTTACTACTAGCTTTCTGGAATGCCTCCCATCCTATACTGATCTCCTTCAGCCACAACAAGAGGGACCTTTCCCTTAATCCCCCAGCCTCTGCTGTACTTTGTCTTTCTGTTGGCTCCACTATTTCAGAATTTTTCCTGGGGCAATATTCTCTGGATTTTTCAAGGTCACTAAGAGAGTGTGAGAGCAACTTACTGCTTACTCCACCATCTTGGGTCCTGGAAGTCAAAATAGGTATTTCACACATTTTGTCTTTGAACTGATAGCTCCAGGAACAGTAGCTGCCACTGCCACCACCACCACCATTGCCAATTCAGTTGCTGCCAAGGTCTGCTCCTGGTTTTGCTGGGTTCAGGGCTATATTGGCATGCCCTACACTGGAATGCACTTCTCTCTTTCCCAGTTCTGACAGACACCCTCCCATTGACCTTCTAAATTGTCTCTGATGTCTGTAGGCTGAGAATTCTGGAAACTGCCACTGCTGCCAGTGATTTCATCCCTGAGGTCTGCTCCAACTTTTCTGGGACCGGGTCTGTGCTAGTACAACACGTGTTAGACTGTCCTCCTCTCTTAGCCCAGTGCAACAGACTCTTTCTGTCCACCTTCCAGGTTGTCTTGAGCTGGAAATCTGCCTCACTCTGTCTCTTTGTGGGTTCTGCCACACTAGAATTTGTTCAGAGTCACTTTTTAAAGGTATTGAAAGGGTTTGGCAAAGGGTTCAGGAAAGTTCCTGTTTTCACTCCATCATCTTGGTTCCACCCTACCATGCTTCACTATTTTTAAAGATTTTAGTTTAACATTGTGATAGCGTTACTGCACATGAAAGTGAAAGAGTATTGTGTTCAACTATAAGATCAACAATGTAACCAAACTACTTCCATTCTACTGTGCCTCCTTTTCCTCTTGTCCAGGCTCCAGTTACAGACTTTTACCGTTTTTTCCCTTTAATTCCCCTGCATGACCCTCTGAAAATGGAATTTGCTTTGCTTATGATGAATCCCTTTCCAATTCTACTGTTCTTCTTGAACCTACCCCCTCCCTGTTCCTACCTATTTCGCTATAAAAATACAACAAAATTATATGTGTCTGTGTGTCTGTGCATAGTTTGTCTGTGGCTGTCTGATTCTCCTTTGTCCAGTTCAAGTAAATGTGATATTCATGTGATACCTCTTACCAAATGGCATTTTTCATATCTATATAGTCTTCTCATATACTTTGATGACGTGAGTTAGTAAGTTCCATTCCCTTCTGCTCCTTTTCTTCCCTAGTGTAGTCATTTCTTTTTCCTTTCTTTTTATTTCTTCCTGCCCTGATCATTAAAACAGAACAAATCCACTCTATGGGGATTCTGTCTTATTTAAACACTTCATTATCATATAACCCATTCTAATGCTTCAGAAACCTTTAGAGTTTTCTCTTGATGCCTCTGGTTTCTTCTCAAGTTTATTCTTAGGTTTGGTCTTTTGATCAGAAATGTTTGCAAATCTTCTATTCCCTTAAAGATTCATTAAAAAAAAAAAAAGGATGTAGTGAGTTACAACCTTGGCCCAATGTCTAGCCAAACTTTCAGTTGTTTTTTCAGTCCTGTCTGATTCTTTGTGACCCCATTTGAGGTTTTCTTGGCAAAAACACAGAAGAAGTTTGCCATTTCCTTCTCCAGTAGATAAGGAAGCTGAGGCAAACAATATTAACTGTTTAACCCAGAGTTAATAGAGAGTCACACAGCTAGTAAATGTCTTGAGGCCAGATTTGAACTCAGGAAGAAGAGTCTTTCTGAGTCTAGGCCAAGTACTCTATTCACTCTGCCACCTGTGTTTGTCTTTTGTTTTCGAAGAAGACCATGACGTCAGAGAAATGATGACATGACCTGCACTTGACTTTGTTTTGAGTGAGGGAGGGCTGTGCAGGTCACCAGCCTCACTTTCCCCTCCTGAGCCATATGGATCCAATGATCAGATATTCATCAGGATGACTGAAGAAGGCCCAGGATACAATAGCTTTAATGAGCAAAAGAAAAAAATAAGTAAATCAATCTGGGAGGGAAAGAGCAACAGTTACTATTGATAATCACTCTGAATCCAGGAGGGTCCTGAAAAGAGACATTAAGTGGAGTTTGAGCAGGGATATTGCCCCAGTCTATACATGTAGTCTAGATAGATAATTTTTCTCTATTACTATAAGCCTGGGCTACACACTGGCTGTATTTACCTATTATTAGGGATGGATGAGTAGTTCTCCAGTTCCCTTTAACCATCTAACATCAAATAGTTTTTACAAGAGGTATTTACCTCACCAATATAGCAAGAACAAACATATAAACATTTCTCTTCCCACCATCAACAGATTCTCCCCCACACCACCTTAATCTCTGGGACAATAGGGTAAAAAAATAGCTCAATTCCTATGTAGTGTTGGTCCCACCACATTCATATCCAAAGATTATATTTATGTTCAATGAGGCCTTGTTTCAGTCCCTGTGTGGTAGGTACTGTCATTATTCCCATTTCACACATTAGGTAAATAAAGCAAACAGAAGTGAAGTGGCTTCTCTAGGATTATACAACTAGTATGTGTCTGAGGCTGGATTTGAACTCAGATCTTCCTAAATACAAACCCATGTCTCTTATCCAAAGAGATAGAGACAGATAGAGAGAGAGAGAAAGAGAGAGAGAATCTATATAGATAGATAGAGGGGAGTGGGATACCTCTTTTTCTGATTTCAGGGAATTGCACTGGTTCACTCTTCTCCCAATTTGAAAAGTCCCTAATCTTTCCTCCTATTAGAAATCAGAATACTTAATCTTCTGTGTCCTGGTTTATATCCTATTAATTGTTTTCTTTTAATGCACAAAAATCTATCTCCCCCTTTATTCAGGATCCAGTGCCAAACTAAGGAGACTTGATCCCAACTTGTTATGCAATTTGGCATTCATTTCTTAATAAATTAATATGTTTGGAAACTCAAACCTTTGTTTCCTCAGTTATTTCAGATTTCATCAGTCATACTACCAAACTTCTTTATGAGACAAATATATGTCCTTATGTGTAGATTAGGGAATGAGAAGTCACAGAAAGAACATTATAGAACTATACCCCTGATGAATACTGATGCAAAAATATTGAATAAAATATTAGCAAAACTCCAGGTATGGATAGGAAGAAAGGCAGTCTGAACCTCTAATGCATGATGCCAGTAAGACTGTGAGATAGTGATATGAACTGAAAAAAGTGATCTCATGGGAAGGGTGGGAGAGCAGTTGTTCAGCAGTTGTTCAGAGCTCAGGTAGGATTCTCCTGACTCAATTGCCCCACTGACACTTGGCAGACTTTAAGCCTGACTGAATGCAAGTTGACAATCTATTCCAACCTGGAATTGACATGAAGTTGGGGAGATACTGGTTCCCTGCAATGTCCCTTCTCTTAGTGGCAATTTCCTATAGTCAAAAGGTTTGTAAGCTTAATACCAGATCTATTAAATTATAGATTGTTGGTAGGGGAACATCCGAGGTTAAGTATAAAATTAAGCTATTAGGCTTAGGACTTTAGACCAACAACAAAAGCTTAGGATCCTTTAATTCTTAGTAATACTGTGGAGACAATTAGGTCAAGGGCTTGTGAAGTTAGCATACATAAATATTATTTGGGTCTCAGTTGGTTAATGTTTAAAAAAAATTCTTTTGTGGTCTATATTGTAAATGCTTTAAAAAGAAGTATCACCTGAACAAAAGTTGGAATTGTTTTATGTGATATGAACTGTGTTAAAAATTAAAAATAAAATAAAATGTTAGCAAGCAGACTACAACAACATATTAAAAAGATTTTGCATTATGACCAGGTTGGAATTATACCAGGAATGCAGAGTTGTATCGCTATTTGGGAAACTACAAAACATAAAGAGAATATAAACTACAAAAATAAAAATCACATGACTATATCAACAGAAGAAGAAAAAACTTTTCACAAAAAATGGTATTTTATGAATAAAAATTCATAAGTTTAGGGAAATGGTCCTTTATTATGATAGTGTCTAAAATCAGTAGCTAGTATTATCTATACTAGAGAAACCCTAGAGGCCTTTTCAATAAGATCAGGAGTAAAATAAAGATGTCTGTTGTCACCACTATTATTAATATTAGTTAGTCAGTTTAATAAATAAATAAACATTTATTAAGTGCCTACTATGTGTCAAACACTTTGTTAAGTGCTGGATGTATTGGTCCATAAATTCATTACAACAATAGTAGAAGAAAAATAAATTGGGAAAATAAGCATAAGCAAAAAAGACATTAAATTATGACTTTTTGATATGATTGTTTACTTAGAGGACCCTAAAATTTTAATAGAAAAAATTACCCACTTCAATAAATTAGCAAAATATAAACTAGACTTATAAAAATTATGATTATATAATTATTCTATATAATAGCAGCAAAATTCAGCACAGAGAGATAGAAAAAGAAATTACATTCAAAACAACTACAGAATGTATAAAGTATCTGGAAGTTCAATTAAGCAAGACAAATAGTAGCATTTCATGAATACAGCTACTAAATAATTTTTACAGAAGATAAACAAATAAGGAAGAGGAACTAATGGACCATGATAACATAATTAAAGTGGCAATGCTTCCTAAATTAGTTTAGAAGTTCAGTGCTATACCAATTAAACTACCAAAGGATTTAAAAAAAATAATTTTAAAAATACATATGGGAGGACAAAAGATAAAAATATCAGAAGAAATAATGAAAAAAAGTGGGAATTAGACCTAGCAATACCAGATCTCAAACTATAATACAAAGCAGTAATCATCAAAATTATTTAATACTGACTTGAAAATGAAACATTTATTCTGTAGAACAGATTATGTGCCCAATGTACAGAAGGAACTGAATATAATTGTACAGTGTTCAATAAACCCAAGGTTAAGGAGTCAGTATCTGAAGAAAAACAAAATGAGAAAATTGGAAAGCAGTCTGGAAGAAACAGGCTGAGACCAATATCTCATGCCAGAAAAAAAATTCCAAATGTATATATTAACTAGATGTCATAATGCTTTTCACACCTATGGATAGGCAAAGGATTATTGATCAATTGAGCATTAGAGAGTATCACAAGAAATAAAGTGGACAATTTTCATTACATAAAAATATAAAGTTTTTACACATTCAAAATCAATGTAGTTGAAATTAGAAGGGAAACATTTAACCAAAGGGGAAAAAAATCTTTGGAATCAATTTCTCTGCTAAGGTGAGGACAATAAAGGTTTGATAAAGGTCTAATATCTAAGATGTATTATATAGGGAACTGACATAAACATATAAGGATATCCATTTCCAATAGACAAATGATCAGTGTAAATTAATAAATTAAGTCCTGAAAAAAAGAAATAAAAGTTGTCAACCACTATTTGAAAATAATCTCAAACTCCAAATAAGAGAAAAGTAAATTAAAACAACTTTGTTTTAAAGTAGAACTTGATTCTACCTCACACCCATCAGCTTGCCAATTTGGCAAAGATAACCCAAAAAGGAAAAATGAAAATTTTTGGAAGGATTATGGGAAGGTGGGCACACTGATATATTATTGAGGGGAGCTGTGAAATATCCAAGCCATTCTAAAAACCAGTTTGGAATTATTCTCAAAAGATACTAATTTGCACATGCTCTTTGATACAGCAAAACCACCACAGGGTTAATCAAAGAGATCAAAGATATAATGAATCTATGCTGAGATGCTATGGTGGTGTAATGGATAGAGTGCTATACTTAGAAGTAAAGAACCTGAGTAAAAATCTCTGCTCTGACATTTAATCCTTTGCAACTTAGAGCAGTTTAATTCAGCTCCCTGAGCCTCTGTTTTCTCATCTGTAAAATGGGATGTGAGTGAGAGTTGAGTTGGGTGACCTTTAAAGTCCCTTGCAGTTCTAAATCTATGAACCAATGTACAAATACAGTAACAGAAGTGGAAACACAGTCAGGTGTTCATCAATTGTGTAGTGACTGAACAAATTATCATATATGAATGTAATGAATTATCACTGTATCATTAGGAAGGACAAATGGAATGAATTTAAAGAAACTGAAAAAGAGGGGGCAGAACCAAGATAGTAGAAAGACACACATGCTCTAGCTCTTCCCCCACAGTCCAGAAAATACCTGTAAAGAAAGACTCTCAACAAATTCTAGAGCAGTAGAAGCCACAGAATGACAGCGGAGGAGATTTCCAGCCCAGGGTGACCTGGAAGGCTGATGGGAAAGGTCTGTTGCACCAGACGCAGAGTGTAGCACAGCCTAGCCTTGGTGGCTCTGCACCAGGAAGAGCAGGACTGGAGCAGACCTCAGGGCGGAATCCCCAGCAGCAGCAGCTGAGGTTTGGAGGTTCGCAGATCCTGCAACCCACAGGTGACAAAGACACTTCAAAGGTCAGTGAGAGAGCTTTTTCACCTCCGTGAAAAGGGAACAGGGTCCTCGCTTAGCCCCAACCCCAGGCATCAGCCATGGCTGCAGCAGCAAGGCAGCAGCTGAAGTGGTGGTGGCCAAGGCAGGCAGCAGCCAGCTTCCATTGTTGAAGTCTCAGCTTAAAGCCCCTGGGAGAATTGAGCAGCTGATCTGAACCTCATCCCTGAGTGGCCACCCCACCACCTATCCACCCCCACCCCCCAAAGCATCTGGAGGAATTGAGCAGCTGATCTGAATTTTAGCCACAAGCCCAGCCAGGGAGTAAACTCCTCTCCCTTGATTATGCCACCTTGGAGGAACAAATATCTTACAGGTTCCCAGACAATACCCTACTCTTGACAAAGGAGCCAAAACTCAAGTAACTGATTGGGAAAATGCCCAAAAAAGAGGAAAAAAATAAGACTATAGAAGGTTACTTTCTTGGTGAACAGGTATTCTCTTCCCATCTTTTGGATGAGGAAGAACAATTTTTACCATCAGGGGAAGACATAAAAGTCAAGGCTTCTGTATCCAAAACCTCCAAAGCAAATATGCAATGGTCCCAGGTTATGGAAGAGCTCAAAAAGGATTTTGAAAATCAGGTAAGAGAGGTGGAGGAAATATTGGGAAGAGAAATGAGAGAAATGCAAGAAAAACAAGTTAACTGCTTGCTAAAGGAGACCCAAAAAAATGCTGAAGAAAATAATACCCTTAAAAATAGACTAACTCAAATGGCAAAAGAGGTCCAAAAAGCCAATGAGGAGAAGAATGCTTTGAAAAGAAGAATTAGCTAAATTAAAAAGGAGATTCAAAAGATCATTGAAGAAAATAGATCTTTAAAAATTAGAACAGAGCAGATGGAAGCTAATGACTTTATGAGAAACCAAGAAATTACAAAACAAAACCAAAAGAATGGAAGATAATGTGAAATATCTCATTGGAAAAACAACTGACCTAGAAAATAGATCCAAGAGAGACAATTTAAAAATTATGGGACTACCTGAAAGCCATGATCAAAAAAAGAGCCTAGAAATCATCTTCCATGAAATTATCAAGGAAAACTGCCCTGATACTCTAGAACCAGAGGGCAAAAAAAATATTGAAAGAATCCACCAATCACTCCCTAAAAGAGAAACTCCTAGGAATATTGTAGCCAAATTCCAGAGTTCCCAAATCAAGGAGAAAATATTGCAAGCAACCAGAAATAAACAATTAAAGCATTGTGGAAATACAATCAGGATAACACAAGATTTAGCAGCATCTACATTGAGGGATTGAAGGACTTGGAATAGGATATTTCAGAAGTCAAAGGAACTAGGATTAAAACCAAGAATCACCTACCCAGCAAAACTGAGTATAATACTTCAAGGGGAAAAATGGTCTTTCAATGAAATGGAGGATTTTCAAGCATTCTTCATGAAAAGACTAGAGCTGAAAAGAAAATTTGACTTTCAAACACAGGAATCAAGAGAAGCATGAAAAGGTAAACAGGAAAGAGAAATCACAAGGGATTTACTAAAGTTGAATTGTTTATTTTCCTACATGGAAAGATAATATTTGTAACTCTTGAAACTTTTCTCAGTATGTGGGTAGTTGGAGGGATTATACACACACACACACACACACACACAGCACAGGGTGAGTGGAGTAGGAAGGGATTATATCTAAAAAAAATAAAATTAAGGGGTGAGAGAGGAATATATTGGGAGGTGAAAGGGAGAAATGGAATGGGGCAAATTATCTCTCATAGAAGAGGCAAGAAAAAGCTTTTCCAATGAAGTGGAAAAGTGGGGAGGTAAGAGGGAAAAAGTGAAGTTTACTCTCATCACATTTGACTCAAGGAAGGAATAACATGCTCACTCAATTTGGTATGAAAATCTGTCTTACACTACAGAAAAGTAGGGGAGAAGGGGATAAGCAGGGTAGGGAGGATGATGGAAGGGAGGGCAAATGAGAGGATGCAGCAACTAGAAGTAAACACTCTTGGGGACAGACAAGGACAAAAGAGAGAATAGAAGAAATGGGGGGTAAGATAAGATGGAGGAAAATATAGTTAGTCTTACACAACATGACTATTATGGAAGTTACTTGCAAAACCACACATATATAGCATATATTGAATTGCTTGCTTTCTCAGTGGGGATGAATGGGGAGGGAGGAAGGAAGAGAAGTTGGAACTCAAAGTTTTAGGCACAAATGTTAAGAATGGCTTTTGCGTACAACTGGGAAATAAGAAATACAGGTCATGGGGTATAGAAATTTATCTTGCCCTATGGGACAAGAGAGAAAGATGTTAGAGGGCATTTTGTTGGAAGGGATGATCAGAATGCATGACATTTGAGGGGGGCAGAGAGATGGAGAGAAAATTTGGAACTCAAAATTTTGTGGAAATGAATGTTGAAAACTTCAAATAAATAAATAAATTTAAAATAAAAAGAAACAAAAAGAATTGTATGATTTGGTGTTTAGTTAAGTGACTAGAACTTAAGAACTCTAATCAAAGATCAGTCATAAGTCCAGAAGATTGCAGATAAAGCACCATATCTACCTCTTCATATAGTGAGACATATCTTCTCAGATGTGACAAATTCCACTCAAATTTGCTTTACTTGATATATTTATTTTTACAAGGGAGAGCTTTTTTCAGTATGGTGAACAGTGCTGTGGACTGAGGGTGTAGAATTAGTTACAGTTTTAAGTACTTTTTTATTATAAACTTGAAAATATAATTTTTAGATGAACATTTCCATGTCCAAGGAAAGACAGAAGAGGATTTCCATTTACCCAACAACTCCAATATAATAAAGGAAAATAATTTTAAAAGACTTAAGATCCATGCAGTGACCAATCACAACTCCAGAAGGCACAAAGAACAAGGACCATTTGGTGCCCTTTGGAATGGGACTAACCTCCCGGCAAACCTGAAGTTGTGATTGTCAGAGAATAGATAGATGATTTCTAAAGTATCTTCCAACTCTAAATTATTGGAGGTTTGGGGGGGTTAAGTGACTTGCCCAGGGTCACACAGCTAGTAAGTGTTTGAGGCCAAATTTGAACTGAGGTCCCCCTTACTCGTTCAATCTACTGTGCCACTAACTGGTCCCCAGTTTTAATCCTAAAACCTACTGCTGAGAGAGAGTAAAGGAGTATGGATACAGAACAAAGCAAGATAATGAAACTGAAGGGTGGAGATTGAAGAGGAAAGAAGTCATCAGCATCTTCTTTTAAACTTAAACTAGACTGAAACGGCATAGACTGCAGGGAAAGGGGAGAAATGAAGAATGACTAGGAATGCATTTGTACTTCTGTTCTTGCTCTGTCTTTTTCAGTAAATCATCCCTTTTGTAAAATAAAATTAAAAATCCTCTCTGTGTCCAATCTCCAATCAACCAGATGAGAGGGAAGAGTCCTGAGAATCACAGCTGAGTAATTGTGATATACTTTAAAATCCAGGACAAGGAGATCCTCAAGTTATGATTCATGGTAGGGATGGTGAGTCCTCTTCTCAAGGAAGAAATATGATTGCTAACAGGCAGTTAATGGCGTACTATTTATCTGATGGCAAATTAATGGGGCTCATTGCCTTGAAAAAGGAGTGAAGGATTAGCCAGACAAAGCAAGGAGGGGTTGGGGGAGAGGTCTTACAAGAACAGAACTGAAACATTAAAAAGAATTAGAAGTGAATGAGAGAAGAAGCATATATTAGGGGCTGCATGATATAATTAATGCAGCTTTTGTTGGGTTTGTCCTTCTGTTTCAAAGACTACGATGATATCAGGGAGATAATAACATGATTTGCAGTTGACTTTGATTTGAGTGAAAGAGGGCTGTGCAAGGTCACCAGCCTCACTTTCTCCTCCAGAGCTACCTGGGTCCAGTGGCCAGATATTCATCAGAATGACTAGAGATGGGGTATTAGAGTTAAAAAGCTTCTGACATAGGTAAGTCTGCTAACTTCTATGAATTTCATTTTCCTCATCTGCAAAATAAGTATAATAATTGCACTTATCTCACAGGATTGTTATAAAGCTCAAATAAGAGCATGTAAATTGATTTACAAATCTTAAAGCCTATATATATATATATATATATATATATATATATATATATATATATATATATAAGTTGCTACTATAATTATTGAGTTTGTTTTTCTTAATTGTTACATAGACTTGAATTCACATCAGGACTTCTCAGAACTAGCCCACCTCATTCTCTGGCTTCTGGGATACATTGGGTAAAGTCTACAGAAGCCACTGCTATTATTTTTCTCGGGAAAATGCACAGTTTGACTATGAGCTTCCCCAACTACCTTTAGGAGATCTAAGTACTGGAACCTCAATCTCAACATGTTCAAAACTGAGTTCAGTATTTTTCCCCAAAAACTTATTCCTCCCTCTGACTTTACTATTTTGTAGCACTGCCACTGACCCAGTTTCTCATGTTCACAACCTTTGGGTTTTCTTTGATTCTTCCTTCCCTCTCACCTCCACCCCATCCCCAGTCCTATTCACAAATCAGAACATATTAATGTCCTTTGTCTCCATTCCCAGTGCCACTACCCAAGAAAAAGCCCTCATCCCTACTATTGCAATGACCTCCTTACAAATCTTTCTATGCCTACTTTCTCCCTACTCAAGATTGCCTAGTACAGGGATTCAATCTATTTTTGTGACTCTGACTTTTAGAGACATCTGGTGAGACCTATGGATCCCTTCTTAAAATGATTTTTAAGTCCATAAAATACATAGAATTACAAAGGAAATTAATCATAATGAAATAGCTAAAAAGCTACAATTTTTTTTAAAATGCAAGTTTATGGCATCCAGATTAAGACTCTTTGGTCTGGAATAATCTGCTAGGATAATTTTCCTTATGTGTAGATTAGTAATGTTATTCTTCTATCCAAAAATCATCCTGGATTCTCTTATTCCCCAGTAAAGTTTAAACTCTTTTGCTTGACTTTTAAGGTCCTTCACAAAAAGTGATACCACCATACCTTCCAGCCTTATCTCTTTTACTGCTGACCAAGAACTCGATGTTCTAGCCAAACTTACTCGTTCAGCTAGCTGAATGTGCCATGCACTTTGGGAATTCTAAGTTTTTCTCACACCTGGAATTCCCTTTACTCCTCTCCTTAACTGTTGAATTCCCACCCATTCTTTTAGATTCAACTGAAATGTCTTCTCCTCCATGAAGCCTTCTTGTTCCCCCAGATCTTTCCCCTCAGACTTTATTGAAAATATTATTTTACAACTTTCTAATGCAATTATCATGTGATATTTTGTTGTAGTTATTTTTGTCTCCCTCCTAGTCTAGAAAAGTATGGAAGACAGGGACCACATCTTATCTAAAATGCATATCTCTTTCAAAACTAGGTACAGTACTCCCCATACAGTAAGCTTGATGTTTAAATGTTTGCTGAATAAATTAAGGAATGACTGCCCTTCTGTGTAAAATCAAATGAACTCTTGTGCGGGAGGTGGGATGGGATGTCCTTCCCTATTTAATAACATCTAAATCAGGGGTGGGAAATCTGTAGCCTTGAGGCCACATGTGGCCCTCTGGGTCCTCCAGTGAGACCTTTTGACTGAATTCAAACCACAGAACCTCTTGGATTTGTTCTGTGAAGTTTGGATTCAGTCAAAGAGCCTCATCGGAGGACCCAGAAGGCTACATGTGAACTCTGGGCCACAAGTTCCCCATACCTGGACCCCAGAGTATTAGAAAGTTAAGGAATCTAAGAGAATATCTCATTTAACTGCCTCCTTTACAAAGAAAGAAATTAAGACCCAAAGATGGGAAGCCATTTGCCAAGGTCACTCAGCTAGTAAGCAACAGAGCCGTTCTTCTAAACCCCAGATGTTTTGACTTCCAATATGCTCTATTAAGCCCAACTGTGAGGCTAGGTCCCTGCCCAGAGGGGTGAAGGGTTTGGTCATCATCCCTTGCTTTCTACTAGTGAGTTCTTAGTGCCATGCTCCCCCATAGTAGGTACAACTGCTAACAGTGACTCCAAGACTTGGTGTCCAGTTTTTGCCTTAACAGGAAAGGAAGGGTCTTAGTCTGGCCCAGTCCAGTTCTTTGGATACTTGCTGGCAGCATGGACCTATAGAAGTTGGAAAAGTGCTCAAGAGAAAAGATTTTGAGGATTCATTCTAATAGGGACTAGTGGGAGGGGGGCACAGACTAAATCTTATCCGTATCAACTTAGGGTCACCTCATTAACATATCAGTGTCATCTGAAAGCTATCAAGACCCCCTTAGAGTTGCCTTATCAGCATCACTGTTTTTCTGGTTTTACTAGGCATGTCTGGCATTTATTAAAGCTTTTTGGTGGGCCCTAACTGACTTCTATTAATTTAGTACAGTTTCTAGATTTGGTCTTACTTAATTTAAGAGGCAGTTCTGGCAAGTCACTGTTATGTTCCTTCTTGCACTCTTAGTTCCTGTTTTCTATTGATTCTTACCTTACACTGGCTACTTACATATTTTCTTACTATACTACTGGTAGGATGGTCATGTGGACCATAACAAGATACAATTTCAACACATAGTCCAATATTTTTTATTTCCGTAAAGTATCTGTTAATTAAAAATCTCTTATCTGGGATGGGGTGAGGGGTAAAACACAACACAATTAGCTCAATACCATGAATACTTAATCAGAAATAAGAGCACTAAAGGAATGAGACACAGGAAAGGTCAATTTAGAGAGGGCAAAGGGAGCAGGAAAATCCCACAGCATCTAAGCATCTAATCCAATACATGAAAAGGCAGTCCTGGATAGATAAGCCCAAGATAGATGCTGGGAATCTCTGGGGAAGTATAAGGATGGTTTTTGTACATCCTTTGTTTTTGAAGAGGACTGATAGCATCATGGAGTGATGTCTTGGGTGTGAATTGGATTTAAGTGAGGCAGAGTTGCATGAAGTCATCAGCCTCACTGTCTCTTCCAGAGTCATCAAAGTCCAGAGGCAAGACAATCATCAGGATGACTGGCACTGGCCTGTCTGACCAATCCCTAAGTGCTCCATGGTGCCTGCTTCGGCTGCCTTCATGGTCATTGAAGCATATTGTTCTCATCTGTCCATTCTGCAAGTGGAAGTCTTCACATGCTTGGGGTAGACATCCCCCCTACCTCAGTGATGGATCTGAAACCCTCAGTCTGGTTTAGCTCAGCTGTCAAGACAGTTTTACTGAAGTGTGGCCACTACTATAGCTTCTTAGAGTCATAGTTAGATTTGGGTGACAGGTGGACATCAAAAGTGGATGAGCAGCCCATGAAAGGTGTTCATCAAGCCCTCACAATAGAGGTGCTAGTCCTTCATATAAGGATGGTATATGTCAAATGCATGAAAAATGTTGTATGTGCTTAATAAATGTTTGTTGACTACATAAATAGTTTCTAAAAAGTATCATTATTATTCATTATTATTATATGGAAAACACCAGACTTCCAGTTAAGGTGGCAAAGTAAAAGGTCATAGAGTAACTCATTTCTCTTATATAAACCCAAGCAAGTATCTTAAAAGAACACTGGGATAAGAAGAAACCCTAGAACAGCAAGAAACACAAGCTCTTCCATCCAGTACAGAATTGTCCAAAAAGTCCAGTGGAGAGGTAGAAGAATCCAACCAGGGAAACCAACTTTGGTGCAGATAAATGCAGCCATGCGAGGAAATGGAATACCAACTCCTCCAAACAGACTTAATGCCATTATCTAGCCTTGAACAGGGAGTCATGAGCAAGTGTAAGTCCAAAAAACAGGCATTTGAAGCCACTGAGCAATGGACCATCAGAACAGAAGCTGGTGTCAGAAATTACCCCTATGCTTGTGCACTCCTTGAAGCACAGAACCAACACAGCATATGGGAACAAGCAGTAAGGGGGAAGTTGTACAAGAGATCTGAAACCAAATTTTGAACATCCCACTAATTCCTCTTGGGGCTGTAGAATGGCTGCCTTTTATTTCTTTAATGATGCATTTAACATGTTGGTAAGGTTAACTCCTTGATAACAAGGTTAACTTGGATGAACCACTTAGCATTGTTAATACCTTGTTCATAAAGAGTATCTGCTCCTCATGGAACTCAGCAGAGTGATTCTAATTCTGAGACTTTCAGGAGCAGTGGCAGAATCATGTGAAAGATCTTTGGGGAAAGAGAGGCCTCCTATCACACCACATTGGTAGCCATACATGCTGCCTTTGGATGAGGTCAATCCTAACAACAGCCCAGTTTTTCTCTATAGCTCCAATCCTATGCCTGGGAGAGTTTCATTTATATGTCCTTATTTTATTCATATTCTTTTCTCCTCTTCTTGTAAGTCCTTTAGTCCCTGAAGGGAGAGGGAGGTGATAGCTGTTGTTCAGCCATTCAGTTGTAGCAGACTCTTCATAACCCCATGGACCATAACACAACAGGTCCTTCTATCATCCACTATCCTTGAACTCTGTTCAAGTTCATGGTCATTGTTTCCGTGACACTATCCATCTCATCTTGGGCCATCCCCTTTTCCATTTGCCTTCGATCTTTCCCAATATCAGGGTCTTTTCCAATGAGCTTTGTTTTCTCATTATATGACCAAAGTATTTAACTTTCAGCTTTAGTGTTTGACCTTCCAGAGAAGAGCTTCAATTAATATCTTTAAATATTGACTAATTTGATCTTGTTGTCCAAGGGACTCTCAAGTCTTCTCCAAGACCACAATTCGAAAACCTCTCTTCTGTTCTCTCTTCTCAACTTTCCTTGTATAGTCCAACTCTCACCATCATGCACAGCTTTGGCTATACCAAACTTTGTTGGCAAGGTAAAGTCTCTAATTTTTGGAATGAAAATTTGTCAAAACTATGTAAGAGAGGAATGGTCACTAAGCAGGGAGAAGAAACTATTCTTTCTGATTCTTACTAAAGAGAAGAATCGTGAGCAGGATTGATTGAGCAGTTAACAAGAATTAGAAACTGAAAAGAGCTCTTATTCCCCCAACCTTGCGCCTAGACCAGAAATGATGAACATACTTTAGCTAAATTGCAGAATGATTGAGGGGAATTTGAATTTCTTCTCCCTTCTCTGTTAAAGAGGAATTGCCTAGAAGTTTGTATTTCCATTAAGCTAATAGAAAATTTCCTCTCACTATGGGAGAGGGCTGAGCTCAGGAGATGGCTTTTGCCAACAAGAGTATGGTCTACTGGCTGCTCCCAATCCAAATAAACTGTTCTATATATTTCATATCGTACTTTCATAGTCCCTTTATGTGAAAGAAAATTTGTCAGCTACTAATCTTCTTTTGTGTAGATGAATGCAGGCTCAGGTAGGAGACCTGGGAAAAGGTTTAAATCTTTGTAGGGAGAGAGACATTCCCATTTTAACACAACTGAAACATGGAGGAAGAACAGACATTGACTATTTAGAAATCACAAACACAAAGAAGATACATTAAAACAGCATCACTAAGCAATCACAAATTACCAAAAACAGAAGTGTCTAAAACCAAAGAGAGGTGAATAACTCCTAGACCTAGTAGAGAGATAATTTTGAGGGTGGGGTGGGGAGTAGTGTTGCCTCCAATAGAATTCTTACTTCTCCACACTGGACATTTTTATTTTATTTTGTCTATTCTATTTTCTACTATGAGAAGCTATTATTCTAGCTCCTTTCAAATAAATTTTCCTTTTTTATTTGTTTTCATGTTTTGAGTGTGCTGATTTTATTATACTTTCTGGTTGTCTACAACAATTATTAATTCCAGGAAAGTCCTGCTTTGTTTCTGGTCTTACTTTCTATTTTTGTTAATGTTGTTCCCTAAGCCTCAGACAGACAAGTTTGTCTCCCATAATCTCTTTCCTCTAACATGAAAATTTTGTTACACAAAATGTTTTATTTATACTATTAATTGATGTGCTATGTGGATGATGACAAGGTTGATTTTAATTAGACCCCTATTTTGCTCCCATCAGAACTAATCAGTTCAGTCATCATGACTGTTAGTAACTATTAGTGATGTATTCATCTAGCAATATACATTTAGTGGTCTAGTCAACTAACATGAGTACAAGAATTATATATGTATTAATAATATATTTTGTGTATCTTAGCTATAGGAGTAATTAGATAAATTATTTCTTATATTAAGGCCAAGACTTTAAACCATTGGTTATAAAGTTAAATTGCCTAACCACAATAGTGCTGATGACCCAACCCAGCATGGGTGGGATGTTTTGATGTGAAAAGGAAAGCCCCCCACCCCGATTTATCTTTGTACCTCCAGATCACCCTTTCTTGTCCAACATGGGGAGGGGATTATCTTATGACCAGCAGAGATGACCCTTGCCTTGCCCATCCTGTGACCACCCATGCTGATGGATCATTTCTGACCCTCCCAGAGGGAGTAAGGTCTATCACCCAATAAGATTGTATTTTATTTTGCCTCTTCTGAGTCTCTTGGTAACAAGATACAAAACTAAGGCATTGGGGACAGGGAGTATCTCAGATAGTGAGGAAACTCTGAGGTCTCAGTCATTAAACGGATCTGGTTCCTTTAATAAATGGTTAATGGCTTGGATCTCTGCCTCCTTGATTTTTCTCACAGACTGGATCTCAGAAGGCATCAAATTTATGTGACTTTGAACAAGTGTTATAATTAACTGCATACAATCATATTATTTATTATATGTTGGTATTTTCAAAAAGTTATTGATATTGGTTTTCATGATCTTGAGTTTGTTTCTATTGCATTGATATCAATTTGCATAGATATTTATATTTATATGTATATTTATGTGCTACATATTAATTACATGTAGTATGGCTTGTATTATCATGGCAGAACTTTTCATACTAGTCTTATTTGATATCTTAAACATACAGCAATTTCTTGAAAAAAAGAATGCTGAACTATTTATATAGTACATCATTACAGGCTTTTGTGATATCAAAATGCATATTACACCTAATGATATTATTTTTTTAATTGAAAAAGAAATGCAAAAGATTTGGAAAATTACAAAGTAATGTTTAAGCCAAGGCAGGGGACCTCCAGGACAAGCTCCTTCAGATAGCCCCCACAGACCTATCCCCAATGCAAGCTCAGTGACGTAACTCCTGTTGCACATACTTTTATCAATTTCCTAACTTTGTATTTTTCTTTCCCAGATTTGTACTACCACCTTCCTTCACCTTTCAATTCATACCAATTTCAATTTGTTCTTTTCCTTCTCAACGCATTTTAAATTTATAAAATGGTTATCTACTTAGGAGAAGAGCATGGCTGTTTGAAACCTGCTTTCATCTCTTTAGTCCAATTTTCCCTTTGTATGTAGGAGTAATAAAAATGCCTTGTCTGAACCAGAAAAATGCATAGTACTGAATTAATTCTTTGCAGGGGGAGGGTAAGAACACATACGGCACTTCTATATTACTGCAAAACAAACAGAATTCCTTGTGCCAAAGTACTTCAAAGAGCATTTGAACTAAAAGATAATACCATTTTTCCTAGAGATAACAATAAAGATGAAACAAATTCATTTTATTACAATCATTCACTTTTCTTGTGCTTTGGGGTCTCAAATGTTTAATCTTAAACAATGTTATTATTCATAAACATTTCTTTTTTCTATTTTTGTTATTGTCATTTAGTCACTTTTCAGTCCTGTCCTAATCTTCATGCCCCATTTTGGGATTCTCTTAGCAAGAGTATTGGAGTGGTTTGCCATTTTCTTCTCTAGCTCCTTTTTTGAATGAGGAAATTGAGACAAACAGGGTTAAGTAATTTGCCCAATCACACAGATAGGAAGTGTCTAAGATCAGATTGGAACTCAGGAAGAGTTTTCCTGACTCCAGGTACAGCACTCTATCTATCCACTGTGCCATATACTGTTTTGGGTTTTGTCTTGTTTCAGATTTTGCTTTTGTACAGTTTTACAACTTTCCTCCTGAAACTTGAACATTTGGTAGATTTTTTTAAAACTGAGTATTTCAAATAAATAAAATCTAGATCTCTTATATAGAAAGATAATACATTTGTGAAAATGTATTTGTGAAAAAGTTAAAGTTAAGGATAATAAATTTACAAATTATATTTGCAATGATTCCCAAATTTGAAAACTACCTACTCCATAAGTAAAACAAAAGAAAATTAAGACCTACTTATTCATAATTTAGCCATTCTACAAAATCAATTCTCATTTTATTTTAGAGACCTAGATATTTCTAAATATGGTTAAAGGTATCATTTGCCATGAATATATCTGATACATTTTGTCTTATCTATTTGAATAAGAATGGCAGTAGTGCATTGAAACAAATATTTGATCCTGAAAATCTTACCATGTTTTGGCAATGGGTTCTTTGGTTTATCAAAACAATACTTGATTTCTGTGAAATAGGATTTTCTGTTGCACCTGTTATAAAGACAAAATATCAGTCTCAATTGTTGAAAAGGAATAACAGGTAGCAGCACCATCAGTGACATCCCTTTTAAGAAACTTTGTAAAGAAAACAAACTCACCCACCATGTTAATAGTATTATCATTGTGATTGCTATTTTGTCATAAATATGCTAAACCTGTCACATCATTTTTTCTATGTAATGAGGATGTTTGAGAGCTATAAACCTGGGATCTCTGTGTATGTGTGTATATGTTTGTGAGAGAGACAGGACACAAAGACAGACAGATAGAGAAGATGGAGTGGGGACCTCAATACCAGAGCATCAGCAATGGGGGGGTCAATCTCCACCCAGTCCAGAAGGAATCAGTCACACAGAGGTGACAGCAGGGGGTAAAGGAAGAGATTGAAAGGCAAAAGGGATACTTAACTGCAGCATAAAAGAGTTAAAGAAGGAGCTATGGTGGACAGACCTCACTCACATTGATCCTTCTGATAATTTAGGTCCTGTGAAATGAGATATTTATTGTCCGGTCACATCTAACTCTTAGGGATCCCGTGGACCATATGGTCCACTATTGCCGTGGGGTCTCCCTGGCAAAGATACTGGAATGGTTTGCCATTTTTCTTCTCCAGGGGGATTAAGACAAGTAGAGGTTAAGTGTCTGAGGCAGGAATTGAACTCAGGTCTTCCTGACACCATGTCCAGCATTGTACCCACTGAGGAATCTAGCTGCCTCTGTATACTTATAGATCTCTCAAATAGTTAACAAAAGGAGAGGCTTGCTTAACTGTAGTTTAGAAAGTATACTCCACAAGCATGTACTCAGTGTAGGTAGAACTGACCTGCACCTTCCCTCCCCAGAGAAATGCTTTGGGAAGTTTGCCAAGACCGAAGAATACTAACTACTCTCTTTATGCTTTTAGTTGAACAGGAAACCATGACAATAGAGCCTGAGGCCATAAAGAAGTTGCATGGACAACTAGTGAACTTGAGCCTTAGCCTCCTGGACCAATTAAATATTATAGACAGCTTCACTGGCTTTTAGGAAAAGAGCTGGGCTAACCTACATGTCCAGGGGAGGGCCCATCACGGTCTCCTGCAGGCATCTCAGAACAGAAGATTCAGTCTGAAACTCCCAGTTGTACCCAACTCTTCGAGGATCAAGGGAAATCCAAGAAATGATCGACTTTCCCCCAACTTCCCCTTCCAGGGCCTATCCAGTAACTGACACTGAGAATATTCTGTTATCTTCTCTACCTAAATGCTTTCAGTACCCTGAATTTTGCCTAAAGCATAAAGAAATCAGGGATTAGGAAGAAATAAACAAATTTAAAGTAAGGGAAAGAGCCAAATTTCTACTTAAATATTAGGAAGTTTCCCGACAGGGGACTCTGAGATATTATACGCCTAACTTTTTGTCTGATTTAACTATATGAAGCAGTAGAGACTAGAACTGCAAGAATCATTAAATTGTTCCTACTTTAAAAAACAAGCTAGCTGTCATAACATGATAGGTTTCATTAAATCTACAGAAATAAAGAGGGTAGGGAGGAGAGGAGGAGTGGGTCTTAAAGAAAAAGTACTCTTCTTTCATAGACAAATTTCTAGTTCCTGCCCTAATCTTCATAAATTTCAAATGACTATCATTTAAATTAAGGAAGAGAGAAGGAGAGGGAATAAATAGTTGTATTACACCTACTATGTGCCAAGTACTTTTCTTTTTGAGGCAATCAGGGTTAAGTTGCCCAGGGTCCCATATCTAGTAATGTTCCGACCCAATTTGAATTCAGGTGCTCCTGATGTCCAGGGTCAGGGATCTCTATCCACTGTGCCACTTAGCTGCCCCTAGGTACTTCCTTACAATCATTATCTCATTTGATACTCACAATAGCCCTGCCAGGGAGATGCTATTATTTTGCCTATCTTACAATCTAGGAAACTGAGGTAAACAAAGATTAAATGACTTTCCCAGGGTCATACGGCTAATAAGGCCAGATTTAAACTCAAGTCATCCTAACTCTAGCCCAGAGCTCCATCCACTGTACCACCTACCTTCCCATGGACACAACCGTCCTCCAGAGGAGGAGGCCAGAGCAGCTAGATGGATACATGTATGAGCATCGAGATGAGGTCAAATTTGGACTCAGATCTTCCTAACTGCAGGCCCAGTGCTCTGTCCACAGCACCACTAGCTGTCTATACTGTCTTAACCTTTTTTTTGGGGGGGGGAACAAAAGAATTATCATTTTAATTATATTTAGATCAGGTGATATATAGTCTGCTTTCCTCAGTTTCCTCAACTCTGAAATGAGATTAATAAAAGCACCCACCTCCCAAGGCTATGAGGATCAAGAAACATTTTTAAAGTGCAGAGGACAGTGCTTGGCATATATTAAGTACTTACTTGTTTCCTTTCTCCCTTCCTTCCCTGAGCATACATCCAATAAGAGGGTTAGAATGGGGTCTGGCCTAGAGGGAGAATGGGTATTAAGAGACAGTGAGTGCATTCTGCTACAAATAACCAAAACAAAATAGTGCATATGAAAATGATGGAGAAACAACCACAACCCCCAAGACACGGTTACCCAGATTCCAGAAAATGATGAAAGGCTCCAACCATGACCTTTTTAGGGGACTAGACAGCTTCTCCATCTGCAATTCATCTTTGTTTACTGGAGAAAAGAGGGGAGGAGGGAAGAGAAATGAAGGGAAGGAGAACCGGATATGCTAGGGGAGGGGAAAGAAAAAATCTTGAGTGCCATTTCCCCAGGAAATTCTATTCAGAACCAACATCTCTTCAGTTTGACCAAGGGGTCATTCATTTCTCAAATCTGAGACCAGATGCAAGTGTGATGCAGGACAATAAAAAACTTTCTTCTTTTTGAAGGAAGCCAACTCAAAGATGGCGCCAAAAATGGCTCCATCTTTGAGTTGGCCTCCTTCAAAAATATAAGCAGGTAGAACTGCGCCCTTAAAGCAAGTCCAGTATCTTATTATCTGCCAGGGTAAGTTCCCCCAGGCCTCAGAACACTGTTGTTCCCCCTCCTAAACATAAACAAAAGAAGGTCTTAACTAGGCACAGGGCATGGGCTTTATTGTCCCCTAAGAAGGATCATCTTCTACATCTAAAAACAGTTTCCTTATGATCCCAGGCAGGGCAAATCATACTCATCTTCGGACCTCCTCCCAAACTTTTTCTTTCTTACAAAACAGGCAAAATTACAATAAAATGAACCTCAAGCGGAGCAAGAATGTTAAGGGGATAGATAGCTCTATGCTCTTGGTGAGATGGGAGTGGGGAGTATTATATTCTGATTATATGTGTAACAACTCACCTATGTCCTCCCCAAGCATCTGCCTCCCTTAGTCACTGTCTATCTAGAAGGTTCCCAGGGTATTGAAGAGAAGTGCTGGGCCCAGGGCTGCTATATCTATGATTCTAATCCTTTTATTAAAGGGATTTGTTTTGTGAAGTTTGGATTCAGTCAAAGCACCCCACTTGAGGACCTAGAGGGCCACATGTGACCTTGAGGCCCCAGGTTCCCATTCCTGCCTTAAAGCCATGAAAGACCAACACAAATAGCCATTGTGAGGGGTGTAGGAACCTAGAAAAATCCAAATCAAAAGACAATCCAAATATATTTACTTACAGTCAGGGAACACATTTAGAAACACAGTCTGTCAGATACACCCATGTTCACATGCTTGCCATCACAGACTTCTGTTGCTTATCCTAGCCTGATGCCTAGCTCATTCTGACTGTTTTTCAGGAAGAAAACAGACAGTCCATTCCAGTCTAATGGAGAGTGTTAGTTCACTTGCTTTCTATATTTTATTTTATAAATTTGATTGACTTAGAGCAGAGAGTACAGGAAAATTGGTAGGCAGAAATATATATATATGAAAGGAGACTGGCTCTTCTTCTGCCTCTACACGACACTGATGTTCACCTATCCTACACCTTAGAGTGAGGAGAATGTGGTGGTGGTACTGAGAATAAAAAGAAGAATCCTGTTCGTAAAACTCTTCAAAGGAGGGTACCCCTTAGGCTCTCCCTATCTTTGGAGAGGAATTTGGGGCTTCAATTTGTAAACTACACAGAACTAGTGCTGTGAGAAAGAAATTTGGTTCAGGGTTCTAATGGTGATAAATCATCAAGCAGTCATTCAGTAAATCAGGAACAAACATTTATTAAACTCTTACTGTGTACTAGGTATTATTACTGTGAGAAACATGCTCATTTTAGATAAAGAACAATGCTTGTGAAATCAGGAAAGCTTTTATTAATTTTTACGTTCATTCTCCCTGAATGCATGGGTAGTTCCTAATGGACTGCTACAATTATTCAGAATATAAGTTTTTTATGCTGTACCAGATTCGAATGTCCCATTTTGCTCTTCTTTGGCTACAGGCAGCCCCTCTCCCCAACATTCTCCTCTCTGATAAGGCTTCCCCTCAAACAGTTCATCAACCACGTATACAAGTTTCTGATGTTTTACCTGTTCAGTAGCCTGTTTCTGCTAGGTCACAACTCTGATTAGCTGCTATCACTCAAAGCTGGGAGGAGTTTTAATTCTTTTGTTTCCCACATCCACTGGAAGAGCCAAAACCAGGCTCTGAGGACTAAAATGGGGCAGGCATGGGACTAGGCCCATGATAATAAGTCTGGGACCGGTAGACAGATAGAAGAACCAAAAATCAAAGCCAAATAGCAGATCAAGTAGGTAAATTGCCAGAAAAACCAGGTAGGTAAGATCCAAGTAGTGGAACTTGACTCTGGGCCCACTCAGCCTTCAGGTTGGACTTCCCCCATCCTGAAGGCAAAAACCAATCTCCAAGCCCATCAAACTTATCAGTGAGTTTTCAGGTATGGAGATAAATGAGAGCACCTGACTAGTGATGAATAAGGAGAGGCTGAAGAGGGGCTGCACATTTAATACCTGCCTTTCTTGGGTTAATCAAGGAAAGTTTTTCAGGGATGGGGAAAATCACAGAAATTTAACTCTAAGAGGAAATTTAGAAACCCAGCTCCTTTATTTTACAGATGAGAAAACTGGGGCCCAGAGTAAGGAATGAAAGCTGGAGTTTTTAAACTCATAGTTCAGTGCTCTTTAGAACACATCAGGATGAGGAAATACCTTTAGTTAGATGCGGTTTGGGGACATCTGTCAAGAATAGGATGAAGTATGTCAAATGTTTGGATCACAGGAAGCTGAGAAGGATAGAAGGAATGACAATCAAGATACCAAAAGATCTCAAGCTGGAACAAGAGGCAGGATCTAAAAATAGAAAAGGGTATTTTGCAGTCTTTTAATTTTAAAAAAATGCACAAGCTCAGAATAAAGGAAGCTTGACTAGATACTAGGTCATACAAAAAGCTCTAGGGGTTTTTCTGGACTAAAAACTGAATATGATTTAGCAATGTTTACAGCCCAAAAAAGCAATGCTATTCTAGGTTGCATTAAGAGGGACATGGCATCCAGAACAAGGGAGGTAATAGTCCTCCTGATGAGGGCTGAAGGGGGGGGGTAGTGAGACCCCCACAAAGACCAGGATACCAGGGACAGGCCACCTGGAAGGAATTCATGTTGAAGTCAAGGTAAAGATTTATTACGCTTTTCAGCAGGCAACAGTTCTTAGGAAACCTGCAACCTTAGAGAGGTATAAGTAAAGTTTACATAGGATATTCTGTAGTAAAACAGTGCCCGATATGCTAACTAGGTGTTTTGGGGTGGGATTAGGGTGTGGTTAAGGAGTGGTTAGTTCTTAAAGGAACATGCACTTTTGGTTCTACTGTGAAGGTATTTTACCCAGAGTTCATAGGGAACTAGCCCAAGGTAGGAGGTGTGGTTTTAGGCCTGAAACATCTCTACGTCAACCAATGGTCAGGGTTAGCTCAGAAATACCAGGTTGCTCTCCTCAATATCTTGGAGACAAGATAAATGTAAGAGCGTATACAAATGTCTAAGTCTAGGATACACATGATTGGTAAGTGAGTAGTAAATGTCTTTATGACCCAGTGCATAGCCCATTCCGTCAGTACACAGCTGGATCAGACTAATAAATTCTATAGGTGCAACTGACTGCTATAGCAGGACAGGCGATAATGGTTGTTGCTGGGGCAGGCTGTGTCCTTGGGCTGGGGAGAAACTGCCTGGGATAGTGTTTTGAGGCTAGGGAGAAATGTGACTTTTAAAGGGAAATGAGATTTTAGAATGGGCACCCAACCACATGCGCCCAAGCACCTCATCACTCCCATTCTCTGTCCTGATCATGCCACATCGAGAAAGAATAAAGGGGAAAAAAACATTTACTAAGAGATGATTGCATGCTAGAGTGCTGGGGACACAACATTCTAACAGGAGACAATTAACCTTTTAGGGTATTGGTGGCCAGGAAGGATGTTTTAGTCTGGGAAGTGTCACAGGAAGAGTGAATGGAATCCTAGGGCAATCAGTAGGTATGCCCTTTCCAGAAACATTGGTGACATTTATTTGATTATTATTTCCAGTGTAGGAAGTAGAAAGGGGAAGTGGAGGGAACATGCATTGTTAGGAGAAAATGTCCAGTTCTGGGCATCACATTTTAATAAGCATATTGCTGAATACTAACACACAAGACAGTAAGCAAGATAACAAAGACTTTAAAACCATACTAGGTAAAAAAGAGTTGAAGGAACTGGGGATGTCTAAAGACAGGAGAAAAGAAAATGGTGAGGGGCATGATAGCCATTTTTAAATTTTAGAAAGGATGTCATTTGGAAGAGGTATTACACTTATTCTGCTTGGTTACTGAAATAAGAAGTAAGATTTCTGAGATTCATTTGACAAGATTAACTCCTTGTTTCCTTTAACTCCTCCTGGTGGTAACCTCTGATATTCTGAACAACAAACTCCACCTATTTTTCTAGCTCGAATGAATGCGTAAATGAATGAGCAATCACATAATAAACTCTCAATATATGCCAGGCTAAGCATTAGAGGTGCAAAAAATCAAATGACAGCTAAACCCCACAGTTCGTGACTTCAAGGAACTTACATTCTAATAGAGCTCTGGTGTCCAGGTGGGTAAGGGAAGTCACAGAGATAGGTAGAGGAGTCATAGAGCTGTTTATTGACACATAACTTACACAAATGTTAATTTGATTATTGTTTCCAGGACTAGAAGTGGAAAGGGAATAGGGAGAAGGGGAAAATGGGAGAAGCAGGTTTGGCATGAAACAGCAAGGCATGAAGATAGCAGGGAAACAACATGTGGAGATCTGAGTCAGACTAAAAATGATGATCCAAAATCTCATCAATAAGAAGCCCAGGGGCCCAGGGCAGGCACTGGAATGCTGGAATCTGAGTCTCTGGATCTAATCCTTAACTATTCTTAGCAGGTAGATAAGGGGTCTCATGCTGTACTAATTGAGAAGAGGATAATATATATACTTCCAAGGTAATTTCTCAATCAGTAGTCAAAGCTCCTTGCTCCATACCTAGAAGAAGACAGGACCCTGAGGGAAGCACTGAATGAATGAAAAAATGAGTGATTGAAAAACATTTATTGAGGACTTGCTCCATGCAAAGCACTGGGCAAAAAGTTTTGGGAAGACAAATGGAAAATTAAGGCAAACCTTACTCTCAAGGAGCTCATATTTTAATGGAGAAGACAGTATTTATAAAAGGTTGCTCAGTAAATGCCTCTGCCATCTGGCCGCAATATAATGTAGGGACTGACCAAAGAAAGCTCATTCTCTAGAGCATGCACAATATGCTCTATCTGGTATCAAATCCCATGGAGACTAGGTGGGCTCATTTCTGAGATGTTTAACGGAAATGCTGAATAGGGAAAACCCTATTCAGTGCATAGATATATATCCTTCAACTATTTCCTGTTGATCTTCTACTTGGTAATGTCTTTTAGTTGGCTACTGAGCTGGAATGGAGTATGCTAGAACACTCTGAAATGCTAGAACAAACTGAAAAATTCTCTCCCTAGAAGCTTTTAGGGGAGGAAGAAGAAATACTGTGGATCTATGAGTGGGCAAAGAGGTAGTAACATGGGCACATGTTGCTACATCTGCCTTATCTTTCCACCTGAGCTGCCATGTGGCAATGAATGCATGGTGCCTATCAATGTTGCCTCTCATGTGTCTATTCTGTCCTAATAATAAGTGAATAGGTTATCAGAAAGAAAATGGGCCAGATTATGACTTTACAAACTTCAAAGGTAAGAAGAGCCACCAGATCCAGCAACTAGAGTCCATAGCAGATTTGTTGATAGCCGTATCATCTGGCCTCCAGTAAGGAGCCAGCCTGGAGTAGCAACCTACTTGACTCAGACCAGTTTTGAATCAGCAAGGGAACAACTTGTACATTTGCTATGCCACAAGCAAAAGTGAACATGGTGGGAGAAATATTTCGTAGCCACTACTTTAAATTTGAATCCATACTCCCCAGGGACTGGGTGAATGAATAGAGGGGAGAGTGTACCTCATTAGGGGGAAGAGGATATTTTTGTACTTCCATCCTTGCTGTACTTTTTCAGTAAATATCACATTCTAAAAGCCAATTTGTGTACATTGGTTAGCTGATATTGAGGAGAAATCAACTGGTTAATTTACTTGATCAGCGTGATATTGGAGGATAGCAACTCAGGGTAGGAGAAACACTCAATGTAAGCTCACAAGCTAAAGTACTGGAAAAACCACCCAACCCTTCCAAATTACTTCCAGATTACTCTGAGGGAAGCAGTAATTTCACTCTGGGGACCCAGACTACTAGCCAAATTGTGAATTGGGAGAAGGAGCCCATATGTGTTACAGAAACAGTTTACATTTATGGACTTTCCCCACAACAACCCTATGAAGTAGTAGTAAGGGGTCCCCTGAACTTGTCCTTTTGAGTGGCCATATTTTCCAAAAACCCTGGACCCAGAGTATGCTGGAGACCTTGAATGTGTCAAAGACAACCCCACACCTTCCCCAGGTGACATAATTTGTAGTTTGCACCCCAAGCCAGACTTCCTGTGTGTCCTTGGGAGTCAAGACAGGTGTCCGTCAATCTGAACTAGACTGGAAACTGCCTGTGCAGCTGAGACTCTTGTAGATAAGCAGACCATCTTATCTTCATAGTCTAGCAGTTCTCAAGGGAAAACAATGCTGCTTTTGCATCTTAATTATTCATGGTTTCTCCTCCCCTGCCACTCCCATTTAGGTGGAAATTTCTATTTCTCCTCCTTTCTTTGTCACAATTTCATAAATATACCAGCTTTTGTTTGAGCTGTGAACTCTAGGTGCTTCCTCAGGGCTCCACGTACATGTTCTTTTTTCTTACAATAAATCTAGTTGCAATGCAATATCTCACAGACTCAAGATAATGTTTTTGGTAAACAGTAGATAGTACAAATATTATTTTCCCATTCTATAAAATTGAAAATAACAGAAATTGAAGAAAATTGAAATAGGAAATGATTTGGTCAAGGTCACCTGGCTAGTAAGGGTCAGATATGGGATTTACCTGGGACCTTAAACTAAGGTTTGTGACTCTAGCCATGTCACTGTCTCTCATGTCACCAGAGTGGCAGAGGAAAACAAGACATGCTCTACAAGCCATACTAAAGGCAGCACCTCAGTGGTGTTATGATTGAGGAGATTCAGCGTTCCTCGTCCATCTATCCACCCATATGCAATCAGTTGCCAAGTGCTATTTATTCTATTTCTGAGTATTTCTTTCATTTCTCTTCCTTTCTACTTCCACTACCACTATTCTATTTCAAACCTGAATTATATCTCGCCTAGATTATAAAAAACACAAAAACCATTCTTGCAATCTCTCTGCATCTCCAATCTATATAGCTGACAAAATAATCTTCCTAATACAAAGGCCTGATCTACACCCTTGTCCTAAGAAAAAAAAATTAAACCCCTTCAGTGGTTCTCCTTGGCTACTAAATAAAATACAATTGCTTAGTCTGACATTCAAAAGCCCCCATCTGGCTCCACATTTATTACCTTTCTGCTCTTATTTCTCTCCTCTTCTCCATCAGACAGTTTCACTGTCCTCTCCTACCTTGATGCTTTTGTGTTCTTCATGCCATATTCATATTTCTCTTTTCCTCATCTCTGCCTATTGTCATCTACCTACTCCTCAAGGCTAATCTCAAGTGTCCCCTCCACCATGGAGCCTTCCCTGGTCACATAAGCTAGAATTCAACACTTCCTTTTTAATGTCTTTTGTTTAATATTTTCTTTAAACATCATCATTTTCTAACTTACCATGTTTTAATTGCATGTGTACATGTCTTATCCCATCCAATAGACTTATAGTTTCTTGGAGGCAGGGCCTGTATTGTTTTCCTTTTTGTATCCTGGTCCCTTACAGATAATAAAAGCCTGATATATGTTTGTTGAATTGAACTGAACCACAGGGTTGGTTTGTAAGCTGCCTGGAGAATCTATTATTTTACCTTTATTCCCACCTCTTCCCTAAAACACTGCCTTTTATAATAGCAGGATGACACATGCATCATCAGTAGCAATAATATTTGATTTGTTTTTCTTATAGAACATTTTCTTATGGAATGGACTTATTCTCAGTGCACAAAGAACACAGAAATTTGGAGTTGGAAGGAATAAAATTCAATTGAACAAGCATTTGTTAAGCATGGCATGGTGGATAGAGAAGACTCATTCTAAAATTCTACTAGATACATAACTGGCTTTATCAAACCCTGGGCAAGTCAGTTAAACTCTCAGTGCTCCAGAAAACTCTAGGGGAAGTAGCACATCTGCATTTAGTAGAGGGAGTTGACTTACCTATACTGATGAAGTCACATGTCAAGATTAAAAAAAAAAAAAGGAAAAAATATGTTTAATTCTGAGGACACAGAAATAAAAATAAAATAGTCCCTTGTCTTAAGGAGTTTATATTCTACTAAGGAAATTCAGCCAACACAAAAAGAAATAAATACTAAGTGTATTCAAAATAAATAAAAAATAATTTAGGGGGAGGAGGAATTAAAAACCTAACAGAATCAGGAAAAGAAACTTTAGAGGTCTCTGTCCAACCTGTACCTGAACAAGAAATCCCCCTATCTCCTTCCTGCCCCATCATCTCTGACAATCTCTTCTTAAAGACCTTAAGCAATGGGTAACTCACTACCTTCTGAGTTACCTCCCTCTACTTTTGAATGACTGAATGGTTCAAGGAGGATCCTTTCCATGACAAGACCATATCTATGAATACATTTATCATTATTCCCATTTTACAGATAATATTGATGCCAAAGCTCACACATTTACCTCAATTTCATATGACTCCAGCTTGTTTCATTTAGCTTTACCAGTTAGCTGGTTACTATTATCTCTATTGTTAGGAAATATCTCACACTGTTAAAAAATCTTTCCTTATATAGAATCAAAGCCTGCCTCTCTGCAACTTCCACCCATTGCTATTAATCTGCCCTTTGGTGCCAAGAAAATGTCTACTTACTCTTTCACATGACAGCCCTTCAATACTTGAAGACAGTTATTATGTCTCCTTAAATCTTCTTTTTTTCCAGCTAAACATACCTAGTTCTTTGAATCAATCTCTCCTTTGGGCACAATTTTCACTTCCCTTACTATCCTTGGAAGCAGAAATTGTTTTATTTTTTTGCCCTGGTATCCCTAGCACCAAGCACAGTACCTGGCACAAAGTCAGTCCTTAATAAAGAATTGTTAAATAGTTATGTAACAGAGAGAGAGAGATGCAGAGAGAGAGATAGAGGAGAAAGAAGGGGAGAGAAAGAGAGAGCAGGGAAAAGGAGAAGAGAAGGGAGAGAGACAAAGAGACAGAGACAAAGGAGGAAGAAGAAGAAATGAGAGAAGAGAAGCAATGAAAAGAGAGGAGAGGAGAAGAGAAGGGGAGAAAGAGAGAGAGATAGAAAAAAGGAATAGGAGAGAGGAGAGGAAGGAGAGGTAGAGGAGAAACAGACAGACAGAGGAGAGAGAGATAAAAAGAGAGATATAAAGAGAGAGAAGAAAAGAGGAGATAGAGACAGAGAGAGTGCTTACTACGTGCCAGGTGCAGTGCTAAACACTCTTGCACAAAACAAGAAAGCAGTGAGGAGGGAGGGCACTTGTGTAGGGGAAAGGGAGCTGGTGAGGAAGTACAGCAGACCAAAGAGTAAGCTGGAAGAGAAATGAGCATTGAGGCTTTGAAGTGAAGTCAAGAAATGTCATCCCAGACAGGGACATCAAGCACAATTTGTTCAGCCATTCCCCAGTTGATGGGCATCCCCTTAATTTCCAATTCTTTGCCATCAGAAAAAGAGCTGCTATAAATATTTTTGTACATACAAGTCCTTTTCCTTTTAATTTTTTATCTCTTTTGAGATACAGACCTAGTAGGGATATTCTTATATCAAAGGGTATGCATGGTTTTATAACCCTTTGAGCACAGTTCCAAATGCTCTAGGGAATAGTTGAAGCAGTTCACAACTCTGCCAATAATGTGTTATTGTCTCATTTTTGCTACATCCCCTCCAATATTGGTCATTTTCCTTTTCCGTCTTATTAGCCAATCTAACAGGTATGAGTGAGTACCTCAGAATTGTTTTAATTTGCACTTTTCCAATCAATAGTGATTTAGATCATTTTTTCATAGTTTTGAGTACTTCATTTGAAAACTTCGTGTCTTTTGATCATTTATCACTTGGGGAATGGCTCTTATTTTTTATAAATTTGACTCAGTTCTCATTTGAGAAATGAGGTCTTTTTCAGAGAAACTTGCTTCAAATTGTTTTTCAGTTACTATTGCTAAATTATTTCCTTCCATCCTATTTCCCCTGCCATTTTTATTCTACTCTCTTTCTCTTTTTACCCTGTTCCTCTTCAAAAGTGTTTTGCTTCTGACTCTCTTCTCCCCCAACCTTTCCTCCTCCCCTCTTATCCTCTTCCCCTCCTACTTTCCTGTAGGATAAAATAGATTTCTATACCCAATCAAGTGTATATGTTATTCCCTCTTTGAATCAATTCTGATAAGAGTACATTTCATTCACTATTCCCCACTTTGCTCATCTTCCCCTCCGCTATAAAAACTTTTTCTTGCCTCTTTTATGTGAGATAATTTACCCACTTCTACCTCTCCCTTTCCCTTTCTCCTAGAGCATTCTTCTTCCTCATATCTTACTTTTATTTTTTTAGATATCACCCCTTTATATTCAACTCACACTTGTGCCCTCTGTCTATATATATATATATTTCTTCTAACTGCCATAATAATGGGAAAGTTCTTATGAGTTGCAACTATTATCTTCCCATGTAGGAATGCAAATATTTTAATCTTATTAAGTGCCTTATGATTTCCCTTTCCTATTTACCTTTTTATGCTTCTCTTGAATCTTGTATTTGAAAGTAAAATTTTCTATTCAGTTCTGGTCTTTTCATCAGGAATGATTGAAACTCCTTTATTTCATTGAATGTTTATTTCCCCGCTGAAGGATTATACTCAGTTTTGCTGAGTAGGTGATTCTTGGTTTTAATCCTAGCTCCTTTGCCCTCTGGAATATCATATTCCAAGTCTTCTGAACTTTAATGTAGAAACTGCTAAATCTTATGCTACCCTGACTGTGGCTCCATGATAATTGAATTGTTTCTTTCTGACTGCTTACAACATTTTCTCCTTGACCTGGGAGCTACAGAATTTGGCTATAATATTCCTGAGAATTTTCATTTTTAGATCTCTTTCAGGATGTGATTGGTAGATTCTTTTGATTTCTTCTTACCCGCTGCTTCTAGAATATTAAGGCAGTTTTCCTTGATAATTTCTTGAAGGATGATGTCTAGGCTCTTTTATTGGCTTTCAGGTAATCCAATAATTTTTAAATTATCTCTCCTGGTTCTGTTTTCCAGGTCAGTTCTAATGAGATATTTCACATTGGTTTCTATTTTTTTTAATTTTGGTTTTGTTTTATTGTTTCTTGATTTCTCATAAAGTCATTAGCTTCCATTTGCTCAATTATAATTTTTAAGGAATTATTTTCTTCAGTGAGCTTTTGTGCCTCCTTTTTCTTTAGCCAATTCTACTTTCTAAGGAGTTTTTTTCCTTCGGTGAATTTTTGTGCCTCTTTTTCCATTTGGCCAGTTTTTCTTTCCAGGGCATTCTTCTCTTCATTGGCATATTGTACCTCTTTTACCATTTGCCTTATTCTGTTTTTTAAGGTGTTATTTTCTTTGGTATTTTTTGTCTCCTTTACCAAGTTGTTGACTCATTTTTCATGATTTTCTTCATCATTCTCATTTCTCTCCTCAGTTTTTCCTCTACCTCTCTTACTCTTCTATGGTCTAAGACCAAGTCATATTTTTCTTAGAGGTTTTGGATGTAGGAGCTTTGACTCTGGTATCTTCTTCTGAGTGTGTATTTTTATCTTCCTTGTCACCATAGCAATTTTTTGTGCTAAAAAATTTTATCTGTTGTTTGCTCATTTTTCCAGTCTATTTCTTGGCTTTTAACTCTCCTTGTTAAAGAAGGGTTCTGCTTCCAGGGTGGAGGGCACACAGTCCCAAGCATCAGGGGTTTTGTGCAGCTTTTTGTGCCTTTTGTGCAGCTATTTCAGGGAAAAGACCCATAAGTTTTCAGTTCTCCCAAGGTGGTATAATCTAAGCAGAGGTGTATTTACTATTCTCCTGGCCTGTGCTCTGGTCTGGAACTGTGATAAGGGGCCTTGCTTCACTGCAACCATAAGATTCAATGTGCTAGTGCTCTTCCTTGTCCTAGGACTGCCACCCAAGACTGTGACCCAATTCTGAGTATGGAGAAAGTAACAGAAGCCTACCCCCAGTGCCAGCAAAGAGATCCCTGTAGCTCCTTCTGATCAGCTGTTCAACCCCTTTGCTGTATGTGGGCTGAGAGTTCTGGAAGCAGCCACTGCTGCTACTGATTCAGTGGGTCCCAAGGCCTATTCCTGATTTGCTGGGGCCCAGTCTGTGCTGGTACAGCTTATGCTCCTCTCTTACTCAGCTGGGACAGACCTTTCCTGTTGACTTCTAAGTTGTCTGTGACTGGAAAACTATTTCACCCTGTCCTTTTGTGGGTTCTGCTCCAGGAATTGTTGTATAGTATTATTTAAAGGTGTTCAGAGGGGTTTGGGGGAGAGATCAGATGAGTTGCTATCTTTTCTCTGCCATCTTGAGTACAAAACTCTTGATACATTTATTAAACTTAAATGCTATGCCAAGTTCCTATTGTCTCATTTATATTCAAACCCCATGACCTTGTCTGAATCTGACATGTACTTGTGTGAGCCTTGGTATCAATGTCATCTGTAAAATAGGGAAAATAATAATTCATTCATAGGTATGGTCTCATCATAGAAGGGGCTCTCTTTGCACCCCCTGAGGAGAGGGTAGAAAGTTCAAAGAATATTGACAACCTCAGCAGGCAAAAAAGAGAACTATTAGAAGGTCTTCCAGGTTGTGTAAGGTCTACTGATTGGGCAGCCTTCCTTAGCATAGTGATTAATTCTCCCTGAAGCAGACACCTCTCTCTGCCTTCCTCAGAGGGACTGAAAGTCATTTGGGGCTTTGATGTATCACCCTAAAGAACCAAGGTTTTCATTAGTAAGTCAGCAAATCTGGCCCAAAGGAAGGGATTAGGACAACTTTGTGGCTAGAAGGTGCTCAGTTTTAAACACACTCCATTGGATCTACTCTGTCAGAGCTGATCAGGAGTTTCCTGGATTATACACATTATACATTAGCAGAGGCATGGTGTTCAGCATAAGGAAGGGATATTGTGGCTGTGCTCCATCATGTTGGTACCCTATGTTTTCAAAAGGACATTGACATTGAAAAACTGGATTGATTCCAAAGTAGGACTGGAGGAGGGTCCAATGGTGATGATTGCTCCAGATGTCCTGGCACGCTGGTCCATGTACCATCCACCCCCAGTTTTACAAGGTTGTTGTAAGAAAATGTTTTATGGCCAATCAACAAGCATTTATTAAATACTGAGGAAAATTAACAGTATACTATGTTATTTAATAACCAATGTTACTCCATGATCCAACCTTTTCCTCATTTTGTCAGACTCCATTTCAGAGGGCAAGAAGTTTCCTAAGGTTTGATAGAGTAATATGATCACTCCCAGCCTCCAAAGCATCTGCTCATTAACCAGCTTGGACTGAGACCCTCCCTAGAGGGACCTTGTCTTCTGTTTAGCCAATATACTAAAAATCAGCTTGACCTAAGCCCTCTGCAGCAGACAAGTCTCCTTTACTTTCTAATCAAAGTTGGAAAGAGTGAGTTTGTGAAACCAATCTGGGAGAACCTGATCGAGATGGTTTTTGATTTTCTAGCCAAGATTGCAGAAGGCTGCTAGGTCTCATAAAGTAATTAGCCTTTCTGAAGTGTCAGAGAGGGGCATAATCAACCATATCTCAAGTCCAGCCCACTTTCCCTAACTGCAGAATAATTCTATCACTCTCTGTCAATGGTGAAGTCATTGGAAGGAGCTGAGAAATTGAGAACTCAACCCATCTTCCCATTAAAATATCTACCAGTCAGGATAGCCTTACCTTTTCCAGGAAAGGTCCCAATAAGTTACTCTCAAGCCTCTTAGAACAAAGACACATCTAGGTTTAAAAGGTCTGTCAACCCTGACTCTGGATCTTTTAGCAGAAATGGTGGCAGGTGATTGACTTCTTTATTATCAGGCTGCATTCCCTATCTTGCACAGAGAATTGCTTCAGTTTACCCTTTTATTAAATTTCACTCCTGACAATACTACTATGTGCCAAGTACAAAGAAATAGATAAGATAGATCTATACAAATAGATTCAAAGAAATAAATACAAAGGGAAAGGATGCCAGGCAATCCCTGGCCTCAGGGAGCTCACAATCTAATGGAGATGACAAATGTGAAAATAATTAGGATATACAATACACACACACACACACACACACACACACACACACACAGTAGATGAGGGGTGTTCTTAGAGGGGAAGGTGCGAATAGCTGGGAAAATTGGGAAAGGCCTCTTTATAACCAGTACAGAGCAGTATAAATATGTAATTTTTTGATTGATCCAGGTTGCCTTGTTATATAAACATTTCAAGAGAGATAATGATAATAGCTAATGTTTATAGAATGCTTTAAGATTTGCAAAGCACATAACAAATATTTCATTTTATTCTCATAACCTTGTGAGATAGGTACTATTACTATCCCCATTTTACAATTGAGGAATCTATAGACAGAGGTTAAATGACTTGCTCAGAGTCACAGGGCTAGGAAATAGCTGAGGCCAGATTTGAACTCAGGTTTTCTTGGCTGTAGGTCCAACCCTCTATTCAGTACATAACCTAGCTCCCAGGAGATGATAGATAGATAGATAGATAGATAGATAGATAGATAGATAGATAGACAGACAGACATATAAAGCATTTAATAATAATAATAGTAGTAATTGCTACTAAATACTTCACATATCTATCTATAGTAATTACTGGAAAGCTAGACAGAGCAGTGGTTAGAGTGGATAGGGAATCAAGAAGGCTCATCTTCATGAGTTCAAATCTAGCCTCAGACACTTACTAATTGTGTGACCCTAGGCAAGTCATTTAACCCTGTTTGCCTCTACTTCCTTCTCTGTAAAATGAGTTAGAGAAGCTAATGACAAACCACTCCAGGGTCCTTGCCAGGAAAATTCCAAATGAAGTTACAAGGAGTCGGACAAGACTGAAAAACAGCTAAACAAAATAGTTTTTACAAAAATAGTAATTACTAATGTTTAGCAAGTATTAGCAATACTTAGTAGTAAAAAAAAAATAATACCACTATTATCTTAATACTCTGTGTTGGTAGTTTTGTTGGCATTAGAATTTCCTCTACCAATGTAGGTCTCAACCCCTCTGTAACTTAATAAATTGACTTTGAGAGCTGCTACGGCCAAAAATTCTCCACTTTACAGTCAACTCAATGATGAGCCTCTCTGAACTTAATTAGGCTAGCCCTCAGACAACTAAAACATAATACATCACCAGGCCCATTTAACTGAAGCCTTTCCACTTTCATAGAGCTTGCCAGAGTTTATGAACTTCAGATATGTCACTCCAGAGCCCAGGGCCAACTCAGTGCTAAAATGAGGCATTAGAGTAGGGCTTTAGTGGAGAGAGTTAATGGCAGAACTGCAATATTAACAATATGTTTCACCAAGATGAGCTTACCTGGTGTAGACTTATTCCCTTGCATAAGTGTAGACTGAGGCCCTCTGCTAGCTCACTCAACCCCTGCTAATTTACTGAGGGAAATTGCAGAGTGAAGAAGCCCTTTGTAGAACTTATTGGAAAGGGGAAAAGATTGGCTGTCCTTTGGTTATTGGGTTGATATCAACTGTAGGGAATTGCTCTCCCACAGCCCATTATCTTGACCCCAAAGCTCGTCCCTCCCAACAACTCTCTCCTCCACAGTCTTGTTCCTTGAAGTACAAATGAGCACTTACCTGGGAAAATCATTTACTCCAATAGTCACATCTCCAATTCACTCAAATAACTGACAATCTGCTACAAAATTACAGAGCCTGTGATTGATTTGTTGCCAGGTATTGCCAGGCAACAGGAAATTTTCCACGGGCTCTGGGCTCCACTATAGTAGGGGGACTATAAGGTGAGATCGATATCACAGCAGCTATCTCTTAAGAGGTGGACCAGAGGAGTGTGCCATCGCGGAGCCAGTTGCCTTTGAGATAAAAAAAGAAAATTTCAAATAATCCTCTATCTTGTGGTAAATCATTCATTCATTTTTAACTTAGATTCCTAAATCCCTGTTTCTAAGATTAAATTTATGTGTGAAAAATCAATTAACAGGCCCAGCTAAGGCTGAGGAAGGGAGAAGTATAACGAAAAAAATTACCCAGTTCCTTTTGAGCATGGAAATTAACATTTAAAATGTTTCTTGAAAAAGAGAAAAAACGAAATGCTACTTTACATAATCCAGGAGATCAATTTCCTAAGTCTGACAGTTATTGAAGTCTTCATCTAATGACAAAAAAAATCAATGTCAATAATTAATTTAACAGAATTGCCACTTTGTAGTCAATGACAAAGGAAAGTCATTCAGTAGCTGAATTTAACATTTCCACAGACATCATTCTGGGACAAAAAAATGCATAAACATTAGTAAATTACTTGAAAACTGTTCTCTTTTTTAATTAACTGAAACAAATTTGTAATAATCCCCATAACTCATGTCTTAAAATGGATATCACTTAAAGATTGAATCTTTCCTCCAATTCTAATTTGATTAGATTAATGTTGAAGTTGCTGAACCCAACCACTAACAGTGGTTCACTTATTCTAAGACATTGTGATGATTAAAAGGTTTTAATAAAACACACAGAACTTTCAAGATTCCTCTCCAGCTTTGGTTGATAAAAAACAAGTGTCAGAAACATTTAATTACCCTGGTATTAGCTAGTGATTTAATGAGCTCACTCTAGCTGTGCATACCTGGGATATGAGAATCTCTGGAGTTAAAAGCTTCTGAAGGGCTATAAAAGGCTTTTTGAGAATGATGGGTATGTGTGCTTTAAATTCCCAAATTAATATAAAAGTTAAAGCCCCAGGCTCTCAACTTCCTCTCTGTTCCATGTGGGAGCACTAAAGTGAAGATCTAACATGTTTTAATTCTACAGCCCCCAAATGACAAGATGAGTTTGTGTGCAGGGGGTAGGAAAAGAGTCTGGATGCTACGATTTGATCCTAGAAATGCACAAATATAGAACTAGAAAAGATCTGAGAGAGAAACCTCTGCAGTTATCCAGCATACACACACACACATGCATGCACGTACGCACATACACACAATGTATAGTATAGTGTAGTATATCAATCAGTCAACAGAGGAGGGTCAGCTAGGTGGTAAAGTGGATAGAATGCTTAAGCTATGGTTAGGAAGACTCATCTTCCTAGTTCAAATGAGTTCAAATCTGACCTCAAACTTTACTGGCTTTGTGACCTTGAGCAAGTCACTTACCTTGTTTGCTTACCTGTAAAGAGAGCTGGGGAAGGAAATGACAAACCACTCTCGTAATGTAACATATATTTTTTAAAAGTTAATTTATTTATTTTTACCTTTCAATATTCACTTCCATAAGTTTTAAATTTTCTCCTCTTTTTTCCCTCCTCAAAACCGTATGCAATCTGATATGGGCTCTATATATACATTCCTATTAAACATATTTTCATATTAGTCATGTTGTATAGAAGAATTAGAACAAATGGGAGAAACCATGAGAAAAACAAAACAAAACAAAACAAAAAAAGAAAATAGTCTGCTTCACCACCCATTCAGATTCCATAGGTCTTTCTCTGGAAGTGGATGGCATTTTCCATCATGAGTCCTTTGGAGTTGTTTTAGGTCCTTGCATTGCTGAGAAGGGGCAGCTCTATCAAAGTCAATCATTACATGCTGTGACTGTTACTGTGTACAATGTTCTCTTGGTTCTGCTCTGGTTCACTCAGCATCAGTTGATATAAGTCTTTCCAGGTTTTTCTGAAGTCTGCCTGTCCATCATTTCTTATAACATAATAGTATTCCATTACCTCCATATACCATAACTAGTTCAGCCATTTCCCAACTGATGGGCATCTCCTAAATTCCCACTTCTTGGCCACCACAAAAAAAAAAAAAAGCTGCTGTAAATATTTTTGTACATGTGGGTCCTTTTCCCATTTTTATGATCTCTTTGGGATACAACCCTAGAAGTGGTATTGCTGGGTCAATGGGTATGCACATGTTTATAGCCCTTTGGGCATAGTTCCAAATTGCTCTCCAGAATGGTTGGATCAGTTCACAGCTACACCAACAATGACTTAGCATTCCAATTTTCCCACATCTCCTCCAACATTTATCATTTTCCTGTTTTGTCATGTTAACCAATCTGCTAGATGAGATGTGGTACCTCAGAGTTGTTTTGATTTGCATTTTTCCAATCAATAGTTATTTAGAGCATTTTCCCATATGACTATAGATAGCTTTAATTTCTTCCTCTGAAAACTGCCTGTTCATATTCTTGGACAATTCATCAGTTGGGGAATGACTTGTAGTCTTACAAATTGGACTATATTTTAGAAATGGAGCTTTCATAGAGACACTGGTTATAAAATTTTTTCCCCAGTTTTCTACTTTCTTCTTAATCTTGGTTGCAGGAACTTACCTTGTAACAAAGGTGATTACAAGTATATTTTAAAATATATACAACATAAATGTAAAGTTGATAAATACACATACATATATGTAATAAATACAATTGGGGAGATGCAGTTAGTAGTTGGGGGAGATTAGGAAAGATTTCATGCTGAGGATGGTGTTTGAGTTGCATCCTAAAAGAAGAGGAGGATTCTATGAGGTGGAGGCAAAGAGAGAATGAATGATGACAAAGGCTCTGGGAAGGGATATGAAGTGTCACGTGTGAGCAGCAGGGAGACGGCCAGTTTGGCCAGATGGCAGAGTGTACTACGGGGAGTAATGTCCAATGAGGTTGTAAAGATTGGCTAAGCCAGGTTGTGTAGGATTTGAAAGCTAAACAGAGGAGTGTATATTGCATCCTAAAGGCACAAGGAAGCACTGGAGTTGGTTGAATAAAATTATATGGTCAGATCGATGCTTAAGAAAAGTTATTTAGGCAACAACGGGCTACAGCAGTGAGACTTGAGGCAGAAAGACCAATTAGGGGACTGTTGCAATAATCCAGGCATAGAGTAGGAGACAGAGAGCTGGCTTCACAGTCGGGAAGATCTGGGTTCAAGTCTTACCTCTGAAATATAGTCTGTGTGAATGAGGGCTTATTACATAAAGTCTCAGTACCCTAAGTAACTCTTTAAGATTATAAATTGCAGGAAGGGTGTAAATATGCAATGACAGAAGGAGTTCCTTTATATAGGAGTTTTGTGAGTTTTTAAAAAATGCATTTTAATTAGTATTTCTTTTTTGTTTTACAGTATCTGCATTATTCACTTTTACCCTTCCCAACCTCCACTCTTTCTCCCAGAGAATCATCCTTTTCAATAATGAATTTAAAAAGAGAAAGGAGAAGGGAGACATTCTACAAAATTAGTCAATATATTGTTTAAATTTACGCTATACGTAGTGTTCCACACCCATGATCCCTTACCTCTTCAAAGAAACAGAAGGAAGTATTTTCTCGTTAGATTTAAATTTGATCATTATAGTTTTGCAGTATTTACTTTAGACTGTTTTCTGGTTGCACTGTTTATATTTTCATTGTTGTAGTAAATGTGCATGTGGTTCTCCTGATTGTCCTTACTTGACTTCCTCAGAAGATAGAATTCCACACTTCTCTTTATTTAACATGTCAACATTTCTTACGGCACCATAATATTTCATTGCATTCACGCACTAAAATATGTTTAGCTACTTCCCAACTGATGGTCATCTACTTTTCCCCCCAGTTTTTTGCTACCACCAAAAATGCTGCTCTAAATATTTTATTATATATGGAGCCTTTCTTTTAGTCAATAACCTTGGAATACATGCCAAGTAGTGGGAATATTTAGGTAAAATTTAGTCAGTCTGCTATACAGGCAACACATATTAGTTAAATGCCTACTGCGTATCAGGTACTATGCTAAATGCTAGGGATACAAAGGAAAGCAAAAACATGGTCTCTGTTTTCAAGCAGTTCACATTTTAATTGGGGAGACAAAATAGCAAATAACTGTATGCACAAAAGATAACTGGAAGATAACTTTAGAGAAACTAGAGAGAATAAAGAAAGGCTTCTTGCAGAAGATGGGGTACAGGGTGAGTCTTTTTTCTCATATATAATATTTTCTTTCCCCCTTAATTACAAGTTAAAACAACTTTTAAAATTTCTTTTAAGTTTTAAATTCCAAGTTCTGTACCTCCACTTCCCTGAGATGACAAGCAATCAGATATAGTTTATACATGTGCAATCGTAAAATATTTCCATATTAGTTATTTTGTACAAGAAGTCTTGAATAAAAGAAAAATAATCAAAGAAAGTTTGCATTCAGTTTGTATTTAAACAATAACCTTCATTGTTAATCCTTTGGAATTGTCTTTGATCACCGTATTGCTGAGAATAGCTGAGTCATTCATAGTTGTTCATCATATAATATTGCCATTACTGTGCATAATATTCTCCTGGTTCTTCTCATTTCACTTTGCATCAGTTCATGTAAGTCTTTCCAGGTTTTTCTGAAACTATCCCCCTTGTCATTTCTTATAGCACAATAATATTCCATCAGAATCATATGCCACAATCTGTTTAGCCCTTCCCCAGTTGATGGGTATTTCTCTGATTTCCAATTCTTAGACACTGCTGCTATAAATATTTTTATATGAATAGGTACATCTTGAGTCTTGAAAGAAGTCATGAAAGCTTGGAATCAGAGGATGGGAGAGTATTTTCAGAATGGGGGACTGGAAGTGAAAATTCAGTGTCATGTGATGAGAAATAGCAAAGGAGCCAGTGTAGCAGTATCATACTATGTGTGAAGGGGAATAAAATATAAGAAAACTGAAAAGGTAGGAAACATCAAGGTTATTTGGGCTTTAAATCCCAAAAAAAAGGAGTTAATACTTGTTTCTATAGGGCATAAAGAGATGTTAGACATTACTGAATAGGAGAGTTACATGGTCAAACTATGCTTTAGAAAACTCACTTAGGCAGCTAAGTGCAATAGAGAGAAATTTGAGCCAGTTTTCAGGCTATTGCAATATTCCATACAAAAGCTGATATACTACAGTTGTGGCTACATGAAAGACATTGTGAAGGGTAGAATTACAAGATTTGACAAAAGACTGGATATGTGCCATGATGAAGGTCAAGAACACAGTAAAAAGTCATAAGCCTAGGGGAAACAGGCTGTTGCTTGTCCTTCATTCTCAAAGAGGACCGTGACATCAGGAGGGATACAAAGTCACCAGTCTCATTCTCTCCTCCAGAGCATCTGGGTCCAAGGGCAAGATACAGATCAAGATGACTGGAGATGGTCCTGGATGCAATGGGAGATCTTGGCCTTTTTAAGCTAAGGACTCTTCCATGTCTCAGTGTAACTGAGGCAATATCCATTCAGTGACAAAGGCTAGGTAAGAAGGGAGGCAAAGAATGGCCCCTTTTACCTAGCCAAAAAAAAAAAATCAGTCTGGAAGGGAAAGACCCTCAGAGTTTCTGGTCAAAACAAAAATAATTGCTATTGACATTTACTTTGAGTCATCAGGGCCCAAACAATGATCACTAAGTGATGGCTGGGCTGGGACCTATTGTTGGCTAGTTGATGAGAGCTAGAATGATTTGGGTTCAAGACATGGTCCTTAAGAAAGAAATCAAGCTGTAAATCCCCAAAAAGATAAGGAGAGCAGAAAATGGGAGGGGAAGGGAGAAGAAACAATACCACCTTTTGTCATTTTTGCCAATTTGCTGGATGTAAAACAAAGACAGTAGGTGAACCCAGGTACCCTTTCCTTGTCCATTCACTGATAGAGGAAGGGAGTGAGAGCAAAAAAAAAAAAGGAAAGAAAAGAAAAAAAACTGAGGAGTCAACCCTGCTAGTAATCTAGCTGCAAGAATTAATATAGCCAGATTTTAGGATTAATAATTATAGTATTTAGATACTATAATTTATATAAGTATATTATATTTATCTATATATTATATGTATCTGTAAAAATATATTTATAATTTATATAGTTACTAATATATGCCAGCCATTGTGCTAAGTGCTTTACATATATTATCTTGTTTGATACTCACAACAGCCCTGCCAGGCAAGTGGCTCTTATGATTCCTATTTTATAGATGAGAAAATTGAGACAGAGATAAAGTGACTTGCTCAGACTCATTCAGTTAGTGTGAGACTGTATTTGAACTCGGGTTTTTGAACCAGGTCAAGAGTTCTTACTACTATGCTACCTGGTTGCCAGTTGCTTTTGGAAGAGTTCCACAAAGGTTATGCACGGATTTTTCTCTCTTCTTCCCCTCTATTTGCAATGGCTTCTACATGACAGAATCCAGCTGCAAAACTGAATTGAGAATGAGAGTCAAGGGTTGGGCGCTGGGACCTGTACCCCTGTTCAAGAAGTGGTAGGCTACAGCGACCAGATTCCTACTAGTTGTATGGTGTGGACTCCAGTTCTTTCTGAAGTGTTGTAAGACAGGTGGAGACTCTAGAGGACTGCTAGCAAAGGTTTACTCTAAATCTAGTCAGACAGGAAGGATCTGATTATTATTCTAGTAAAGTCTTCTCAAAGGGAGTTGCTGATAATGGGAGTGCCAGCTCCTCCAGAATTCCCTAATCTCCCTTCTCGCAGGGGCTGGCATGAAAGGGGAGCAACTACCCCTATAGCTCAATGGGGTCAATTGAGATGGGCACAATTTGTACATTCCCCTAAATCTCCTCAAGCCTCAATGGGGGCCAGTTGAAGCAAACAGAGATTCTTCCCAAGCCTTGATGGGGGCCAATCAAGGCACTGACAGCAATCCAGCTTGTGCATTCAACCCTAAGGTTTCCCTACTCAGTGACCAATGTCCACTTGTTGTATAGGGCAACAGACAAGGCATATTGTCAGCAAGAGCCTCAAGTTTACATTATCACACCATTTTATCTCACTGTGCAGTCACAGTGGATATTTATCATTTTAAGCACAAATGTTTACATTATTTTTCATTATATAATGCTGTGCAAGCATTGTGGAAATGCTTTGAACCATGATCATGAGAATTCATATTTAACACCTGGGAACAAGAGATTGTTATGGATATGGATCCTGAGAACTAAACTATAAGAAAGAATAATCCACCTTACACACACTAAAATCCACCTTACTTACAAGTGTATAGCAGTATGCCAGCAAAGATGTCAACTGAGCCCAAAGCTTCAGGGTTCACCAGCTTAGGTCTCTATCCCACATAGATTTTGAGAATTGTAGGGAACATACAAGTGGCCCCAGTTGGATACTAGGCTACTTTCTTGAAATGTAGTGGAGTGCCACACAGCTGTACACACACACACACACACCACACACACACACACACACACACACACACACACACACACACACACACACACACACACACACCCCTGGTCCCAGGTTCTCTTGTTCCTCAGTTCTCTGACTGAGCTCTATTGTAGCAAATAGCACTAATCCTCCTCCTTCTCCTACCTGGATATCCTCAGGCTCCTTGATGCTGAAACAGCTCCTCAGATAAAAGTATTCAAAGGACCTGAGTAAAAGAAACTCAGAGGCAAAAGTACTGACATGTTGTATAGATGGCTGTAATAAAATGTTTCCCAGTAGCTAATTTGCATATAACTATTTTTAGTACTTAGAAGTTTTGTTTGTTAGTAAAATCTAAATTGAAGAACTTTGGCGGGAACTACAGAAAATTATGTGGAGACTTCGTGTTGTATCTAACAGAAACATGGATTTGGGGTTTCTCAACCTAAGATAGAAGCAGGATTTCAGACTGGAATGCCTTGGAATGCCATACCTTGAGAAGCCAGACCAGAAACTGTTTCAAAACTCAGCTGGGAAGACAACAAGAGAAGTTGTTTATTGAAGACAAAACACAGAAGTCAACAGAGCTGAGTAGCAGGGAGAAGAGAAGCTGAAAGAAAGAAACAAAGCCAATGAAACTGAGAGTCTTGCAGATGCTGAGCCCAGCTGGCTAGAGACAGGCAGGCTCTGCAGCTGATGCCGAGCTGAGAACAGGAAAGCCGTAGATGCTGGGAGCTGATTGGAGAAAGCAGCATGCTATTTTGTGTGAAGAGCTGGTAGGAAAAGGTTGTCCTGCTCTCCATCTCTATCTCCAGCTCAAGAAAGGGGAGACCTCTCAAAGGTTGTGCTATGTTGTCCTTTATTCTCCTCTAAGGCTCAAGAGGGGAAAATTCCTCGAAGCCTAAGGAGAGTCAACCTAAATAGTCTTGCAGATGCCCCAATCAGAGGAAACTGCTTTTCACTGAAAGAGTGCCATACTGCCTCAGCAGTGTCTAACAAGGGAGTCATGGTGGGAAGCTATGCAGATCTCAGAGCGTATTACTGCTTCGGCAGCCTGAGCATGTCAGAGAAGCAGCTTGGCACTATCTCAAATGATTCCAAGAATACACTCCCTCCTCACTCCTGCCTCACAGAGTCATTCTCTTTAAGACACAAATCAAGCACCATCTTCTGCATGAAGCCTTTTATCTTTTCAACCCTACCCCGCAACTACTAAAACCTCTCCTCCAAACTACCTTGTATGTACTGACTGTAGATATTTTTGCATTTATTCATTTTATATTTATGCATGAGTATTTGTGTATGCTCTTATTGTCTCTCATTTGAATATAAATACATTGAGAGCAAGGATTACATCATTCTCTATTCTTACATCCCCAGTACCTAGCTCAGTTCTTGATATTTATGTAGGTATTTAATAAATACTAGTTCATCGATTGAATCCTCCAGAAGGAGAATGAAAAGATTTAGAAGAGGGGCAGGTGATGTGTAGTTGTGTACTGTTCTCTAAAGAGACCCCAGACATCTAGTTCTGTAGTCCAACATTGTGATTTGCCTCAGATGCTGTGGTTTCTTTATTTATATAACTCACTGATTGGTTTCTATAAGTTTGTGCCCACTTTTTCTCCCGTCCTCCAAAAAGCACTATGAAATGGTGATTGGAACGAGCTAGGTTTGTGGGTAGGCTGTTGTGCTTTGATTATCCCTATTTTTGCCTTCTATTAAGTAAATGCTATGTATGGTGATTCTTGCTTTTGCCTTCCCACTTAGTAAATGTTTTATGTTTAGGACTTAATGGTGACATTTCCTCCAAACAGGATGCTGTGCTCCATTTTGCCCTGAGTGATGAGAGATGTCCTAAACAGGCTTTCATGAGGTTATGGAATTCTGACACTGTCTGGAAACCTTTTGAATAAAAACAAGTTTACTTCAACAAATGAAGGCGAATAAGGAAAATTCCAGACCTTCAGTAACCTCAGCAAACCTGGACCCCACAAAATCATGCTGGTATTGGGATGAAAAAGACTTGACTCATGTACCTCCAAGGTTAGAAGGCCTGGATCCAACTCCAAAAATCCGGTACCACTAAGAGGGTTCCAAGTTCATCTTTGATGTAGGAACACATTTGGGACTACACAATTATACTCTGCTACTAAAATAATTTATTTTCATCACTTCTATATGTTTCATTCAATTTCCAAAATAGGTGACAGGATTGTGTGGTCTCTTTCTGGTAGGGAAAATAGAAGAAACTCTTTAAAAAAAGGTAAAGATGTTATCGAAACAGCTCGTACCTTATTAAACAATTTACAATTTGGTCAGTCTGGAGATGACCCATAGGAAGAAGTTATGGTTCTAGAAAGGATCTTATTACAGACCATAAATTTTGATTTGCAAGTGGAACATCCCTACCAATTCCTTCTCAAAAATACCAAACAATTCCAAGTTATAAAAACAAAATTCAAAAATTGGATCAAATGGTATGGACATTTGCAAACGACAGCTTGTGGATTGCATTATCACAATAGGAATCTGAGATCATAGCAGTCACAACTATATATTTAGTAGGCCATTTATGCAAATTTGAAATACAGGAATGGACCTCAAAACCAATGTACAGAGATGGTGGGACCACTTTGTTCAGACTATACCTGCTGATGTACTGGAAGACATCTGCCACTAGATTCTGGATTTCTATTCACAAGTTAAATAGCAAATGCTTCGTCATACTTCTCATCAGTTACAGCAAGTACCATCTCTTAAGTGCCCTCAGTACAAGTCCTAGCAACCTCAAAGTTCTGAAGAGTCACAGGCACAAGAGAAAGAGTCCCAGCAAACAACACGCAGCAGCAATAGCATCAAGCACAACCATCCAAGAAACCGTCTCCTCACCTTCACCCACCCAGGCAAGTTAAACAACAAGTGGTTGTTTCTCCTAAGGAAGACAACAAGGAAATCTAAAATCCCCAAAATTGAGACTACCCACCCATCAATACTCCCTGTAATCTGTCTCCAGAACATAAGCCAACCCTCCCAGCTGCAGTTTCAATGGGAGAAGGAGAAGGGACTGGTACAGCGGAGGTTGCAGATCTACCAAAAGTCCAGATTCCTCCTTCAAGTCATTCTGCCCTGGTACATTAGCTACTTCATTTTCCTCACACTCCCATGCTCAGCACCTTCCAGCTATATCACTGGGATGTCAACTAGAAATTCTTGCATATTAAGACATCCATGATGAAGACAGAAGCACTAGCCTTTGAGGCTCTGCCTCCAGCATATACTTGCCATACCATCTTGATGTATATCTTCCTAACTCCCATTGCTATCCCACCTCCCCCAGCATCATTTCCACCAGTCAACATCCCCCATCAAACCCTGGATATCCTCTCCCACCAACATACAACCCCAACTTTCTGCCTCCAGCTTATGCTGTTTCTCCCCTTTCAGGGCTTGATGCCACTTGCCAGTTACACTTCTATAGCTGTGCCCCAGTGCCACTTCTCATCCCCCCATTTAGCATTCCTCCTTTGGGGAGGATTGGGATGTACAGCTTGGATGAGACAACATGATGCCTCTTCTCTCCCTTACTTTTTTTTAATCAAAACTATTTTTCAATGTTTTTTAAAAATCACTCACCTTTAAAGTATAGTTTAAATAGCAAAACAGTTAAACAGCAGGGTACCTTGTATAACGCTAGACAGTTACAGTACAGAAAGGGAATGGAATGGTGAACATGAACTCTAATAGGCCTTCTACACAAAACTAATTATTATCCAGCTTGATACACTTGATTAAGTTGTTAGCTGTACTGGATTACTTTATACTAGTGAACATGTTAATCAGCCATATTGGCTCAACAGTTATCTATAAGAAGACTGGACCCAGATGGCCCAGGAGAAGAAAGTGAGGTTGGTGACCTTGCACAGCCCTCCCTCACTCAAATCAAAGTCAACTGCAAGCTATGTCATCATCTTAATGTCATGGTCCTCTTCAAGAACGAAGTACAAACACATCAACAACACAAATTTCCTTTCAAAAATCAGTGCCTACTTTTAAAGAAAAATAAGTTTTAAATAATCCAGTATCATCTAAAGTCAAAACTCTGCTTTCCTTTTGCAATACTCTCCAGTGATACATGATGATATTGTCAAACTTTCTTGGTTTAACTTGGTTTAATACAGAATTTCTGTAAAGTTTGGATTCACTCAAAGGGCCGTACTTAAGGACCTAAAGGGCCACATGTTGCCTCAAGGCCAAAGGTTCCCCACCCCTGGTTTAATTGGTATTATCAGTCCTTTAATTTTAAAATTCTTTTGGACAGGTTGGTCTTTCTGAATTTGGAGCAGAGGCAGTTTGACAGGGTTTTGTGGGGGGAACAAGGAAATGAAAACAGGACCTTGGAAACTGATGTATATTTATATCTATTTACAAATTTCTGTAATACAGATATATTTTTAAAGTGTGAACATAACATCACACTGTGAATTCCATCTTGGTTACAAATGAGACTCCCTCAGTCAGTTATCTACCCAATTAAAATCAGTTCTTGAGGGGAAAAAAAAAGACAATGAGTCACTATGATTGACTTCTGCAAATGAAAAGCTCAGTTTGGGACTCAGGAGCTATTATGGTGTATAGTCGGAGCACACATTTCTAGGAGCACACCCGGATTAGCCATGTAGTGTCACTGACTGGGCTTACCCTCCGAGAAAACCTCTTAGAACTGCCAGATAGAGGGAGGTGTAAGTTGAGGTGGATGAAACAGCACAGAAAGTTCTCTGGAGTCCTCAGAAGTTCCAAGCATTGTCCTTTCAAACACTTCCCTCAGCTCCTTGGGGTAAAGAGTCTCACACAATCCATGTGGCACAATTCTTAGTAACCTGCTAAATACCATGTAAAGTATCCTGGCAGTCCTGATACAGCCTCAAATGAATAGTCTTTTGTGAGGGCCCAGGTCTACCATCGTTGGGGGCCTGGAGGGTAAAAATACAGAGTTAAACAAATGATATTTTACAATTTATTCTAGGTTATCACCTGCTTTATATTTGTAAAAATCCCGTTCTAATCAAAGCAACTAGAGAGAAAAAAATAAAACAAACAACTTGGAAAAGTAAAAAACGGAGAACACCTGTCATGAGACCAAGGAAACCCACTCTCCTTGGGATATTCCAGCTAGCCCACCCAGCAGAGAAGCCAGACTGAAGCTCTGTCAAAATTTTGGACTTGAAATTGAGACTGTGCTCTATAGAAACAGCTAGGTGATGCAATGGATAGAGAGATGGGCCTGGAGTCAGGAAGATCCGAGTTTAAATCTGACTTCAGACACATACTAGTTGTATGTGATCCTTGGGCAAGTTACTTAGCCCTGTTTGCCTCAGTTTCTGCATCTGTAAAATAAGTTGGAGAAGGACATGGCAAACCAGTCTAGTATCTTTGTCAAGAAAACCACAAATGTAGTCAACTAAGAGTGGGACATTTGTAAACAACAAAAACAAGATCCATACGAAGTATACTGAGCTGTGAATCTCACCAGAGACTGAGGTGGTGCAAGGAGGGAGGAGATTAAGCCCCACATATTGAGGAATAACTTTATATACTTGTGATTATACTTTTTGATGTAAATGTATCTTTGTAAAAGGTTTAAAAAAGTTCTCTTTGTCTTCTTCTACTTTCCAAAAACTCTATGATCTCATACTGACCTCTTTGCCCATGTTTTTTTCTTATCTTTTTACCTTTCCTCCAGTTCTCTATACCTGAAATGCTCTCACCTGCATTTCTGCTTGTTGAAATCCCAGAAAACCCAGATTTAATGCCACCTCCTCCTTGAAGTCTCCCTTGATATCCCCAATCATGTACCTTTCACTTAAGTACTTCTCAAGCTCCATTATATATTATGCTTATTTGCATAACTGTTCTCTGCTATTAAACTGTGGAATTCCTTGGGGACTGAGGCAGCTGTTCAACTCATTATCTTTATACATACCCCACCCTCCCACCTCAACAAGTTTCTAACATTGGTCTCTTGCACACAGTAGGTGCTTAATAAGTATTTGTTGCATTAACACAATATAAGATCTCCCTTCCTTAGTGCCTTATCTTTTCTCTCCCAATGGTTCCTAGTCTATTAATATCCTCGTTCAAAACTGAGATTAATAAACTACCAGAGACAAAGAAAGGAAACACATGTATCTAGTCTTATAAAATCCTTGCACCCCATCATTAGCACAACACATAAGGCACAAGATATTTTAATTGAACAAAAGCCTGCAGGGACTGACTTAACAGCAAATGAGGCTGTAACAACAGGAGGAAAGATGAACTTCTGTCCACCAAGGCCTTCTTGTTTCAAGAGTTTCTTTTTTTAATGTTTATTTATTTATTTTTAGTTCTCAACAAAATTTTGAGTTCTAAATTTTCTCTCCATCTCTCACCCCCATCCCAAAACACTGTGCATTCTGATCACCCCTTTCCCCAATCTGCCCTCCCTTCCATCACAACCATCCCTTCCTTTATTCCCATCTTCTCTCTTTTCTTGTAGGGCAAGATAGATTTCTATACCCCATTACCTGTATTTCTTATTTCCCAGTTGCATGTAAGAATTCTCAACATTCGTTCCTGAAACTTTGAGTTCCAACTTCTCTCCCTTCCTCTCTCCCCACCCATCCCCACTGAGAAGGTGAACAATTCAATACAGGCTATATATATGTAATAGTTTTGCAAAAGACTTCCATAAAAGTCATGTTGTGCAAGACTAACTATATTTCCCTCCATCCTATCCTGACCTCCATTTATTCTGTTCTCTCTTTTGACCTTGTCCCTCCCCAAAAGTGTTTACTTCTAATTACTCCTTCCTCTCATTTGTCAACTTTTCTATCACCCCTCTACCCCACTTATCCCCTTCTCCCCTACTTTCCTGTATTGTAAGATAAATTTTCATACCAAATTGAGTGTGTATGTTATTCCCTCCTTAAGTTAAATGTGATGAGAGTAAGCTTTACTTTTCCCCTCTTACCTCCCCCCTTTTCTCCTCCATTGAAAAAGCTTTTTCTTGCCTCTTTTATGAGAGATAGTCTGCCCCATTTCATTTCTCCCTTTCACCTCCCAATACATTCCTCTCTCACCCCTTGATTTTATTTTTGTAGATATCATCCCTTCCTATTCAACTCACCCTGTGCCCTCTGCCTATATGTGTGCATGTGTGTGTGTGTATATGTGTGTGTATAATCCCTACAACTACCTACATACTGAGAAAAGTTTCAAGAGTTACAAATATTATCTTTCCATGTAGGCATGGAAACAGTCCCTCAGGATTTCTGTTTTCTGTTTACCTTTTCATGCTTCTCTTGACTCTTGTGTTTGAAAATCATAATTTCTATTCAGCTCTGGTCTTTTCATCAAGAATGTTTGAAAGTCCTCTATTTCATTGAATGACCATTTTTCCCCCTGAAGTATTATACTCAGTTTTGCTGGGTAGGTGATTCTTGGTTTTAATCCTAATTCCTTTGACTTCTAGAATATTTTATTCCATGTCCTTCAGTCCCTTAATGTAGAAGCTGCTAGATCTTCTGTTATCCTGATTGTATTTCCACAATACTCAAATTGTTTCTTTCTAGCTGCTTGCAATATTTTTTCCTTGACCTGGGAACTCTGGAATTTGGCTACAATATTCCTAGGAGTTTTTTTTTTTTTTTTCAGATCTCTTTCAGGAGGTGATCAGTGGATTATTTCAATATTTATTTTGCCCTCTGGTTTTAGAATATCAGGGCAATTTTCCTTGATAATTTCATGAAAGATGATGTCTAGGCTCTTTTTTTTTGATTATGGCTTTCAGGTAGTCCCATAAATTTTAAATTGTTTCTCCTGGATCTATTTTCCAGGTCAGTTGTTTTTCCAATGAGATATTTCACATTGTCTTCTATTTTTTCATTCTTTTAGTGTTGTTTTGTAATTTTCTTGGTTTCTCATAAAGTCATTAGCTTCCATCTGCTCCATTCTAATTTTTAAAGAACTATTTTGTTCAGTGAGCTTTTGAACCTCCTTTTCCATTTGGCTAATTCTGCTTTTTAAAGCATTCTTCTCCTCATTGACTTTTTTGGACCTCTTTTGCTATTTGAGTTAGTCTATTTTTAAGGGTGTTAATTTCTTCAGCATTTTTTTTTGGGGTCTCCTTTAGCTACCTGCTGACTTGCTTTTCATTATTTTCTTGCATCTCTCTCATTTCTCTTCCCAATTTTTCCTCTACCTCTCTTACTTGATTTTCAAAATCCTTTTTGAGCTCTTTCATGACCTGAGACCATTGCATATTTATTTTGGAGGTTTTGGATGCAGAAGCCTTGACTTTTAGGTCTTCCTCTAATGGTATACTTTGTTCTTCTTCATCCAAAAGGATGGAAGAAAATACCTGTTCACCAAGAAAGTAGCCTTCTATAATCTTAATTTTTTCCCTTTTTTGAGCATTTTTCCAGTCAGTTACTTGACTTTTGAGTCCTTTGTCAAGAGGAAAGTATACTCTAGGGACCTGTAAGTTCTCAGTTCCTCCAAGGTGGCATAATCAAGGGAGAGGAGTTTACTCCTCTCCTGGCCTGCATACTGGTCTAAGAGCAACCAAAAACTTTTCTGCCCAGGATCTACAAGTAGAATTCCCTCTCCACAACCACCTCCAGCTCCATCATGCCAGTGCTCCTCCTCACCCCAAGACCACCTCTCAGGGCCGAGACCCAGATCAGTGGCTCAATTCCCCCAGGGTCTTTAGGTGGAGGGCTCCAAAAATGGATGCTACTGCTACAGTGGCTGCTGCTGGCAGGGCCAGACAGCATTTCCTTCTCACCCAGGTGAAAGAGTTTTCTCACTGACCTTTGAAGCTGTCTTTGGCATTTGTGTGTTGAGCAATCTGGAAACCCCAACTGCTTCCAGGGATTCCACCTCTGAGGCCTTCTCTGGTCCTGTGTTCCTGTCCATGCCACATGTGACCAAGGCTGGGCTGTGCTCCTTTCCGAGCCCAGTGCAATAGACTTTTTCTATTGGCCTTCCAGGCTGCATTGGGTTGGAAATCTCTTTCACTCTGTTGTTTTATGGCTTCCGCTGCTCTAGAATTTGTTTAGTCATTTTTTACAGGTATTTTATGGGCTATAGAAGAGAGCTTTCACAGGTCCATCCTTCTACTCTATCATCTTGGCTCTGCCCCCCCCAAGTGTTTCTTTATTGAAAATGGAAATTCAATGCTAAAAAAAAGTTAGCAGACAATCAGAAGCTTCAGAGCCTAAGGTTCCCTCCCAATACCTAGAATAGGAGGCATTGCTGGACCAAACCATCCTCTTTCCTTCCCTCTTCACAGGGTAAAATATTCCTTTCCAGGTCCACTGTATCTCTGGACAGCTGATTCTACCCACAGCTCTCCTTGAAGATGTTTGTGAAAACTAAACTTCTTCCCTGAAACAGGGCAGATAGGACTAGAGTAGAACTCAGCAACCTGTGGCATAGTATCAGCATGGTCTTATGTGGGTGGGAAGAGGTTGGAGGATGAGAGAAAAGGGAGCCATTGTAAAACAAAGCAGGCTACTTGCAAAGGTGCTAGGGAAGAAAGAAACCCATCATCTTTTTCAAGTATTATCTTGAATGGACCTTGGAATCCATATGATTTTTTGGGAAGAGAGCTGGATTTGGACTTAAAGCCCTCAGTATGCAAGTCACTTTATTCTCTGGACCTGTTTCCTCATCTATAAAACTGAAGGTAGCTCTAAATTCTAATATTCTATACCAATAATGGGCATTGGGATTCAATGGTTCTGTTTCTCCCTTACCATCCTTTCCGTTTGTGAGAAGTTGCATTTTAATAAAGGAGCTCCCCAAACTGTCCATGCTCTCAAAGATGTCATGCCTCATTAAAACAAATTGTCATCTCTCCATTCTGTGCCTAAGTAAGAAAAGGTTAGTTACTCTAAATCCAGCCTCTGTTATTCCTCTCTTCCTTTAATCTTCTGAATGGTCCAAACCAGTCTGCCCACTTCCTGTTCAACAGTCCCCAAACTCCTGAACTTTTGAGTGTAACAACAAAAAGGAGTCAAACTTGATGAGAGATATAAGCCCCACCCCAGTTCTTATGGTCAGGGTATACTAGGGAGGGCCTTATGGGGGTAGGGGGAAGGTAAGAAGTGTTTGATAGTAAACATCAGGAGGCAGAAACTATCTCAAGTTAATGGAAAGTTTATTGATTGTCACATGCAGTAGTCAAAATCATTTTTAGTTGTGTCCAATTCTTTGTGACCTCATTTGGGGTTTTCTTGACAAAAATACTGGAGTGGTTTATCATTTCCTTCTCCAGTTCATCTCACAGATGAAGAAACTGAGGCAAACACAATTATGTGACTTGCCCAGGGTCATACAACTTAAGTGTTTAAGACCAGATTTGAACTCAAGAAGATGGTTCTTCCAGAATCCAGTCCTGAATTCTATCTATTGACCACCCCTAGAATGTATGTATGTATATGCATACATATGATAAACTCATGCATGCAGCTTTGCCCATAATACTACACAATTCCCCTAAAATAGGCATCATTCTATATCCTACAACTCTGATTTCTTCTCTTTACCAAGCATTGTTCCCCATTTGACAAACTATTGACACAAGTTCTTTTTCTTATCCTTAAGATATTCTGTTTTCAAGAGTATCCAGAGGTTTTCTAGACAAACAAAACTGTAGTTTATCAGCAACTCTATTGTCTCCTTTTTCTGTTTTGAATCCTTGTGGGTCAACAAGAATTATTTTCCTTTATTACAGTATTCTCTTATAGTCATACACAAAATGTTAACTTTTCTAGAGGTCAAGGAGATAGGGATGAGATGAGAGACACATGTGACGTTCAAGAGCAATTACTTTGTACAAGGATTGTGCTACTTGCTACTAGAGAATAGGAACAGTATACGACATGGCCCCTACTCACAAAGGGTAGTCATTTAGTCTCTTAACTGGGGAAGCAAAATATACATTTGTGTTTTGGTTTTATATTTTATCAATGAACAAAAATCTCTTTTCTTTCCACCTCCTATCCTATTGGGGATGTAACAAAAATGCATAGTCAAGCAAAATAAATTTCTGCACTGATCACATTCAAAAATATGTTGCAGTCTGCATAATGAGTCCATCCTTCTCTGTCAGGAGGTGGGTAGCATGCTTCATCACTGATCCCCTGGAATTTTTGTTGGTAATTGAGTTGCTCAGAGTTCTTAAAAGACATCTTCAAAGCCCCAAGGAAGGGAGGGCTCTTCCTGACCTTCCCTCACCCCACCCCCTACTCACCATGTCATCTAAAAAGTTAGACTGGCAGCAGACAGTGCATCCAGCTGGGAACAGAGAGACTGGATTAGTAAGAGATAACATATTTAGCCCCTGGAGAAAAGGCAGCTTTAGGAATCATGACTCTCATGGGATGTTGACGAATGGCAGCTTGACAATACTGGAGCATTGACCTTCAAAGCCCAGCAATGAGCTAATCCAAGGAGAACTTCATGAGAATTCTACAAAGGGAGAAAAGGACTTCAAGGAAATAGCTGTTGGTTACCTCTTTGCCACAGATGTTCTCTATACATATGTGCCTACCTGTGTACTTTAAGTTTATTTTCATTTCCATTGATATGTGATATTTCTCCCAATCCCCATTCCCACTTTCTACCATTACTTCTGGAAAGGATATGACAATCAATTGTCCTATGGCTCTACCCACCACAACTCCCTACCCAAGCCATCACTTGCCTATTAAAATATAATATACTTGAAGGTAAGAATATCTAAATTTTTTTATTGTATATAGTGTCTAGCATTGTGCTTAGCACTGAGACCTAGTTATCATCTATTAAATTCTTTTCATTCATTCATCAGTTTGGTCTTTCATTCATTTATCTAGCCCATCTCTAAGCTTAACACCTCTCCAGAAGACCTGGATTCAACACCAGCTCTATTAATTATATGAAAATTTTTTCAAGACCATTCTTCTTTCTAGGTCTCATTTTGCAGTTTCCTCATCCATAAAATAATGGGGTTGGTTGTACTCTGGTGTCTGATCCTTTCAACTCTGAAGTCACTTATCTTTAAAGAGGATTGTCTCATTGTGAACCTGGGCCTAAACAATTTGAATAGACAAGAACCAGGAGAACATTGAGAGGAGGGAAGGGTATTGAAAAGTTCTCTTTCCTTTTTCCCCTTCTTTAGAATCAGTCACTCCTCTGAAACCCCACAGTACTTCATTTGTATGTCTCTTATGGCAGGGTTTTGAGCAGGCTTGACTCAAACCAATACCTACTCTGTTCAGGTTCCATGGTGAGACAATTGTAGGTCATTTAACAGTTAACAAAAGGAGGTTTACAGAACCATTAACACAGAAATTATATTCAATAAGGATACCATAGCATTCAGTTCATGTAGACTTATACCCCTGCTTCATTTCCATATGGAAACTTTTCTGATTAGAAAGTCAGGGAGTAGTGACTCTGAAAGGCTTAGGCCATTCGATCCACTAAGTCTGCAGGGACCCCAATCCCATGAAAGTAGGTCTTTTCTAAACCCTTAAAGAAGTCCCTGGCCAGTGATTACCAGGAAGCCTTGTCAAGATAGGTGCGGTTTGACCCTAGATCAGTCAGGTTCCAGAGATAGCTCTGTTGCTTTTAGGTAAAAACACTAGCCTATGCCATGTTGGGAGAGAAAGACAGAAGGGAAAGTAGAGCCCTGATAGACAATGGTTTTATCACAGGCACTTAATTACATTTTGCCCTTTTCTAGTAGTTTGTGCTCTTTTCATTGCCCTCTACTAGAGTATAAGTTCCTTAAGGGCAGGAACTATGTTTTATACATAATAAGTATAACATATCCGTTTAAGGTACGGCCTTTTCATAAGGAGCAATTTAGTTGCTAGAATTGTCTGCTCCAAATTCTAAGAAACAGTTCCTCTGACTCAGAGTTCTGAGACAGTTTTAGCTCATTTGGAATATGGAAATCTTTAGCATACAGAAGAGGTATAGATACCAGAACTGTTCTACGATATAGGCTAAATGTAATTAACTTGATTATAGACAGAAGGTGAGAATTTGTTAACCAAACATAAGCTAAGGTGAGGTTGCACAGAAAGGATCTAGAGTCCGAATACAGGAAGATAAGAGACAGAAGTAAAAGGAGAGATTCCAGAAATTCATCAACTAAACAGAAGTTGAAAGTTTTGGATACCAAGGAGTAATTTAAACAGTTAAACACAGAGCACATTAACTCAAGCTTTGTAGGAGAAGCATCTATTCAACACTGAAATTTATTCATGAAGGAATTTAGGTGTAATATTACTGAGACAGAAGGAAGACAATGTAGTTCCAGCATTGTGAGCTATCCAAACAAATGGCGTTTTCCTCAACAAGTACCTCCTTGGTAAGTTTCTGTAATAAGTGCTTACTCTCTCCCACAGGAGGGTGAGGGATATGACAGGAAAGATCATAGAATTTGTTTAAAAGGCATATCTCCAAAAGGTCAGGTGGCATTCTCTAATTCTGTTTGCTGGCTCTCCCCCATACTGTCCATTTCAGTGGGTTTAAGCTCCAGCTTCCGTAGAGGAGATATCTCTGTGTTAAACTGTCCCTTGCTGGGGTCTCCAAGACTCCACAGCATACTTAAGAATCCCTAAAACTTACAGATGATAAGTGTTAGGAGATCTCTTTAAAATGGTAGGGATAGAATAGGCATAGAAAACTTCATGGAGATGATGAGACTTTAGGTGGGTCTTGAAGGATTAAAAATTGTTCATAGGGGCAAATGGAGTTGTATGTGTGGGTGGATGGGACAGGAGAGTTTTGGAGTCAGAAGTGCAAAGGCATGAAGTATAACAAAGATATAGAAGTGGAAGAGTAAAAGACCTGTTTGGAGACAGAGAAGAAGACAAGTTTTACTGTATCATGACTCGTATAATGTTTGAATAAGTTCCATCCAGCTCTGAATGTTATGAACCTATTTTGGAGATTGGTGAGGTCTTCTTTGACATTCCTTGGACAAGGCTGACTTCTTGTTGTTAACTCCTTGTTAACAAGATTAACATGGACAAGGCCTTTGTTCTGGCATAGGTATCTCTTTAACAAAGTAAGAACTTATCTTGCTCTTAGTGCCTATTGATCCTTTAACATCACCTTTGAAGATGTTTAATTAAGTTCAGGCTAGATGGAATACCTGAGCTACAACCTTGGATTTGGTCTTGAAAAGGAGAACTGAAAAGCAAGACATGCAGAGAACCAGAGCTAAAGGGGCTACAAAGAAGCCAGTCAGACCCTACAAAGAGGCTTGAATAACCTTGTGACCCTTTCTGTTGATGTTCAGTAATGTCTGATTCTTCATGACCCCATTTGGAGTTTTCTTGGCAAAGATAATGGAGTGGTTTACCATTTCTTACCCAGAGTTACATAGCTAGTAAGTGTCCAAAGCTGGATTTGAACTCATGAAGTCTTCCTGACTCCAGACCCAGGACTCTATCCACTGAACCACCTAGCTATTAGGGAACACCAAAGGAGCTCAAAGGACATTGCCCAAGAGATGGCAACAGAGAGGCAGGTAAAACAGCAAAGAGTTTCTGGATCAAGTTGAGATTGCTGGACCATGAGCCAACAGCGATGGAGTGGCAATGCTGTAGCTACAGAGATCTTCCAGGGGGAGAGGAGTTTGAGGTCCAGGAGAAGAGCCAGAGACTTGATGGGAAGGAGTAAATCCAGACCTTGCCTTCCTACGAGTCATGTGAACTCTGCAGTCCAGGGCAAGGAGGGTGATGCTCTCATCATTCTTTCCCCAATAGTTCTTTCCCCTGGTAAAGGAGCCTCAACCTCAACCCCAGGGCAATATTATAAGTTTGGATAGAAGCCACGGAGGGAGGTGGGGTTCACCATGGGAGGTGTGTTACATGAGTTAAGTCTAACAATCCAGTTATAGGTGAATGTGAGTGACTCAACCCTATGCTAGTGCTATAAGTTTGAAAGGCTAGAGGTCCAGGAAGAAGTGGGGTGGCGTGGGAAGGTGGGAGAGAGAGAGAGAAGAGAGAATTATTTTGACTGTTCTGCTTGTTCAGGTATGTTTTGGATTCTGTTTTAAGATCTTTGTCCAGGTAAATAAAGACTTCCCTATGTTTAACATTCTGTGAGCCTGAATGCTTGTATGGAGATTAAGGATCATTTCCCTTTTTTCATGGAGACCTAGACATAATCTAAATTCTGACATTCCCAAGGGAAAACCTAGATAAGGTTGTGAGCCAAACAGGGATTTGTGAGTAGCCCCCAAGACTGAATCTGGTTCATAAAAACCCAGAGCCTTCAGTTGGGAGTTATGGTTTACTCTTTGAGTAAAGATAGAAAGGTAGATGAGATCTGAGCACCAAGGGCCTTGAATACTAACCTAAGGAAATCCTATTTTTAATTGCACAAAACAACAGCATCAATAAATTATTAGTATAGTAGTTTACTTCAGTCCTTGGCTCCCCAACCCTTCAATAGGGCCACAGATATAGAATATACTGCTCAGATCTGCTTTCAAGGTCAAAGAGTCACAAGATAGAGCTATATGGAAAAACAATAGCTGCACAGGCTGGCCAGGGAGGAATGATGAGACTACAGGCAGCTGGTCACCATAGTAACATTTGTCTCCATTTCTGCTCACTTGCTGGATTTCATTGTGCTGCTGGGAAGATTTTTCCTGAGGATTTGGCCCAGCTGAGCCCCTGTCCTGCCTATTTACTCAGAAAAGAAATATCCTCTTGGGCGCCTCTATTCTTCAACCATTAAAGGCAGATCCAGGCCCCACATAGGGGAATTAAACATGAAAAAAAAAAAATTCTAAGTGAATGTCAGTTGGAAAATTTGCGAATTTCCTACTCCAATTCCCTGATAATATATATAAGATTAAAGATACTCCAAGAAGGATATCAGTTTGAGTCCCCTTTGCTTCCTGCTCCCTGAAATTTTCAGTCTGTTATAGTATCCTCTTATAGCTGGTCCCAAGTGCTCTGGGGAAAAGGGAAGGAAACAGAATCCACAATGCTCAGCTCATAGAAGCCAAGTCACACCCTGACAATTTGTCTATTTTTCTACGGAAAATCAGAAAGCTCCACAGTCACCTGTGCACACATTTCTCTCTTTCCCTTCCCAACACAGGCACATGCACGCGCAAACACACACATACACACACACACACACACTCACACACACACACACATACACACACATACACACATGCGCATACACACACACATACTCACACTCACACACATACACACACATACTCACACACATGCGCACACACACACACACACACACACACACACACACACACACCCCTACTTAATCATGTTTTAGTGTTCAAAATATAAAGGGTGTTTGGTATTCAGTTCCTTGCTGCCTGGAATCATGCAGATACAAGACTAGAGATAAGCTTCTATTTCAACCAAAAAAAGCTCCCACTCTTTCCACTTCCCCCCCTCAAAACAAAAAAAGGTGGAAGAAAAGAATGCCTGCATCCCGGTTCCTTTCTGATTCTCTCGTTTCTTCCTGGGCTCCTCAAATTAGACACCAACTCCTGGATGCGCTGTTCTGCTAGCCCCAGGCAGAAGCCAGAAAACCCACACTGGTTCCCTGGGGGCTAACCCAACCCTGGGCCCTCTGTACAGCAGGATCAAGGTGGAGTCTGCCCTAGTCTGTCTCAGTCCTTCTCTCTCCGTATCATCCCCCCCATTTGGCTATTCCTCAGCTTTCTTCTCTTTCCCAAACTGCACCCTGCACCCCCAGCATTTTCCCTGTAGAAGGAACAAAGAACCACTTCCCTCCTTCCATCTTATCCAGGTTCCAACTGACAGCCATCGAGAAGGACTTTTTCCTTAACCCTCATCACCACTGCCAATCTTTCTTTCCCTATAATGGGTCATCAGTGATCTTAGCTCAGCCTCAACGATCATTCCCACTCCTAGAAGACAAAAAAAAATTATTTCCTCTATTTCTGCCATCATCAGTAACACAATGAGAATGCCAAAGGTCCATGGCTCCCTCTTGTGGACAGATTTAGCAGGCACAGAGTTCCCAGAATCCAGGCATCCTGTCACCCTCAAATTGGCATCTGAGGCTCGGCTGCAATCATTCTCGATGGTTTAACCAATTCAACCAAAATTTATGAAATACTTAGCGTCAGCTATGCTAACAGTATCTGCTCTCAAAAAGCTTATATTCTATGGGGCATAGGGAGGATACAGCAGATATGCAACTACCATAAGCAAAAGGTCATTTGAATACAGTCAGCAGATAGAATCCTTAGTGACTGGGCTTGCGGGAATGGCTCATGGCAGAAGTGGCACCTGAGCTAAGCCTTGCAGGACTTGGAAGGGCTTATCGGAGGAAGAATGGAGGAGGTGCACTTTGTGCATATGCACAAAAGTAGGGAAATAAAATGTCTAATACAGAGAGCTTACTAGTCTAACTTGTCTGAAATGTAAAGTATGTGGAAAGGACTATCTTGAAATTAGGCTTAGAAAGAGAAGCTGGAGCATCTTATCAAGAGAATAATACATTATGATCAGGTAGGATTCATATCAGGAATGCAGGGCTGGTTCAATATTAGGAAAACTGTTAGCATTATCAATCATATCAACAACAAAACGTTTAACAGAAACCACATGGTTATCTCAAGAGATGCAGAAAAAGCTTTAGACAAAATACAACACCCATTCTTATTAAAAACACTGGAGAACATAGGAATAAAGGGAACTTTCCATAAAATAATAAGCAGTATCTACCTGAAACCTTCAGCAAGCATTATATGCAATGGGGATAAGCTAGATGCATTTCCAATAAGGTCAGGGGTGAAACAAGGATGCCCATTATCACCATTATTATTCAATATGGTACTAGAAATGTTATCGGTAGCAATTAGACAAGATAAAGAAATTGAAGGAATAAGAATAGACAAAGAAGAAACTAAGTTATCACTCTTTGCAGATGATATGATGATATACTCAGAGAATCCCAGAGATTCAAGTAAAAAACTACTTGAAATAATAAACAACTTTGGCAAAGTTGCAGGTTACAAAATAAACCCGCACAAATCTTCTGCATTCCTATATATTAGCAACAAAGTCCAACAGCAAGAGATAGAAAGAGAAATCCCATTTAAAGCTAGAGTAGACACTATAAAATACTTAGGAGTTTACCTGCCAAAACAAACCCAGGGATTATATGAACACAATTACAAGACACTTTTTGCACAAATAAAGTCAGATTTAAGTAAGTGGAAAAACATCAGTTGATCATGGGTAGGCCGAGCTAATATCATAAAAATGACATTTCTACCTAAATTAATCTACTTATTTAGTGCCATACCAATTAAACTATCAGATAATTATTTTCTAGAGCTGGATAAAATAATATCAAAATTCATTTGGAAAAACAAAAGGTCCAGAATATCAAAGGGACTAATGAAAAGAAATGCTTGGGAATGTGGCCTAGCACTACCAGACTCAAATTGTATTATAAAGCAGCAATTATCAAAACCACTTGGTATTGGCTAAGAAACAGAGGGGTAGACAAATGGAATAGACTTGGCACTCAAGACACAGTAGGCAAGGAATATAGCCACCTCCTGTTTGATAAACCCAAAGATCCCAGCTTCTGGGATAAGAACTCACTGTTCGACAAAAATTGCTGGGAAAACTGGTTAACTGTGTGGCGGAAATTAGGCATAGACCCATGCCTGACACCGTACACAAGAATAAAGTCCAAATGGGTACATGATTTAGGTATAAAGATTCATACCATCAATAAACTGGAGAAACAAGGAATAGTCTATTTATCAGATTTATGGAGAGGGGAAGAATTTTTTTCTAAAGAAACTATAGAAAGCATTATGAAATGCAAGATGGATAATTTTGATTACTTTAAAATGAAAAGTTTTTGCACAACCAAACCCAATGCATCCAAAATTCAGAGGGATGTAGTAAATTGGGAAAAAATTTTTACGGCTCAGCTTGGGGATAAAGGCCTCATTTCTAGAATATATAGAGAACTGACTCAAATATATAACCATACAAGTCATTCCCCAATTGATAAATGGTCAAAGGATATGAACAGGCAATTTTCAGGGGAAGAAATTAAAGATATCTATAATCGTATGAAAAAGTGCTCTAAATCACTATTGATTAGAGAGATGCAATTCAAAACAACTCTGAGGTACCACATCACACCTATAAGATTGGCAAACATGACAGAACAAGAAAATGATAAATGCTGGAGAGGATGTGGGAGAGTTGGAACACTAATTCATTGTTGGTGGAGCTGTGAGATCATCCAACCCTTCTGGAGAACGGTTTGGAACTATGCCCAAAGGGCTACAAAAATGTGCATACCCTTTGACCCAGAAATATCGCTACTAGGACTGTATCCCCAAGAGATTATAAAAACGGGAAAGGGTCCCACGTGTACAAAAATATTTATAGCAGCACTCTTTGTGGTAGCCAAAAACTGGAAGTCAAGGGGATGCCCATCAATTGGGGAATGGCTGAATAAATTATGGTATATGAATGTAATGGAGTACTATTATGCCATAAGAAATGATGAACAAGAAGACTTCAGGGAGGCCTGGAAGGACTTATATGATCTGATGCTGAGCGAAAGGAGCAGTACCAGAAGAACTTTGTGCACAGCAACGACCACAGTGTGTGAGAGTTTTTTCTGGTAGACTTGGAACTTTGTAATAACACAAGAACTTACTGAGAAAAAAAAATCCCAATGTTGGTCTTCTAAGGCAAAATGCCTTCCACACTCAGAAAAAGAATATGGAAGTCATTTGCAGAATGTAGCAGTTCATGTTTGTGTGTGAGTGGGTTTCAGTGTATTATGTTTTGATTTGTTATATGATTTCTTCCATTTATTTTAGTGCAACTACATAGCATGACTATAGTGAAAATGTGCTCATTAGGAAAGTATATGTAGAACCTACACAGAATTGTATGCTGTCATGGGGAGGGAGGGGGGGTAGTGGGGAGAAGGTGTGGGGGGGATAAAATCTTAATTTTAAGGAAGTGATTGTAGAACATTTAAATAAATAAATATTTTAAAAAAAAAGAAAAAGAAGCTGGAGTCAGTTTTTGGACAATCTCATTAATAACAATATTCATATTGTTCAATATGAATTGTTCAATATTCAACAATATTCATGTAACACTTTAAGGGATCAATTTTTTAGAGAAACTTATTAATAACAATAATAACTAATATTTCTATAATACCTTAATGCTTGCAAATTACACATATTATCTCATTTTATTCACACAACAACCCTGAGAAATAGATGCTATTATTACAGATAAGGACATTGAGAAAGGCAGAGGTTAAGTGACTTCTCAAGGTCACACAGATGTCATGTGTCTCTGGTCTTCCTGATTCCAAGTTTAGCATATCATCCAAAGTCAAACTGAAGAATTTGTATTTTATCCCAGAGAAAATAGGAGCCATTGAAAGTTTCTAAGTGGGAGGGTGACATGGTCAGTCCTATGTTTAAGGAAAATTATTCTGGCAGCTGTGTGGGGGATGGAAAAGAAACAGGAAGCAGGGAGCCTGATTAAGAGGTTATTATGACAATCCAGGCAAGATGGCCCAGCCATGTAAGTAGAGACAGAAAGGGATCGATACAGTGGAGGTAATGGGTGTATAATTGACAGGATTTAGCAATTTATTGAATGGAAAATTTTGAGATTATTAACACGGATGATGAGGAAGATGGAAATTCTTTCAAGAGTAAAAGTTTAAAAGAGAAGAATGGGAGGGGAGGAGGAAATTCTGAATTCTATTTTGGAAACCTCATTTTTTTTCCTCTAAGGCTTATCTTCCTCTTTCATAACAGCAAAAGAGAAGCCCAATCGCTTTGCCTCAGATTCATTGGAGTCATGGAAACAAAACAGAATGGGAAAGGTAAATAAATGATGGTCCCGCTGTCTTCTGGCTGGTTAGACTACAGGATTATTGTACCCAGTTCTTTGTGTAATATCACCTCCCGTAGCCATCTGGAGTGGAGATGTTATATTGGCATCACATTTTAGGAGAGACACTAGCATATCGGTAAGGCAAGAACAATGAAGAGACTCGAAATTACATCAAAGTATGAGGATCGGATGAAGGAAAGAGAGATGGTTAGCCCTAGAAAAAAGGAGACTTTTAGGGAAGCATGTAATAGATGTCTTCAGATATTTCAAAAGTGGCACACTTATCCAGTTGGAGCCAACTTGGGTGAAAGTTACAGAAAGATAGCTTTCGGCTCAGTATAAGAAATATTTTCCTAACAATGAGAGCCGTATAAAAATGAAGTGGACTCTTTGAAAGGTCAGTTCTTTTTCACTGGAATTTTTTTTAAAGGGGACAGATGACCATCTCTAACAGAGTCACAAAAAGTTTTCCTCCATTGGGTGGGGGCAAAGTTTGACTTGAATGACCTCCAAAGACCTTTTCAATTCTAGGATTCCATGAAGGTGGAACCAGCTAACCACCTGAAGGGCACTGTGCTAAGTATCTGGTTTTGACATTTTTAGAAAAATTAAAAAAGAGTATTTTTAAACTAGTCTGAAGCCTTTGACTAATGTGAAATTCTCATCAGTTTTTCTTTGCTAACAACTCTGAAAAAATGACCCTCTCACTCTTTGATCAGCCCAGGAAAAAGTCTCCTCCCTTGAAGTAATTAGGATAGTGACTGGATAAAGACAAGGCCCTCAATTGAGTCACCTAACAGTAGTAGCCTTTTCCTAATACCTTGGAGGATTAAGATAATGAACACCTCAAGAGAAAGAAAAAGTTTTTGATCAATTCAGATAATTTATGATCCTTTCACAGGGAAAGAAGAGAGTGGTCATAGAGAGATGACTGTTTTAGGAAAATAATTCTCTAACATTAAATAATGTTAGATAAATGTTCTAACTCTGTTAGATAAATGTTAAATAAAATGTTCTGGATTGATGAAGCAAAATATTCAACTGTTCTATTATATTTTAAATTAAATAAAATTCCCAAGAATCCTATAAATTGAGAATTCAAAATGACCTGTGAAGAGACATGTCCAAAGGCATGAAGAGATTCTGACAGTTTGGACATTTCTCAAGCAGAATAATGCTTGAATTTAGAATAATGATAAATTGATTTTAAAAAAATGTTTCTGGAAGGCTTGTGTCTTATAACAAAGAGTACAGTATTAATTTTTTTTCCTTTGTCAGTTTCAAAGTACCTGACCAATAACTTGGATATGAAGCTTTTTTTCATCCCAACATATTGTTTTAATCATAGAAAGTGACCAAGAGAACTTCAAGTCTTATTTATGTGCAATTTTTTAAGTCAGAGAGATTAGTGTCTTGTAGGTCAGCCTACATCACGGGAAACTGATAAAAATCAAATCAATCAGAAAAGTAGAAGTTTGGATATTTGTTATGTAACTTGCCAAAAATCTTTGAGATAAGAGCCTTTCTCTAATACCCTTTGAGCTATTGCATATACTTGTAGTAAAAAGAGGAGAATGGATGATTCAAAATACCCTCCTTATGACTTTTCCTAAAGCAACTGAAAGTTCTACGTGGTAGAGCTGTGCAGAGTTTTTTGCTATGGTGGGAAAACTGTGGCCTTGAGGCCACATGTAACTAGGTCCTCAAGTGCAGCCCTTTGACTAAATCCAAACAAGACCTGTACTTGGGGACCCAGAGGGCCACATGTAGCTTCCAGGCCACAGGTTCCCCACCCCTTATTTTAAAGGAATGTTTATACAACTGGAGAGTCCATCTAGTTGCTTTGGCAAACAGGTATATCAAACCAACACAGATACAGTCTCTACACTCAAAGAAGGATGGAAAAGAATCTTAACCAAAGTCAAGGTTGGGGCATATTTTATGTGTTTAGAGAAGTTAGGGAATACAGTAGTAGCTTCATGTTGCTGGAGCAAAGGACAGATAAGTCATTCCAAAGGGGCCCAGAGTTCAGAAAAGTCTACATTTTTGGTCTACATATGCAAACCTATAGAGTTTATTTATCTTAAGTTACTTTCCCCTGCTTATAAACTGCTCCTAAGAAATAGAAAAATGAAAGACTTAATAGGAAGGTGGTCCTATTCATCATACTATGTGTTCATTTCGCTATGTGTGTCTAGAGAATCTGTCTGAAAGGCCTGGCTTTTAAAGTACAAATATTTTTTCAAGCTAATTAGCACAGGCTGCTTTCCTCAGAGGAAGATGTAGGACTTGCAGTTAAAATACCCAGAGGTTCGGGGGAATTCTGCCAATTGATGTTTAAGCTTCACCTGATCTAGTCATGATTTATGCATTCAAAGGTACCTAGGACTCAGGGCAGCCTGAAATCAGAAAGACTCATCTTCCTGAGTTCAAATTAGACTTCAGACTATGTGACCCTAAGCAAGTCACTTAACTTTGTTTGCCTCAGTTTCTCCATCTGTAAAATGAGCTAGAGAAGGAAATGGCAAACTATTCCAGTATTTTTGCCAAGAAAACCCAAAATGGGGTCATGAAGAGTCAGATATGACTGAAAAGTTACTAAAAAGGACTCCGTTACTCAAGGTTAGTATACTCATAAGAGGTTCTGCGTCTCTTTGCTACTTCAATATAAAACTGCATGACCTAAAATATTTGTGAGTCTAAAATATCTGGAACTGCTCTACTACTGAGATAGAACCAGTTGCCTGGGTTGCAGTTATATGTGTAACAGTGGCATTGTACCCTCACACCAACTGGTTGGTTTGTTGGTTGGTTGCTGTCTTTCATTCTCAAAGGGGGCCAAAATGACATCACTATGCTGGGGTCAAAGTACAGTGCGTCTGACCAGACCAATACAAGCTCAGAAGGTTACATCACAAGTCAGATGCAAATAGTTCACATGAAGATTTGGAATGGGGATGTCTCTAAATCTGCACATAATATAATCACAGAAGGCCAAGATATCCCAATAGAATTGAAGTATAAACTATATTACCATAAATAAGTCTTAAGTTTTAGAGCATTTGGCCATTGGATGAAAGGCAAATGACGCATGAAATATTTTGTGACCAGTTAATAAGGTTAAGTCACAGCATCTTAACTATACATAAAAAGAAGCAAATGTGCAGTTGCCCAGTCATCCTTTGCCACATGTTTTTTAGTGGTATACCTTACTACTGGTGTACTTTAGAAGTCTGTGATCACTCTATCTGCTTACCATGGGTATGTATATGAAAAGATGTGCCCTAGATTTTTCAGAAAATGTTCTTGCTAAAAGCTAATCAAGGATACTGACCATTAGTAGGAAGTATACCAATGGGTACTTACCATCCATTTCTCAAAAACCAGCCCTTCAGAGTTTCCCCAAGAACCCTGAGGATAGCAGTCAGGTGACCAAACACACCAATCGTAATGGGAGTTGAATAAGCAGCCATGGAGAGAACACTATTTATATGACTTTGTTTACCTAAACCAAGTGAAAGCAGGAACCTGGAATGACTATGAGGTAGATATTCATAACTTGTATCCTTCTTGTGTGAATATATCCACTAAATTAGCTTATATACTTTGAAAAAAAAATCTCCTTAATGGGAAGATTTTTCTCTCTTCTTTGAAACCTGGGACTTAATTAGTATACTAGTTTCTTCAATCATATCCACAAATGATTTAGTCTTGTAAGAGGTACTGACTTTGTTCAAGGCAGGTATGGCTTTATTATGTAGCTAAAGCTAATTATTTTACACTCCTTCTCTGCTTTGTTTCCTAGCCTGGGCTTTGTCAAAGAAAAGACTTCAGTCAAGACAGGATCTAAGCATCCTTTGGGAATGACTCTGGACCATGTTTTTTTTTAATTTTTAGACCATATCCAAAAAAACTCCAGAAATCTGAAAAGCACAGAGATAGGGTTTTTTTTAGATAACATCCAAGTTGTTTTGACATTTTGCTGTCCTGTTCTGCCAAGAACCAAAAGAAAATGTTGAATCGAGCCATTCCTTCTACCTTGCTAATCCAGTAATTTAGGATTTATTTGCCAAGTATTTAATTACTTTTTAATTCTTTTCAAAGGCTGTAATAGAAGTTTTCTTTAATAAAATTAACTAGAAAGCATGGCCTCAGTTTTCCCTATCTTCTTACCTTTTACAAAAGTTTAAAAGTTGTGGTAGGGTTCCTTCCTTCTCTTCCCCACTTCCCAGTAGTTTGCATAAATCCATTACTACAGCAATAATGAAATCTTGAAGATATTTTTTTCTGATTGGTGTGCAGTAGGTACACTTTTTCATTAAGTTTCACATTGTTTTATTAAACTGGTTCCTGAGTGGTCTGTCTTCTGCTCATTACAGTTTATATAACTTGAGTAAAGGGACTTTTCTTTGAAAAGTTCTCCAGGTACTACCTCTTATCAGTATCATTACCCTCATGTCTAAAGAGAACAATATGGAGTTGGTCCCACATATTTAAGAGCTTTTTTCTAGTCTCAGAAACACACACTGATATAGTCTCACATATATTCAATTCAATATAAATGCATTTGAAGTATCTATTTTATGCAGTTGCTTGGGCTAGGCACTGGGAGAGAAATGAATTTTAGCTGTGATCCAAGCCATGCGCTCATATCGTTTATATTTTAGTGGGAGAAAAAAAAGTAACCCACATTTACATATACCTTATAGTTTATAAAACATTTTGCTCCCAACAACTCTGAGAATATAAAAATTACTAAGCCCATTATATAGATAAGGAAATTAAAGCTTAGAAATGTGAAGTGAAATAGCTAATGCAGTACTTCCTCTAGGCCTACTTCTCCAACTCCCATTACATTGGCAAGACTTCTCACAAGCCCCTGCCAGTGTGTTTCCCATTTGTTACAAACCAGTATTTAATAAAGACATTTGCTGGTAAAGCAAGAACAGCAGGTGTAAAGTATTTCCTACCCTCCACCACTCTCAAAAGCCCATAATTTCCTATACACAAATCCATGGAAAGAGTGAACTGAAATTTAATAGTACAATAGTATTGAGGCATATTTGTAAAGGGTATATGTGGCCAAAATTAAGTTCATAGCTAATGGAAGTCTTCTTGAATTCGTAACTGGTATTTTTCTCTGTTGAAAGAGGCCATGTTCCCTGCACATGTCTCCTTCCTTACATCTTTTTGTATCTGCCTGTGTTTATGTATATCTCTGTTTATGTCTGGTGTTCTCTCTGCTCCCAATTGTCTCTTACTGATCAAGTGTCTCCCATAACATTGGAGACAGGGGTGGTAATACTACCTCTAGGCTTACTTCCCCAATCCCTTGTATCCACACTGGTATAGGTACAAGTGTTTGCCCAAACACTCCCAAGCCTGTAGTTCTTCAAAGCCTGTCTGAGCTCACCAATGGACTCACCACATAGGCCCAATAAACACACAGTCAATCATGTAGCTTTTATTCTTGACCCAATCACAGAGATTCATACGTACTAAAGAGATCACAGACCATAAAACATGTTTACAAATTTTAAACTTCACCTTGTCTTTTGATCATTGATTGAGGTGGAACGGAAACTCACCCTTACATCAGGATCCCAAAATTACTAAGAGGAGAGCCAGGATTTAAACCTTAGTCTTATGGTCCTATGTCTTATGTTGCTTTCACTATAGCACACTGCCAACTAATTACCAGTAACCGTAAGACATATTAGCAAAGCAAAACTAGTGAAGCAAGATCATAGACTTATGGACTTAGAGCTAGAAGGGATAGTAGAAGTTCTCTGGTTCAACTGTATCATTTAAAAACTGTTTTTAATTTTTTATTTTAATATTTTATTTTCCCCCAATTACATGTAAAACCAATTTTTAACATTTTTTTAATTTTTGAGTTCCAAATTTTCTTACTACCTCCCCTATCCCCCTTCTTGAGAAGGCAAGCAATTTCATACAGTTATACATGTGCAGTCAAAACATATTTCCACAACTACATCATTTTAAAGAGGAGAAAATTGAGCTCAAGAGATTAAGTGACTTACCCAAATTCAAATAGGTAATAAGTAGTAAAGCTAAAACTTGAGTACAAATCCTCTGACTCAAAATTTAGCACTCTTTCCACTATACTGTGCTAGAAACTATAAGGTATTTCTACATGTATAGATCAAAGGTAATTGCATTTAGCGGAAAGAACTTGGATATGAGAGCCAGGAGACCTATATTTGAATCTCAGCTCTGCTTACTACTAGGGGTGAGCAAGTTCTCTTACCATCAGGGCTCTCTGGGTATCATCACTTATAAAATGTGTTGGGATTGCACCATTTCTTAAGCTCTTTTCCAGCTCTAAATTCTGCTATTTTAATGGGAGAGAAAAAAGCTAAGTACAACTACTTGCTGAAAATCTACTGTGTACATAACATCACTTTACCCCCTTCTTTTATATCATTTCAGGGAGTTACTAGAAACATTCTATTTTTCTAGCCTCAGCCCTAGTCCCAGGAAGCACAAGAACACTTTGAAACCAAGACTTTTGAAACTTTCTAGAAAATGAGTTCCCTTTGTTTCCCATTCTGACTCAGGCTAACCCCTTTCCTTCCTTCCATTAGAAAGAGAGGTTCTGTCATTTTTTCAATTGTGTCCAACTCTTTGGAACCCTATTTGGGACTTTCTTGACAAAAATACTGGAATGGTTTGTCACTTCCTTCTCCAGCTCTTTTTACGGAGGAAGAAACTGAGGTAAACAGGATTAAAAAACTTGCACAACTAGTCTCAGGCCAGGTTTGAACCCAAGGAGATGAGTCTTCCTGACTCCAGGCCCAGCATTCTATCCGCTGCTTCATTTAGCTACCCTTAGAAAGGTAAGAATTCTCTACAAATAGAATTATAAGGACTTGGTTTCTCAGAAATAACCTTATTGACAAGTCTAACAGAACTGAGCTTTTTTTATCCCAACAGAGATAGTTAGGGTCAGAGTATCTCCATCCCTCAAAAAGTCACTCTTATTGAAGAAATATGATTGTTCAGTCAAACTCCACAGCTCATTACACACATCATCCTTTACCTAGTGATGTCATAGACACAAATTCCACTGCATACAAATGACAGAGCATCCAATTCCCTGAACTCCACTGTGTCCAATCCAAGAAGTGCTGAAGTCCTCAAAAGAATCTCTGATCTGGCTCCTGATTATTATAGAGCGAATGAAGAAGGGGCCTTCAATCCAGACCAATGGTGTCCAACTCAAATAAAGACAGATCTCTAATTTGACTCAGAAAACCACAAATCAACATTATCTATGTTTCGTTGTATTTTTACTTATTTTGTCAAACATTTACAATTATATTTTAATCTAGTTAGGCATGTTGGGGGTTTCATGATGCTCCCAACTGAGTGTCCTCTTTACAGATCACCCAATAGCTGCTTGTCTTGCCCTTCCACAATTTCAGTCTTTTTTAGTTCCATGATTTGGAATCCTTTGTTGTCTCTGTCTTACAACTTGGATTCTACTTCCTTCTCCTAATCATCTGTTGCCCCTGATGATTAATCACCCAGCATAACAGGCATATAGTCCCTGAAAGGACTGAAAAGTTCTCAGCTTATTCCATTTGCTTACCCCATTTGGCTTACTCTGAGTTCCAGAGCCTCATGGGGAATGTAACCTGAACCCCAATTTGACTAAGAACTCAAAAAAATCAGGCAAAAGTTTAATTTAAATGTATGACTTATGAAACTATGAAATTAATTTAAATAAATAATCAATTTTTTAATAATTTAGCATTCATTTAATTAATTGATCTTGACTTAATTACCAAATAAATATACAAAAGTCTTGGAGCAGTTAACAGTTTAAAACTGCACTAAGACTTTTGGAAATCCCTGTGTAAATACATTTGCTTAAAATATAAAATACCTTATAACAAATTTGTCCATTTCTGTTCTAATAGTCTAGGAGGTACTGACTTGTCTAATAAGATATGACCTGATAAATGAGAAGTAATAAATAATGCAGCTCCCAAAGATATTGAAATTCATCCATCATTCATTCCTTCATAGCATACCTCTACTGGGTCCTGAGAAAGGTATGCAATTTCGTGGATGAAATCAATTCCTTAACAAGGAATAGAATGTCTTGTTTTGAGTCTTGATTATTCTACTGAGGAAGCCTTTGTTATGAGTTGACGATATCTTCTCAATAAGCGATGAACTCGCCTTTAATCCATAACCTTTTGTGGCTCTTCTTGTACTTGAGGTAAATTCTTGCCTTTGACTTTCAAAAGGAGGCTATTCTCTGACTCCAGACACTAGAGAGCTGGAGACCAGTAACTGAGGAGAAGGGAGTGACAATATAGAGATAGAGGTTCCATAGAAGGAGGCCCTCTAGAGCAATGATGTCAAACTCAAATAGAGTTTTGGGGCTTCTTAATAACGATTATGTGGGCAGCCGATTGACATGAAAAACCACATATCAACATTATCTACTTCCTATTGTATCTTTTTTTTTTAGTTAAGTATTTTTCAATTATATTTGTTGTCAGAAGCAATGAAGCCTGTGGACCAAGTATTTGACAGTCTGCTCCAGACATCCAGTAGAGGAAGAATACCTCAATTACAGAGATGAAAGGAGAGGCAAGCTGGAAGCTGCAGGACTGTGATATAGTAGCAGAAGATGGGTAGTAATAGAATAATCTAAAAATTTCTGACAGAAGTTAAGAGCCAGAGTTGAGGAGCAAGAAATGATATAGGCAGAGGTGTGGTGGTAAATGTTTAACAAGCAGCTCTCCAAAACAAAATGTTCTCATAATATATTTTCGAATTCAATTCGCATTATCAACCTTTTCTCCACTATTTTTTTTAGTTTAGACAATCAACAAAACACTCTATTAAGCCCTGATTTGTAGCATTTCTAGGTGTTATGCTCACTCTGAAAATTTTAACAATTGGCTTATACCCCTGGATACCATTATAAGAAGGAAACCCAGACTTTGACCTTTGTTCTTACCTAGACATGCAGATAATGCAGGTCTGGGAAAAGGGGTCAGTTTTCTAGTGATCCTTACTTCTTATTCCCTTGCAGGGATGGATCAACCTGAGGGTCTTCTTACACTAAGCCCTGAACTGCACAGGTCTCCAGGAAGGCCAGACTTACCAGAATATTTATCGTTCCTGTCCTTTTCCCTTAGGGTGGTTGGAGTGTACACCCCACCTTGGATAGTATGTTAAGCATGAAGGATTGTTTGTGTCCACCAGGAGATCACTGAAGTGACTGTTATAAATAGTTCTTTCCTCAGTTTGAAACCTTTATGTCCATCTGTCTATATTTCTGGCGTTGGTAGAGACAATGTAATACAGTGGAAAAGAGAGTGAATTTTGGCACTGCTTATAATGTTGGGCAAGTTATTTAACCCTTCTGGGTTTTTGTTTCATCTTCTGGAAAATAAGTGGGATAGATCAGTTAACTAGGGTCCCTTCTACCTCTAAACCTATGATCTTTACAAACTATCACATTGTGATTGCTTGTTGTCCAGTCAGTTTTCAGGCCCATCTGACTCTTTGTGACCCCAGTATCTTGACAAAGATACTACAATGGTTCACCACTTCTTTCTCCAACTCATTTACAGATGAAGAAACTGAGGCAAACAGGGTGAAGGCACTTACCCAGAGTGACAGAGGTAATAAGTGTCTGAGGGCAGATTTAACCTTAGGTCTTCCTGACTCTGGGTCCAATACTCCATCCACTATACTGCCGTGACCCCTACAAACTACTGTAATATGACCAAGTCAAGCCAACAAGCATTAAGGACTTCTTTTGTGACACTTTGTGTAAGTTCTGGGAATACAAATATAAACAGAGAGTAAGACAGTTCCTCCCTTATATTAATATGGAAAGACAATATAGGAAAGGAAATGGTGGAGAAAAGGGGAAAAGAGATGAAGGTACCCAGCCCAGTATATATGTATGTATATATGTATGTGTTACAGTGTTAGGTATCTTATAGTTGATCCAATATAATCAATGTTATAGTTGATACAATCCAATAAACATTTATTAAGCACCTACTATATGTCAGACACTGTGCAAACTGCTGTATGTATATGAATATATGCCTTGTGTATGTATACATACATGTATGCATACATGTATATCTTTCTCCTAGGAATAAACTTCTTGAGGATAGAGACCATATCTTTTCTAAATTTTTTGTCTCTTCCAGTGATCATCACAGAGCTTTGTATACAGCAGGCATTATGTTTGTTGAATTAAATGTTTTTTCTCCATAAAGCTGTCTTCAGTTACTCCTCGATTTTACTGCCATCTAGTGGCATCCCAGAATTTCCACAAGCCCAAGCCTAATGAGCATTTTAGAAATAGTAGGATCCCATGAGATCCAGGTACAATGATGTTCCCCATTCCCGTGAGCATTTAGGGAAATTCAGAGAACCTATTCTAGACCAGACAACAACTTTTTCACCTAGAAGTGGAATGATCTCCAAAGGCCTCCAAGGAAAATTATCACAACCTCCAGAGACTGGATAGATATTATTACCCTTTGTGTCTAGAAGACTGCAGTTGCCCCTGGCATCTCATCTCCAGCTTCTGTACTCTGCAAGCTGTTATAACCAAAGAATCTATAATTCCTTTCCCCCAATTTTTTCCGTCACTTATCAGTGCTGCTATGAGGCTCATAAAGGTCTCCAAAAAACTTCTGAATCAAAGTAAAATTCTTAATATAGGCATTAAAGACTCTTTTAGCCATTACTCCCCAAATTTTTAATTAACTAACCTATATGTATATATAGAGAGAGATCTATAGACCTATATATGAATATATATATATACAGGTCTATAGATATAGATATAAATATAGATATCCTATTTCTTCTAGGCTTGCACAAGATGCTCCAGACAAGCAAAACTGCTTCCTGTCTTCAATATAGAATGTCTCAAAGCAGGGGTATACTGGTAAAAGTTTAACAACCAGATCTCAAAAAAAAAAAATTCTCACAACATAATTTTAAGTTTAACTTGCATTATTTGCATTTTCTCTATCACTTTCTTTTGTCTAGACAATCAATAAAACAACAAATCAGTTTTGATTTGTAACTTCTGATTTGCTAACTTCCAAAGTACGACGTGAGAAAAAGAGAGAGCCAGATAACAGGTTTTAGAAAAATCTGAGGAAGAAGGAAACATTTTCTTCTAAGTAAATTAGGCCTTCTGGAAAGGCAGCCAATCTAAGTTTTGCTATACAAATATGTAACATATCTCTGTTACATATTCATGTACTGCACCACCAAGGCGGAGAGAACTCATATAGGCTCATGAGAGCCAATTGTTAAATTTTCCAAGTGAGTTTTTATACCAGGCTCCAACAGACTCCTTCCTCAAAGCTTCACACATTTCAGTTTCCCTGCCTGAATGCTATCTGGTCTTTTGTAAAATTTTACTCAAGGCTCACTGGCTCTTTGAAGATTAGTCCTAGACTAAGAGCACATATGCAACCAGATTGGTTTTTTGGTTTGCTGGTGGTTTGGAGGGTATTTCTGAGAGGGGATGAAGTATATTCTGGACCAGTGATTTCACTTATGGAGGGAATTCCAATAATTTAAAGTTGCAGCTCATCTATAACTTAGAGTCTTAGAGTTACACTGGGGGAAAGAGACTCTGGGCAACTGATTCATACTGTTAGCAGGTGCCAGGGGCAAGACTATGAACTCAGGTCTTTCTGTCACCAATGCACCAACATGATTCTACCTCTCTAGAATTACTCACATATACATTTATATGGTTCTAACTAATTTTTTTGTTTATTTTCTCGTGCACTATCCATGTTTCCTTTCTTAAACTAATGTCCCATGAAAAGCAGAAACCTTGGCATTATGATACAGTAGTTTCCAATTTTTTTTCAAGTGTGACTCCTTTTTCAATGTCAGAAAATTGGACAGCTCCCTCAACACACATAACAGTCATTGAACTAATACCTATCTATTGATTGAGACAACATATCATGACCAAAGAGTTACTGTAACACCAAATTCACTTGAGTTGGACAGTCTGCCTCAGGATCAACCCTGTGACACCACGCACTGCAACCCAAGAAAAGGTGTGCCATAATATTGCTTATCTGCATACGGAAGAAGGAACTTCAGATAACTGAAAGACTGTGAGAGAGGCAGGTTAAAGAAAGCAAAGTCGAACTTTTAAATCAAGGAGAAGCTGCCACTCCCTCTCAAATATCTCTTGACATTCAGCACTTGCAACTCTAGAGACTGCTAAGTAAACTATCCCTCTACCTCCATTTTCTTTTCCTGGTTGAACTAAGATGTTTTTACCTTGTTCCCAAGTCAGTTCCTTTATTTTTGTGTATTATTGGCCTCTCCTAATCTTTATAAATTCCCCAATTTCTATTTACTGTTACTTAGATAAAGAGGCATGCTAACTATAAATGATGCTCTTTTGTGTAACCAGCTTTTGAAAGAATAGGATTAAGCTGGTGAGCTAAGTATTCCCTTCCTTTTGAGAGGGATCAGGGAAGATGGCATTTATCCTAGGCCCCAAAATCTTATAACTCTAGACTATCAATATTTGCATATAGATAGACATAATTCTAGTCTAATTTCTCTCTTGGAGACAGGTGAAAGAAAGTGAAAGTGCCTAATCACAGTCTTCCTCCTACTCTCCACAAAGGTGAAAATTGCAGTCTCTCTTAGAGAGGGACAAACCTGTTCCCAGATCAGATATCTATCCAATTTACACAGAAACCTAGTCATATTTATATTTAGCTACCATGTACACACATCTTACCCTGCTATAAATTCTACAACATTCAAAAATGAATTTGCATTTGAAACTATGCCCAAAGGGCAATCAAACTGTGCATACCTTTTGATCCAGCAAAACCATTACTAGGGCTGTATCCAAAAGAGATCATACAAAAGGGGAAAGGTCCTACATGTACTTATAGCAATTCTTTTTGTGGTAGCAAAGAATTGGAAATTGGGGGGAATGCTCATTAATTGGGGAATGACAAGTTGTGGTATATGAATGTAATGAAATATTATTGTGCTATAAGAAATGATGAGCAGGCAGATTTCAGAAAAAGCTGGAAAGCCTTACATAAACTAATGCTGAGTGAAGTGAAAACCAAGAGAATGCTGTACAACAGTGACATTATTTGATGATGAACTAGGATTGACTTAGTTCTTCTCAGCAATACAATGATCCAAGACAATTCCAAAAGACTCATGATGGAAAATGCTATCCACATCCAGAGAAAGAACTATGGAGTCTGAATGCAGATCAAAGCATACCATTTCCACTTTGTTTTGTTTTGTGTGTGTGTGTGTGTGTGTGTGTGTGTTTCCTTTAGTTCTATTTTTTCTTTCACAGAATGACTAATGTGAAAATATGTTTTACAGGATTGCACATGTTTAACCTATATCAGATTGCTTGCTGTCTTGGGGAGGAGGGAGGGAAGGGAGGGAAGGAGAAAAATTTGGAACTCAAAATCTTTCCAAAAAATTAACATTGAAAACTGTCTTTACATGTAATTGGAAAAAATACTATTAAATAAAAAGATTAATTTGCATTTTACTAATCTCTACATCTACATGCATTTGAAAATGAGTGCTATATATGTCATATTTTTCAATCTCCAGAAGGTATGATTACTTGCTTATTACAGTAATCATGTTGCATATTTTATTGGAGCAAAATCAAGATAAACATCCTTAGTAGTTAATACAGATTTGAAAGTCCTTCAAAATAATTCCTTACATCTATAGTCCACAGGCTAAGAATCAGAATATAATGGAAAGTATACTGAACTTGAGAATCAGAAGGCTTGGTTTCAAAAGTTGACTCTAACATTGATTAGAGGTGTGATCTTCAGCAAGTCACGAAAATTCCCTGAACCTCAGTTTACTCATCTATAAAATGGAGCAAGTAATAATTACACCATGTGCATGGTGGCTGTAGAGGCTCTTTATCCTAGGCCCACAACCTAATTGGGTCATCCGGGGGTATTGACCTAGTTCAGTATAAGGTGGGTATAGCATTGGCATATAATATGATATCCATACTCCCATTCTTTCTCTTTAGGTTGGCTCACTAAACCGTAACCAAATGAAGTGCCAGCTATGGCCATGACCACTCAATTGAATTTACTTTCAGTCCCAGAAGTAACCCCATTCTGTGTGTGTAGAAGGGAATATACTCCTAGTCCCCTCCTGTGTACTTCCCATTTACATAAATCAGTCACAATGACACCATTAACACTTTAAAATATTTTTATTGATATTTTTGTTTTTATATCAACTATCTTTCCCTCTATATCCTTCCTACCACTTCCTCTCTGAGAGGCATCCCTTTTCACAAAGAATTTTTTAAAAGAAAAAGAGAAAAATCTCAAAACAAATTGATAAGCATATCAAAAAAATAGAACATAATATGCAATATTCCACACATATAGACACCAACTACTGTAATAGAGCAGAGGCAGGGATCCTCTCATACCTCCTCTTTATAGCTAAGTTTGTTCTTCAAATTTTTCAACATTCATTCTTTGATTGTTCTTTCTACTTACATTGTTGCAATCATTATGTGTACATTTTCCCAGCATCTTACTTTACTTTGCATCAGTTCATGTTACTCTTTCCATTCTTCTCTATATTCATCATGCTCATTTCTTACAGCACAGTATTACATTGCATTTGTGTACCAAGATTTATTTACTTTATTTACAATTCTCTGCTAATCACACAGAACTGTAATTATCTTGATATATATAGCATTTGTTTTTGGGTCAATGACGCAAAGGTATATGTCTAGCAGTGGAATCTCTGGTTCAAAGTGTATGGATATTTTAGTCACTTTATTTGCATAATTCCAAACTTCTTTCCAGAAGAATTGTACCAAGTCAAAGCTTCACCAACAATTCCTTAGGGGCACCATTAACTCTTAAACATAAACCATTAATTAAGTGTTGGCAAGAGCAAGAATAATCAGAACATCACATTTACTCAATAGAAGGCAAAATCAGGAATAATCAAAAAATAAAAGTCTAACCCATAAACCTTAATTACACTCTCCAACTAATGCACCCCGGGTGGGGGGGGGGGGTGATAAAGGAGGCATAAACTTATAGAAACAGTGAAGTAAATGAATAAGAAACCCTAGCTGTTCAGGGCAACTAATAACTCCATACTATAGGCCTTGATGTCCTTGGTCCCTTTAGTGACTAGTTTAAAACTACATGCCAAAAGGACAATTCCTTTTCTAGATTTCTCCATTCTTTTCTTCGGCAAGGTCATTTTTCTGTTATTTTTGGCTCATGGAAGTCAGTTGTATTCTTTTAGCAAACAGAAGCATTATATCCCTTTAGTGAAAAAGTAGTCTTAATCCTGAAATTTGCAGCTTTTTTGTTTTGCTCTTTTGCCTGGTTATAGAAGCAATGTTAAACTATTTAATGATGATCACTTACCAGAAAACTGCAATGATCCTGAGAACTTTTCTCGGAGCTTTGTGAAATTTCCTTCTTGTAAGATGTAGGTGATGCTAAAGAATTATACAGACAAGTCCAATGAGCTCACCACAACAGCAGGATTCTGACCTCTCCAATCATCTTCCAGTAGCTACAGAGCTCTCCTCCAATCAAAACAGCTCCCAAATCAATTGCAGCTCTTCTCTATTCTTAGTGAGCTCTTGAATTGTATACGGCATAAAAGAGTAATGGGTACATTCTCGGCCAGCTCTTTAAACAGCAACATGATGCTTTCTCTAATCATTTCCCAGCAACATCAGAGCTTTTTTCTAAGGAGCCCCCAGAAGCAACTATAGAGCCTGTCTCACTTCAGTCAGTTCTCTCTACTGGCTCAGCCTGAAGTAGATACTCTTATCTCTAATTCTCCACAGCTCTATTTCTTTCAAGCAGCAGGAGGCAGTCTCTGATTTTCCTCTTTCTGACTCCAATGCCTTAAACTAAGGCCTCCTAAACTTGAAATAAAGCAAGTAATTCTTATATAACAATCCCAAAATAATTCTTTGATTTATAAGTTTCTCGGTTGTAATCTTCAAAACTCTGAAAACAGTCCCATAAAAATGGGTTGAAGGACATGAATGCATTTTAGGTTTCAGTCAGAATTTTTGCTTCAAAGAAGGGCTGCTTTCCAAAAATCCTCTAAGTGTTTCTAAGGGGCTGTTTTCTTTCAGATCTATACTCTGTAGCTCTCCTCAAGCTCTTGTATCTGTGTTCCTTACACAAATGTCATTTTTTTTTGTCCTTCAGTAATAAAACTTCCACATGTCTATAGGGATATCTAAGCCTCAGCCAGATGCCCTTTCTCACCAGTTTATTGCATCAGAATGTGGGAGGGAGATTGAGAGAGAGAGAGAATAAGTATTGCTGGGATCCCATAAATATAAAATTCCCATTCTATCCAAAACTCATACCATACATTGTTGTTGTTCAATAATTCAGTAGTGCCTGACTCTTCATGACTCTATGGACTTTGTCTATGAGGTTCTCTTGACAAAGATACCAAAGGAGTTTGTCATTTCCTCCTCCAGTGTTTCCCCATTTTACAGATGAGGAACAGAGGCAAATAGGGGTTAAGAGACTTATCCGGAGTCACACAGATGTAAATGTCCAAGGGCTGATTTGAACTCAGAACTTCCTGACTCCAGCCCAGTGCTTTATCCATCCACTGTACCACTTAGCTGCTCCATTCCATATACGCAGGGTTCATATAGACTGAAAATGTTCAATCAGCACTACGGGCTGATTGTAGTAAGTAGCACTTCATCCCAGCATCTCTGACTGATTCAATTAAACATTTAATAAGTGCCTACTATGTTTGAGGCATTGTGCTAAACTCCAGGGGATTCAAAAAGAAGCAAAAGACAATCCCTGCCCTCAAGAAACTTACAATTCAATGACGGAGACAACATGAGAACAAATATATACAAAGCAAGCTAGATACAGGATAAATAGGAAATAATTAAGGGAGGGTAGGCACTAGAAGTAAGAGGGGTTAGGGAAGACGATGGAGAAGGTGGAATTTTAGTTGGGACTTAAAGGAAGTCAGGGGCAGCATAACACTTTCCCTTTGAAAGAAGAGCTGCCATTGCAAGGTCAGCTGGCTCCCATACTCTGCATTCACATTCACAGAGTTTTTAATGATATGTCAGTTTAATGATTTGTGGCAATGATTCCAACCAAATTAAATACACAGCAATAGCAAGCAAGCTAAGTGGCTTGGAAAATACATTTAGTACCCAATGAAAGACAAAAACCATTGGACATGAATGCAAAAAAGAGCGCTAACTGGCAGAAATACATTGTCTCCTCTCTACAAGTGATTCATAAAATTATAAAAGCCCATTAGTTTAAACCTTGAAATTAAACAATTTTAAAATGGCAAATGGCTCCATGTATCTTTCTAGTGCTCACATTTAAAAGAGTTTTTGTTACTATATTCTTTATTTTTCAGTCACTGAAAAACACAGTACCTGATTGACAGAAGCACAGCTAGATAAGCTAGACATGTCTTTTTAACACTTTTGGAGCAATTTACTCTCCTATTTTATCCCTACCTTCAAGATTCATTTCATTCATACTGAGTCTGGTCCAAATTTTCACAGAAAAAAAAATTCCTTTTCACCTTTTGATTTCTTATTTTTGTCTCCTGGGGGAGCAGGGAGGAGTGAGTGCTGCTTACGTGGCATATTAGAATTCTATAAATCATGCAAATGACTCAAGTGTTTTGGTCTGATAAATGCTTTCCACCCTACCATGAGGCTCAGCTGCAACATGTCACAGACAATTATGCAAATACAGTAAGTGGGGGAGCAAATGTGGACTGGCAGAAAGTAGCTGGGAAATGATGAAGAGGGCTATAGAACAGGGTCTCCTTTTTCTGCTCCTACCTGAAAATCCAATCTGGAGCTGTCAGAGGTGCTGGGCTTTCTAAGGCACTTTGAAGCTCTTGATTATAGCTGGGGAAACTCTATCAGCACATGCATTTCCTCCAGTAATAGCATGTTCCTCATTGTTAATGACTGTATTTGTATTTTAATTCATGCAGAACCAAGGACCATCTTCAAAGCACGGAAGTTTTTAGAGCCTAAACCTATTTTCTTTGAATTTTTTAAACATAAAACCCAGGAAGTGGGGAGGGGAAAGAGATGGTTGGGAAAGGGGAAGGAAAGGTCACATTTTTTCCTTTCCTTTTCCAGCATGTTGTTTTTAATTACCAAACTTTAAAAGAGAAAAAAAAGGGGATAATGAATTTCAGGTGAATTTCATTTCTTTCAGTGATGACAGAGATAGGTTCCTGAAGAGGGAGAGATTATTCCAGATATACATCACCATGGAATGGTAAATTTGGAAGGGCTCTTGAGGATTATCTAGTCTAGCTCCTCTCATTTTACAGATGAGAATACTGAGGCCCCTCCAGGTGAAGGAATATGTTGTTATAGGTTAAGGCTTCAGTCATGTCAGGCTGATCTAGAAGTTCAAGTTAGAGACTGGAACAAGGTGAAACACTGATATGTTATCCAACAGATAACAATGGGAGGTTTAATTAGACATAGCATGTACAGGATACTTACAAAGGACACAGCATTAGCTTAAATAGACACAGTCCCCTGGTCTCCAAATGGAAATGTATATAGTCAGCAGGGTGTGGTGTCTCATACCACAGACACTTGCAGCAGTGGGTCAGCCACCAAGTCTGAGGGGCATGAACTGGTCATGGGAGTTTCAACAACAGCTTCCTCATCCTTTATGGAAAAAAGATGAGTCTAATTTATGTGGTAGCTATGCTGGCAAGTCACGTGCCTATGAGACATGCTCAAAGTCACCTAGCTAATTAATGCCAGTGATAAGACTTGAACCCAGGTGTCCTGATTCCAAGTCCAAGGCTCTTTCCTCTCAGTAGAAGGATCTGGTAGAGATGGTAAAGCAAGAAAAAGATGCTCATGGGTTCATCTTTCCCTTTTCCTTCCTAACCCAGTCTAGCAAATATGTGCCATGTGTCTATTTTGGTGTTTGGGGGATTTTCCTTTTTTTAAATTACTTGGAGAGATTTCATAATTTAAAAAAATTAATAACACCGTCATTGAAGCTGCTTTGTGTCTCACCTTCCCTGCAATCCCATGAACATAAATCCTTTTTCAAGGTAAATCCATTTCTTCTTCTTTTGATTTCAGTCAAGAGAAAGAAATTAGGCACTTCCCTCTTAATGACCCTTCTCCCCTCATATGTTAACAATAATCTTCAGCATACAGTTGACCAAAGGAAAGAATCTTCTTTAAGTATATCTTTCTAGTAAAAATGATAACCAGGTCTGATTATTTTTCTTCCCCTTATTCCAATGATATATTGTCTCCAAAAACAGTGCTTTCACTTAAACAAGAGAGAAGTGACATATACAAAGGGTGGGTTTTAACCTGTTTCTTTCCTTAGTGATTCACAGGGAAACCTCTGGTATAATCTTAGAAAGGAAAGAAAATTATTGTGATCCAATTTCTCACTTTTTTTAGGCCTAAAACTGCCAGTGTTACAAATGACAGGCATATAGATACACACACACACACATACATACACACTCTCAAAAAACATACATGTAGGAGGTAGAACAAAGATGGCAGAGCAGCAGGATGAAATCCAGCAGAACTTCCCCTCCACTAACACACACACACACACACACACACACACACACACACACATATGACCAAATCTTGCTAGGGATATTCAAGACAAAAATCACATGGAATTATTTTTCCAGCCCAGACTGGCATAGGAAAGGAAAAGACTTTTTCCAGAAGGCAGGGCTTTGGTTGAACCTGGAAATAACCCAGGAAAGTGAGGAAGTGGAGATGAGAAGGGAGAGCATTGCAGGAATGGGAGAGAAGTATCTTGTTTAAGGAACAGTATGGAGACCACCATCACTGGATTGAAGTATAGGAGAGGGATGGAGACAGAAGGGATGTAGGGCATAAAAAGACTAGAAAGGTAGTAAAGGGGACAGGTTATAAAAGGTTTTAAAACCCAAACAGAGGATTTAATATTTGATCTGGCAGCAAATAGGAGTCCCCGAAGTCGAATGAATGAGGGGAGGGCTGTGACATGGTCAGACATGTCTTTGGAAGAAACATAACTGCTCCTCTTTTTAAATTTAATTTAAAATTTAATTTTACTGATGAATTTACTGATATATTTTGTCTTTACATCGATTTTATTTTCTTATATACTTTTATTTCTCCACCCCTATCCCTTCTAATAGAGAAGGAAATAATAGAGAAGGAAAAAAAAACTCCCCAAAACTAACCAATATTTCAGTTAAGTCCAACAACATACACAATGCTCCACGCCCACAGTCCCTCTATTTGCAAAGAAAGCGCATGCTCATATTTTTTCTTTAGATTCAGGTTTGGTCATAATAATTTTATAACATTAAGTTTCAATATTCTTGTTGTAGTCGTTCTTTATATTTACAATGTTATAGTCATTGTATATATCATTTTCCTGGTTTTGCTTACATAAGAGGGCATGCACAAAGTTGCCCTACCTGTTTCTGGATGACCATGTGTTCAGCACCTTGAGGATAATAAGTTCCCTAGCTGATTCCAGCCAGCTGCGAGTGACTGCACTGAAAGATTCAGTACTTTTAGGTGATAAAGCAATATACTAATTGGCAGCTGAGCAGATTTTAATGAACATTTAAAAAGAGAGTGACTCTGCCCCTGTCTTCTCACTTCTTTCAACTCTCCAGGTGGCGTTACACAACTCTAGGACTTCCTGAAAAGGAAATGTTTCACGTTTTGGTGATTTTTTGTTTCAACCTTGAACATTTTTGCTTAGAGACCTAGAATGTAAACTGAGGTCAGTGTGTTTGTGGATTACACAGGTAACAGCGACCACAGCTTTGTGCTGTCAAGAAGAAACATAATGAAATTGCCTCAGAAGCAAACCTTTTGTTCTGCCACGGAACGTCTGTCCTCTCTCTCCTTCATAGCAGCATTTTCTTCTGGCTTTAACAGGGTGATGATTTTTTTTTTTTTGAGAAAGGTTAAAATGTTGTGTGCATAGGGAGGGCTGAAGGAGAGAGACAAGGAAGGGGGAGAGGGTGGAGGGGGAGAGAATCGTGATAAGTTTGAGAAGCAGGCTAACACACTCTGACACATGCACCATTAGGAAAAGCCTACAAATAGAAGTTACATCACATGCCTCCCGACTGCTGCCTGCTTTTTAAAATGGGTATAACACAGAGGCTCAATGAAAAGGACTGTACATATAAGCTGATGAGCCAAAGAAAGGGCATGCTTTCTAGCACTCCAGCAGCTTCTCACAGTTCATCACCAGCACTGCTGTTTCCTCCCTTCTCACCTCTCCCCTCTCCCCAGTTCTTGCTAGCAGATGTTGCTGTTAAACTAGAGGCAGTGAGTGTATCTGAAGCACAAAATTCATTACAGACCAACTGGCTCTGCTGACAGCAAACACAACGGTCTTCTCCTCTGCCTGCTGATGCCCCCCAATGTGAGGCGTTGCCAGGCTGTCACATGTATTCATGAGCCCCTCACTGCTTATGCACAAACCAAGCTCTCCCTTCCTTCTGCACATGTGAGCAATCTATCAAAGACTGACAGCTGCAGACTAATCTAGGGAAGCTGCAAGTGTTGATTTGACACAGATGAACCTCTAGCACAAGGAAAGCTCCTCCTTGGGGGTGGATTCTGAGAATTTAAGCTTCTCGCTGTTTACTCTCTGCAATTTCTTAATAAGGGCTTCAGAGAAAAGTTCGATCTGCAAACACAGGAGCCAATAGGGAAGGGTAAGGAAGGGCCTATTATGTACAAATATTATCTCATTTAATCCTTACAACACTGTCATCTCCAGAAGAGCCTGTTATTTAAAAAAAAAAATGAAAGCAAAAACAAAAAAATTATTTAAGACAATTCTGAAGGACTTATGATAAAATATGCTATCCATCTCCGGAGAAAGACGTGATGGAATATGAACGCTAATCAAAGTGTACTTTTTTCCCTTGGGTTTTTGGGGTTTTTTTGTCTGTGTTTTCATTCACAGCATGACTCATGGAAATGTTTTGCATGACTACGCATGTATAGTGTATAGTGAACTGCTTGCCTTCTCAATGAGGGGGCCAGGGAGAAAGGGAATAAGAAATTTTTAAACTCAAATTTTTTAAAAATCAATGTTAAAAACTGTTTTTAGATGTAATGGGTAAAACAATAAAACATTAAGTTTTTAAAAGCCCCTGTTATTATCCCCATTCTACAGCTGAAGAAAGGTAATCAGAGCTTAAATGACTTGCTTAGGGTCACACAACCAATAAATGTCTAAGGCCAGATTTTAACTGAGGTCTTCCTGCCCATAGGCCTAGCACACTATCCACTTCACCACCCAGCTGCTCTATACTTGCTACCACTTATGTCTTTTATCAGATATGCTAACTGTGGATTTTTACATGGTCTGCACTTCCCCAGAATGGAGATCAGATGTTACTGGTTTAAGTAGTGGTGAAAACTGGAGGCCTGAAGACTACACTTTTCAATGATTATAAAATCTCAGAGTTGAAATGGACTTCAGAGAACATCTAATTCATAACCAATATACCTAAGCCAAAATATCTTTTTCAATATCCTGAGAAAAGGTCATCTTAAATCTACTTACAAAGTGTCCTCTATGTTCCTCAGATAGAGAAGAATCATGTGAAGTCAGCATTTTGGGGGCCTCAGAGATTGGAGGCTCAAAGCCCAGAAGTAAAGGGCCTGCTGGGAAAGGGACCCATCTATCAATTTCTAGATGGAATGAACCTCCATCAGAAATCCCAAACCTCAGAACCTAAACTGAAGGAGACTTGGAGCTTGGGTGCTAAGTGTTTGCTTTATGGGTGACCTCATCCCCTACTACACCGGCACGAAGTGTAAGTTTAGTCCTCCTAAGGGACATAATGATGAAATAACACCCAGGCATAAGTTTTTGCTTCCTATAACCCCTGTCCAGACCTAAGCTCCCCAGTGTTTGGAGTTACAAGAAAAGAAAGAAAAAGCAGTCAAGGACTTGAAATCCAGCCCCGGGCTCATCCAGGAAAGTACATGTTTATGGGGTCATCCTTACAGATGGAGTTAGGGGAACAGTTAGTGCTGAAAGTCTGAGGGAGAGACAAAGAAGTCATCTTGAAATTTTCAAAGGAAGAAGCCCAAACTATTAACAACAATATAAAATAATGCTTGAAATTGCTAATAGTTTTAGAGATTTAAATTAAAGTAATTCTAAGGTTCTACCTCATAGATATTAGATTGGTAAATTACTAGAGAGGCTGGAAAACAGGAATATTAATGAATTGTTGATAGAGCTATGAATTAATGCAGCCATTCTGGAAAAGAATTTGGAACTATGCTGAACAAATCACTAAACTGTGAATACTCTTTAATTCAGCAAAACCACTACTAAATAAAAAGATCGAAAAAAGACAATAAAGACCCAAGTGTACAAAAATATTTTAGCAGCTCCTTTTGATATAGCAATGAACTGGAAAACCAAAGGGTTATTCATCAACTGGTGATAGATCCATTTACTGGGTGAAAAATCCATATCCTTGTACTATTTTCCTTTGCGTTTGGGTTTTGATGGCTCAGAGTGGGTGTAAATAGCAATTGTTTCTGTTCTGGCCAGAAACTCTAAGAATCATCCCATCCCAGACTGATTCTTTTGTAAAGGCAAACTAGGCTATCTTTGGCCTAGCTTTAAATTCTTACCTAGTTTTTAATTACTGAAAGTGTTGCCTCAGACAAACTGACACCTGGGAAAGAGCTAGCTTAAAAAGGCTCAAGACTGCCACTGCATCCAGCCACTGCCAGTCGTCCTGACCTATTTTACTACTGGACTCTGATGACTGGAGGAGAGAATGAAGCTGATGACTTTGAACAGCTGGGCTTCACTCAAATCCAATTCACTTCCAAGTCAGGACATCACCCTTCTGATGTCAAGGAGGAAGGGCAAACCACAACAAGAACAAATCACTGAACAAATTGTGGTATCTGAATATAATGGAATAGTATTGTGCTGTAAGAACTGATTAAAGGGAAAGTTTCAGAGAAACCGGGGGAGATAGACAGTGAAGTGAGCAGAACCAGCAAAAAAATTTACACAATAACAAACAACCTGAGACTTAACTCTGATCAACACAATGACAAAACACAATTCAAAAGGAAATGCTGCGGTCTAGAGGTGCTGAGAACCCCAAAATTCAAAGGCAAAAGGTGAAGGTCCTGCCTTGAAAGAATTCGACTCAAGCCTTCTTTCAGGCAAGAGACAAGGTTTATTAAAATACCAGTTGAAGTGTGCAAGATTTTAAGAATATGCCATTTGGTAGATAAGACTAACCATTTTTATAGGAAAAAGATCTGTGGGAAGATGTGGTTGGGAGTGGACAAGTAGTCTGGGGCGACTAGGAAGGAGGTAACAGAGAAGGGGTCCAGAGGGAATTAAGGGTGAGGAATGGCCCGGGACCATCCAGACAATGAAGGGTTGGGCTAGGTTAGAGGTAACAGAGAATGGGAGGTTTGGCCATAGGGCCACAAAGACCAGATGAAAGGAATACTGCGATGAGTCAATGCCTCAGTCAAACACTAGAGACTTGGCCATATAAGGAAGTTCAAAGGAAGTTTTAGAGAGAGGAGGGAGGTTTCCAGGGCCCATACCCTGTCAGAATGATGCTGAAGCATGCTATCTTTCTCTTAGGTGGAGTATTCAAGACACAGAACAGGATATACAATTTTGGACACAGCTAAAGTAAGAATTTGTTATACTTCAGCTCAGCCCTGTTATGCTGTTTTATAAGACTTCCAACAAGTGGTCGTCTGGCTTCTGCCTGATGACCCCCAATGAGGATGAACCACCACATGCATAGAATGAAGCCCATGTACCTTCATACATCTCTATTAGGAAGTTTTTCCTGACATCAAGCCACCATTTTCTTTGCAGGTTCCACTTATTACCCATAATTCTATCTTTTAGGGTCAAACAGAAGTCTAATTTCTCTTTTGCATAAAAGCCCTTCAAATACCTTAAAGAAAGCTATTGTGTCCCCACCCCTAGAATCTCTCTTTTACAGGATAAACCTCCCCAGTTCTTTTAAATGATCCTCATATGACATGAACTCATGGACACTCATCATCCTGGTTGCCTACCTCTGGATTCTCCACAGTTTATCTATATTTTTCTTAAACTGTGATCCCCAGAACTGAACACAATACTCTAGATGAGATGTGATAAGGACAGAGCCATGTCATACTGATAGTTCATATAGAGCTAGTCCACTTATAAGTCCAGCTTATATAGTCCACTAAATCCTCTAAATTTTTTCCAGACTGGTTTCTAACCAGGCTTCCCCCATTCTGATCTAATGAAGTAGATTTTCAAAACACCAATGTGACTCTATACTTTACTGAATTTAATGTCATCAGATTCAGTCCAGTTGTTCTATCCTGTCAACATCTTTTTAGATCCTGACTTTGTCATCCTTCATTTCCTTTCAGCATCGCATAAGCTTTTCATCTATACCTAAATCATTGAAAAAATGTTAAATGGCACAGGACCAGGCACAGATAGAACTCAGGAGCACTATTCTATAGACAAAATAACAATGAACCATTAGTGGCCATTGTTTTTTTCAATATGACCATTCAACAAGTTACAATTTCATATGACAGTACTATCATCTAGTCCACATTTCTCCATCTTTTCCACAAAAATAGTATAAGATACTTTAATAAATGCTAAAATCAAAGCAAACTATATCTACAGTCTTTCTCTAATCAAGTAGTTTAGTAACTCTACAAAAAGGAAATAAAGCTAGTCTGGCATGATGTGTTCTTTTTTTTTTTTTTGGTTGAATAGTACTTTTTGCCAATTATGTGTAAAGACAATTTTTAGCATTCATTTTTACAAGATTTTGTGTTCCAAATTTTTTTCTTCCCTCCTTCCTCTCTCCCTTCCTAAAATGGTAAGCAATATGAGATATGTTATATATGTGCAATGGCATAATATGTTCTTGATGAAACCATCCTGGCTCTTTGTAATCATGGCTTCCTTTTTCACATGCTCACCAAAGAACTCTTTAATGATTCATTTTATAATTTTCCCAGAAATGGAAGCCAAGTTCACTGGCCTATAGTTTATAAACTCATCTTCATTTCCTTTTCTAAAAATGTAAATCACATCTCTCTTAATTTCAACACAGTCCAGTCCACACACAAAGCGAGGGACCTACCTTGAGTTTCCCTGATAATATGACAATACTATTAGCACACTTAGGGCTACCCATCGTTTATCTATCATTCTTACCACACGCTAATTCACACTCTTTTTTCTGTTGTAAATTTCTTGGACATTTGTTACTTAACTCCTTCTACAACAACAACTCCTCTTCTACAATGTTGCAGTCTTCCTACATCTGTTATGAACCCCTCCACTGTTCTTTGAATGATCCTCAATCTTAATTCTTCAGCTAAAAAAAATAACCATAACAACCTCAAAACCCAACTATAATTCATGTTATAAAGGATTCGCAAAGTAAGGAAATGCCAGTCAGGGACTTTGTGTGCCCAGTACTACTACTGTAGTAGCCTCCTGCATAGATAGTCTCACAGGAATTAAAAAACATTAGCCAAATTGGCTCTGACGATGCCATTGCTGGGGCTAGCCCCGCAGCCAATGTGATGAAACTGATCATATGAATCTAAGGGACTAATCCTTGCCAGAAAAGAATAGGGTTGTATGATGCTGGCCCTGCTTGGAACTCTCATAAAGATTATAATGCCTGATATAGAGGCAGGGGGATTAAATGGTACTCCTTTGAGGTCTAGTATAATAAGAGGGCAAATTACGCTAGAACAAATAGGAAATAACAATACCTCCACCTGCTGGAAATACTTCAAATGCACATCTTTGCACCGGCATTCCTAAAATAGTTATATCCCTTTCACATCTCAGCAACTAGGGGTAGGCACCCCCACAATCTGGGAAATCTGTGTAAAATTTTTTGGGTGGGTCTCCCTTCATATCAGAGAAGTCTGAATTATTATGGTATTAAAAGATAAAATATGTTTACATTATACAATAGTATATTTTACGCATGTTTAAGTTTCTAGACTTTCTCTGTGTTGTATGCTTCATGTCTTCTGCCAACCCCACAATATACCAGAACCAGGATGGAGAAAATTGCAATGTGGAAAGGATAATTGTAGACCATTGGATGACTAACTCAGCAGAGGAGAATTGTGCATCAGGCCCTATGCGAAGTGAGCATGCAAAGCAAGGTCAAAAACAAAACAAAACACAGTCCCTGCCCTCAGGGAATTTAGATTTTAACGGGGGAAGACAATATGCATAACTAGCATTACTCAGCCCTTTGGAGGTTGAAAAGTACTTTACAAATATAATCTCATTTTATGCTCTCAATGACTCTGAGAGGTGGATTCTTATCTCCATTTCTACAGCTTGGAAAACTGAGGCAGGCAATGGTTAAGTGATCATCTAGCTATTTTTTATATATAAACAAGAGAAAAGTGTAAATTGAAGGTCATCTCAGGGGTGTGTGGAAGGAATGATGAAAGTCCTGATATTATGAGGGAAGCCAGGAGAGGTTTTTTTTTTCTTTCCGTTTTTTAATGGGGAGGGTGGGAGAGGAGTGGTAAGAATAGTGATGCCAGCCAACTGGGGAAAAAAAAGCCAGCAATTATAACTTTTTTTAATGCACAGAAAAGAATAAAAGGAAGTTCAGAAGAAAGCACAGACTAGCAAGGCAGTTTTGAAAGTAAAGGATGGGAGGGAATTTAGTATGTACTTTTTTTTTTTTAGCGAGCAGTACAAAACTGACATTCACAGTCTGACTTGTGGTGTTCAGCTGGAAATGTCCTTTTTTTAGTGTTTAAGTTCAAAATATATACATTTTTTAAAGTTAAGCCTCCCCTTTCTGCTCTTCCACCTTTTGGAGAAAAGAAATAATAAATAATGCATAATAATCAGTGTATAATATAATTATATTGAACCTATTAATATAATTAAATTAATATTTATGTTAACATAATATAAATGTATACTACAGAATAATAATAAATAATAAAATGCAATAATAGTACATCTACCTATATATAGATATATATTCCTATATACCTAGAGATATATATTTATAGATAAATATGTCTAGATATATAGCTAGTGAGCATATCTATATCTAAATCAATCTGTACCAACTGATATAGATATGCTATATGCACACATATATAAACACTATATATGCACACATACATACAGCTTTGCCAATATTACCTTATTTTATCCTTGCAACAACTCTGGGAGGTAGGTGCTATAATTACCTTCATTTTTCAGGGGAGGTAACTGAGCCAGACAGTTATTTGCCCAGGGTCACACCGCTAGTAGTCTTAGGGTAGAATTTGAACTCGGGTCTTTCGCAGCACCATCTTGCTGCCTCTCCGACCGGATTAGTAATCCCGTAAAGTGACCGTATCTATTTAATTTCTCACTATCAGAAATTACAATTATATAAATATATATAATAATATTATATAATTTATATATAAATATATATATTTTTAAGAAATATATATATTTAGAAATATAAAAAATAAAAATAAAAAATAAAATTATATAAATTCCAGGGGAAATATGCAGAGACAATTAAAATAATGAGACCCCTGCTGGGATTCCTTCTTAGTAACGATCAAGACAGGGCTGCCCCACCCAGTATTAGGGGGAAAGACCAAATAACTCGCCAGCTCCAAGAGCGGGAAAGGATAACTTTACTAATTACTCGCTCTCTCGTACCCCGCCCCCCCCCCCCCCCCCCCACTTAGTGAGGTGCGGCTCCTTTAAGAACTCTCCCTGGAGGACCCGCCTAAAGGAGGGCGGCGGCGCTCTACCTTCCCTTCTCTATGGCACTTCCTCTTTCTCTCGCCGGATGCCCACAGGACATCCGGTTTCTGCTTCGAGGCTGGTGGACACGTTTTCTGCCGCGGAGGCAGGAGAGGTTGCTGCCTTTCCTTCGTCTGATCCCCGGTGGACTAGAAGTTGGCTTCCCTTCTTCCAAGTGGCTTGGTTTGCCCTCCACCCCCGGAGGAACCTCGGTAGGTAGTTCGCGACATGTGGAGGACTCTCCGCGAGCGTTCCCTGGCGAGAACGAGGCTCGGGGGCCTTCCCGGGCCATCCGCCGTCCCGAGCCGGGCTGCGCTCGTCAGGCCCCGCCGAGCTGAGGCCTGGGGCAGCGGGGGCAGCGGGGGCAGCCTCAGGCTCGGCGTGTGGGAAGCGGGGAGGGCGGGGCCCAGGCATCGCTGTTTGTTGCCGAGGCCGGAGGTTCGGAAGGAAGCACAGACCAGCCGGACAGTTTTCAAAGCGAGGGGAGGCAGGAGTCTTTAAGCAAGCAGGATGAAGTGCATGTTCGCGGAGTCCCCACGGCGTTTCTGCTGGAAATTCCCTTTCTGGTGTTTGAAGACCAAAATAAAGTTAAGGAGACTCCGTCCTGGATCCGACCGTGTAGCTCGCTCTCGGTGGGACCTTGAAGGAGACCTTGGCTCCCTGGTTACCCCATTACTCAAAGGAGGCCCTGGGGGGGATATCAAGGCCCTGGGGTACCGTGCAGGAAGTTGAAGGGGCAGAATTACGGTTTTATATCAGTACGTTCCGTTTTTAATCTTACATGTCACGTACGTTTAAAAGCGTTATTCCAGAAAAGAATCCATAGGCATGACACGCAAAAAATTAAGAACCTCAGAGCTAGATGGTCTCCAGCTCTAAAAACTAACTAGCGCCCATATAACACTTGAAAGTTTGTATAGCCTTTTATCTCGTTGGGTCTACACAATCCTGGGAGTCAGGTGTTACCCCATTTTACAAGTGAGGAAACTGAGGCAGGCAGGTTACGTGAATTTGCTCAGGGTCACGCAGCTAGGAAGTGCTCCAGACAGAATTTTAACTTGGGTCTTCCTGACTCCAGCTCCTCTCCATTAGGCCACCTAGCTGCCTGATCTTTGGTTACATAGTGCTGTGGATTGATAGCCAGTCAGGAAGACACAGGTTCAAATATGGCCCCAGACACTTACTAGCTGTTTGACCCTGGGCAAGTCACTTAATCCTATTTGCCTCCGTTTCCTCATCTGTAAAATGAGCTAGAGAAGGAAATGGGAAACTACTCCAATGTCTTTGCTGAGATAACCCCAAATGGGGTCACAGGGTCAAAGTTTAGTCACTGAAAAGTGACTAAACAAATAATAATCTTATGAGCGTCACCTTATTTACAAGGCTCTTGTGAGGAAAGTACAGGGTAAATTAACACAAGCTGTTGTTATCCCAATCTATGAGTGTGGAAATTAAGGCCCAAAGAGGTAAAAGATAGTATGGTGTAAAGAGGTCTCAATTTAGAGTCAGAGCATCTGGACTTCCTGGCATAGCCCTGCTATTTATACCAAGTTATATTTAAACAGGTAATCTAAAATTTGTGTCTCAGTTTCCTCATTTGTAAAAGGAGGGAAGATAGATTATTGATGATCTCCAACTCCAAATCCTTTGAATCTATAGAAGTAATATTTTGTATTTACTGTACCACAGTTTAATATTGATTGGATAAAGATATTCAGTGAAGGGGGTAAGGGTGTCATTGGGATGTTGAAATTAGGTTGCTTAATCTGTTGGGGTGGGCAGGGGTGTTAGGTGAGCATCTGATGAAACTTTCCTCTCAAATCACCACTAGCTCTCTCTCTCCCATAGGGCTTTCATCACATCAAACCAGAAGTACCCAGTTCCTGGCCTTTGAGTGAGAATACTGTTTCCTTTTTCCAGTTTCTTATAGGTAATCTTAGCAGTGGCTTCAAGTTTGGAACCAATCCCAGTTGTTCCTGGGACTGGTGTGGAAATCTTGGGCCCAGTGTTCACACATGGTCTGGAAAGAAGGCTGCTGTGTGGTTGAATCCCAGAGACCTGGGTGGAAACCTGTACCAGTCAGCCTCACTCTGACCTAGAGTAAATTCCCAGGAAAAGTGGGATCTCAATTTTGCAGTAACAGGTGTGAGCATTCTAGCAGCAGTTTGATGATCATGTATAATACTGCAAACAATATCCGTCCTGAAAGAAAGACCACGTAGCGGTGTAGTGGGAGAATAAGTTCACCATATGTTGAGATAGTTCTGATGACCATTATTCTCTTTTCAAGTCATTTCCATTTGACGGTAATAAAAAGCCTTTATTCAGAGCACTTCATACAAAGTACTGTTTGAGAATTGAAGGATGACTGATTTAAAACTGACAGACACAGAATCATAGATTTAGAACTAAAAACTAAAAAGGGTACAGCACCCTTAATGTACAGATGAAGCGGAGCTTAGGTCACACAGATGGTAATAATAATGATAATTGCTAACATTTATATATCACATTACGTTTGTAAGTCTCTTAACGTACATTATGTTATTTGATCCTTACAGTTATCCTAAGAGGTAGGGGTTATTCATTATACTCATTTTACAAATGAGGACTGAAAGATAAATGACTTGCCCAGAGTCACTTGACCAGTAAGAGGCAGGGGAGGAATTTGAGCTCCTCAAGGCTTTGTTCTTTCTGCCTTTTCCTACAACAGGTAACATTTGAACAAGGTTTTAAAAATTGGAAAGAATTTAAATAGGTGGGAATTGAGAGTAAGTTACTGAAATGTGAGAGCAGAATACATAAAGAGGATAGCTAGTAGTATGGTTTGCCTGGAGTCCTTAGGACTTTGTATCCTACCTGCTCCTTAGAGGAAATATAGGTTCCCAGGAGTCTTCCAGATAAAATTTGGTATTTTGTCTTATCTTTCCTTTCATATTAGAGCTAATTTGGACAAGCACTTTGTCTGATCTTTGAACTCCCCATAGAATTTAGGTCAGTATCTACTATGCACTTGGTATATGTTCACTAAAGAGTAGTTGAGCCGTATTTTTTAAAAACTCATTCCTATTATTGTCTTAGTATATCTATTTTTTCCTGATATGGCTAATATAATTTTGATTTTTATAGGGGAATTGGTCAAATTTAATAATTGTAATTTTTATTGAATTGCCTTATTAAAGGAAAAGTGGAATAGTATTATAAATAAAACATAGAAATATTTTTATAATATATAAATAGAAATAGAAAAAATACAAACAAAATATTACCTACAGAAAATATCTAATACCATAAGATGCATGCAGCTCCAAGACAAAACTTACCATACTTTAGCTGACTTAAAAAGTTAGGAATTCCAGTGATGTCATCCAACCAAGTTGAATTGAAACTAGGAAGTATCTTTTTCTCTTTCATTTTCATTGATCTTTTAGGCTTTATATTTTCAGTTCCCACTTCATCCCTCCCTCAACCAAAGAACTGTCCCTTAAGACAAAGAATAAGAGAAAAAGGGTAAAAAGCATTCATTAAAATCTACCATCATATCAGTCATGTGTCACGGTATATTCATATCTTTACTTTGGAGCCAGGCTTGGTCATTGTAATTACAGATTTTGGTTTCAACTTTTGGTTATTGTTGCTGTTGTCCCTATGTATCCTTGTATTCCTTATATTCCCCAGTTATTATGTAGTCATAGTTCATTGCATTTTTATACCGCAATTTGCTAAAAAATAAATAAATGAATGAATGAATAAATAAATTCCCCCATTGTTGGGGGGGAAAATGTGGTTTGGTTTTTTGTTTGCTGTTACAAGAGATTATAAATATTTTGGTGTGTGCTAACCATTTCTGTTTTTTACCTCCTTAGTGTTTATGCCCAGCAGTGGGATCTCCAGACTATAAGGTATGAATGTTTTAGTCACTGAAAGGATAATTTTTATAAATGGCATTAATGGTGAAATAGTTGCTTACTAAATATAAATCTTTTTACTGATCAGCTAACCAGAACATTTCCTCTGGGTTATGATCCATACATTTCATTTCAACATGATTTTGAATTTGTATAGTTAAGGTAATTGTATATCAAAACTCTTGTTTTGTTTGGTCTAGTTTTGAGGCAATTAAAAAATTAAGAAATTAACTTCAAAACAGTCATTCATTCTGTACGTACTATGACAATCATGATTTCAAATGTTCTGTCTCATTGTCTTCCTAAACTTTTGAATCCTAGAAATTATAAAATTTGGCAAATAGTTGCTGGTCTGATCAACATTAAAATAAAAATATGCAACATTTTTAAAAAATTGAGCATTACAAAACACAGAGAATAAAAGACAGAGAAATATAATTGCTCATAAAAATAGAAATTGTCATATTAGGTGTTTCTCTGTAACACTATTTGTCTATAGTGTGTGACAGCCCACGCTGTGCCTTATACATTGATTTTTAAAAAAGATATTTCTAAACTCCAAGGGAAGTTCATTATCTTGATTGTAGTTTATAATTGTAATTATTAAATTTTAGTCTCATACAAGATAAATGTAATTTAACAAACATTTGCAAAAAGACCTGACATCATTTAACACATTCAGTCAAGGAACTATTAGCCCATTATCTTTCATTGCTTCAATGAAGAAATTCTGTTTAAAATGGAGCCTATTGAAAGGAAGTAGTAATTGCATTTTAGGGAGAGAATCTAGAACTGTGGTTTCATTTGTGTAGACCATGCTCCATATTTGCTTCTGTTTCAGATCTGCAACTTATCTATAACTTAATTGGAGCACTGAGAGTTCACATGACTTGCCCACAGTCACATAGCTGATGTCAAAGACAGAACTTAGACCTGGGTCTTTCTGACAGTTATGACCAATGCTTTATTCACTACAGGCCTCACTGCTTTGTAATAATTGCATGTTTACTATAAAACTCTATTGTAGTTTTAGATCTTTAGGTAGCCCTTCCTTTCTACATTCACAACCCATCATTGGTAATGCACTGCAATTTCCTTTCTTTAACTCCATTTTTTCATTGCTATTTGGGTAACTTGTAATTTTCATTCTTCCAGAATCATGGTGTACTATTATTTGCAGCCATATAGCATCACCAGGACAATTTTACTGTTAAAGAGATGAGCTTGTGAAGCAGACAGTTAATTATTATAGATTCTCCTGAGACTTGCTGGTACTCCCACACTTGGTATACAATTTTATCTATGGATGAAATCATTTGAAAAATCTTGCTATCAGTACATTAATCATTTTGTTTGAGTACTGTAAAGATTTCCAAGATGCTAATGAAAATCTTGGGCAAACTGTCAGTTTTACAGCTCTGTGGTGGAACAAAGCTATCTCCATTGGCACATATGTCATAGAATCTTGTATAATTTTAACATGTTCATTAGAGAAACTTTATTTGAGGATTCCTCGAAGCTCTGCAAAAGGTCTTATGATGCAGTAATATCCCATTACATGCAGAATTAGCACAGACAACTATGAAAAAAAGATTTTGCACTAGAAATCATATGATTTAGTCTTGTTATGACTCATCTAATAAAGTTTTTAGTCTAAAATAATCTAGATCTGGATTTTAAAGAAGAGAGGCATTGTTATACCTACGTTAAACTTAAGTAAGATTCAAACCACATATGTATGTAAAGTAAAGGTTTGAAGTCAAGGACTGTTCGTGGATGTCCGTTAGCCGCCCAAGCTTGCACAGTTTCTGTGTTCTCCTTGCTCCCTTTGGGTTAGAGAGCTGATCTGACCAATATGCATCAGATACATCTTGAGATCCTTATGTGTAAGACAAATGAAATAAATGATGGTTTTTTTTGTCTTACCCACAGAAGAATTCTTATATGATAATAATTGTGCTGCAAGGTGAGCTCCCCAGGTGGGTACCAAAATACTTGACCAACAGGAAGAATCAGTATATGCATGCTTGTCAGTTGTTACTGAACTACCATAGTCTAAATGTTACTTAAGAATCTCATCCACCACATATTTGTCAAGTGATCACCTAGATTTGCTTAAAGATTTTCAGTAAAGTCCCATTTTGGCAATTCTTCTCTCTCCTAAATCCTTTTATAAAGGAATTATCCATTGTTTTAGAAGCCTTTTTAAAGTTATGTAGGTGTGTGACTTTGCAGCAGAAGGCCAAACTGCCATGTGGCACAGTGGATAGATGTTGGACCTAGAGTCAGGAGGACCTGAGTTTAAATCCTGCCTCAAATCTTTTAATATATGTGTGACCTTGGCCAAGTACACAGAGTTTTCACTTTACATAAATTCACATTAAATGAATGTGTAAAGGATTCTGAAAGGGCTCCACATTCCAAAAAAAAATCTGTTAACTTTACTGTACAGTACTGTTCTCTTCATACCTGCCCTTCTGTTCAGCAGCTTCCCACTCACCACCAACATGATAAAAAAAAAAAGAAAAAGGAAAGCAGAGTGGACACACACAGGCCACTCCTCAGTCTGCATATCCAGCCTGCCCTGTGTCTGACCTAACCATCTGTACTTTGGTACCACATTCACCCATCCTCTCCTGGTCTGTGTCCAATCCCCGCATACCAGCCGCTTTTGTTCTTCTTGGTTCCAGCCAAACTCCTCTACTTGGCTAACCTTGGTCCCCATGTGTTCCTCCTCCTGTTCTTTTCTGTCACTGTCCCCCATGATGTCTTTGAACTATGTGCCAGCCCCCTCCTACTATGAGTGCAGAACACCTTTCTTGCTTCCCTTCCTTCTCCACATCCATGGGCAGATTCTTATGTAAAAATCACTTTACATAAAGGTCTGCAGAATGGTCCGTTTATGTAAAGTGGAAGTGCTTGTAATGTAAAGTCTTTGGGCCTCAGTTTCCTTATCAGTAAAATGAGGGAGTTAGATTTAGATTTTTTTCAGTTCTAAGTCTATAACCTTAAAATTGTTGGGATAATTTTGGTTCTCTAAGGTACGTAGTTGTCCCTCGAATGCAGTTGCAAAAATATGATTTTGGCCAGGAAGGCAGAAGTTTCCATAAATAAAAGATTTCCGAAGGAAACTGGATAGGCTTACCTCTTGGTTGTGTCATAATTCAGCAAAGTCCTCAAGGGCCAAATAAGCTTATGTAAAGTTTTTAGATTGCATAAACTCCATAAACATCACACAATGGTGTACTAATTTATATTGCTTTATCTTTTCTCTGTACTACCTCAACTTAGCTCTGGAGCCAAGATTGTTCTTGAAAATCTTTCCCGCTCAGCCTTTATTTGAACCAACACTTAAATCAGGCAATAATTAAGAGGAATCTTAGTTCCAAAATCTCTTATCCCCCTTTTGCAGATGAAGGAACTAAACTTAAGCTTTCACTGAGTTTAAATAAATAACTTCTCCACGGTCATATAGCTTGTAAGTGATTAAGCCAGTGCATGAGCTCAGGGCCTCTGTCTTTAAAACTATTATTCATTACATTACACTTTGCTTCTTCCCTAATAAATGAGAAAAGCATTTGCTAGCAAATTGATGGTAAAATGAAGTTTTAGAGAGCAACTAGTTGGTCCTAGACATAGCTTGATGGACTGAGTTAAGAAGATCTGAGTTCACATATCACAACGTTATTAGTTGTATGACCCCAAGCAAGACACTTAACCTCTTAGCCCTGGTTTCCTCTAATTTAAAATGGGGATAATAAGCAGTTTGGAGGGGGAGCAAAATAAGTGATATTTGCAAAAGTACTTTGCAAAATTGAAAGCTCTGTATAAACACTAGTTGTTTGGTCTTTATTTGGGGTATGAATGGGGGAGAGATACAAGTTCAGGAGCAGTTTCTTACTTTAACATTTTATATTGTGTGTGCAGACCAGTGTGCCAAACCATTATCTTTGAAATGAACTGAAAAGTAGAAGAGTTTACTAAAGAAGGCTGAGATGGTGGAAGAAGGGGAGAGAAAACCTGTGTTGGAAATGGTCCAGGCAGCTGGAACAGATGGAAACTGTGTCACATTTGTGTTGTATGATGAGGACCATACTCTTGGAAACTCTCTACGTTACATGATCATGAAGAACCCAGAAGTGGAGTTCTGTGGGTACAGTATCACCCACCCTTCAGAAAGCAAAATTAATTTTCGCATCCAGACTAAAGGGGGTCTTCCAGCTGTTGAACCTTTTCGGCAGGGCCTTACTGAGCTCATGGATGTCTGTCAGCATGTGCTTAACAAATTTGAAGCAAGTATAAAGAACTATAAAGATCAAAAGCAAGTTGAAATGGAGTAGTTCTACTCTTGATCAGATTAGAGTGTACCTGTGTGCTCATTTTATAGAATTGCTCTGTTCCTTAAAAAGTTACCTCTGAAGTAACTATATTAAATATTTTTGTTACAGTGTACTACTGTGTGTAAAGAACTGGCACAATACTTAATAAAATCACATATAAGTCAATAAACCTGAAACTGCAATAAGACTAATTCTATAATTTTCTGATTAAGGAATTCCTTCAGTATTCCAGTCTTGTTGGTGATTTTGGTCCTGGGTCTCTTCATTTTTTTACACGTCGTTGGAAACTCTCCAGCCCTTCTCGCTTTGCATAATTCTTGTCTGTGTTTTTCATGGAAAATTCTATATAAATTTACATTACTTCATCAAAATATAATATTAGGGCCTGAAAACTACACTTTGCTAGCAGAACATACACAAGTAGGTTCTGGTGGACTGAAGATGAACACCATCAAAAAATATAGGAGACTTATCCCCAAGAGATTATAAAAATGGGAAAGGGTCCCACGTGTACAAAAATATTTATAGCAGCACTCTTTGTGGTAGCCAAAAACTGGAAGTCAAGGGGATGCCCATCAATTGGGGAATGGCTGAATAAATTATGGTATATGAATGTAATGGAGTACTATTGTGCCATAAGAAATGATGAACAAGAAGACTTCAGGGAGGCCTGGAAGGACTTATATGATCTGATGTTGAGCGAAAGGAGCAGAACCAGGAGAACTTTGTGCACAGCAACGACCACAGTGTGCGAGAGTTTTTTCTGGTAGACTTGGAACTTTGTAATAACACAAGAACTTACTGAGAAAAAAAAAAATCCTAATGTCGGTCTTCTAAGGCAAAATGCCTTCCACACTCAGAGAAAGAAATGTGGAAGTCATTTGCAGAATGTAGCAGATCATGTTTGTGTGCAGGTGGGTTTCAGTGTATTATGTGTTGATTTGTTATATGATTTCTTCCATTTATTTTAGTTCGACTACGTAGCATGAATATAGTGAAAATGTGCTCAATAGGGAAAGTATATGTAGAACCTAAACAGAATTGTATGCTGTCCATGGGGAGGGAGGGGGGGTATTGGGGGAAGGGTGGGGGGGGATAAAATCTTTTAAGGAAATGATTGTAAAACATTAAAAAAAAAAATTAAAAAATGTAGGAGACTTCAGCCAGTTTTGTAACTTTAAAACTTACTATTTCATTTGTAATTCTTTTTTTGTGTACGTGCATGTACAAAGTGTCTATTTAATTTCACATTTTTAAATATACAAATGGGGGATTGATATTTATCACGTGCATTTCTTATAGCACAGTAATACTCTGTTGCGTTCATGTACCATATTTAGTCATTCTTTTGAATTCTTTATTACCTCAAAAAGTGCTGCTATAAATATTATGCTGTACAGAACGACTTTTATCAATGACTTCCTTTGTGTCATTCCTATTGGAATCTCTGGATCAAAGAATATGGCCATTTTAAATACTTTACATAATTCCAAATTTACAAAGTGGCTCTGCATTCACAGCAAAGCACTGTTAGCTGCTATTCTTTCCTAATCTCACTCAAATTTCATTTCCTTTCCTGATGTCTCACATGGAAGAAATGATCTTTCTCCTTGCTAAGGCAAACATCTGTACATGTGCACTTCATTCCCTTCTGTCCCATTTCCAGCATAGTGCCCTCACTATCCTCACCAATCACTAATCTTCCATCTCTATCCCTGCTGCCTGCAAATATTCATGTTTCTCCCTCTTGATCTGACCTTCCCTGCCTTCCTTTTGTGGCTAAATTCCTTGAGAAAGCCATTTACAATTCATACTTCCATTTCTCAATTCTGTACTCGAGTCTGACTTCATCATTTGACTAATTGCTCTCCAAAATCACTGGTGATCTCTTAATTGCCAAGTCCAATATCCTCTCAGTCAGTCATCCTTGACCTCGCCGACATTTGACAGTGATCCTCTTCCTGGATCTTCTCACTTCTAAAGTTTCTGTTATAGTGCTGTCTCCTAGTTCTTTTATACCTGTCTTGATTGCGTGCCTGATAACTCACTCAAGTGTCCTCCAAGGCTCTGTCCTGGACCTTTTTTATATACTATTCTGTTCTCATCAACTCATGGATTTAATTACCTCTTTTATTCAGCCCTAACCTGTCCTATCTCCAGTCTTGAATCGTCAGTGCCTGTTGGATATCTTGAACTGGATGTCCCAAAGACATCCGTAACAGCAGCAAATTTGAAACAAAACCTTTTACCCCAAACCCTCCCTCAATTTCGTGTTATTGTTAGCGGTATCTTACACAATCAATGTCCTCAACTCACTTTCTCTTAACTGGCATATGTGCATAGATTATATATGCAAGTAGGCAAAACAAACATGTATTATCACTAATGTCATAGTTTACATGTGTATCAATGAGCACAGGCATTCACATGGGAGACACAAAACCTGCTGATGTATCTGCCCTCATATCTGGACTAGTTGATTCTTTGGACTGGTACTTTTCCTCATCAGAGCTAATCTTGCTAACCTAAATTCAAACCGGTAGAGAGTCCATTTTGACCATACAAGAAAATAGAGGGGAAGGGGATATGAAAAGGGGGTGTGTGATAGAATGGAGGGCAGATTGGGGGAAGCGATAATCAGAAGGCATGCTGTCTCTGAGATGTGTTCATACCCCTGAAGTCTGTAGCCGAAATACGAGGCAAAACAAGGTTTGAGTTCAGTCCTTTCCCGTTACTGACGTTACTGTTGGAATATGATATGCAGATTCAACTGAAATGCCTTTCTGAGTCATTATATGACTGGAATAACTCAGGCTGCCTAGTTGAATGCTAATTACTGTCACTACACTTCATGAAGCCCAACTAACCCACCTATTGGTAATAACTGATTGCAATGGATTTTCTTTGCAGGATCCCTCAGTTTCCCAATCTCTGCACAGTAAGATATATACAGTAGCAGTCCATTAATCTGCTAATGTGATATTAACACTGGAATTTCTAAGAAAAGCTGTCAATGTGTGGAAAGTCTTAATAAACTGGGGCAATATACTGTATGATACTTCTTTCAATGTTTTTCTAAACTGAAATTTTAGCTCCTTTTACTTTTCTCACAGTCAAGAAATATGCTATTCATGGGTGTGCATTCATTCCCTCCATCCTCCAAAAGTAAAATACAAGTATAATTAGGCATGTGTCATACTCAAATATGAGCAGGTAGTGTGGGAAGTTGTATGGGATTGTGGTATCAATCTTGGAAGAATGTACTTGATACTATTGTAATAGGGACAGAAAGACCCAATCCAGGTAATATTTTTCATAATCCTACTTTTTTTTTCTATTAACTTATTTTTAGTTTTGAACATTAACTTCCATAAGATTTTGAGTTCCAAATTTTTTCCCCATCTCTACTTCCCCCACCCCAAGAGAGCATGCCTTCTGATTATCACTTCCCCCAATCTGCCCTTCATTCTATCACACACCCCCTTTTCATATCCCTTTCCCCTCTTTTCTTGTATGGCAAGATAGATTTCTATACCTCATTGCCTGTATGTCTTATTTTTCCCTGTTGCATGTAGAAACAATTTTTAACATTCGTTTTTAAAACTTTGAGTTCCAAATTTTCTCCCTCCCTCCCTACCCACCTCCATTAAGAAGGCAAGCCATTCAATATAGGTTATACATGTGTAGTCACAGAAAACACTTCCATAACGGTCAGCTTGTGAAAGACAACTGTATTTCCCTCCATCCTATCTTGCCCCCCCCATTTATTCTCTCCTTTCATCCTGTCCCTCCTCAAAAATGTTTACTTCTGATTACCCCCTCCTCCCATTTGCTCTCCCTTCTGTCTGTCATTCCCCCCCAAGTCCCACTTAATCCCTTCCCCCCCACTTTCCTGCAGGGTAAAGTAGATTTTCATACTCAACTGAGTGTGTATGTTATTCCTTAATCCAAATCCAATGAGAGTAAGGTTCATTCATTTCCTCTAAACTCTTATTTCTCCCCCCTTTCCCTTCATTATAACTCTTATATGAGATAATTTACCCCCATTTTATCTCTCCCTTCCAATATATTCCTCTCTTGCCCTTTAATTTTATTTTTTTCTAAGGTTTATTTTTTTCCCCTAAAGGATTATACTCAGTTTTGCTGGGTAGTGATTTTTGGTTTTAATCCTAGCTTCTTTGACTTCTGGAATATCCTATATCAAACTCTGCAGTCCCTTAATGTAGAAGTTGCTAGATTTTGTGTTATCCTGATTGTGTTTCTATAATACTTGAATTGCTTCTGACTGCTTTCAAGATTTTCTCCATGACCTGGAAACTCTGGAATTTGGCTGCAATATTCCTAGGAGTTTTCCTTTTGGGATCTCTTTCAGAGGCAATCGGTGAATTCTTTCAGTATCTATTTTACCCTCTGATTCTAGAAGATTAGGGCAGTTTTCCTTGATAATTTCTTGAAAGATAATGTCTAGGCTCTTTTTTTTTAATCATGACTTTCAGGTAGTCCAATAATTTTTAAATTCTCTGTCCTGGATCCATTGTCCAGGTTTCCAATGAGATATTTCACATTGTCTTCTCTTTTTTCATTCTTTTGGTTTTGTTTTATAATTCTTGATTTCTCATAAACTCTTTAGCTTCCATTTGCTCCATTCTAATTTTTCACGAATTATTTTCTTCAGTGAGCTTTTGGACCTCCTTTTTCATTTGGCCAGTTCTGCTTTTTAAGACCTTCATCTCCTCATTGGCTTTGTGGACTTCTTTTGCCATTTGGGTTAGTCTAGTTTTTAAGGTGTTATTTTCTTCAGTATATAGCAAGCAGTTGACTCTTTTTTCATGATTTTCTTGCATCGCTTTCCTTTCTCTTCCCAATTTTTCCTCTACTCTTACTTGATTTTCAAAATCCTTTTTGAGATCTTCCATCACGTGAAACCAGTTCATATTTTTCTTGGAGGCTTTTGATGTAGGAGCTTTGACTTTGTTGCCTTCTTCTGGTTATATGTTTTCATCTTCCTTTCCACCAAAGTAAGATTCTGTAGTCTGATTTTTTTTTTCCTACTGTTTGTCCATTTTTCCAGCCAATTACTTGACTTTTTTTAGCCCTTTATCAAACTAGGACTCTGCTTCCAGTTGGGGGAGGGGAAGGGGAAACGGGACACAATGGGTATATGCTGTCCCAAGCTTCAGGGGTTTTATGCAGCTGTTTTCAGAGATACTTAGGGATCTGTAAAATTTCAGGTCTTCCAAGGTGGTATGACTAAAGGAGAGATGTTTACTCCTCTCCTGACCTGTGCTCCAGTCTGTGAGTGACCTCAAGCACTCTTTTCTCCCTTGGAACTATGAGGAGGATTCTCTCTCCACCACCACCACAAGCTCTGCCATGCCAACAATCCTCCTCACCCCAGGACCACCATCCAGGACTGCAACCTTCTAAGTTTTCTTTGGAATTGAGAAGTTATCTTTTGGGGTTCAGAGGTCTGGAAACCACTACAGCTGCCAATGATTCAGTCCCCTGAGGCCTGCTCCAGCCTGTCTGGGCCAGCATGGCCCAAGCTGGACTGCTCCTCTCCCAGCCTGGTGCAACAGACTTTTCCTGTCGACCTTCCAGGTTATCTTAGGCTAGAAATGTGTTTCAGTCTGTCACTTTGTGGGTTCTGCTGCTTTAGAATTTAGTCATTTTTACAGGTATTTGGAGGGGTTTGAGGGAGAGCTCAAACAAGTTCCTGCTTTTACTCTGCCATCTTGATACCATCCCCATAACCCTACTTCTTTAATACTTTTGTCAAGAGTGCAGTTGAAACATTAAAGTTGTAGGTCTCTGAGGGTGGTAAAGTGGTATACTAGATTTCATAATGCCAGCCTCATAATGTCCTTGAGAAGTATTCTGCTTGTCCTTCCTTTTATTATCTTCTTTACTTTTCTATTTCTTCCTCCTTCCTCCTCCTTCTCTTCCCTTTGATTAATATCTTAATTTTCACTTTAGAGGATAGGCAAAATAGAAAATATCCCAATCACTTCCTACGTGGGAGAGGCAATGTTGTAAACAAGACAAGAGTTACTCTTGTTAAAAGCCTGACTTTCCATCCTTAATGATTTTCTTATGAGGACTTTGCACCTTCACACAGGGAAGTCTAGATAAGACTTCAGATAGAAAAATATTTCTTAATATTTTTAGAGTTACTATAAAGAATTTTGTTTTAATTTCTTTATCATATTATTTATTAACATGCAACAAAACTATAATATTAATATATTATTTATTTTAATTTATATATGCTTCTAATGTGAAAAGATTGAGGATTAGTGACCAGAAAAATTGGAGCCTTTTGTATAGAGCCTATTATCTCTCACACCAACAATATTTAGTGAGGAAGTTAGCTAGCTATAATTCCAGTCTAGTCCCTTTCCCCTTGGAGACTAGGGAAAGCAGTTCTGGGACCTGCCCTTCTCCTATCCACCTTCACCCCACTTCATGCTACCCTTCTCCTCAGAGATGGATTGTATCTATCAGTGCCTTCCAGCAAGTCACATTTAGATAACCTATAAGGATATATATGTATTATATAATATATTTTATTATTAAATATATTAAATGGGTATACATCTTATACATTAATGTAAGGCTTATACTCATATTATCACTTTAAAGAAATAAGTCAAAATAGACGAGATTTTAAAATTTGTAAATAGGCAGCATGAGTCAATCTTGCCTTGCTTTACACATTTCCTAGTGACATCTACAGTATTGATTGACCAGTCAATTTTGTTTCTTCTTAGTTCTAGGGTCTTTTCTTCAGGAAATAGTCAACAGGTATTTATTAAGTACCTATTACTTGCCAGACACTGTATTAAGCATAAAGGATACAAAGAAAAGCAAAAGACAACCCAAATTTATCATAAAGTTTTCATGACCATGCACAGCACCAGCTGCTTCCTGGTACCATGTGCAGGATCAGTGACAGTCCACTATAGTTTCACTTTTTGAGTGGAATTTGAGTCACTTTTGATATAATTGCCTCACTTCTTGGCTTCTATCATTTCTCTAAATCTTTCTTCAATCATCAATTCCTTTTCCTCAGTCAAGAAAAGAGGAAAATGACTAATGCTGGTCCAGGTACGGGAAAACATTTACACTAGTAGGCCGCTAGGTGGCACAATGGATAGAGTACCAGAGCTGAGATCAGGCAGTCCTGAATCAAATCCAGTCTTAACACTTTCTGGCTGTGTGACCCTGGAAAGCTCAATCTGTCTGCCTCAATATCTTTAACTGTAAAATGGGATAATAACAGCACCTTCCCAAGCATTGTTGTTATGTTCACATGGGGCATATGAATGGGACATATTATATAGCAAATTATTAAATGAACAATTTCAAAGAAATCTGGCAAGACTTATATGAACTAATGCAGAACAAAGTGAGCAGATTAGGGGAATAATTTGTATAAGCAACATTATTTTTTTTAAAGAGCCTTTGAAAAATGTATAAGGATCAAATTAAGTAATATTTATAAACTGCTTAGCACAGTGTCTGGTACATAGTAGGTGCTTAATAAATGTTTATTCCCTTCTCAGCTAGTACATCGTTAGTGGGAGTGGAAATTGGTTCAGTCATTCTAGAAAGCAATTTGGAACTATGGCCAGAAGTTCACCAAACTGTGCATACCCTTTGACCCAGATAGACCACTACTAGATCTATACTTCTAAAGAAATCAAAGGAAGAGAAAAAGGATATAAATGTAGAAAAAATATTTATAATCATTCTTTTCCTAGTAGCCAAAAAATGGATACTAAAAGGGATGTCCTTTTATTGGGGAATAAACAAATTGTGATATGAATATTATTGTGGTATATTAATGTGATGAAATATTTATTGTTTTGCCATAAAATTATTAAAGGAATAGTTTCAGAGAAAACTGAGAAGACTGTGAACTGATTTAAAGCAAAGTGAGCAAAACTAGGAGAAATATTTATACAATGATAATAACATTATAGAGAAAAATAACTTTGAAAGACTTTAGGATTCTGCTCAACAAAATGAGAAATTGTGAGTCCAGAAGAGTGAAAATGAAACACGGTACTCACCTTCTAACAGAAATGTGATGAGTTTAATATGAAGATACAGACATACATTTTTGGACAGGGCTAATGTGTAAATTCGTTTTTTGTCAACTATGCAGCTGCATGTTGACGATTTCATTTTTAAAAATTTATTGGGAGGAGGGAATAAGAATAATGGAAAGAAGAGATTAAATGCCTTTTAATTGAAAAATAAAAACAAAACTATAAAAAAAGACAAAAAATAAAGAGGTCAATCAGGGAACAGATTAGAGAGACAACATACAGAAGTAAATTAACATAGTGTTTAATAGTAGCATAGTTTTAGTAGAGCCTAAGACTCCAATTAGTAAAGCAAGGATTCATTCACTATTCAACAAAAATTGTTCAGAATGCTGGGAAATGGTCTGGCAGAAACCAGGTATAGACAGATATCTCTTAGAATATAGCAAGATTAAACTCCAAATGGATACATTATGTAGATATGAACAGTTACATCATAAATAAGTTAGAGAAGTGAGGAAAGAAATAACTTTTGTAATAATGTGTAGTAAAAAAGTTTGTGACCAACAAGGTATAGAAACGATCACAGAAAACAAAATGGACATTTTAATTATATCAAATTAAATTTTTTGCACAAACATAATCAATCAGAAGGGAAAGTTAACTAAGAAAATATTTTGGTAGTTTTCTCTGATTAAGGTCTCATATTCAAGACATATAAGGAATTGATTCAAATTTATAAGAAAAAGAACTATTTCTCAATAAATAAATGGTTGAAAAATACAAATACACAGTTCTCAATGGAAGAAATTCAAAATATCAATAACCATATGAAAAAGTGCTCCATATCACTAATAGCAAAATGCAAATTAAGTCAGTTCTGAAGTTCTGCATCATACCCATCAATTTATAAAAGATGGCAAAAAGAAAAGGACAGTTGGTAGAGGGTTTTCAGAAAAACAGGCATATTGATCCACTCTTGATGAACCTATGAATTGGTCTAATATCTTTGGAATGTAATTTGGAGCTATATCCCCAAAGTTTACAAAAATGTATATACCCTTTGACCCAATAATTCCACTACTTCACCTATGCTCCAAAGAGATTTTTTTAAAAGAGGAAAAGGACCTACATGTAGAAAAATATTTATGATAGCTCTATTACAGTAAAGAACTGAATCTAAGGCAGTGTCCATCGGTTGGCAGTTGCTAAAAATGTCATGGCACATGAATGTAATGGATTATATTATGGTACTGTAAGAAATTGTGAAATGGACAATTTCAGAAAAATTTTGGCAAGACTGATATGGACTAATACAGAATGAAGTGAGTATGGTAGGAGAATAATTTGTTCAAGCAACAATATTACAATATATAATATTACAATACTGCAATGTGACATTACTAATGTGACACTATATGAACTGTAGGGGTAGCCAGGTGGTGCAGTGGATAGAGCACCAGTGCAGGAGTCAGGAGGACCTAAGTTCAAATCTCACCTCAGACACTTGACACTCACTAGCTGTGTGACCTTGGGCAAGTCACTTAACCCCAAATGCCTCATCTTGGGTCATCTCCAGTCATCCTGATGAATATCTGGTCACTGGATTCAGATGGTTGTGGAGGAGAAGTGAGGCTGGTGACCAGCACAGCCCTCCCTCACTCAAAACAAAGTCAAGTGCAAGTCATGTCATTATCTCTCTGATGGCATGGTCTTCTTAGGCAACAGACGAGCACACACACATCTGTTAAGTAACAATTTCCAAGGTAATGTAGTGCTAAATACTCACTGGGGATGTAGTTTAAAGTTTGTCTTAGCATTTTAGGTTCAGTACTTTTTTGACCCTTATTCAAAGCCTAGAACTCCCATGAGAAGTAAACTTAGAGATCAAGGATTGAAGGAGTTGAAGAGAGAGAGAGAAAAAGGGGACTAACTCCCTCTGTCCTGGAAGTGAAAGAATGTAACCAGAAGCAGGCTGAGGACAATTTTAACATCCTCTCTTTGACTAGGGACATACACTATGAGCCGTTTATCCCATATATCCTTATTATTGTAAACTCCCCAAAACAAATTTTAGAATGGGAATTCTGGGCCATTTCTTTCTCTAGGCAAAAAGAACGCAATTTTCCCTGCTACTATAATACCTAGTAGTTAGAGTTAAAAGAATCCACTCCCACCCACCACCCACTCACTGAGGAAAGGAGGAGAAGATGATGGAGTTGTCAAAATAAAAAACAAAGACATAAAGTAAGTAAAGTGTTTTTACAAAATTGCGCGCACACACACACACACACACACACATGCAAAACAACCAGATAGAAGTCCAGAAGGGAACACAGATAAACACCATAGTTTTCAAAGTTATATATTTAAAAGGGGAAGCAATCTGTAAATGATAGATTTTCACTTTCATCTGCAATCCTCTATTTCTTTTCCACTTTATATATGGAAATGGTCATCTTATTTGGTTTTTGTTAAGCTCAGGATTTAACATTTTTTGAGTGATTATATAACTCATTTTGTAGGCTCTGATTGTATTCTAGGATTTGTAGCTAATCAACACAATGTCATCCCAAGAACGAGCATATAGAAGACTTCATTATCATAAAGATTCTCTTTTGATTTGGACTCTGTGATGTACATGATTGTGACAAACACCTTTGATGAGCACATATAAATGTGCATATATATACATACATCCCTCCCTATTTTATGCCTTATTTGATATATTTTTCTTCTTTAATATTTTGTTTTAATCAGCTAAAATCCTCCTTCACACCCTCCCACCATAACACCAGTCCCCAATTGATAACACATGCATTACATGTGTAGTCAATCAAAATAAATTTCCACATTGGCCATGTACAAAAAAAATTGTCTTTTCTGTATTGAGTCCTCTCTCTCAGTAGGTGAGTAGCATGTTTTATCATTAATCTTGTGGAATCTTGGTTTTATCACGATGCTAATTAGTATTCCATCACATTTATTTCATTCCCCAGTTTGTGGACACCTCCTCAGATTGTCATTCTTTGCCACCTCAAAAGAATATAAACATTTTTGCACATTCTTAGAGTTTGTTTTTCTGAGAACTAATTCCTCCCTTAATCTACTCTCCCATTTCCTCTTTCCCTCTTATTTTCCTTTTGAGTGAAATATATTTCTGTACCCAGCTGTATGTGTGACCATTTTGGATGACTGAGTTTCAAGTGTCAGCCTCTCCTCTCCATTCCCTCCTCCTTGTTTGTATAGAGGCCTACTATTGCTCTCTAATTATGTAAGTCAATTTCCCCTAACCTTTCTTTCCTCCCTCCCTCTTCCCCAGTGTATTACTCTTCCTCTCTTTCTATTATTTTCTTAAGATCAAGACATAAAGAACCACTCCCGGGCATTGTCTAATTAGCTTCCTGTATGCACGCTGATGATGATCAGGTTCAGAGGGGATACATCTCCCTATATTTGAATATAAGCAATTTATCTTTATTTAGTCCTTTACCACTGCTTATTTACATTTGCCTTTTTTATGTTTCTCTTAACTCTTGTGTTTGAACTTCAAAATTTCTCCATAGCTCTCATCCTTTCATCAGGAATGTTTGGAGGTCCATTATTCTTGTGTAGCATTATACAGTATTTAGTTTTGATGGCTTCATTATTCTTGCTATAAGCCTGTATTTTTTGCTTTTGGAGCATCATATTCCAGGTTCTCTGCTCCTTTGTTATAGGGCTACTAAATCATGTGTGATCCTGACTGTCATTCCTCAGTAATTGGTTATTTTTCTTTCTGGATGCTTTTGGTATTTTACCTTTGACCTAAGACTCTGTATTTTATTTGTGATGTTCCTGGGCGTTTTCCTTTGAGGGTTTCTCAAAAGGCAACCAATTGATTCTTTCTATTTCCACTTTGCACTCAAGTTCTACAAGATTTGGGCAGTTTTCTTTTAAGATTTCTTGAACTATGATGCTTAGGTAATATTATTTTTATCATAGAATTCAAACAGCTTAATAATTCTTAATAAATTCCCCTTGATTTGATTTCCAGATATTTTCTATGATTTCCCTTACTTTTTCTTCTTTTTTAGTCTTTTGACTTTGTTTTAATATTTCTTGTGGCCTCGTGAAGTCATTGCTTCTAATTCTAATTTTCAGAGAGTTGGTTGCTAAGACAAGGTTTTGTGCCTTAAGCTGTTAATACCTTTACAAATGCTTTCTTCCAGAGCTCTCATTTCTTTTCCATTTTTTTTCCCTCAAGAGCTCTCATTCCATTTATAAAAATATTTTTAACTCTTTTTTTCTTTTAACTCTTGTATTGTCTCTTCTGGGAATTCTATTTGATTCGGAGGCATTACTTGTGGATGTTTTAGAGTCATTTTCTTCTGCTTTTGTATTTTGAGCATCTTTTCTCCTATAATTACTCATTAGGATCCTTCTTTTACTCATTCTTCTGGCCTGCTTCTTGACTTCAGACTTGACATGAGGCCTAGGCTTTGTCATGCTTCTGGAGGGAAGGTCTAGGCTCTTCCTGTTGCTGCTTTCTTGGTTTACTGAATGTTGTGCTCTTCCAGGATTTCAAAGCCAGGCTGAAGACCTGCAAGCTTTCAGTGCTCCTAAAGTAGTCTGATCCAGGGCAACACCTGACTTCTGCTGCCCACCACACCCCACCCCCTTGTCCCAGCTCTGCAAATTTCTGACCTGGTTTGAGTCTGTGCAAGAGTTGACTGTGGTTGGACCCAGCCCCAAACAGCTGGTTGGAAAGTTCTGTTCATTCAAAGTGGCAGAATTGTAAGTGAGATTCCTGCCTTGTTTATTCCTCTGAAGGCTGGCCCAGAATTGGAATCAAGACCCTACCCTGGGTTTGGGGTCTAAGCCACACTGGTGCTACTACTAGCTTCTGATCTTCCTTCTAACTACAACATCTAGGGACACCCTACATGGGAAAACAATTCTGTGAACAAGTTCCCTTCTCACTCTACCCTTATCCAGAATTGGGGAGTGATTAACAAAGCTGCTAGCTGACACCTATCCCTTTCTTGGTGCCCCAGTGTGGGTCTGGTGGAGCCCTAGACCTCCTCTTACCCTGGTGTACAGCCTGGACACTGGAGTGTTCACACATGATGTTCTATTGACCTGACTCTGTTTCCAGTGTCCACAGAACTCTCTATCTATCAGTGCTGACCTGACTGGATAAATAACTCACTGTGACTTTTTCTGGGCTTTTTTATCAGAATTTGATCTGATACATTTTCTAGATCTGTGTAAAAGAATTTGTGGAGGGAAGTTCACCATGCTTCCTCCTATCACTCCACCATATTGGCTGTACTTCTGTCTTATTTGATATTAAGATGTATCAGATATCAGAGTGTCATCAAACAAAGCCGTCTCTATGACTACATCTTTCAAAGACTTTTATACAATTTTGATGGATGTATGGGAGATCATTTATTGGAGGAGAGACTTTTTAGAGGTGTTTTTGTCCTCCTGAATAAATTGCTTTGTAAAACATTAACAAATAATAAGTACAGTGAGACCTTCAGGGCTTTGTACCTCTATGTTATTGATATGACTAAAAAGACAAGGTGAGTTGTGGAATATTACTTGTTAAATTCCTATTTTAATGGAAATTTGTAATTTAATGTATAATCATCTTCTGTCCTATAATATCTGTGGAAATGCTTATTTTATTTCATATTTGTTGAGATCAGAAGTTTATTTTTAAAGAAAGTCTATCTATTACATAAACAAAGCATATAAAATTCTAATAAGCAGGAACATTTTTTAAAAACTTATTAGAACTGCTATTGGCTTCAAGTAGTCTTCCAAAAAGGTATTGCTTTCTAGAGTCAGATACAGTGCCTAGGGTCTTTCTGAGTCTAACCTCTAATGGAGGCTTAGGTTCCTCTTCTCTCCCACTTTGTCTCTTTATGCCCCTTCCCTGAATCCCCTAGGAAAATTTACATAGAGCTTAAATTTGACTCATAGCCTCCTGAAGGCCACTGGTTATGTTGATGTGGCTTCTTGCTCACCCTACAACATAAAATGATGGTACCTTTCCAACTTAATAGATGTCTGAAAACCACATAAGTCACCAAGTCCTGCCCTTCTGCCCAGATGAATATCCATATGGAGATTGGAGTGGGGAGAGGTACACATCTACCAAAGATAAATGCTACAGAATCTTTGTTGCATATCCTTTTTTAAAAAAAATTTATTTATTTTTAGTTTACAACATTCAATGTCATAAGCTTTTGAGTTCCAAATTTTCTCCCCTTCTCTCCCCTTCCTCAAGATGAAATGCAATCTGATATAGGTTCTACATACATATCCACATTAAACATATTTTCACATAGTCATGTTGCAAAGAAGAATTATAACCAATGGAATGAACCACAAGAAAAAAGAAAAAAACAAAACAAAACAAAAAAAAGAGAGAATAAATAATATGCTTCGATCTGCATTGAGACTCTGTAATTCTTTCTCTGGATGTGGACAACATTTTCCATCATGAACCTTTTGGAATTGTCTTAGAACTTTGAGTTGCTGAGAAGAGTCAGGTCTATCAAAGTTAGTCATTGCACAATGTGGCTGTTACTGTGCACAATGTTCTCCTGATTCTGCTCCCTTTGCTCAGCATCAATTCATATAAGGTTTTCCAGGTTTTCTGAAGTCTGCCTGCTCATCATTCTTTCTAACACAATGGTATTCCATTACATTCATATACCACAACTTGTTCAGCCATTTCCCAATTGATGGGCATCCTCTCAATTTCTAGTTTTTTGCCACCACAAAAAGAGCTGCCGTAAATATTTTTGTACACACAGATTCTTTTCCCATTTGCATGATCATTTTGGGATACAGCCCTAGAAGTGGTATTGCAAGGTCAAAGGGTATGCACATTTTTATAGCCCTTTGGCATAGTTTCAACTTGCTCTCCAAAATGGTTGGATCAGTTCACAACTCCACCAACAATGACTTAGCATTCCAATTTTCCCACATCCTCTCCAGCATTTATCATTTTCCTGTTTTGTCATGTTAGCCAATCTGACAGGTGTGATGTTGTTTTGATTTGCATTCTAAGAGTTGTTTTGATTTGCATTTCTCTAATCAATAGTGATTTAGAACATTTTTTCATATGATGCATATCCTTGTTATGTTAGGACTAAGTAAAATTTTTTTTAACATCAGTAATTGCAATGAGATGAGATGGCACTGTGGTTGACATCATGCTTGAGTTGGAAGAAGGGCACTTACATATAGGGAGGGTGGTGTGATCAAATGGTGAGACATAACATGACAACCAACAGCAAGAGCCCTTCAGGGAGCAGGCTCAGACTTACATGAAGAAATCAGCTCAAGTACACTCTGGAGAAGGCTGCCAAAAAGGATAAAGAAAGTGCCAAGTCCAGCATTCCCTGTTTTTGCTGATCATCTTTCAGAAGGTAGGTGTTCAGAAGAATAAAGCTGAAAGTAAACTTGTCCAGTGCATTTAGAAAGTAGAAACAGAGCTCTCTGTTTCCATGCAAGGAAGGCCAAGGGGCCCTCAAGGATTATGACAGCTCAGAGGAAGATATCTCTCCTGATGGGAGTCGGAATCAACAAGCCACAGCCTAGAACTTGCCATATGATTTCTGATCTGTGCTATATATGTCTGAGATCTGAGCCAGACAGGAGAACAAAAGCAGAAGGGAGGAAGAAACTTAGAAACTCCCATTGGTGGCTTAAAAAAAAAGCCCCAGACTTAACTTATTACTACTCCTAGAAGGAAAGTGATTTCCCCCATTAATGATGCAGTGGGGTGAACAGTCAGTCCTTCACCACCAAAGTTACAGAAGTTCAAACAGAAACCAGAAGAATCATTGGTGTAATTGTTCCTGAGGATGGGATCTTATGGAGTCAGTGCTGCACCTAAGTTTTACTGACTTTGGGAGTTCTCAGAGGACTTACTGTTACAGTGGCCATTAAATCAATTTCTCCAGATAGGGAGGTCTTTGGTTTCTTTTTAGGTGACTAAGATGGGGAGTTGTTTATACTCGGGCCCCATAAAGATGAATTTCTGTTAGGCAATTAAGGAGCTGCCCCTTTATGGGAATCTGCAAGGGAGAGCATGTATATTCTAGAAGAAATAGGAACCAGGCTTAGGGAAAATTTGATCCTATCTTCTGAATGGAGCACCACCAGAATGCCTTTAGATTTCAGCTCCCTTGCCACACAACTATACAGGTATGGACTGATCAATTGGAGAAATTTGAGCATGAGGTCAGGATAGTCATGGCTTAGAAAAATGCTGTTGTCAGTAGAAACAGGTGCTTTGGAAATGGGGGAAGGTACAGAGCCTATCACCCTGTTAGGTGGGCAGAGACCTGTGACACCTGGAGGGAGTGTAGGGATGGCTCCTGAAACAGGGGATTGATAAGATAGCAACTGGTGATCAGCATATGGTCATATTATAGATGGAGAGATATAGATGATAGATGATAGAGATAGATATGTATATGTATGTATATACACATATATATGTACACATACTATATATATGATATTATGTCATTATTAAATTATGGTCATATTAGCATATACTAATAAAACTGTTCCAGAAAATTTAGTACTAAGACAGTAGGGACGCTTCTCTATTGAAGCCTAAGGTATCCTCTAAAATCCCTGTCCCATTTGGATCATTCAGGGGAGATGACAGAGAGCAGACCATGGAGGGAAGCAGTATCATGGACTCTTAGAAGTTAGAATCTATGTGGACCCTTTCAACAGTCTCCATGCCAATTCTTGTTGGGTAGAGCCAAATGGAAATCCTTAAAGCTGCCCAAATTATCCCTTCTAGTTAACATCAAACAGTATTGGGTCCCCAGGGGAGTGAAAGATATTTCTTCTCTAACAATGGAGATGAAGTAAGCTGGAGTACTTCATTATACTGGCTCCCCTTACCACGACCCCTGAGCAATGTAGATTACACCTACATGCTGAGGATGAACGACAAGAAGCTAAATAAAGCTGTAATGACCACCACTACAACTGTTCCTAACATTTTCCATGTTGGAGATCAGGAAACCTACAGCCAGAGTGGGTGATATGGGTTTATTGATGTTACCCTCTCTATTACTGTGTCTGACACTAGTCAAGAGCGGTTTGTTTTCACCTGAGAAGACCAGTATACTTTCACTGTTCTTCCCCAGGGCTACCTAAACTTTCCCTCCTATTGACTGACACACTGTAGTTGGCTGAGACCTGAAAGAGGCCTCCTTGAGGGCATCAATGTACAGCACTACATTGGATGACATCATTTTAACCAGCACAGATGAGGCCACAGTAGAGGCCCAAGAACAGATGGATTTCCTATTGTTGTTGTTCTCCCAACAACATGGGATCTTCATGATCCCATTTGGGGTTTTCTTGGCAAAGATACTGAACTGGTTTGCCATTTCCTTCTCCAGCTCATTTTTCAGAGGCCGAAAGGATTAAGTGACTTGCCCAGGCTCACACATCTAGTATCTGGGGCCAGATTTGAGCTCAGGAAGGTTAAGTTTTCCTGACTCCAGGGTCGGCACTCTATCCACTTCACCACTCAGATAGTTAAGGGGTAGGAAATCAACTCTAAGAATATCCAGGATATTTGTTAAATTGGAGGGCCTTCAGTGGATGAGAAAAGCCCAGATGATTCCAGACACTGTCTTGAAGAAGCTACTGCCTCTTGCTCTCTCATGATCGAAGAAAAATCCCAAAGATCTATTGAATTCTTTGGGTTTTGGAGAATATATTCCCCAACTGGGTATCCTGTTTGTCCCTTTCAGCTTTAAATTGGTGCTCCATGATCCTATGACTGTAACCCTACTAAAAAGAAAAAATCTTTTCAGTGCTGTAAAAGTCTGTGACTTCCTGTCCCTACACTCAGGCAACAGAGTCCATTTCCCTCTGGGCTTTCAGTCAACTATAATTTCAATCCAAACAAATAAGTCATTGTTCATAGCTTCATTTATTTAATAAGACAGGAAATCTTACTTATTACGCACGCACACACACACACACACACACACACACACGAACCAATAACCCCAAAACATAAGCCTCTATTCTTTTTAATACCACAAGACACATTGAAAGCAGACTAGCCACATTTAGGCTTAACCATGGTTTTATTTACATGGAAAGCAAAGAAAAAACAAAAGCATATATTTGGAAGGCCCCAACACATACTCAGAATGACAGAATATTAGATCTTCTCTACTCCATCTTTACACAAGTCAGCTATTTTACCCTGGAGCTTATCCCACTGGAAAGATGTGCCAGGACCCCCATTTCCTAGGGTTTCCCCATTAGCAGATTAGTAGCTGCTGAAATCCAGTTATATATGCATCTCTTAGCAGATGGAGCCATTTGATAAACCAGGAAAAACAACATTCCTCAAAAGCCAGTGCCTAAGTGGGGGCCCATTGGGTTAGCAAAGCAACATGGTTCCAGGACTTACAATGGAGACCTCAGTCTCTGGCTAGTTGCCATCTATTTGTGAAGGACACTAATACTAGAAAGGCCCTGGCAAGCCTCTTGGGCACTACTCAGCTTGTTAGAGGGACTATCTTGCCATCTAACTTATAATTGGCAACTCTAAAAAAAGGATGATTGTATGAACCTGAACTATCTGTTCAGCAGTAAGTAGGGCTCTTCAGGAAAGCAAGTGTTTCTCTAAAGTGCTAGAGTGAGTGACTGCTCCGGGGACCCTGGAGCATCAGAAACCTAACAGTGGCTTATTCTGACCGCTCCTTGGGGCCTGCCAAAGGCTGCACTTAGCCTGGTCTTTATTAACAGAGACCTCAAGAAACATGTGCCTTGAAGAGTCATGAGAAGCCAATGGGAAAGATTGTAGAAAAGCCTGTTTTAGATCTAGGGCTATAACCTATTTTGGACCCCAGCTTGTAAACGACTTGGTAAATGGGGACTTTTCCTTCAGTTTTTCTCTAACTCATTAGATATTTTTTTAAAAAATGTTTTACTGATTCTTTTTCTTTTTTCCTTACTTCCCAACAACTACCCTCTCCCCCTTAGACACGCACACATAGAAACCTCCCTATAATAAGGTAGTACAGCAAAGAAAAGCAAACTAACACATTTCCAGTGTCTAATAATGTATGCGTAATTGTATAACTCTAATCTGAAAAAATGAAGCCTATGCTATAGGTATGGAGAGGCATGCCCCAGAGCCCAGGCTGGCTACTGAATTGATTAGAATTCTTACATCTTTCGATGTTGTTTTCTTTAAATTATTACAGTGATTGTGTAGATTGTTTCTCTTGGTCCTGCTTACTTCGCTCTGTATTAACTCATAGAACTCTTCCAAAATTTACCTGCGTTCTTCCTATTTGTTGTTTCTTACAATGCAATGATATTATATTAATAAACCACAATTTATTTAACTATTCTCTAATCAATAGACACCTATTTTCTTTCCACTTCCTACCTACTACAAAAATTGCTTGGCACTTATTTCTCTTCAGTAAATATACCAAGTATACAGTTATTAAGAAGAAGCTATATTCCCAACTAAATAGAAAATGCTACAGCAAAAGGAGGTTACTAAATTCTTTGGGATTAATATCAAACCATCTTGACTTTGGATTCAGTACTAGAAATGAAAAAGACTCCAGATTGACTTATGTAGCATGAAGGATAAATTAAAGGTGATTTCCCTCCCCTCTTTGGCATAAGTACTTGATTTTGCTAAAAATAATGTCTAATAAATGTATACCTGAACATATAGACAACTCCAATACAGAAAATATTTGGCTTCCATATATGCTTAGGTAATCAACAAAGACATCAGCAAATATTATTGTGTGTGGGAAAGAGATTCAGTTAGTAGTATGGCATGTTTGCTAAGCAAGCTTTATTTGTACTGCTTTTTTGTGATATATGATTTATTAATTTAAACATTCTTAAGACACTTTTTTCAAGCGCTAATAAAAATACCAGGTAAACAATTTAAATGTTGTAGGGAATGACATGAGTAGTTACTAGAGGCAATCATAAACCTAAAGCACAAATTTTATTTAAATCCTTAACTATGGAAAATCCTTAACTGGAAAATATTAACTCTTTTTTTTTTTTGTTACCCTTCTCATTTGTGATTAATCCTCACCAGGATATTGTCTCCTTTCATATCCTTCTTATCTGTCTTTATACACCAGATATAGAAGCTGTCTAGGACATTCAGGTTACAAAATAAAGGAGAAGTTAAGGAGTTTATCATGTAGCCTTCTGATTTATTTACTCATCCCTTTGGTTTGCTTTAAAGGGAGGGTTGGTCAAATGTGCTTGCAAGGAGTTCCATCAATTGCTTTGATTTGATTGCTTATTTTAGTCACTGATTTATGTAATGGTCTTTCTGGGATACCCTTCCTCAACTCCCACTCACAAGTCCCCCAGAGGACAACTACTTCACTTCCACGGAATCGTGTAGGCCTATATTCTTGAAACTATAGAGATAACGAGTTACATAGCTATAGTTGGTGGGTTTACTTTTATTCTAGTCAGTCAGAGGACACAAATAGCTCAAGGCAAAGGCATTTCCTGAAATGACATGCCAAAGACAGTAGAAATATGACATTTCTTTCATAAACCCTGTTCTTGCTTTCCCACAAATATACACAGTGTTAATAGGAAGAGTAGATGCCCATACAATTCACAAGTAGAAAGGCACACATGTGGGAAATAGATGACCATGGTACAGATCAGGAAAGGCAACTCACACATCTGATACTTCAAGACCACTCTCGTTCTCATGTTACTCCTTTCTACCTTGGTCTCCCAGTCTCAATGGGTACTTTCTCACTGCTCGAATTACTCACCATCACCTCTGACTTTTGGCTTTGCTGCAAATCCTGGCTGACTAAGATCCTGCTGCAGCTAAACTATCTAGAGGTGTCAAATTCAGAATCCTCTATAATCGACACGAAAGGCTGTGGTTTAGGAATCAATGTCCTTGAATTCCTCCTTTTGGGCTGTATGCAAATACAGGTCTCCTAGGGCTCTGTGCTTTTGCTGCAAGATATCAAAGTTGGTGGGGGTGGGGGTGGAAGAAGGGAGAAAGAAATCCCTCTTCCCTTTTCTGCACTTAAGAAAAAGATGCAAGAAGAAACATGAAGAGCTTATTTCTTCCTCCATAGCTCACTCTTTTTTCCACTGTCAGAGCTGACCACTCAGAGCTGATTAACTTGGCTTTATAAAGGTCTCCAACCTTGATCCTTCAGCCAACCAATCACTAAGAGTTCCCTATGTATTGTTAGTTACCCTTATCAAATTACTGATGCTCCATAATCCCATCAGGTTAGCTGAGAACTTTTTGTCGAGGTTTATAGGTGTATGATTACTCTAGGTTCACTCCCCTGAGCTAGGTCAGCTCTATCTCCTCCCTCAGGATTTTAAGGGATTGGGTGCAGCTTTGATCAGCTTTATCAGCTATGACCTACTTACTTTCAGACATCAAAACAGTTCCATTTAACTAGTAAACACCCATTAGCTTCCACAAAGGGATATTTACTGCAAATACGTAACAACAAACGAAGAACTAACATTTTCTTCCTAACACTTGGGGGAATACTATATTTTCCCTTCTTTTTGTGGGAGGGCAGGGAGATGTACTTTCTCTCTGTTCCTGGGGATAGTAGATAGAAAGATTACATAATCTTTCTACGTGGTCTTCATCCCACCAAGTTCACTTCCAAATATGGCATGATCGATGGATGAAGGAGTTTGCATCCCAACTACTCCTGGATTGGGCCAGGGCAGGTCCAAGGCTTTCCTAACCACTATCTGACTTCTAGCAAACCCTGACTCCTTGACTCTGGTGGTTTACTCTGTTGACTTTTTGAAACTCATGAGATCATAGCCATCTCTAATCATCTTCACCTACATGATGTAAGAATAAAAGCAAAGACATAAAGAACAGAAATCTATATTCACAAGCTACATGTTGGCCATGTGTGATAATGGCCTGAGATCTCTTTACTTACATCAATATCTCTTATAGGAATGCAGCCAGATAGGAAAGGAAGGCTAAGGCCTTGCAAAGCTCTGGCTGACTAGTGCCTTTCTGTTTGTTTGTTTTTTTTATGAAATGATGAAGGGCATAATTATTCTTTCTACTATCTCCTATAAATTTTTTTTATTTTTAAAAATGTAAATAGCATTAGATGGGGCATGTGCTGGGAAGCAGGGGTGGGCGACAATGACTTCTGGCTCCGAACCCACTCGCTGCTCTTTCCAATATCCAGCACAATGCTTCTGCCATCTCTGTTGCTGCCCCTGCTAAGCGTTGCCATAGCTACGGTGAAAGTCAAAAGGCCTCGGGGTTCTCCCTTGCCAAATATCATTTCTATGACAAATCTAAGCCCTTCACCTACCTGGATAGGTCCTCCACTATCCCCTTTGATCAAGTAAATGATGACCACTGTGATTGTCTAGATGGTTCCGATGAACCAGGGACTGCTGCCTGCCCAGAGGGACGCTTGCACTGTACCAATGCTGGCTAGAAGCCCCACTATATCCCCTCAAGCCATGCCAATGATGGGATCTGTGATTGCTGTGATGCCACAGATGAGTACAATAGTGATGTCATCTGTGAGAACACATGCAGGGAAATGGGCTGGAAGGAGAAGAAGACTTTGGAACAGATGGCCGAAGTTGCCTGTGAGGGCTTCCAGCTCAAGATCTTGATCGAAGAAGAACAGGGCCAGGAGGAAAAGCAGAGCAGGCTCCTTGGTTTGCAAGAGTCAAAGAAGGCCCTGGAGGAGCAGGTAGTGATGCTGAGAACTGTGAAGGAAAAAGCAGAGAAGCCTGAGAAAGAATTCAAGAAGCGGCATCACAGGCTGTGGGAAGAGTAACAGGCAGCAGCCAGGGCTGCTTGAGACCAGGAGCAAGCTACCAGCACTTTCCGGGAGCTAGATGACAATACCAATGGAATGATTTCAGTGGCTAAGCTTCAGACTCACCCAGAACTGGACCCACATGTTGATGGGGCTTTGTCAGAGGCAGAAACCCAGACTCTGCTAGGAGTCTGTGTGCTACCTCGCAGGTAGATGCCTCCAGCTTCCAAGAAGGCCTGTGGGTAGTCATCAAGGATAAATACCAGCAGCAGTCCCTGCCCACTGTGCCACCTCTTGCTGAGACCACAATGGAGATCATGCTGCAGGTCCTAGAAGAGCCATCCCCAGCACCGGATGAAGATGAAGGTCCTGGGTTGGAGGAAGGAATGGAGGAGGATGAAGAGGATGAAAAGGAGAGCCCTGAGGAAGATAAGGAGCCCTTGTCCCCACAGCCAGGTAAAGTGGAGGTGGAGAAGTTCAAGATGCCTCCATATGATGAGAGAAGTAGGGCCTATATTGATGTGGCCCAGGAAGCCCAAGACCATTTTGAAGAAGCCAAAAAGTCATTGACAGAGATGGAGGAGTCCATCAGGAATCTAGAGCAAGAGATGGCACTGGACTTGGGTCCCAGTGGGGAATTTTCCTACCTGTTTGGACAGTGCTATGAAATGTCCACAAATAATTATATTTGTAGACTGTGTCCTTTCAACCGAGTCACCAAGAAACCTAACCATGGTGGGTCTGAGATCAACTTGGGCACGTGGGGGTCCTGGGATGCATCAGAGGAAGAGAAAGTCTGCATCATGTATTATGAGCGTGGGACAGGATGCTGGCAAGGCCCCAATCACTCTACCAAAGTGAAGCTGGTGTGTGGGAAGGAAACTGCTGTCACAAGTGCCATGGAGCCAAGTTGATGTGAGTACCTGATGGAGCTGGTGACTCCAGCTACATGCCAGGAACCACCCCCAGAGTTCTCCAGGGGATTCTGACCATGATAAACTTGAGGTCGCCCAGAATCTCAGGGGAGAAGCTAATACCTCCAGGACCTGTACATACATCTTCCTCCTAACCTTGCCCCAGGATCTGAGCTCCTGTCCACCATGGCTTTTTGGGGTTCAGTGCAGGGAGCTCTGCCTCCTGAACCTTCCTCCTTGGAGGGCTCACTATCTTGATGAAGAAAGTCTCTGTGTGGCCCCCTGAAGACCACGAGGCTGCCTTTGATTGGGGGAGCTTCATCCATTCCCTCAGGTCTAGCTGCTCAAGTGACTGGGACACTTTGCCTTCCCTCTCCCCTTCCTATGTTGGCAGCTCCTGGTGACTTGATACCCTCTCACTCTGACCACACTCAGGGCCCAGTTGGTACAGTTGCTATGTAGCCAGTGAGCAAGACCTGCTCAGGTGGGAGATCCTGACCTCACTGTGATCTTGACACTACAAACTCAAATCCTTCCCCGTGAAAAAAAAATTTAATAGCATTTCATTTTTCCAATTACATGTAAAAACAATTTTAAACATTCATTTTTTTTGAAGATTTTGAGTTTCAGTTTTTCTCCCTGCCTTCCTCCCCTTCCCCAAGACAGCAAGCAAACTGATATGGATTATACATGTGCAATTATGGAAAACATATTTCCACATTAAGCATGTTGTGAAAGAAACAGAACAAAAGGGAAAAAAACATGAAAAAAACAAAGAAAGTGAAAATAGTATGTTTCAATTTGTATTTAGATCTCATCAGTTCTTTTTGAGTATATGGATAGCATTTTCCAAGATGAGTCTTTTGAAATTATCTTGGATCATTGTATTACTGAGAAGTGCTAGATCAAGCAGAGTTGACCATTGCACAGTGTTACTGCTATTGTGTGGCTCTGCTCACTTCCCTCAGAACAGTTCATGCAAGTCTTTCCAGGTTTTTCTGAAATCTGCCTGCTCATCATTTCTTATAGCACAATAGCATTCCATCACATTCATATATACATATATATTCATATACTCATATTCATATACAGCTTGTTCAGCTTTCCCCAACTGATGGTCATCCCCTCAATATCCAATTCTTTCTACCACAAAAAGAACTGCTTTAAATATTTTTGTACATATAGGTCTGATTAGTGCCTTTTGAATGTACCCTGGTTCTTGCTACACAACCAATCAAAAATCTACCTCTTCACCATATGGCTAGAAGAACAGGACCATTTACAGAATGTCTGAGAGAGCCCAAGTGCCCATGAGATTGCAATAGACATCGTTCATGGTCCTAAGAACTGGACTCATTGGTCAAGTCACTTTTAACACAGGAAAACTCTTTAACGTGTCTTTTGCGTCTCCTTTCCCCTGAATTTGTAGCAGGAGTAATCAATCAGCAGGAATAATCTCACACAATTGCTTGCTATAGCAACCCTGCTGATGTCAGCTCACATGCAAAGAGAAGGATGTTTTCAGCACAAATAGCTCTGTAAATTGTTGCTTAAAGCCAAGCACTATGTTCTGTTCTGTTCAAAACACAGGAAATAAATCACTGTTCCCTCAATGGAAAAAGACAAAATCAGCGCTGGAGGAGGACCTGCGAATGTTTTCCAATTTTCTAAGAGTACTTGGCAGAACTAAATCAAGAACACTAAGGTTTAAAATACACTTGATCTAGTTCATTTTCAAAGACCTTAGTTGAAGTAAAGAGAATTGAGCATCAAATAACAGTTTAACATTTTTACTCATTTCATATTTTAAAAGCCCACACAAATTACAGCTGAACGCTTCATGACCAAACAAGGTTGAATTTCCTATTATTGTTCTCAAATGTTATTTGCACATCTGAGGGCATGCACAAATGATGCTAAAAAGTCAGTATGTTTTTTATTTTAAATTACGTGAAGGACTATTTTACTTAGAATAATACGCTCTATCCTGGAATTTCACAGGCCCTCTAAACAATGTCCTCTCATTTCCCAAAGATGTTTTTTTTTTTCCCTCTTCTAAATAAAACAGCAAAAAGCACACACATTATCCTACATAACTGAGAGAGGTGGGGTTGAAAGGAAGTGGGGTTGGAAGGAGTTTGCCTAGCAGATTCAGGGCCAATACCCTGTCTTCACAAAATGAAATCTCAAGCAGGATTTTCATGGGAGAAGGGATGTGGCATAGTGGTTTTCTTTAAAACATTAGAAACACCCTTTTTACATAGAAATAATACCTACTAAATAAAGCAGTGCAGGAAGAATTAATTGATTGACCCATGGTAGGCAGATAACACTCAAAAAGAAATCAGAACACAAATTATGGCACAGAAATCAGGAAAGATCTGGGTTTGACTCTTGCCTCAAATATTTACTAGCTTTGTGACCCTAGGCAAATCGCTTAGTTTCTCTGAGTTTCGGTTTTCTTATTTGTAAAACAGTGATCATAATAGTACCTATTTTACAGTTCTTTACTTTCACCTTGCCATTGGACCCTGATGACTCTGGACGAGAGAATGAGATTAATGGCTTTGCCCAGCTCTGATTCATTTAAATCCGATTCACAAGCAAGTCAAAACACCACCCTCCTGATGTCTCACTAGTCCTCCTGGAGAATGAAGCATGAACAAAAACCTACCTCACACAGTTGCTGGGAGAACTGAATGATATGGAATACAAGTAAAGTGCTTTGGAAACCTTAAAATGCTATGTAATTGTCAGTTGTTATATTATGTTACTCATGATTTTATTTTTTCTTAATAGAGTTGGCCTGTCATCATGAATTGCTAAACGAAACTCATTTTCAAAAATCCAGACTCCCTCCAGCTAAGGGAACTACCAGGGAGAAAGTCTTTATTTCAGCTTTGAGGGGTTTCTAGTTCACTCTTTTTTGTAGACAATAATAGTCTTAATGCCTGAAACAGGGAAGTACATGGCTAAGAAAAAGAACTATATTCAATATCACTAATGAACATAACAACAAAAATTTAAATAAAATTCTAGCACATTACTACATTGATTTATTCTCCCCCCCACCCCCCAAAAAAGTTATCCATATGATCAACTTTCATTTATACTGTGGATTAAAGAGTGGTTCAACATTAGGAAAACAATCAATGTAATAAATCATACCAAAAAACCCCAAAATATCCCAAGTCACATGATTATCTCAATGGATGCAGTAAAAACCTTTAACAAAGTATAACATTCATTTCTGTTTTTAAAAATCACACAAATAAAGGCAAAGAGAGATCTTTTTTTTATTTTAACATCATAAACAGTATCTCCCTAAAACCAAAAGTGAGCATCAAATGCAAAGAGATAACACTAGAAGCTTTTTCAATAAATACAGGAGTAAAGCAAGGATACCTGCTTTCCCTGCTTTTATTTGATTGAATTCTACAAATGTTATCTATAGTGATAAAATAGAAAAAGGAATTAAAGGAATAAATATAGGCAAAGAGGAGATAAAACTATATCTCCTGATCAAATGATGGTTTACTCAGAAAATCATAGACAATCAGTCAACAAACTGAGACAATAGCTTCAGCAAAGTTACAGTACACAAAATAAACTCACAAAAATCAATAGCATTTCCATATTAAGAAGTAAGAAAATCCAAGAGGCAACGATAGAAAAAGAAGTCTCCTTGAAAAGAACCTCAAATGCATAAACTATTTGGGAATCTATCTGCCAAAGAACACTCAGTATTTTTATAAATTCAATGATAAAATGCTCTTTAAAGAAATAAAGAACAATTTAAATGGTGGAGGAATATTCAGTACTCATTGAGGGTTATGCCAAAATATATGAAACTGATAGTACTAACAAAATTAATTTGTATATTTAATTTTATGCTAATCATACTATCAAAGGAATACTTTACAGAGCTATATGAAATAGTACCTGCAGATATCCAAAAGTCCACCTTAATCTCTCCCTCTTTCTGCCACAGAGCTCTCTTCTCCCATTTGCAAAGCACATAATCTACTACTTCTCTTGCAGCTCAATTCATTAATCCCCAAACTGCCACAACTGCTGCTATTGTAGAGCTCATGCAGTTCCCAAGTCCTTCTGGTGTGCTTCTCTCTGACAGACATGTCCCTTTTTTTCAAAACCCCAAGGCATAGCTCAAGTCTACCTCCAGACTTAAAGATCACAATAGTCCAAATCTCTTCCCTCTGAACACCAAATCCTAGAATGTTAGTCAGTTCTCAAAATCCAATCATATTCTTTTCCACAGCATGGAATTTTCCCTTCCTTTGTGAACTTGCTTACAATCTGGAATCAAATACATCAACAATACACTGAATGATATAATACAAATTATCAGTTGATGGGCTGCTTCAGTAACTAAAGGTCAAATTACATGCAAGATACACAACATACACGGGCCAATGTCACTGGGCCAAAAAGTACAAAATGAATAGTGTAAGAATACTGTAAATGTAGTGGGGTACTAAGTTATGAAGGACTTTGAAGTGGAATATGGGTCAATTCAAGAGTGCCATTTATTGCCAGATTAAAAACAATGCTAAGAGGTTGTTCGAGGCTGAGCCTGACTCAGGTTACTCCTGAACAGAACTTCAATATTGGAACAAAATGAGATACACATAGATACTCACAGGTCATATACTCAGGTCATATAACAGTTAACAGAATGAGGTTTATTTAACCATAGAAGAATGATTTTCAACCAAGGAAATTAGTGTGGATTCCACTGAACAAAGCTTCTTTGCACACCACAATGTGTGTTCTTCAGGATTTTTTCTGGACCCTCTTTTCCAGCTTCCATGGATTCAAGAACAATCTCTATGCTGATGATTCTGAAAGATACTTATCTAGTTCCTGTTTGTTGTTTAATTAATTTGTTGTGGTCTTTAACATTCATTTCCACAAGATTTTGAGTTCCAAATTTTCTCCCCATCTCTCTACTCCCCCCAGCCCAAGATGGCATATAGTCTGATTACCCCTTCCCCTGTCTGCCCTCCCCTCTATTATCCCACACTCCCCTCTTTATCCTTCTCTGTCACTTTGTTGTAGGGCAAGATAGATTTTTATACCTCATCACCTGCACATCTTATTTTACTGTTGCATGTAAAAACAATTTTTTAACTTTTGTTTTTAAAACTTTGAGTTCCAAATTCTCTGCGTTCTTCCCTCTCCAATCACCCTCATTGAGAAGACAAGCAATTCAATATGGATTATACATGCATAGTTTTGCAAAACACTTCCATAATAGTCATGTTGAAAAAGACTAACTATATTGCCCTTCATCCTATCCTGTCTCCCATTTATTCTATTTTCTCCTTTGAACTTGTCACTTTCAAAAGTGTTTGCTTCTGACTATCCCTTCCACCAATCTGCCCTCCCTTCTATCATCCCCACCCCCCACCTCTTATCCTTTTACCCTTACTTTCCTGTAAGGTAAGATATCCAATTGAGTGTGTATGTTATCCCCTCCTTAAGCCAAATCTGATGATAGTAAGATTCACTCATTCCTCTTGCCTGCTCCCTCTTCCCCTCCATTGTAAAAGCTTTTTCTTGCCTTTTTTATGTGAGATAATTTGCCCCATTCTATCCCTCTCCTCCCAATATATTCCTCTGTCTCCCCTTAATTTTATTTTTAGATATCATCCCTTAATATTCAACCCACCCCATGGCCTCTATATATGTGTACATGTATCTATATAAATTATAGATATAGATATATATTCCCTTCAACTACCCTACTACTGAGAAAGGTCTCAAGAGTTACAAATATTATCTTTCCATGTAGGAATGTAAACAATTTTGTTTGAGATAATGAGGGCTTCCATGGATGGCTGCTCAATTTTAGTCAGTTCCTTATGATTTCTCTTTCCTGTTTATCTTTTCATGTTTCTCTACATTCTTGTATTTGAAAGTTAAATTTTCTATTCAGGTCTGGTCTTTTCATCAAGAATGCTTGAAAATCCTCTATTTCATTGAATATTCATTTCTTTTGCCCTGAAGGATTGTACTCAGTTTTGCTGGGTAGGTGATTCTTGGTTTTAATCCTAGCTTCTTTGACCTCTGGAATATCATATTCCAAGCCCTCTGATCCCTTAATGCAGAAGTTGCTAGATCTTGTGGTATCCTGACTGTGTTTCCACAATACTTGAATTGTTTCTTTCTGGCAGGTTGCAATATTTTCTCCTTGACTTGGGAACTTTGGAATTTGGCTATAATATTCCTACAAGACGGGGCTGCTATTCAGTGTGAGATTAAGTTCAGCTGCTTGGTTGGGGCAGGGGCACCACACGGGGGGCTCAGTTCCCTCAGGGGGTTTATGCAGAGACCTTCAGTAATGGATCTGAGCTCCTGTCTGCTTTGGGAGACCTTGTCTGCTGCTGCCTCCATTGCTGCCTCCCGAGGGGGCCTGAGTTATGGAGACACCCCGCTCCCCCCTTGGCCAGCCAAAAAAGGCTCTCTCACTGACCTTTGCACCTGTGGGTGGAGGGATCTGTGTGGCCACTGGAGATTCTGTCCCTGAAGCCTGCTCAGATCTGCTCCTCTCAGTGTTGCGTGGCCAAGGCAGGGCTGGGTTCTTCTCTGGGTCTGGTACAGGATGGACCTTTGGTGTTGGTTTTCCAGGGCTCTCTGGAACAGAAATCTGCTCCACTTAGTTGTTGTGTGGTTTCCGCTGCTCCAGAATTTGTTGGGAGTTCTTTTTTTACAGGTATTTTATGGGCTGTGGGTTAGGAGCTAGCATATGTGTGTCTTCCTACTCCACCACCTTGGCTCCTCCCCCTCGATAATTTCTTGAAAGATGATGGCTAGGCTCTTTTTTTTTATCATGGCTTTCAGGTATTCCATAATTTTTAAATTGTCTCTCCTGGATCTATTTTCCAGGTCAGTTGTTTTTCTAATGAGATATTTCACATTGTCTGCTATTTTTTCACTCCTTTAGTTTTGTTTTATAATCTCTTGATTTTTCATAAAGTCATTAGCTTCCATCTGCTCCATTCTAATCTTTTAATTATTTTCTTAAGTGAACTTTCGGAACTCCTTTTCCATCTGACCAATTTTGCTTTTTAAGGCATTCTCCTCATTGACTTTTTGGATCTCTTTTGCCATGTGGGTTAGTCTATTTTTTAAGGTTTTATTTTCTTCAGCATTTTTGGGGTTCCCTTTAGCAAGCAGTTGACTCATTTTTCATGATTTTCTTGAAAAGAAATTTCTCTCATTTCTCTTCCCAATTTTTGCTCTACTTCTCTTACTGGATTTTCAAAATGCTTTTTGAACTCTTCCATGATCTGAGATCAACTTATGCTTTTCTTGGAAGTTTTGGATATAGGAGCTTTGACTTTGTTGTCTTCTGTCTGCATATTTTAGTATTCCTTGTCACCAAAGTAAGATTCCGTAGTCTGATTCTCTTTCCTGTTTTCACTAATTTCCCCAGTCATTTGCTTGTCTTTTGAACTCTTTGTCAAGGTAGTTCTTGGCTTCAGTGCAGTTGCAGGGTGTACTGTCAGCTGCTTGATCCCCTCAAAATTTGTGGGCCTAGAGCTCTAGAAACTGCCACAGCCTCTGCCCCTGCTGTGGCTGCTGAGGGTTCCTCTACCCTCTCCATTGCCCTGAGGCTAGGGCTGGACTATACTTGCTCACACAGGTCTAACAGGTTTTTTCCACTGATCTCACAATTTGTCCTTGGCTTTTTGGGGTTGTGAAGTCTGGAAACCACCACAGATTCCAGAGATTCAGTCCCCTGAGGCCTGCTCAGATTCAGTCTGTGCTGGCACAGCCCACACTGGACTGTGTTCTGCTCCCAGCGTGGTACTTCCTGTTGACCTTCCTGGCTGTCTTGGGCTAGAGATTTGCTTCACTCAATCATTCTGTGGATTCTGCAGCTCCAGAATTTGCTTAAAGTTATTTATTACAGGTATTGGGCTGAACTTGGGGGGAGAGCTCTAGCTCTAGCGCTATTTCTATTCCACCATCTTGGCTCTGCCCTAGAGTCAAGTTTTACAGGTATTTGGGGGAGAGCTCAAGCAAGTCCCTGCTTTTACTCTGTCATCTTGGCTTCACAACACTCCCCCCCACTTATCTAGTTCTAACCTTTATGTTCACCTTCATTCTCACATTTTCAACTGCTTGTTCACCTCAACAAAACTGGGCTCATTATCCTCCACCCCTCTCCAACCCCCTTCACTTTCAAACTTCCCTATTACTGTTGAGGATACCACCATCCTTCGGTTCCCCCAGTCTCACAACTTAGATGTCATCCACATTATTCTTGACTCCTCCCTCTCAAACTTCACATCCAATTTGTTGCTAACACCTGTGAAATTTTACTTTTGTAACATCTTTTGAATATGTGCTATTCTCTCTTTTGATACTGCCACCATCCATGTAAGCCCTCATTATCTCATGCCTGAACTACTGCAGTCGTCTGTTGGTTGGTCTCTCTGCTACAAGACTCTCCCTATTCTAGTCCATCTTTCCATCAGCTATCAAAATGATCTTCCTAAAGTGCAGGTCTAGCCATGTCACCTCTGTGCGCAGTAAACTCCAGGAATGCCCCCATGACCTCCAGGATCAGCCTTGTCATAACCTCATCCTACCTTTCCAGTCTTCTTATACATTACATGCCTCCATGGATTCTTCAATCCAAAGACAGTGGCCTTCTAGTTCCTCAAACATTTTCACTGGCTGTTCCCCATACCTAGAATGCTCTCCCTCCTCATCTCTGCTCCTGGACTTCCTTCCTACATAAAACCTAACCATTTCTCAATCCCTCTCAATTCTAGTACCTTCCTTCTTTTCATCATTTCCTATTTATCATGCATGTAGCTTGTTTGCATATAGTTATTTGAATGTTGTCTGTTCCATTATATTGTGGGCTTCTTGAGGGCATGGACAGTTTTTTACCTTTCTTTCTATACCTTGACATTGGCACACTTCCTAGCACATAAATGCTTAGATATTTATTGACTGATTACATGAACTTAATTATTTAGACCTGAAATTTGGTCCTTCCTAAGACTCTCCCTGATTCATTTACTCCTTCAGGAACTATTATATTTTTGTTTGTTTTGTAATATTATGTATTTGTCTTGTTTTTGATATGTTTCTCTTTTAATTTTGCCTGTATGAGGCTTTTTGAATATTAGAGGTTAGGGCTAACAACAGCCCTAAAGTCATTTAAATGGTGGAAGATTCTCTAGAAGACCTTACCATCAGACTGTGGTCTGTAAGTGCAGTATCCTAATTCCTGCCCTCATGCAAGCTGGGATAGTTTTTTTCCTTCCTTAAAAGGCATTGAAACCATCCTGAACTTTTGATTGGCTCAGGGGACTAGACCAGATTCAGTCTACAGATATCATCTTCCTGGAGGGTGAGTATAAAACAGCCACCAGGCTTTCCAGGTGCTCTCTCTGATGCTTGGCTGATGGTTTATGTTATGGATAAAGACCTAGCAAAGGAGACTGAGAAAGAGCAACCTGGAAATAACAATGTTATGAAAACCTAGAGAGAAGGGAGGATCAAGGAGATGTGGGAGATTAAAAAGAGGTCAAAAAGGTTGAAGATTAAGAAAAAAAATTAGACTTGGCAAATAAGAGATCATTTGTAACTTTGAATATAATATTACCCAAGTGGTTGGTGAGCTTTTCAGTTCATAGTGGAATTCTCAATGTGAAAAGGTAAACAGAAGCAGAAGCAGAAATAACTGGGCTACAGGAAAGATGATGACATTTCTGGAATTATCATTGGTCCTCTTCACAAGTCAGGAAGAACTGCCCTGTCTAACACCCACTTAGGGTTTCCTGGTCGACCTACTAGGACCTTCCCCTCCCTGGGAGCCTCATGGAAGGGTAAGGAATACAAAATTTTTGACTAATTAAGGAAGGTTAGGACTGTTTCTCTCCTTCTGTGGGGACTAGGTTAGACACATTCACCTCCTTTGTTGCTAGAAAGTTCCCTCCTAATGTTGGTATTCCAAGCCTTTCCTGGCAAGGAGGTACTCAACTACTCACTGAGTATTGTACTGGCAACAATACAAAAGGGCAAATCAGTTTTACATTGTAGTGAGCAATGGGATGCAGTGGACCAGATTTTTGACACTGTACATGCCAGTGACCATTTTTCTGCCCCTGAGAGTTACTCTGCTATCCTCTTCCACTAATCTGCTGCTGCTCCTGGGGTATAACTTATTGCCTCCTGCCACTGGGACCTGCACCTTTGACTGTTCTGCCAAGGTCAGCTGCTGCTACCTGTGCCAGGCAGGTCAGCTGCCACTACACAGGCCTGAACTCTCCTGCTCTATGCTGGGACAGAGGCTGCTACAGTCCTGAGAGCTATTGCCCTGCCTCACTGGGGTCTGATTCTGCTACGTTATGGCAGGATGGACTTCGTTTCACTTACGCAACAGGTTGCTGAGAGCCTGCATAACCACTGTCCTTCTATGCTTTGCAGGAGCTCTGGGAGTTCTGCTATTGCTGGGACCTGACTCTGCCCCCTTCTGTGCTGTGGAAAAATACAAAGCAATACAAAAAACAACAAAGCCACATGCTCTATTTACCACATTTATTGACCATTTCTGATGGCATTGGGGGGAAATGGTCCTAGGATTCTTTGAGAGAAAGTTCACAATTTGGGGATGAGAATGAAACTTTAAGAGCTAATGAAGCATCCTTGCCAGATTGGTACATTTTTTCATATCCTCAATTCCAGAAATAACTCTGGACTTCTAGGGTTCTTTCATGGTTCTTCCAAGTGCCTCCCTCAATGGCTTGCACCAAAATCCATAGGGTAAAATTTTTAATTTAAAAACAAATAAAACTCAAATACTTTCTTCAATATATTTATTAGACAATCTTAAAATTCCAAGGGTCTGCCTTAACATATTTTTTCACAGTTGGGGTTCCTCATGACACACCTCAATAGCAATGTCCCTGTAAAATTACCACACTGCAGGATCAGGCACTTTGGAGAAGCCATTCAAAACCAGTTTACACAAATGTGACTCCCTAAAAACATGAAAAAAAATCCATTGGTTTAGGAAGCCTCCCTGGTGGCAATTGGATAATTAAAAAACCATTTACAATACTAACACATACAGTCCCATAGCAAGGGAAGATCACAACTAGTTTTTCTGAATTTGACCTTTCCTAAAGATGGGAAAATCTCTATCTCCCAAAATTTAATCCTTCCAGACAGCTTTGAATATAAACTGAATCCTGACAGAATCCTAGTAGAGTTTGGTGGAGACTTAAATTACCAGGTTGGAAGGCCCAACAAAGCTTGGGGGCCTAAAACATACTTTACTACAATTATCTTTAAGGAACAGTTCTTAAAGACACAGAGTTTACATCTCTTTTTGCTGAATGGCCACAGGTAATTTACTCTCTATTTTCCCAGCAGTGGGAATTATATGGAAATAAGCAATGACCATCTTTAGGGCCTTCACCAAAAGCAGCCTCAGAAGGTAGAGGACAATCCTGACTCACTTTCCTTACCTGCCCATCCCCCCACTTTAAAGAGCTAGTTAGCGTTTGAGTCTTGCAAAACCGTCTTCCACGGGCTTACAGCCTTCTTCTTTTTCTCTTGAGAAATGAAGTCTAGCAGGTATATTCTGAAGTATATTCAAAAATCACTCCAAACCTCAAAAATCTCTCAAGCCTCCATTTTTATTGTTTTCTCTCTCCATTTCAAACTCCTAAACTGATAGGATTAGATAAATCATATGGCCATTAACAAGGTGTGATTTTTCTCATCGTGAAAATGCTAATAAGCATTAAATAATGCATAACAGGAAGCAATTGCTGCCAGGATTGAATTTTCATTTCTTCTTTCCACAAGGCTGACTGTGTATATAAAATGTTGGATATGTCACTCTAATCCATATGTACGGTGATTACCAAAGACTCGGTATTTTTCTAGTTTTCCAAGTGTTCAAACAAGGATAAAGTTCACAAATAAATTAGGAAACACCAAAGAAAGGGTAGGATCTAGTGAAATAGAAAAGGTCTTCTATGAGCGGGGAAATAGGAAAATGATTTGGCTGCCTTCTTTGTTACCAACTTGAGGAAAGAGTTATGGAAACTTTGGATATGGGACCAAATACATTCCAAGTATGGCCATCAGGCCTAAAATAGAAGAGATTCATAGACAAGGGCTAAGCTGGAAAAAGAGGTGAAACTGAGCTTTCAGTCTTGCATGAAATGAGCAACTGTGCGATCCTCAGTCAGAGGTCAGTGTAGACTCGGAACATTATTGAGATACACCTGACTATGCCTGCATGTGAAATGTAACTAAAACAAGGGAATGAACACAAAGTCCCATTAGTTAAGCAAGCTTAGAGTGACAGAAGATTTTAGTATAACAGATAGCAAGCTTAAACACTGTAAGCAGCACAGTGAAATTACTCAGCTAGGGGTCTCAATAGTCATTCTGGTCAGGTCATTTGTCATTTGATAGCTATAAAAAGAACGAAAAATGTAATAGGAATTTCTTCCCTCATTTATTTAAATGTAGATACATTCCTTTATTGGATTTAATTAGTGCTCTCCTTCCCCACCATCTTGGTTTTCATTATTTTACTTCCCTTTTTTACAACTTCCCCAACTTTTACAAGTTGCCAAGCTTCAATTCTTTTCAGAAGATCAGCTAAAAAGCTACACTAGCACTTCCAGCTGTGTGATTTGTAGCTACTGAATCTAATTATGGGACTTATTAATCTAAGTCCCCATTTGGAATGTACCACACAGCTGCTTGTGAACAGGCACAATAAGGCACTATATTTTCTTAAGCAAATTAACCAGACATAGGATTGGTTTGTGCCAATATGCATCCCATGATGCCTTAGACCAATTCTTTGCAGTTAGCTAAACGAAATTTCCCTGGGTTACTCTGAGTAAATGCGGCACCTGCAAGGAGTTGCCAAAAGAGAAAGCAATAGGTGGGTGAATCACTGTGCAAAAAATTACTAACAATGCAGTAGGGAAGAAGACATGCTTTAGAGAGTTACAGAATTTTAAAGCTAGAAGGAACCTCTGCAATTCATCAAATCCAACCCCCAAAAGAAAATAAGTCTCTCTATAACATATTTAACAAGTGGTCATCCAGCCACTTGTCCAAAAAGGGACAAATCACCACTTTTCAAGGGAGTTCATTCCACTTTTTCCACAAAATCTATTTTCTCTGTCTTCTACCCACTGCTCCTTTAGAAAGAAAAGAAATTCCTCACAGTAAATATGTGTAGTCAAGCAAGACAAATTCTCTCATTGTGTTCAAAAGATGAATGTCTCATTCTTCACCCTATATCCTTCACATCTCCTTATAGAGGAGGCTAGCATATTTCATCTCTGGGCCTTGGGAATCACAAATGGTCATTTTATTGATTACAATTTTTACAGCTTTTAAGTTGTTTTTAGTGGGTTTTTTTCTATTTAAATTGTTCTCCTGCATCTATTCATTTCTTTTTAACTCATAGTTATAATAGTCAGAAAGTTTTTCCTGACTTGTAACTTAAACCCATTGCCAATGGTTCTGACCTCTGGGACCAAACAGAAAGTCTAATTCTTCTTTCACATAACAGTCCCTGAAGATGACTTTCTGAGTCTCCCCTGAATCTTATCCTCTCCCAGTTAAATATCCTCACAATTGATTCTCATGTAAAATGGACTCAAGACCCTGCACCAATCTTGTTACCCTTCTCTAGATATGCTGCAATTTGTCAATGTCTTTAAATTGAGATGCCAAGAACTGAACAGCATTGGGTTCAACTGTGGTCTGACAAGGACATAATACAGTGGGTCTTTCACCTCCTTCTTCCTGGAAGCAATGGCTCTCCTAATGTACCACAAGATTACCATTAGCTGGTTTGGCTGCCTCACTATGCTGCAGACTTTATTGAACTTTCAATCTTCAAAACAATTCAGATCTTTTTCAGACATGCTTCCTGCTTTTGTATTTATGAAGTTGATTTTTTGTACTGATGTAAATCAGTAAGATTTTACATTTATGCTTATTGAATTTCATGTTATTTGATCCAGCCTAGTGCGCTGGTCAGTCAAGATAATTTATATCCTAACTCTGTCATTCCAGTACACTTCCAATGGTTCCCTATTGCATTAGGATTTGAACTCTTCTGTTTGATTCTTAAAACCATTCACAAGTTGGATTCAATTTATCTTTTAATCCTTTTTATAAATTACTCCCTTTCCCACTTCCTGCACATCCAGACCCACTGGCCTTTTTATACAAAGCTTCATTTTCTGATTCCAAACCTTTGTACTTGCTGTCTCCCCCATATTCTTCCATGCATGAAATGTACTTCTTCCACACCTTTGCATCTTAGAATATCATGTTTCTCTCAAAAATCAGCTCAAAGTCACCATCCATATGATGACTTTACTGATTTCTCCCCCAGATTGCCTTATATTTCTTTTGTACTTACTTTATAACATATCCTTATATACATACAGATTATTTTCCTTCAGTAGAATGTAAACTCCTTGAGTTTCCTGTTTTACTTTTGCCTATGTGTAGTCAGCACCTAGCAACATCTATTACATAGTAGATACTTAGATACTGGTTGACTGATTGACAGATAGCCTGTCAAGATCTTTTTGAATCACAATTCTGTCATCCAGTATGTCAGTTTTCTCTCCAGCTTTATGTCACCTGCAAATTTGATGAGCAAGACATCTATGCTTTTATTCAAGTCATTCATAAAAATATGAAATGGTAAAAGGTTGGGCATACCCCTGGAGTCTTTCTGCCAAATTGACTTTGAAAAATTAACAATTACTCTTTGAGTCCAGAGACACAATCAGTTCTAAATCAATCTATTTATATTATCGTTTAGTTTCTATCTTCTTGTTTTTCATAAAAATAATATGAGATACTTTATTAAAAGCTTGGCTAAGATCTAGGCAAACGATATTGAAAATGTTTCATTGTTATTACTAATTTAGTATCGCTATCAAAAAGGAAATCAGGATAGTCTGCAACAACCTGTTCTTGATGCTTCCTTTCCTCCTATTCACTACTGATCTCTTTCATAAACCATCAGGGAATTTTCCCAAGAATTGTTGTTAAGCTCACTGGCCTATAGTATGCAGATTTTACTCTCTTCCCTTTTTTGAAAATCAAAGTAACATTCACCCTTCTCTAATCTTGGGACACCTTTCCATTCTCCACAATCTTTCAGCTATTACGTACCCAAGCAATCAGATCTGCTGGTTCACTACTCAAGAATGTAGTTTATCTGGGCCAGAGGACTTGAATTCATTAGTGAGTTAGGTGATACTTCCTATCTCCTCATTTATCTTAAATAACAAATCCCTGTTATAGCCACTTTTGTTCTAACATTTCCAGTGAAATGTCATTCACGTTGGCAGAGGAAACAGAAGAAATAGGGTACAGTGGAAAGATTCCTAGCTCTGGAGAGGACCTAAATTCAAGTCCCACTCTGATATTTGGCCTTGGCTAAGTCAATTGGGTTCCTTGGACCTTAGTTTTTTCATCAGCTAAATGATGAACTAGCAGTCCCCTGAGGTTTCTTCTAGCTCTAAATCTATGATTCCATGAAGATAACTGAGCAGTTCTGCCTTCTCCCTGACAGTGATCACTGTCTCTTCTACCCCTAAGCAGTGGTCTTTGATCAAACAGTTTTTGATTTTCTTCTCTTCTCTTAATACTTGGGGTAGAAGGAACAACTCTTTTTTGTTATCCTTGATCTTCCTAGCCATGCTCAATTTATTCTGAGTTTTATCATTCTTTTTTAAATTAAATTATTGTATTTGTTTTCAATGTTGGACACTCACTTCCATACATCTTAGATTTTTTTCCCACTCTCTTTCCCTCATTCCCCACTCCCTCCCTGAGGCAGCGTACAATCTTACATAGATTCTACACGTACATGCCTGTTAAATGCATGTTGCATAGAAGAATTAAAGTGAATGGGAGAAACCATAAAATGAAACAAAACAAAACATAACACAAAAGAAAATGGTCTGTTTCTATCTGCAATACAATTCCATAGTTCTTTGTCTGGATGTGGAAAGTGTTTTGCCTCAAGAGTCTATCGGAAATTTTTTAAGTCCGTGCATTTCAATGACTAACTCTTCCAGAAAAATCTCTCACACACTGTGGTTGTTGCTATGCACAAAGTTCTCCTGGTTCTACTCCTTTCACTCAACATCAGTTCATATAAGTCTTTCCAGGCTTCTCTGAAGTCTTCTTGTTCATCGTTTCTCATAGCACAATAGTATTCCATTACATTCACATACCACAACTTGTTCAGCCATTCCTCAATTGATGGGCATCCCCTTGATTTCCAGTTTTGGGTCACCACAAAGAGAGCTGCTATAAATATTTTTGTACATGTGGGATCCTTTCCCATTTCTATGATCTCTTTAGAATAGAGTCCCTGAAGCAATATTGCTGGGTCAGAGGGTATGAACATTTTTGTAGCCCTTTGGGCATTGTTACAAATTGCTCTCCAGAATGGTTGGATCAGCTCACAGCTCCACCAACTATGAAATAGTGTTCCAACTCTTCCACATCTTCTCTAACATTTATCATCTTCCTATTTTGTCATGTTAGCCAATCTGAAAGGTGTGATGTGGTACCTCAGAGTACCATCTCTCTAATCAGTAGTGATTTAGAGCATTTTTTGATATGATTATAGATAGCTTTAATTTCTTTCTCTGAAAATTTCCTGTTCATATCATTTGACCATTTATCAATTGGGGAATGACTTGTATTCTTGTAAATTTGACTCAGTTCTCCACATATTTTAGAAATGAGGCCTTGATTACAGACACTAGTTGCAAAAATTCTTTCCCAGTTTTCTGCTTCCCTCCTAATCTTGGTTGCATTGGGGTTGTTTGTGAAAAAAGTTATCAATATTATGTAATCAAAATTATCCATTTTGCACTTTATAATGTTCTCTATCTCTTGTTGGGTCATAAATTTCTCCATTCTCCATAAATCTGACAAATATACCATTCCCTGCTCCCCTAATTTGTTTAAAGTATCAATCTTTATGCCTAGATCATGTACCCATTTGGACCTTATTCTTGTGTACAATGTCAGGCATTAGTCTATGCCCACTGTTTGTCACACTGTTATCCAGTTTTCCTAGCAATTTTTGTCAAACAGTGAGTTCTTATCCCAGAAGCTATGGTCCTTGGGTTTATCAAACAGTAGATTGCTATATTCATTAACTACTGTGCCTTGAGTACCTAACCTATTGCACTGGTCTACCCCTCTGTTTCTTAGACAGTACCAAGTGGTCTTGATGATTGCTGTTTTATAATACAATTTGAGATCTGATAGAGTTAGGCTACCTTCACTAGCATTTCTTTTCATTAGTTTATATTCTGAAACTTTTGTTCTTTCAGATGAATTTTGATATTATTTTTTCTAGCTCTAGAAAATAATTGTCTGGTAGTTTGATTGGTATGGCACTGAATAAGTATATTAATTTAAGTAGAATTATCATTTTTATTATATTGGCTCGGCTTACCTAGGAGCAACTGATGCTTTTCCATTTACTTAGATCTGACTTTACTTGTGGGAAAAGGGTTTCATAATTGTGTTCATATAGTCCCTGGGTTTGTTTTGGCAGGTAGACTCCCAGATATTTTATATTGTCTACCATAGCTTTAAACAGGATTTCTCTTCCTATCTCTTGCTGTTGGGCTTTGTTAGTAGTATACAGAAATATAGTGATTTATCTGGGTTTATTTTTTAACCTGCAACTTTGCTAAAGTTGTATACTATTTCAATTAGTTTTCTACTTGATTCTCTAGGATTCTCTAAGTATATCCTCATATCATCTACAAAGAGTGATAACTAAGTTTCTTCTTTGCCTATTCTAACTCCTTCAATTTCTTTTTCTTCTCTTATACCATATTTCTAATATATTATACCGCATTTCTAATACCATATTGAATAACAGTGATGACAATGGACATCCTTGTTTCACCTCTGATCTTATTGGAAATGCATCTAACTTGTCCCCATTGCATATAATATTTGCTGATGATTTTAGGTAGATACTGCTTATCATTTTATGGAAAGTTCCATTTATTCCTATGCTTTCCAGTGTTTTCAATGGGAATGGGTGTTGTATTTTGTCAAAAGCTTTTTCTGCATCTACTGAGATAATCATATGGTTTCTGTTAGTTTTATTGTTGATATGATCAATGATGCTAATAGTTTTTCTAATATTGAACGAGCCCTGCATTCCTAGCATAAATCCTACATGATCATAATGCATTATTCTCATGATATTTCTGTATTCTTTTTGCTAATACCTTATTTAAAATTTTTGCATTTATATCCATTAGAGAAATTGTTCTATAATTTTCTTTCTCTGTTTCGGCTCTTCCTGGTTTAGGTATCATAACCATATTTGTATCATAAAAAGAATTTGGTAGGACTCCTTCTTTGGCAATTTTCCCAAATAGTCATATAGTATTGGAATTAACTGTTCTTTACATGTTTGATAGAATTCACTTGTAAATTCATCTGGCCCTGGAGATCTTTTCCTAGGGAGTTCATTGATGACTTGTTCAATTTCCTTTTCTGAGATGGGGTTATTTAAGTATTCAACTTCCTCTTCTGCTAATCTAGGCAATTTATATATTTTTAAAATAATCATTCATCTCATTTAGATTGTTGAATTTATGGGCTTATAGTTGGGAAAAGTAATTTCTAATTATCGTTTTAATTTCCTCCTCATTGGAGGTTAGTTCACCCTTTTCATTTTTGATATTGGTAATTTGGTTTTCTTCTTTCTTTTTTTAATCCAGTTGACCAAAGGTTTATCAGTTTTGTTGGTTTTTTCACAAAACCAACTCTTAGTTTTATTTATTAGTTCAATAGTTTTCTTAATTTCAATTTTATTAATCTCTCCTTTGGTTTTCAGTATTTCTAATTTAGTACTCACTTTGGGGATTTTCAATTTGTTCTTTTTGTAGCTTTTTCAGCAGCATGCTCAATTCATTGATCTCCCCCTTCTCTATTTTATTAATGAAGGCATTCAAAGATATCAAACTTCCCCTAAGAATTATTTTTGCAGCATCCCATAAGATTTGGTAGGTTGTCTCATTATTGTCATTCTCTTGAAAGAAGTTGTTGATTGTTTCTATAATTTGTTATTTAACCCACTCACTCTTTAGGATTAGATTGCTTAGTTTCCAATTAATTTTTGGTTTGTATTCCATGGCCTTTGATTACATATCATTTTTATTGCATTATGATCTGAGAAGGATGCATTGACTATCTCTGCCTTTCTGCACTGGATTGTGAGATTTTTATGGCCTAGTACATGGCCAATTTTTGTATATGTGCCATGCACCGCTGAGAAAAAGGTATATGCCTTTCTATCCCTGTTCAGTTTTCTCCAGAGATCTATCATATCTACTTTATCCAGAGTTTTATTCACCTCCTTAACTTCTTTCTTATCTATTTTGAGGTTAGATTTTTCAAGTTCAGAGAAGGGGAGTTTGAGGTCCCCACTAGTATAGTTTTGCTGTGTATTTCTTTTTGTAACTACCTTAACTTCTCCTCTAAGAATCTGGATGCTATACCACTTGGAGCTTATATGTTTAGTAATGAAATTGATTTGTTGTCTATGGTACCTTTTAGCAGGATACAGTTTCCTTCCTTATTCCTTTTGATTAGATCTATTTCTGCTTTTGCTTTGTCTGAGATTAGGATTGCTACCCCTGCTTTTTTTACATCAGCTGAAGCACAATATATTCTACTCCAATCTTTTACCTTTACCCTGTGTGTATGCCCCCTTTTCAAGTGTGTTTCCTGTAAACAATATATTGTTGGATTATGGTTTTTAATCCATTATGCTATCCATCTCTGTTTTATGGGAGAGTTCATCCCATTCACATTCACAGTTATGATTACTATCTGTGTCTTTCCCTCCATCCCTTTCCCCCCAACCCTGTTTATGCTTTTAGTTCTCCCTTTTCCCTTCCCCTCCACAATAGAATATTAATTTTTGACCACCACCACCCTCAGTCTTCCCTCCCTTCCTTCAGCCCCACTCCTTTTTAATCCCTCCCTTACTACTTCTTCCCTCCCTTTTAGCCTCCCCTCCATTTTCTTTCCCCCTTCCCCTCCTACTGCCTATAGAGCTAGTTGTATTTCTATACTTAAGTATATATATATATAAGAATATATAGAATATATATATATTCTATACTTAAGTATATATATATATACTTATCCTGAGTTTTTTGTTCCCTCCTTGAACCCAACTAGATGAGAGGAACAGTCAAATAATGCTCATCTCCCTCCCCTCTTTCTCTCTCCTGTAATATATTTTTGCACCTCTTCCTGTGATGTGATTTACCTTTTCCTGATTCCTCCTTTTCACATTTCTGATTACAATCCCTTCATACTCTTAAATCATATTTTTACTATGATATCATTTACTTTATACTGCTCCCTCTATCTTTATATATCCCTTTTATATGTAATAAATATGCAGCTCTCAAGATTAACAAGTATCATCTTCCCTTATAGGGATGTAAACAGTTTGCCCATATTGAGTAACAAGTTTTGTTTTTTTCCCCCCTGTTTACCTTTTTATGCCTCTCTTGAGACCTGCATTTGAAGACAGAATTTTCTATAGAGTTCTGGCCTTTTCATTAGGAAAGTCTGGAAATCCTTTATTTCACTGAATGTCCATCTCCTTGCCTGAAATACTATACTTAATTTTGCTGGGTAATTAATGCTTGGTTGTAGTCCCAGCTCCTTTGCCTCACGGAATATTGTATTCGAATTCCCTTGATCTTTTAATGTAGAAGCTGCAAGGTCCTGTGTGATCCTAACTGTAGCTCCTCAATATTTTATTTGTTTCTTTCTGGCTGCCAGCAGTATTTTCTCCTTCACTTGCTAGTTTTGGAAATTGGCAACGACATTCCTTGGTGTTTTTAGTTTGGGGTCCCTTTCAGGAGGTGAATGGTGGATTCTTTTGAGGACTATTTTGCCCTCTGGATCTAGGACTTCTGGGCAATTTTCCTTGATGATTTCTTGGATGATATTGTCCAGGCTCTTATTTTTCATCATGACTTTCTAGTAGACCAATAATCCTTAGATTTCCCTGCTGGATCTATTTTCCAGGTCAGTTGTTTTTCCAATTAGATATTTTACATTTTCTTCTTTCTTTTCTTTCTTTAGATTCTGTTTGATTAATTTTTGATGTCTCATAGAGTCATTAATTTCTATTTGCCCAATTCTAATTTTTCTCAAATTTTTTCTTCAGTTAACTTTTGCATCTCTTTTTCCAACTGTCCTATTGTTCCTTTTAAGGAGTTATTTTCTCCAGTTAGGTTTTGTACTTCCTTTTCCATTTGTCCAATTTTCCTTTTAAATTCTGTGATTTCTTTTTTCATATTTTTAAAATCATTGTTCAGTTTTTCTTCTATTTCTCTAATTTGACTTTTTAAAATCCTTCCTGAGCTCTTCCCAGAATGCTCTTTGTGCTTCAGACCAGTTCATATTCCCTTCTAAAGTTTCAGATGGGAGAATAATCTCAAGCTGACCTCTTTGGTATTTGTGTTTTCTTCCTTGTCCCCACAGAAAGATTCTATGGTCTTTTGTTTTCTGCTTTGCTTCTTACTCATGATAGTCACCCTTTTTATGACTTTTAAAGTAGATCTCTGTGTCTGGGGCACAGGGGGCTCTGTCCCACAGTTCTTGTGCCTAAAACTTGAGGCTTTGTGTTGTGGCCTCTAGTTCTTTCAGCTAGAAGTTAAAATGCTGCAGCTTACCTGATGCTGAGCTGGCTGGTGTTGGAAAGCAGAGGCCAGGAGAGGTCTTTTTGGGTTAACCTGGAGTTGCCATGGAGCTAGCTTGTTAAGTGTGGTCTGGCCACAGGAGGTCTCCTCTGATGAGGTAGAGCATAGGCAGGGTCAGTGGTTGGTGATCCCATCTGTGCTAGTGTCCTCCCGATTCCCCTGGGACATACCTGGGGTCCTAGTGTTGGCAGTTGCAGGCTTCACCCCTCCGGGGCTCAGGATCTTCTCCTGGTTTGCTGAGGTGGGGCTGTTTGGGACAGCTCTGGTCCTGCACTGGTCCCCTTCAGTCATAGTAAGAGGAACCCTCCTTAGCAATTTTCCTAGCCTCACGGGCTAAGAGAATGTTTACCCTTTCTGCTGCTACCACTCTTCCAGGGTTTTTCCTGGGGAGATATTCCCTAAGCTCTTCAAGGTCAAGAAGTGGAGGGAGATAGCAATTACTAATCCCTCTGCCATCTTGGCTCCTGAGTTTTATCATTCTTGAAATGATTTTTACAGAAGGCAAAATCAGACACAAGTACAGATACCATCAAATTGCCGAGATAGCATTAATCAACTGGAAAATGCTGGGGATTTGCTTCCAGAAGACTAGAGAACTGGAACATTTGTGGACATCTCTGTTGACCTATCACATGGTTGTGAATAGCTTTTTTTTTCACTGTCTGTATAATCAGAAGTATTAGCATTTTTTAAATGGCATGGCAATACCTGCCCTGATTTTTGATGCATTCAAGTATGAAAGTGAAAGTCACCCTATGATTCACAGCATGAAGAAAGGGAGAAGAGACTAGGGGTTTCCTCTTTCCTCCTCCTCAACTCTGTCTATATGGCCTTGAAAAATAACACTGGGTCTTTGACCTTTTTGTTCATTCTTTTCTTTTCTAGTTGCAGTCTTTGATCTGGCCTGGGAAAGGGGGAAGATAGCCAGTGGGGAATTGAGCTACTATCAGAGTAAAGAGACCCCCCCCAGCTCCTTAAAGGTACTGAAGAACCCTGAGGGGGATAAAGTATGATAGGCTAGGACCTTAGAAAGTAGGGACAGAGTCAACATGCTATACCACTCTCAATTCATTCTTTTGTTATCTGTCCTTGTTTTCAGTCTCCAAAGTAAACACTCATTAACCAAGACTTCTTCCTATAAAAAATGTTCACAAATAGTTCTGCTTTCCATTGCAATTACTTCAAAGAACACAAACGTGTATATACCTTTTGTCTATATGGGCTTTTAAATCTAGAAAGTTGAGAATGATGGGGAGTTATCACCACCCAGCCATTGGACTAGTGCCAGAGACTGATTATTTAATTTGGCCAATAAAGTAACTGAGACAAGTTATGTTGCATTTAGAGTGAGAAGGAATCAGTGCTATCCTTGTGGCTTAATGTTATGAGAATTTCCCTAGCATTATTTATTAAGTCCAGCCTAACAAACAGAAGGAGGTCCAAGAAATGAAAGATAACAGGTTAATTTGAAATTGGAAAACTCATATCTCAAAATCCAGGGTTTGCAGGGATACCAGAAAGCAATAAATTATTAGGGCAGCTATTTCCATGGACCAATGATAATTTAAATTCTTTCCTGATATAATTTCCATAGAATAATTTAGAATTCCAATAGGGCGGAGCCAAGATGGCGGAGTAGAAGGACGCACGTTTACGAGCTCCGAAACCAAAGCCCATAGAATTAATGTAAAAAGAGTCCCCCATAGCTTCTGGGTGAATACAAGGTGTGCAGAAGCAGAGTGGAAGAGATTTCCGTTCCAGGGAGCCCTGAAGACCCGTCCCCAGGGTCCGGCGCGCCCCGGAAAGTAAACCCGACCCCCAGCGCTGCCCTGACCGAGGCCGCAGAGAAGCTGATCTGAGCAGGCTTCAGAGACAGAAGCTCCAGCAGCCGGGAAAGTCCCTCCGCTCACAGAAGCTACAGGTCAGTGAGAAAGAAAGCCGGGCTGAAGAAGAGGGGAAGCGGGGCGTCTCCATGACTCGGACCCCCTCGGGAGGAAGCGGCGGAGGCGGAGGTGTGGGCGGCGGCTGAGGCGGCAGTGGCCCAAGACTCAGGAATCCCCCAACAGCAGCCAGGATCTTCATTACGGAAGATTCCTGCATAAAACCAGACGGAGCTGAGCCTGGGAGACGGCCCTGCCCCCACCCCGCTCTATTACTGAAGGCTTCTGCTTAAAGCCCCCAAGGGAGCCGGATTTGGGAGGCGGGCCCCCCACCCCGCCCCCGCCCATTCCATTCCTGAAAGTCTCTGCATAAAGCCCCTGAGGGATCAGTCTCGGAGGCAGCCCTGGCCCCACCCCAGCACCTGAACTAAAGCTCACTGATTGACAGCCAGCAGGAGGAAAGCCCATTTAAATCTCAGAGGCCAAGCACTAGCTGGGCGGATCCAGGCGGGGGTGGAAAGGAATCTCAGAAGTCAAGTAACTGGCTGGGAAAATGCCTAGAAAAGGGAAGAAAAATAAGACTTTAGAGAGTTTTTTCCAACAAATGCAAATGATCCTGACCTTCGGATCTGACGAAGATGAGGACGTATTCTTGCCATCAGGGAAAGAGGTGGAGGGCGGGGCCTCAGTACCCCAGACACCCCAGGGGGGTGGTGGGTGGGCTCAGGCCCTGGAAGAGCTCAAAAAGGATTTTGAAAAGCAAGTTAGACAGGTGGAGGAAAAACTGGGAAGAGAAATGTCAGAGATGCAACAAAAGTATGAAAAACAGGTCAATACCTTGGTAAAGGAGACCCAAAAAAATGCTGAGGAAATTAACACCTTGAAAAATAGGCTCACCCAATTGGCAAAGGAGGTTCAAAAAGCCAATGAGGAGAAGAATGCTTTCAAAAGCAGAATGAGCCAAATGGAAAAAGAGGCTCCAAAGCTCACTGCATTTAATAGCTCTCTCAAAATTAGAATGGAACAGATGGAGTCTAATGACTTTATGAGAAACCAAGAAATCACCAAACAAAACCAAAAGAACGAAAAAATGGAAGAGAATGTGAAATATCTCATGGGAAAAAACAACTGACCTGGAAAATAGATCCAGGAGAAACAATTTAAAAATTATGGGACTAGCTGAAAGTCATGATCAAAAAAAGAGCCTAGACATCATCTTCCATGAAATTATCAAGGAAAACTGCCCTGACATTCTAGAACCAGAGGGCAAAATAAGTATTGATAGAATTCCAATAACTATTGCTCTTGTAAACAAAGTTGGCATATTTCATAAGTATCGCATATTTATTCATTATTGTATTCTCAACCTCCTTCATCTTATCTCTCCACAGGTAAGATTCCTTTCATTGTGCAACATAAGCCTCTGGTATCTCGAGGCAATAATGGAAGTTTGCAAACATGATGATACTATCACTGAAATTTGTTGCTCATCAAATTATCCAGTAATTGCTACCCATGGGATTATAAACTATATGTTTAAATTAGGAAGAGCTAAGAATACTAGCTATCCTTTTCCATTTTTGAAGGACTGTTGTTCCCCTTAACTTTAGAGTCATCAGAACTCATATAATTGCATTGGCCTACTGTGTCACACTGTGAATGAGATTAATAGTAATGCTAAGAGCAATGAAATTGATGAGATTTGGAAAACATCCTGTCTCTGTCTCAAGTTATTCCTGTTTGGGGAGACAATGAATCAAGACTCTTTCCTGTTCTCCAGCACTGGTTCATGTGTTTATAGGAGCAGTCTGTTAGCTTCCTCCTGATGTAAGCCAGAAAAGTCAGCACTTGGGCAGCCAAATTTAGGCAGCTGGATTTCCGCTTTGGACTCATACTCCCTATGTTGATATACTTGAGAAATAAAAGGCAACCAGAGTCCCTTGCTATTGACTTGAAAATTTAGGAAACCTTTTTACCCTCCCAAAGGAGTGGTGATAGTAAGCAGTTAAGACTCACACCTTCTAGCATGCCCATCACATTATATGATCTCTAAATGAATTTTAGACTTCCCAGTACTTTGAAATATCACTTGAGAAACAAAACAGAGGGAATGTTAATATAAGTAATATAAATATGCTAATAGCAATTGACATGGAACTTGTAGGACTGGGGCTATATGTCAAGGGAGTTATTGATAGCAAGAACCCATATACAAAACAAATGTTTATAGTAGCATTATAACTAAAAGATGAGAACAAAACAAATGGGAAATGGCTGATCACAGTATTTAAATAATGAAACTTTGCTGCACCAGAAGGAATAACAAATATGAAGAATTCCTCCCTCCTCGGAGTATGGGGATTTGTTTGGAGGGTAGAAATTGGATTAGATGATCACTGAGGTCCCTTCCAACTCTAAAATTCTGATTCTGTAATCCAGAGAAACAGGGGATAACTTTATCCGTTTGACACCTACTTTGTGCCAGGTATTGTTCTAGGTGCTGGAGATACATAGACAAAATGAAACAATTCCTACCCTCAGGGAGCATATTCTACTACTAAGTGAAATAACATGTACATATAAAATATATTCAAATTATATCCCCAATTGTGGTGGAGAAGGTGCCAACATCTAGAGTGCTAGGACCTACACCATTCTGGTGCAAGCCCTTATCACCTCATGACTGTACTATTGTAGTAGCCTGCATGTCTGCCTCAAATCTTTTCCCACTCCAATCTATTTTCCATTAGGCCACTACAATGATTTTCCCAAAATATAGGTCTAATCATATCACCCCACCCCCTACTCAATAACTCCAGTGATTCCCTATTGTTTCAAATACAAAATCCTCTGCTTGGAACTCAAAGTCCTTCATAATGTAACCCTCTCCTGCTTTTGTAGTCTTTTTATACCTTCTTGCTACATACTTTTTGATTCAGTGACAATGACCTCCTTGTGGTTCTTTAACAAAACATTCCATCTTTCAGGTCTGGCCATTTTCTCTGGTTATTTCCCATTCCTGGAATACTCCTCTTTTCATCTCTACCTACTGCCTTTTCTTAATTCCTTTAAGTCTCAAATGAAATCTTATCTTCAACAGAAATTTTTCCCACCCCTCTTAATTTTAGTGTCATCTGTTAATTGTTTCTGCCAATGATTTCCTATTTATCCTGCATATAGCATATTTGTAAATATTTGACTGTTGTCTCTGCCATTAAATTTTAAACTCCTTGAAGTCAGGGACTATCTTTTGCCTTTTTTTTTTTGTATCCCTAGTACTTAGCACACTGCCTAGTACATAGTAAGTGCTTAATAAAAGTGTATTGATTGATTATCAGGATAGTACTTGTGTAGGAGGAAGTACTTGAGAAGAGCCTTTAAGAAAACTATGGATCCTGAGAGGTAAAGGTGAGGAAAGAATGTGTGTCAGGTATGAGGAATACCTTAGTATGAAGTAATGCAGACTGAAGAAAGTAGCATCAAGAGAACAATATATATGTATATATATATATATATATATATATATATATATGTATATATATATAAAACAATAAATATTGAGAGGAAACAAAATTTAAGTCTAATACAATATTTAGCATACTGTTAACATGAAAGGACAAATCTCTTTTTTCTGTTAACAATTAACAAGATACTTAGAGGGAAAGAAGTATCACAGGAGTGGGGGTGTTAGTTGGGAAGAGTCTGTTGTATCAAAATAAACTATATCAATGAAATAAATCAATGAATCAACAAGTATTTATTTGTCAAGCACGTATTATATGCCTGGTGATTTAATAGGGCTGGGGAGGAAAAAAACAAAAATTAAAAAAGAAACAATCTTTCCTCTCAAGTAGTTAATATTGTAGTAGAGATGGGATGGTTGGTTTTTGTCCTTTGCTCTGGAAGAGGACCAAAATGACATCACCATGATGAAGTGAAGTTTCAGTGTGTCCAACTGTGGTTGGTCAGACCAATATGACCTTGGAATGCTCTACCACAGGTTTGGCACAGATAGTCCATGTGAATATTTGGAGTGGATACCCCAAATTTCTGCATCCTATGTTTATATGCTGTCTCAATTCTACTTTGCTCATAAAGCACAGCACCCTGTCTGATGTGGACACTCCATGCTGAGCGGCCCTGTCCAGTGTCTCCCATGTTGCACAGTCAAATCCAAAGTTCTTGAGAGAAACCTTGAGAATGTCCTTGTATTGCTTATTCTGACCACCATGTGATTGCCTGCCCCATGTGAGTTCTCCATAAAATAGTCTTTTTGGTAAGCATACATTTTGCATTTGAACATTGCAGCCAGCCCATCAGAGTTGCATTCTCTAAATCATAGTTTGGATGCTTGGCAGTTCAGTTCGAGTAAGGACTTCAGTGTCTGGTACCTTATCCTGCCAGGTGATCCTCAGAATCTTCCTAAGACAGTTCAGATGGAAGCAATTCAGTTTCCTGGCAAGGCACGGGTAGACTGTGCAAGTTTCACAGGCATACAACAATGAGGTCAGCACAACAGTTTGTTAGTCAGTCTAATACCTCTTCTCTCCCAAACTTTTCTTCAGAGCCTCTCAAACACTGAGCTAGCTCTGGCAATGTGAGCATCAACCTCATTGTCAGTGTGTACATCCTTGGAAAGTACAATACTAAAGTGAACTAATTCAGAGCATTCTGTCTTCTTAGAGGTGGATGAGATATTCTGCTGATATATCCTGTGGAGTTCTCACTTTTCCATTAGCAGCTTCTGAATTTCCCCATCATTTTCATCAAACCAGTCTTGGTGTTTGTGAGTGTTTGGACACAGATGAGCAAAATGCAGTGCTGTACACCAAATCTCTGAAAGCTGCCCACTCCTCTTCTACTCCACTGTTGCCAACTATGTGTTGGCTCAACTTTCCCTCCAAGTTAGCAACAAACTGTTCATGCTCAGAGAAGAGCTCTAATTTGTTGACATTAATTCTTCTGGTAGTCATTTTGCCTTGAGGGTGGCACTTTTGATGAATGTGAATATTTAGCTTGGAAAGGATAAGTCTATGATCAGTCCAGAACTCTGCACCACACATTGCCTTTGTCACTCTCACATCTTGTCTGTCTCTTTTCCTTACAGTCACATAGTCTTTTAGATGTCAGTGTTTGTTATGAGGGTGTATCCACGAAGTTTTATTGTGTTTAGGTAAATGGAAAACATTGTTGGTAATAAGGTCGTGTGATGCACAAGTCTTCAGCAGTAAATGACCATTGCTGTTGCTATTTCCAACTCCATTCCTCCCTAGGACTCCCTGCCAAGTCTGGTATTCTGAGCCTACTCTAGCATTAAAGTCACCCAGAATTATAAGCTTGTCCTCTTTCGACACATTGATGAGAAGGGTCTCTAGGTCTTCATAAAACTTTTCTTTGACCTCATCCGAGTTTGTCATGGTGGGAGCATAGGCACTGAAGATGGCATTTTCCTGCGAGTGGCAATTACATTGTCATGAGCCTGTCGTTCACTCCTTTTGGCAGGCATACCAGCTTGCTGACTAGATTAGTTTTGATTGCAAAACTCGTGCCAGCTTCGTGGAATGCCCCTTCGCTGTACACACTCCAGAAAAATTTGTATCCTTCTCCAACTTCAATAAACTGGCCATCATTTGCCAACCTTGTTTCATTCATGGCCGCTATTTGAGTGTTTTACCTGTTGAGTTCTTTTGCAACAAGAGCAGTTCATCTTTTAGGTCTACTGGATTTTGTGTTGTCTATTAGTGTGCACACATTCCATGTGCCCATGGTGAGTGGAATCATCTTTGAAGATGTTTTTGTATATTTTGTACATTTTTTTGTGTTTTGACCACATAGTGGGATTCCCTGCATGCCAAGGTAATCAGGCCAGAGTTGAGTAAGCAGACAATATTTAGGGCACCTTTCATAGCCCCCTTCCTCACACCAGGAGGTGAGCAGTGTGATCCTTAAAAGGCTCCTCAGACATCCATGGGGCTGCCAAGTCCCGCTGCTGCTTCCAGTGAGAAACAACTGTCCACAACAGTCTGTCTACATATGGCTTGCAGAGAACCAAGGATATCTAGTTTAGAATGTTTTCCCCACACTCTTCTCCAAAGGAGACTGATTCTCTCCAGGAGGAAAAGTAGGAGGTTGGGGCCAGGAACTGTTTATTCTGTTCTCCTCAGACAGAGGATAGGCTGGGCTGGAATTATATCTCTTCCCTTAAATATTATTAGCCTAGGGGAGACAGTCTTTAGATTCAAGTTACACTCCTGATTGTTATTGCTTGCATGGGGAAAGAAGACCCAAGCTCTATATCTTGATTCTCTTACCACCTCTTCCTGACTGTTTACAATAAATACACATAGAAAATTGCAAATAAATCCATTTATCTAAATAGACAGCAAACAGAGTGAATGAGTTTTCCCTTTGGGAGTGAGATAATTCAGCTCAGCCAACAGAGAGAGAATCTCAGATTTTGACGTCCCTTGAAGTCTTTAGTGAAGCCCATCAGAGATAGGGACATGATAGAAATGGCCAGCTCCTCTACATGTGGCTTCTTCCCAGAGTCTTTCTCTCCCTTCAAGTACCTGAAGAGAGGTTATAATAGTGCATCTTTCTCTCAAAGCTGAAAGCCCAGAAGATCAGGAGTTTTCTTCTCTCTAGCTCTCACCAACTCTGCCTATCCCTCATTCAAGTGAATTATATTGAATAATCAATCTCTACCAATGAAGAAGTCTCATGCAGTTGACCCTTTGAGTCCACAGTTACAAATATCATACATGCACCCAAAATATATATATATATACTATATATGTAGATATGTATGTGTATGTATATGAATACAAAATAAATACAAGGTAATTAAATACAATGTCACTAGGAAAGCTGGACACTAACAGTTAGGGAAAGGGGGTCAAGAAAGATTTTGTGTAAGAGTCAGTCTTGAAGGAAGGACTTCTAAAAGGTAGAGGTAAGAACATTGTTGTTTGTCCCTCATTTTCAAAGAGGACTAGTGACACCATGTGTGATATCCTGACTTGCATGTGAATTGAATTTAAGTGAGACAGAGATGCACAGAGTCATCAGCCTCACCCTTTCTTTCTGAGTCATCAAAGTCCAGTGGCAAGATAAAGTCAAGATGACTGGCAGTGGCCTGGGATGCAGTGGATGACCTTGGTGTCTAAGTTCCTGCTTCAGCTGCCTTCACGGTCTTTGCAACAAATTGTTCTCATCAGCCCTCTCCACTGGGGGATGTTTTTAGATGCTTGGGGTAGACATCCTTCTAATTCACCGACAGGTTTGAGGTCCATTGGTAACCTTCAACTTGGTTTAGTCTGTCTACTGTGACAGTTTACCCAGGTGTGGCCACTGTACATGCTATAGCTTCTTGGAACCACAGGTGAAGATTGGGTGAATCAGGTAGACACCAAAGGTAGATGAGTAGCTCTGAAAAGGGCTGGGCAAGCTCTCACACCAGAGGTGCTAGTCTTCCTTGAACACTCCATTACATATATGTACTCCATTACAGATATGAAGAACAACCAATACAAAGACATGGAGATGAGAGATGAAATGCCATGGATAAGTGCAGAAAAAAATTCCAGACTGACTGAAGTACAGTAATGTTTAATGAGGCTAGAGAGATAGCATGAGGCCATGTTGTAAAACACTTCAAAAGCCAAACAGATGAGTTCATATTTTTACCTAGAAGCACAGAGAGACACTGGACTTGGCTAGAGTTGACTAGAGTACTAACATGCAGTGATCTGCCCTTAAGAAAAACTATGCTGGGAGCTATATGAAGGATGTATTGGAGTGGAGAAAGACTCAAAGCAAGGAGACCAGTTAGGAGACCTTTACAATAATCTAGGCAATGGTGATGAGAGACTGACTTAGTATGGCAGTTTTATAAGTAGAGAGATGTTGAATAGATAGAAATGGCAAGATTTAGCAACTAGTTGGATATGTGGTATACAGGAAAGTGACAAACCAAAGGTAACAATATGGTTGTAAGTCTGGGAGACTGAAAGAATGGTGTTGTCCTTGACAAAAACAGGGAAATTCAGTAGAGGGTTCAGTAGAGGGCTTGAAGGGGCAGTAATGCAGTATAATGAGTTCTCCTTTAGATATATTGAGTTTGAAATGTCTCTGGGATATCCAGTATGAAACATATAATAGGGAAATACATGATATAGGACTGAAGCTCTATAGACAGATTGTCCCTGGGTAATACAGATTTTCATGGAAGCTTAATTGAGGTCACCAGGGGAGAGATTTTAGAGAGAAAAAAGGGTTAAAGACAGAGCATAATCCCACAGTTAGGAGGTATGATATGAATAATGATCCAGCAAAGGAGACTAAGAAGGAACAGTCAAAAAGGTGGGCAGAGAACCATGAGAGAGTCTTATTTTATGAACTGAGAGAGAGTATCCAGGAGTATAGGGTGGTCAGTAGTGTTAAATGCAGCAGAGAAGTCAAGACAGATGAGGACAAAGAAAAGAGCAGATTTGACAAATAAGAGGATGCTGGGAACTTTGGAGACAGTAGTTTCCATTAGGGATGATGCAAGAAGCCACACTGCAAAGTGCTGAGGCGTGAATAAATAAGTGGAAATAATGAGTTTAAATAGTTTTTTCTTAGAATTTGGCTAAGAAAAGGAAGAAGAATTCTTTCTGAACTTCTTTATCTTCTACTCTGTGCATACTAGAAAAAATGCTTCCATTACCCTCTTTTCTTTCTTTTCCGTTTCTTCTTTTTTTTATCCTACCATATCAATATCTCTCTTCTTCCCCACTCTTTCCCCTTTGGGAAAAAGAAAAGAAAAAAGAAAGAAAAACAAAGACCGTGTGAATAATTATTTATCAATAAAGCAAAAGAATTCTCACATTGGCCTTGTCCAAAATATATGTCTAATTCTGCACCTTGATTCTGTCTTCAGCTGATTCCATAGTAGATTCAAATTTGGCTCCAGACACTAGCTGTGCAGCGCTGGGCTTAACCTCTATTTGCCTTGATTTCTTCAACTACAAAATGGAAATAATAATGGCAAGAATATTAAGAAAATCAGATGAGATAATATTGGTAAAGAGCTCTTAGCACAGTGCCAGACACATGGTAGACACTATATAAATGCTTATTTCCTTTACTTTCTTTATTATTATCTCTTTGCAGATGATCCCCAAATGTATGTACCTTTCTCCAGAGCTCATGTTGCATGACTAATTGCCTCTGCCTCTTGGACATTTTGAACAGGGAGAGACAGAATGATCGGAAGTCATGGTCAGATATAGGCAGCTTTCAATTCAAGTCAATAAGAATTTATTAAGAGCATATCATGTCACAGACTGTGCTAAGCACTAGGGATAAAAAGACAAAAAAACCCAAACAAAGCAGTTCCTCTGAAGGAGGAACTTGTATTTGAATTACATCATTGAATGTTATCATCTGGGGGCCACTCAGCTTCCTCATTTTGTTACAATGTAATTTGTTGTTTTGTTGGTAGGTATTGTCCGTAGGTATATGGTAGTTGATAGTGGGACTCAGAAGATACTTGCTTTGCTTTCTTCAATATTACATAAATTGTCACAAACTAGATAAAATTGGCAACAAGAACAATTTTTGGTTTCTTTTTTACTTCCTCTATCTGGGTCTTCCAATATATTTAGAATATGGCTTTCAGGAGAGCACAAACTGGATATTTCAAAAACTCTGTATAACAGGGATAATCAGGGGAACCCCCGGAGGTGCTGGAATGATGCATCTCCTAAATGTGCTTTACCTCTGTGGGGAGGGATACATGTATTTGCCCCTTTGGCTAAATGACACATAACCAGTTGCTCCTTACGTCCTGTGTCCTATGATTGGGAGTTAAGTTAAAGGGACCAGGAAGAGCCACCTTCTCTCTCCCGCATCTACAGGTCATAGGGAGTAAGGGGAGATAACTTGAGGGTGACCCTTTCACTGAAACACAGGCAGCAACAGTTCTTCCTTGGACTTTCATTGAGAGGGGAGGGGATTTCTTTTTGTCCCTTCTTCCTCTTTCCTGATGGCAACTGTAGCAAAAATATACATTTGCCTAGACAACCTTGCACATTAAATACCTGCTGTCTGTTCTAGTTTATGTTTCTTTCCTGAACCCAGATTACCAAATAGTGATCCGGAGAAATGCTGGTTGCCCAGAAAAAGATAATTTTTACAACAACTTCTCAGGGGAGAAGACCACTATATGGAGAATTTTATTGTTGTCCCCTAGCTATCCCATATAGGGATATTACAGCTGAAAGGACTAAAAAAGCCCAAAGACATTCTCTCTGGCTTGCCAGAATATCTTGACTTGTGAGTTGCTCAGACAGTATAAACCAAAGGTGAACATGAAAAATCTGTTGAGCAGTCCTATGAAATTGTCTTTACCTCCTAGGAGAACGATAAGTGATGGACTATAATTTCATGTCTTGAGTATGACTCTTCTCTCTTTCAAGAGTTTCTTTTGTGGTGGAGGAAATAAATATACCTAGAACTGATATCCACTTTATCTTATATCTTGTATCTACTTTGTACAGTGTATCTAGACCCCTTCTAGAAGAGATCCTACAAATCTGTTTGGGGGAGATACTAGACCATATCTAAGCTTTGTAAGAGATATTTTCCCTGGAGCTTTTGGGTAGAGGCATAATGACTCAAAGAGAATTAGGAAAAACAAATTTTCAAAAGGACAGAACCTTATTAGCTTGGACCTTTTGCTGAGAAGAAGCATCCCCACCCACTTCAGTTACTACATACAGGTGATAACCACATTATAGGACTCAGGAAAACCAATACAAGGAAATGAGGATGATTTTTAAAATTAACATATCAACATCAGAAGTTACACATACAAATGAGCACTGTCTCTTTTAAAGTGCTTACTTTGAGACACACTCACACTTAAAAATGTTTATTTTATTTTTAAAATCATCAAGCATTCAATTTTTTCTCCCTCCAATCTGTTCTCCTCACACACTTCCCCCACCCCCATTGGAAAAAAAAAGGAAAAGAAAAAGAAAACCCTTGTAACAAACATGGATACTCAGAACAAAATAAATTCTCCCATTGGCCATCTCCAGAGTTCATGGTCCCTCTGTCAGGAGAGGGGTAGTATGACTCATTATCAGTCTTCTGGCTGGTTATTGCACCAATTACAGCTATTAAGTGTTTCAAAGTTGTCTTTACAATGTCATTTTTGCATAAACTATTCTGGTCCTACTCACTTCACTATGTATCAGTTTATACAAGTCTTTGAAATAGTCTCTTTCATCACAGCAAATGGTATATTCCATTAAATCCACATATCATAATTTGTTCAGAAATTCTTCAATTGATAGGTGCCCCTTAGGATTATTTCTTTGCCTCCACAAAAAGAGCTGACTAGCCTCTTATTTTAATGATGCTGTCATTGCTGAAAACATTTTTGCTAATTCCTGGGGAATTTCCTTCAGAATCTTTGGCAAAGCCCTTTGAATGGCTTCAATCTTTGTCCTTTGAGGGTAGATATGGTTTCTATCATCAAAAGTCAACCAACAATAATTTTGGTAAATATAGTATGGGATGAAGCTATAATGAGATAAATGTAAAGTCTTATATTTTGAGTTGTAGGCATTGCTAAATAGCAGTTTGTCTCAAAGAGATCTGAAGGTTTTAATTAGGTTTCTGCTGATAAATGTTTAACAACCAGGTCTTGGAGGGGAAAATATGTGCAGGACACACTTTTAATCTGCATTATTAGCATTTTCTCCATCATTTGCAAAGTCTAGATAATCAACAAAATAATAATCTTGGTTGATTTCTGAGATCGAAATGCTCACACTGAAAATTTATGGAGCTGGCTTTAGCACCCCACAGTTTTAATGGAGGGTAAGCTCAGTGTGCAATTCTGGGCTACTTTAAAGTGAAGAACAATGTATAGAATGAAGTGATAGTTCTACTGTATTCTGCCCTAGTCAGACTACAGTTGGGAGTAGCAGGCTTGGTTCTGGATGTGACAAGGTAGTACATAAATGAAAACAACCAGAATAGTGAAAGGCTGTGAAAAAAAAAAGTCACAGAATTTAAGTTGGAAGGAAACTTACTGGCCATCCAGTTTAACCCTAAACAAAGGAATCCCTACTATTATATACCCAAGTGGTTGTTTACCCTTGAAGATCTCCAAGGAGTAAGAATCCACTACTGCTTGAAGCAAGTCATTCTATTTTGAGGTAATTTGTTTTAGAAGTCTTTCCTGGGGCAGCTAGGTGGCACAGTAGATAGAACAGTGGCCCTGGAGTAATAAGGGACCTGAATTTGAATTTCAGCCTCAGACTCTTGTGTAACCCTGGGCAAGTCACTTTACTCTGATTGCCTTAAAACCAAACAAACAAAAAAAGGATTTTGCCTGACATTGAGCCTAAATTTGTCCCTTTGTTACTTCTACCCACTGCTCCAAATTCTGCCTTTTAGGACAAAACGGAACAAGTCTAATCCCCCTTCCTTTCAAATACAGTACTTGAATACACTAGGGTATCCTGTCTTCTTTTCTTCATGATAAACCTGCATAGTACCTTCAACTGATGCTTGTATATCATGAATTCAACACGTTCACCATCTGGGTTCCCCACCACCACCCCTGGACCCTCTCCAGATTATCAACGTTCTTCTTAAAACATAGTACCCAGAATTGAATGCAGTACTCCTACAAGGGCAAAATAGGATCATCACCTGGTTCCTATAAGCGGTGCTGCCTCTCCTAATGTAACCCAAGATTGCAGCAGCTTTTTTGGCTGCCCATCACACTGTTGACTCATATTCGCTTGCAGTCCTCTAAAGCCCCCAAATTCTTTTATAAAATAATTGTTATCTATAGTTCTCTCATCTTATATTTATGTTGATTTTTTGTATCCCAGTGTAAGACTTTATGATTATCTCTCTTGAATTTCATCTTATAAGATTCAGTCCAGTGCTCTACCCTTATCAAGATACTTTTGGATCATTTCATCTATTGTGTCCCTCTCAGCTTTGTGCCATCTGCAGATTTGATACTAATCCTATGTTTTTACCCAAGTCATAAATATGATAGTATAGGGCCAATGAAAGATCCCTAGGAACCCTCTACAAGAGACTTCCTGCCCTGTTGATAGGGGCAAGACTTATTCTTGATAAAGCTATGCTGGTTCTTTGTAATAACTACTTTCATTTCTAGATGTTAATCAACCATCTCTTTAATGAGTCTTCCAAGAATTTTTTCAGGAATCTATGTCAAATGAATTGGTCTGTGGTGTGTGGATTCTGTTCATATCAGATTGTCCTCTGTGGGTCAGTTAAAAAAATTAGGGATGTTTAATTTGGACTTGGTGGGGAGGGAAGAGGCACATGACACTTGTTTTCAAATATTTTAAGGGCTGTTATGTGGAAGAGGAAAACTGTCTATTTACAACTTCCATCTATTGTTCTAGAGTCAAGAAAAATGGATGATTTATGCTTGAAGTAAAAGAAGTAAGAAAAGGCTTCCTAAGCTGACCCAAGGTGGAATGGGTTGCTTTGAGAAGCAAGATTTCAGAGAAGGCTAAATGACCACTTTTAGGGGATGTTGTAGAAGGAATTTTTAGTGAGGTGTGAGTTAGACTGGATAGTTTCTATATTCCCTTTGAACACTGAAATTCTGAGACTCTTTAGTTAGAAATACTTTGTGACTATACAGAGACTGACTTTCTTGTTTGTGACTCATAAACTGACCCTGAAAGGCAAATTCCAAAGGAAGAATTGCAAAAATGTTTTGAATTGCTTCCCAGTCTCCCCAGTGACAACATTCATTTGGATGGCTAAGTTCTGGTGTGTTTAACAACAAAAATTCTTATTATTTTGTAGTCCTGTCTATTTATTAGTAAAATAGTATATTTTGGGGTGCCTCCCACACTACAGACCTCCCAAATGTCATTTCATTTTATTGCCTTTCAAATTTAGAGCTAGAGCCCCTACAGCCTACCTAAAATGCAGAGCTCAAACTAGACTCCCCGTTACCTCCTCCCTCTACCCATCCTCTACAACTCAGATCCTTGAGCTTTATCACGGAGGGTGACGCGGCATCTAATGTCAATATCTACCCAACTGGACATTAAGTAGCATCTGTGTAAGCCAAAAAACAGGCAACTGAGTTTTGCTACTGAGCCAGTCAAGTGCATTTATTAAGCAGTTACCACGTGCCAGTTACTGTAATAAGGCTGGGGCGTACAAAGAAAGGCAAAAAACGTGATTCCTGCTCACAAGGAGCTCACATTTTAATGGCAGAGACCACGTGTACATAACTATAACCGTACATAAAGAACACATTCAGTGCAAATGGAATATACTTTCAAAGGGAAAGTACCAGCAGCCGGGTGGGGGTGGGGTTGGGGTTGGCGGGGCAGATCCAAAAAAAAGTTTCCTATAGACTGGGATTAGAGCCGCGTTTTCCAGGAAGCCAGGGAAGCCAGGAGGCAGAGGAGGGGAACCTTTTAGTCATAAAGGACTACGAATGAAAAAATGCAGTCACGGTATAATGGAGATGATGTCCTGTTTGAGGAATGGCAAGAATGCTCGGGTAATTAGATCGTGGAGTACACAGAGTGGAGTAAAGTGTAGGAAAACTGCGAGGGGTCAGGTGATGAAGGATTTTAAGTGCCCCAAAGTGTGTGTGTGTGTGTGTCTGTGTGTCCGCGGGGTGGGGGGGGTGGGGAGGGGAGGTGCCGTATAGTGTCAGACCTGCGCTTAAGGAAAATCACTTTGGCATCATCTGCCAGCCCTGGCTAAGCTAGTGCTCTTCCAAATTCCAAAGCATGAAATGGCCTGGGCGCCGTAAGGGGGAGGCGGAGGGAGGACTTTCTCCAGATGGGGGAAAAAGACGCCACTGTGATCCCACATATAGAAGGTAGGTCTTAAGAGATCATCTATTCTAGTCTAACTCCTCCGTGTTAGAAAAGAGGAAAAGGAGGCCCCAGGGAGGTTAGTTAATTTTCCTTAGGTCATAAGGCGGAGGGACCAAATGAATCAAAGCCTTTTGAACATCAGACGAAAAAGGGAAAAAACAAGAGAGGGAAGTTCAGAAGCTGTGCCAGGACGTGTGAACTTGAAAGGGCAGAGTCAAGGAAAACAAAACTGTTATTCAGAAATCTCCGCACCAACCCCGAAGTTCTCAGCCCCCTTTTGTCCTGACCGCATCCGGGTCCTCCAATTCCCAAACCTCAGATCCTTTCTCTAACCCCACCCCCTGGAACGCCGACAAATGGGGTGGGCGGAGTTGTGACGTTCCTCTCCTTGCCACGCGAGCGCGCTCTCCACCCCTCTTGCGCCCCTATTGGCGCCTGCGCAGATGAGATGCAGCCCGGGTTTCTCTCACTGACCCTCCCCCCTCTCTAATCAGATTTCCCTCCCCCCGCCCCCTTCTACCCTAGCAACGGTCGTCCCCCGCTGCTTCCGCCCACTTCTGCTCCAGCTGCGCATGTGCGCCCGTTTCGGCCGCCTGGGCCCCGCCCTCTCCGTCACCCGTAACAACCACCGTCCCTTCTCTCCTCTTCTCCCTGTTCCTCCTCCCCCTCCCCAGCCCACTCCCCGGAACCAGCGGTCGGCGGAGCTGCCTCAGCAGTAGCGGTAGCGTTGGGAGCAGGAGCTACACTAAGTAGAGCAGCAGCAGCAGCGGTAGCAGCGGCGGCGGCGGCGGCAGCGACTCCCACACCGCTGGAGCCGCCGGGATGAGCGCCTCCCGCCGCGCTCTGCTCCGAACCCGGCCTTTCTGACAGGAGGTAGGCGCGCGTCCTCGCGGGCGGCATTGTGCGCGTCCCCGGCCCTTCCGGAGCCGGCGGGGATGCCTGGCGGGCGGCCGGCCCCCGAGGGCCCCCTTCCGCATCCCCGCTCCTGTCCGTGGATGGGTCGGGACCTCTCCCGGCTCCGTCCCGTCAGTGCCAGCCGCCTCCTTCCCGCAGAGCCCGGGTGCTGCTCCTCCTAATTAAGCCCCTCCGGCCTCCAAGGGGTCTGCTTCTGAGCCTCTGGAACGGGGGGTTCTTTTCCCAGGCCCTCCCCCCCCCTCGGGTCCTGCAGCCCTGGCTCTTCCCATCCCTTCCTTCCTTTGAGTTCCCGCCCCCTAAGCTATTCCTCCCGGGAAGTGGGGAGGGTGGTCTCTAGCCCCTTCTCCTTCCTCCCCCCTCCCCCGCAAGCCATCACGTCAGGATTCTGCCCCCACTTCTGAAGCTTTTCCTTCCCAGAGACCCCCTCCCTTGTCTCCTCTTTCCCCCCTCGTCATCACCTTGGCCCCTTTAACTTTTAAGGCTTTTGTCTTCCCGTCCTCACCTGCTTCTCGCCTACCTCTGCCCATCTCTGCCCTTCCCCGCTCCAGGATTTAGCCCCCAGTCGCGGCCTCGCCTCTTCCCTGGTGGCCGGAGGGTTCTTCCGCCCCTTCTGGTTACTTTCACGGTCTCCCCGGAGTTCAGCTCTGCATTTCTGCCTTTCACACGTGCCTCCTGCGCTCCTTGGGTACTCCTCCCACCTCCAAAGACCTTTTCCCTTTCTCCCCTTTTACGAGGCAGAATTGTGGGGGTCCGGCACTTCTTTTTTTGCTCACTTCCTGGGGTTTTCTTACCTGTTGTTCAGTAGTTGCCTTTTTCTGCCCTCTACTAGTGGGTGAAGTGCTGTGCCCTCCCCTTAGGCTTCTCTTTAGCCTGGTCTCCTAACGTACCTTTCCGATCTCTTTAAAGAAGTTGTCTGTCATTTATTTTTAAGAGAATGTCTTGCCCTAGAGGCAGCCCAACAAAGGATGTCACTGCTTTTGTAAACAGGGATCTGCTCTTTGGGACAAGTTTTTTGTTTCCAAACATTCAGTGTTTCACCAGTTTCTTAGGTACCACGTTAAATACATTTTCTGAGGAATGATGAGTAACAGTAGATCAACAAACAAATATTTCAGTTCACTAAAATGAATGTCTGTTACAGTTAATTAAAAAAAACTGAATCAGTTCCCTTTTATGTATGATAATAAATCCCCTTAACAGTAGGGGGAGAACTTAAGGTGTTTATGATTTATTTTTCCCAAGATCAACTGCTAGATTGTAGTAGACCCAACAGTTGAAGTATTAGCGTTAAGAGAAAATCCTGGAGTTTGGGCCCTGCTAGTGACAAAAAACAATAAACAGCATTAAAATCAATCAGTAAATATTAAGCTCCTATTGTGTGCCAGACACTGTGCCCTGAAAATGCAAAAAAGATGTACAAGACAGACCCTGCTCTCAGGAGGAGAGCTTACACCAAATTCTAAAGGAGCTTACAATCTCATAGAGGAGACTGTGAGTAAATAAATATATACAAAACAAGCTATACACAGAGTAAATGAGAAATAACACTAGAGTGAAGAGGTTGGGAAAGGCTTCTTGTAGAAGATGAGATTTATTTGCTACTTAAAAAAAAACAAAAAAAAATTAAAAGCATCCTCTTCATTAAAATGCTAAATATATTGTAAGACTATAAATGATGATAAAATGTATGAAGTTTTATTAACATTACCCAGAAATTTTTTCAGTTTTTTCAATCTAAAGCTACATTTTATTTTGAGTTCCCTGTCATATACAGTACTTCATCTGTTATCTCCTGCAGCACTGGGAACATACTTGTCAGATTCGATGTTAGTTTAAATAAGAAACGAAATTTGACAGGAGAAATAGCTGGTTTAATACAATAGCAGGAGAGAAAGCAATGAACTGCAATCAGAAGAATCAGATTCTGGCCCTATTCCTTGTCCTCTCTTTTCCTCACTTCAACTTGTTGTTTCACATCTTTGGGGAAGTTACCTGTTGTGTTTCTCTACATTTCAACCGACTCACATAAAATAAAGGCCGTTTACTAGATGTTATCAGGGTTCTTTCTGCCCTCCAGCTCTGTAGTTCTGTGTTTGAGAAATATCAGTGTGTTTTAAGAAAAATGCATACTGGCATTCATCCAGTAAACAGGAGGATAGTTATCTATGTTATAAAAGGATTCTTTTCAGTACAAACTCCCCTGGTACTTTTATACATATTTATGGATCATTAATTACTTGGTTAGAAATGAGTCTGAGAAACTTTCCTTTAACCCTTGAAGATAAACTCCCAAAATTATAGTACGAATTGGACAATGAAGTTTAATTACCAAAATTCAGATTGTATACAATATTTTACTTGAGCTTAATGCTTAGTTTGAATTAGGTGTTTTTTCATTTTTATCTCTTTATGTAATCCTCACATTTAGTATTTGGTGAATTAACTAGTTTTTACCATGTCTTAAAATAATAGAAATTTTCTTTTTTAAGTAAAGATACCTTGTAAATTTTGTGGAAACTCTTTTTAATAGATGAGGAAACTTAGGCCCAAATTGCTAAGACTTGTTCCTCATCAGATAGCCATACTTTGTAGTGAAATCCAGGATTCTAAACTCCAAAGCTAAGTTGCCTTTTTTCTCACCTATACCATGCTGTTATTTTCATGTTTAAAAAATTATCCAACTACCTTTTCTTAAATCCTACTAAAAATTCAGCTGATTCTATTTTATTTCCTTTATTGCTTTGAGTTCCTTCTGTTTTCCTACTCTTGAGGGGGGCAGTAATGTAGTATACAAAGATACATTTTCCCCCCATCATGGTGTGTTTGTATGTGTTTTGCAGGTTTGAAGATTGCTAAAACATTACAATCATGGTGCAAAAATACCAATCCCCAGTGCGGGTGTATAAACACCCCTTTGAGTTGATAATGGCTGTAAGTACATCTATTTATTCAAGAGATTTTTTTTTTATTTTAAAAAACGTGTTTTTGTTGTTTTCACAAACTTGATAATTTATAAATAATCATTGTTTTTGATATTTATCCTTACCTTTTTTCTTCATGCTTTTTAAAAATGTTTTTATATTCTACTTGTCTACTTTATCTTGCTTTTAAAAATGTCATCTCAAAACTAACTTTTTTTGTAAAATTGACATAATTTTGAGCAATTGTACCCATTTTAAAAAAATACTGCTGTGCTGTTGCTTAACCATTACTTAGTTTTTCCTTTAAAAAGTGAAAACTTTTTCCTTTAAAGAAATGGAAACTTGACTAAATAATTCTTCAGTCAGGATCACTACTATATCTTTTCTTTAAAAGAAAAAGAAAGAGAAAGGGAACATGAAAAACATTTACTTTATTTGTTTTTCTATTTATATTGAAACACATTTTAGAGGCGTTTTTTTAGGTGACTTTGCATTTATCATTTCAGGGTTGAGTTTTGCTTTAATTATCTTACTAACTTTTTGAAAAGTACTTTTTTTCTTAAATAATAACCATTTCCACATGTGAACTAATGAAAATCAATCAGTATGTAAGTTTCTATTGAGATTTTAGAGGAGTTTCACTCTGTACCTGAGAACAGATAGAAAATTCACTAAATGAAAATAATATTTCTGTAGTTACTATTTTTAAAGAAATCTTAAGACACATACTTGAAAGGAAAAGAAAAGAGTGGAGGCTTGTATACTTTAGTTATTTTTTTCTGCAGCTTTTTAAAACAGATGATCTTTGTGTTAGGATTATAGTCAGTCAGAAAGGAATTATTAAGTCATATTAATTATAGTTTTATTCATCACAATAATTTAAATATACCATATGTCAAATTATGTCTCCTTAACTAATTATATAAAAAAGCTTGATTCTACTCAGGTTGCTGTGAAGTATAGTTAAGGTCTTCTCATGACCATTAATTGTGTATTATTGTTATGCTGCTTATTAAACTTTTGAGTTGTCTGAACATACTTTGGATTCTGAAAATGAAAGTGCATTTACTAATTTTTATATTAACTGGTCCTTTCCCACTTTCTTTAGTTATATTATAGAATTGTAGCCTTGTGTTTTTAATTTGTAGAGCTATTTAGTTCTTGAATGATCTTTATGCCATTTGATCTTAGAATTCCAAGACATTAATCCTCAATATTTACTCTGTATCATTGTTTTTCTTGTAATTCAGAGGAAACAATAGAGTTGCTCTGTTAATTTGTCTTTCCATACTTGATTCAAAATGAGAAAAAAACCTAATGACAAGAAATGACAAACTTTTTATGGGCATTTATTTACATATCTGTGAAAACTTTAGAATACTTGCATTCCTGAATAAGAAGTTAAATATGATATTATTAGTAGTCTCAGAAGAGAGTTTAGAACTCATCCAGTCCAGCTTCATTGTATGGATAAAGAAACAGGTCCAGGTAAGTATAGTGATTTGTCTAAGTTTACACAGTTAACTAGCAAAGCAAGGGTTTTGTTCTGTTTCCTGACTCTTAGAACTCATAGGACATTACTTCAGTATGCCTCCTGTATTATTATACTCAGGCTTTTTATAGATTTATCCCTATGTATTGAGCTTTTGTCACTTGTTCCTGTGCATGAAAAATATACCTAACCTGCAATGTGTACACTGGATGCTCAGTTACCGTCAGTGAATATTTATTGCTTACTTGCTGTGTACATGACATTGTCGTTTCCACTCCCATTTGCTCTGGGAGCTTGCCTCCTCAATCATCCCTCTCATCTCTGGTCTCTCTTTATCCATTGATTGTTTCTCCACTGCCTACAAATATGTTTATCTCCCCATCCTTAAAAAAGAAACTATTACTTAATCCTGTTACTCCTTGATTTATTATTATTATTATCTCTCTCATAGCCATACTCCTAGAAAGGGTGCCTGCCCACAATTATGACAGATCGCTGGACAGTCAAGGAGACTTGAATTCAAATGCACTTCTGACACTTAATCTCGTAGGCTTGTTGTGAGGATCAAACAAGATCAGTTTTTCAAAGTACTTTGTAAACCTTTAAGTGCTAGATATTGTTATTAATTCTTCCTCTCTTCCTCTTAATCCCTAGCATTTTGATTTGTTCCTTTACCCCTCAAATGAAACTGTTCATTCAAGGTAGACAAAGATTTCTTGGATGCTAAGCCCAGTGGGCTTTTCTTAGTCTTCATTCTACTTCTAGCACTTCATCTTCTCTCTCTCCCCCCTTATTTCTCTTCCTTTGATTTCATCAGTCTTTTGACTCTATAACTCCCTTTCAAATTGATGTCTTATTCTAGATTACCAGCTACCTTTTCTTCTCCCTCTGTTCTCTCTTCATTGATGATATCATCTTCAGCTCCTTGACATTCCCTTTCATCTTTCTCAACTCCCTTACCTAATGAGTTGCCAAGTCTTACTGATTCTATTTCTTTAACCCTTGCATTTGTCCCCTTCTATCCATTCACACAGTGTCTTCCCTCATTCAGGTCCCCATTACTTCAAACCTAGATTATTTCAGTAACCTGTCAATTAATTGGTCTTTCCCTTCTCTAATCCACCTGTCATAGAGATGTCAAATTGATGTTCCTAAAATACAGATCTGATCATATCACTCCCTTAAATAGTGTTTCTAGGATAAAATGCAATATTCTTAGCCTCAAAACCTCCATAATCTGACTCCCATGTGCCATTCCAGTCTTACATCATATTCTTCTTCATATATTCCCCATTCCAGTCCCCCTAGTCCACAACCATTCTCTTTACATGACATTATATCTCCCCTCTCTTTGCCTTTGTGTTATAAAATGTGTTCTTTCCTTAAATTCCCTTTTAAAGTCCCTAAGGTTTCTTCAAAACATAGTACACGTGTCACTTTATATTGGAGGACTTTTCGGATCCACCCAGTTTTTAGTGCTTTTTTCCCTTTGAAATTACATTGTATTTACTTATCTCTTAAAATATATCCCCCTGATAAGAATGCAAACTCGTTGAAGGCAGGAATTGTTTTTTATTGTCCTTGTATTTTCAGCTATTATGTACATACAAGCAAAGGAGCTGTGATTTCGTCTTTGTGGAGGAACTCCCTCTACCAATTTGTTTATGATTTAGTATGTCCTTGAGAGTTACCAGAGACACATAAAAGTTAAGTTCAGTGTCATGTAGCTAATAAATGTTAAGGGTAGAATTTCAGTCCCAGTGTTCCTGCTTCTAAGCCCAGCACTCTACAAGGCCATTTATCCTGTGTATAGTAGTTCCTTGAGAAAGGAACTGAAATAACCCTTGGGGATCTTATAAAAGGAGAAGCATGTCAGAAAATGAAGTATAGATCAATATAAGGAAAGATGTGAAATAACTAAATATCTCAGGGGGAAGAAAACAGTTAAAACAAATCAATTTGGCTGTTGGTCTATCTGATAAATTCTTTGGTGAAAGAGGGTAAGACTTAAGGCTAAAAAAATTGTGGTTGTAGGATTATTCAAGAATTGCAGTTATCCACACCTCTCTTTTTTGTCCTATTGTCACAGTTCCCAAAGTGAACTGAATCTATCTAATTTAGTCTCTTTTTATTCATCTGAATGTATCGCAGTATTGTATTTATCATAGATAAAATGTGAAAGTTCAGTTGTTGCCAATATGGTGAGACAAGGTAAGATTAATATGAAATCATAAGTAGTTTTTAAAAATTCTGTAGCTTTCATGGTAGTTAGCAAGCATTTTTTAAGTGCTTACTATATATTAGGCACTGTGATAAGTGCTGGGGATACAAAGAAAGGCAAAAATAGTCGATGTCCACGAGCTCATATTCAGATGGGGGAATCAGTATGCAAACAACTGTGTACTTACAAGATATATACAGGATAAATTGAAAGTAATCTCAAAGGAAAGTCATTAGTATTAAAGAGGACTAGGAAAAGCTTCTTGCATTCAGTGAGCCAATAAATGTTTATTAGTCACCTACTAAGTTCCACGCATTATGCTAAGCTTACAAAATGTAGAATTTTATCTGAGACTTGAAGGAAGCCTGGGAAACCAGAAATCTGAGATGAGAAAGGAGAGTGTCACAGGCATGGGGAATAGCCAGTGAAAATGCACAGTTGGGAATGTCTTAACTAAGAAACAGCAACAAGGCCAGTATCATCAGACATAGAGTATGTGGAAGGGAGAGGAAGGTAAAATGTAGGAAGATGGAAAGGTATGAAGGGGTAAGGTTTAAGACCTTTGAAAGCCAAGCAAAGGGTTCTCTGTTTTATCCTGGAAGTAATAGTGAGGCACTAAAGTTTATTTAATTGGGGTGGTAGAGGTGGTGGAGATGTGACCTGTGTTTCAGGAAGATCAGTCATTTTGGCAACTGGAGTGTAGGATGGATTGGAGAGAGGCTCTGAGGCAACCAGAAATCTCTTCCTATAATCCACAAATGTGGTATAAGATTCAGCAACAGAACGATGGCACCATCAGAAGAGATGTGTTATAAAGGTAGGATCAATAGGACTTGGCAACAGATTGGATAATGGGGGTGGTGGGTGAGAGAATAAGGATTTGAGGGTGACACCTAGGTTGTGAGCCTTAATTGGGAGGATAGTGGTATCCTCAATAATAGAAATATTGGGAAGAAAGGAGAATTTTGGGGAATATATAAAGAGTTCAGTTTTTGACGTGTTGAATTTTATATGTCTCAGAGAAATATAGGTCAAATTGTCCGGTACATGGTTGGATACTTGAGGCTGGAAGTCAAGAGAGTAGTAAGATAGTAGAAATATTTTCTTGTGCCCTGTACTACCATTCTAACTTATGTCATACTTGTCAATTAACTCTGCCAGCTGTGCTGTAAGTAAAACTGTTCAGGTAACAGTTTCGTTGTGGAATATTCTCTTCCTTCCTTTCCACAACAATTCATAGAAAAGAGATTTCTGACTGTCATACTGATGTATGGAGAGGCGTTTTAGGGAGTGCAGTGGATAGAGCACTGGGCCTACAGTAAGAGTTCAAGTGAAGCCTCACTTTTCCTAGCTGTGTGGTCCTGGGCAAGTCACTTCACCGCTGCCTCAGTTTCCCCAGTTGTAAAGCAGGATTATAGTTGCTGCATCTACCTCCCAGTGTTGTTATGAAGATCAAATGAAATAACATTTATAAAGTACACAGTGCCTGGAACATAATAAGCTCTTAATAAATGTTTGATCTCCCCTGACCCTTCAGACAGTCTATTTCTAGTTACATGTTGTTGTGGTAGTTCAGAAAAGCACACATGTGTAATATATATACAGTTAGTGCTTTAAGTGAAATATATTCAGAGGTTTGTTTAAAGAGATTTCCTTTTAGCTTTAACATTATAACATTGTTAAAGTTATGTGGGAAAATAAGTAGTGGTGTATTCTTTTTGTTGTTGAAAACTTGTGTGAGAATAGTTTTTATATAACTTTGGATTAGAAATTCGTTACCTGGATTTCACAAATGGCTATTCTACTTACTTATATATGTACAGTTATTAAGTTATGATCATGTGTTTTGGGATCATCTCATACGTGAAAATGGTTAATTTTACATTGTTTTTTCTTCCTATTAATTTAGTAGCACTTGACTCCTCTTCCTTTCCAGAATGGTTAATACCTTATTTTCATCCTGATGTTACATCATCATCTCCTCCCCTTTTGCCCCCAACCTCCTAAATGCATGTTGTTTATTTTTCAGGATATTTGATGTTAATATTATTTTCATACTTTAATCCCCTGTCTGTGACATCCCGTCATGTATCATTCTCCAATCTCTACCTCTTAACAAAGTTCTGACAAAGTATAACACTGGAAAGCACCTTCTATTCATAGAAGCATTATTGTACAATGTTTGGAGGGCTTTTGGATATAGAACATATTTTTGCAAGTAAAATAAAATTTATGGTCAGCAAACTAAAGGTAATAAATTATTATAGTTTACTATGAAATTATATCATGTGTAATTTGATCTGCATTATTTTTTCCTTTGTATATTGTTGAATGTATCATTTCCTGCTGAAAATGTAGTTAAGCATCCTTGAAGCAATCATCATGATACTAATAAAATAGAAATCAATTTTCCTGCCGAGATTAGGAAGTAAGCTTATAACTTAGAGATTGATTATATTTATCTCTCTGTGGCAGAGGGAAGGGAAGGTCATTCTTAAAATGTTTCTTAGCATTAGTGCTTTTCTCAAAAAGCAGGGACAGACTAGAATATGTAGGAAATACCTGAGATGTTCTGGGAGGAGCTTATACTTGGGAGGTAATATTAGCTGAATTGTCAAGTACACTATTGACATTTCCTAATTGGTATGTATTTAGAAAAGAGTTTCTTGAGCTGTGAGCTCTCCCACCCAGCATGCACTCGCCTCCCCCTGCCTCCAGGTGTGGTACCACCTTCTCTCTCTCTTAAGGGTTTAAACCTGCCACTTCAAAGTTCACCATGGATGATGATATTGCTGCTCTTGTTGTTGCAATGACTTTGGAATGTAAAACCTGGTTTTGCAGGAGACGATGCCCTCAGGCTGTCTGCCCCTCCATTGTTGGGTGCCCCAGACATCAGGATGTGATGATAGGTATGGTCAGAAAGATAGCTACGTGGGGAATGAGGCCCAGAACAAGATAGGTATTCTGACCCTGAAGTACACCATTGAGCATGGTGTTGTCACCAACAGGGATGACAAGGAGAAGATCTGGTGTCATACTTTATACAATGAGCTCCATGTAGCCCCTGAAGAGCACCCTGTGCTGCTCACAGAAGCCCCTCTGAACCCCAAAGCCAACAGAGAAAAGATGACTCAGATTATGTTTGAGACCTTCAACACCCCAGCCATGTACGTTGCCATCCAGGCTATGCTGTTCCTGTATGCCTCTGGTCGTACCACTAATATTGTGATGAACTCTGGTGATGATGTGACCCACACTGTGCCCATCTATGAAGGTTATGCCTTTCCTCATGCCATCCTCCATCTGGATCTGGCGAGTAGTGATCTGACGGACTATCTCATGAAAAACCTGACCTAGAGAGGGTACAGTTTCACTGCCACTGCTGAGAGAGAAGTTGCGTGTGACTTCAAGGAGAAGCTGTGTTACATCGCCCTGGACTTTGAGCAGGAGATGGCTATTGCTGCATCTAGCTCCTCTCTGGAAAAGAGCTATGAGCTCCCTGATGGTCAGGTTATCACCGTTGGCAACGAGTAGTTCTTGTGCCCAAAAGCTCTCTTCCAGCCATCTTTCTTAGGTATAGAATCCTGTGGAATCCACAAAACTACCTTCAACTCAGTCATGAAGTGTGATGGTGACATCCGTAAGGATCCATAAGGTATTTGCCAATACCGTATTGTCTGGTGGTACCACCATGTACCCAGGCATTGCTGACAGGATGCAGAAGGAGATTATAGCCCTAGCTCCCAGCACAATGAAAGTCAAGATCATTGCCCCACCTGAGTGCAAATACTCTGTCTGGATTGGAGGTTCCATCCTGGCATCTCTTTCCACAACAGCTGCTAACTATACACAAAGTGACATTTTTAGTGGCTCTCAAGATAATTTTAAAATATAATTCTTGAATACTTTGAAAAAACAATTATTTTATCAATGCAGGTACACTTTTCCCTGTGGATTTCAGCTTCCTCGTGACTTTTGTAGTCTTTATAAATTACTGTTGCAAAAAAAAACCCAAGCACATTGGTTGCTGATCTTCTGTTGATAAGCCCTTATTAATTTAATTAATCTGGTCTTTGAATACAGTCCAGGATTAGTTATATGAAAAACTTAGCCCCTTTGGGTAGGACCTGGAGCAGCTTATACTCCTTCATCACAGCCTTCATAAATCTGGGTCACTTCCATGCTTTAATGAGGCATGGGAATATAGTCACTTTGAATTTGGTCAGCAAAGATTATATGATCTATATAGACTAATTTTTCTGTCTACTGTTATTAAATTATATATTTTTAATATCATATAGAAATAGTTTTCCAGGTATTCAACTATTCTCAAGAAATAATTCTAATTAAAATATAATTTTTAATTTGCATCTTACAAATAAGTATATACAATTGTTATTTGCAATAACAGAAGAAAAGCAGCATCTAAAGGCAGGATAGAATATAATCTTCATTTGTTTAGAATGATAAGATAAGGGTATGGAATTGCTGTTATGCCACTGACCGTGTGAATTCCTACTCCAGAAGAACTCCAACCTCATAGACATATGTCTTTTGCCTAATTGGCTTATAACATTCTAACCAAGGCCAATTGTGTGTGTGTGTGCGCGTGTATGTGTGTGTGCATGTGTGTGTATACACATGCAAATATGATTTCCATGGCAAATTCTCCAAGGGCACAGTGCCTGATATCTGATGTGGGGACATAATAGAAAAAAAGGTAAGCTCACTTAATCACGAAGAGAAAATATTGATTTTTTGGCCTACTTACTGGAATTTGCATACTGGTTCATTGTTTAGATAGATAATGTTTTCATGGCTCACAGATTTTTCCTTTTCTGTGGGCAGATGTTTGCAGCTGACAGCTGATTTTTCCTTGTTCCTTACCTCTTTTTATTTTGTTCTGGAATTTATTTTTCATACTACAAAAGGTGAAAACAACACTAACAAATTCAGTATGGTTTGAGTTATTTATTAAAGTCAGAATTTTCTGCTTTTGCTTTATTACAAATTTTCTATATCATTAAAGTAAAAATCATGGACATAATAGTCATTTAGGGAATGGTACTTAAAATCACTTGACATTTCTTCCTGCCTCACTTTTTTCCTTTTCTCCTCTTTTTCCCTTCTAATCCATCTGTTGCACAAGATTAATGTTGTTTATGCTCAGGCTACTCCTCTGCTCAGAGCTACCTACAATGACTCCTGATTGCATGTGGAGTAAGATTTGAAATCCTAAACCTGACATTTGAGGCTATAATGCTGTACAATTTTAATCTCATACTATTCCTCAGCCAACCTTGACTTCTGTTGGCAGACTCTTAACTTTTTTGTTCTATGTGGGTCTATCAATGTAGCAGGTGGTAGCATCATGATTTGTAGATTTCTTTGCTTATTGCTGAGCTGTGGTCAAGACTATATTTTTATATTTTACTATGTAGTTTCTTAAAACTAAATATATAGTATTGAAATCTTCAGGGGGGAAAAGCTGTTTTATTTTCAGATGTAAGGGAAGCTAACTGTAGCTTTTTGTTTATTAAATTCAACAAAAATTGTCCACAGGACAGTGATGAATGATGGTAAATAAAAATAAGTATTTTAAGTATAAAAATATGCACAATCTTCAGGAAGCTTATTTTCTTACTGCAAAGATTATTAAAACATTTTTTAAAAATAAATTCTTAACTTAAATACTGTCCACTTCCTAAATGATCACTTCCACATGCGAAATAGAACATCAAAAAAGATTGTATGTGAGACTATAAGTTTCTGTCCCCTGTAGCTTGCGTTCAAAAAAAAATGATAAATTCATAGCTACCATGCTTGTCTGTGCTTCCTTCTGTATGCCACTGCACTTTATGTTGCAATAACCTTTTTTTCATTACACGTACCCTCCTCCTTATCAAAAACAGAAAAAAATCCTTGTAATAAATATTGTTAAGCAAAATAAATAGCACAGTGGCCCTGTCCAAAATTGTCTTCCTTCTGCACATTGCCTACTTTGTCACAACAACAGCAAGGGGGCAATATGCTTCTTTGGTCCTCTAAAGATGTACTTAATCTTTACTTTGCTCATAAGCTTTAAGACTTTCATAATTGTTTTTCTTTATTTTGTTATTGTTTAAATCATTCTTCTGGTTACGCTTACTTCTCTCTGCACCAGATCCTGTTTCCTAGGATTGTTAGGAATCATCTCAATGTCTTATGACACAATATTTCATTACATTCATGTGCCACAATTTATTCGACTGTTTCCTAATTGATAGACACTCCTTTACTTTCCAGTTCTTTCCTTTGTTTTTTTCCTCCTTTTAATTCCTCTTTTGTGATCAGAAAGTTTGTAACTATTCCCTCCCTAATATTCTCCACCCTCTTAATAATTTCCCTCCTAACCCCATCTGCTTCCCTATTAAGTATGATACATTTCTATACCAAACTTTGTGTGTATATATGTATTCTTTGGTTCAGATAAAAGTGAGGTTCATCTCATACCTGTTTGCTCTCCTCTTTCTTTTATGTTTATAGACTCTTCTTGTATACCCCAATTATGAAAAATATTAATTTCTACCCCCTTCTTCGACCTCCTTTCTCTACTAGTGTTTTCCTTTTCTTCCCTTCTCTAAACTCACAGATCAGAACCAGATAATCATCTGTTATTCTCTTTTTAAAAAGTCTTACTCTCTCAACACTCTTTCAAAGACATTAAAGTTCTTAATAGATAGCTGTTTTTCTCCTATTAGAATGTTAGTACTGTATTATCACACAGCCCTTTCCAGTTGATAAAGTAAGTTTACCTTTTCCATTTTTTTATCTGCACTCTGGTGTTTGTAATTCAGAGGTCCTTCTCAGCTCTGGTCTTTTGGTCAAAAATGCTTTAACATCCTTTATTCTATTAAATATACACATTTTCTCTGTGTATGAGTATACCCAACTTTGCAGAGTAAATTCTTGGTTGGAAGCCTATATCTTTTCCCTTTTTAGTATATTCTATTCTAAGATATTCTCTCATTTTTATTAGAAACTGCCAGGTGTTATGTGATCTTGATTGTGCTTCCTTAATACTTGAGCTTCTGATTTCTGAATACTTGCTGTATTTGTTTCCATTGATGTGGAAACTCTGGATTTTGGCTATGATTCTTGGATCTTAACTTTTGGTGTTTCATTTCAGGAGGTGATCTATTGATTCTTTCCACCTTCACCTTGTTTTCTGGTTCTAAAAAATCTGGGCAGATTCTATTTATGAAATCTTGAGTTATAGTGTCCAAGTTTTGCTTTTGTTTTTATCAAGAAATCTGATTATTCCTAAATTATTTCTCTTTTATCAGTTTTTTTACCTTTTTTGGTAGACATTTTATATTTTAATCTATTTTTCCATTTTTAAAATTTTGTTGTAGTAATCCTTGCTAACTCATAGAATTATTGATTTATGTTTCATTTATTCTAATTTTTAAGGAGTCTGTTACTTAGGTATGGTCAATCACTTTCCTAAGCTATTTCTTCTCCTTCTAATTCTTTTTTCCAGAGCTTACATTTAATTTTTATTCCTCATTTTATTTATTCTAGGTATTCAGGGAGTCCTTGTGGAAAATCTTGTTTGTTTTTTTCTTTGAGTCTGCTTGTAGTTTTTATGGATTTATTTTTTTCCTTTTAGACTGGATTTTCAGACATCTTTGGGTATATTTTAATTCTTTATAGTAGTGTCTATCTTCTTGGCTTTTTCATCTCTGCAGACTTTTTGAATTAGAAGTTTGTGTTAGGACCAGGCTCTGCCTCTGTGGAGCAGATAGGAAATTCTTGTTCTTCTGTTAGTTACAGTTAGCCAGTTATCAAAAAAAACTCTAGCTGCAATAGTGTGATACCCTTGAATATTTCTCCACCCAACTGAGATCTTAAGGCATGGTTGAGGGAAGACATCAAGAGCACCATTGAGGCTCTGGGGATCCAGGTTATTGTATTAACTGAAGGGAACTTTTAGATTTTTACTGCACTTCTGCTTTTGAGGCTGACTGACATGTATGGTAGTGCTGGGTTTATCCCTCTCTAAACTAGTGGCTCTTGAGAGATCTGTTATAGGAAGGATTTTACCATCAGACTCCTCACCTGATACTCTCTTAGGCCTGGGTTGCCTGGGGTCAGAAGTTAGCTCCAGGTTCCCCTTCCCTGACCTGAAAAAAAAACAAAACAAAACAATTAGAGTAGTGGTAGATGCAGGGCCTCCACTTACTCTCCACTTTTCTTGTCTCCTCATTCAGAATCAAACTCTACAGGGATATTTTCACCTGCTTATTATGCTAAGCTTGTTCCCTTGACTGGTTTCCCTAGGTAGTATGCAGATAGTAGGAATCTCATTGGTCCATTCATACACATCATTAATTTGGTAACAAGGCGTTTGGCTGCCTTAAGAGTCTTTTCCCTCTGTTTACTTGCTTCATTGAATTTCTCTACTTTGCCATTCAGGAGACTGAATGTCCAAGCAGTTAGGGGTACTAACCTAGGAAACTTCTCATGTGTTTTTTCTGTGTGTCTGTTGCTGGGATTTGTTCGTCATTGTTTGGTCTGGTGTGATTTTTTTTAAGGTTTTTGTTGGAGAAGTTGTTGGGGAACTAAGCTCAGGTGCCTATCTTAACCAAGAGGTCTAGGTGAAGATCACATATTTATAATGAAATATGTAAATAGCTATGCAATATATTATGTGATTAAGTGGAAAAAAGACAATAAATATAGTAGGATCAAGACAGGAAAAGCATTGTGGTTGGTAAATATGTAGGATTTCTTGAGCAACATAGAAAATAGCTTGAAAAGCAATCACCAAACTCAAAAATGTGTTGAATAGTCAGTTTTGAGGCCATGATTGCTGCTATAGTAAACATATATTTAGTAAAAATCATGCAAGTTTAACAAGAGAATATTTTTGTGTTTAAAGCATTAGATAAATCTCCTAGCACTGTGTGAATAACATTTAGATTTATTCAGGCCATAATAGGAGTTGAGTGATTAGTTTCCTGATGTGAGCATTTTTTTCCTTTCAGTTGCATTGTATTCAGTTGGTGTATTAGCAGTACTGAACCTGATGAAGGACTACCTCAGACCAGAATACTTTCCAGAATATATTTTGTTACTTATTTTTTCTCCCTTTAATGTTCAAAAGTAATGAAAGTAATTTTGATCATTGTAATGTTGATTGTTGTTGCTGTTGTTCTAAATGAAAAAATGTATTAAGTGGTTATTGTGTCGTAGGCACCGTGCTAAGTGTAGGGTATGCTGTTGTTCAGTCATTTCAGTCATGTCCGTCTCTTCATGACCCTATTTAGGATTTTCTTGGCAGAGCTCCTGAAGTGGTTTAACATTTCCTTCTTCAGCTTATTTTACAGATGAAGAAACTGAGGCAAACAGGATGAAGTGACTTGTCAGTCCAGGGTTATATAGCTAGTGAGTGTGTCTGAGTTAAGTGTCTGAGGGCAGATTTGAATTCAGGTCTTCTGACTGCAAGCCCAGTCCAACACTGCACCACCTAGCTGCTAGTATATGGTATAAATGAGATGATTTCTGTCCATAATAACTGGAGACAGCACAAATAGAAAAGTGGTAGCCAAGAAAAGGTATTTTGGTCTGAGAAATCAAAGGGATGGTAAGTTTAACAATGAGGTGGTCAGTTGACATGACTCTTCCTTGTATTGATTTGATTAAAGTTCCCAGAGCAGATACTAGGAATCAAGGAGAACCATCAGTCCAGTGGCCATTCAGAAAAGCAAGTAAAAGACCATAGTCTTTTATGAGGCTTGCTGGGTACATCACCAATATAGTCCAGTCCCAAGTTGTAAACTCTAAAGCTGTTCTAGGCCATAGTTTCTGTAGGAATAAAGCCGGAACATCTGGACAGAACAGAAAATAGCATGAGCTATATTGATTCAATTCAGTTTTACTTAAGTAAATCAAAGTCTGCAAACTGTTAGAGTTGATTTTGACTAAGATATTAGTTTCTAACTTTATCCACTGCCAGTGTCTTCCCTTGAAGAGAATCAAGGGGGAACGTATAGATTTAATTACTCTCATGGTTCTGTAATAAGATAATTAAAATGTTTTGCTCACTAAAACACCTCATGAGACCCATGCCTTATTTCATCCTGTACTGAGGGAAAGAATAATTTCTTATTTTAGTGAATAGACATTTCAAATGGGCATCCTTTTTCAAAGTGTTAAATATAGGTACCGAATGAATTAAAAAAAATTATTTGACTTATTTAAATATTTGTATTAGAAATGCCTCATCATTCATAAGTAGCAAAACTGGTACGTGTTGACATAGTAGTGTTAACATAAATCCACTTAGACTGTTGGAGTAGTACAGATCTGTTATTTCATTTATATAGGCAACTACCAATGAGGAAACTCCTTCTACCAATGCAGATTAGTAACAGTTAGTAACCTGACTCACTTTAATGTTCAAAAGTAATGAAAGTAATTTTGATCATTGTAATGTTGATTGTTGTTGCTGTTGTTCTAAATGAAAAAATGTATTGAGACAGGCTTACTTAGGGTTACATAACCACTATATGTCAGTGGTGAGACTTGAGCCTAGATTTTCCTAAGACTGGTTTGCAACAAATTACCTCTGCTTTTGGTAACCACTTTCAAAAAGACTATTCTGAAAGTAATACTAGCTTAGGAACCGATATCTTTTACAAAGGATGAAGGTTCTATAAACTTAATAAGATTGAAAATTAAATCAGCTTATACCTTAATACTTGATCACTGAGGTGCAGTTGGACTTAGAGAAGCAGATGGTTTTAGCAGGAAAAATGTTATGGTTTAGATATAATGAGTTTGCAATACCCAGAGGAAATATGAGTGGAATCAATTGTGGGTGCCAGACTAGAGCTTAGGAGAGCAATGAATAAAGTATAGGGGAATGTATTAAAAGCTTACTATGTGCCAGGCACTGTACTAAATTCTGGGGATACAAAGAAAGGCAAAAAAGTTTCTATCCTCAAGGATCTCGCAATCAGACAATATAAAATGACTAGGTAAGTACAAGATATATTTGGTATAAATTGGGGATAAGCTCAGAGGTAAGGTTATGTGGTATAGCATTGAAAGCTTTAAATGTCAACAACAGTAATAACAGTGGTTTAAAGTTTGCAATGTGCTTTACATAATCCTGGTTGAAGCTAAAATCACTTTCACTTTTTTTTTTTTTTTTTTCATTTTTTAGCATTAAGAAAGGCTTCTTGCAGAGGTAGGATTTTAGTTGACACTTGAAAGAACAACCCAGGAGATGGAGATGAGAAGGGAGAGCTTTCCAGGTACAGGGGAAAGCTAGTGAAACATTTGGGAGAGTTGGGAGTATCTTGTTCAAGGAACATCAAGGAGGTCAGTATCACTGGCTCAATTATATAGATTTGGAGGGAAGGGAGAGTAAGGTATAAGAAAACTGGAAAGATAGGAAGGATCCAGGTTAGGAGGGGCTTTAAAAACCAAGCACAGGATTTTATATTTTATTGTGGAAGTAATTGGGAGCCACTGGAGTTTTACTGAATGTAGGCAAGGGCTAGTCAGACTTGTGTTTGAGGGAAGATCACTTTGTAACTGAGTGGAGGAGGATGGTGTAGCACCAATGAGATACCCACAGCAGTTGCCATGGATATGCAGGCATATTTCCAGGGTAAATTCACAAAATATAAACTCTCTTCCTCAGAGATGAAACCAGAATATTTATTCAGATACCAGAAAGCCAATTTCATCATGGTAACAGGGAAGTTTGTACATATTACCAAGAGGGAGGGTCACCATCCCCTAGCCTGCCATTCATTTAAGCCTTCCCTCCCTCAGGCCTCCCCACAAACAAGCTGTCTTAGGCAAAATGCCCCTCTTTCGCCCAGGCTAGCTGCTCTGCCTGCTGCCTCTCAGCTCCACCTCACTCTCTCTCAGCTGTACCCTTCCTGCTCCTCCCTTTGGGCAAGCTCCTCCCACACAGCTCCATGTGACTCAGGCTGTGGGCTGGGCCAAAGCTCAAAGCAGGTCACATGGGCCTATTAAAGAGCAGGGAAGATCTTCAAATTCTCTTAACATTACAGATGGACTGTCCTGGGGAGAAGCTTTGAGGTAGGGAGACTCAATATGAAATAACTTCCAGGCCAGATGAGAATTGAATATATAGATTTGTGCATAGAAATGATAGTTGAATCTGGAAAGTGGTGAGATCACTGAGAAAGAAAAAGAGCAAGTTCAGGACAGAGCCGTGGGGGTGTACTTCTATATAAAGGATGAGACATGGAGGATGAGTCTACACAGAAGCTTGAGAAGGATTGGTTAATGAGGAAGCACATCAGGAGAGTGCATTGTTACAAAAACTCAGGTAAGAGAGAATATTTAGAAAGAGAAAATATCAGACTCGACAGAAAGATCAAGAAAAATGAAGACTTGTATTTATATGAATATATTCTCTTTATATGAACATTCGTTTTAGGAACAAAGAGGACATTTATAACTTTGAAGAGAGAATTTTCATTTGAATGATGGGGGATAAAAACCAGATTTACAAGATGATATAAGGGAATAAGAGGTGAGAAAGTGGAGGCAATGAGTATGGGCAGCCTTTTAGTTGAGAGAAAGAAAAGTAGATCTCTGGAGCAGTTGAAAGCAGTTATCACCTGGTGTTTGATTCAACCCAAGAAGTTACTGGGGGGAAAGACTCCCTTTTTCCTTTAAGAACTACTGGGAAAATTGGAAAAAGCTTGGTAGAAATTAAATTTAAATACCTTAAATGACATGTTACAATAAGCTCTGTAATGCTGGACTTGTAGTCAGAAAAACCTGAATTCATTTCCTGCTTTAGACTCTTACTACGTGGGTTATCTTTTGTTATTTAAACTAACATTTAAATATAGCATGTAAATGTTAGTTTAACATTCTTAACCTCCGTTCCCTCTTCTTTAAAATGGGGAAACTGATTTAATTTCAACCAGGATTATGTAAAGCACATTGCAAATTTTAAGGCATGATTATTATTGTTATTGACAAAAGTTTCAGTGCTATACTATATAACCTATATAACTATGATCAAAAATAGGAAGAATCAATATTGGAGGGGCTGTGGAAAGATAGGCACTCGAATATACCATAATGAAGCTGTGGATTGATCTAACTGGTTCTCCATATCATTTTGGAATCATGTGAGAAAAGTTACTAAACTATATATAATCTTTGATCCAGTAATCCCATTATTGTTCATATCCTCATACCCGGGGCAAGTAAAAGGCAGATAAAAATCCAGTATATACCAAAATATTCAAAGCAGCATTCTTTGTGATAGCAAAGAAGTAGAAACAGAGTGGGTACCTGTCAACTAGCAAATGGCTGAAAAAATTAGGTTATATGATAGGTATGTAGCACTTTAAGACTTTTCAAAGTGCTTCACATACATTATTTCATTTGATCCTCTCAACAGCCCTAGAAAGTACGTGCTATTATTAGCCCCATTTCACTGATGAGGAAACTGAGGTAGTGAAGAGGTAAACTGACTTGCTCCAGGTCAATCAGCTAGTAAATGTCTGAGACAAGATTTGAATTCATGTCTTTCCTGCTGTTCAGTCTAACACTATCCACTGTACCATTTGGCTGCCCCATAAATATGAATATATGCAATATTGTTCGGTAAGAAATGATGACTGTGAAGAATTTAGAGAAAAGTGGGAAGATGTCTATGAATTTATACAGAATGAAAATGACTCCAACAATATAAACAAAAAGTAGCTAAAGAGAAGCTGAAATCTTGAGTAACTGAAAAACCAATAATGCTTACAGAGAACAGAAAATAAAACCTCCTTCCTCATGGCAGATATATGGGAGATTTCCAGGGTCCAGTACTGTATACACTTTCAGCTGTGGTCACTATGTAAGGTATTATTACTTAATTTGTTTTTCTTTGTTACAAGGTATAGGGTTCAGTCGAGTAGAGGACTTGCCTTAATATCACAATCATTTTTGAAAAATAAAAATTAAAGGAAAATAAAGTGTATAAAATGAGGCAGTTCCAAATTGCCTATTTTAAATGAGTTGATGATGAGAAATGGGAAATGGACTAAAGAACTAATACAATTGACATTTCCTAAAGGAGTTTAATTCATGTTAATCAGTTACTGCAATAAGGAGATTAAAAAAGCCTAGAAAACACTTTTGCCGGGAATTACTTGATGTCATTGGCGGAGAGGAAGGGAGTAGCCAATAACAGTACCGATTTAGAATATAATCTCTCATGATAAATCTTAGGAAAGGATGGTGGAAGATAATGAGTACCATCATCTCATAAAATAGGGAGAGGCAGTAGAGAGAATAACCAAGTTTACAGAAAACCTTACTGAGAGAATTAAACTAAAATATTTTCAAGGGCATTTAAAGGGTAAAAATGAAAGAATAATAAATACCGAAAATATAAAAGATCTTTTGAAGTTTTCTTCAATTCTTCAGTAATAGTGGAACCTCCATATTTAGATTACTATCTTAGTATCAGAATTATTAGAGTTCTCCCAGTGTAGTGCATTAGGAAATAGAAATGATATTAAAGAAAAACAAAGAAGAGAACAGTTAGGCACAAATGCAGATATCCAAAATATATGTATACATAGATACACACATACACAAAAGGAAGTTCACACTAGAGGCAACAAAATTTTTAGTGCATCTAGGGATAGAGTCTGTTAGTGTCTAAAAGAGAGGAGTAAACAAATGCATGAAAGTATGCAAGTGACTTATAACTGCTGGCACCCATATACCTACCTTTCTGTTTTTGTAAATCTTTAAGAAAATAATCTATACATATGTGAAGGTCATCCTTGTTGAAGGTATGAGATGGATCCAGTAGACAGGGGAAACTCTCATTATCTACATGGCAGACCACATTTTTACACTCAAACACATTAATCAGAAGTTACAAAGTACAAGCCCATTGTTGTCTTTTTAAAAATTTCTTTAGATTCTGTAGAACAAAACTGTTTTCCTTGAAGTTTTCTTATGATAACATATTGCCATTGCATATGTCAAAATCATATTAAAGTCCTCAGGATTTAACAACAGAACTTTGACACTGACATCCACAAAGTAGTAAAATAGAGACGTATGCTTGTCACAGGTGTTCGTGTACTGTCATGGAGAATATACATTATAGAGTCTAAATTAAAAGATTCCATTTGTGGATGACATGGTGCTAATTACATTAGGCCTTGGAACATTGCAGAGCATCCTAAGTAAAATAAATTAAAATGCTTAATCACTCAAAAAAGTTTTTGTCCTATATATATCCTCAATGGAGATGAAGAATGCTGATAGTGCATAATATATAATTTTATGGTCAGTCTATTAGTACATAGACCAAATCTATCATTATATGTATATTGCACAGATGTTTCAGAAGGATAGTGAACTTAGCCCAGAAATGAATAGAAAAGGAAGGACTGACAACACTGTTTTTGGAAAATGGTGCATCCTTTTAGTGACTCCAAATTCTTCTGAAACATTGGTTCATTTTTTTAATATTACTAGTCTTCTGGTGATACAATATGACTGAATGGTGGAATAGTAGTCTTTTAATTTATTTATTTTTAGATTTTGACATTCATTTCCACAAAATTTTGAGTTCCAATTTTTGTCCCTATCTCTTCTCTCCCCCACCCCATAATAGCTTGCATTCTGATTACCCCTTCCCTCAATGTACTCTCCCTTCTATCACACCCCATCTTCTCCTTATCCCCATCTTCTCTCTTTTTTTGTAGGGCAAGATAAATTTCTATACCCCATTACTTGTATTTCTTATTTCCCAGTTATATGCAATAATAATTCTCAACATTCATTTCTAATACTTTGAGTTCCAACTTCTCTCCTTCCCTCCCTCCATACCCATCCCCACTGAGAAGGCAAGCAATTCAATACAGGCTATATATGTGTCGTTTTGCAAAAAACTTCCACAATAGTTATATTGTGTAAGACTAACTATATTGCCCTCTATCCTACCCTGTCCCTCCCTTTTTTTCTGTTCTCTCATTTGACCTTGTCCCTTCCCAAAAGTGTTTACTTCTAGTTACTCCCTTCTCCCATTCACCCTTCCTTCTGTCATCCCCCTAACCCCATTTGTCCCCTTTTCTCCAACTTTCCTGTGGTGTAAGATGGATTTTCATACCAAATTTAGTGAGCATGTTATTCCCTCCTTAAGCCATATGTGAAGGGCGTAAGCTTCACTTTTTCCCTCTTACCTCCTCCCTTTCCTCCTCCACTGAACAAGATTTTTCTTATCTCTTTTATGAGTGATAGCCTGCCCCATTCCATTTCTCCCTTTCTCCTCCCAGTATTTTCCTCTCTCACCCCTTAATTTTATATTTTTTACTGATATCATCTCTTCTGATTCAACTCAACATGTACTCTCTGTATGTGTGTGTGTGTGTGTGTGTGTGTGTGTGTGTGTGTAATCCCTCTACCTACCCAAATACTGAGAAAAGTCTCAGGAGTTAAAAATATTATCTTTCCATGTAGGAATGTAAACAGCTCAGTTTTAGAAAGTCCTTTTTGATTTCTCTTTCCTGTTTACCTTTTCATGCTTCTCTTGATTCTTGTGTTTGAAAGTCATATTTTCTATTCAGTTCTGGTCTTTTCATCATGAAAGCTTGAAAGTCCTCTATATCATTGAATGACCATTTATTTCCTTTAAGTATTATACTCATTTTTGCTGGGTAGGTGATTCTTGGTTTTAATCTCAGTTCCTTTGACTTCTGGAATATCCTATTCCAAGCCCTTTGATCCCTTAATGTAGAAGCTGCCAAATCCTGTGTTACCCTGATTGTATTTCTACAGTACTCAAGTTGTTTCTTTCTACTTGCTTGCAATATTTTCTCCTTGACCTGGGGACTCTGAAATTTGGCCACAGTATTCCTACGAGTTTCTCTTTTTGGGTCTTTTTCAGAAGGTTATTGGTGGATTCTTTCAGTATTTATTTTGCCCTCTGGTTCTAGAATATCAGAGCAATTTTCCTTGATAATTTCATGAAAGATAATGTCTAGGCCCTTTTTTTGATCATGGCTTTCAGGTAGTCCCATACTTTTTAAATTGTCTCTCCTGGATCTATTTTCCAGGTCAGTTGTTTTTCCAATGAGATGTTTCATATTATCTTCTATTTTTTCAATCTTGGTTTTGTTTTCTAATTCCTTGGTTAATCTCATAGTCATTAGCTTCCATGAATTCCACTCTTTCTTTTAAAGAACTGTTTTGTCCAGTGAGCTTTTGAACCTTCTCGTCCATTTGGCTAATTCTGCTTTTTAAAGCCTCCTCCTCCTCTGGTTTTTTGGACCTCTTTTTCCAATTGAGTTAACCTATTTTTAAAGGTATTATTTTCCTCAGCATTTTTTTGGTTCTCCTTTAGCCAGTTGCTGACTCGCTTTTCAAGCTCTTCTATGGCCTGGGCCCATTTCATATTCATTTTGGAGGTACTAGAGGCAGAAGCCTTCACTTCTTCTGACAGCATGCCTTGTTCTTCCTCATCTGAAAGGATAGAAGGAGACACCTGTTCACCAAGAAAGTAACTTTCTATAGTCTTACGTTTTTTTCTCTTTTGGGGGCATTTTCCTAACCAGTTACTTGACTTCTGAATCCTTTGTCATGAGGAGGGTCCTAGTGGTCCTCCTTCCCTCAGTACCATGCTCAAGGCTGAGATTCAGATCAGCTGCTCAATTCCCCCAGAGGCTTTAAGTTGAGCTGCTTGGGCAATGAGCTGCTCAGGCTGCTTCTGTGGCCACTGTAGCCACCCACTGCTGCTGCCACTACTGCTTCCTCTGCCACCACCTGCGGTCAGTGCTGGGGGGACCCCGTTCCCCTCTCTCCCAGCTGGGAAAGCTCTCCCACACTGATCTTTGGAGCTTTGTCACTTGTGGGTTGAGGGATCTGGGACCCTCCCTGCTGGGAATTCTGCCCTGAAGGCGTATTCAGGTTCCTCCCCATGCTGCATGGCCAGGGCTAGGCTCAGCTCCACTCAGCATCCCATGAGATAGACCTTTCCTGTCGATATTCCAGGTTACCTTTGACTGGAAACCTCTTTTACTCTGTTGTTCTGTGGCTTCTACTGCTCTGGAATTTGTTGAGACTCATTTTTTATAGGTATTTTGTGGGCTGTGGGGGAAGGGCTAGAGTATGTGCATCTTTCTGCTCTGCCATCTTGGCTTCACCCCAACCTGGAATGGCAGTGTTTAAAGAATTAAAGTTGCATGCCATCCCATGGACAGTGTGGAAGCACATGGTGGGAATAAGCTGCAAAATACTACCAAAGAAGAATGGCACCAGAGGAGCATGACAGAAAATATTATCAAGGAAATGTATGACTGAAAAAGTAGGTGGACCAGTTCTTTATTGAGAGTGGATAACCAACAGACAGCTGATACTCTCAATATGTGGTAAGAAGAGGTCTAGAGAAAGACCTCCAACACTTGGAAGAGAGTCCTTCCTCAGGATTTTTAAGTTTAAGTTTAAGAAAATGAGTGGTTTGTGGTCTTCGCTATCAGAGCCAATATCTACATTGATGATGAGATATTTTTATTCTTTTTTATACCTCACAACAACCTTGTAAAATAGGGAACCCATTGTACAGGTGAGAAAACTAAGGCTGAGGGGTTAAATGACTTGCTCATGGTACTTCTGTTATTACTTTCATTACAATCCTGTTGTTTTATCCACTATTTAATGCCGTCTTTCAGTAGATGAGATCTCTCTCTATTTCTCTCTCAGTCTCTGTCTCTCTCTCTGTGTCTCACACACACATATACACCCCATCACCATCACCACCACCATGACATTAATTGTATTATGGCCACTAAAATTTTTGACGTTTCTGTTTCTTTGAGCACCTTCCAAAGATTTCTTAGTAATTGTCTTTGGGAAGTATAAAAATTATATTTGATTTTTAAACTAAAATAGTATTAAGTTTATAATGAAAACCTAGATGTATTAATGGAATGATTTTAAAAGTTTTAAAATATTCCATATGTCACTATGTTAAGTGACATGGGGCAGTAGGAAGAAGATTGGATTTGGAAGGAGCACTAGATTTGGAGTCAGAGGACCCAAGTTTTAAATCCTGCCTCTACTATTTACTACTTGCGTGACCCTCCTTCATTTTCTCATTTATAAAATGAAGAGGTTGGACTAGATGACTTTTTAAGGTCACTTTCAGCTCTAAATCTATTAATATCCCTGCTAACAAAGAGAATGCTTTCTAAAAATAAACTGTCTTGACAGATATTTTATTACCAGAGTTAGAAAATACATAGGAAACATAAGATTCATTGTATCAAAACAGGGGAGAGTGGGTTATAATACAAAAATACCATTAAATATTAATCAGATAATCTTGTGAGCTTTAGCTAGGCATGGATAAGTAAAATACCCAGAGGTATTTTTTTTTGTAATTGTTCTTGACAAGGAAGAGATTCTTTAAGTTTTATTAACTTCTTTGTAGAAATTATTTTTATAACATTTCAACATAGCTAGTTCCCTTTGTAATCTTATTTATTTTATTTAATGCATTGATAGTCTGAGGAAGGACCCATTGGGCTTCACCAGATTGTTAAAGGTTATGACCCTTTGATTTAAAGACAGCATTGCCATTGAGTCATAGCCAACATTACTTTCCATAGTATGTGAAGATTATTTTTAAATATAACAGTACTTATTGGTATCAGAATATCCCTTAATTAAGATGACACACTGTACAGTTCTACTACCAATAGTTTAACGGTGGTAGTTAGAACAAGACAATGCCAAAGGGATAAGTAGATATGTGTTTATTTGTCATAAGCCAAGGCATATTCTTAAGCTTTAGATTGGAGTATAAAATTATAATTATCAGTTTGTATATTGTTATATACCTGGCAGTTGGGTGGATTTAGTTAAAATGAATTTAATTACTAAGTGGCATAATTCAATTAAAAAATTCCATACATTCTTGCTATCATTTAATGTATATTTTTCACAATTTCATTTTGAAATTCCATTTATTCAGCAAGTGAATACAAAGCATGATTTGTGGAAGACACAGAAATTAAAAACACAGCTTTTACCCTCAAGGAGCTTATCACATGGTAGTAAGATATCATTACATACTGTCTTTTGTTATAATTATGTTGTACCTTAAGAGAAATACCGACAAAATGCTAGAATTCTGAAAAGGAGAACAGCTATGAAATACAAGAAATCTAATCAACATATGACCAATTTTTTTTCCTTATTCAAATGGAAAGAACCAGGGAAAACTAAAGCAAAGAAAGACAATACACTAATATAATAAATGAATATTGTTTCAAAGATTTTAAATACAATCCTGGCAGAAACACTATAGTAATTTGTCAGAAGAAGTATAGATGTTTTAACAGAAAGATTGAGGGAAGACATTCCAGAGAAGAGAGGATTTGCATAGGCCATAAATGCTGTAAAAGTTCTGAGAGAGAGAGAGAGATCTCTGAATTCAAGAAATCAGAGGGCAGGTTAGAGGAGTTAATATTTGAACTGGTATTTAGCTGATGAATAGGATTTGGATGCAATGTCAACAAAAGCACAAAGGCAGCAGCAATAGTTAAACATTTTGGGAGACTTGAGTAGATGAGTTTGTCTGCAGTGGAGTATTAGAAAAATCGATAAGTTTTATTTGAGTTAGATCCCACAGAGCCATGAATGCTGGATTATGGCATTTGGAATGGTGTTTAGGAGAGCTCCACTTTGAAGTGCTGGTAAAAGTTACGGGAGTGGGTGATATTGCTAAAGTAAATGTTGATGCAGACCTGTAACCAGAGATTGTGTTATCCAGTCTTTTGTCTCATGGAAAGAACTATGCTTATCACCTGATTAGAACACTTAGTTAAAATGAAAAGCTTACCAAATTGCATACTTCTAAGGCCTGCCAGTTCCCCTTTGCCCTCCTACCAGCGGATCTATCATAATAACATCGATATAGTTATTTTATCTACAAATATTTAAAGACTCTAGATTAAGAACTTCTAGTCTACACCTACAAGCCATTGATGTGCCTTAGTATATAGATGTTGTGCATTTTATAATTATTTTGGTTGGTACTTCTCTTTATATCAATTCTCTCTTGGATTTTATTTATTTATTTTTTAATATAGTTTATTTATTTTCAGTTTTCAACATTCACTCCTACAAGATTTTGAATTTCAAATTTTTTTCCCCATCTCTCCCCTCCCTCCACCCCAGGACAGTGTGCACCCTTACCATCCCTTCCCCCAATCTGCCCCCTTCTCCTTCTCCCATCCTCCTCCTCTCTATTTCCTGTAGGTCAAAATAGGTTTCTATACCCCATTGCTCTTACATCTTATTTCCCAGTTGCATGCAAAAACAATTTTTATCATTGATTTTTAAAGCTTTGAGTTCCACAGTCTCTCCTTTTCTCCCTCCCCACCCACCATTATTGAGAAAGCAAGCAATTTGACATAGGTCATACATGTGTAGCGATGCAAAACACTTCTATAACAGGTTGCAAAAGACTAACCATGTTTCCCTCTATCCTGGCCTGCCCTCTATTTATTCCATTCTTTCCCTTGACCTGTCTCCCCACAATAGTGTTTGCTTCTGATTACTCCTTCTCCTAGTCTGGTGTCCCTTCTATTATCCTCCCTCTCCTATCCCCTTCCCCTTTGCCTTCCTGCAGGATAAGATAGATTTCCATACCTAATTGAATGTGTGTCATTTCCTCCTTAAGCCAAATCCAGTGAGAGTAAGGCTCACTTACTCCCTCTCACCTCTCTCCTCTTCCCCTCCATTGTAAAAGCTCTTTTTTGCCTCTTTTATGTGAGATGTTGGGGCAGCTAGGTGGTGCGGTGCATAGAGCACCAGTGCAGGAGGAATCAGGAGTTCAAATCTCACCTCAGATACTGGACATGTACTAGATGTGTGACGTTGGGTAAGTCACTTATCCCCATCCTGGGTCATCTCCAATCATCCTGATGAATAACTGGTCGCGGGATTCAGATGGCTGTGGAGGAGAAGTGAGGCTGGTGACCTGCACAGCCTTCCCTCACTCAAAACAAAGTCAGGTGCAATTCATGTCATTATTTCTCTGATGGCATGGTCTTTGGCAACGAAGGACGAACACACACACGTGAGATGTAGTAATATTCTACTTTTCCCATTTCTCTCAACAGTTAACGTTATTTTTTTTAGGCATTCTCCCTTCATCTTCAGCTCACCTTGTGCTCTCTCTTTGTAAATATGTGTGTGGGTGTGTGTGTACACACACATATATACATACACATCTATGCATACATACACGCACATATATACACGCATACATACACACATATACATATACCTACACATGTATGATATACACATACACACACAGATATATGCATATCCCTCTACCTACCCTAATACTGAGAAAGGTCTCATGAGTTACAAATACCATCGTTCCATGTAGGAATGTAAACAGTTCAACTTTATGGCTTCTCTTTCCTGTTTACCTTTTCATGTTTCTCTTGATTCTTGTATTTGATAGTCAAATTTTCTATTCAGCTCTGATTTTTTCAACAAGAATGCTTGGAAGTCCTCTATTTTTTTCCTCTCATTTTTTCTCCTCATTTTTCCTCCATTTTTTCCCCTCAAGTATTATACTTCATTTTGCTTGGTAGGTGATTCTTGGATTTAATCCTAGCTCATTTGACCTCTGGAACATCATATTTCAAGCCCTTCAATCCTTTAGTGTAGAACCTGCTAAATTCTGTGTTATCCTGTTTCCGCAATACTCGAATTGTTTCTTTCTGGCTGCTTGTAGTATTTTCTCCTTGACCTGGGAACTCTGAAATTTGGCTACAGTACTTTTAGGAGTTTTCCTTTTGGGATCTCTTTCAGGAAGTGATTGGTGGATTCTTTCCGTTTCTGTTTTACCTCCTGGTTCTAGAATATTAGGACAATTTTCCTTGATAATTTCTTGAAAGATGATGTCTAGGCTCTTTTTTGATCATGGTTTTCAGGTAGACCAATAATTTTTAAACCATCGCTCCTAGATCTTTTTTCCAGGTCAGTTGTTTTTCCAGTGAGATATTTCACATTAGCTTCTATTTTATCATTCTTTTGGTTTTGTTTTATAATTTCTTGGTTTATCTCATAGTCATTAACTTCCATTTGCTCCCTTCTAATTTTGAAGCAATTACTTTCGTCAGTGAGTTTTTGGACCTCCTTTTCCATTTGGTCAATTCCACTTTTTAAGTCTTTCTTGTCTTCTTTGGCTTTTTGAACTTCTTTTGCCATTTGGGTTAGTCTATTTTTAAAGGTGTTATTTTCTTCAGCATTTTTTGGGGTCTCCTTTAACAAGCTGTTGACAAGCTTTTCATTATTTTTCTTGCATCACTCTCATTTCTCTTCCCAATTTTTTCTCTACTCTCTTACTTGATTTTCAAAACCTTTTTTAAACTCTTCTGTGGCCCAAGATCATTCATTATTTTCTTGGTGGCTTTGGAAGTAGGAACGTTGACCTTGCTGGCTTCCTCCAGTTGTGTACTTTGATCTTCCTTATTGTTATAAGAAAATACCTTTTCACCAAGAAAATAACCTTCTATAGTCTTACCTTTTTTCCCCCTTTTGGCCATTTTCCCAGCTAATTACTTGACTCTTGAGCTCTTTGTTAAGTGGAGGATGTACTGCCCTAAATTTCAGGGGTTTTGTGCAGGTGTTTTCAAAGATATCTCTAGGTACCTTTAAATTCTCAGTTCCTCCAAAGTGGTGTGGTCAAAAGAGAGGTGTTTACTCCTCTTCTGGTCTACACTCTGGTCTGTGAGAAATCACATGCACTCTTTTCTGTCCTGGAACTGCGAGTAGGATTCCATCTCCACAGCTGCTACCAGTTCTGCCACACCAGTGCTCCTCCTAGTCCCAGGACAGCTACCTAGGACTGTGACCCAGATCACTTGCTAGATTCTCCCACTGTCTGTAGGCCAAGAACGCCAGAAGCAGCCACTGCTGCAGCTCTGGGATCAGGGCTGGCCCACATGCTTCTCTCACCCAGGTGAGAGAGCTTTCCCACTCACCTTTGAAGCTGTCTTTGGTGTTTGTGAGTTGAGAAGTTTGGAAACTGCTATAGCTGCCAGTGATTCAGCGATCTGAGGCCTACTCCAGCCAGGGAGCAAAATAAATAATGACAGAATCCACCAATCACCTCCTGAAAGAGATCTGAAAAGAAAAATTCCTTGGCATATTATAGCCAAATTCCAGAATTCCCAGGTCAAGGAGAAAATTTTGCAAGCAGTCAGAAAGAAACAATTTGAGTATTGTGGAAATACAATCAGGATAACACAAGATCTAACAGCTTCTACATTAAGAGACTGAAGAGCTTGGAATATGATATTCCAGAAGTCAGAGGTACTAGGATGAAAACCAAGAATCACACCTACCCAGCAAAACTAAGTATTATACTTTAGGGGAAAAAATGGCTATTCAATGAAATAGAGGATTTCAAGCATTCTTGATGAAAAGACCAGAGCTGAATAGGAAATTTGACTTTCAAACACAAGAATCAAGAGAAGCATGAAAAGGTAAACAGGAAATAGAAAGTATAAAGGACTTACTAAAGTTAAACTATATTTGTACATCGAAAGATAATATTTGTAATTCTTGAGACTTCTCTCAGTATTTGGGTAGTTGGAGGGATTATATACATACAGACAGAGGGCTCAGGATGAGTTGAATAGGAAGGGATGATATCTAAAGGGGTGAGGGAGGAATATATTGGGAAGAGAAAGGGAGAAATGAAATGGGGCAAATTATCTCATAAAAGAGGCAAGAAAAAACTTTTTCAGTGGAGGGGAAAAGTGGGGAGATGAGAGGGAGAAAGTGAAGCTTACTGTCATCACATTTAGCTTAAGTAGGGAATAACATACACATTCAAAGTAGGGGAGAAGGGGATAAATGGGGTGTGGGGGATGTTAGAAGGGAGGGCAAATAGGAGGAAGGGATAATTAGAAGTGAACACTTTTGGGGAGAGACAAGGTCAAAAGAGAGAATAGAATAAATGGGGGGCAGTGTAGGATGAAGGGAAAAATAGTTAGCCTTTCACAACATGATTTCTATGGAAGTCTTTAGCATAACTACACATGTATAACCTATATTGAATTTCTTACCTTCTCAGTGGGAATGGGTGGAGAAGTAGGAAAGGAGACAAATTGGAACTCAAAGTTTTAAAAACAAATGTTAAAAATTGTTTTTACATGCAACTGGGAAATAAGATATACAGTAATGGAGTATAGAAATCTATCTTGCCCTACAAGAAAATAGAGGAGATAGGGATAAGGGAAGGGAGAAGTGTGATAGAAGGGAGGGCAAATTGGGGGAAAGGGTAATCAGAATACATGGTCTCTTGGAGTGGGAGGAGGGGAGAGATGGGGAGAAAACTTGGAACTCAAAATCTTGTGGAAATGAATATTGAAAACTAAAAATAAATCAGAAAAAAATGGTAGGAAGAACATTCGAAAGCATAGAGAATTATTTAGATAAAGATGAGAAGATGGGAGAACTTCAAGGCATTTGGGATGATAAATAGGGCAGTTTGACTAGAGTATAAAGTTGTATTGAGATATGATTGAAACGTTAGTTTTGAGCCATATTATAGAAGGTGTTGATTACTAGAGACCATTTGGAAGGTAATCAATAACCATTGGAAACAAATCTAGAAAGATAAATCTGAAAACAGTTTTGGGGGCTTAATTGGAGGAGAAAAGCTTGGGGAGGAGGAAGGAAAATGAAAAAAGATGGAAAAATCAGGTAGGAGGTAATTGCTGTTCTAGAGCCTGTAATAAGTGCCTACTGCCTTAGGACTTTAAAATGGTAGACTGCAATTAGACAGGGATCACAAAAGTAACAGGCTGTGGGAGTTAGCTAGACATGGCAGTAGTAGTGGGTGGCAGATGAATTATAATATTCTCAGAGTTACTCATTCGATAAATATTAAGCGCCAGGCACTGTGCTAATCTCTGGGGATAGAAAAATACATAAAAGACAGTCCTTGCCTTTAAAGAGCTCACAATCTAAACGTGAAGACAACAAGCAAATATGTGCAAACAATCTATGTATAGGATAAAAAGGAAATAATAGAGAGGAAAGGCACTAGAATTAAGAGAAATTGGGAAAGGCTTCCAGTAGAAGACAGGATTTTAGTTAGGACTTAAAACTAGGTGAGCCAGTAGGTGAGATGAGGAAGAAGAACATTTGTGGGAAGGGGGACAGACAAAGGAAATGCCAGAAATTGAGAGATGGAGTGTTTTGCTAGTGGATCAGCAATGAGTCTGGTGTCAGACACATGCAAGAGATACACGGCCCTAAGAACCCCATCTATTCTCCATGAAAAACAATTAAGTATATTAGTATAAATGAAGATTGGATTACTGTCTCTAAACTGTGGAAGGAGCAGGGAATAAACATTTATTTTGATCCTTTGATAGTATTCAAGTATTTGAAATGCTGTCATTTGGTCTATAGTGTTTTCTCTACTTTCGCTCTCTTGGGTTTATATAAAGAAGAAATTTGATAGGATCTCTTTTTCTTTTTTAGCAAATAGTTTATATCTTATATAATATGTATATGTTATGTAATTGTTCTTTGAATGTTCGGTAGAATTCAGTTGCAAATCCATCTGGTCTTGAGATTTTTTTTCTTAGAGAGTTGATATGGCTTGTTTGATCATTTTAAATAATTGGTTATTTAAGTCTTTACTATTTTGTTCTGTAAGTTTAGGTATTTTATATTTCTATAAATATTTAACCATGTCACGAACTTATCATTTGCCATGGAATTGAGGAACATGGTTTTAAATAATTACTCCATCTTCATTTGTTGTGCATTCTTTTTTTAATGCTGGTAATTTGGCTTTCCTTTTTAATATCAGGTCAGTTAATTTATTAATTTAGCCATTAAAAAACAGCTCTTAGTTTTGGTTATCAATTCAAATTCAAATCAGCTTACCAATTTTGCTTTCAATTTTGTTCATTCCTTCATTTTCTGAATTTTCATTTTGGTGTTTCAGTGGAGTTATTTGGTTTATTTTTCTAGAGTCATCTGAATCCTGTAGTGCAAAAGCTGCAAATTAGGCCTCAGACACTAGCAAGTCATTTAACCTCTATTTGTTTCAGTTTCCTCAACTGTAAAGTGGGGGGTAATAATAACACCCACCTTCCAGGGTTGTTGTGAGGATCAAATGACATAATATTTCTAAGACCCTTACTTACAAGATTGTGGGAGCAGCTAGGTGGTGCAGTGGATATAGCACCAGTGCAGGAGTCAGGAGGACCTGAGTTCAAATCTCACCTCAGACACTTGGCACCCACTAGCTGTGTGACCTTGGGCAAGTCACTTAACCCCAACTGCCTCATCCTGGGTCATCTCCAGTCATCCTGATGAATATCTGGTCACTGGATTCAGATGACTCTGGAGGAGAAGTGAGGCTGGTGACCTGCACAGCCCTCCCTCACTCAAAACAAAGTCAAGTGCAAGTCATTTCATTATTCCTCTGATGGCATGGTCTTCGGCGATGAAGGACCAACCTTCCCCCTCCCCCCCACCCCCCCCACACACGCTTACAAGATTGCTTGGCGCTAAATACCAAGTAAGTGCAGAATAAATGTTATTTGCAAGTGATCACCCAAGTGATCACCTCTTTTCCCTGAGATTGCTTGCAGACCTTGTTCTTTATGAATTAAATTATTAAATTTAATCACTATGTATCTTGGAGTCTATAGCCATGGGTGTTTTGTTTTTTGTTTTGTTTTTTACTGAAGGTCATCTGTGAATTCTTTTTATTGGAATTTCTTTTTCTGTGTCCAGAATTTCTGGGGAATTCTCGTCTATTATTTCGTACATTATGGTGTTAAAGTTTTTGTCCTGTTGTGTTTTGTGATTCTTGTGTTGTCTCTACTACCCTGTCTTTTAAGATCAACATGTGTTGTTTGCATAATAAGCATATTTTCTTTTAACAGAGCTGGTTTTTGCTTCTTCTCTTCTTTCACCTCTGTGTATTTACATTTTCAATCTATTGTTCTCCCTTTTGTTTCTCTGGTGAGAAGGGCCATTGCACATTCCACTGTTTTTATTCTGCCTGTTATTTTTGTTCTGTAGGTCATAAACTCTGCTCTCATTCTCATTTCTCTTTAGAACTGCTCAGGAACAGCATGTTGTGATTTCATGTTCTCAAATTCTACAAGGTCCTCTTAATCCATGTTGGATTGTTTTCCTTTGTTCTGTAGTATTTATTCATAGGTGCCTGAACTTTTTATCTCTATATGGAAACTGTATTTCCTTCTGTTACTGCTTTTCCTACTGATTTATTTGTTTATATTTAAGGTCTTTGAATTTCTTCTTCGTGAAATCTTTGGTAATTTCAGCCCTTTTTTCCACCTTATTTTCCCTGTCACTTACTTCTGACTGCTTCCTGTCTGATTATGATTTCCGCCTCCGATGGTAAGCAGTTTATGAAGGGTTCATAAGCTTATTGATCGACTTTGGGGTGCTCAGTATTAGTAGATGCTGCACAGTCCCCAATCCCAAATCCCACATAGGGTGTTGGTCTCCTATCTTGGCATCCATTCCAGATTCCTTTATTCTTTAGTTCTTTGGCCTGGAGCTTTGTTGTGCTTTTGTTATTGGGTTGTGACTTCTGGCTGGCCTTTGCTTTTGTGGGGTTCTGGCTGCCAGGCTGTTTGTTATAGATAGGGCAAATTTTTGTAGCCTGGAGCTGTAGTTTCCATGGCACTGGAAAGGGGAGGGGTTATCTGGGAAGAGGGAAGGAGTACTTGGATATGGGGTAGGGTTTTGTTGTAAAATTGAGTTGTATCCTTGGATCTGCTAGGACAGCTGCACTGTGGGAAATTAGGGGAGGGGTATTGAGGGAGCTCAGGATAATTGAGTTTATTCTTTTTTTAACCTTCTTTTAGGTTTTGGATAGCCTAGACCATGGAGATGGTCGAAAATGCTTTCTAATTTGTTTGGATAGGTTTGAGAGATCCTAAGGATCAGAGAAAATGTCTTAGTCCTCCATCTTATTGTTCATGTGACCCATAAGTCCCTACTGACTAGGTGCTTAATAAATGCTTGTTTATTTCCTCCGTTATGGCTGTATACCAAAATTCACTTATCTGTTTTCTCTTTTGTTGGTGAAAGTGTTTAGAGATAATAGAATTGGGAGAAACCCTAAAGTCTTCTTTGACTCTGCCCCAGAAGTTTGGATATGTTGTCTCACATTCCTGACATTTTCTTTGATTGTATTACTTATGGTTTCTGTTATTTATTCTTGACTCATCAATTCTTTTAGGGGTACGTTATTTAGCCTTGTTTAAATTTAGTTCATTCTCCTATAGCTCTTTATTGGACATAATTTTTATTGTGTTGTGATTTTCTGCGTTTGCTTGGAAGGTTTTTTATGGTCTATTATATAGACAGTTTTTACAGCGGTAACATGGTTGTCGTTCAGTGACTGTCAGGGATCTATCATGTCTAGTTTTTCTAAAATTCCATTTAGGGTATCAACTTTCATATTGTTTATCTTTCTTGTTAGATTTTGTTAGATTTAGCCTGTGTGTGCTTCTTTTTGTTTTTGTTAGGTCTGTATAATTGTACTATCTATTTTTTCCTGTAAATCAGTTAACTTTTCTTTGGTTATTCAGATCCATATTGCCATCCAGTACTATTTCATTGTTTATGGTTCTTTTAAGCATGATATAGTTTTCCTGTTGATCATGATTGCTAACCCTACTTTTCTTAATTTATCTGAAGTACAATAGATTTACCAGCCCCTTATCTTTTATTCTATGAATCCCTGTGATTCAAGTACTTTTCTTGTAAACATAGTATTGTTGGATTCTGCTACCTTATTATTTCTGATATGTTCATCCATTTTGAGTATTCCATTTATATTCATGGTTGTGATTGTTAATTTTGTATTTCTTTATATTCTATCCTCTTAAGTTTTGTCCTCCTCTTTTCAAAGAACTAATTATTGAAAGAGGAGTGTACTCAATGTAGCATTGAAGCTCTCTATTTCTGTTCCATTGTCATCCTCTTCGCCTCAGTCAGAGCCAGATTATAGGTTCTTTTTCCTACTTTCTTTCCTTTTAGATCCCTCTTCATGATGTCTTCTGAAATTGGAATTGTTTTTCCTATTGCTAATTTCTCTCCAAGTCTATTTTCTACTTTTAAACCCCGCCTTTCCTCTGTTCCCATCTGTTTCCTTTTTAAGTTTAATGAGTTGATTTTATTTCTTCACTGAACTTGTAGGATTGGGGGAATACGTGTTCAGGAATCAACAGTTCAGCCTTCCTTTTAACTGTTCAGATAAAAGGGAGGTTCCCAGTAACCTTTGAGATTTGAGATTTGCCCATTTCCCACCACCTCTGCTTTCATGTTTCAGAGTCTTCTCATACACCTCAATTATTTGAGGCAGTAAGTTCTATCCTCTTTCTTCTCTAGCAGGTTCCCTTTTCCTTCATTTTTCTTTCCTTTCTTACACCCATCAAAATAACAAAACCATCTCCAGGTCCTCTGTCTCTCTAACCCTCAAAGACATTAGGGTTAAGGTTCTGTATTTGTTTTCTTATCACTGCTTGCCCCCTTTCTCTTGTGCAGTGTTTTTTCATTCAATTTGGGAAAAACTTTTTTGGTCCGTTCTTAAGATTTCATTGGCATAGGAAACTTCTGGTAAGGAAATGTTCTCTACCAATGCAGGTTGTAAGTGCTTTTCAATTTAATCTTAAGAGAGTTACCTAGAATACTGAGGAATTAGTTACTTGCCCAGGGTTACATAACCAATTTGTATCAAAAAATGAAACTTCAGTTTGTATTTCTGATTCAGAGATGAGAGTTCTCTACCATATCTTGTTACTCTCCTAGTGTTGTTAATTTAACACATAATATAACTTTTTTCAAAGCAGTTGGATGCTCTGATGACAGTGGCTACAATAAAAACTGTAGTTTATAAACTAACATATTATGCATTTCAGTGCATAATATGTGAGCTTCACATGTGTCATCTCTTTGCCTTCCAAAATATCTTTTAGTCACATGTTAGAGACACAGATTCTTTAAGTTGTTCAATTAGTTTGCTTCGTCTTTTAAAATAATGCTGTTAGATATCCTTCACTTGATAGTTATAGAAGCTTTATTTAAGTAGATTGAACTCTGATTTGTTTGGTTAATTATCTTTTTAGCAGATCAAGGAAAAATTCTTAGGAAAGAGTATTAAATTCATTTTTAGTTTGAAGTGTTCTTTGTAATTTAATATAGGATTTGGAAGAGATACAAAGAACATAAGTGCTTGTGATTTTCTTAATCTTCGGGGAAAATGACCTTTGGCATATTGACATGCACATCTAGTTTATGATGAGTATCTCTTATTGGTCCTTACAAATGAAAAGAAAGATCAAACAGCTGTTTTGTGCACTATTTAAACAGAAGATGGGTGACTGAGTAAGTTAACTGGTTTAAATATAGTATTTAGTTCACATGTTTGATCATTCCTTTTTGTGACTAAATTGGAAAAGAAGTTAAAACACTTGTCATAATGTTAGAATATTCATGGTTTGTTTTGCATTGTCATACTTTGACTGTCAAAAAGAAAATGCTTTTGAAAGCATACTTGAATGTTTTTGCATGCTGAAAGTTTTGCATCCTTCCTTAAACTTAACTAAGTTGCTTAGATTTTTTTCAATGATTCCAGGTCTTATGGTATAAATCGGCCTGCAGGCTCTTACAGCTTTTGGGCTGCTTGTGGCAGGATTTCCCCATAATCAAAGGATGTCTTTCCCTACATTTTTCCTGGGTTGCCCAAAATCCTTTGGTAAGCACCCTGTGGGCTGCAAGTTGTGAAGACCTGGCATAAATTATAGTAAAACTCCATTAATCTGACTTATTCAAAATAGTACATAATTTAAAGTACATAAGTTGTTTCTAGTTGACCGAATATACTATTGGTTTATGAATGAGATTATAATACCAGCTAGCATTTATGTAGTGCTTTAGGATTTATGAAGCACTTTATAACTGTTATTTCATTTTGTTCTCACAATAACCATGGGAGGTAAGTGCTATAATTATTTTTACAGATTAGGAAACAGTGACTTTCCCTGGGTCAGATTGTGTGTCTGAGGTCATAAATGAACTCATTTTACTGATTCCAAGTCCAGTACTCTATCCACCATGCCGCCTAGCTGCTGAATAATCTGAACAAAATAGTTTAGTCTTTTCCCTTCTTCTTTCTTCCCAGACTTTCCCCATCACTCCACCTCCATCAGATATTTAAAATAAACAACTTTGGATAACTGTACCTAAAATAGACAGGGGATTTCAATGTATTTTTATATTTAACCTCCAGGGAATATGAGTATTGTCACGTCTAATACTAAAGTAATACTAAATTTATAATAATGTAATAATTGATATATTTTACATACCATATAATTTATAAAATAAGATAAAAATTATAATGCTAAGATTACATAGTTACTATTTACATTGGATGCTGTAGAAAAAGGCCTTTCTTCAAGTTAACTAAGACAGATAAAGACAGTTACATTGGAGTTGTAAACATTACCAAATCCAGATATCAAATCTAATATACCTCTTAAACTCTTTCTTAAAGGGAGAACCGCAGTCTTAACATATTTTTTTCCTATTTGAAAAAGGAAAAAAAGGATCATTTTCTCCCCTAAAAAACCTGACTTTCTAAGCTACTGCCCCCCATTTAAACACTGAGGAAAAGCTTGTGATTGTGTAATGTGAGCTGTCCTGTGGTAAATTGTTAATAAGACAAGCAGGGTGGTAAGAAGAAACTCAATCAATAATCTTTTACTAAGTCCTTGAAACAAAGGATTATGCAGTTTAAGTAAAACTGCTTGCCTGCCAATACAGTCGTCTTCTTCAAATACAAGTTTAGCATTTCTGCCTTTGATCATAAACTTTCCATGATTTCTTATTGCTTTTAGGATCAAATACAACCCTAGTACCCCCTCACCCTGCCCCAACCTGACATTTTTAGTTTTTCCCAACTCTGACTTTAGTAAATTTTAATGACCTTATTATTTCTCTTTTTTCACTTTCCATTTCAGCTAAAGTAGATTAGTTAGGTCTTCTGACCTTCTTTCGCCCACCTTTGAATCTTTTTACAATTTCCCCACTTCTGGAATATATCTCCTTTTCATCTTTGTCTTCTTTCATGGTTTCAGCTCAGGTGACATCTCATCTTGAAGTTAATCACTCAAACATTTATTAAGGACCTACTATTATTAAGTATCAGGGACTGTGCTAAGTGCTGGAAATGCCAAAATAAACAAAAGATGATCCTTACCTTTAAGGAACTCACAATCTAATGGGGGTGACAAGCAAACAGGTATTTACAGACAAGCTATATACAGGATAAATGAGAAGTAATTATAAAAGGAAAAGCACTAAAATTAAGAAGGATTGGGAAAGCTTTCCTGTAGAAGATGTTGTTGTAGTTGGAACTTTAAAAAAACCAAAAAACAATCAGTGAAACTAGTAATTAGAGATGAAGAAGGAGAGCATTCCAGGCTTGGGGTACTACTGCCAGAGAAAACGCCTGGAGCCAAGATACATCTCTGTTAAACCTCCTAGTTGTTAGTGCTATGTCCTTCTTCAAATTCTTGTGCACTTATCTGAGTATATATTTGTATCCCTTAAATAGAATTTAAGTTCCTCAAGGGCAAGAATTCTTTCATTTTTGTCTTTTAATTTCCAGCACCTAGCACAAGCAGTGTCTTTTCTTTAGTAGGCTTTTAAGTGAATTTTTGTTTGCATTTAATATTCTCTTGTCTACCTGGAATTCCCCCAAATCATCCCAAACACCCACTTTCTCTAACGTTCAACTTCATATGACAGGTATATATGATTTAATGTGATCTCTTTTCTTTCAGAGGATAATAGATTTAGAACTGAAAGTCCATTCTCTTTTGTTTTCTAGATGAGAAAATTGAGTCATAGTTTGTCACATAGGTAGTATCTGATAGAACAAGGTTCTCATACTTAAAATCTTTGTGCTGTCCCATATTTTTAAAATTAAGCATATCCTTGTGAAAGAATGTAATCTTCTGTTGTCTTGAATTTTTTAACTCTTTTATTGCTATACAACTTTGAAAAACTTCTTCCCAAGTAGACCGTAAGAATATCCTATTCTACTTTGTATTCCCTTCCCTCAATTCCTCCCCAATCTCTGGCACAGTGCTTGCTTGACACTAGGCTACATATTTTTGATTTGATAACAAATCATTATACAAGATCTTACAGAAAAGACAGATGGGAAGCAATTTCAGTTCTATTGCAATGTTCTACAGATGTTTTGAACATTATTTTTATTTTAAAACTTTTTTGGAGTATATGTAGCTATTTACAGTCATTAGGAACTCAATTATATTGAGGTCTGAGACAGTGTTCACTGCTATCTCCTAGCAAATGACTGTTACAATAGTATCAATGAGGAGTCTGCTGTATTTAGTTGACTAATTTTGGGTCTGATCACACAGTTCAGTTTTAAGCTACACTTTTTTAAGTGGTGTTGCTTTTAAATGGATCTGCTGAGTAGAATGAAGCATTATAGCCATTAAATTTTAAGCTGACAACTTTACTAAAATGTGGCTTTCTTCACAACAGAATCTCGGCTTTTAATATGTCAAAACTACATATGCTTTAAAGTCTGGTTAAGAACTATTATCAAGTTCCCAAATTACAGGCTAAAAAACCCCATCTCTTTTGAAAGAAGAGTGGGAGTAGGATCGTAGGTAGAAATACATATAATTATCCACCTAATTACCCAAAACATGGGTTTACTTTTAGTAACAAATGTCAATTGTTATAAGACCCAAAAGTTTTAGTTCTGCTATTGAGACATCTGATACATTAAATGGAGTGAGAATGTTATAAAATAGAAGTGGAAGATTACAACAAATTTTCCAAAATTGATTTTATGTCTAAAAATTGTAATCCTATTTATTTTATGCATTCAAAAACATTTTTCTGAGGAGGGGAACACTGGCTTCACTAGGCAGCCAAAGGAATGCATGAATAATTTTTATACGCGCACACACACACACACACACACGTTTTTTTCCTTTAATGAAAATTTCATTATAAAGGCTGAAATGTGTGTGTGTGTGTGTGTTTGTGTTTGTGTAATGCCATTGACAGAGTTTTGGAATTAATTTTGACATTTGTTGAGTTTCTATTAAATTCTACCAAACTGTATTTTTTATTAGTTCTTTTTATCTTTTCTCCTTTTATAGGCCTATGAAAGGAGATTTCCTACTTGTCCTCTGATTCCAATGTTTGTACACAGTGACACTGTGAATGAATATAAGAGTGATGATGGGGCTATTCATGTTATTGAACGACGCTGTAAACTGGATATAGATGCACCCAGACTATTGAAAAAGGTATTACTAAAGAATGTACATATTTATCAGCACCATATGGAACTTTTACAAAAATCGACCGTGTACTTAGCTCTGAAAAATTGAAAATAAATATAAAAAGGCAGAAATACCCGTTCTTTACAGATCAAAACACAGTAAAATAGTAATAGATTCAAAGAGCACAGCCACAAAACATAGGCTTAAATTGAAACTTGCTAAAAGAAATTCTAAATGGACTAGGTTAAAGAAATAAATGATAGAAATAATAATCATGTGAAAATATAATGATGAGAAGACAGTATGTCAAAGTTTCTGAGATATAGTTAAAGCTATCTCAGAAGAAAAAAATCATCTCTAAAAGCCTATATTAACAGAGTACAAAAGATTAAATATGCATTTTTAAAAAATAGAATTTCAGCAGATAAACCCTAGGATAAGTGCAAAAGAAGAAATGTTTAAAATTAGGAGAAAAATATAAATTGGAAACCATAAAAGCTATGTACCCGAGGAACAAAACTAAAAGCCAGTTCTTTGAACAAACTAGCAGTCTAATTAAAAGAGCAGATAAACAAAAGGAAATCTCAATAAAACCAGAAAAAATAAAAGAATTATTCAAACCTATTATGAGTAGTTATATGTGAACGAAACTGAGAATATAAAGGAAATGGAGAATTATATACCCAAACTAACAAAAGACTAAATAGAGATCCCAAATAATCCTAACTCTAAAAAGGAAAAAAAACTACCATTTGGGGGAGGAGAAGAAATTTCTAGTTGCTGATGGATTTGCAGGAAAATCAAACTTTTAAAGAATAATCAGTGCCTATAATGCACAAACCATTCTTGAAAATTGAACAAGAAAGCACTCTACCAGACTCATTGTATAAGACAAATATAGGCACAATACCTAAATCAACAAAAGATAAAGTGAAAAAGGAGCATAATAAACTAATATCATCTGAATATTGATTTAAAATTTTTTTTTAAAATCCTGAAAAATAGACTAATGATTTTTGTCCAAGAAATCATTCATTATAACTAGGTCGGATTTATGCTAGAGATGCAAAGATGGTTTAGTAATCAACTTAGTTGATCATATTAGAAACAAAACATCCAAACCATAATTACTAGAATTCAGATGTAAAAAGTCTTTGACAAAGTACAATACTCACTAATGCTAAAAACCTTACAAAATATAGACATAGAGGACTCTTTAAAAAAATTTAAGAGCAGTATGTACCAAAAAGCAAAAATTATATACACTAGAAAACTGCCCCTATTGAGAGTAAAAACAAGGATACCTCTTCTACTCACTGCTATTTTAAATAGTTCTAATGATGCTGAAAGTAGTAATAAGATGAGAAATTTAAGTTTTAAATAGGCAAAGAGGTGACAAAACTATCCCTTTTTGCTAATGATATGCTAGTTTGCTTAACATGTCTTGGAGAATTGTCAAATTAGAAAATTGAAAAAACAGCATCAGCAAAGGTGCAGTGTGCAAAATAAACCAATACACATCAGTAGCATTGCTATGTAATAACAAATCCAAGAGGCAAAATAAATTCTATAAGATACTTGGGAATAAAAAGCACTTAATAATTGCATGGTTTTAATTACAAAAATGCTTCTTAAAGAAATAAAGAACAACTTAAATAGCTAAATGAATATTCTGTGTGCATGGCTGAGCTTTGTTATTATATAAATTATAATACTGCTAAAGTTAACTTATAGTTTTAACACTATATCAGTCACACTACCAAAGGGATACTTTACAGAGCTAGATAAAATAGTAATGAAATTCATTTGGAAGAACAAAAGTTCTAGAATATCCAGGGAAATAATGGGAAAAAAATCCACAATAAATTTAAAAAAGGTATGTGATCTTAAAATTAATTGAGCAGTTGTCTAGGATTTTTAGATCAGATTTCTGACAGGAGTTTGGTATCTAAGATATATAAACAACTTACAGAAGTATATTAAGAGCAAAAGCTATTCCCTAGTGGAGAAGTAGACAAAGGATGTAAATAGACACCTCCCAAATAAAGAATTACAGTCTATTAACAACCATATTAAAGAATGCTCTAAATTGCTACTAATAAATGAAATACAAATCAAAATAATCCCAGGTTTTACTTTATACTGAGCAATTTGACAAATAAGACAGAAGATTAGAATAGTTAGTGTTCGGTTGTAGGAAGATGGGTACACTACTGTATTGCTGGTGGAGTTGTGAATAAGTACAACCAATTTGGAAAGCAAATTGGAATTACGTAAATAAAGTGGCTAAAATGTCCATCACCTTTGACTCAAAGATTCCACTGCTAGGTTTCTACCCCAAAGAAGTCATTGACAAAATGGAAGCTCCATTTGCACTAATATATTTATTTATAGAAGCACTTTTTTTTAAGTTGCAAAGAACTGGGAACAAAACAGATAGCTGTTGATGAGGAAATGGATAAACAAATTGTGGTACATGAATGTAATAGAATATTATAATGCTGAAAAAATGACAAACATGATAAATATAGAGAAGCATGAAAAGATTTACATGAACTAATGGAAATGACATTTACATGAACTAATGGAAATGACACAGCCAGGACAATGATATACACAGTGACTGCAGTAATATAAAATGAAACAACTGTAACCATAAAACAGTAAAAAATTAATTTTTCAAAACTATAAAGAATAAGCCTACCCTCAAAGGAAAGATATGAAGAGATAGTTGACTCTCCTCCTTTGTAAAGGGGTGTCTTATGGGTTCCCTACAAGATATATAATGTCCCTTTTTTTTTTTTTGGATGTATTGGTAAGTTTTGGTAATTGCCTTAAAAAAAATCCTTTGTTGTAATGTGTGGCTCTTTCATATGAGGGAGTAGGAGGTATACAGAGTAAAATCTAGGTGATGTTAAAACAAATGTAATCAGTAAAAATCTATTTTTAAAATGATTTTAAAAAGAAAAACAAGTAATAAACCCTTCACTCCATCCCCACCAAGATAGCTAGTACATTTTAACCACTGCTAATATAAATCATACCTTTTTTTTAGATTGCAGGAGTTGATTATGTTTACTTTGTTCAGAAAAATTCATTAAACCGCCGGGAACGGACCTTGCATATAGAGGCTCATAATGAAACATTTTCCAACCGGGTCATCATTAATGAGTACTGCTGTTACACAGTGAGTAATATGGAATGACAAAGAAAGGTCCTGTTAGCTATTTGGTTGTATGTAGCCCCAGCAACACTATGCTGATTGGTCTGTTCCAGTATGTTTTGTTTATCACCAGAATCAAATAAGAATATCCCAATTACTAAGAAATGATACCTCATCTTTGTTTTTAAACAATCCTGTTTATCATTCTCTTGAGCAACTTGCCTATCAGAAACTTAATTATGGTTCTTCATGAGTTCCATTTAGTAGGGGGTTGAGCCTAATGGATTACTGTTGTGAGAATTGTACTTTCCTAAAAATACTCTCCTGTAAAGTACCACTTTAATTCTGACCCCATTCTTGCTTTCCAAGAATACCTGTAGGGAAGCTTAATTTAATTTCTATTTCTAACTTAAATGCAAAATAATCCTCAGAAAATTTTTTTCTAATTTAGAAATTTTTGAACTAGGTTTTATAATTTTTCTATATAATTTTAAGAGGAATAATAGGAACCTAATTAACTCTACTTCATGTTTTTATTATGGGTTACTTATATTTTGAATAGCCTATATGATGTCACTTGCCAGAATAGGTCATTTGAACACTTTCTCCCTTTCTTTCAGGTTCACCCTGATAATGAAGACTGGACCTGCTTTGAACAGTCTGCAAGTTTGGATATTAAATCTTTCTTTGGTTTTGAAAGCACCGTGGAAAAGATTGCAATGAAGCAGTATACCAGCAACATTAAAAAAGTAAGTCTTGACATGGAATTTTGCAGGGAAAAGGCCATCTTTCTGAGGTAGTCTTGGTTGGCATTCTCTTCTGAGGATGGGCGAGATTAGGAACCTCAAAATTTCCTGATGAGCTGCTTAATGCAACTCAGAAGACAATAAGATCATGTAAAGGTGACTGGCAGATATTGGTGCTAAAAGTACAAATGCCTAATGGAAATAGGCAGCCCGTTTTCTAGTAGTGCTAGGAAAGGAGCATGACATTCGTAGTCTACTTGGAGACTGACCAGATTCATGAGTAAGATTAACCTACTTCAGATCACTGAAATGTAGCTATCTTCTCTAGAAGGTCCTGTTTACTAAAATTTTGCATATAACAACATAAAAGTTAAGGAATTTTTTATGCTCTGTCTGTCAATGGGAAATTATTGAATGGTTAATAGATGTATTTATATATTGTTATTTCATTATGGGTAAATTTGGTACACCAAGTCATGGCAACAAGCAATATTTTAATTGGTTGTGTAGGAAAGTATTGCCCACTTGGGCTAGACTTAGTCCTTAGAGGCAACATAGTATAGTGGAAAGCTTCTAGGATCATAGATGATAAGACTTGGAAGAGACTTTGGAGGTCTTCTCTTCTAACTCCCTCATTTTACAGATGAAGAGACTGAGGCCCAGAGAGATTAAGTGACTTGTCCAAGATTACACATGTATTAAGCAGCTGAGCTGAGAATTAAACCTAGGTACTCTGACTTTAAATTCAGTGTTCTTTCCATTACACTATGAATCCCAATGTGTTAGACTTGGGTTCAAAAGAGTCTTGGGTTTGAATTATGCCTCTTAATATTTACTAGCTGAACAGTCATGGGCAAGCCACTTAACCTTTTTCTACCTCATTTTCCTAATATGTAAAATTTGGATTTTGGACTAGATAATATTCAAGGTTCCTTCCACCCCCTTCCCCACAACCTCCATTTTTGTGATGTTTTTACTATATCATACTATCTCTAGATACCAAATCTAACCTGAGTGGATAGCATTTTCCTGCCTAGTAGCACATCTTCCTCACAGGCCTGCCTAAATATTAAATGAAATAATAATATATGTAAAGCTCTGAATCTACTTAAAGTGCTATGCAAATATAAGTTATCATTATTCCTTTTTCCAGAAAAAAGGAATTAAAAATAAAGATAAACAAATGGTTTAAGATACTATTCCTCCATTTTGATTTGTGGTATTCATTTTTTATAACTTGTTTTAAAAAACCTTTGAGAGATGAATAATTTATATATTATAAATTCCCTTTTCATAAAATGAGACTTTGTTTTAAAGGGAAAAGAAATCATCGAATATTACCTGCATCAGTTAGAGGAAGAGGGCATCACATTTGTGCCCCGCTGGACTCCTCCAATCACATGCCCCTCAAAGAAAACTTCATCTGGCGGTAAACAAACAGTGTCAGCTGCTATTAGCATACCAGCCACACCACCAAAGGAAGGATTGAATAATGAAATTCTTAACTCCAACAGTTCATCTGAGCTTGCGGTTGGGACACCTGATGGTAAAATGTTTTATTCCTAATATAGTTCTTATTTTATTTCAAGAATTGAAGAGTTAGAAGTCACCCAAAGGGCAATGTAGAGGGCTATTATGGGAATGAGTAGGAGTGCATCTCATTACCAACAAAGAATTATAAAGGAGCAGCATTGCAAATGATGTCACCAGAGAGCTGTGTGACCTGAAAAGGAGGTAGTGTAGTTACCTATGAGGGAGCTTAATGATGGTACATATGATATGCTCCATTGGTATTCATGCACTGTCAAGAGGAAAGCTGTCTCCCCGCCCAAGGAAAGGTGGGTAATTGTTGCATTTTTCACAGTTGGAAGGAATATGTACATCCAAAAGTAGTTCTATGTTACGTATTTGTTAGAGAAGAAAAGAACTAGTAGAAAACTGGCACTTAGAGGTCAGTCCCATTAGAAGTGAAAAAGGGCCTAGTTACTTTATTGCAATTTCTTTGGGAAATTTGATTGTTAACTTGATTACATGATGGACTTTGGAGTAGTCCATGTCCCTTAGACTAGTGAAGCAAAATCCTGAGTGATTGATTAATTTTATTACTTTTTTCCTAGAGTAGAGCATGCAGAAAGTGTGATGTAGTGGAAAGGATGCTTGATTTAGAGTCAGAGAACCTGAGTTCAAGTCCTGGTTCTGAACCTTACTATCTGTGTGATCTTGGAAAGTCACTTAATCTCTGTTTCCTCATCTTTAAGATTTCTTTTGTATACATATCTATGATCTTATAGTCCCTGCATTGCCTTCATATCCCAGTAGATCCAATATAGCATGCATGACCTATCAATTTTTAACAAAGACTGTCAAAGAGAAGGAAAAACTTTTCAGTAAAATTAACCAGCATATCAACTGACAACGCTTTGTACCCGTACTTTTCTCCTCCCATGCATAAAGAAGGGAGATTTATTCCCATATTTCTTCTTTAAGGCCAAGCTTGGTCTTTAATATTACACAGTATTTAAATTTACTTTTTTTGTGGTTCTTTGTATTTACTCGTTGTAACCATTATAGATGTTCTCGTGATTCTGTTTATTTCATATTGTATTAGTTTCTGTAAGGGTTCCCACAGTTCTCTGTATTTGTTTTTCATCAGCCTCACTTCTCCTCTGGAGCCATCTGAATCCAGTGATGGCCCAGGATGCAATGGGAGAAGTGAGGCTGGTGACCCACACAGCCCTCCCTCACTCAGAACAAAGTTAAGTGCAAGGTCATGGCGTCATTTCTCTGATGGCGTGCTCTTCTTTGGGCAATGAAGGATGAACACAGCAACAACAATTCCTATTTATTGTTTCAAATGACACAGTGATACTACATTACACTCATATACCGTAGGGTGTTTAGCCATTCCCCAATTGATGGGCATCTGCTTTATTTCCAGTTTTTTGAACTCCTTGTGGCATATGCCTAACAGTGGGTTTCTCAGGGTTAAAGGACTTGGACATGTAGACATTTTCTTAGCATAGTTCCAGTTTGTTTTACAGAATGGCTGCACCATTTCATAACTCTGCCAGTGGTCTGTTATAGTGTTTTGCTTTCCACAATCCCTCTTTTATTGACTTTTCTACATTTTGTTATCTTTACCATTTTGTTAGGTAAAATGATATAGTTCTTTAAGATTTGAAAGTGCTTTGCATACATTATCTCAATTGAGCATTAAAACAACCCTGTGAAACAGTTATTGTAGGTATTATCCCCATTTTACAAATAAAGAAACTAGGGCTTAAAAATAACTAAGTAACTTGCCCATGATGTCATAGCTAGTAAACATCAGAGGTAGAATTTGAACCCAGGTCTTGCTCAATTCAAATTGATTGCCCAACTTACTGTGCCACTTAATTATGTCCCGTTTTCTAATGGGAATACCATCTAGCTGAAAATTTTCTTTGCCTCAAGTTTTTCTAGAATCTTTTTTATCTCTTCGGTCTCCATCATTTGCTACTTGTGACATGTGTATTTGATATATATTATGTTCTTCCCTTGTCCTCTATCTCCAAGTGGAGTATAAGTTTCTAGAGGGCAAAGACTTAATTCTTTTTATCTTGGTATTCCCCAGCGATTGCCACCTAATAGGTGTTTAACAAGTGTTTGTGGAATTGTATAAGCAGTATTGAATAGCAAATGATTGATAAAAGTTTTGAATCTACTGCTCTGTAGAAAGACCAAAATTAAATTTTTTCTTGCCCAAAAATATTTGAGGTCTTCCAAATTAATAAAGTTGTATAAATTACTTGTTTCAGACAAATTGGACGCAGACTACATCAAGAGGTATCTGGGTGATTTGACTCCACTACAGGAAAGCTGCCTGATCAGGCTCCGACAGTGGCTCCAGGAAACCCATAAGGGCAAAGTAAGGAATGAATAATAGAATTGAAATTCCCAGTGTCTTAAAGCAAACTTAAGAAAGAAAAATATAATAATTTAATTCACGGAACTGGTAATTAAACCTACTCTTAGCTTTCTATCCATTTAAGGAACACATATTGCCAACTATCAATCCTTAAATCTAAAAATGATTAGGTCAGTATTTAGTTAATGTAGTGCTGAAATGCTTTGGGACAAAGCATGCTATGTTGTTTTCCTGTATATAATTTGTCATATTTCTCATGTAAAACCTATTGCAAAAATTTTCCATACTGTAAAAAAAAGATCCAAGTTAAAGTAATAGCCCTGTTCAGCAGTTTATAACTTTTTAAATAATTAATAATTTTGACATTCTAGTTAGGCTTCGAGAACTTTCACTATATGTTTTTTAGTATTAAAAATAAAGCATTAATTGTTTTAGAAATCATGCAGTTAAAATTTAGTAGTATCTTTGATTCTACTACTACTACTTCCAATAAATCTTCTACTTAATACTTAATGTGGGCAATTTGAAAAGGCTATGAATTATCCTTCAGGTTTTCTGTGGTTCCATTACTTCTCTTTTAAAGATTTGAAACTCTGTAGTGATTCATATATTTGTGAAGAATCCGAGGAACTCAGCTTTGTTTATATAGGTACAACTACCAAGAGAAAATAGACATTCCATGAAATTGGTCTACTGTTCAATCACATCCCATAGCAGAGATCAAATATTTGGACTGTGTTGTCATTTGTCTTATAAAGTTTGTACTACTTAGCTATCATTGATACATTGAATATTTTTAAGGATTTTAACAGTGATAGGGAATTAACTTAACATGTTCATCCTATCAACAGTGATATACATTTCAGTAATATGATTCACTAGGAGTAGAAATACAGTAAAGGGCCAGGAGAGCAAAGCAAACTAGTTTATGTGAAAATCACCCCACAGACTTTAACACGTTTTCCAGCTATAAAAACTAGCAGTAAGATATGTTACCAAAGAAATGCCAGTGAAGGTTTCTTTGGGATCAGTATTATTTATCTGTTTTGCTTGCTGTTTTAGGGGCTATTCATAGCTATGTCTTTTGCTCTGCTAAAACCAAAATGAAGTAATAGAATCATTCAATGATAAGAATTCCTATTTTCTTAAGTGATGTAAGTGAGCTCATTTTTCCTAATGATAATTCTACACTAGTCCAATCCTTAGAAATTACGTGTAAGTAAGGGGAAGGAATGGTTCTAAAGTCTGATTCTCTTTGCATATATTTTTTAACATTGACCAGAATCTTCTTGTTTTCTGTAGATCCCCAAAGATGAGCATATATTACGTTTCCTCCGTGCTCGTGACTTCAACATTGACAAAGCTAGAGAAATCATGTGTCAGTCATTAACCTGGCGAAAGCAGCACCAAGTGGACTATATTCTTGATACGTGGAATCCTCCCCAAGTACTTCAAGATTACTATGCAGGAGGCTGGCATCACCATGACAAAGGTATGGACTATATGATATGATATTCTTATTATGTTACAGAGTTTAAATCTTAAGTACATCCACAGTATATCCATTGTTATACCCCTTCATAAATCCAATGAAGGATTGGCGTTCCGTAGAGTATATGACACTTTTAATGTGATGTTGGTAATTCTAACTTTGAATATTCAACAATTTGATCCAGTTTGCAAAACACGTTTCTTTCCTATTTCCCCGAAACTAATACATACCAATCTATGATACTCCTTTACCTAGAGTATAATTTAAAGAAATGAAATTAATTGTTAGGACATAAAACTGTATCCACACTGATGTAGTTCAAATGCTTTAATTTGTTTTCAGACAAATGATTTTATTTCTATTGTCAATTTCCTTCTCAGTCAAATAAGGGTTATTTTGTACAGTTCAATAAAACTGCATCATTATAATTCTCAATCCAGCTTTTCATCCAGCATAATTCTTGTCCATCTTTTTTTCCATAATTCTTCCTTGGAAGATCCAGTCAGTGTTCTGGAGACCTTCAAACTCTAGTTCTTTAAGTTTTTCTTTTTTTTTTTTTAATTCAATGATACATCCAGTAGAAAATTAAATAAAACAGGAGAAAAAGGAAAAAGATAGGAAAAGACTCAGCTTTTTATCTATACTTCACTTTTCACAGTTCTTGCTTGCACCCTATTCTAGAAGAGAAATTACATGTCAAAAGGTTTATGCCGAGATGTAATACTTCATTTAGGAAGATTATAACCCAGTATCACAATGCTTTAAGAATACGGTTTACAAAGATAAATTTTCAGAGGGAAAGTCATAGGACTTTCTTCTGTAAGGGCCTGAAAAATAATAAAACTTCATTAGAGATATTGTTTTCTTTTTCTCATTTAACAGATTAGGAATTGGAAGCCTAGAAAGGTCCAAGATCACGGAGTGAGTTAATGTTAAGAGCCTGGAACAGAATACAAGGCATCTCATTTCTAGTCCAGGGCTTTGAGTAGTGCTGAAATGATTTGGGACAAAACATGCTGTGATGTTTTCCTGTGTATAAATTGCCATGTTTCTCATGTAAAAACTATTACAGAAAATTTCCATAGCATAAAAATGATCCAACCACTAAGTTACAGTAATAGCCCCTTTTAGCAGTTCATAGCTTGTTTAATAAATAATAAGTTTTGAATCCTGACTTAGGTCTCTTTGAGAACTTTCATCAAGGATTTTTTTAGTATTAAAAATAAAGCAATTTTAATGATATAGAAATAATGCTGTTAAAATTTAGTAGTATCTTTGACTTTACTGGTACTACTAAATCCTAAACTTAGTACTTCATAGAATCTTGTGGTCAGTTCAGAAATATTTTGTTGTAACTAATGCTCTATAGAAAATGATCGCTGCTCTGAGTAGTGGGAAATAATTTACAACTTAAGTAGCATATGGGAGACAAAGTTCTTTGACTCATTTCCCAGCCTCTCTTTTTCTCAGATGGTCGTCCACTCTATGTGCTTAGACTGGGACAGATGGATACCAAAGGTTTAGTTAGAGCACTTGGAGAAGAGGCTTTGCTGAGATACGTAAGTATATGTATATGTGTGTGTGTGTGTGTGTGTGTGTGTGTGTGTGTGTATGCATAATTTAGCATTTTATTACCACATTAATGGTACCAGAATGTTGTAAATATTATCATTTCACCAAAATAGCCTGTTTTCACAGCTTGAATATACTTTTGGACTGAACTTTTTGGAGTTGTTGATCAATCAGCAAGCATTTATTAAGTGTCTGCTATGTGGTAGGCACTGTACTAGGCACTAGAAATACAGACAAAAGTGAAACAACCCTCGCCTTCGAATAGCTTACATTCTGTTGGAGCTGACAACGTATACATATATAGGTAAATAAAAGAAAAATACAAAATAGATGCAAGGTGATGTGGGAGAGAAGTAGAGGAGGACTAGCAGCTAGAAGAACAAAAATGGCCTTAGAAGTTGATGCTGGAGTACCTTGAATGGTTAAGATACTTGGGCTCTAACAGGTGGAAGTGAGGAGAGGGAATACATTCCTGGGATGGAAAATAGCTAATGCCAAGGTGTAGAAATAAGAGATGGAATGCCATGTATGACAAACAATACTACCAGTTTGGATCACAGGGAGCGTGAAGAGGAGTAAGGTATAATAAGGCTAGAAATTTAAAATGTCAGACAGGATATATTTAATCCAGGAGATAATAAGGGAATGATATGGTCAGACCTGAGTTTTAGGAATATCATGCAAATGGCTACATGGAAAAAAGATTGGCATGAGGAGAAGCTTGAGTTAGGGAGTTCAGTAAATACCCTGTTACATTAATCCAAAGGATGGGTGCTCACAGCCCAGACCAGGATGATGGCTGTGGGGGTAGAGAGAAATGGACAGATGGGAGAGGTTTTTGGATGTAGAGATGACAAATTTGGCACCAATTAGCTATTAAGGATAAGTAATTGAGATTTCTGCCATGGTTGCAAATCTGCCTGACTGGAACAAGATAGGTTTATAGGGGTAAATGAGTTCTGTTTTGGACATATTGAATTGAGATGCCTGCAGAATATTCATTCCAGTAGTCAGTGATGTGGTGTTGGAGATATGGAGAGAGATATTAGGGCTAGATAAATAGATAGTCATCTGAATAAAGATTAATTAAAACTATGGGAGCTGATAAAACTCCCAGACAGTATAGACAGAGGAGAGGCAGACCTCAGACAGAACCTTGGTATACATACAGTTAAGAGTTACGATATGGATGGTGTTATAGTAAAAGAGAAGAGGGGGTCAATTCTTTCACTAAGAGAAAACAGTGTTACAACTTCAAATATAAATTAAATTATCAGGGATGATAGAAATATCCAGATTGTACACTTGAAAAAGGTACTTATATTTTTGACCCTTATTGTATGTCTAAGCTAAGACATCTCCTGGTGCCAAAATGCTCACATATTTACGAGTATAAAAGATACAGAGTATTCGAAACTCCTTCATTCTAAAGATATATGAGGTATCTCAAACTCCCTCCCTTGGCATTTGTTGATTAGTGTAAATACAATTTCATTTTGGATAGCTAACAATTTGTAAAATATACATGTGTCTAAATTTCCATGTAAACAAAGTACTGTAGTTTTTATATTCAGAGATGCTGTTTTTTGACATTCTTATGCCCTGTGCATATCAGTGGCAAAAAGTACTATATTTAGAGGCAAAGGACCTGAGTTGGAATCTTATCTCTGCCACTTCTTTCTGCCTTTGTGACCTTGGGTAAATTTCTTACAGTTTCCTCATCTGTGAAATTAGAGGTTATATTAGAAAACCTCTAAAGGACCTTTTTAACTCTAAATGTTGTCTCTATTGACCCATAAAAGTATCTAAATCTATGACTTTCAGTGCAGATGTTCCTTATTATTCTTATAGCAAATAGCATCATTCTCAGAGAGCATTAATTTCTGTTGTTCTTTCAACGTAATTCTGTAGTTAATCAATACTCCTAGTGCCTAACAAAGGTAAATGTTTTTGTGGGTGTTCTTATATTTATGCACAGGTCCTCTCAATAAATGAAGAAGGATTACGAAGATGTGAAGAAAATACAAAAGTGTTTGGCCGACCTATCAGGTAAACATGGGATGTTGTAATTCTATTAGGCTCAATAAAACTAGCTATTAAATAGTTTAAGGTGAGTTGTTCAAAGCAGTAGTTTTGAGTTCTAAAAGTTAAAAAGTAGATGAAAGTAAGAATTTTCCAAACTTGTGGGCATTATCATAGGGTAGGAGTAGAGGAATATAAATCTCTATTTTAAGGAAGTACAAAGCAGAGGTGGAAATTATTGCATATATTTTAGTATAATTCTTGCATAATATATCTATTTTAATTAAAGTTCACAAAGTTGAAGCTAGGATGACAAATTCCTTTCAAATCAAAATTATTGCAGTAATGTGATATGTGCAAAGTCAAATATAAGTCAATATGTTTAGCATGATCTACCAGCATTGCTATTCATATACTTAAAACTGCAGTCACATCTCCCTGAACCTTCTCTTCTGCTAGCTAATCATACATATTCTCTTCAGCTGTCCTTATACAGCTTGAACTCCGCCTTTCACCATCTTGGTTGCTCTCCTCTTGATGCTCTCCAGCTTTTTACCCTGGGTTTTTCAGACCTGAACACTCCAGATGTGGTTTGACCAGGTTATCAGCAGCAGCGTAACTAACATTTGCTGTACTCTTTTTTTAAAATTTATTCTTCAAATCACGTGAGGCAGGAGCTATTGTTTTCCCCCACTTTATAGATAAAGAAATTGAGGCTCAGAGGTTAATTTACTGGCTAAGGTCACACAACTAAGTGTCCGAAGCAGCATTTGAACTCCGATCTTTCTGAGGCCACTATGAGTACTGAGAAACTATCATTTCTTTTCCCCCTAACTCTCCCTTCTTCCTAACTTTCCTGCTACTGTTTAGGATATTACCATCTTGTCCACAAAATAGAGGATATCAATGCTTTACTAAAATTTAGGTAAACTATATCTACAGCTTTCTTGATATTCCAGTTTAATAAACTTGTCAAGAAAGGAAATGAGATTTTAGTCTGACATGAGTTGTCCCTCATGTGATGTTATATAAGTTCATTGTAGTCACTGCTTCCTTTGCTAGATATTTCTAGCCATCTCTTTAATGATTCATTCATCTTCCCAAGAATCAGAGTTCACTGGCTTATGCTTTTATTGCTGTATCTGAACAAGAAAAGTTAATGAACTTGTGATGTAGTAAATTGAAAGAAGCATTTCACCCTCAAAATCATTTTGGCATCAGGTGAATGAATAGTACTTGGTTTATCAAATAAATGATATAAATTTTATTAGCATTCATAACATTGTAATACTAAGTGATTTTGAGTTCTCATCCATCTGGTTTGGAAGGAATTTCAACAGTTCAGATCACAGCCCCCCTCATACCTGCTAAATCTATGCAACTCTTGTCCATGTCCTGTTATGTGGCCATCCCCAACATGCTAGTGGTCTTTTTTGGTTTTCTCCTGATGTTTAAAAGATACCAGTGAACCAGTCTGACTGTCCACTTCTCAATATTTAGTGACTTCATTACAAAGGTGGGAATGAAACAGGTCACAGACTTGTAGTGTCCACAGAAGTCTCATGTCTTTTCATATATTAATACTTTCTTTGAGGTAAGCATAGTAGGTGCTAGTTATGATATAATGAACACAGTGAATCACATCATCAAAAAAAATCAAATTTATATCTTAAGAGATGGGAAAAGACTTATTATTGATGCAGGACTCGTTCACCAATAACTCTTATTCAGACCACCAGTTGTTAAACTAAAGTTCAGAATCAGTTTAAAAAAAAAACTGGAAAAAAAATTGAGATAAAATATGGCCTATCAATTGGAACAGCTGTTCTGAACTAATTAAGAGAATAAGTAAAGGACAGAAAACATTAACAAGTACAGTAATGTCATACATAATGTTGACTGATATAAATCAGTTGTCATAACAAGGAGACCAAAAGAACCTAAAAAGTGACTTGATCAGCAAACACTTGACTGACTTGCCAAGTGAAAAGAAACAAAAGGCCCAGCCTTACTGGCTGAGAATACAAACTCATTTGTGAACTCTTTGATAGATGATTGTGAGCAATATCACTTCATAAAGCGGAGAAAAGCAGTAGATGGTAAAATCAGTTGTAAAGAAAGCTTGGTGAAAATGTCAGCTAAGCAAAGTTAACCTAAATAAGTAATATTTTGCTTATGTAAAACAGTTTTCTACCATAACTACTATGAAGACAAAATGTCCATCTTGATTGATTGGTGGTTGAAAAAGAATTAAAGTAGCAGTACATTACAGATAGCACGTTTTAATAAACTTTGCCTAAAAAGCCCACCTATCATGTTAAAAATAATAGTAATATGGATATTATTTTAACAGTTAAAAATATTAAGCTTATAAAGGATTTCCCAATAAATGTTTTTAAAATTGTAATAAACGATATTTTAATAAAATAAGAACTCAAAATTTATTCACATGGATTATTTCATGAAAAGTGTAAGGTAAGAGTTATAAAATAAAAGAAGAGGATTTCACACCAGCTGCAAAAAAATTAGAAACTATTGTGTAATGGGATTCTATAAATATATATGTATTTGTTTTTAAAGGATTACTGATCATGCCAGTCTGGCTGAGTTCACTTAGCTAAGTCATAGTATGTAGGGGAGTATAATTGTAGTCTGAACTTTGGCCACTTAATTCTCTGAGTATAAAAATTATGAACGTATTTTACTCTTATTATGGTAGTTGTCTTAAAGTTGCATGCTGCGTTGTTCACAAGAGATTGTATAAAGATTGTAGATAGCTCTGGACAACCAGTCCTTACTAAGTACTCCAGTATGCCATGTAGACGGAATTAGTTAAATCATATAAAAGAAGGTACCTTCTTGCTTTATTTTTTGAGTTCCCAAACACCTCATTTAATAAAAACAAAATAAAAAACAATGCTTTAATTATTTTCTTGACTCTGCTTTCTGGTCTAATGAAGAGGGGAGGAAAAAAAGAGAGAGTATGTGTGTACTACACATGCACATTTTTAAACTTTGATTTTGGGAGCTTCCCAGTGGAAAAACTTCTCTACCTAGACTTACGGCAACTGCTCTGCAGTTTGCATACTTAGTGTTTAAGGTACTGAATTTGAGTGACTTATACGTAATTATATAGCTATTATTTGACAGAAGCAGGAGCCAACTCCTACCCCAAAGGCCACTCTGATAAGATTGAGTATGTTGCTAAATACAAGTTTGCTGGTAAAATTGTAGAACATGTACATATTTAGGAGCTTTGCAAAAAAAAAAAAAATACTATGCCTCCTAAAGTGTGTAGTAGATTTTAGCAATCAAGGTTAAGTGACTTGCCCAGAGTCGGACAGCTAATAATTGTTTGATCTTAGCTTAGAACTCAGGTCCTCCTGACTCAAGGACCAGTGCTTTATCCGCTGTGCCACCTAGCTACCCCAATAATAGATTTGTAATTATAAGAGTCCTTAGACATCAACTGCTAACTATTACATTTGTAGATTAAAAATTTTCTTTTTAAAATTGATAGTTCGTGGACCTGTTTGGTAGATTTGGAAGGACTGAATATGAGGCATTTATGGAGACCTGGGGTGAAAGCATTACTCAGGATCATTGAAGTTGTTGAAGCCAATTACCCTGAAACATTGGGCCGTCTTCTCATACTCCGTGCTCCAAGAGTATTCCCTGTCCTGTGGACACTGGTGAGTTTTGAACACTAACCTGGTTGCTTTATCATTTGAAAAACATACAAATATCTATACCTATGTGGTAGTGAAATGTAGCAAAAGAAGCAAAGAAAGATTTTTAAGATTTTTTTTAAGGTCATAGAAAGCTTTTTTTAACAAAAGTATTAAAATGTTTGATGATGGCCAGTTCGGGCAGTATATTTGGAGAGAATGTGGTAGAAAGAAGGATGGGAGACCAGTTTTTTTTGACTCCTTCGACAAGCTTGCTTGGATCATGGAGCTGTTTCCTGGAATTGAGCAGTAGCAAATAATGTTATCTGTGCACTCAGAGGTTACCCTTGCCCAGCAGTTACCTTTGTGAAGAGGACAAATGATTTGCAGAGGGCACTAAGGAAAGTAGCTGTGTACAACAAAATGGAGATCATATTAGTTCTGTCGTATCAGTAAATAGATTTCATTCTGTCAGCAAAACAAGAAGGTGGAGTACTCTGCCCTACTGAATAGTTTTCCCCTTAGATAGATGTGTTTATAAGTTAAGCATGGGACAGTGAAAGCTGCATAATCTGCTTAGTAGTTCTTGAATGTAATTCTGCTCTCCCTAGTATCGCCCTGATATTATAGCTGGGATTTGATTCAGTTACTTTGCTGCAGTCATTGTTAGCAGTTTTCTCCCCCTTGCCCTGTTTGATTTCTTGTAGCAGTGCTGTTTGAAAATGGAACAGATATATGTTTTTGATAGTCATGCAGGTCTTGAAGGCCAGGCCATATGAGCTTTATGCTTCAAAATGTTTTCATTTCTTCCTTTAGTCTAATGGTTTCCTTTCTTTTCTGTTTTCTTCATTTGGCTTGTCTTTTTTTCTGATTTGAAGAGGTCTGGAATCTTCTGATCTCTCCCTCATGTTGATTTTTGTGAGGAAACATGAAGAGAGGTCTGTCAGACCAGGGATCCCCTTTAAGCAGAACTAGTCATCTCAAACACCGTTTCACCTCCTAAGAGCTCTCCCCATTTACCTCTTGTGATAGGAAAGCATCTAGAATGAAATTAGTTGACTTTCTATATAACATAGTTCCATACAGAAGTACTTTATAGAAAAACTATGTAAAAATATTTTCTTAACCTTTAAAGGTAATTTTAAAAGTCTGAAAACTTGCTAGAATGTTCTCTTTTCTGTTGTTTGTAGGTTAGCCCATTCATCGACGACAACACAAGAAAGAAGTTCCTTATTTATGCAGGCAATGACTACCAAGGTCCGGGGGGCTTGCTGGATTATATTGATAAGGAAATTATTCCGGATTTCCTGAGTGGAGAGTGTATGGTAAATATTTTAAGCATATAGAATATTAGACTTGTTTCCCAAAAAAATAAGGCAACTGTTAATTTTTTCATAAGCAATTATTGTAATTTACTGGATTTTGTTGAAGTATCTCCTGTGTAGCTTTATTGTTGCTGATATTGAAGGTTTGCCAAATGCTGATCTCTATATTAGTGAATATGACAGTTCATGTAATATAGAATCTTAGACTGATGTAGTTTTATGCATATAGACCTTCTATTAAAGCCAAATTGTAGGTTAAGTCATATTTTAAATATATCAAAGGAGTTTCATATTTAAAAGAATCCTAATGAAAATCGCTTTGCAATGTAAGTATCTTTGGAAAATCAAATAATGAAATGCTAAATAGATCTTAAATATATATCTTCTATTTCTGCTTTTTCATTTAAGTTCCTTAAGAGCTGAGATCATTTAATTTTTTTTGGTCTTTGTTTCCCCAGCACCTAATACAGTGACTGGCATATAGTTGATTAGGTGCTTAATAAAGGCTTGTTTATTAGTTGATTCATATGTTAGATTTTACTATTCTATCACTGAAAATTGTTGTTCAGTTATTTTCAGTCATGTCTGATTCTTCATGACCCCATTTGGGGTTTTCTTGGCAAAGATACTGAAGTGGTTCGCCATTTCCTCTCCCCCTCATTTTACAGATGAGGAAACTGAGGCAAATAGGATTAAGTGACTTACCCAGGGCCACACAGCTAGTAAGTGTCTGAGGTCAGATTTGAACTAAGGAAGATAACTCTTCTTGCCTTCGGGCCCTTGCACTCTATCCATTGCACCACCTAGCCATTCCACTGAAAATTGAGCAGGCAATAAAAGGATGGTAAACTGTGGATATGGAATGAGGGATGTATTTTTGTGTGTCCCTATGTTGGTTTGGTTAACTAGTTTTGAGTTTTAGGGGAGTTTGGTTATAAAGAAGGGTCATTTGGAAGAGATACTATTGGGAAGTGACTTGTTTTTAGGCACAGTAATACTGTTTTATGTCTTACAGAATGAAAATGAATAATTATTACAAAACCTATAGATATTTCCAGATAAATTTCTATGTAGATACAAATAACACTTGTGAGATTTTTTTTGAGATAGCACTTACTTTTTTACTCTGAGGTTTTTTGGTTTTGTGTTTTTTTGTTTTTATGATGAAAATTATTGTTTCACAATTCAGTTGCCCTTTTAGTCAGATTTTAAAATTTATTCACTCTTCTCCACAAATACTTAATTTTATAGTCTTCTTCTGAGTTTTTTTTTTTGCTTAATTTTTACTTCCTGCTCATATCATCCTATTTGATCTCAAACATATATGGCCTGAAAGCTACATGCTCTTCTAGTGGGCCACAATGCAGCCCTTAAATTTTGTGTGTGTGTTTTGGAGTTAGAGAATTAGGCCATATTTTGAGTACTCAGAATAATTAAAGCAAAACTCTCTGCTTTTTTGTGTGTGTATATGTGTGTGTGTGTATGTGTGTATGTATGTGTGTGTGTGTATATATATATATATATCCTATAATATTAGAATACAATTTTAGAATTCTAGAATTGGAGAAAACTTTTGTGATACAAACCCTAACACCTGAGGCACACAAAAGGTAAGTGATTTTACCCAAAGTCACACAGCTAGAAGGGGATAGTGTCACACAAGATCAACTGAAACCAACCTGAAATGAAAATATTTTATGATTTAGTATGTTCTTATTACTATAAGAAAGAAGTTCATGGCCCTAAATATCAAGCATCTATTAATTAAACACCAAATCTTTTAAAATATGCGTACTTTGAATTTGTCTCATTTGTTTAGTTAAATTGGGATCCCAGAAAATGATTTTCCCAATTGGATAGGAGACTCTAAAAAAGACATTTCAATGAACTTACTAATTTATTATTCCTTAGAGAAAAATACAGTCATCTAAAGGACAGAGAAAAGAAACAATTAAATTTAAAAGTCCATAATTCATCAGATGATTGCCATGTCACGTCATAAGAGCACATCCATAGAAAAGGGTAACTTGTTTTGTTTATGTAAAAAATGATTCTTATCTTGTTTCTTACATATATTACTGGGTCTGTTGAAAAGGAATACTAGCTGTGAACAAATTTTGGTCTCATTTATTTCCTCTATAACAATGCCTTTGGTGTTCATAAGGATCACTTTATAGCTACTAGGGATAGTTACATTTAGGTACTTTGTTATCTCTTTGTATTTGAGCTGTATTATTCACTCAAGTATTTCAGTGTAGATCAATGATTTTTCTTCTTTTTTTCTTTTCATTTAAAAATTTTTATTTATTTGTTTTCAGCAATCACTTCCGTATGTTTTAAATTTTCTCCTCCTTCCTCCCTCCCTCCTTACCCAAGACAACATGTAATCTTATATGGGTTCTACACATACATTCTTATTAAACACATTTTCACATTAGTCCTGTTGCTGAAGAATCAAAACAAATGAGAGAAACCATAAGAAAAATCAAAACAAAATACAACAAAAGAGAAAATAGTTTGTTTCATTCTGATTCTGTGGCTCTCTGTGTGGATGTGGTTGGCATTTTGCATCATGAGTCCTTTGGAAATGTTTTAGGACTTTGCATTGCTGTGAAGGGCTAAGTCTGTCAGAAATTGCCCTCACACACGGTGGCCGGTACTATGTATAATGTTCTCCTGGTCCTGCTCATTTCACTCAGCATCATTTCATATAAGTCTTTCCAGGTTTTCTGATTTCTTATAACACAGTAGTATTCCATTCCATTCATATACTGCAACTCGTTCAGCTATTCCTCAGTTGATGGGCATTGCCTCAATTTCCAGTTCTTGGCCACAACAAAAAAGAGCTGCTATAAATATTTTGTACATGTGGGTTCATTTCCCATTTTTATGATATCTTTGGGATACAACCCTGGAATTGATATTTTTGGGTCAAAGGGTATGCACATTTTAAATCACTGATTTTAACAGACTAGTCAATAGACTATATAGATAGCGAGGTGGTACAATGGATAGAATGCTAGACCTGTAGTCAGGAAGACATTTACTAGCTGTATGACCCTGGATAAGTCACTTAGCTACTGTCTGCCTCAGTTTTCTCATCTATAAAATGGAGATATAAATATCACCTACCTTGCATGGTTGTTGTGAGGCTAAATTGCAATAATATTTCCAGAGTGCCTTGCAAAGCTTCAAGTGCTATATAAATGCTAGTTATTGTTATTAGCTGTTACAGTTTAAATACATTAAGTTGTCCTTCCATACTTGTTCCCTTATAACTCTTACGGACTTTTGTCAGTCAGTTAAAGCTGCATCGTGGCCCCCAGTGTGACTAACGACACACTTAAACTGTGGTATTTATTTCTATAATTGCTCAGAATATCAGTGGCAGTGATTTTTGTTAGTGCAGGAAGTCCATAAATTTTATGAACTTTGGAATCAAGCAGGTCACTGGGAAATTTATAAAATGTGCAGTTTCTGACTTCATTTTACTTTTACTAAACAAAAAACCAAAGGAACAAATCCCTTATTTCCTCCTTTCAATAGTTATAATGCAGCCTTTTGCCTTAGGATTAGGTCTGAAGTTTTGGGGATTTTTTTCAGTATAGTATAATTCTTTAAAGTAGTTGCATATCATTATTATGCCATTGAGAATCCATTGAGAATGTTTCCTTTCCATAATTATTTTACAGTTGAATAAAAGTACTGTAATAATTAAGTGAAGAACCTTATACATTCAAGTTTGACAATAATTTGTTTGGTTTTAGCATATTCTCATTTACTCTAAGCAAAGTTAATATATTTAAGTAGTTTGCAGAATATTTTGCTTAATTTTAGAGAATATTTTGCTTCAAAACTAGTATTTTCCTTTTTTTTAACCTTTTCATAGGAGTAAAGCATATCAGGGTGTGATGTTTGCCAGTGTGTTTTGTTTTCAGAAGATTAGTAATGTGTTTGTACAGCTTTACTTGGTTAATTTATATTTCTAGTGTGAAGTGCCAGAGGGTGGGCTAGTTCCCAAATCTCTGTACAGGACTGCGGAGGAACTGGAAAATGAAGACCTAAAACTCTGGACTGAAACCATCTACCAATCTGCAAGTGTTTTCAAAGGAGCACCACATGAGGTACTGACTAAACCCCTTTCTTTGCACATGCCCTAAAAATAATTTTTAGTTAGCTACTGTTTCAGCTGTAGGAAGAAAAGAGAAAAATTTTTCATTAGTATATTGGCCTAATGAGAGCAGTTAGTTTGGAAGATTTAACTGAGTAGTTTCTTGTTAGCAGTTAAGAAATTAATGCTCTTACCAATGTGCCACTATTCCTTGAAGTAATACAGGATAGATATATTCTGCAATATGACTATAAAGCCATTTTAGAAAATATTAAACTCCATTTCCTCACTGAGATGTTGTTAATCCAGTCAAGAAATATATTCAGGAGAATAAAAGTATAGGAGAAGAAGAAAAACACACCTCTCCTTGCTGTTAGAATAGAAAGTGTGTATTTCCCTTAGTGTAGCTTGTAAGATTTATGAAGCCAGAAGCTGGAGATGCCTATTCCATATCATTTACTCAGACTTGAGGCCTAGATACCTTCATTGAATTTGGCAATGATATGTTCCACATCATATGTATAAAATATGCTGTGTGTCTCATCTCTCTCCTGATGCAGTCTGCACATTATATTTTTGCAGCATATCAGTAGCATAATTATGTTGTCATGGAATTGAACAGCAGGTAGTAAGTGAGGTGGGAGCAATATTCTAACCCTCACCCTATGCAAGTTAGACTATTTTTTCCTTAAAAGGTGTTGAAACCATCTGTGAGACTTAATTGGTATAGGGAAATAAAGGTTCAAGCTGTTAACATTACTTTCTTGTCTCCTGAATTTAAATCAGTGACAGGAAGTTCCAAGCTATCTGAACCTTAGCTGGTATACCACCATGGATAACTTTAGACAAGGAAGCTTTGCTTACTCAACTTGTAGTCTCCTCAGTGCATATCATATCCTCATTGAATATCATTCCCCTATTATGGTTAAGGATAACTTTAGACAAGGAAGCTTTGCTTACTCAACTTGTAGTCTCCTCAGAGCATATCATATCCTCATTGAATATCATTCCCCTATTATGGTTAAGTAAATCTCCTTTTTGTTAACCATTGGATGGCCTATACAAGTGTCTTATTTTATTTCAGTATCATACTTCAATTATCAGAGGATTAGCGTAAGTTAGACTCAGCATATAACAGCATGCCTTACTTAGAATATCTATAAGGCAATATCAAAATTTTGTTTAGTAAGTCTTAAGAGTAAGGTAATCTGTGTCGTTCTCTATTTTATTCCACTGAAATAGAATTTTTCACATAATTTCACACATATTACTTACATCCTTTTTATATTTGGGGGTTGACCTTGGGGGTATGTGTGATTTTTCTTTTGTATGTGCCCTTTATAAAGTAATTGCCATGTTATGAAATCTAAGTGACCTCCAAATGTTTTAGGAGTCAGGAATCACTTGATGACTGAACAAATCACCCAATCTTAATCTATCCTTATGATCTTTGAATAGTGATAGTCATTTAACCCACTTAGATAAAAAGGAGAGGTTCTTTTCTGCATAGTGGGTTTTAAGGATCCCACTGTACACCAGCATTCTGCTATAGGAAGTACATTTTCCTAAAGAAAGATTGTGTTTTATTATTCATTTAACACATCACCAGAAGGATGTATCTATTATGATTTATTGAACCTGCCACTTAAGGAAATTCCAAAGTGATCACTAAGCAAAGATAAATATCAATAATACAAGGCCACCTTTCTGTCTGCCCAAAAGATACCCCTTTTTAAAGCAAAGTGACACAGTAGCAGATCAGATGCCATAAAGAAAACTCATTTAACGTGCATGTGTGAAAGAACAGTTATTTTTTGTTAAAATGTAACTTCTTTAGTGAGTAAATAATTCATTAGGTAGATTCTTTTCATTATCATACCACTGCCATATTAATATTCCTGTGTCCTTTTTTGATCATGTTACTAGCCTTCAGTGGCTTCTCATTGCCCACAGAATGAAATTTGAATTGCTTAGCCTCATGCTTTGGGCTCATTAGTGTTTGGCCCAACTCATTTCCACTATCAATAGATAAATAATGTAAATAAGTAAAATATAAATAATATAAATAGATAGATAAAATAAGATAACTTGTTTTTTCTCCCCACTTTGCTTTGTAATATTTGCAAAAGACTTTATGACTTTTGTCCCCACCCCTCCTTATAAGGTTACAGTAGCTTTTTCCAAGATAATTTTCAGTATTATTATTAGTACCTGAACTGGGCAAGTACTGCCCAACCTGAGATAGCTATCATTTTCCAAGGTCATCAACCATATATCATCTTCGAGTTAATTATATAGTTATTTGTTTAGTAGAACAAAGCAAAGGATGGATTATATAGGTTACCTTCAAGACTCCCAACAGAATTTTGAGGTTGCTTTGTAAAAGTTTTGAGTAAGGCATAACAAACCATAAGCTTCTCTTCACCTCCTAAAACAAAAACAAAAATTTTGCATCTATATCTGAGGGTGTTGAAGGACGTGAATATGTATGAAGGCCAAGTACCCACAAGAGATCAATCAAGAATTTGGAAAAGACTGTTTCACAAACTCACTCAAGGGTGTAGTGGCCAGTTAGCACTCTTAAACCTCCAAATGTTCTTGTTGAACATTTACTTTTACTTATGCTGTTCCCCTAATTGACTTGCTGATGAGAAGTGACATTGAAAGCAAATATTATTCTCTGTATGAGCTGTTGCAGGTATGGCTCTAATACCAACATACTCTTACTTTAGGCTCAATTTGGGGATGAAATGAGGCATTTGAAAGTCATTGAACATTTTACAATGGAGGTTTACTTTACCCTCGTCACAGCAAGAATATTCAGCAAGGACACAGAGGCACTTAGCTTCCCCTTCATCTCCACCAGGAAATGCGGAGGATCAATAAAATCAACAGGGTTTGGCAGCTTATGTGCCAATAACCCACCAGATCTGAGAGGCCCAGGTTACGTGCAACTGGGACATTTTTAATGCCTCACCCAGGAAGCTTCATCAGGAAAACTGGGGCTGAAGGAAGTTGTATCAGGAAAACTCTGCTCCTGTCACATGAGTAAAAACATCCTGCTTCAAATCAGACTGCTGCTGAAGAGTTGTCTTGCAGCCCTCACATGGATGCTACTGCTTGTATTAATATGGATAGGAACTGGCAAAGGACCAGGAACTCCACAGGACTCTGGAAGCATCTGTGAGAGGGTTTTGTCCGAATTCTCATTCCTTGCATTTGTCCTAGGTCTAGCCAGCTCTAACTTAGGATTTTTGCTGAAGACCATTCAACCATGAGCAGTGAACTAGGTTTTTCTTTACTCTCTTTGTGGCCTGTTAATAACATTTATCACATAATTATCAGTTTAGTGAACATTTGCTGCTAAATGTTGAGGAATAGGAAACCTGACCACCTCTCCTACTTTTAGAATTGAAAGCTTAGGACAGTCAGTCACATCGCTAAAATTGAAGACTATCTGATAAACATTTTTCATTTTGTCTTTTGTCAAAGAATTAACTTAGTACTCTGCCTTTTTTGGCTTCGCTCTGGCTAAATTGTATTGCTTTATTGCTTGTGCATGCAAAGGGAAAACCAGACCATGGATGAAAAAGTAGGTCTCCCAGCCATTTTCTCCAACCAAGTGGAATATGACTGACCAGTTTTTTCGAGTTTTACAGCTGTGTTGAGAAAACAGAGTAAATTGGGTGGGGAGGCAAGTACTTCATTAAAAGACAGTGGAAGTTAGGGGGAGAGGGGTGCAGGGAAAAATAGGATTTTGGGAGAGAGAAGTACATAGTTGATTGATGAAGTATGTTTAGTGAGATGGAAGTGACCAAATTATTATAGTAATGTTCTAGAAACAAGTACTGCAAGTTGAGCAGGTGCTTTCTATCAAGTCTTGCCCAAGGGAAGCATTCTTTCTCATGATAACATATTTCCCCATAGTTTCTTCATGTTAACAAAATCTTATGTATCCATAGGCCTTTGTAATAATGTCAAGCTTTCTAGAAGCACTACAAAATAAGATGAACCTAGGGTCTTCCTTTCACACTTTGTATCTCTAGCACCTGGCAGAGTGCAATTAATAAATGCTTGTTGATTTGGGTTGAAATGAGGAGTTTTTCTTCCCCTGTGATATTCTGTCTGCCCAAATGGTAGAAGGTCCCCCTGCATAATAAGTGGCACTACTTGTGGTAGATTTACTGGAGGACATGGACGAGGTCACAAAGGAGGGGAGGACACGGATAAGATATGGTCTTTATTGCTGGAAGGAGTACCCACATTAATGAGCTGTCAGAGCTATTGAACTATCATAGAAATCAGTCCTACTGATCTAGTCACTGTTACTAGAATATACTTTTACTTATGCTGTTCCCCTAGATTGGAATGTCTTCCACATTTCTGTTTGTTTTTACTTCTATTACAAGGCCTTTCTTAAATCCTGCTTTTTGCATGAGCTTTTCCCTGATCATCCCATACTAAAGTGATCTTTCCTTTCTCTCAAGTTCCATGACTTTAATATCCTTAGTACTCATATGATACTTAACCATTTACATGTCTTATAGTGTATTTTCTATCTGTACGGAAAACCTTTGAGGAAATGTATCCTTATGGTCCTGAGACAAAAGGGAAATTTTATCCTTCCAGTTTATTGCTCTTTTATCTTTTTCTCTTAGACCTCCTCTCTTGCTGCCATCTAGGGAAAAGTTGTAATTGGACAGGAAGATACCAGAATGTAAAGAGCTACATCTGGGGAAATTGAGATGTGCAACCTTCCAATCTTAGCCTTAAACTGACAGCAGCCCTGTGCAGAATCACAAAGATTCTAAAGTTTGTTTCCTCATTAGGCTTTGTCTTTCAGAAATCCTTCCTCTTAACTCCCTTCTTCCCTACCCCAATAAAAACTTCCATTCTCTGAATGGAGAATTCTCAACTAAGTCACCTTCTTTAAATATTCATATTAAGGTGTGACTAGATTTAATGCTCCCAAAGATTTAATGCTCTTCAATGGATAAAAATGCCTAGAATGATATTAGATATATTGTTATGGGTTTATATTTTGTGTTTAATTTTGGGTGATATTGGGGATCTTTTTAGAGAAAGGGGTTTGGTGGGAAAAGAGAAAGGGTTTTCTTCCCATTTAGTCCCCTACCCCTTACCTAATGAGTTCAACTAAAGCCCCTCCTCTAAGACATACACTTTGTGTAAGAAGAGAGACTGAGTAAAATAGTCATCTCCAGGGAGAGAGTTTAAGTTGAGATAGGGAACCCCAATATTTAAATTACAACCCCAAGTTCAAAGAATCCCATACTGCCATCTATACTGTAAGCTTCTTCAGGGCAGGAATGGTTCTTTGTAACTCCCAAATATTCAGTAGTGGTATTAATTCATAGTATGTGCTTAATACCTGTTGATTCTATTTTTGTTCTTCACAGATTCTTATTCAAATTGTGGATGCCTCTTCTGTGATCACTTGGGATTTTGATGTGTGCAAAGGTGACATTGTTTTTAACATCTATCACTCCAAGAGATCACCACAACCTCCTAAAAAGGACTCTGTGGGAGCTCACAGCATTACTTCTCCAGGAGGAAATAATGTGCAATTAATAGACAAAATGTGGCAACTGGGACGAGACTATAGTATGGTGGAGTCCCCACTCACTTGCAAGGAAGGAGAAAGTGTTCAGGTAAAATTGTCTGTGTTGCTTTTCCAGTGTGGGCATGTGGTGCTGAAAAATAAGTCTCAAGTAGTTTGTGTAGCTTTCTGTATAGGCCTTCAAAAGCTAGCTTTCCCTATTCTAGTAGAAGCTGGGAATTTCCATTGTTAATCTTTAAAGAATGAAATTATTAAAAGGGAGTTGACTTTTAGAGAGTTAAACTGGAACCCATGGTTAAACTGACAGGGCCAGTGTTTTTCATATTTCGTAGAAATGCACTTTATAAACATCTGTCATATGCATTCTTTTCCCTAAGAATCTGAATGTTTTTTTTAAGAAAATGAAATTACAGCAATAATATTGCTCATTTCCAAGGAAGTATTTTCACAATATGTATCTGTCATCATCTTTAGTTGCATGTGGCTCCCATTCACAAGAAAATAGCTCAAAGTATTTATAAAAAATTACTATGTACACATTTATAATTAGAAAACAAATAACTTCCTCTAAAATATTTTTGGCCAAAGTGGCCTTTGTCTCTTTAAGGAAATAATTCCAAAGTAAAATTGAATAAGTATCATTAAACATTTAAAAATGCATTCTTGATTCTTTTTTTGTCAGTTTTGTTGACTGAAATCATAGTTCTTCCAGGACTTTCTTTCATAAGTACATAGTTTTGCTGCCTTCAGGTTTTCCTCCCAAGAATGAACATATCTTCCTTTTTCTAGACACAAAAACTAATCTTTTTTTTTAAAGGCTACACTTTACCAGTAGGTAGTTGGTGAAATTCCTTCTGTGCTGTACCATTGTCAGTCTGCCTCCAACTTCAATTCTCCAGGAAAAGTGATTTCGGCGGTTTGCTTTATAAATTGTTAGTGCAAACAGCTGGTAAATTGTCACATATTCTTTAATCCTGTAATACCCTAGTGACATAACTGGGCAAATATATTGGGAGAAAATTGCCTTAAATGTGTGAGTGAAATCAAAATGGTTTATCTTGAGCATAGGGTCAGTGGAATGAGACTCAAAGACAAAACAGCTTTGCTTCTGTCAGACCCCAGAAAGAAAACTGACATGGAAGATAAGATTCTTTACAGAAATTGTTTTCATGTTCATTTGTTTCTAGGGCTCACATGTGACCAGATGGCCAGGTTTCTATATCCTACAGTGGAAATTTCACAGCATGCCAGCTTGTGCCACAACCAGCTTACCACGAGTAGATGATGTGCTGGCATCACTACAGGTTTCTTCCCACAAATGCAAAGTGATGTACTACACAGAAGTGATTGGTTCTGAGGATTTCAGGTATAGGCTCTTCTAGTGTCCACAAACAGTTATTGTTGGGAGTTGTATTGCACTGAAAAAGTTACATATAGAGATTCCTCAAATCTTAGTTCATCTGTATGACCTTACATTGTTTCTTAAGGGCTTTGTACATGGTAGCCATGTATTTATTTATTGTATTTATTTGGTGGTAGCCATGTATTTATTTATTTGGTATCTTCACAGAAAGCACTATGCATGTGCATATATCTATGTGTGTGCGTGCATATGTACATACAGATGTGCTGTGGCTAGAGGTAGAATTTAAACAAAAGCTAGGAACTGTAACCTCATGGAGTTAAAAGTTTAGCAGGTAAGAAGATGATAAACAATACAAAAGTAACTTTAAAAAAGTGTCTCAGCATTGTATGGGATTGCTCAGTGAAAACTTTGTAGAAATGTTTTTGATTAGATTTTTGAAAGAGATGATACTGGGAAAAGGGAGGATTTGGGTTTAATGTACTGTTCTTTATTACTGAACCACAAAAAAAAGTTGTTAAAATTTCTTGCTTCCCATATGTTCAATTTCAGAGGGTCTATGACCAGCCTGGAATCAAGTCACAGTGGTTTCTCCCAGCTAAGCGCTGCCACAACCTCTTCCAACCAGTCTCACTCCAGTTCCCTGATTTCCAGGTAGTGCAGCGGCACAAGTGAAAAATGCACAGATGAAATGAGATGGCAGGACCTCCTCGGTGACAGCCCGCTGCACTACAGCACACTCAGCCGTGACATTTGTGCATCCCTCTCAGATCCTCTTAGATAGAAGAATAGTGGTTCAGATTTTAAATGTAGTGATTTTTGAACCTGAAGCTAACTCAAATAGGTAGTTTTAATTCTAAACCTAACTTTAAACTCAGTAGCCATAAATTTTGTATACAGTGTGCACAAAATCAAACTAAAGCACAAGGGCTCTTCTTGAAAAGAATAGTTTGTATACACTGATAAAGAAGTAGACCATTTAAAGTGTTGATGCAAAAAAAAATTTTTTCCAACAAACTCTACCATGGTGCATTAGTGAATGAATTACTGTGAGAGCCTTCATAAATCAGACAATTCCTTCTTCCTATAGAGAGCAGAAATCTTTCAGCTTGTCTCCCATAAATCCCATCTTTGTTCTTGTGTTCTTTCTGCTGTTGTTTTGAAATGTTTTACATGTAAAATGACAACTCACTGGACATCTTTCCCTCTACGAACCTTGTTAAATCTGGAATAATTTGCAAACAATTCCACTGGGAACTTCCAGCTCTGCTATGGCAGAATTTTCAAGTGTTACTCAATGAAAGGAATTTAAAGGAGGCTGCCCTAACTCAAAAGAAGCTCGTGCATTTGTAAAACCGCACTTTCCTTGCCCTTCTCTTCAATTTCCCAGCTCTCTAAATTGGCAATTGGATTTTTGTGCTAGAAAAAATACATTTGTTTCCAGTTTAAACTTTCCCTCTCCTCTTGAGAATTGTTCTTCGTATCTGAGATTCATGTAAGTCTGGGCATTATTAAGTGCCCAAACTGTCTCCTGAATTTACTGTAGCTTCTCTTCTGATATCCCTGATACCACAATTCATTCTTGAATCTTAACGTACTAAAACCATGATCATCAGAACCTAAATATTTATTAACTAAAGGAGATTTCATTTGGAAAATAACATGTCACCTTCACCAGCAGCCATTCCTTCTTGTGGTATTTTGTGACATTCCTGACTCACCAGCCTAAATTTTGTTACCACCATCAGCATTTGCTGTTAATTCAGCAGAGCAGCTTTTGTAGAAGGTCTTGCTTTGTACATAAGAACTGAATCTTCTTTATAACAGAAGCTTAGTTCACATTACAACAGAATCCTCCATAGAAGGAAATCAAAACATGCAATTAGTTTGCCTTTTACATTTTCCCCTTAAATTCCCAAGCACAAACAGAACAAAACAAAACAAAACAAAAACTGCCTTTTATTTAATGTAATCTTGTTATGAGAAAAAGCAGGTAACTTAAAAATGTGTCCTAAAGTAAAACTGGAGAAGCCTCATTAATGAAGATGTTGAAAGCATGCTTTCGTGTTGTTTTTAGAAATTGTGCCAAAACCTAAAAAGGCCATCATGTGTGTATCTAATGTGCATATCAATTCTGAACTGAATTGTTTTAAAAACATAGAAATTTCTTAAGACATCAGTTGGGCTATCTTTGTTACCAGAGAGTTTTGGCATTGTGTGTGTGTGTGTGTGTGTGTGTGTGCGTGTGCGTGTGCGTGCATATACGCACGCTTATGTGTGCGCACATGCACGTGTGGCTAAGGGAGGGAGGAACAAATAGCAGATGGCTGAGAAAATCCAGCCTCCTGACACCAAAGCTAGTGCATTCTCTGAAAGAGTTATTTGGCTTTTATGTTAATTGCCTGCTTTTCTATATCTTAGCTGTGTTGCCTTTCATAGGATGAGCTTTAACATTGCCACCAGAATGTTGTTTTCAGAAAGCATGATAAGGGTTATTTAATTCTGTGGCATTTGTGCTGCTTCCAGATAATGCTTCCTGTTTTCCAAGTTATAAGGACCTGAAGATGGTCCTCTCTTCTCTTCTTTCTCTCCTTATGTTTGTCTCAGATGGCGATTTTGCTGACAGCTGCAAAGAAAATGCTTCACTCAACAATCTGCATCTGCCCAGAGATGTTTGTAGAGCTATTTGAATTGTAGCCATTTAAAGTTGGCTCAAAAGTGACATGTCTTTTTTTTTTTTGTGAGAATTTAATATGTCTTTAAGAGCCTAAAGCCCATTGCTACACAAATGCTTATAGGGCTTATTCATGAGGAAAGTAAGAATCAATTCTTCCTTTAAGAGAATTGATGTGACAAACATAACCTGATTATGCAGTTTGCAATTTGCCTATATAATTTTGCTCTTTCGCTCCTTTTTTTCCCCTAAAGTATATTTACTGTTACTGCTCTTATTCTCCTTTCTTCTGGCACTGATGATTCTTTTGGCTTCTCCCCAGTATTACTAGAGTTTTAGCCTGCCCTTCTTCCTTCCTTCATTATTCACATATCAAATTCTGTAAATGATTATAAACATATTACCTCACTCTTGGTAATAAGATACTGATAGTCTTTAAAAGATTTTTTTATTATCAATAATAAATGTGAACTGTTTAAAAAAAAGGATTTCTTTCTTGACTAGATTTGGCCTGCCTAAATTAGAGTTTGGAAATCCTAGATAATGGAAATGAGTGAAGAAGTTGAACGCTGTTTTAAAAATTGGTCCTTACTTCTAGATGTTATTAAAAAAGATACTTGAGTTCTACTTCATTTTAGTAAGTTTCAAGAAGAAACTAAGAGTATACCTTAGATTAGTAGCCCTAGGTTTACTGATATTTAAGAAAACTGGTCATGGGATTCTTTTCTTTCACCTATCAAAATGTATGGAGGACTGACCCATTGTGACTAGGGTCCCACTGTCTTGGGAGACAACTCCTTAGCTACTCTTAGAAGGGGCAAGATAGCAGTTTCTAAGACAAAGATGCAAATGGGCTGTCAGGAAGGTTCATTTTTAATTTAGTTGAGGATCTGATAGAGCTGTGTAATGGGAGTTACAGGATAGGATGTTATGATTTGATGAGCTTGGCACCCCTACTTCACCTTATGCATGCCACATGTTCACTTGTGGTAGGGTTTATATAACTGCACATACTCTACCCTCCTCTACTTCCCCTCATGGCAAATGCCAGACTTGTCTTAACATCAGCATGAACTGAGAGAACCTGTAAAATATGCTTTCAGTTCCTTCCTTATGGATTTCTGAAAATTGAATCCCTAAGCTGCACTAACCTTTAATTGATACTATGTGAAGGATGGTGGAATGAGAGAAAACAAAAGGTGGAAGGTGATTTTTTTTCTTACAACATGGCTGTGTTTACAGTTGGAAAGTTGTTGCAAGTGAACAGACTCCAAGTCATTACATCCTAATATTAGGAAGCCAATGCTGCACTTCCATCTTGAGTGGTGGGTTCGTTTTTCCTAAAAAGGAGCACACAGCAAAATTGTTGACCTAGGGAAGGGTAGGAGAACTTTACTGAGTAAATCTAGATAGGATAACAGGGTAGAGAGGAGGCAGTACATTAAAGTCGGTCTCATGTAACCATGTTTAAGGGTCTGTCCATAATAACATCCTGATATCCTCTATTCTGAACATTATCTGGCTCACGTAAATTACTTAATTGATCTCTTCAGTTAACAAGGAAGGAAAAAGTCTTTTTTCCATTAATTTTTAAAGTTTCTCATTTAGTGAAAGGGGAAGGCACATTCTGTTTTCCTAACAATGTAAGACAAAATGAAAAGGACTGCTTTGCAGAACTGCCCCAGTAGGTTGCATTTTGCTTTATATCTTCATTTGAACATCACGATTAAAAGGACCTTAGAGATCATCTAGTGTAGTCTAATTACTCACCCCCTCCCACCTCCTTTCATTTTCTAGAGAAGAAGATAGGCTCAGGGAGAAATCGACTTGTACAGTTTTTTCACATTATATTAGGAGTGCTTGGTCTTACTCTGTGATATCTTTTATTTTGTATCTTCCCTCCCTTGAAGTGTTTAGTAAGTACACAAATGGAATGATAACAAAGGTCAGAGTTAACAAAGAAATTGTGTTTTTCTGGGGAACCACAAGAGAATGTTCAGTGTGGGTCTGCTTAAATTCACCTTATTTCTCTTAATATCACATTCCTAAAACCTTTCACAAAGCCCAAACTGATGGAGTCCTAATAGAGTTGCCCCCAGTCCCAATATTCTAACTTCATTACAGACCCACTGTACCTACCTAGCCACCCTGTTCCATGCATGCCTCACTGCTCACTAGAACAACAGGTGGGTCCCTGAACTCTTAGTTCTCACAGAAACAGCTAACGTGTCCATGTGATGGGAACTCAGCCACTGCCTCTACCTAGCTACTGCCTTCAGACCCATTCCTACATATTTGAGTAGATGTGTTCTTGTATTCAATCACAATCACATCATCCATCTAGCCCAAATCAGGACCATAGTTATCTTGACCAGACAGGACCACAATAGCTAGCCAATTGGAGGGCACCATGGTCAAAATGTTCAACCAACCAACCATAGATGGGGCCCTTCCTCCTTTACCTAATCCCTTAATAAACTCCTGCCTTTTTAATATTAATCATATACCTATATTCTATATGTTTCTTTACTTTAACCCTGTAAAAATCCACCTTGCTTTCTCTGAAGTTGCTTGTTCCTCTTGGAACTTAGTCTGCTTCATGACAGGTGTCAGTCTCAATAAATGCCTCTTCTTGGATTAGAGGTGGTCTGACTCTGAATTCTTTTAAACAGTTCCACTCCAACATGAAACCCCAACGGTTTTTAGTGTCCCAGAGTTTAAACCTCAACAAATCCACACAAAAATTCCCAAACCTTTCAGATCTCACTGAATCTGCAGGAAATATTGGCACAAAACAAAGTTTCCCAATTAAGGATTTGGGAATACAAAAGCAGTGCTTGCTGGTTTGAAGGAAAATTAAGAAATTGGCACTCTTAAAAGGTAGGTTTCATCCTTTTGAACAAACCATCTCTATTGCTCTGGGGAATTTTGCTGCTTTTAATTGTCAATTTTCGTTTTGAAAGTGTGTGGCTTAATGACAGATGAAGAGGGGCAGAATGACTTAGTGGATAATAAGCAAGTTTTGGAGTCAAGAAAACTTGGGTTCAGATCCTATCTCTGATGCATACCACCTGTTGTTACAGCGTCACACCTCTCAGCAACTCAAAAAACAATTTTCCCTAAGTTACTTGTCGTAGCTTATCATGATCCTTGGCACATAGTTGATGCTATTTGCAGATATATAACTGGGGCAGGAGTTCCACACTCCTATGAAATCAAGTGTACAGACTCCTACCCCATGTCAAAAAAAATTACCCAAGGGGAGCAAAGAGGACTCACCAATCTGCTGCAGGCAACAAAGTAATTACCATCCTTTAAACACATTGCGGAATGGGAAGTATCAGATTCCCAGCTTAGTATAGTCAGGGAGACAAAAAAATAGAGGTGTTACTGTCTTGTTAATTAAATAGATGTTTCTGGGGGGAAAAAACTACGTAACAGATTTAAGCCAGGTCTCAAGGTGAGGTATTTTGTCAGCTACTTTTAGGTATGATGGCTAATTTAGTGGAGATGAATGGGAGAGCTTTGTAGAGAACGGATTCTTCATTTCTGCTTTATTCAGAGACAGTCCAGTGAAGGGACAGAAAAGACTTTGAAAGGCAGATATACGAAGGAAAACTGGGTCCTTAACATCTCCATTTTAGCTTGCCTCCCTAGACATTTCAGGGGAGTTTAGAGTAAGATCAGAGCTTCTTTCTTGGTTTTGCTGTCTCCCAGTGAACAAGTTTATTCACTTTTTGTCTTGTATGTTCGTATCTATATAATTTCTCCAATTTCTCTTCCCTATTTGTTTTGACAAATAGAATTGCACACTATTATTTGTGATCATCTTTTATATGACTTGACCTTTACAAAAGGTTTACAGTTTCTTACAGAATACTTTTGCATACTGAAATGTTGGATATTTACAATGTATTCTGCCCTTGTCAGACCACATATTGTGTTCAGTTCTAGGCAATACATTTTTGGAATGACCTTGATAAGCTGAAAAGTTGCAAGAGGGGAGAACAAGACAAGATTATAGGGCATTGAGTTCATGCCATAAGAAGATCATTTGAAAGAAATGGAAATGTTTATCCTGGAGAAGAGGATAAGACAAGTGAAGATAGATAGTTTTAACTGCATGAAATTTAAAATCTCTTTTGTATGAACAAATTAATGCTAGGCTAAGGAGTAAAGTTGTTAATTGAGGGTAAAAATCTTTTCATCAAATGTTAACACAAAGACATAGGCTCATGAGCCTTTCCCTAGGAGATAAATGATCAAAAAGTGAGAGATGGGCTCACCTAGCCTCTGCATGCAGCCCTTCTCCTGAACTGGCTATTCATCTTTCCTGAAGAAAAAGCACAATATCCAAATAAGGTTGGGGGAAGCACCAAATAAGACACGGTGAGTTTGTATCCAAAACTTGGTGAATTGATCTATAAGAGTCCTAAGTGTATCATGTCTAAACATTCATAGTATTGCAGTATTTTTAAGCTTCTTGCTTAGAAGATGGATCACCACTGCCCATGGATGAACAATTATATGGGAAGGAATTTTCTTGCTGTTTTCTGGGCTTACAGCTTTGCCTTCAGCCCATGCTTTTACCTAGTTGGTTGTGTTAGGACAGTAGACAGAATACAGTAATTTTTCTTTACTTGTCACTTTAATGCTGTTGCGCTTCTTGTACCTTTTGAGTCTCCTGTTGTTCACTTTCACTGCAGTTATACTTGGCACCTAGATTCATTCAGGTGCAATGATTAAATGTAGATTGAAGACTGAAAAGTGGAAGTCAGCTTTAGAATGGAGTCTCCAGTGGGAAGTGAGGGAACTTCAATCTTTCGGATAACTACTTTCACAAAGATTTCAAGTTAGGTGATACCTACTGAAGTCAAAGAGGGGTGGTCCAAAGTTTTTCTGTGAGAGGGAGGCCCATCTTCCCAAAATGGAACTTACACATACTCCATAATATTCATTTGGAGTCTGAAACTCCTATCAACTCAATGGCAACTGAACCAACGCATGCCAGTTACTTCAGGCAAGCAAAATTTTATACATTTTGTAGTCATAGAGATCACGAATTTTCCAAAACATTAACTAGAAGTTGCAATGATGTTTCAGCTAGGCTACTAATGAAAGACATGTGTCCATGCTAAAGAAGCTGAATGTCATTATTCTTTTGTGAGATTATGATTTAAAAAAAAAAAAAGGTTCCATTTGATCAAATGCTATTTGAAGTAAGAGAAAAGACACTGAAGTCCTGCAGTTCCAAAGTTGTGAGTTGCTTTGGCCCCGTGTTACTATGGAAAAAAAGAGAGGAGTGGGGTGGAACTTGCTTTTTCTCACGTATTTTGTGTGCACAAGATTACAGAAATTGGTGAGTAGGTGGAACTGTTATCACATATTAGGAGACAGAGAGCTTGTCACCAGCACCATGTTCAGGTTCAGTTTTAGGACAAAAGGAGGCACTCAAGTCATTTAACAGCCCTAACATCCAGGATGTAGCTTCAATAGAATCAGCCACTCCTGTCTTCATATGGAAATGTGTGTAGTTAGTAGTATGGTGACTGTGGTCTTTAGGTCTACATCAAGTTGGAAGGGACTTGACTCCATGTGGGTGGGCCTTTTTGTGTCTTTAAGTGACTAAGAAGCTACCTCAAGTGGGACAGTGGCCAAATAGGTCCTAGGGACAGCTTTGTTGCTTTATAGGAAAGATATCCATTTTGGGGTCTACCACCCTTGACCACCAGCCTTTACAGCCGTCATCCAGAGAAACTGCTGTGGAAAAGGGCTGTTCATCCTTACCAACTACTAACCAACTGCTACTTATTGGGCAGGCAAGCCAGCCTACCTGAAGCAGCAAGACAGCCTGGATGAAGGAGGTAGCATGTGTCATGGCCATCATCATCTTGACTATCATCTCCCCTCAGATCCCAATGGAAATAGCCCAGGATCCTGTATCCAAGAGCCTTGGTATTGACAATCCTAGGTACTCCTCAGCCCTCATCCAGAAAGTGATCTTTTTTGGAGATACAGCCTGGTAACTATTCCTGCAGGCATTAGAGCCACATCTATTGAAGACTCAGAAAAGAAAGTTCTTGCCATTAGGGTCCTAGGCACTATCAGATATACACAGACACACACAACAACAACTCAGAAACTGATGTGATTTAATCAGTAGAAGACATCAAAGAAGTGATGTTACCCTCTACTTTGCCACTATCTCCCAAGGACCATGGAACTTTTCTATCTGACTTGCAGATGAATCTTCTGTGTATTGTTTCCCCAATTAGAATGTGAACTTGAGAACGGGGGATGTTTCTATTTGTATCCGTCATCCTTAGCATAGGGCTTTGCACATAGTGCTTAATAACTGTTTTATTTATTCATTCATTCATTCATTTTATTGAGGGAGACCTGAGCTATATCCAGGATATTCTCTGCCCTCTGAGAGGAGATGAGAGAACTCTGAGGCCCAGTCATCTCTGATCTGGGAATAACGAAGGGTCAGAGAGGGTAAGCTAGAACTGTATTCAAAACAGTCCATTCTTAATAGGTAAATATTCCTGGAAACTATATCCCCAAAATCATTAGGCCACAGAGATATTCCCCTTTCTAGGGTGGTGTTTATTTGTCACAGACATGGTTGTGTGGAGTTTGGACACCTGACCTGGGCAGTCAGGTGTGTGATAATGCAACTGTTGATTAGCAAGAGCAGACCTTTAATCCTGTGATGGGAGGGTGCTATTTTGCCAGCTGGGGGAGTGACACTTGGGTGACTAATCTGACTGGCATAATAAGCCCACCTGGATAAGAATAGCTGTCATGTCCCAGTGCCCATATTGGTAACATGCCTACTCCCCAACCTTTATTGTTCTTATAATAACCTCGTTGTTTAGCATAGGAAGTCTCTTATAGACATTAATACGCCCCACAAACTATATACAGGAGAAGGCATCGGTAAAATCTCTCCATTGATCCTGACCCCAGAAGGGAAAGCCTTTGATTTTCCAGTCCTGAACTCTCTTGGAGAACTTGGCCACATTCATGGCTACAGCCTAGGAATCAGTGTAGATAAATATTTTCTCTACCCCATCCCTTAAGACTCTCTTACATACCAGCCATACAGCCTAGAGCTCAGCCAATTGGAAAAACTTCCCAGGGCTGTCATTCCCTAGGTATCCCATGTTACTTAATTAGTAATTATTGAAATCCAATTGCACGTACTTCTCTCCTGTTAGACAGAACCATAAGTAAACCAGGAAAAACAGCATTCCTCAGGAACCAGATAATTATAGGTGGGGACCTACAGTTAATGGAAGGGGCAAGGTTGCAGGGCCTAAATTGAAGTTAGTAATCTCTTGCATACTCATCACTTGTTTACTAACAGTGGAGAGAGCATGATTTTGAATATGGCATATGCATTTAGCAAAGGAAACTTCCTGTCTTCCATCCATCTTGTTAGAGGGAATTATCTTGCATCATCTACCTCATGACAGGCAACTCAGGACAGAGGATGACTCTGTGTCATCTGTTCAGTAGCAACTAGGGCCTAATGACAGGATGGCAGCTGCTTTTCAAAAGTGAATTAGTTTGTGGCTGCTCTGAGGAACTTGGAGCTCCTGAAGCTTAACAGTGGTGTATTCTAGCTGCCCCTTGGTACCTGTCAAAGGCTCCATTCCTCCTGGTCTTTAAGGACAAAAGCTTCCAGAAACATGGGCATTGCAGGGTCATAAGGGCCCAAGAGGAGAGACTGTTGGGCAGCCTGCTTTAGCTTTCAGACATAGCCTTGTCTGGGCCCTAGTGTAAAGGTCAGACTTAAGCAGGTGACTCAGTAAATGGGGGCCATCAGAATCCTTAAATTGTGGGGAAGTAAGGGTCAGTAGCTTATTCTGGACTCTGCCTACAATGCCCTGGAATTTTTCCATCTGCAATAGTCCCCCCAAACTTGACTAGGTGGGTTAAACCCTGCATTTCTTTGGTTTGATTTTCTACCCCTTGTCCTTCATATGGGAAATCTCTAGGATTTGGCCCAGGAAACATATCATCAACATAGTGGTAAACTTCAACACTCTCAGGAAGAGAAGACTTTCTGCCCACCATAATGTGGCATTATGAGGCAGAGAGAGTTCAGATAGATTTGGGGAAAGACAATGAATGTATGCTGAACTTTGCCCTAGTAGGAGGCAAACTACTCCTAGTCTAAGTTGTCTCAGACATGGGAATAGAGAAAAAGGCCCTCACCTTGGGCCTGTGCTGCTGGTCTATGACATTGATGAGGTAGGAACAGCTCTAACGAGGGGTATGATGACTTTGTTCAGCTCCTTATCACCTGTCAAAAGCTGACAGGTGACACCTGTTCCTCAGGATTGACTCAACTCAGGGTTATTGAAGAGGTTGAATAACAAAGTAGGCCAGCTTCCTTCATCTCTAATCATTAATATAGCTAGTGTTCCTATAGCACTTCCCTGCCTCCACCTAACACCCCCAAGGGAAATTATTTGTTGTTAACTACATGGGATGGTTCAATAACTCTAAGGGATCTCATTTGGTCCTACCTACATGGAAGCATGTAGGTTTAGCATGGAAGTTGCTAAAAGGTCCTTCACAGATACTGACTCCTAAGAGCTCATGATACCCCTTCTCTCCATAGCCTGCTGTCTATAGCCTCCCCTGAATGATCCAAATAAGGCAGGGACGTTAGAGGATATCTTAGACTTGGATAAAGCTGAAGGATCCCTAGTGCCCTGGTGTTTAATTTCCCTGTTCAGTGCCAGTAAAACTAGCATCTATCAATTACTTTCTTATGAACCCCATGTTTCAGAAACCACAAGCAAAGCTCCATAAGGAAGAAAATGCTATTGCCCCTTCCTACATAGGAAGGCAACAGATTCTTTTCTCCATCCCCCACCCCCTAAGAAAGAAAACAGAAAGTAAAAAGTACTCAGGTGCCAGAGACTCAGTCTTGCCTGGTTAGACATGTTCTTGCTGGTGTCAGGTGCTTATAGGCACCAGTGCCACTGGGCAGGGGAGCACAGAGAAATCCCTTCGCTCCTCACAGCTGATGGTCAAATGCTGAAAGAGTCCCCAAAGAGCAAACTATTGCTGTTTCTTCTCAGTTCCAACAAGTGAGAGCTCCTGACTCTATGGCCAATCATATAATCCAATGCAACCCATCTCTGGTAATGAATCAGGAGCTGATGTATTATTTGAACAAGGCTTTTAGCAAAAAGCCAGAAACCATGCCCCATAAAGAGGGATCAGGACACATAACCTGCTCCACAAGAGATCACTAGAGGTGCCCCAGTACAACAGATCAGTTCAGCAGAAGAGAAAATTTGAGTCCCCTTGCACCACCATCAATCTATCAACAAATATGTATTAAGCACTTTATGTGCCAGGTTTTGGGGATACAAAGACATAGGCAAAACAGCCTCTACCCTTAAAAACCTTACATTTTGTTGGGGGAGAGTGCATAGGATCATAGATAAAGTTGGAAAAGACTTTAGAGGACATCTGGTCCAATACTCTCATGTACAAATGAAAAAACTTGGGCCTGGGGTATGTGAGGGAGGGAGGATTAAAGGTACTTGCCCAAGGTCACTCAAGCAGTAAGTTTTGGAGGTAAGAGATTGGAGATGGAACTTTGTGTGGGAGGAAGAATGATAAGGGCAGTTTGGGTGGATCACAAAAGTGTATTAAAGGGAATAATGTGTTACAGGTGAAAAGGTTCGTTAGAGCCAGGTTATGAAGGGATTTAAATACCAAGCAATTTATAATTGATCACAGAAGTAACAGGGTAACGTTGAAGTTTATTCATTAGGGAAATGACATGACTAGACCTGTACTTGAAGAAAACCATCTTCAATATGGAGGACAGATTAGAGTGAGGAGAAACCTGAGGCTGGAAGATCATAAAGGAGGTTAATATAATAGGTGAGAGGACCTGAACTAGGGTGGTGGCTGTGTGAATAAAGAGAATGGGTCATATATGAGAGATGTTGGAGAAAGAAATGATGAAATTTCACAACTGATTGGATATGTGAACTAAAGAAGAGTGGGGTGCTGAAGACAACACTATGAAAATAATTGAATATTTTGTATCATCATAGTTGCAAAAAATGAAGAGGCAGAAAAATTATATGAAAATCTTAATGAGTCTTTACAAATTAAATCAACATAACTCTTAATAGTTGATGCTAAGGAAGGTGAGAATTATATCTGAAAGTATGCTTCAGGAATAAGGCCAAAGACTTCTTAGACTATATAGAAACTTCTATATCATGAATACTTTCTTTGACAAAAGAATTGGTAAGTACCAAATATGGTAAGCACTAAATTATAGCAAAAATATTGATTATCTTTTAATAGACAAAGAAAGATTTTTGTGTATAGTTGGATGTTTGAACCAAGATTAGAATTAGTAAAAGCTACAAAAGAGCAAAACAATGAGAAAAATATTATTATGAAGTTATTGATAACGGGAAACAAGTAATGAATAGTAGAAACTACACCAATACCAACTTAACAGACCAAGAATAACATTGTTGGTCTTACTGAATCGAATCTCGAAAGAGAAGGGTCAGGCTCTTTTTTCAAAAAAAAACAAAACAAAAAAAAGACTCTCTGGTTCTTTATATCGCCACTCCCCGAACCTGGGGACAATCACTTAAAGCTTAGGTTTGACTCATGTCTAGAATTCCCTCAAAAGATATCAGAAAGGTATTCAACATGCAGTATACATCAGGTATACAGCAGTTATTTATTCTCCACACAAAAGAACTATTTAAAATGCAATACTCAACACACAAATTCAAAAGCAATTAAAAGACAAAAGTTACCCACAATTCCTATTCAAATATGAGACACTTACTGAAACTATTGAACAGTCATTTTACTATTACTTTGGTATGTGCTGTCTAAACAGCTTCCTCTATATGTCCTAATCAGCCAGGGCATGGTTTAGGGTCCTCTTCCTGTCTTGTAACCAATCAACAAGAATTTAAGAGTCTCTCTTTTGCAAGATACTGTCCTAGGTGCTACAGAAAAAAATACAAAGAAATGCATGATCTATTTGTAATGGGCCTATTTTCTAATGGGGGGGGACCATCTACATACAAAAATACATACAGCATATATATAAATATAATATATAATAACATATAAATATTTTTTATATTTTTACAAATATAACATATATAAATATAATTAATTTCATATGTATGCATGTGTACATAAGCACATATCCGAAGTAGTTAAATACAAGATACTATGGGAGGGAGTCATTCTTTCCAATTCAGTGCCCAGTCCTCTTTAGTACTGTAACCCATCATTAAGGGAGCAGGGAGAAGCATACAGGAACCAAGGTACCAAACACAGGTTTACTTCATTATCTTGAAGTGTAAGTTCTTCAGCACTGGATATGTGTTTCCCCATAAGTGGCCAGGGAGATGACTGTGGGATGACTCCCACAGGTTCATCCCCACACATACTCCATGAGATATATTCTAGTCCAACCCCCATTATACATAATAATTTTGTGTAGATGTTTAAGATGATATAAGATGAATATCATAAAGAGAAAACCAAAAGAGAAATAAAGCACTTTAATCAGTAAACTCTTGATATTACTTGCCAAGAAGAGGGAGATGGTACATAAAGGTAACTTTTGTAAAATCTCTTGAAAAAAGATTGAAACAACATAGTGTAGTGAATAGAGCACTGAACTTGGGTTCAGATCAGTGACTTTGTACAAGTCATTTAACCTCTCTGTGCCTCAGTTTCTTAATCTGTAAACTGGAGGAAAGGGTTGTTGGATCCAGTGGTCTCTAAGGGACCTTCTACCTCCAAATCTACGCTTCTATAAGATGATGGAAATGTATAAGCATTGTTACCTCATAAAGTAGGGAGAAGCAGTGAAGGCTTAAAACACTTCCAAAGAAAGCTTTCTAAGATTCCTTCTAAGAAAAGTAATACTTTCCAAAGCCATTTAAAGACAAAATGGCAAATCAACAAGCCAGAGAAAAATGAAAAGGATGAGCACCTATTTTAATAACCTTTTTACCATCAAGGTTGTAGAGTCTTACCTTTGGACTGTTTTCTATGTACTTACAGAAATGGCACCAGAGGACAAAAATGGGAAAAGCAGCCAGATTAGGCTAAGTGTTTCTAGAGGTGATCTAATCTGAAGATTGCTCAGTTTTGAGGGCACAGAGTGGTTGTTGTCATCTTTGAAAAAGAGTGGGAAGCCTATCCCTGGCTGAAAATTCCCAGTTCTGCTCCCTTGGTGTCTCAGGTCTGGGGTTTGTCGTTGGTTTTCATCCTTTCTTGAAGAAGAACAATGATGTCAGGAGGGTGATATCTTGAGTTGCAAGTGATTTGGGCTTAAGTAACTGAAGGGATGTGCAAAGCAATCAGCCTCACACTCTCCTCCAGAGTAATCGAAGTCCAATGCCAAGAAATAGGTCAGGACGACCCCCAGGTGCAGTGGGGGACCTTGGCCTTTTTAAGCTAAGGTCTGTCCCAGGTTTCAGTTTGTCTGAGGCAACACCCATTCAGTAATTTAAGGCTAAGCAAGAACTGAGGCACAAGATGGTATTGTTTGCCTGCTCAAAAGAATCAGTCTAAGAGGAGAAGACCTTCAAGGTTTCTGGCCAGATCAGAAACAATTGCTTACATTCACTCCAAGCCATTAAAAATCAAACAATGAGCAAGTGAGGCTTGGGCTGGGATCTAATGTTGGACCTATGTCCAGAACAGAAGGGCAAAGCACAAGGTCATCATAGCAAGCTAAAGACCTTAAGCTTAGTTTTGTTTTGACAACTCTGTTAGCATGAGACTGGGAGTCTCCTTGGCCAGATCCAGATCTTTGCCTTCTTCAACTCCATCATTCTTTTCATTCCATCACATTGCCTTGAGGAGTCCCAACATCATGGAAAAAATATTAAAGTATTAAAATATTTTTTGCTAGATTTTTCACTAATAGAGGGAACTCCCAAGGAGTAAACCCCTTTTACCAATGCAGATAAATAATTGTTCTACAAACAATCTTAGAGTTGCCTAAGGCCCTAAGAGATTGTGACCTTCCCAGGATCACACAGGCAGTATGTGTCAGAGTGAAAACTTGAACCTTGGCTCTGAGGCCAGCTTCCCATTGGTTATGTCACCCTGCTTTTCTGGCAGCTAGAAATGATAAACCAAAAGCTATTAAGTAAGAAGAAGAGAGGCCTTAGCTGTTATCACCCAAGTGACTTTGGGTTCTCTGAGAACTGGCAAGATGTGATTGTTGAGCCACTATCAGTGATATTTGAAAGATCCTGATGAAAGAGAAAGGGACCAAAAAGTTGGAGAAGGAAAAATGTCCCAAAGGCCTGGATGGCCAGTCTCAGAAAGGAGTTATTTTTATCCAGTGTCAATAAATCAAGGGGTATCTAGTTTAGTACCCTAAGGCTCTCTATTTTCCCTTACGATTTCTATTTTTAGCAGTTACTTTTATAAAGGCATAGATAGTATCTTTGTCAAATTTATAGAGGGCAATGCTGGGAAGGACAATTAATACAGAACTATAATATGTATTAATAAAAACTTGGCTCTCTCTCTCACACACACACAAATGCACACTAGTACACTTATGCATACACCCACACACACATACACTTGACTCATAGGCACTCAATGATATTTTAGAAAATTCAGTTGGATTTTTTTTTGAAAACACATGTCAAATACTGAAAGTAGAGAAACTGTTACCGTAGATAAGTAAGGATTGAAAGTCAGGATTGGGGAGGGGAAACACACCAATAAATTCATCTCTTTGTGAAAACAAGAGAGATAGAAGATTAGGCATTACCTGCTCTTCTCAGCAGTACAATAGTTACAGTATCCTTTAGTCCCAGGAATTCCTTAAAGAATGGGAGTAACCCAGGATTGGATCTTGGGAGTGACATAAGGCTCCTCTTCAAGGACCCAATCGCAACCTGGGTTTCTCAGTTATTTTAGCCAGCTCTCAGCCCTCTTGGTGACAGGATTTTACCACCAAGCATGTAATCAGCTATGCTTTAGCTCAGCCTTAAGGCTCCAACCATCAGTTTGAGTCAAACCATATAACAACCAACAGACTCAATTCCAACAAAATGTCCATTGACATTCCATGCCAGATATTATGTGAGGCACTAACATACATTCTGATACAGATAGCCACGGATAAGTGGGGAGGGGGTGAAGAGGAGGATAGATAATTTCTTGCCCTAAGTGACAACAGTAACTCAAGAGTGCTCAGCTGGTATCCACCCTACCTGAATTTTTCCTTCCATCCTTCAGCAGGATGTAACATATCCTCTGACCAACAGAGGGAGCACAAAGCCTGAACTGGTCATGGCAACTATCCCCTTTCACTTTTCACTGTGGAATCACTTACCCCAGTACACTCACTACTCTTTCCCAGCTTCATATATAGGTTATGAAAATGTTTTAAAATCACCAAAATATTTACAGCAGCACCTTTTGTACTATCAAAGAACTTCAAACAGAGGAATAACTAAATAAGTTGTGGTATGTTAATACTGCATTAAGAATGAATAAAGGCAAAGGCTTATGTGAACTGATAGAAAGCAAAATAAATAGAATCAAGTAAATAACACACATAGTATATTATATATATTATATATCATATGTTTTATATATATCACAACAATGTAGATGGAAAGAACAACCACCACAAAATAATTAAAACTTCATGCTATGAAATTATATTTATCAAGCTTTTCTCCAAAGAAGAGATTGAGAAATCACATCCTTACCTTCTTTGTAGAAATGGGAAGCTATTTATCTGGATAGTTTTAACAACTATTTTTTTCCTTCTTTTTAATTCTTTGTCATAAGGGATGGATTCTGGGAGGGGAAGAGAAAGGGATACTGGCAAATTCAATGATATAAGAAGATAGCCATAGACATTTAAAAAAAATAAAAATTATGAATTGTCAGCTCTATTTCCAGTTTTTGGGATAATGAGCTCAGTTTCTCTCCCCTCGAGGCTCAAGATATTCAAATACAAACTCACTGCAATTTTAACGTACACAAAATTACAGTCAAAAGTAAAAGATACATTATTCTACAACCACTGAAGTATCACTCTCTCCCCTCTTCCTCCCATTTACTCCTCCATCCTAGGGAAACCACCAAACCTTGCATTCTCATAGCTCATAGGGAATGGGAAAAAGGAAAGACTCTCAGAATTCCTCTGCTGTTTGTGGCATTGTATCTTCACCCCTTATGACTGATCATGGTCCTACTCATTTCCTTTCTACCTCTGATGAGGGAATTTCCAAAGTTAAAACCATCATCTTCTTCTAATGTGCTATACCCTAAGGGAATTAGCACAACTCTAGGTCAGTTCCTATTATGTAGGAAGGGCTCAGAATATACTTAGCCTATATCTCCTTCCAAATCACCAGCCGTGACAAATTCAAAAGGCCAAGACAATGAAGTAAAATTCCTCTTGTTATACAAATCTTATTTAACCTCTTTGGGATATCCACTCTCACAATTTGTGTCCTCTGGGAGATAACTACCCCAGCTGAACAAACGTGTGGTTCCAGTTCATCTTCATCCAAGAGCAAACATCCTATAATCACATTAGGTTAATTGAAAAATTAGGACTTTTAAAAATCTTTTTTACATTTAGTATTAGTGGGTATTCCAGTTCAATTCAATTATCACTTGTAAAATGGCTACTATGTGCAACATACTAGAGATTCAAAGATTAAAAAAAGGGAAAAATAATTCCTGTCCCCCACCTGCCACTGGATGCAACATGTTAGTAGATAAGTAAATGCAAGATAATTTGAGAAGAAAGAGAGCACCATCACTTAAGGTAATTTGGAAAGGAAGGTACTAGCCATAGGAAGTACTAGCCATAGGAAGTGGCTAGTACCTGTCACTTTAAAGGAAACTGTTTGTTTTAGAAGTAGATCACCTGTCTTTTATGTACCTCCAACCTTCCCCCAAAATCAAGAAAGCTGCAAAGTTAATCTGTGAAAACAGGAAGGCAGCACATGTATGCTCTCTCTCTCTCTCTCTCTGTTTCTTGTTTCTCTCTCTCTGTCTCTCTCTCTCTGTCTCTCTCTCTGTCTCTCTCTCTCTCTCTCTCTGGCTCTGTCTCTCTCTCTTTCTCTCTCTCTCTCTCTCTCATCATATAAAGCAAGTCCAGATCATTTTTAAAAAGTAAGTTTTTTGTCATTGTAGTTTTCCTAGGAGACCTCACCCTCACCTTCCTAGAGAGTCATCTCATATAAAAATAGTATTTCTCAAAAGAAAAAAAAATAGGAAAAATCAGTACTATCAATAAATCTGAAAACAATGTGCTGTATGTACCTGTGGACCTCCCACCTCCAAGAAGGGATGCATTGGGATGGTCCTTTCATATCTCTTCTTCTGAATCATACTTGTTCGTTATAATTTTGCAGCATTCGGTTTTGATTTGCGTGTGGGTGGTTCTTTCCATTTACATTGTTGTAGTCATTGTGTATATCATTTTGTGGAACCCAAACTTTTTGGCTGGTGTTCATAAACTGAGGCAGTTAGGTGGCACAGTGGATAAAGTGCCAAGCCTGGAGTCAAGAAGATCTGAGTTCAAATAAAGCCTCACACACTTATTGGTTGTGTGATCCTGGGTAAGTCACTCCACCCTGCTTGCCTCAGTTTCCTCATCCGTAAAATGAGATGGAGAAGGAAATGGGAAACCCCTCTAGTATTTTTGCTGAGAAAACCCTAAACGGGGTCATGACAAGTCAGACACAACTGAACAACAAAAATTTATATACTACATATTTATATACTCCCTAAAATATTGTTAGTCTAGGGGAAGTATTCTTGTATTCTCTCTGTCTGTCTCTTTCCCCTTCCCTTTGACTAAGCGAAGATTTAGTTGGAGGGTTGCCCAGGGCTATCAAGGGGCTTGGAATGGGGACTATCACTGTTTTCTTTTTCCTTCTTTTCCTTCTCTTTTTCTTTGGTGTTGGGAACTTAATAAACTTCATGTATATTACAATAGTCTAGACTCAGTAGCCCCAGAAGGTTGTAAAGGTATAATGAACCAAACTAACATGGTTCACCTGGCCCCCAGCAGCTGCTGCCACTGACATGGAAATTCCTCAACTTGCTTGCCTGCTGAATTCTATGACGTCAAAGAACAAAAACCCCCAATTCTCCATTTGCACTTTCTGATTGGGAGCAAAATACACATGCAAAATTCACATTTCTGGGTTGATTGCTGGTATTTTATGGGAAAAGAAACAGAGAATAAAGAACAGTTCCGAACTTGTGTAGGGGGAGGGGCTGGTGAGCAGATAGAGTATGCTTGGCTGATGCAATCCCACATGGAAGAGGCTTCTTCTGGAAAGCATGATGATATAATGTAAGCACCCTGCTCCCCAGTTTGGAGCACACATTGACATTCCATTAAGTGGCTCCAGTTCATCCCTGTGGCCGTGGCAAAGTGAGGACGTGTAGAATGCTGCAAACCCCCAAGAAGCCTTCTGTTACAAAACTGACAAGGAAACAAATAAGAAATGTAAGTCTGATAACAAACAAGGGAGGAAAGTGATGGGGTGCTTAGGGGCCCGTGCTTGGACCCCAATTCTAAAATCACATTTCTCTCTAAAAATCACATTTCTCCTTAGCCTCAAAACACTGTCTCAGGCAGTTTCTCCCCAGCCCAGACAGCCTGCCCTAGATTTCTCCTCCTGTTACAGTAGCCAGATGCACCTATAGACTTTATTAATTCTGTGTACTAGCTGTGTACTAGCTGAACTGGCTGTGTACTGGGTCATAATGACATTTACTACTCGCTGACCAATCATTTGTATCCTAGACTTAGGCATAGGGACATATGTATATTCCTGTCCTTTATCTTGTCTAATGAGACATTGATGGGAGCAACCTGGGTACTACTTAGTCAGTCCTGACCATTAGTTGACTTAGTGACACTTCAGGCCTAAAGCACACCTCCATGTAGCCCTTCCTTGGGCATCTCCCTCCTCCCCAGATGAACTCTGTTTAGATACAAAAAGATAGTAGATACCAAAGGTGCATGTTCCTCTAAGAACTAACCACTCCCTAATCCCCTCCCTGAATCACTTCGGTAGCATGTTTGGCAAATGTCTTACTATAGAATATCTTATATAAACTTTATTTGTACCCCTCTAAGGTTGCAGGTTCCCTAAGAACTGCTACCCACTGAAAAGTGTGATAAATCTTTACCCGCCCTGGCCTCCAGAATGCTTGAGTTTGCAAATTCTTTTCCAGATGGCTCACAAAGGGAAGTCTAGTCTTGGGGTTTCTGTAACTTTCCAGCCCTCATCAAAAGGAAGGGGAGGAGGGAGAGAAAGAGAAAGAAAGAGAAGAAGAGAGAGAGAGAGAGAGAGAGAGAGAGAGAGAGAGAGAGAGAGAGCAAGCCTGATTGATCTCCTTAGCTCCTCACAAAAAGACAGTTTATTTCATTCATCCACTTTTCCCTATATGACCCAAGTCTGACACTCAAGTTCCAATGAACTCTCTCCTTATTGGTTGAGATCAATGTCCTACATCTATGTAAAGGGCAGTGTGACTTTGGTGAGAGTAGATGAGAGGAGAGCTCTTAAGTTTGCTTTGAGTAACTTGAATCTCTTCAGTCTTTCCTTCAACCTTCCTGCTTCACGTAGGAGAGAGAAAATGGATGATGCTAATCCTACTTGAAGCCAATATGAGAGGGAATGTCTCCACCATCCCCCTATACCCAGTTTACTACACTGGTGGCATCCCCTTGGGTGAGATCTAGGACCCTCTCCTGGTTGCTTTAAATGGGAGAGCTCCTTCACTTTATATGGGCTGGTATATATTCTCCTGTGTATACTTACTCTGATTTCTGTCTTGCTATTTGGATAAATGAGTTTCTTGGCTGTTTGCAATGTGTATTCACTGTGGAACTGGTATTTGGTGGGAAAGAGGTCAAGTCTTGGATATAGAGCTTGGGGTCCACTTCCCCCCAGTTAATACAACAGTGATCCCAAGTTAGCTTGAACCTAAGAATCACATCTCCTAGATTAATAATATATAAGGGAGCAGAAAGATATAATTCTAACCCACTGTCCTCTAACCAACTATTCTCTAAGGAGAGCAAAAGTGACCTCAAACGCCTACCTCCTACTTTCCCTTCTGGCAGAAATTAAAGTTTCCCTTGGAGAGGATGGGGAGCAGCAAAATACAGAGATGTCTAGTTCCTTTGATCCACACAGGGACACCTACACACTACATGTGGGGAATAATTTTTGCTATACCCAAAAAAGTATTTCCTGGCAATTGGGAGCTCAAGACGCAAAGGGTAAGTCTTTGTAACCCCATCTCTGCTGTCTTTCCATTCTGTTGCTACTGTCTTTCTTCCCTCTGTGCTAAGACTGCCACTTCTCTCCTCTCCTCAGCATTCTGCTGCCACCTACACTCTCTCCTCTGACTCCTTCAGTTTTCTTGAAGGGTTGTATAATTCTGTGCAATCCAGTTTAAACTGATGATAGTTTGATCTCTTCCTGAGGAGCTGGTAAGAGGAACAAATTGTTAGCGAGAATCTAAATTTTTTCCACAACTCATAGAATTCATCTGAACCCATGTGAACACATATTACTGGAACAACCCAGTATCAGTCATCTCATAACTAAGCTGTCATCACTCACAGGCATCTTCTAACATTAAACTGAACAATTTTAATTAGCTGCATAACAGTTCAAATCATTCAGTTATTTCGAGGTTCATTTCCTAGCTGACATATCCTGTTAGCCCAGAGACAGCATGGCATCGTGGAAAGCCCCCTGATTTTGTATTATTAAACAGAGAGTTCCAGAACTGGAATTCATGTACAGTCCTGGACAAATCACTTCTTTGGCCCTCAGTTTCCTCTCTTATAAAATAGGAGGGGGGAATTGAGTGAAGTGATTTCTAAGGTCTATTTTAGTCCTAGAGCTGTGATTATTAGAAAATCATTCACTCCCTAGAGGCGCCATACTAAAGATCTTCCATGTGTAATGCAAATAGGTAACATCAGTCCATCGTTTTTTTCAGCTTCAAGTTTTCTCATCAAAGTTATGTGATGTAACTCTAGACTTATGCACAGGTTTAGACAACACATTGTGTGTGTGTGTGTGTGTGTGAGAGAGAGAGAGAGAGAGAGAGAGAGAGAGAGAGAGAGAAAGAGAGAGAGAGAGAGTGTGTGTGTAAAACATTAGCTCTATTTACAACACCTCTGCAGCCCCTCTTAATACCTGTGTTGAAGTGGATTGACCTTCCATTTTGGTGAGAATAGACGTTAGTCACACACACACACAGACATACACATCAGGAAATCAGAGGTATCTGAGTTAAGCTCAAAAAAAGGAGATAAGGACTGGATATATAGAATTGAGAATCATTTGCACAAAGTTGAATCTATTAGGAACTGAAGAAGGAGAGTATATAGAGAGAAGACGATTGGGCCTAGGATAGATCACTGAGGTACATGCATGAATAGGGGATGACATATGGATGAAGATCCTGCAAGGAGTCTGAAAAGGATTGGTCAGATAGGAAAGAAGGGAACCATGACACAGAAGTATCACAAAAATCCAGGGAACGAAGAATATCTGGAAAGATGGGGGTAACCAAAAGATTCAAACACTGCGGCAAAAACCAGGATGGAAGCAAAATGACAAAAAGTTATTGGATTTAGCAATATAAGGTGGGATGTGTGTGATTCCACACTCTGCCTCCACATTTCTCCTTCCCCAGACTCAACTAACGTACACAAAATGTAGTCACGTGGAAGTCACATACATGAGGGTTTAAATGTGACAGCAAGACAGTCGATTCCCAGTGATCCCTTTATAGGGTGTAAGCCTTTTTGATTGGATTAAGAAGGGAACAGTAACATTGCTTATCCAAACAAGCTAACCAGCCTCTGAGGGCTTTAAATAGCTAGAGGAATTTTAGCAGTTCAGTCAAGCAGCAAATCAGCCCTTCAGTGAAACAGTCCAGTAGTGGAATATTCCATTGCAAATTGGAGCTACAGCCATGAAATAAAATAGTTTTCAGTGAGAAGCCATGTGCTAGGAGCAGCATTGCTTACAATCCTGCCATACAGGTTGAGTTAGCTTTTCCGATGGTCTTACCGCATGCTGATTAGAGTAATTCCTTTTCTTAAAAGGCATTGACATTGTCTTGAATCTTGATTGGCTCAGGGGACTAAGGCTTAGGCCAGTGATGCTTCTTCTGTTTACCTGAGTAATGTTGGTTACCTGAGGTCTTACCTGAGGATGTTGTCCCAAGAGGACCAAAATGACATTCCTATGTCCAGGTCAGTGTATAATGGAATAGTCCATATGAACATTTGGAATGGAGATATCTTTAAATTTGTATGTCTCACATTATTTTTGAGCTACTGCAATTCTGCTTTGCTCCTAGAGCACAGCTCCTTCTTGGATGTGGGCATGCCATGCTGGTTAGTCTGGGCCAGTGTCTCCCATATCTCACAATCAATGTCAAAGTTCTTCAGAGAGATCTTGAGAGTGTCCTTGTAGTGCTTCTTCTGATCTCTGAGTGAGCTCTTGCCCTGTGTGAGTTCTCCATAAAATTTGTATGTTCATCCTTCGTTTTTGAAGAAGACCATGACATCAGAAAAATGATGACATGACTTGCACTTGACTTTGTTTTGAGTGAGGGAAGGCTGTGTAAGGTCACTAGTCTCACTTTGTCCTCCTTAGCCATCTGGATCCAGTGGCCAGATATTCATCAGGATGACTGGAGACCACCCAGGATGCAATGAGAGACCTTGGCCTTTTTAGGTTAAAGCCTTTCCAGGTACTCACTTAGAGTGAGGTAACACCCATTCAGTGAATAGTCCTCTTTAAAAAGTAGTTAGGGAATGGCCCCTTTAATGAGCAAAAGAAAAAAAAAATAACTAAATCAAGCTGGGAGGGAAAGAGAAACAGTTACTATTGATAATCACTGTAACCCAGGAGGGTCCAGGAAATAGCCATTAGGAGGAGCTTGGACAGGGACCTGTTGTTGTCCAATCTATGGGCTTCATATTGCACTGGGTTTAAGGTTTTGGAAAAGACAAGAAAGACAGAAAAAAAGAAAGAGAGAGAGAGAGAGTGAGAGAGAGGAGAGAGAGAGGAGGAGAGGAGAGAGAGAGAAGAGAGAGAGAGAGAGAGAGAGAGAGAGAGAAAGAAAGAGAGAAAGAGAGAGAAGAAAGAAGAGAGAGAAAGAAAGAAAGAAAGAGAAAGAAAGAAAGAAAGAAAGAAAAAGAAGGAAGGAAGGAAGGAAGGAAGGAAGGAAGGAAGGAAGGAAGGAAGGAAGGAAGGAAGGAAAAAGAAATCTTGCCATTAACTCCAAGTTAACTGGGCAGACTCTGACCATTTAAATTTATCTTCCTTTGGAGAGGAGAAAGAATGAAAGAGGGAGAGAGAAGGGAGAGGATGAGCTGAGTTTCCCAGCTAGCTGGGTCCCCATTCAGACAGCTTGGTCTACCCACAGGTTGTATTTGTCCTTCATTTTCGAAGAGGTCCATGATATCAGAGAAATGATGACTTGCATTCGACTTTGTTTTCAGTGAGGGAGGGTTGTACACGGTCACCAATCTCACTTTCTCCTCCTGAGTCATCTGGATCCAGTGACCAGATATTCACCAGAATGACTGGAGACTGCCCAGGATGCAATGGGAACTCTCCATAAAATAATCTTTTACTTAAGTATACATTTGGAATTCTTGCTATGTGGCCAGCCCATTGGAATTGCACGCTTTGCATTAGAGTCTGAATGCTTGTCAGTTCAGCTTGAACCTCAGTGTCCAGTTCCTTTGTAAGGTAATCTTCAGAATCTTCCTAAGATAATTCAAATGGAAGCACTGGTATACTGCACCATGGTATATTCACAGGTACTATGTCCCCATAGACCTTCAGTTTTGTAGGCTGCCTAACTCCTCTTCTCTCCCACACTTTCCTTTGGAGCCTCCCAAACACTGAGCTAGCCCTGGCAATGCAGGCATCAACTTCATCTTTGTGTACATCCCTGGAAAGTAGACTGCTAAGGAAAGTGAACTCATCCATAGCATTCAAAATGTCTCCATTTGCTGTAACTGATGGTACTGGCTGGTGGACAACCTGTTTTCTTGGTGTTAATTGTCAGGTCAAAATTAGCACAAGCAGTAGAGAATCAGTTCTTACTTTGTTCCATCTTGGTCTCAGAGGCTGCATTGAATGCACAATCATCTGCAGAAACAAATGTCACGCACCAACTCTCCCTCTACTTTGGTCCTAGCTTGTAGCCTTTTCAAGTTCAATAGCGCAGTAGCTAACTTTGATGCAATTTTTATCCTCCCTGGAGTTGTCTGACAACATCACTGAAAACATCATATTAAAAAGTACAGGAGCAAGCACTCGGCCCTACTTCACTCCAATGGTGACTGAGAAAGCATGAGAGCATCAGTCATCATCTAGAACGAGTACAAGCATACCATTATGAAACTGATGTACATTATTGATGAACTTCCCTGGGTGAACCAAATTTCCCCATGATCTTCCACAAATCCTCACTACTAATAGTATCAAAGATTTGGTTGACAAATATTATGTATAGACCTCTATACTGCTCCTGGCATTTTTTCTGGAGTTTTCAGGCAAAAATCACCGTATCAATCATTCCTTATCCCTTTCTGAAGCCACAATGACTCTCAGGTAGATAAACATCTTCCAGGTGAAGGATCAGCCTTCTGAGGGAAGTCTTCACATGCTTGGAGTGACATCCCCCTAACTCACTGTCGCATTTGAGGCTGGTTATTCTCAACAAAAGGTATCAAGACACTTGATTTTTTTACATACTTTTTTGTACATGCTTTGTTTTCATGTTGTCTCTCCCATTAGACTATGAGCTCCTTGAGAATAGGAACTGACTTTTCAAATGAAGAAATTAAAGCTATCTATAGTCATATAGAAATACTCTAAATCACTATTAACTAGAGAAATGCAAATCAAAACAACTCTGAAGTAACACATAACACTTATCTGATTGGCTAACATGACAACACAGGAAAATGATAAATGTTGGAGAAGATGTAGAAAAATCAGAACACTAATGAATTGTTGGTGGAGTTGTGAGCTGATCCAACCATTCTGGAGAGCAATTTGGAGGTATGCCCAAAGGGCTGTAAAACTGTACATACCCTTTGACCCAACAATACCACTTCTAGGTCTATATCCCAAAGACATCATAAAAATGGGGAAAGGACTCACATGTACAAAAATATTTATAGCAGCTCTTTTTGTGATGGCAAAGAATTGGAAATTGAGAGGATGCCAATCCATTAGTGAATGGCTGAACAAATTGTGGTATATGAATATGGAATATGATTGTTCCATAAGATATGATGAGTAGACAGTCTTCAGAAAAATCTGGAAAGATTTACAGGAACTGATGCTGAGTGAAGTGGGCAGAACCAGGAGGACATTATACATAGTAACAGTAACATTGTGCTATGGTCAATTGTGATGGGTTTAGCTCTTCTCAGCAATGCAAGAATCTAAGAAAATTCCAAAAGACTCATAATAGAAAATAATATCTTCATCCAGAGAAAGAACTATGGAGTTCGAATGTACATCAAAGCATACTATTTTCTCTTTGCAGATCGATCTCTCTCTCCCCCTCCCTCCCTCCCTCATCAGAATGTCTGCATTCAGTTCCAGTTTAGTTCAGCTTGTGATTCTTACCCTTCAGATGAGAGGGAGGAGAAACTCACATTGTCCATTAGAACCACAATCTCAGAAAGCCTTGCTGCTTGATCCCCAAACATTTCCCTGTCCACAGAAAAAAAGTCTTAACACGTCATAACATTCCTTCCCAGGTTTTAAAGTTTTGTCATCCCTTGAAAAATCAGCTATAGTACACTTGAATTACACAATATAACATCAATGTTTTACTTACTTGTGCTAGACCAATGATGATTAACCCAGTGTTCTAGTGAAGGGAGAAATTTTGAATGCTATGGATAAGTTCATTTACCTTTCAGTCTACTTTCCAGGGATGTCCACATAGAAGATGAGGTTGATTCATGAATTATAAGATCTAGCTGAAAGAAAGTGTAGAAGAGAAGAGATATTAGGCTGCATACTAAACTGAAGGTCTACAGAGCCATTGTGCTGATTTCACTGATGTAGCCTGTGAAACCTGGACAAAGTCTATCAGCATCATGCCATAAAGTTGAATTGATTCCACTTGAATTGTCTTAGGAAGATTTTGAAGATCACCTGGCAAGATAAAGTACCAAACACTGAGGTCCTCTCTTGAGCTGACTGCCATGCATTCAAACTGTACTGTAGAGAGTGCAACTCCAGTGGGCTGCCATGCAGGCTTACCTAAAAGACTATTATGTAGAACTCCCAAGGCAAGCACTCACATGGTGGTCAGAAGAAGTAGTTCAAGGACACTCTCAAGGTCTAGATATGGGAGACACTGGCATAAGGTGGTCCAACGTAACATGCCTGCATCAAAGAGGGCAACATACTCCAAGAGCAATCAGAATCACAGTAGTGCGAAGGAAACATGAGCTACACAGAGACATCTCCATTCCAAGTGTTCTAACGGACTATTTGTGCCCAACCTGTGGTAGAGCCTTCTGAACTTGTACTAGACTGATCAGCCACAGTCAAATGCACCATATGCTGACCCCAACATCATGATATCATGGGTTCTCTTTGGAAATGAAGAATGAACACCACTTCAGAGATATTGCAAGTTTGACTCCAGACCACTGGAATGAAACGACTGTTACAATAAAGCTAGCTACACAAATTTTTTTGTTTCCAAGTGCAGAGAAAAGTTATATTTATACCATACTGTAGTCTATTAAGTGCATAATAGTACTATTTCTTTTTTATTATATTTGAATTTATTTTAAACTTAAATAAAAAATAAGAAAAGGAAAAAATTGCCAGCTACACAATAGAACATGAGAGAATTCAATATAAAGCAAAAAATTTCCTTTTCAAGAAAACCTATATAATAAATACTTCACATTATTTTCAAAGCTACCCAGCTTTTTTTTTTGCTTCCTTTTATGTTTTCTTTTATCCCCTGCTATACACTGTTTATTTTATTTTTCCTCCCTTCCTTCCCTTTGTCCCCAAGATGGCTACAACTAAATGCGAATATATATGTGTGTCTGTATGTGTGTGTATGCACACACATATATATATATACATATACACATACAAATACATAGATATCCATAAACATACACACAATGCACCTAAACACATTTACATAAGACCACATTATGCTTATTTCCACTTGTCATCTATTTCTCTGTAGGTGAATAACATCTTCCTTCACAAATTAAAGTTTTTCCATATTTTTCTAAATCCACCAGCTCACCATTTCCTACACCACAACAATATTCCATCGCATTCCAATATTCCAACAATATTCCAATCGCATTCTATCTGGGAGATTGTCTATGGGAGTTTTTCCCCTAATTTTTCTGCATTCCCTCTATTCTTGGCTACATAGGTTTTATTTTATTTATTTATATTTTATTTATTAACATTTTAATTTTAAAATTATTAACATTTTAATTTAAAATAACTAAAATTATCCATTTTATAGTTCAACATTGCTCTCACTTCATAATAATGGTTTAAGTTCTTATACTACTGAATCTAGTTCATTTATATCTTTTTCCCCTGGTTTCCTTGAAGCTCTTCCAAATGAACTCAGTTACTATTTTTTCTGACTTAGTAAGATAATTTTTTAGTAATTTAATTGGGAGGGTATTATATGAACAGATTAGTTAGGTAACTGCATTTAAAAAATTGTATTAGCTTTGCCTACTGGTGTACAATAAATATTACTTCAATTATTTAGGTCTAACTTTGCATAAAAGGTGTTTCGTGTTTATATTCATATAGTTCCTGAATCTTTTTCTGCAGGTATATTCTCATTTTTTTATGCTCTCTAGTTATTTTATATGGTCTTATTGATTAATATGATGGATACATACTGTAGTTTCCCTATTTTCTTCTTTTGATTAAATCTGATTTTAGCTTTAACTTTGAGACCATGAATACTATCCCTGCTTTTTCACATAACAAATTCTGTTCCTGAACTTTATTCTATGTTTGTGTGTTGCTCTCATTTTTATAGCATTTCCTAAAAGCAATGTATTGTTGAATTCAAAATTTTAATCTATCAGTTTCCATTTTATGAGTAGTTTCACCCCATTCACATTCTAAACTATAATTATTTGTTGTGTATTTTCCTCCTTGCTATTTTCTTCACTACCCTTCTGACCCTAACCCTATGCCCTCCTCACTCCTCTCCTCTACTTCTACCCATACCTCACCCTCCTAGTCCTTAACTTACCTTCCTCCCAATCCCTCCCTTAGTCTCTCCCTCCACCTTATCTCCTTACCCTCTTATTTCTTTCTGAATTTGGATTTTTATACTCTCTAAATATATATATTGTTCCTTCTTTACTCCATTGCCATTAAACTACACATCCTTCTATATGCCTCTCATCCTATTCCCTATCCCTTACTTATCCTTTCCCTCTCTGTATCTCCTTGCCCTCAGTATTATTTCTTTTAAAATATATATATGTGTGTGTGTGTGCATATATATACATATATGTATATATATATATATATGTATATATATATGCTGATGAGGGTGATAGCTGCTGAAGTGTATATATACACACACACACACCAAAGAAGACCATGCCATGAGAGAAATAATGACATGACTTGCACTTGACTTCATTTTGAGTGAGGGAGGGCTGTGCAGGTCACCAGCCTCACTTCTCCTCCAGAGCCATCTGACTCCAGTAACCAGATATTCATCAGGATGACTGGAGATGACCCAGGATGAGGCAATTGGGGTTAAGAGACTTGTCCAAGGTCACACAGCTAGTGAGTGTCAAGTGTCTGAGGTGAGATCTGAACTCAGGTCCTCCAGACTCCTGCACTTGTGCTCTATCCACTGCACCACCTAGCTGCCCCTATTAATTTTGTATTTATTCTGTATATACTGATGCTGTCTCCTTATTCCATTGTAAGTTCTTTGAGATAGAAAAGACAGTTTTTTGTTTTTGTGCCTCAAGCACTTAGCACAATGACACATAGTAGGAACTTAATAAAATGCTCAGTAATTAGTTGATTAGATAATTACCACTAACTTTTAAAATAGAAAATAAAAATATATGTGAAGTTTAAGTCATTATAGCTATGACATTTCTATTAGAAAACATGTAATCACTTATAAACCTAAACGAAGGAAATGTATGTTCTTCTTCAGGGCCCTTCGCATATGATTCCAGGCTAAAATATTTATGTATGCACATACTCCAGGCATATAAAAAGACCTTCCTTTCTTGGTGTGTGCTTTCTCCATCCCTTCCTCCCTCCCTTCTTCCTTCCTGTCCTCCTTCCTTCTTCATACATACATACATACACACACACACACACGCACACACGCACATATATGCTGATGAATATGCTGAGGGTGGTAGCTGCTGAAGTTTAAGTGACTGTGACAATTTCTTAAAATAAGACAACAATGAATTTTGAACTACTGATTGACTCTTCCTTTCACCTGAACACTTACAGGCCATTTTAGGATTATTAATTGGCCTAATTTCAATATAGTTGCATCTCAGGGAATATGGAGGCTGGAGGAGAGGGAGAGAACTGGTTGATTGCGCAGTCAGAACACACACAGCATTTATTGATTAAGGGTGCTAGCATCTATGAACATGGTTCTTGGCAAAACAACGATAATAGTAATATCAAAGATCACTAATCACAAATCACCGTAATAGTAATGAAAAAAAGCTTGAAATATGGAATTAACAAAATGTGACAGAAACATGACACGAGCACCTGCTGTTGGGAAAAAAAGGTGCTGATAGAATTGCTCAATACGAGGTGCCACAAGCCTTCAATCTGTAAAAAAAAAACAAAAACAAAAACAAAAACCTCCACAATACCTGAAAAGCACTATAAAATAAAATATGCCCATAACTATAACAGTGATACAAAGTCCTGTGTAGTTCTTAAATAACCATGAAATAATTATTTTAAAATAAATAATCATTAAACGCTCCTAAATAGCAGAAATAGATATGATTTGGGACCACTGACCCTTAGCTTATTGAGTAAACAAGGTTCATTGTCAAGGCATTCCCCGGGGTGGGCTGAGCCTTGGAAAGGGAGAGGCAATACTTCTGATTTTCAAGCTCCCCCACATAGCTTGCCCGACAGCGCCATCTGGTGGATACATAAGTATAGACACAATATTGGTATTCCCACTATTTACTAGGTCATTTTAGGAGGGAGGGCTCTAGGAACTCCTGGTATAAAGAAAGGCTTCATGTAGAAGATGGTGCTTGACCTGAGCCTTATAGGCTCAGGGGTTGCCTCTTCTGTTTCTGGTTGACCTGTGGGGAGTTTGGGGCCCCACTTCCATGGCAAACCTGGCATGTGCCAGATTCTGGTTTATATTAATAAAAGGGAATTTAGTATATTCTTTTACTTTAGTTGCAGAATAAGAGTGGTTGGAAAAAAATAAGGCTTTCTTCTCATTCTTCAAAAATGGAGGTTATAGTATCACCTAAAAAGCATAGAAAGGAACTTATTTCACTGTAATTGTATTGAAAAACGAGTCAGTGCTGTTGCAAATATTGTAAATATGTAAATATTGTATATTATTCTTTTCTATGTTAATCTTTCTTGAATTTTTTTCATTTCTCAATTTTAAAACAATGCCCATATTTTACCAATTTATGGTGAATAATCGCAAATTTTTAAAAAATCAAATTAAATTCTTAACAAATCTACATCTATCATTACTATTTTTAAAATGGAAAAAAAAGAAAACTCATCTTTTGGCATTGTTTATAGCTTAAAAAAATAAATGTGAGAAGGTGAAAATTCATTTGATCCATATGGCCTTAGACCCCAGGATGCATGCATGTATACTGAGATCCAACTGACCAGGAGGCAGGCACTGCTTCCCTCCTCAGCTACTTGCTTAGGGCAGGCATAGTTAGAATTAAATGTCCTGTATCTTTGTCCCTCATTTCTCATTCCTTATTGGGCAACTCAGAAAATATCCTGTTTCTAGTGGTCCAGACTATTAGTGCCACATCAGCTCTTTGTCTAAAACCCTGTACAGCTATGTGTAGATTTGAGGTCTCAAATGGGGAGGCATACGCCACTTACTGCATGTGTACAGCTTGCTGTATGCCCAGACTTGCCTGTGGAGCTGGGGCTGGGAGGATGGAGGGGAAGGGGAACGGGAAGGGGAAGGGTGAGGTAGGTAGACTGGGGATGAGAGAGGTACATCTGTATTGTTCCCTCTTGGCATCTTTTCCATGGCTGGGATCCCTGTGTGGCAGTCACTCTTAGAACAAGTTCAAGATATTTAAATGGATTTTAATATTTTGAAAAGTAGCAGCATTATCACTTAACAAAGATAGTTTCTGTTCTATTGCAAACCCCTCTTCTGTATTCAACCCTTCTCATTTTCAGATGAAGAAACTTTCCAAGGGAAGTTGTAACTTTGCTCAAGTTCACCCAGGTAGTATATATCAGAAGTAGGATTTGAACCCAAATCTTTAGACATGAAAACCAGAGTTCTTTCCACTGTACCATGCTAATGTGGGATATTGCTTTACTTTATTTCTTCCTTTTTGTCATTGAAAAGAATGATATGCTTCTATGGCTTTATTTATGAGGAGGATAGATACCTCTTCCTCTGACTGGCAATAGCTATTATTATAACACTTAAAAATAGTTACTTAGTAACTCATGGTCCAGAATTTTATTAGCAATAATTTTGAGTGGTTATGATAGCGGTGAGATCAAGGGAAAACATTCAAATTGGGGTTATACATTCTAATAAATAGGCATTTAAATGAGTTATGTTCTCTTGTCACTACACATAAGAAATTTTCTCCTATATTCACAAATTCACATTCTATGGATAGGTAAATATATATAAAATATATGTGTGTGTGCTCTGGCCCCAAATGGCCATTTATACATGTGCCTTTATTTGCAAGCTATGAAAAAATAATATGGAGGTAGAAAGATTTTTATTAGATTCGTTCAATATTGCCTATTCACTAAAATTTCCCAAAATTCATTCAGAAAAATATTGTTAGGGTGTCTATTTGGTTGCTAATATTTTGGGTGTTTAGTGGGCAACGAATTTTTGTTTGTGTGTAGGAAGTTACCAGTGATGTCATAACTATGAGGTATAGAACAAATTTATAAGCCAGAAAGTTTGTTATAGACCTTTAGAGGCAGGAGTCAGATTCACACGTGGGGTTGGTTTAGGGACTGGTGCCTACTAATAGCAGATATAAGGAAGAAGTCACATATAAAGAATTTAAGGAGAAAAAAGAGGGAAACAGCATTTTATGAGTGGACAGGTGCCTCAAGAACAGGTTAACTACACAGAGTCGCACATGTAAGCACTGATAAAGAGTCCAAAGGAATATAAGATTTATTTAGTAAAACAGCTCTCTTTTCTCAGATCTTGGCTCATTTTTGCTTAATGGGCTTATCTCAAGGGTTAATTTACATTTACATTAACACAACATATGAGTTTTGGCCCCAATTTTTCAGCACCATTCTTGTTACATTCTCTGTTACCTGAGGGCCCTGGGGGTGTCTCTTCTCTACTGCCACTAGCATGAGCCCCAGCTAGCTATGTTCCTCCCCTTTTAAGGGCACGAGTAACTAGTATCCTAATTCCATTTAACCACTTAACATCAGGTAGTTTTCACAAAGTGATATTTACCTCAAACATATAGCAAGAACACACAAATACTTTCCCCACAGTATCATGAGGTATACTCTCCCCGTGCACCACCTAGATTTCTGCTAAAGGCTCAGACATTTAGCTTATTTTCTACATAGGACTGGTCCTACCAAGTCCATCTCTAAATGTCCATAACTGGACATAACGGAATCCTAAAGGATCAAAGATCTCTTCTTGCTCCTCTGGGAGCAATCAGTCAATCTATGTTGGGTTAGCTGCAAAACATTTACTTTCCATGTGGAAAGATACCACCTTCTCTTCTACTATCTTTTATGTAGACCTGTCACCTGAAAAAAAGCTTATAGGGTCTGTGCCTGCACCAGATACCCATTCAGGGGTATGTTGGTAAATGTTTAACAACTAGCTCTCTCAGAAAAAAGAAGTGTGGCTTAGTATAATACCTTTTAAAAATTATTCTACATAAAAGGGAAAAGGACCTATCTGTACAAAAATATTTATAATGCCTCTTTTTGTGGTGGCTAAGAATTGGAAACAGAGGGGAGGCCCATCAATTGAGGAATGGCTAAATAAGCTGTAGCATATGATTGTGATGGAATATTGTGCTATAAGAAATGACAAGCAGGATGATTTCAGAAAAACCTGGAAAGACTTACATGAACTGATACAAAGTAGAGTGAGCAGAACCAGGAGAACATTGTACACAGGAACAGCAATATTGTGTGACAAAGAATTGTGAATGACTTAGCTATTGTCCAAGACAATCCCCAAAAATATACTTTGATGGGGTAATGGGACCTGGATCTCTAAAAGGAGAAGACCTCTAAAAGGAAAGCAACCCAGTCCCTCAATTTTCCCATATATTTCAGCAGCCCAAAGCATTTGGCCAACCCCAGACTATTTATCACTTCCTTAATCCCATCCAGATCTTTTCGCTATCCCCTTTTTGTATATAAATGTCATTCTCACCCCATTAAGTTGAAGATTCACTAGGAATCTGGCTTATATATCATTGGCTTTACAATAAACCTTGCTACTTTGAATGGAAGATGGTTTGAGTGTGTGAATTCTTTCCAGGCAGAAGTCACCCTGTACCCTGACATTTTGAGGTGCCCAGCAACCCCAAGCTACATCGTTTTTGGTGGCCTTGTTTGGGGAACTGCCTGAGCCCCTCAAGCCCTTCTCTAGTCAAGTCTCAATCTGCAGTTGAGTTCGCTCTCCAAGGAACTAGGAAGGTTTGAAGGTGCTTTTCTGACACAGATGCTCTCAGATTCCATTTGGGTCAGCTGGTTCAGTTCAAGGCCATCTCAGACCCAGGCACACCTTCTGCTGCATAGGGTTCACTCTATCTGGAAGCATATGCCAAATTTTCTAGGACGCTAGGGACCTGAGAAATTGTAGGTGCTTTGTGGTTTCCTGAGGCTTACAGGCAAAAAAATGGGATAATCTTCTTGAATTCCCAAAGATTCCTCCTTGGGTTGTCTTCTAAAGAACTGGAAAAAAGTTCAGTATCTCTCATGATCTCAAAAAGAAATGGCTTGTCTTTTGCAACACAGCTTGGCCTCAGTATCAGCTGGAGGATGAAGAAATACGGCCTGTCTTTGGATCTTTGAAATACAATACTTTTTCACAGCTAGATTATACTGCCACTGAGAAGGGGTCCCAAACATTCAGGCCTTCATGGCTCTCTCACAAGATTCCACTCTGACAAAATTGTAGGGTGTTCATAGTTTGATTCACCTGAAAAAGGGGAATGGGAACTAACGATATCTTAGATGATCCCTATCTTATGGCCCTTAGGGCTTTGGCCTCTAGGGTCCATGCTCAAGATGTAACCAGGACAGACAGTGGAGGAAAGATTACCCTGAGGTAGGAAGGCTGGTGGAGGAGACGAGCTGCCTCTCAGGACTCTTTTCGTCCAGTCTTCTCAAGACTTGGAATGATGGGAAAGCCTAGGACTCAGTCATGTTTCTACCTTCTCCATTTCTCTGGCTGAGCCCTGAGCAAAATCAATGTGGCAGGTAAAGGTACCCACTTCATCATAGACATAGGATCATTCTTCTCTACAATACTCTGGCCCTACCTAACGGGTCATGGACATTGAAGGGAACTTAAGGATTGAGAAGAGAGAGACCTCCTCATCCTCCTGTATGAGAATCTGTTGTCTAACCACTCCTTCCTTACCCTCTCCTTTTGTTTTGCCCCCTTGTTGAGAAGAGGTTTGGTGAAATTGGGTGGCCAATTTTCTCTAGTTAAGCCTCCCATCTCCCTTTGGCCTCTTCTCCCACGACCTCTTATGTTCCCCAGAAAATGTGGGAGATAGTTAAGCCAATTGTTTGAGATAGGGAATTCCTGGGTGAGGTACTCATGCCACCCTAGCTGTCATTCATCTCAAAGACCCCTAATGTGTTCCCTCATCCTCTCCAACATCCAAATAATCCAGAGGCCCAGAAGGGACCGCAACCACTAATTGAAAAATCCATTAAGTATGAAATCCTTGTCCCTTGCCAATCCTTATCCAATACCTCTGTCCTTCCTGTGAAAAGACTAATGGGGATCTCAAGGCTGTTAATGAAGTTCCTACTCCAATCCATTCCACAGTCCCTAACTCATCCTCTGTACTCACTCAGATTCCTGGGGTACCCAATGGTTTTCTACCCTGGATCTCAAAAACACCTTTTTCTCTATACCCCTTCATACAGACTCAATTTATTTTTGCCTTTGAATGGAAACACCCTGTGAAATCCAATCCATGCCAACCAAAATAGATAGTTTTGCCCCAGAGTTTTCAGGATAGCCCCATCTATTTAGCCAGGCCTTGGAAAAAGATTTAAGGGACAGGGAACTATCAGATAGTAGCTTAATTCAATACATGGATGTTGTTCTCATTTGTAGCCCCACTTGGGAGGATTGTTTGGCTGTAACCACAGGACTCTTAATTTCTTGGGCACTTGAGGCTACAGGGTCTCTCTGAACAAAGTCCAGATAACATATCAATCTGCAAAGTACTTGGGCAGTGAACTGATGTGCCCACCTCTCACTCCTTAACTTCAGAGAGGAAAAGGACAATCCTGGCCATCTGTTCTAGCCACTACAAAAACAACTCCACGCATTTCTAGGCATGGCTAGATTTTGTAGACTCTGGTTCCCTAATCTTATAATGCTAAAAGGCCTTTATGACTACGCAAGGCCCTGACTCACTCTCTCTAGGGTGGGGCCCTAACTGGGCTAAAACTTTTGAGACTCTGAAAACTAAATTGACCACCACTCCAGCATTCGCTCTACCCAATCTAGATAAACCTTTTACTCTGTATATTTATGAAAGAAGAGGACAGACTTCTCCAAACAATTAGTCTCTGTGGCTACATATGGGCTTCAGACCTCCAGGCAGTGGCTGCTATAGCCATTCTAATGGAGGAAGCCTCTTAACTTACACTTTGCCAATCCCTGAAAGTTCTGACTCCCCATCAAGTTCAGAGTGTCCTGGAAGCAAAAAGCCATCAATGGCTGGCTAGTAGAAGGCTCACCAAATATCAAACCTTGCTCTAAATACCCTGACCTAATTCTCTGGCTGTGCCACACACTTAATCTGGCAACACTCCTCCTAGACAGTGCCCACTCAGATGCACTGGTTCATGATTGTGAGGAGAGCTTAGACTCAGTTTATGCCAGTTGATTTTATCTTAAAGATCTTCCTCTCCCTAACCAGGAGGTAGAGTGGTACCTGGATAAGTCTAACTTTATTGAACAAGGGGTAAGGAGAGCTGGGTATTTAGTAGTTAGCTTCCACGACACCATAGAGGCCAAACCCCTGCCCCCTGGGACCTCTACCCAGAATGCAGAATTAATGGCACTCACCAGAGCCCTAGAGCTAGGGGAAAATAAAAGAGTAAATGTTTTTGCTGACTCAAAATGTGCTTTCCATGTTCTATATACCACCTATAAAGCAATCTGGAAAGAAAGGGGATATCTGACAACAAAACATTCCCTTATCAAATATGTCCAGGAGATTTCATATCTTCTCAAAGCTGTTCAAAAACCATCTGAGACAGTTGTTATATTTTGCAAAGGCCATAAGAAAGGGGAAACAGATCAGGTCATGGGAAATTGCTTGGCAGACACTATAGCAAAGAATGCTGCCTGCCAGCTAATGGTACCAGCTCTTTTACTCCCACATCAACTTGATTCTTTCATACCTTCCTATAACCCCCAAGAACAGGACCTTATTAAAGAAAGGGGAAACTCTCTTACCTCCTTTAGATGGTTTCAGACACCCTCAGGCCACTTTCTTATTCCAGAGGAAAGCCAGTGGAAGCTTCTTTTTGGTTTACACCAGGCCACACATCCAGGGAAGAATATTATCCAATCTCTGATAAAGCCTGTTTTTACTGGCAATAAGCTAGGAGAAACCATTTGGCAAGTCTATCAGGTTTGCTGAACTGGTACCCAGGTAAATCTTGAAGGGCTTGTAAGATCTCCCCCTCTTTTAAAATTGTTCAGAGGAGGGGTACCTGCCCAGGTGAACACTGACAGATTTTACACACATGCCCCCGTACAGGGGTTTCAAATTGCTTTTGGCTTTTGTTGACACCGTTACTAATTGGGTAGAAGCTTCTTGCAAAACTGAAAAGGCTCAGGAGGTATCAAAGTTCCTATTAAGGGGGGTGGAGCCAAGATGGCGGAGTAGAAGGACGTACATTTACGAGCTCCAACCCACAGCCCATAGAATTAATGTAAAAAGAGATCCGCATAAATTCTGGATCACTATAAGGTGTGCAGAACCAGAGTGGAAGAGATTTCCATGCCAGAGAGCCCTGGAGACCCGTCCCCAGGGTCCGTCGCGCCCCGGAAAGCAGACCCCACCCCCAGCACTGCCCTGGCCGCGGCCCCAGAGAAGCTGACCCGAGCAGGCTTCAGGGACGGAAGCTCCGGCAGCCGGGAAAGTTCCTCCGCCCACAGAAGCTACAGGTCAGTGAGAGAGAAGGCTGGCTGGAGGAGGGGAGCGGAATGTCTCCGTGACTCGGGCCCCCTCAGGAGGAAGCGGCGGTGGCAGAGACGGGGCAGGAAGCGGCGGAGGCAGAGGCGTGGGCGGCAGCGGAGGCAGCAGCGGACTCCCTCAGCAGCAGGCAGGATCTTCATTACGGAAGGTCTATGCATAAACAACCTGAGGGAGCTGAGCCTGGGAGGTGGCCCTGCCCCCATCCCTGCACCAGAACTGAAGCTTGCTGCGAAAAGTCCATTTGAACCTCAGACCCCAAGCACTAGCTGGGTGGATCTAGGCGGGGGTGGACAGGAATCTCAGAAGTCAAGTAACTGGCTGGGAAAATGCCTAGAAAAGGGAAGAAAAATAAGACTATAGAGAGTTTTTTCCAACAAAGGCAAATGATCCCAACATCCAGATCTGAGGATGAGGACGTATTCTCACCATCGGGGAAAGATGTGGAGGGCGGGGCCTCAGACACCCCAGGGGGATGTCAGGTGGGCTCAGGCATTGGAAGAGCTAAAAAAGGATTTTGAAAAGCAAGTTAGACAGGTGGAGGAAAAGCTGGGAAGAGAAATGAGAGAGATGCAAGAAAAGTATGAAAAATGGGTCAATACCTTGGTTAAGGAGACCCCAAAAAATGCTGAAGAAAATAACACCTTGAAGACTAGGCTCACTCAATTGGCAAAAGAGGTTCAAAAAGCCAATGAGGAGAAAAATGCTTTCAAAAGCAGAATTAGCCAAATGGAAAAAGAGGCTCAAAAGCTCACTGAATTTAATAGTTCTCTCAAAATTACAATGGAACAGATGGAGTCTAATGACTTTATGAGAAACCAAGAAATCACCAAACAAAACCAAAAGAATGAAAAAATGGAAGAGAATGTGAAATATCTCATGGGAAAAAACAACTGACCTGGAAAATAGATCCAGAAGAGACAATTTAAAAATATGGGACTACCTGAAAGTCATGATCAAAAAAAGAGCCTAGACATCATCTTCCATGAAATTATCAAGGAAAACTGCCCTGACATTCTAGAACCAGAGGGCAAAATAAGTATTGAAAGAATCCATCGATCACCACCTGAAAGAGATCCAAAAAGAGAAACTCCTAGGAACATTGTGGCCAAATTCCAGAACTCCCAGCTCAAGGAGAAAATCTTGCAAGCAGCTAGAAAGAAACAATTCCAGTACTGTGGAAATACAATCAGGATAACTCAAGATCTAGCAGCTTCTACATTAAGAGATCAAAGGGTGTGGAATAGGATATTTCAGAAGTCAAAGGAACTAGGACTCAAACCAAGAATCACCTACCCAGCTAAACTGAGTATAATACTTCAGGGGAAAATATGGTCTTTCAATGAAACAGAGGACTTTCAGTCATTCTTGATGAAAAGACCAGAGCTGAAAAGAAAATTTGACTTTCAAACACAAGAATGAGAAGAAGCATGAAAAAGTAAACAGCAAAGAGAAGTCTTAAGGGACTTACCAGAAGTGAACTGTTTACATTTCTACATGGAAAGACAATATTTGTAACTCTTAAAACTTTTCAGTATCTGGGTAGTTGGTGGGACCACACACACACGTACACGCATGCACGCACACACACACACATGCACACACACACAGAGACAGAGAGCACAGAGTGAATTGAATAGGATGGGACCATAACTTAAAAGAAATTAAGGTAAATGGTGAGAGAGAAATGTAGTGGGAGGAAAGAGGGTGAAATGGAATGGGGTAATTATATGTCATTTAAGAGGCAAGTAGGAGACTTTTTAGTGGAGGGATAAAGAGGAGAGCTGAGAAAAAAAAAAAAAACAAGAAGTTTACCCTCATCACATTTGACTAAAGGAAGGAATAAAATGCACACTCATTTTGGTATGAAAACCTATCTTACAGTATAGGAAAGCGGGGGAGAAGGAGATAAGCAAGGGGGGGGATGATGGGAGGGCAAAGGGAGGAGGGAGCAATTTGAAGTCAACACTCTTGGGGAGGGACAGGATCAAAAGACAGAAGAGAAACAATGAGGGGCAGAATAGGATGGAGGGTAATTCAGTTAGTCTTACACAACACGACTATCAGGGAAGTCATTTGCAAAATTACACAGATATGGCCTATATTGAATTGCCTGCCTTCCCAAAGGGAATGGGTGGGGAGGGAGGGATGGGGAGAATTTGGAACTCAAAGTTTTAGGAACAACTGTCTAGTATTGCTGTTGCTACTAGGAAAGAAGACATACAGTTAATGAGGAATAGAAAGTCATCTGGCCCTACAGGAGAAAAGAGAAGATGGAGACAAGAGAAGGAAGGGATGACAGAAGAGAGGGCAGATTGGAGATAGGGAAAATTAGATTGCTTGGGGTATTGGGGTGGGGGGAGGGGATAAAAGGGGAGAAAATTTGAAACCCAAAATTTTGTGAAAATGAATGTAAAATGTTAAATAAAAAAAAAAGTTCCTATTAAACCTCACTTTGGCTTGCCTAGCTCCTTACAGAGTGACAGTTCACAGATAACTCAGGCTGTGACAAAGACATTTAAAATCACTTCTTCACCTCCACTCTGCCTGGAATCAAAAAAAAATGAAACATACCATCAGGTGGGTCCTCACTGGATAAATAATCTTCCAATTGAACTGCTCAGAGTCCATGTTACAACTGGAGAAAATGTCAAGCTTAGGCCCTTTGTACTGCTCTATGGGAGGCCCTGCCTAACTTCTGATAGCCTGGTAGACCCAGAAGAGTACTTAATCATCCAATTTGCAACTCAGCTAGGAGCCATGAGGAATGCCCCAACAGAATATGCCAATAAGCATCCTCCAAACCTCTTGGCAATGAAAAGGAGTATCCTCCTCCAGTAAAACCTGGAGGCTGGGTTTATTTAAAGTCATGAAAACCCAAAAGGGAGAACAATTAGATGTTAGCTGAAAGGAACCCTAGGGAGTCATACTTACTACCCGAAAGACAGTAAAACTTGAGGGCCTCCCCAGCTGGACTCATAATTCTAGGATTAAACCAGTGTCTCCTTTTGCACCCCCCCCCCCAAAAAGCCCCTGAAATATACCTCTGAACCCTTGAAGGACCTCAAACTACTATTTAGAAAGGCCCTGGTCCCCTCCAGTGGACAGGTGGATCAAATGAGGTGAGATTATACATGCCCTCCTTCTCTTATATCTTGGCCTTGCCATAGTTATCTTTAATCTCCTCCAGAGAAATTACCCTTTCCCTTTCTCTTGGAATCATTTCCTTCTGAACTAACAATGATAACACTAATCCTTTTCCTCCTCCTCCCTGATACCTCAAGCACACTTGGCCTCCACAAGAGGGAGATTAATAACTCCCTAGTAAAACTGGGGAATTCATTAATTCAAAGGGGAGTCCAGGATTGTTGGATATACTACTCTCACACATGACAACTCTCACCTCCCACCATGCACCATCTTTGCAAAAGCCCTCCTCCCTAACATGACTTCCTCAGAGATTTTTGCCACTTCATTTATGCTGGCCACTCCTCTATGGTCTACTCTTTCCATCTTGACACCTTGCTTTTCCACAAAGGAATGTGCCCTTGCTTGGGAGACAAACTCCATGGCCATTGGATAGCTTAACACATCTGTTGAGGGAGGGCTTGTAAAGGTTTCTGCCGGTCTTTTGGCTGTACTACCTGTGCCAATACAACTAATGACAAGTGCCTCTGGAACTTCACCTCAGCCAGTCACACCAGTTGTGCTGGGGGAGCACTTCCCACTTGCACCTGTGACTACATTCCTTCCCCTACTCTCCTAGTAGGCTCCCCCCTTTTAAAACTTTACTTCTAAATTAATTCACAATACCACAGACCCTTCTAGTTACAACACCCTTATTGATCTGTCTGGGAGCTTAATGTGCAACTATTCTGATCTTTGGGCCAAATATATGCAGAATCTTTTATGTGCTGGCCCCATCTGACCCCAAAGACTATACCTTCCTTTGCTGGATAGATAGACCAAGTGGCAAAGATTCTTGGGAGGAGGTGAAACAAAATGCCACCTCATGGCAAGACCCCAGAACTACTGTCCTGGTCACCCAATGCTTAACACCTAACAAGGATTTTGGGATATGTACCTTCTGTCATTCTCTCATAACTTTTTTAGGTTTTGCTCTTTTCTATTTTTACCCTCTTGAGAAAGAAGAGGTTCAACTATTACTGTTCTCCAAAAATCACATAAATCTCTACCCCAATCTATGTAAGTTCTCTTTTTTAACAAATAAGCTCAGCGAAGCAAAACAAATATTGACATTCCCTATGTCTGAGAATGTTTCTTTCTGTTCCTTTAGTTTATCAGTTTACTCCTGAGAGGTAAGCAGCACAATGTATGTCTTTTGGTGTTATGATTGGCTATTGAGTATCATTATTTTTAAGTCCTTTATAGTTGTCGATCTTCTGTTCTCATTTCATGTAAGTCCTCACAGGTTTCTATAACTCCATCTCTTGGATCATTTCTTACAGTGCAATGATACTCCATTCCATTCATATATCACAATATGTTCTGCCGTGTCACAGTTGATGGACACCCACTTTATTTAGAATTTTTTGTTGGAGCAAAAAGTGCTTCAGCTAATGAATTGATAAGCAGTTGTTGTGTTTACCATGTGCCAGACACTGGCACTAAACACTGAGGACACAAAAGAGGCAAAGAACAATAAATATTTTTGTTTGCATTGTTTTCCCAATTTATTTGCTTTCCTTGAGGCATAATTCAAAGTATTGCTTGGTTACAGGGAATGCAGAATTTAATAATTTTGGGGAAATAGTATCTAATTTATCTCTAGAATGACTGGATCAATAATTCCAGTTTCACCAACAATGAGTCGGGGAATTATTTTCCCATGGACCCTCCAACAATTTTTTTTTGAAATTTTTGCCAACCTAATGGGTATGAAATGGAATTTTAGAATTGCTTGAATTTGAATTTCTTTTATTAGTAAATTGGAACCTTTTTTATGTGGTTGTTAATGGCATTGTTTTCTTTTGGGAGGGATTGATGTTCATATCTTTTCATCATATATTTATTGGACAGTGGATCTTATTCAAATATATTTGAGTTAGTTCTCTGTATCTTGAATATCAGACTTTTATCATAGAAATTTGCTGCAAAGATTTTTCCTAGTTAAATTGTTTGCCTTCTAATTTTAATTGCATTGAATTTGTTTGTGCAAAACTGTTCAATTTTGCCTGGAAGGACTTATATGATCTGATGCTGAGCGAAAGGAGCAGAACCAGGAGAACTTTGTGCACAGCAACGACCACAGTGTGCGAGAGTTTTTTCTGGTAGACTTGGAACTTTGTAATAATACAAGAACTTACTGAGAAAAAAAAAAAAAAAAAAAAATCCTAATGTCGGTCTTCTAAGGCAAAATGCCTTCCACACTCAGAGAAAGAAATGTGGAAGTCACTTGCAGAATGTTAGCAGATCATGTTTGTATGTGGGTGGGGTTCAGTGTATTATATGTTGATTTGTTATATGATTTCTTCCATTTATTTTAGTTCGATTACATAGCATGAATATAGCGAAAATGTGCTCAATAGGAAAGTATATGTAGAACCTAAACAGAATTGTATGCTGTCATGGGGAGGGAGGGGGGTATTGGGGGAAGGGTAGGGGGGAATAAAATCTTAACTTTAAGGAAATGATTGTAAAACATTAAAAAAAAAATAAAAAATAAAAAAAATATAAAAAAAAAAAAAAAACTGTTCAATTTTATGCAATCAAAATTATCCATTTTATGTTCTGCACTTCTCTTCCTCCCATATTTGCTCAAGACCTCTTTCCCTACCCATAGTTGTCAAAGGTATCTTCTTCCTTGGTCTTCTGATTTGTTTATGTTATAACTTTTTATATCTAGGTCATAGATGCCTAGACAACATATGTACAGTGCTTTTCAAACCTTAACTTGTATATAAATGTTAATAATTATTATTAATAAATCTAATTCTTGCCAGATTGCTTTCTGGTCTTCCCAGCATTATCTGTTTAATATTGAGTCCTTTCCCCAGTAGCTGGAATAAATTGGGTATGTGAAACACTATATTGATTGCTTCTGGGTCATAGGCATCAAATCTTTACTACTAACTGACTTTTCTATTTTTTTTAACAGTACCAGATAGTTGTAATTATTACTGCTAAAAGTATAGTTTGAAATCTGATGCTTTGAGACCTATTTTTCACTTAAAAATTAATTTCCTTTGAGATTCTTGACCTATTGTTCTTCCAAATGAATTGTGTTGTTATTATTTTTTTCTCCATAAAGTAGATCCTTGATTATTTGATTGGTATGGCATTGATTGTAAATTAATTTAGGTATCATTTTATTTAACTAATTTATTTCTATGTCTTTAACTTTTTTAAAAAAAACATAAAGGGATGGTATTTCTTCTGCAGGCAGTATTTTTTCTTTGACATGGAAATTCTGGAATTTGAGTATGCCATTACTGAAGTTTTCATTTTGTCTTTGAGGAGGTGACCAGTGTATTACTTTTCATTTCACTTTGTCTTCTAGTTTTAAAAGCTATGGACAGTTTTCTTTGATCATTTCTTGAAATAAGGTATTGAGACTTTTGTAGGGTGGGGGGAGTAAGAGAAGTTATGATTTTCAGGAATCTTGATGATTCTTAAATGGTTTTTCTTTGGCCTGTTTTCCAGGTCAGTTTTTTTTTTTTAATGATAACTATACATTACATTTTCTTCCATTTTTTTCAATCTTTCTATTTTATTCTAAATAGTTCTTATTTTCTCATGGAGACATTAAGTTCTAATTGTTTCATTCTATTTTTCAGGGAGTCTATGACTTGTGCAAAAGTTCTGCAACATTTCATTATGCTATTTATTCTCCTTCCATTTTTTTCCCTCCAGATCTATTTCAATTCTGATTTTATTTTTAAAAATCTTTTACTTCATTTCTTCTGACCAGTTTTACAGTTCTTGTGGCCAAGTCCATCTTTTCTGTGGCTCAGCTTATACTTCTTGTGGAATTAGTCTTTTCATATAAGATTACTTATTGGATTTTTCTTAACCTACACTATCTATTCAATGTGTTTAGTGTTTTATTTTGCTTACTTATATTTCCATGTAGCATGTTCCCCTTTCATTTCTGGAAGGCTTCTGTTCCCTTACCTAGGGTTTGAGCTTGCTGAGTTGGAGTTCTTTTTCTCAGCCTCTATCGTGTTTTTCCTGTCTTCTATGCAGTTATTTAGTAGATAAACAAGCTTACTTTTGCTGCCCTTCTGATTAATCTTCCTGGGTTTAGTATAAGAGACCTGGCCTCTTCTGCAATCTTCCCATTGTCATTTTCACCATAAAAAGGAAGGTAGGTAACACAATGGAGAAGAATGCTAGATTTGTAGTTAGAGAAATGAATTCAAATCTTGCCTCAGACATCAGCTGTCACTGAAACTATGGTTTCATTTTTCTCATCAGTCAAATGAAAGGGTTGCTCTCAACAACCCCTACCCTTACAGCTCTGAAGGAAATATGAGATGAATGAGTAGAAAGCAGGCTAGGAAGTTTGGGGAAGGGACTTTTGGTTTTAGGGGTAAAGGAGCATCTTTGGAACAGGAAAATAGTGGGGTCCATTCAGCCAAAATTTCATACGGTGAGGGAAGAGGGTAATGGATAAGGACAGGCCCATTGAAGGAAGCAGCACCTCTGCATATGTTTTATATACCACACCTCAGGAACAGGGAAGTGACCCTCTAATCAAGAGCACAGAAGAGGGATATTCGATCAAGTCGACTAACACTTGGGACTCTGAGAAGATAATATAGTCAATGGAGCCAGTTGGAGGAGGTGTGAATTGGGGGTGGAGATGAGGGGAGGAAGGTCAGTGACAACCGTTAGTGTGTGTGTGTGTGTGTGTGTGTGTGTGTGTGTGTAGCAGTGAATTGCCTGCTTCCTTGTAGACAAAGGAACCCGAGCCCTGACAACTGATTCAAAATAGCATTCATTCATAAAATCAGAGAAAGTGGAAGGAGGTCATTTAGACCTCAGCTAATTCACCCCTTATTTTAAACAGGAGGTAAAGTGACATTCCTGAGACTCTGCTGCTACTTACTGGCAGTAAATGACTCTTACTAGAGAATAAGTACTCATATTTTACTTTTCTTCCCGGCTTTAAACACACCCTAATCTTTCTGCTATGCTCTTTTTATGCCCTACTCAGTCAACTTTCAAAACTGAGCCCAGGAGCAAACTCTAGCCCTCGGGGAGCCTGGTTCGATGCCCGGTGCCCGCCCTCTCTCAGCGTGCGTGGACTCTCCCTCCTCCTCCTCCTCGCTCCTACACAGGACAAATCCTGGACTGTACTTTGAACTTGAAAGTTACCGTGGCTCCTAGGGAATGAACCATTCAGCGCAAGAGGGTTGGTTTTGGTATGGGACGGCTAAAGGCTGGTGAAATGGAGCCCGAATGGCAACATCCAAATCTCCCAGAGGGAGAAGTACAGTTGAGGAGAAGGAGGTAGAGGTTTTGTGTTCAGCAAGAAGGCATTAAAACAAAAGAGACTGGGCGTCTCTATCTTTGCACCCTCCCAATGGATCAGTCGCAGCCCTCTTCTATTATTCCCCCTCCCCCGTGTCCGCAAGGTGTAAGCCAGGTTCGAGGAAGCTGATGAGCTGGAGTTTCTCGGCATCCTACTGAGTAGGACGGCTGCAGGTAGGGACAGGACTGGGTGGAGAAGGAACCGCTCCTTCCAGGCAGCAGCAGCAGCAACAGCAGCAGCAGGCATCTGCACACACCACCCTGCAGCGGGACTCCCAGCCCCGTGGGAGAATCCGCAAAAACTAACCCGCGACCTACCGACTTCCCCGGACAGACCCGACCCGACTAGACCCGCGTACTGTAGACTTCCCTGAAGGCAGCGACAGCCGGCAGGATGAAGAAGTGCTCCGGTTCAGGTGAGCGCAGACGCTGGTGGCAAAGCGCACGGAGACAGGGAATAAAAGTTGATTTGCCAAGCTGGAACCAGCTTCTTTTGTAGCATCGAGGTCAGGGTCAGAAAGCCAGGGAGCCTAGCAAGTCCCCAAGGTGTGGAGGTAGGTAGGCGCTCGCTTTTCTTTGGAATAGGAAGCGAAGTGAAACTCATTAATCCCAAGGAAAAGGCTGTTGGCTGTTGGTGGGAGGATTGGATGGATGGATAGATGAGTGGATGAATGAATGAATGAATGAAAAAGCGTTGTACTAAGTTCTGAGCTTGCAAAAAAACCTCAAGACTGTCTGCTCTAAAGGAGCTTACATTCTAATTGGGGTAAACAATATGCATTGGGAGTTTCCTCTGCAAATCTGATGGAAATAATACCTTTTTTCAAGGAAAGTGACAGGCATATTGGGGCAAAGTGTTTGAGGCTCCCAGGTGTCCAAAAGTGACGCTGGGAACTGATTCAGAAACTTCTGATTAATACTTAACTTCCTTATTTTTTTGCTTGAAGCGCCTCAAGCTTACAGGAGCACCGTGGCTTGGTGTATGGCCCTCTGGCTAGGTATCTTCTACCACTTCGTTGCTTTTGGTGTTCATAAGTTGTACCGAGCAGATGCAGTTCCTTACTCCTTTTTACCTTCTCAATCTTACCTTCCTCTCTGCCCCCCGCAGTTTTTATTCTTTCTTCATGGTGCAGTGACTAGAGTTTAGATCACCTAGGTCTGAATCCCATCTCAGGAATTAGCTCTTGGCAAATCACTGAACTCCTCTGCCCCTCAGTTTTCTCTCGTAAAATGGGCATATAATATTGCACCAGCTTCAGAGGGTTGTTATGAGGATCAGATGAGATAATAAGTACAAAACTCTTTTAAAATCTTAGCGCAATATGTGTTGGCTATCATACTTATTATTTTTGTAATAATTATTCCTGATAATCTTTAGTTCTTAATATTCGGTCAGAGCTCTGAATGTCCTGCTAAAATCTTGGTACAGCTCTGTCTTTAGGATCGTGTTAGAGATTGTATTCATTTTCCATGACCTTTGTCACAATAAAGCATAGCAAAAAGAAAATCTACTGGAACTGGAAAACCTGAAAATTGCAGGCACCGTCTTGGGACATTTCTACGGTATCATGGACCCCTTGTGTATGTAATATAGGAATTGGAGAACTTGAGCTCCCTGGAAGAGAAGGAATTAAAGTCATGAAAAAGTAAGGAGCTTCCTGGAGCACAGAATTTGGGATGGGAAAAGGAGGCATGATGATGTGCCAGGAGGAACATCTTTTAATATTACCTTTTCCCAAATTCACTTTTTATTTAATTTTGATAGATCTTTGGTTTCATCCATGTAGGTCTACTAATCTCCCAAACTACCTCACAATCATCCATGCACAACTTTCAGTCCTGTGAGATTCTTGTCTATTTTTCAATGAATCTTTCTTATATATGACACACCCTAAAAACTACAGACTTTTCTCCTGGTTATTTGAATATATTTTGGGGATTTGTGTAGCATTTGAGCTCTTCAACTGTTATCTTTCATTCTGACTATGTGACAGACACCTACCTCCCTTTCAAGTTATTTCCCCAGCAGTAACATCTCTGTTTCAATACCTCTTCAGCATTGATTATTATTATTGGTTAATACCAGGCAACCTTTTGCACCATGCATATTTATTTCCCTTGATCTTTGTAACTTGTAGATTCTCCTGAGAATAAAGGTATTAAGAGACAGGCACATGTATTTAACTCAAGTGTGTATATATATATATATATATATATATATATATATATACACACACACATATATATGTGTGTGTGTGTGTACACAGACTTTTCAAATCTTGCCTGGAATCCACAACTACTTTGTCTAAGCTCAATTCCTTAAGACCATGTCTAAAGGACTATAACATTTTGCACCCAAAAGGGAAAGATGGGAAAATAGACGCACAAAGAAATCAAAGTGACTTGCCTCCGTTTTCATGGCTAGTAAGCAAGTAACGGTCTTAAAGGACACATCTTCTCAATTTTAATCCTTGTTTTACTCTCATTTTAAACTGAGTTGATGCTAATGGAACCCCAGTCTTTTATAAATTCATACTTTTTCATGCTAACACAATAAGCCTTTATCCTTATTACTGCACTGAATACTCCTTAGCTCATACTCCCCATGAATTAGTCTTTATGGTGAGAGTTATTGAGCTACAGAGTTATAGGGGTGAATGGGACCTCGAGAAATCCTTTGGCCTCTTGCTTCCATATTGCAGTGCCCTCATAATTGTCTTCTTTGGGTTTTGTTGTTGTCAAAGGTACAAAGGGAAGCAAGGGGAAGAAAGGAAGTGAATTTGGAACCTCCTCTGACAACACCTTCCTGGGGCAGTTGCTTTGGAAATTGAACTTCCAGCCTCCTCAATGAGAATCTAGGATAGAACCAGGCAATAGCACCTTTTTCCTCCCTTACTCCCATCACCCCCCCTCCGCCTCCATATATAAAATCTGTTCCAAGAAATAATGAGAGATCTGGTTTTGATTTGATGTGAGGGGTTATCCAGGTGGTATCTACCAGAGTTCTGCATTTGACTTCCCTCCCTTTACATGCTCCAAATACTTCAGATAGTTGTAGGTATTGCTACTGTCCTAGGTTCTCTTTGCTGAATAGTGAGTATCTCCTAGGAAACTGTGTTTGCTCTTGGAATTGCCTTCTCATGCTTTGATTGTGGTCTTTGGTCCTTTGCCAAGGTGGTGAGATTAGAAGCTGATAGAGGTCACTGTGTCTTCGGTCTTCCACCAGGGAATTTTGAATCCATAATGATTTGATGCCAAAGCTTTACTGTTTCTTAGCCTGGGACTTACTTAGAGGAAGGAAAACCCTCTTTTCCATTTCATGTCTCTTATGACCTCCCCCACTCTACTCCCCTTCCATACTGTACTCTCAGTCTCCCCTCCAAAAAAAAAAAAACCAAACCATGCACAAATTAAATGAAAAGAAACCATTTATAACAGGTAGAAGTGTTTTTCTTTTTTTAACAACTTAAGAACCCTTCCGTGTAAATCCAACATCCGTGGCAACTTATGTTTACCTAAAGGGTCCCAAGTAGGGGAAGTCTCTCAGGTTGGGGATAAGGAGGAGGAATTGTTTCCATTTTATTCAAGAATTGGCTGTGGTCCAAGGTATGCTGGGTCATTTCATTGTAGATAAGTGGGTGTTACACAGGAGCTTAGACTGAGGGAAAGAGCCTCCCAGCAGGGAAATAGGGCTTTGCTTCCTGCTGAGGTGACCCCCAAGACTCCCCTGAAAGAGGCTTTGGACTCTTCCTGTTACCTGCTCTGCTCTTATAAGTGACTTACCAGTCAAATGACATCTTGCCCCTAAGCAACATTCCCAAAGTGAAATAAAGAAACCTAGGAAAGGGCAGGAAAAATTCTTGAAAATTCAAAAGTAACGAGAAATATAAGCATTTAATTTTTTATTCTGATTTTGACACACCAGTATTTTTATATACAAAAAAGTGGAAACAAGTTTTGTATATGACACCTTGAATCTCTATCACACACAGACACACACTGCATATATATGTATATATGTATATATATATGCTAAATTCAGCAAGTTATTTCTAGATCTGCCCTTCTTGACTTGTTGCCCTTAGAAACTTCTTCAGTTCTCTTCTGTGCATTTAAAAAATGCTTCAGTGACATTTTTTTTGAGGGGGGGAGGAGTGAGCATAGCTACCACTGCTCCCTTTATTCTCCACAATTACTCTCACACTGAAGAAAAAAATGATCTCACTTATAGCAAGTTAGAATAGTCAAGCAAAGCAAATCCACACTTTGTTTTATTCTGAACTTTGATTCTACTTTCATCATCAATCCTGTGGACTTGTGGCTGGTTATAGTGTTGATCAAGGTTCTTCACTGTTCAAAGTTGTTTTTCTTTTCAATAATATAGTCAGTGTATAAGTCGTTCTCCTAATTCTGCTTAATTCATTGATTCATAGAAATCTTATCCTTGTTCTAAAGCTTTTTATAATTTCTTATGATACAATAATATTCTATGACATTCATATACCTTAATTTGTTCAGCTATCCCCAATTCAGTTTTGTTACAACAAAAATGCTGCTCTAGATATTTTTGCATTTATAGGTCTGTATTTCTCTTTTCAATCTCTTTGGGGTACAGACAGAAGTCTGTATATGTGGTATTTAGTGGTATTTCTAGGTCAAAGAAAATGCACAGCTTAGTGACTTTTTGATAGTCCTAAATTTCTTTCCAGAACAACTGGATGAATTCATAATTCCACCAATAGTGCATTAGCGTGACTATCCTCCCATATCCTCTCCACAAACTGTCATTTTTCAGTTTTGTCCTTCTGCCTAATCTTGGGTAAAATGGAACTTCACAGTTGTTTTATTTTCCGTTTCTCTTATTATTAGTAAACTAGAACATTTTTTCATATGGTTGTTGAGAACTTGGATCTCTTCATTAGAGAGCTTCTTGTTCCTACTCTTTGACCAAAAATCTGTGGGGGGATTAACTCTTATTTTTATATATTTGAATCTGGTGCTTATATATCTTGTATACCAAATCTTTATTAGAAACTTGCTGGAAAATTTAGATAACTGTTTCCCTTCTAATTTTAACTGCATTGATTTTGTTTGCTCTAAAGTTTTTTAAGCTTAGGTAATCAAAATTATCCATTTTTACTCCTGTAATTCTTTTTATCCTGTGTTTCCAATCTAGGGGTATGCTGGAAGCAGTTCAAACCTGTCTTCACTACCTTGTGGTTAAATTTTCAGCATTTACCCCTCAGAATTATGTTACAAAGAAGGATTTGGTTCATTGTTTTGTTGATTTTCTAAGCTTAAGAAAGTGATGGAGAAAATGTCAATAATTCAGGTTAAACTTAAAAAGTATGTTGTAGATACTGTGGTGATGGGGGGTTGATAGGAGAGTTAAACATGTATCACCATATCTCTGCTTTTACCATTGATGAGGAGGTTCAGGAATCATAAATCAGCCTTGGTCATTTTTTTCTTTTGAGGAAATTGGGTATTTTTTTTTTGTCCAGGATCATATAGCTATCCAGTGTCTGAGGTCAAATTCGAACTCAGATGCCCCTGCCTCCAGGGCCAGTGCTCTATCCTCTGTATCACCTAACTGCCCCAGCCTTGGGTATTAATCAACATATTAACTGAATATCTAGTATGTTGCTCTGTGTTGTGATTTGTTACAAGGGGAGGGGGTAATGGAAGTATAGTATGGTCCATGTCATTAGAGAAAAAGACATCACTTTCTAGTTGAGATTAGACCCACCCATGAAAAATTGACCAACAATGAAGCAACATAATTTTGTGTTAAAACTATATCTTGTTCTGGTCCCCCTGACCATCCTCCACTCCCACCCCTTTCTGGTGAAGTTTATAAGTAGCCAGTACAAAGAACCCACAGCAGGAAGCAAGATTACAAAAGGGAACCTAGAAGTCTCATAGAGATCATCCCAAAGATCAAGGAAGTGTAATTTGCAAATTGTATCACATATTAACTAAAAATCATTTCCTGAGACTATGTACTAAGTCAGGAGAAGTCATCTAGGCTCTTTTTGTCAGGGTTTTAGGGTCCTATGATATGGTAAACCTCAGACAAGCTTCGGATATCTGCAGTAAGATCAGTAGTACCCCGATAACTTTGTGATGATGTGGATATGTCAATGAACTAACCCCAGAGTGGTATAAGAATTAGTCTATCTCCTACCAAAACCCATAAAAATGAGACCTCAAACTCCTGCCTCCTGCCCCTACTCTAGCTTTCTTCCATCTCTATCTAAGTCTATGATGCTGAGTGTTCCCAACTCTAATCCATGGCTATGTGAGTGATTTTCTTTGCCTCCCCTTCTCCCCATTGCTTTCCCTATGCTGCCTGCCTTTCTCCACCACCCTATCCTCATTCCCACACCATCTGCCTCTATTCTCCCATTCATGATGTTTGTCTGTATTTTCTGTGTTGTTTGCCTCTGCACCCTCTATGTGATATTAAAGTGTGGTTGAAGTTTTATTCCCCATTGCCACTGCGGTTTTTCTTGGTAAGTATCCAAAGAACCTGGTGTGCCTGCCCCTATTTCATAATTTCATAAATTAAGTAGCAATTCCATTTGAATTCCAGATTTAGAAGTTACCACTAACTCCCCCACAGAGCTTACAGTCACGTAGGGACAAGACAGAAAACAAAGGTAACTGTTATATACATTGCATGTTGATTGATTGATGAGTACATTTGCCACTTTCCCATTTCCTAATGGGCTCCCACCACTGTAGTGTCTGTGAAGCTGGCACCTGTCCCTGTGTCCCTGGTTCACTTGGACCCCTTAGTTTTCTTATGGTTAAGCTCTCTGAGAGACCCTGGGTATTATACCTTAAATACTTCAGCCTGCTACCAAGTTAAGGTTTTCTTGGTGACCTAGCCACTCCTTGTCACCCATTTATACCTTGTTCCCACTCAGCCTGTGAACTGAGGGCTTTTTACAGGAAGAGGAAATATATCTTTGCAAAATGCCTCTCTGATGAGCTAACTTCTGAGGCAGATGTTTGAGTCACGGAATTGGGCTTGAACACAGTCATTTCTTCCTCTTCTCTTTCCTCTCCTTCCCCTCCCTCACCTTTTCAGCAGCTTTCTTATCTCAAGTCCCAGCCTGTTTCAGCTCTAGCTCAGCACAAATTTCTGGCCTCAGACACACTCAAAGGTACATAACCTGCAGTTGGTCTGTCTGCCTGGCACATGGTTCCTGCCTGAGATTTTTTTTTAGCTGATCCCCACCTTTTCCCCAGGGTCTTCAGTTTTTTTTTTGTTTTGTTTTGTTTTGTTTTTACAAAGGTCTGTCTTGCTGAATAGCCTTTCTCCATTATCTAAGATAACCTGTGTTCCCAGGCTAACTGAGTTAGGAAAACTTACATTCATTGTCAAAGTTTGCTCTTTATTTTCCCTCCTTCCTGAAAGCTTCAGGCTTTTCCTACTGATGAAAACTTATTGGACCACTTGTACACCATTACTTTTCCATTATAAATGTAGGGCCACAGAACTGGAAGGCTAGGGTGACTTGACTATATTCATTTCAATAAGACTTCTTTCTTAGGTGTGATCTCTCACATCCTGGTTAGATGCTACCAAGTCCAACAATGATTGATATTGGGCTGCCGTATTGGGAGCTGAAATTTTGACTAAGAGTCTATTTATTCATTTCACACAAGGACAGATGGGCACAGATGCAAACAAGGACTTGAAGAGTTACCTGGATAGACAGAGCTTGAAGCAAGTCTTCGATCAGTACCCAGGAGGAAGACATAAATTTTCTCAGCAACCACTCTCTCTGACTCTGATAGGCTGCCCCCACCCTCCCCATAACACTCACTTACCTATCCAATAGAGATTCCCATGGGCCTATCTATGCCTAGGATTTAGGAGTTGTGTTTATAGCAGTGTGGCATAAGACTTCTGGGATTACTTAAGAGATATTTTGATGAAGAGGAACATACCTAGCTAGTGTATCTTTCCTGGCAACAAAGAGGGAGAGATCGCTCTCCCTGTTCTAGCTTCTTATTGGACATCTTCTGTTCTAAGAGGAGGATCCTAGAAGCTCTTAAATTGAAGATTTCCTTGAGTGTGTTTGAGGGGTTATGGGACAGAGGTGAGATATCATTTGATATTTCAAACATAAAATCATACAGTTGGAAGGAATCTTAGAACTTAGAACCTTTAGAACCTGGAATTTTGAAGACTCTGTAAGCTCAAAATGACGACAGGGAACACTTTTTATCTAAATTGTATATCCTCCCTAATGCTTAGCATAGGGATCTGCATACAGTTGGTGTCTGATAAATGTTTATGGAGAGAGGTAGTATGGAAAAGTAGATAAAAACCTGGTATCTGAGTCAAGAAGAGCTGGGTTTAAGTCTTGCCTCTGACATACACAGTGCTTGCTAAGTGACCATGAGTGAGTGACTTAATTTTTCAGTGCAAGGCAAGACTCTAAATTGTGAAACAGTTGCTAATCTACTTTTGTAGTTGGCTACTTAAGAGTTCCCTAAAGAGTTCCCTATGCTGATGAAATCAGTCTAAGGGGGAAAAAGAGCTAACAAATAAATTCTCTATAGAATGCGACTGTGCCTTCAAAAATTTGTGAAGCTCAGGGTAGACTTTTAAAGAACTGTCTGAAATGACTCAAATTGGTGTATAATTTTGATATTGCACACATACTTACAGTCTGCAGGATTGTAATAAGGACTCTTTAGAATCACATTAACCTTCCAGTGGAAGAAGTTGGCTCCTTTTCAAATCCTCATTCAAACAAGGAAGTCTAGGGAAGAGATGTGATTTGCCCAGTGTCATATAGGTTAGTGATGGAGCCAGAGCTCGGGGATCCTGATATCCAGCCTAAGACTCTCTATATCCTGATTTCCTTAGCTTTTTTCAGAGGGGAAGGGAGAAAGGAGTCAGTACCTGTGAGTTCTTCGGTGCAGGGAATTTCTGGCATGGAGACCCCCTTCACTGATATAAATTTGCGACTAGCCTGTAATTTACAGTTTTAAAGAGTTGCTTGGCACACTGAGAGGTTGTCACATAAGCTAGTATGTGTCAGAAGCAGCACTCAAAACTAGGTTTTCTCTATGCCAAGGCTCATCCCCAGTACCCTGCCAGTACTATGTATATAACTCTTGTTTATGAGAATTATAACCTTGGAAATTGTTTGTGCCTGTCTGTCATCACCATTGGCTAAGATTTATGAAGCATCTGCTGGGCTCAGAGCCCTGTCTGAAGTCCATTTTGCAGAGAACGCAGAGATGGGATCCTCATCCCTCTAAAAAGAGTGGGATTGGGTAAATCTATCTGGGGGGGTGCTGGGCCAGAACATGCCACCACAATAACTGGGTCGCTATATAGGTCACTATTCTGCAGACACTGACCAAATGAGAGCTATCAGGTCAGGGAGAGGCATATATCGGCTTTTTGACAGTAATGTTAGTCATGGATTTAGAACTGGAAAGGACCCCAGGGGTCACTGATATCTGACAGCAGAACTATAGATAGGTAGATATAGAAACACACACACACACACACACACACACATAATTCTCTTTTTTTTTGGTGGTGGGGAAGGCAATTGAGGTGTGGTGACCTGCCCAGGGTCACACAGCTAGTAAGAGTCTGAGCTGAGGCTGGATTTGAACTCAAGTTCTCCCGACTCCAGGGTGAGTGCTATATCCATTGTGTCACCTGGCTGCCCCAACAGATATGTTTTAAACTACCTACTCTGCGTGGAGCACTGTGTTAGGTCCTAAGGCTGAGGGTTATAGTGTAATGACTGAACCTATGATTAGGGAGCTATACATGTGAAAAAACTCCTTCTCTTAAAGCCAGTCAACACGTTCTCTGCAACTTCTGGTCTTGAAGGGTTTCTCAGAGCTCTGAGAAATGAATAGACTTGCTCGGGCAAGCTATGCAGAGAGAGGTAGCTAGATGACTCAGTGGATAGAGTGTTGGGAAGACAGCCTGAAATATTGACTAGCAAGCTGACCTCAGACAAATCACTTAACTTCTGTTTTCCTCAGTTTCCTCAAATGTAAAATGAGAGCCTAAAAAGCATCTACCTGCTGGGTTTCTGATGACTAAATGAGACAACATTTGTAAAGGCATTTGATCAGTGCATGACACACAAAAAGCACTTAAAAATGTTTTTTCCCATCCCATAGTCATATGACCATTATATGTCAGGAGTAGGGTATGAATGAAATTCTTTCTGACTTCCAGGCCTCATCTCTACCTACCACTTTGCATCTCAGGCTGTAATTTAGAAGTAAAAAAAGTTAAAGTCTCTTCTTGAAATCTAATAGGGGGAATATAACACTAACATAGCATGAATTTATGTGAAGTGCATAAGAGACCTTCAAACAGGATAGGATATAGGCTTGGAGAAAGGAAAGATAATTTCTGTTGGGAGAAGAATCTGAAAAAGCTTCATGGAGGCAGTGGTTTTTGAGCTGACTTTTTTTTTTGACGCTTTCTTCAGAATAGGACTTAAGTGAGGGAAATGTGGGAAGTCATGCATGTCAGAGCAAGAGATCTGGATTTCATTTGATAGGTGGTGGTAGAACCATGGAAGGGTTTTTGGTAGGGTGCCTGGCATCTTAGAATGATAGATCATCTGGGGACACCTAGTTCAACTCAACTCATTTTACAGCCAAGTGAACTGAGGCTACGGGATGTTAAGTGACTTGCTCTGGGTCCCACAGTTAATAAGAGTCAGAGATAGGCTTTGAATTCAAGTCCTCTGACACACTGCTTTTTTCATTTTACTTTTCTGCTCTTAATACACTGTTTTCTAGTTTGCTTAAATAGATCAATGGAAACTAATCCATCATGTTGATGCCCTTCTAAGATTTGCTTTCAGGTAATAGGACCCTGATCATATAAAACTGGAGAATCTCTGAGTTGAAAGAGACCTTAGACTTCACTTAGTCTAAGTCCTACCTGGAGCCAATAATATAATATTTGTAAAGTCTTAGCATCCTGCCCGGCACATAGTAGGTGCGTAATAAATGTCTATTTCCTTGTTTCCCCTGTGGCATAAATCCTTGTTATAGCATTTCTTTTAAAGTATTTTTTACATATTTCATTAAATATTTCCCAAATACATGTAAAAAAATTTTAACAATCTTTTTTAAAAAAACTGAGTTCCAAATTCTCTTCCTACTGGCCCCTCTCCCTCCTTGAGAAAGTAAGCAATTTGATATTGATTATACATTGATTATACATGTGAAGTCATCCTGCTACAGCATTGCTAAATCCCTCCTTGAGAAAGTAAGCAATTTGATATTGATTATACATGTGAAGTCATCCTGCTACAGCATTGCTAAATGGTGGGCATCTAGACTCAGCTGGAATACCTCCAGTGACAGAAAACTCCCTACCTCACAAAGCAGCTCATTCCATCTTGGACTGCTGTGATTGTCAAGAAATTTGTTTGTGTTGTACCAAGACCTGCTTCCCTGTAACTGGGCATGTCTGCATCTTCCCTTCAGGGAGAGTTTAGAAGGATGGCTCTGTATTTTGGTTTGTGTTTCATTATAGACCTCCTTCCTTCTGGCTCTTTCTTTCTCACAGAAGAGTCAAGTGAGAGGAGGCCTCAGGGGTCATCTATTCCTTTCTGTAGCTGACCATGAATCCCTTCTAGAATATCCCTGACAAGGAGTTATCCGGTCTCTGCATGAAAACCTCCAATGAGATAGAACCTGATACCTCCTGAGACAGCCATTGCCACGTTTGGAGAAAAGCCTAAATCTGTCTTTCTGTAACTTCCATCTACTGCTCCTGCCCTCTAGGGATGAGTGGAATGAATCTAAAACTCCTTCCGGACATCCGTTCAAATATCTGAAGATAGTCATCATGTACCCTCTTATTCTTCTCTCCTCTAGGGTAAGCATCTCCAGTCCCTTCACCTGATCTGTGCTATGTGCATGATCTCCAGTCTCCTCCTTACAGTGTGATTCCCGGAATCCACATTCCAGATGTGGAATATTTCAGGGCAGAACACAATAGGATTGATATCTCCTATGCCCTGGATACCAGGCCTTTCAATGTAGCCTGAAACTGGGATACCTGTTGGTGGTAATCATGGAACACTCATATTGAGAGGTACACAGTCTACCAAACTTAAATGAGACCAGGTGTTCCTAACCTTGGAGTCTGTGAACTTTTAAAATATATATATATAATTGTGAAAACCCTGTTTCAATAGAGTTTATTTCCTCTGTAATCTTATATATTTTATTTTATACATTTAAATTTTAATCATTACTTTGATATATTCTTCACCAGGCTGCCAGAGGGTCCATGACACAATAAAAGGTTAAGAACACCCTTCCTAAATCATCCTATAAGTTCCTGGATTTAGAATTAGGAGGAACCTCAGTGGTCTTTCATCTAATGCCTTCATTACACAAATGGGGAAAGTGGGGTCTAGAGAAGGTAAATCATTTGCCTTAGCCTTGGGGTCACCTAAGTCAGAGTCAGGATTTGAATGTAGCTCTTCTAACTCAAATACAGTGTTCTTTCCACTAGGCCACAAAGATCTTTTTCATAGTCTTTTTGTGTCCCAGATTAATTTCTTTCTACCTTCCTAGTAGCACTGAACAGCAATGTCTTCTGTTTTCAAGAGCTGTGGGTTTGATTTTCAATTTGTATTCAAATTCTTGTTCACCTATAGCCTAACTGCTCTCAGGTTAGGGTCCCAAGGGCCTGAGCTAATTGACACGGCTGCTTTAGAAGAACTAGAGAAGATTCCAGGTAAATGGCTTATCGGAGACTGGGTAACAAGTCTCTTTTGTTACAATACCAAACTGACCTGGTTTACTTAAGTGTGAGTATATTAGCAACACAGAAGCTTCCAGGTGGAGGAAGGGAAAGGAAGCAATAGCTTGGAGTTCCCAGCCTCAGATAACATGGTGGCCATTTAGTAGTTTCTCTGCTCTCCCTGCTAATCTCCAGGGAAGTGCTTATATGGAGGACTTCAGAAGATGCTTAGATCTGGGAGAGAGGCTGCAGGAAGTGGTGAGTTGTCTATCAGTCAAATAATCATTTATTAGTTGCCAGGCACTGTCCTAAGTCTTGGGATTCAAAGAAAGGCAATTCCAGTAGCCCTCTCTTACCTCCAAGATCAAATAGAAAATCCACTGGACTTTAGATCCCATCTTACCTAGCTCCTTAAATAGCTTTGGGATTTGTTTTGTTTTGTTTTGTTTTGTTACATTTTACCTCTGCCTACATATTCTAAATCCAGTGACAATGGCCTCCCTGCTGTTTCTTACACAAAAACAATCGATCTCCTGACTCAGCATTTTCCCTGACTATCCCCAATTTTTCCAATTCTTTCCCTTTTCATCTGCAGTCTCTTACCTATTTCTGGATTCCTTCAAGTTCCAGCTAAAGACCCACCTTCTACAAGAAGCCTTTCCCAATCCCCCTTCATGCTAGTATCTTCCCTCTGAGATCAACTCAAATTTATCCTTCATATGCCTCATATCTAAATAGTTGTCTACATGTTGTCTCCCATGGGAGCTGCTTGATAGAGGCTCACTCCTACAGGAGGCACGAGGTAAGGGAAGGTTGGCCTTGGAAGGATCCTCAGCCTTCCAGAGACAAGTGTAATCCTACATAAATAGAATAGGTAAAACTATTGGAAGCCCCAGGTGATAGCTCATCATGATGACATGATAAAAGTCTGCTGCCGCCTGAAAGAAGACACATTCCCAGCTGCCCTGAGGAGCGGCGTGGCAAGAGAATGTCCTTCATGCCGTGGATTGAAGCTCACTTCCCTACTCCAGCAGCTGGGGAGGGCATGGGGTGACGTGAGATTTCTGGAAGGAGAGCTGTGGGAAAGACAAATTGTAGGCTTTTCTGTTTCCCGGGAAAGTAAAATGTATATCTTGGGAATAAAGACTGGGGAGTTACACAAGAGTAGACGCTCCAGTCTTCACAAATGTGATAAGTCGCTGGGGGAATTATTGAAACTTTCAGCGGAATACAGGGAAAGAGAAAGTTCCTGTGTTCTGGGTTGAGAGTCTCTTTTCTGGAAGAGGTCGGTTATGGAAAGTGGAGGTTCCTAATTCTGGATGCAGGTTGCAGAAAGGGGGAATAAGATGTTTTTGTTTTAAAGACCATGTTCTATCAACTGAATGGAATCTTGCCAAGGCTTCATCTGTCCTCGGGTGGAAATAGAGTCTGGGAAACCTCTTAAGTTCTTAAGAGAGCAATATCAGGAAGTAACAGTTCTCAAGTCCAAGAAGTCTAAGGGTGAAAGGCTGGAGAAGGTTTTTTCATTTAGTAGATCAAAGAGAACAGAGGTAGGTGGAAGGAGGATGGAAGGGACAAGGAGGAAAGAAATTGGGAGATCAACAGATACAGAGTTGAAAGTGGATGTAGAAGACAGGGGAGACAAAAGCAGGAGAAATATAAAAAAGTGGGGAAGGGGACGGGAGGGAACATGAGGGAGAAAAACACCTAGACAAGGGTTGTTGGGTATGGAAAGGGAGAAAAAGTGCCTTGGAAGGTAAAAGAGAGAATGTGGTAGAGATATACAGTATTTTTTAAAAAGTAATTTCAAGATTTTTCTGGAATTTTTGATCTATTTTTCTCTACTTTTATTTTTTGAAAATAAAAAAACCCTTTTTATTATTAAAAAAAGTTCTTCTCCTTCACCTTCATTTTTTCTATTTAAATTCTATTTACACTTATATTCCCTTGTGTGCTTTTTAAGAAGATCACTTGATGGTCTGTTTTTTAATTAGCTCCATTTGTCAGTCTTCTTAAAATAATCTCTAAACAGAAATTTATTTGTTCTTTCCTTGTATTTACTTTTCTTGTATTTTGAAGTGTTTGCAATTTAAATACTCAGCTTATGCCTGTTTTCCTTTCCCCCCCCTTTTTAGAATTACCTCAGATTCCTCTCTTTTGTTGAACATATTACTGTATGGTTGATCTTTAGGCTCTGGTTTTCTGGGTTTGTCATTCCAGACTGTAGCTTTTTTAAAAAAATGCTATTTTCATGTGCAGAATAACCTTGTGTTATTCAGATTTCATTTCCTTTAATGAGAAACATCTTTCTCCTCACCACTTGTAGAATCTCTTTGCCTTTGACATTGTTGTTAAGCACTGAGAATTTGAATAATACTAGTATCTTTCTGAAGTTGATGCCTAGAATCTCTGATGCTTTGTTTTCTCTATTCTGAAGTTCTGGGTAATTTTCTTCTATTATTTCCGGCTTTGTGGTGTTCAGATTTTTTGATTTGTCTTGTTCTCCTGGCAGACTCCCTAGGTGATCTGTCCATCTGTCTCTGTCCATCTTATCCTCTAATTGTGAGTGTTCTCCAAGGTTCTTGCCTAGATGTTCTTATCCTCTACACTCAATTCATTAGCTCCTATCAGTTTAATTATCATATTTATGCAGATGATTCATATCTGGTATATAATTCCTTTGAGACTATATGCATCTTTCTTTTTGCCTAGCTATTTTTCCTGCCTTCAATTGTTCCACCCTCCAAACTTGACCTCTGAAGACCATTCCTGAGAAGAATTAAGCCTCCTGAATACATGCAGGCTCTTATTCCCCCAAGTCTTTTCTATCTTATTGCCACATGCCTACCCTTTCCACAATCCCTTTCACCTCCTGCTTGGAGAACTGTAATGGGACATTGCCTTTGGAAAAAGTGTGTGTATGTCTCTCGTTGCCCCCTTCCTGATTCCCCCCACCCTGCCAAGAATATGGGCCCTGGAGAGCAGTGGCTCTCTCACTAATAATAAGCACAGTATTTGACAGAATAACAAACCTTTAATAAATGATTTTCATTCATTTATTAATTTTTGGGAGTTTAGGAGTTAGTGGAGGTTTAAGAAATTGTATAATCCACCATCTTGTAGATCTTGCACCAACCTTCTAAATGGTTTTTTTTTGCCACAAATCCTTCCCTTCTCCAAGCCAAGCGCCTTTTTGACGATGTCTCTCCCCAGCTCAATCAACTCCAATAACTACCTATCAACTCTAGTGTCAAAGCTCTTCATAACCTGTACTCAGCTGTGTTTCTAGTTTTACTGCGTTACAGCATTCTGCTTCCTGCACACTACCCTCCAGTTGAACTGGCCTTTTTGCTGTGTCTCACATATGACACTAAAGGTCACTTTTTTGTGCCCTTGAACACATTATTTCTCATGCCTATACAATGCAGTTGCTCCTTAACTCTACCTCCTAGAACCTCTAGTTTCCTTGAGAGCAGCTCCTTTAGAGCTATTCTTTATATCCCCAAGGGAGTTAGGTGGTGCAAAGGATAGAGTGCAGGACCTGGAGGCAGAAGGACCTGAGTTCAAATTTGACTTCAGATATGTACTGGTTGTGTGATCCTGGACAAGTCACTTTACCCTGTTTGCCTCAGTTTCCTCATCTGTAAAATGAGCTGGAGAAGGAAAAGGTGAACTATTCCAGTATCTCAGCCAAGAAAATCCCAAGTTGGGTCACAAAGAGTTGAACACAACTGAACAACCACAACAATGTATCCTGGAGCTTCTCGTTCCTCTCCTCAAGAGCTACCTTGTATTTATTTTGTATTTATTTAGATTGGCCACTCTCATTTGTAGCCAAGTGTGTTCTCATAAATGTTTAACAAAGGAAACTTTGAAAACTTTTTTTTAAGTTTTATCTTGACTATTAGCATTTTTCCCATCACTTTTTTTAGTCTAGACAATTAAACACACACACACACACACACGCACACACGCATGCACGCACAACTGATCAGTCAAGCCTGATTTGCAGCCGTTGCTGATTTTTAAGGTGATAACACTAAATGCTGGAGCTGGCTCTAGCACATTTGTCTCCCTAGTATATGCAGTAACTTACTGGCTACTACTTCATTCTCTTCTTCTCTTATGGTCTTGGATTCTAGGTCAACCAAGGGGATGTCATTGTTGTGGAGTCGTTTCAGTTGTGTTCACTTCTTCATGACTCCACTTGAGGTGTTGTTGGCAAAGATACTGGAGTTGTTTGCCATTTCTTATGCCAGCTCATTTTACAGATGAGGAAAGTGAGGCAAACAAGGTTACATGACTTGCCCGGTGTCACACGGCTTGTAAGTATCTGAGGCCAGATTTTGACTCAGGTCTTCCTGACTCCAGGCCCAACACTCAATCCACTCTGCCACCCTCCTGCCCTAATTAAAGGGTACATTATTTTTTTTTACAGTTATCAAGTCTTGAAATAATCAAAACCATGAGCTGAGGAATAAAGTTTCTTTAATTGAGATAACAGGGTAGATTCAGGGGGGTGCTTGGTGGATTTCCCAATCAAAGAGACCCATGAAATCATTTTTAGTTTTAGGAGGAGAAGGGGAGGAGATAGGTGAGGTCACAAGACCTGGTCATGAAACCCCAGCCCTTGACCATTCTGGCAAGGAAACACACTTCTTTTGGGCTTTTTTGCCCTTCATACCATGAATCTCAATGCAAGCGGGGCAAGGACATTCAGAGCTAAAATCCAGCTCAAGCTTGGTGCCTTTACTAGGGAAAATCTCCCAGTAGTGGGACCTAGGTGTGGTTCAGCTCAACCTAGTCAAGAGTAAATAGCTTAAGGGTGGGAATACAAGGACATTACTGAAATTCTGTCATTACTAAGATCATTTAAGGGAGTGGCAATGCATATTACATTGGGTATTAACAATTTCTGTCACTTTATTAACAATTACAATTTTCTGTCAAATTACAAATTTTTTCTATAATAAAAATTTTATTTTTACTCTTTCTCATATTCTGCCTTCAAAAAAATAAGGAAAGAGAAGAAAATCCTTTTAACGTATTTATAGTCAAGAAAATGAAATTCCTATGTTGATCATGTCCAAAAATATCATCCATCAAAAAGTCTGAGAAGACCTCTAGGAACTGATGTAGAACAAAAGCAGAAAAAACTAAGAGACAAATCTATGTAGTGACAATGACATCATAGAGAAAAAACTTTAGAATTCTGATTAAGGACATACTAAACCAAGAGTTCAAAAGAATGAAGATGAAACATACTGTTTACCTCCTGATAGAGAGATTATTAACTTATAATGCAGAAAGACATACATTTTCAGGCATAACTAATGTGGGAATTCTTTTTGTTGTACTATAAAAGTGCGTATTTTGTTTTTCTGGAGTTTGTTTTTTTTTTTTTTAGTTTGTTGTGGGGTTAGAAATGGAACATAATAATTACAAATACTTGTTAGTTTAAAAAAATTAAAGAAATATAATGAGTTAATTCTGTTTTAAATTTTCTGAGTTTAAGGAGTCTATGGACATTCGCTTTGAGAGGTTCAATCTGCAATTGAGAAGAGAAAGACAGAGAGTTTGTGTGTATTTGTGTGTGTGTGTTGGGGAAGGTGTTAGGGTTGGTTCTATAGATCTGGGAATCATGTGCATAAATTTCCAGTGAACTCAATCAGCAGGGTGGTTTCATAATGATTCTCCAGCTCCATTCAGCAGCATAGGAATAGGAATGAAAGAAAGCAGCAAGTAATCTAAGGGCAGGGACGTGATTCTCAATTGCATAAGGGGATAAGGGATTTGAGTTTGAATGACATTGTGCCATTCAACTGATTCATCAAGGGGTCAGGATAGGGATGGGGAAAAGAATGTATAGTAAGCTTGAAAAGAATGAGCCTCAGAGAGATGGGAGATCATAGTTAGGATGAAGTATAGGATAGATAAAGGAATTTTGGAGTTCATGAACATGGCAGTAAGGCAGTTGTGGGTGATGCAATATCAAGGGTATGACCATCTCAGAAGAGGTCATCAGAAATGAATAAATTGAGGACCTGGAAAGTTCCATCTTCTAGAATCTTGGTTGGAAAGTTCTTGCAAGTATTTCCAGTTTTCTCTGATACTGTCTCTTCACTTTTTATAATAATATTCAGATGCCATAATTTATCCAACTTTCCCAATTGATGTATACCCCCCTTATATTCTAGTTCTTTATTCATAGAAAAAGTGCTATAAATATTTCTGTACATAAAGATCCTTCTCCTCTTTCTTTAATCTCTTTGAGATATAGACCTAGAGGTGGGATCAATGTATCAAAGGTTATGCAAGGTTTGATAACTTTTGGGGCATTGTTTCAAATTGCTTCCCAGAACAGCAGGACAAGTTTACAACTCTTTTAACAATTCATTAATATGTCTCTTTTCCCACTGCCTCTCCAACATTTGTCAGTTTCCTTTTTTGTCATCTTTGGCCATATGATGGATAATGAGGTGAACCTTAAAGTTGTTTTCATTTCCATTTCTCTAAATATTAGTGATTTGGTGCATTTTTTCATATGGCTATTGATAACTTAGATTTTGTTCTTAGAAAATGTCCTGTTCATAACCTTTAACCATTTATCAATTGAAGAACAGTTCTTATTCTTATAAATTTGAATCACCTTCTTATATGTTCAAGGGATATATTTTCTCATAAATTAATAGAAACGTATAATTGCTTTCTTTACTTAATCAATTAGTTCTGAGCCTCAACCCTTGTTTAGTACAAACCAGAGAAATCTTTTCTTCTCTTTCCTCTTTCAATATAAATCCTTGGTCTTGAACAGATATCAGTGTTACTGACTATATAATTTATTAACAATAATAGATAGACTGGTCATGGTGGCACACATCTGTAATCACTGCTCCAGGGGGAAGCTGAAGATGGTGGATTCACTGAGCTTGTGAATTCTGAACTGCAGTAGAGCCAACGGTTGTCTGAATTCTGAAGTTTATTACCAATATGGTGAGCTGCCGGAAAGAAGTGGGTCACTAGGCAGCCTAAGGAGAGAAGAATCAGCCCACATTGGAAACTGCAGTTCAAACCTTCCTTCCTGATCAACAGAGGGCCCATTTGTGATAGCAGCAGCACTTCCAATGTAGGAAAGATAGGGAATACTATGTCATCATCATCATCATCATCATCGTCATCACCATCACCAATAATAGTAACAATTGATAACAATAACAATGAAAGATTTCACCAGTTTATCAGCTGTGAGAAGTCACCGCTACATCACCTTTAACCATATACTGTAACTTTTTATTCCTCCACAGCCACAGGAAGCTTAGTTTGGGAACTCAGCTTGCATCTCAAGATGGCTTATCTACAGAATGAGTTAAACTCTTTCTCTCAAAGTGTCTCTTCAAGTTCTTTGTCCTTGATTGGTAACTTAGTCTATCAGGAAAAGTTCTTTTAACTCTTTCAATATACTTCATACAGTTTTACTCCAGCTATGGCAACTACTCTTCAGATGACAAACTCGTCCTTCCCAAGATTCTACTCTTTCTGAAGCGCCTGTCCTTCCCAGGTTGATCTATTTATTTATTTTATTTTGCTTTTCTATTTAGAGGGGCCATCTCTGACTATTTTTTAAAGAGGCCTATTCATTGAATGGGCATTATCCCACTTTAAATGAGCACCCTAAAAGGCCAAGGTCTTCCATTGCTTCCTGGGTCATCTCCAGTCATCCTGATGAATACTTGGTCACTTGATCCAGATGGTGGAGGAGAAAGTGAGACTGGGACATTGCACAGCCCTCCCTCACTCAAAACAAAGTCAAGTGTAAGTCATGTTGTCATTTTTCTGATGGCATGGTCCTCTTCAAAAATGAAGGACAAATACAATTCTCCCTTATGAGCTCTCTGGAGCTCATAGATTGGACAACAGGTCCCCTCCCACTTAGCACAGGGTGAATGTAATTACTAAATAGCAACTATTTCTCTTTTACCCAGGAACGCCGAGGACCTTCCCCTCCCAGTTTGTTTAGTTTTTTTCTTTTTGTTATTTTATTTATTTATTTATATTAAAGTGGCCATCCCTTGGAATAATTAATAAAGATCAGTAGGAAGATAGATTTTTTTTCTATAAAGGGATTTTATTCAATTCTATTCAATTACATTTTTACTAAACCTAAGGATTTATTATGTACTTAATATATTTTGTTAGGCACAGAACATGAAAAAATGATAACAGTTCTAGTTTGCCAAGTGTACAATATGTTAAAGCGATAAGATATAGCTATAACACAAGTCTTTAGAATCCAGAATGTCACAAGAGGTCCATGTAGCCTATTCACTGAATGGGTGTATCTCACTCAAGGTGAGAATATGATAAGACCTTAGCCTAAATGACCAGAGTCCCATATTGCATCCTGGGCCATCTCCAGGCTGGTGACCTTGCACAGCCCTCCTTCCCTCAAATCAAAGTCAACGGCAAGTCATGTCATCATCTTGATGTCATGGTCCTCAAGAACGAAGGATAAACACAACAATTCTTTCATTAAAATATAGTAATAATATCCATGCTGGGGAAGTGGGAGTATCTTGAGGTTGGTGTTGCATATATGGAGTATATACCTATTTGTATTACTGTCTCTTGCAATAGAATGTAAGTTCCTTGAGGTCCAGGACCATTTTCACTTTTGTCTTTGTATCCTCAGCACTTAGAACAATGACTGCCTACCACATAATAGGTGATAATCAATTCTTGGTGATGGATTATCCTTCGCCACTTTTTCTGTGAAACTTTTTTTGATCTTTCCACTAGTCTCTTTTCTTATATAACCTTACATTAACTTTTCTTTATACTTGTTGAATTCCCCCAGTAGAATGAAAACGTGAGGGTAGGGTTTTTCTATTTGTAGCCACAGTGTCTAGTTTATCCACTTTTATCTACAAGGCACAGAAGAAATGTTTCTTGTATTGAATGCACGTCTACTGCATTGGGAAAACCTTAGATTTGGAGACAGGAAAGCACAGGTTCCAAAGAAAGCTCAGACACAGAGTTTCCTCCTGTAATATAAAAATAATATTAGAATACTTTTCAGAGTCTTGAAGAAAGTGTTCTGCAAGTCTTAAAACACTATAGAAGTGTACATTCTCTCTTACTGTTACATTATTATTAAATAATAAGAGATTCGGTTCAACAGCTAGAATTATGAGCCTCTTGGCAGGATTAAGAATTTGGCCTATGTTCTTAAAACCTTGGTTGGTAAACTATTGAAGTCTCAACACCACTAGGGTCCAAAGCTGAAGCTGAGGAAATAAGTCTTATCTTAAGATAAGGAAAAATTACTTTCTATCCTCTTACCTAGCTTTTGGAGATAAGCCTGGAATTTCTTTATCTACTTCCACCTGTAATCCTTGTCTTTGTTCCAGGTTGGGTTGCAGCTTTTAAAAGCAGACCTTAGTTCATAAAGAAGAGTAGTCAGTGATGACCTAGTGAGGGAGCCAGAGGCAGGCATGATTCAGGAGATAGTGGTCTATTCAAAGAGCAGTATTTCTCCCTCTGCCAGTTCTTTGCCTTTGACAACCACATGAATGACAAGAATCTTGTAATTAACCTTTACAAAAATTATTAAAATACATATAATAGAGTCCTGTTCTTGAGTCTCATCATGGTATGAAGGTGATCCTGGTTTCTGAAAAGCTATGCTGGTGGAGCAGAATATGGTAGACCCTCTCAAGCTAAAGATTGATCAGAGTAGAAATATTTTCAGGTCACACTCAAAGATATATGCTAAGTCATTTTGTATCAGTGGAGGAAGCATCGAACATTCTCATCCTCCCAATTTTCATTTTCACTAGAAAATCAGAAGAGATGTACCTATTTTACCATCCTGTGAATTGTTCCATTCCTGCTCTGTAGGACAGGTGAGATTTTGAAATAATTAATGAAGATCAGTAGGAAAATAGATTTTTTTCTATAAAGGGATTCTATTCAATTATATTTTTACTAAACCTGAGGGTTTATTATGTACTTCATCTATTTTTTTAGGCACTGAAGCTATTAACATGAAAAAATAGCAATAGTTCTAGTTTGCCAGGTGTGCAATGTGTTAAAGGGATAAGATATAGCTATAATACAAGTCCTTAGAATCCAGAATATCATAAGACGTCAAAAAAATATAAGGATCACTTATAGCTGGGGGAAGAGAGAGATCAGAGTGGGCTTCCTGGAGATAGTGGCATGTTAGTTAATATCCTGTTGATAGAGTGGTCTTAATGAATCCCTGAGCGATTCTTTTTTTGTTGTGTTTTCGGTTATGTCTGACTCTTCATGACCCCATTTGAGGTTTTCTTGGCAAAGATACGGGAGTGGTTTGCCGTTTCCTTCTCCAGCTCATGTTACCGATGAGGAAATGGAAGAAAACAGGGTGAAGTAATTGACTGGTTCAGAGTCACACAGCAATTGTGTCCAAGGCCAGATTTAAACTCAGGAAGATGAGTCTAACACTTTATTCACTATTCCCGCAGCTGTCCTGAGTTACTCTGCCCAGATATCCTATAGCATTCTCTTCTAGACCTTGGGACCTCCTTCTGCCTGGTAGTAGCGATGACATGGTATACTAGAATTACCATTGGTCTTTTAATAAGAAATCATATATTTAAATTACCAAGCCAACTCTTACTACCTCTGTGATCCTAGGCAAGTCATTTGAATTTCTGTTTCCTCATTTGTAAAAGGGTTATAATTAATACTTATTTCTAAGGGTAAGATCAATGAGATAAATTTTAAAGAGATGTATAAATGTGAGTCAACAGTGAATTTTTTTGAATGTAGCTCTTTTTACCTTGGACAGTAGCCACACCTCTCCCTCCACTCTCTTTTCTTTACCCCTCAATGATATTCTTTACCCCTCCATAATAAAATAACACATACATATTTTTATATTTTTTGAGGGGGCAAACCAGGATCTGTGATTTTTATCAATATGAGGGAATTCATAGTGTGAAAACTCCTTCTATGGATGCAGATTGACACCTCTGTAATTTAATTTTCAGGATTGCCTGGTATATTAAGATATTAAGTGACTTCCCTATGATGACATGGTTCCCATACGGTCACATGACTAGTGCATAAGCAAGTCTTCCTGACTCCAAGGCTGACTTTTTAGCCACTATGCCATGCTACTTCACAATTATAATTGCTATTATAATAATCTGGCTGTTCAGCTGTTTTTCACTTGTATCTGACTCTTCATGACCCCATTTAAGATTTTCTTGGTGAAGATATTAGAGAGGTTTGTCATTTTCTTCTCCAGCTCATTTTTATAGATGAGGAAACCAAGGCAAATAGGGTTAAGTGACTTGCCTAGGATCACACAGCTAGTAAGTGTGTGGAGCTAGATTTAAACTCCTGAAGATGAATCTTCCTTATTCTAAGCCACCATACCACCTAGCTGCCTGATATTATTATATATATATTTTCAGTAATATATATTACTTGCCTCACAGCTACCTTGTAGGTAGTTAAATAGTTTTATATACATTAAAATGATTTCAATTTAAATTAATGTTATTTTGACATTTATTAACAAGTTTAAGTATTCAGAGATATGAACAAGAACAAAAGATACAAAATGAAAATAAAACAAAAAAGAAATTAAACCTGATTATACTAGTAGGTGCAGAAATCTGTTATTTTACCAGTCATTATGAGACAAAAATTGTATGTATTAATTTTTAAAAGTAGTAACAATGTTGTCCCTTGTATGTAACATGAATTTTATTCGTATTAGCATTTATTTTTATCTTCATAGAAGACACTGTCATTCCCAATTGATAGAAGTGGAAATTGGAATCTACTGAGGTAAAACTGGTTCATAGTCATAAGACAAGAGTTAGAGCTAGAAGATAATTTATAGGTTATCTGATCCAAATCCTTTATTTTGCATCTCACTGTGATAGGACAGGGTGTTGCTAAGCTGCTGTTGAGGGCTGGTTACTACTCACTGGCTCTCAGCCTTGGGTGATTTTCAGGCCCTTCCTTGATTCCTCCCTTTGGGAGTGGCTTTCTTTGTAGCCACTCCTTTAACTCTTTCCCCCTAGAGGATTTGTTTTTCCTTTCCATGAAAGTTGCTCTGGCAAAGATATATGGCTCAGTTTAAAGAAATCTATTTTTTCTGTCAGTCTTCCTCTGTCCCATCTATTGCCTTCTCAGCTGCCTTTGAGTATTGAAAGTAGATCTGTAATGCAATGGTTAACCACATTTATCTTAATTAAGACAGCTCTAAAAACAAAAGGGAAAAAGAAAGCAAACAAACTCTTAGGGATTTGGAAAACAAACACACCTCTCCCTTGAAAAGAAAGAGAAAAAGGAAGGAAGGGCTGTAAGGCTTCACCAGCTCTATTCCCAGCTGTTTGGGTAGTTTCAGCAAATTCAGTGTCTGCTCTGTATCTCAGGTGCTGGGTTCAATCCCACAGTCTCTGTAAATTGGTGCTGGGGAGTCTCATGGTTATTTCTTTCTTTTCCATGGTTACCCAAGATATGCCAGTTCTCATAGCCTGCTACTGGAGCTTTAACTCTTCTCCTAGTGACTTTAAGTGAATCATTGACCTAATTGTCCTGTGGTCAGTCAGTTGTCTAGCTCTCATGCCATTGGCCCCACCTTAGGGCCCTGAGTTTCATCTTCTGTATATTCAGGGACTGTTCCTGCAAAGAAATGACTGTGTCACTGGAACTAGGCCCAGTGTCTCAACCACAGGGTATCTTACCACAGAGGTTTTTTTCTTTTTTTTAATTTAATGCCAAGAGGGGTAGGAACTGAAGGCAGGCTGCCTATGAGTATGAGTTGGAAGAACATTTTCTCTCCAGAGCAGCCAGTTGTTCCCATTCTCCCTAGCTATTGAGCCAGAGAATTTTTTTTTTTTTTTTTAGTTTGGGTTTAGGTCTAGGATTTTAATTAAGAAAAATTTTTTTTTGTTTCTTTGAACTTGACAAACATCAAGAAACATGAATATTTTGATAGACAAAGAACAGAAAAATGGGATTGTATGTGAAACTGTCTCTATTACCTATGGTTTGTCTTTTGACAATAAATTCCATCTTAGTTGCAAATGTTTGTTGCTTATCTGTGTCTCCCTCCAACTTCCCTTCTGTTCTCTTCTCTGTATTCTTATCCTTTGTATTTCTGTCTCATTGTTATTCTTTGTTCCTTTTAAACATTTTCTCATTGTAGAACTTTTTCCAATTGCTCAAATATATTTTTACCTCTCTAAGTTTCTCTTAACTTCTATTTTCAGAGTTTCTACTCAACTCTGATCTTTTACAAGTCTAGGGTATTACATTTCATGACAATTTTTATTCCGAACTCAAACACACACACACACACACACACACACACACACACACACACAAATGAGCATTTCCCTATAGACAAAAGAACAGTAAAAGGATTGTATATGAAACCGAGTCTCTATTTCATACTATTTGTTTTTTAAAATTTATATAATTAAATATACATATGTATACATATATACAAAAAATTCCATCCATTCCTTTCAAAACTGTCCTGTTTGTCTAGTCTTCCTTCTGGCCCTCTTGCTGTTCTTTTCTCTGTAAAAAATTTTTTTAAATCTTAAAAAAATAAAATTTTTCTCTCTCGGTATTAGTATTGCCAGCTCCCATTGGCCCCTACCTCCTCTGAACCAAGTAAAAACACTGGTAGATAATCACTTGTAAGAAATTAGCACACTTACACAAAACAAAGTTATACAGTGGCTGTGCCTAAAAATATATTTCTTTCTGTACTTTGAGTCCAACACCTCTCTGGCTGGAGGTAGATAACATGCTTCATCATAGGTCCTTTGGACACTTTTGATCAGAGGTCTTGAAGTCATTGAGAGTTGTTTTCTTTAAAATGTTGTCATCATATAAATTGTTCTGGTTCTGCCCACTTACTTTGGTATCAGTCTATACTGTCTAGGGTCTTCTGAAATAATCTCTTTAATTGCTTCGTACAGCACAATAGTATTCCATTACACATTCGTATACCACAGTTTGCCATTCTCTAACTGATTAGAATCCATCTCTTTGCATTTCTTTCTCTCTCCACCTCACTTTGGATTAAAAAAATTTCCTTCAGCATCAGGAAATCTGCTTTGTTTATCACTATTCTCCGTATTATACTCTCTCTTAAACACTACCCCACTCCCAATTATACTTGTTTCCTTTTTGAGTTTAATGTCTTAAAAAAACACAACTTTAATGTCTTTTTTATACCATACTGCTTTTGTGTGTGCCCAACCCTATTTAGCCCTTTCAGGTACAATTGAGGTTTATCTGATGCTTGTTTCTCCCACCCCTTCCTCCATGCTTCTATATTTTTCTTCTAGTATTTCTTGCAATCTCATAGCTTTCTATTTGGTCTATCCTAATTATCTGGAAGTCCATTCCTTGAGTAAGGTTTGCTACTTTTTCTCCTAAGCTCCTTATTCTCTTTCTGATTTTTTTCTGAAGAACATTTTTCTGTCTCTTTTTTCATTTCTTTTTGATATTCAAAAAGTCCAAGGAAAATCTATTTTATTCCCCTTGAGTCTCTACTCATGGTTTTTAGAGTTATTCCTACTTTTGGGGGGATACTCCAGATCTATGATTTTTTTTTTTACAGGCATCTTTTACTTTTTACTCATCTCTCCAGAATTAATTTTGAATTTACTTTTTGTGCCAGGGCTATGCTCACTAACTTGCTGCATTTTTGTGTAGGATGGTCTTTCCCTATTTAGAGTAGTCCAGAGTCTCCTGGGTTCCTGCTCTGACCTCCACCTTTTAGTGTTAGGCTTCCCTGGATCTTTGAGGTTCTCAGTGATGGATTGTTAGGACCCTCTATAGAATTTCAGGCCATTTCCCAGAGCTCCTAGGATCCATATTTTAGACCTAAAATTGGGACTTTTTGACTATCTGGGGCTTTCTGTTTACCCTGAGGCTTTCTCAGGGGAGCCCTCTGCTTTTTCTCTTTACGATGGTCATATTGGGAAGGTCCCAGATTTGCCCACACAGGAAACCCCTTTTCCTATTGCCTGTGGGTCTCTGAATGACTTTTCCCACAATTCTGAAGAAGACATCACTTACCATAGTTTGTTGTTGATCATTATTCTGTAGAGTGCAAAAAGGGCGTTTGAGGAGGACTAGTGCCTCTGGTGTGAGAGCTAGCCAAGATCTTTTCAGGACTGCTCATCCCTATTTGTTGTCCACCTTTACTCTTACCTGTGGCTCCAAGAAGCTATAGTATACTTAGTGATTATACCCCAGTAAATTGTCTTACCAGATGGGCTCAGCCAGGGTAAGGGTAACTGACAGCCCTCAAACCTGGTGAGTTAGAGGGATGTTTACCCAGGCATGTGAAGACCTCCTCTTCACATGTGGAATGGATGGATGAAAATCGTTTGAATCAATGGCCATGAAGGCAGCTGATGCAGGTGCTATGGAGTACTTAAAGTTTGGTCAGACTTTGAAGATGCCAAGGTCATCCACTGCATCCTGGATCATCACCAATTATTTTGACTTTTGTCATGCTACTGTACTTTGATGATTCAGGAAGAAAGAGTGAAGCTGATGACTTTGTGTGCAACTCTCATTTAAAGACAATTTACACACAAGTCAAGGTGTCACCCATGATAATGAACAAAAACTACATCTGGCGCAAAGTTTAGGATGTTCCTTTGGGAACCAGGTGGTCTGTCTGTGTTCAAGCTACCATCCTTGCCTTGAGTTCCTCTAATTTGTTATAACCTCTTCTATTTAGGTCCTGTATCCATTTGGAGTTTGTTGTGGTTTGTGATGTGAGGTGATAGTCAAAAATTAATTTCTTTCAGACTGTTTTCCACTTTGCCAAGTAGTTAGATTCTTGGGGCTGATCCAGCTCTGTTATTATGTACCTAATATGTTCTATTGAGCTTATTTTCTCTTCCTCAACCAACACCCAATAGTTTCAATATTTCTGCTTTGTAGCATAGTTTGAGATCTGGTACTGCTACTGTTTACTTCTCTTTCCTAAAAATATTTTTCTTTGAGACCCTCCAGAGGATTTTTGTTGTTGTATCTTAAGAAGTGACTTGTTTCAGATGAAAAATTTCTGTGTGAAAAGTGGAAGAGCTTTGTTGGAACTGTGGGTGTGTGGGATGAGAAAGAGCTTGCAGTCTTTTCTGTCTATTGCTTCCTTCCTCATGGAAATGCGAGTTTTTCTACATTTCAGTTGCACCATCTACAAAATGGGATCAAGGAAGAGAAAAGAAATTGGTCGCCCTTTGCATCTACTGAAAAGAAAAGTGCTGGAGGAATACAAAGATTGCCCTGGTACTGCTAGGGAAACAATGACAGCAAAACATCCATCTTAACCTGTCTGTTGCGAGCAAATAAAACTCCCATGTTGCACTTCACCAAGTCAGGTTATTGGGTAAGGGGAATTATAACTGTTTATGCTCCACCTCCCATTCCTACCCCCAAATCCCTAAGGCTATCAGTTGAGGTCTAAGGAAAAAGTAGGCTCTTGAGGGCAAAGATCCATCTCTGCTTCAGAAGAGATTGAAATAACAAGGGCCACTCCTCACTGGGTTGCTGAAAGGAGAAAAGAGACAGTAAGTGGGAGGTCTTTGTTTCCAGTTTATGTTATTTTCTTCTTGATTAGGAGGGGCCAGATGAGGGCCTGCAGATGTACAAATCCAAGCCAAAATCTTGTGTTTCAGTACACTCAAAAGCAACCAGCATCTGCTGTGAGAATAGTCAGGGAGGTTATGCACATAACCTACCCTGCCCCTCCTTGCTGCTGAGAGCTGGCCTCAAGGGATAGAGCTTCTTCTAAGTAATAACCAGCTTAGTAACCTTCCCACCACGACCATGGATACTGTTTTTCCCAGTTTTAAGAAGTAATAAAATCTTGGGGAGAGACATTTTAACTGTCACCTGGAGAGAGTTAACTTTCCTAATTAGATAGGCTTTGTGAGGCACACAGAGAACAAACTAAAAGAACTTTCCTGAGACACTGGAATGAGTTAGCTGTCATTTTCGAGAAAGACTGTAGAGATAATTTTAAGAGAAGTGGCCATAATACTTAACCTGGGGAGAAGATATGGTGAAGAGAAATTCTGAGAAACTTTGTTTTGCCATCCTGATAAACTGCTACTAGTGGCCATCATGGAAGCTAAAGTTGAAGTTGATGGCTAGAGGTGACTCTAGCTGTGAGCTTTCTCAAAGATTGTTCAGATTCATAAATATATCTTTGTATTATTTTTTTCACTGTTCATAAATTGTAGAATCAATAACAGTGATAAACTTAGACTGAGATTTCATGTTGAGAGATGACCAAGGCTCATAAAAGATTTCTCTACCTTATTTATAACCTGGGATGAAGGGGTAATTGGTTAATTATCGGAGAGATTGTACATTTCTGTCATTTTATGAGGAAATACCAGAATATAACCTTTAATTGCCTTCAAGTGAAGGATTACAATTAATAAAAAAAATAAGTAGTAGAGGAGGGTAACCATCCTCCAATTAGACTGAATGTGACACCTTACGTCTAAAATCCATAGAGCCCTGGGCTTGGAATCAGGAGGACTTGTCTTCCTGAGTTCAAATCCTGGCCTCATGCACTTACTGGTCATATGACCCTGAGCAAGTCACTTAACTCTGTTTACCTCTGTGAAATGAACTGGAGAAGAAAATGGCAAAACACTCTAGTATCTTTGCTGAGAAACCCCCAAAATGGGATCTTGGAGAGTCAGACACAATTGAACCATTGAATTGAACCCCTATGCTTTTGCACAAACTTACTCTCCATACTGGAATGTAATAATAGTAACAGTAATAATTCTAGTAATGATAATAATAGGAAAAGCGGGATTAGTACTTGGAGCGTCAGTCCCACATTACCGGCCACCTAGGACTACTGGCATCAGGTCACGACTTACCCTTTTGAGAAGCCTTTCCTCACTTTCTAGGTATGGGTACTCATCTCAAATTATCATGTATCTGTAAACTTACCTATTTATGTTTAGTATAAACTCTAGAAGCAGTTAGTGCTTTGCCTATATGTAGTAGGATCTTAATAAATATTTGGACTGCACTGGGCTGGATATATAGTCAATAATAGAGAATTCACTATACTTTGGTTGAATGAGCCAATGGTTTACTGTTGGCTACCTACCTGTCTCCTTTTCTCTATAGGTGACTTGTAGAGGGTAGGGACTGTTACTGACTGAAATAATCTAAAAGAAAGAATAGGTATGAGAAGAAATGAGTGAGGAAATTAGGCTTGCCTTGAGTTCAGTAATATACAGCCCTGGTTGTGCCCAACTGTAGACTATCATGGTTCCTACATCCATTGTTCGGTGTGTGTCACCCATTCTTTACTCATCCCAGACAGACAGGGGACTTCCCTGCTGTGGTAGACTTCCCCATAACTTGAGTCTTTATTGACTTGTTTTGGTATTTAAAAGTCACAGGAATATTTTGCCCACAGAGCAGAGATGGACCTTAGAAAAAGCATCTGCTCCAAACTCTTCATATACAGATGAGGAAACTGAGGCTTGGGGGGGTGAGGGGACTTGTCCAAAATTAAACATAAAGAAAGTGGCAGAGGACATGGCTATACCTTGAGCTCAGGTTCTCTGATTCCATCTCTAGTGCTTTTTACACAATGCTATTCTTTCCTTCCAACTCTATTTCTTCTACTGGCACTTTGCTCCTTTGGCAGTATGTTCAGGACCCAGCAGGGTTGGGCTCTGCTTTGTTCTTTGTGTTTCTTGTTCTCTGTGTAGACTGGATTGATAACACGTAAGGTAAGGGAACTTCCAGTTTGTGACCCAGAGTCAAATGACCTAACTCCAGATATTTTGGCATTAAGTTGGTACAGCCTCTCCTAAATTTGTACTTATTTTAGGCAGGCACAATTATCCTGTTCTTGCTGGACTTAGCACTGTAGGAAATCTCCTTTCATTCCTCATGTTTAGACTTGCCTGCCATAAGCCAACCAAAAGTCCCAGCCAAAGGCTGCATGTGTACGTGTGTGCCTGTGTGCATCAGTTTGCATGATGCCATGTGCGTATGATCTTAATCTTCCCTGCTCAGTTACTCTTTCCTGTTCTAACAGCAGGGAGACAACAACTTATTCCCTACCCTGAGAGCCCATTTTGGCATTGTACCAGCTTAGCAATAGTGGATAGAGCACAGGACCTGGAGTCAGTAAGACCTGATTTCAAATCCTGCCTTAGACACTTATTAGCTCTATGACCCTAGGTAAGTTACTTAACCACTCTCAGATCCAGAGTAATTGAATTCATTATCTTTTCCCCTCAGTCCTCCCTTCTAAATTTATGTATTACTCTCGGGGCACCTCTATCATTCGAGTCACCTTAGGCATCATCCTCCTGACTCTCACTCTGATTCCAATCTGTTGTCAAGATTTTCATTTCTACCTTCTGAACAGCTTTCCAGTAATCCTCCTCTCATCTGATATGGCTACCATCCTGAGGTCTGGTTTAGGCCCTTATCACCTCACATCTATACTAACCTACTATACTATATACTATACTATACTATATACTATAGCCTACTAGTTGATCTCCTTGCCTGTAGTCTCTCCAGCCATCCTCTCACTCTGCTGTTAACTTCATCTTCTTAAATTGAGAGTCTGGCCATGTCACACACACCCCTTTCAAATCAACTCCAGTGGTTCTTCACTGCTTGCAGAAATAAATGTAAAATCCTATTTGGTATTCAAAGTCCTTCATAACCCAACCTCCTCCTACCTTTCTGGTCTTCTTACACCTTACTAGCCCTAACATACCCTGCCTTCCAGTGATGCTGTCTTCTTTCGGTTCTTCATAGAAAAACGCTTTTCCTGAATCTGAACGTTTTCTTTGTGTGTTCCTAGAATTCTCTTCATCCTTATCTCAAATTTCTTCCCACTCCAGATTCCTTCAAGTTCCAGCATAAATCCCACCTTTCATGAGGATTCCCCTCTTTTGCTTATCTTTAGTTTATCTTGTATATGTCTTGTTTGTACATAGTTGTTTTCATGTGATCTCTCATTAGATTGTAAGCTCCTTAATGGCCAGGCTTTTGTTTGTTTGCTTTTTATTTTATTTTGCCTATCTTGGCATCCCAGGGATAGAAATCACAGACTTAGCACTGTGTCTGGCATATAAGTGACTCTGAATAAGTGTTTGTCAACTGCCTGGTTAGCTGATAGACAGGATGATATATATAAAATGCTTGGCAAGCCTTAAAATGCTATGTAAATGCCAAGGGTTGTCATTATTTGTCAAGCCTCCATAGGAGTGGACGGGTGTTATGAACTGAGTTTGGCTTTAGCAGGTCCCTTGGCAGTTTAAGTCTGAAAGTGGAAAGCAATGAGATATTCGAAATTCATCCGACATTTGACAAAAGGAAGTTTACTTAGTCATAGCAAGAGAAAGACATTCAGAGGAAGGAAAGGATACGCATTCGGATTAAAGCCTTGATTCAGCTGAATATAGCTTCACTATGTCTGTTGTCACAAGCTGGAGGTCAGGGGTCAAGTCCTTCATGTCCTTGCTGTCCTCAACCTTCATTCTCCTGCCTTCCCCAGTAAAATGTTGAAGACAGTTTCAATGTCTTTTAATTTGCCTGGTGGAGGGGTGTGTGGGTTTAAAACATTGCCCCTTTCATTGGTCAGCAAGTACCTCCTCACATGGTCCGAGCCATTTCCCCAGTCACTGAGGAAGTTAATCCCTCCATCTCTAAGCCATTGCCCTAGGCAGCTCCGTTGGGTTACTCAGCTGAAACTGGCCACTTCAGACCTAGTGAGTGCAAACTAGCTACTAATCATAACTACAGGATAGCTCTAGAACATGCTTCACCGCCACTTTCCATCATCTAAACTGTCTTGCCACTTCACTGCTGCTTCAACCAATCCCTTTCCTTTCCTTTCGCTTCCCCTTTTCTTCTAGGCACAGTCACCAAACCTACCCTGCTAGTGCTTCTGGAAAGAATGTGTCAGTTGGTTGCTTTTATGCATCACTATCCTGTGATTCTTTAGACCAAAATTACCTTCCCTGGTCACCATTCATACACAGGTTGTCCCAAAAGTCTTAGGACAGTTTTAAGTGTTGTCTTCCTCTGTTAAACTAGAGACTCTTTGAGGATTGGGGTTATCTCTCTTTTTTGTATTTGTATATAGTAAGCACTTAATAAAACATCTTTGATTCATTCATTCTAGCAGCTGAAATCTAGGTGTGTTAATTGTTCCTATTGTAATAGGAGCTCCTTCAGTGCAGGGACTATCTTGCTTTTCTAATTGTATTGCTAATACTCAGCCCAGTGTTTTGCCACACTGTATATGTTTACTAAATGCTATTTCATTTATTCATCCCATTTAGAATCAGGACTAGGATAGTCAGGGTAAAGGTTATGAATTTTCCAAGTTCTGGAAGGAAATTTTCCTCATGAAATGAACTAGCTACTCAATATATGCAATTGCTTCCATAATGTAAATGAAGAGATCATCCAAAGGCAGTAGAATTCTGAATAGCAGAAAAACCAGTGAAAATCCAGAAGAGATAATGATATATCACCCCTTTCTCATGGCAGAGAGGTGAGGAACTATTGGATAGAAGATAGTGTATGCATAATCTGAGAAGGTTTCTGCTTGGGATATTTTTACTTAAAAGTTTTTTGCTTTGTTTTTCATTTTTTGGGGGGTCACAAAGAGTACTGGTAGTTTTTGCTTTAAGAAAATTTGCATTATGCAAATTTGCATATGTAAAGAATTCTGGAAGAAATGTGAATTCCACACACATCTTTACTGCATAGTACTGTGCTCTCTTTCAGTTCCTGCCCCTGAGTTTAGCTCTTGGCCTCCATATGGTGGTTGTTTGTCTTTCCTTTTTGTAGAGGACCATGACCTCAGGGAGGTGACACCATGACATACAAGACTGGAATTGGACTTAAGTGAGGGAGGGCTATGCAAAGTCACCAGCCTCACTTTCTCCTCCAGAGTTATCTGGGTTCAGTGGCAAGATATAGATTGGTCTTTTTAAGCTAAGGTCTTTAACAGGGCTCAGTACGGCCAGTTTGTCTTCTGGTACCCTGCTCCCTACAGAGATACCCTCCTCCTCTTACTTCTCTTCCCTTGGCCCCCATGTGTGCTTGGATCATGTGCCAACCCCTTTCCTTCATTGAGCAACTCCTTTCCTGCCTCACTCCTCCCTTTCCTCTCCTTTCCAAGGTCTGCAGACATACTGCTCAGCCATCCACTTATATAAAATGAGAAACAGTGCTATTTGAGCTGGAGTGAAATGGGAAATGACTTATATAAAGACAAAAGGAATCAAGTAGCAAAAAGCATTTTGAAAACCAAAATAAGTTGCTCTAGGTTTCTTTACAACAACAATCTCCCCTAGAGCATTTAAAATCCGATTCACGCAGTACTCAAATGAGACAGGCAATATGGCATAGTGGGCAGTTTTGGACTTGGAAGGGAAGGGAAGTTTTGAACAGGAAGACCTGTATTTGAATTATTCCCCATACACTTAATTTACCAACTCCATAACTCTGAGCCTTCCTTGCATGGTTTGTTAGTGACACTAATGAGATAATGTTGACAAAATTAATCTAATTATTTTGGGGATGTAGGCATTTCCTCCACTGACACATTGCAAACCCCTTCCCCGCACTTCACCTCCTTAGTACAATAGTCTTCTTGAATTGTTGTGATCCAAAACCATACTGCTATGTAGCATAGACCAGGCCTGGTGACTGGGTTTTAATCTTTTCAGTTTAATAGAAACTGCCAGAGTTTGCACTCTTCTGGTAAAGCTTTTGAGACCAGGGCCACTTCCACATCATGAGGAAACCTGAGAAACAGATTTAAGTAGAAGAAAATAATCCATTTTTCGAGAAATTTGACTTGTGCCCAGCCTTTTCAGAATATATTTGTGTTCCAACACCTATGGCCTTGCTGGTCTGGAGACTCCTTGGACACCCTTGGCTTCCCTTTGCCACTTTCCTAAACCCCAAAGCACCCAGACCCCCATCAGGACATCCAGGCAATAGGAAGCTCCTTCAGCAGGGGCATGTTTCTCTTCTTGGCTTCCCTTTGAGTCTTCCCTGAACTCTGCCACCCAGATCCCATGGAACTTATTAACTATAGTCCTGATGAAATGGAAGATCATCAGCCCTTATCATCTGCCTTGCCACTGTGTTTCAAGTTACTTCAGGTCTTACCTTTCCCCTTCTTTATGTCCTCCAGACCACCAGACCCTGCTATCTGACCTGATGATACATCTTAAGGAATCCTGGGCCTTGCCACTTGTGCTACCAATTTATTCTTAGACCTTCTGGCTGAACTCAGTTGTCTCCTTGAGTGTGAACTTTTTGAGAGCAAGAACTGTGTTGCTTTTTATTGTTTATATCCCCAGTGCTTGACATGTAGTAAGAACTTAATAAATGCTTTTTCATTATTTCATCTTTTATTCATTTCTTTCTTTCCATCACAGGTTCAATAGATCTTAGAGTTCTGACTCCACACTGATTACAGTTGAATCCCTGAGGTTCCTGGAGTTGACCTGATCTCTTGATGCTCTGTGGACATCCTTTGGGTTAACCTTGTGTGGATTTATGGCCACTACTAGGGCAAGGGTATCCTCTGTGCATTCATTGTCTACCGGAGGGAATGGGTAGCTTAACCTCTGATGTGTCCTTTTTTTGCCTCTAGGGGTCATGAGGTCCACTAGTCGTAGAAGGCTTGTTGATACATCTGGCCCAGGTAAGGTGTCTTTCCAATATTTTCAATCCCAATTAATTTATAGCTTCCCTGCCTCAAATCTCACCACTTCAGTCCATCCTCCACACAGCTGCCAACTGATTTTCCTAAAGCACAGATCTGACCATACCAATTCTCTACTCTAATAAACTCTAATGTCCCCTGTTATCTCTAGGATAAAATAAATAAACTGCTATGTTTGCTATCATTAGCTCTTTACAACCTGACCCCTTCCGACCTACAAAGTCTTCTTGCACATTTTTCCCTTCCGTGTACTTTATCGTCTAGCCATACGAACCTATTTGTCATTCTGCAAAGGTATCCCTCATGCCTAGAATGCCTCTGCCTCTTAGAATCCCCTTTTCCTCCAAATCCTCTCAGCTGTTTATTCCTTTTTTTCATATTGTCCGTTGTCTTGGTATATCTATCCTATATTTTCCATCAGATTGCATCCTTAATTAACCTCATTCTATTAACATTCCTTCCCTACTCCTTTTTTTCTCACAAGCTGACTCTCCCCCATCCTTAAAGTACAACAAAAACATAAACTTTTCAGTAGACCCTCCCTTAGGTTTTCAAACCTATATCTCCTCCCTTCATCAGCCAAACTCCTTGAAAAAAGCTGCCTACCCTCTCCCCTTATTCATTCCTCGATCATTTGCAGTCTTGCTTCTGACCCAATCGCTCAACTGAAAGTATCCTTTCCAAAGTTGCTAATGATCTTTTCATTGCCATATATGATGGCTTTTTTCTCAGTCCTCTCATCCTCTCTGTAGTATTTGGTGCTGCTGACCACCCTCTCATCCTACATAACTCTCTCCTCTGTGGGTTTTCTCTCCTCTTGCCTAGTTTTCTGCCTGACCATTCTTTTTAGGCTCCTTTCCTAGCTTATCATCCATGTCATACCTTTAACTGTGGGTGTTCTCCAGGGTTCTTTCACAGGTCTTCTTCTCTGGGATTACCTCTAATCTTTAAGTAAAATACACAGACAAGTCGGATCTATCTCTCCTATCTAGCCCTACTCTTTCCCTGAGCTTCAGTCCTGCATCACCACTTGTCTAGTGGATGCTTTCAACTTATCATGTCTAAAACATTATATTTCCTAAATTTCACTATTTCTGTAGAGAGCATCACTATTTTTCTAATCTCCCATGGTTCATTTCCTATTCTTTTTCATTCTATGTCACCAATTATTTGTCAAATCTTGCAGTTTTTATCACCTCAACATTTCTCACATCTGATCCCCTCTCTCTCAATCACCAGTTTAATTTAGACCTTAATCAACCCTCCATGCTACAGTTATTCCATCCACATCCTGACTTTCTTCATTGTGGCTTTGATATATCATGAGTCTTCATAAGAAATTAAATGAGAGTTTTTTTGGGAAGTTTTGCTGAAGTTATAGATGACACAGAAGATGAGAATCTCAGAAATGCATTAAATATATGTATAGTATTGCATAATATTGGCACATTTTATCTTTTAATACTATGACAACTCAGACTTCTTCTCTGGTACAAAGGGAGGGCTAACAAAATTTTTTGCAGATTTTCCACAATGTGGGGGGACAGCACTTCTAACCCCCACGATATGGAAGAGATAACTGTACTACCAAAGGAATTTTCCTTAATCTCAGATCTGACCACATGACTACTATACTTAATCAATTCTAGTGGCTTTCTATTAGCTGCAGGAAAAATCTAAACTCCTTTATTTGGCTCTTAAAATCCAATTCTATTTGACCTCAACCTATTTTTCCAGACTCATTGTACATGATTTCCCTTTCCAGATTCTGTGATCCAGCCAATTAGACATTTCTCTGTTCCTTGTTGTTTTGAAATTATGTCTTGTTCTGGTCCTCCTAACCTCCTCTCATCAGTGTAGTAAGTTTATCAGTATCCAATTTAAAGGTAATAGTGGGAAATAAGATTGCAGATAGGGAACCTGGAAGTCCAAAAGATCAACAGAATGTAATTTACAATTCGCATCCTGCTAATATGTGCTGAATCAGGGGAAACCATCTAGGCACTGCTTGTCAAGGTTCTGGTCTTAAATGGCAGAAAAAATACATACCTCCACAGTTTCAAACCAATAGAAACATCAAAAAAGTGCTGTTGATTTTGAAGTTTTACTGATAACTTTGAGATGATTTGGATATGTCAGTGAACTAACCAGAGGTGGCACTAATAGGAGCTGGTCTGTTTCTCACCCAAACCCTATAAAAATGAGACCTCAGACTCATGCCCCAAGCCTTCTTTCATCTCCATCAGATCCAAATCTAAGCTATAGTTATGGGGATGATATTCTCTGCCTCTTCCTCTTCCCCACATTGCCAGCCTCCCTTCAACATCTTATTCCCCTATCTGCCCCTGTATCCCTCCCCACTTTTCACTCTTTGTCTCTGTGCCTTATTAAAAGTGTGATCATGGTTCCATTTTCCCTCTGCCAGTCATGGTCTTTCCTGGTGAGTACCCAAAGAACTGGGCTCGCCTGCTCCCATTTCATAATTTCACAAATTAATTATCAAGGAACTCACACATGATACCCCATTTCTTATCCTTTTGTAAGGGCTATTTTAAATACCTGGAATATATTTCCCTTTCCTCTGCCTCATAGAGTACATCTTCTCATTTAAGGCACAGCTCAAACACAGTTTTCTGTATGAAGCCTTTCCTGATTTCCCTAGGTGATAGTGCCCTCCTTTTATTTAAATATTTTGTATATAGTTACTCACTTTATATTTTTACCATATATATATACACACACACACACACATATATATATGTACACATATATGCATATATGTACTTGTTTCTCCCATTAAAAATCAAGTTCCTTGTCAATAGGAATTGCTGCATTTTTTAGACTTCTACCCCCAGGGCCTAGATTAGTGCCTAGCACATAATTGGTGCTTAATAAATACTAGTTGATGGATTGATATTTTCTCTATACCTATATAAGTACACATCATCTTCCCAGTAGAATTCAACCTTTTTGAAGGCAAGAACTGTTTCAATTTGTGTATATCTTCAGTACCTGGAACATAATAGATGCTTGCTGATTGATTCATTAAACCCAAACATCCACAGCTAATAGACTGAATGATAAATAGCCCTATCTCTTCTAAAATTTGTTCCAGTTTAATACCTTTTGCTCATATGGGCTCATTACCACTTTGAATGAAATACGGGATGTTCTCTGATGCCTGGAGGATTGATGGGTTTTATTGGACAGTAATCAGAGGAGCAGCACCAAATGTAGACCTTATTTACAACCTCATTTGATGTATTTCTTTCTTTAAATTAATTTGTTTTCAGTTTTCTACAATTACTTCCATATATCTTAGATTTTTTTCCTTCTTCTCCCTCCCTGCCCCTTCCCTCCTCGAGACAGTATGTAATCTTATGTAGGTTCTACACATACATTCTTATTAAATACATTTTCACCTTATTCATGTCGCATAGAAGAATGAAAATGAATGGGAGAGACCATGAAAAAAACAAACAGCACAAAACATAACACAACAGAAAATGATCTGCTTCATTCTGCAATCCAATTCCATAGTTCTTTCTCTGGATGTGGAAGGCATTTTGCCTCAAGAATCCATTGGGAATTTTTTAGGTCCTTGCATTGCTGTGAAGGGGCTAAGTCTACCAGAAAAATCCCTCGCACACTGTGGTTGTTGCTGTGTACAAAATTCTCCTGGTTCTGCTCCTTTCATTCAGCATCGGTTCATATAAGGCCTTCCAGGCCTCTCTGAAGTCTTCCTGCTCATCATTTCTTATAGCACAACAGTATTTCATTACACTAATATACCATAATTTATTCAGCCATTCCCCAATTGATGGGCATCCCCTTGATTTCCAGTTCTTGGCTACCACAAAGAGTGCTGCTATAAATATTTTTGTACACGTGGGACCCTTTCCTGTTTTTATGATCTCTTGGGGATACAGTCCTAGAAGCGATATTGCTGGGTCAAAGGGTATGCACATTTTTGTAGCCCTTTGGGCATAGTTCCAAATTGCTCTCCAGAATGACTGAATCAACTCACAGCTCCACCAACAATGAATTAGTGTTCCAAATCTCCCACATCTTCTCCAACATTTATCATCTTCCTGTTTTGTCATGTTAGTCAATCTGATAGGTGTGATGGGGTACCTCAGAGTTGTTTTGATTTGCATCTCTCTAATCAATAGGTATTTAGAGCATTTTTTCTTATGACTATAGATAGCTTTAATTTCTTCCTCTGAAAATTGCCTGTTTGTATCCTTTGATCATTTATCAACTGGGGAAGGGCTTGTATTCTTGTACATTTGTTCTCTATATATTTTTATTATATATATATATACATATATATATATATAACATCAGAACATATATATAGAATATATACATATATAGAACATCAGTTCTCTATATATTTTCAGAAATGAGGCCTTTATCACAGACACTAGTTGGAAAAATTCTTTCCCAGTTTTGTGCTTCCCTCCTAATCTTGGTTGCTTTGGGTTTGTTTGTGCAAAAACTTTTCAATTTAATGTAATCAAAATTATCCATTTTATACTTCATAATGTTTTCTATCTCTTGTTTGGTCAAAAATTTCTCCATTCTTCATAAATCTGATGAATATACTATTCCTTGCTCCCCTAATTATTTATAGTATCAGTCTTTATACCTGGATCGTGCATCCACTTGGACTTTATTCTTGTGTATGGTGTCAGGCATTGGTCTATGCCCAGTTTCTGTCACACTGTTATCCAGTTTCCCAGCAATTTTTGTCAGTGAATACTTATCCCAGAAGCTATGGTTCTTGGGTTTATCACACAGTAGATTGCTATATTTATTGAGTACTGTGTCTTGAGTACCTAACTGGTCTACTCCTCTATTTCTTAGCCAGTACCAAGTGGTTTTGATGATTGCTGCTTTCCAATACAATTTGAGATATGGTAGGGCTAGGTCACCTTCTCTAAAATTTCTTTTCATTAGTTCCTTTGATATTCTGGACCTTTTGTTCTTCCAGATGAATTTTGATATTATTCTTTCTAGCTCTAGAAAGTAATTATCTGGTAGTTTGAGTGATATGGCACTGAATAAGTAAATTAATTTAGGTAGAATTATCACTTTTATTATATTAGCTCAGCCTACCCACAAACAACTGATGTTTTTCCACTCATTTAGACATGACTTTATTTGTGGGAAAAGTGTTTTGTAATTGTGTTCATATAGTCCCTGGATTTATTTTGGCAGGTAGACCCCAGATATTTCATATTTATATTTTTACATTTATATTATATATATTATATTATACATATGTTTATATATATTTATATTTATATATTATATTTTTGTATTTATATTTATATATATATTTTATATTTATAAATGGGATTTCTCTTTCTATCTCTTGCTGTTAGGCTTTGTTAGTAATATATAGAAATGCAGATGATTTATGTGGGTTTATTTTGTAACTTGCAACTTTGCCAAAGTTGTTTACTATTTCAAGTAGTTTTTCACTTGATTCCCCATTTGTTGTATTTCCCATTCACCTGAGAACACCAAATGCCTGATCTTCACCTTAATCCTCCTGTAGATCTTCTCTAGTACGCTTCATCCAATGAGCACCAAATGCTTCCATTGGCATTGTTTAACTTAAATTCACAAGTGGTTGGAGGGACAGGGAAGTTTGTAAGATAACCTTGTGTCCATTTTCTAGATGACAAAACTGAGACACAGAAAGGTTAATTTGACCCAGGATCCTCTAGATCAAGGGTAGGAACAAAACCAGGACTGTGGCCTTGACTTTTTAATGATTTTAAGATAGTAATTTTCCTTAGCGTAGAAATTCTTAATCCACAGATGCTATGGATAGATTTCTGGGGGTCCATGAACCTGAAAAGGGAAAAGAAATTACATCTTTATTTCAGATGTATTTTATTTTATGCATTTAAAAACATTATTCTGAAGCTTCATCAAATTGCCACATATGCTTTATATACACATAAAAAACTTAGCATACTCTTTTTTCTGTGGGCTGGCCTGGGTCCTGCCCACAATATATCTAGACGGCACCTTCATGTTGGAGGTGAGGCACTAATACCAGGCCTCATGTTCAACCCTCCCTTATCTTTCTTTGCCTGACCGAAGGTTTGGAGCATAGGACAAGCAGCTCCTCTCATGGTTGGTGTGACTTGTCCGTTCTGTCTCAGAGGTAAGAGTCTGTGTTCCGCTGCTCTTTCTTTCAGCTCTTGTTGGGTGATAACTGCTGTAGAAAGCCTTATAAATGAAAGCATGAAATGTCCCAGCTGCTTCCCCCTGAGATGTTGCCCTGTCAATGGTCCCAGTTCTGCACTGTCAGCCTTTTGTGGCAAACTGGCCGTAGCTTGTCTTGGAAGCCTAAGGCATAATTTCCCAAAGTATGAAGCTCTAACCCAGCGATCTGGGTTTCACCATGGGGACTACTTGCTGACAGCATGCAATCCTCTTTGGTTTCTGTGTGGGCTCTCTGGGTGCCCCTCCAGCAGACTGAGAAATCTTCCCAGTTTTCCCCCTAAAAATCACAGAAGCTCAGTGAAGAAGGATCTCAGTTAATCTAATTCCTACTTTAGCAGGAATCTCAAAGGCAACAAATACACTTTTCATGTAGTTCTTATAAGGCAAATGAGAATTTACAAGAGCCTGTATACTCTAACAGGGCTACAAAATCTCCTTAGAGATTGGCTACAGTTTGTTAAATATCATGATGCAAAGAGCAATATATTAAAGGCTTTCAGAACTGAAAAATCTAAAAATTGATACACAGCCAATACTTGCAGTGGGTTATGATCATTTAGTACATGACATCCCAGCTTCCACCTCTGTCCCTTTGCAAGGGTGACAGCCCCTAGTCTGGCAATTATCACCTCTCCTTCCTTCTTGAGTCTCTGGTTTCCCTGTACAGGCATAGCTTAGCCATAATCTACACAAGGCCTTTCCCTGCCCCTCCTCCCCCCAGGTATTAGCACTCTCTTTCTTCTGAGATTATTTTATACAATGATTATGACAGCGTAAATGGAAAGAACAAAGACGAAACAGAAACCCCACATTCAATGCTCATAGTTAGGATGATCAAACTTGGCCTGGAAGAGCCAAAAAAAAAGAAAAATGAACCTCCTTCTTTTCCATGCAGAAACAGTAGACTATGGGTGTGGAACATTGCAAATATTCTGTCTTGGTTGATGATCTGGTTAGTTTTGCTGAATTGCTTTGCCCCATCCCCTTTATAAAAATTCTGTCTCTCTAGGGAGGGGTTGAGGGACAACATATTTGGAAATGAAAGTGAATTTTTAGAAAGATTAAAAATGTCTTTTAAAACATTACTCTCTATATACTTTCTATTTACCTACTTGTGCCTATGTTTTATCTCACCATAGAATAAAGGCAGGAATTGCTTCTTTTTTATCCAAGCCCCAGTACCTCAAGCCTTCATAGCCATTTACTTCATAGACACTTAATGAATGGGTGTTGATTTGGATTGAGTAATGTAGTTAGTGAAGTTAGAGGCCTTTAATTTTATACTAAAGGTGATGTTTTCTTGGTAACTGACCACATTTCTCAAACTTAAGACTCTATAAATGCTCTTGACTTCTTTCTTCTGAGTATGTGGGAGTAGGACTTTACTCTTCACAAGACAGCAGAAAATTATCATTCTTTTGAAAGCAGCATCCTTTCTTCCTTGCTCAGCCATATTTACCTTCCTACCTATGTCTTGGGTGGTGCTTCTTCCCTCGAATCCTTATCTTTGGCTTCCCAAGCAGAGAAGTAGCTGCCTGAATTTCCCACTTTTGTTTCAAGTTATTTGTAAGTCTGGGTATATTGAGGTTTGAGTCAGAGAAGACATGGTTCACAATACCCTGGCTCTACCTGGCCACCCACTTGAGCCAAAGTTGACTGGATCAATCAAATTCTAGGAACATTTTTGTTGCTTTTAAATAAAAAAAACAAAAACTAGCCCAACCCATGTGCTTTTTCCACCATCTTTTTTGGAGGCAATTGAGGCTAAGTGACTTGTCCTGGATCACACAGTTAGTAGGTATCTGAGGCTGGATTTGAACTCAGATCCTCTTGACTTGGGCCAGTACTCTGTCATGGCACCACCTAACTATCCCTAATCTAACTCCTATGGCAGGGGGAGGAAGAACTCTGGTAAATAGTGATCATATGGCAAAGGAAAATAATTCAATACTCAAGGTTTTTGTGAAGCTCCAATGAAATTTGTTTATACTGCTTTTAAAGTGCTACTGAGCTATCAAATATTATTGGAAGGAACCTGGATGTAGCCCTCATTTTATAGATGAGGAAACTGGGATTTAGAAAGTCTTTTCTCAAGTGACATGATGAATTAGTGGTGGAGTTGGGACCAGATCCCAGGAAAGAGTCACTACAGAGAGAGCAAAGTTTCATCAAAGACAGGTCAAGCCAAATTCACTTTATTTCTTTTTTGATGGGGTTACCAAACTAATAGAATAGGAAAATTCTGGTTTTAGCCAAGTTTTTTTGAAATCAAATATCTCATTCTTTTTGTGGGAAAGATGGGAGAAATATGTAATACATAAATAGTACAGTTTAGATAGATTTGAAACTGACCGAATGGTCCAATTCAAAAGAATAGTTATTAATGTCTCTCTGTCAACTTGTCTCCAGTTAAATGCCCCAAGAATCTGTACTTGGCTAGTTAACACTTTTATCAGTTATTTGGATGAGCACATAGATGATGTGCTCATCAAATATGCAAATACCAAAGCTGGGAGCTATTGCTAACATATATAGGATCCAAAGAGATCTTGACAGGCTAGATAGAGTGCTGGGCTAAATCTAATATGATGAAGTTTAGTAGGAATAAATGTGAAGTCTTACACTGCTTCAGTAAGTTAACTTCACAACCACAGGATGGGGCAAGGGGTGGGGAGGGATGGTGAGAAAAACATTTGTCTGAAAAAGAACTGAGGATGTAAGTGGACTGCAGGTTTAATGCAAGTTGGCAGTGTGATATGGAAACCCAAAGAGGTCATCTGGTAGTTGGACTGTGTTAAGAAAGTCTTCTTTTGTTGATTTTCAGCATTTAGTCACGTCTGACTCTTTGTAGCTCCGTGGACCATAGCACACCAGGCTCTTCCATCCTCCACTATCTCTAGGAGTCTATCCAACTTTATGTTCATTGTTTCCATGCTGCTATCTATCCATCTTTTCCTTTTGCCTCCAATCTTATCTGACATCGAGGTCTTTTCCAACTGAATCCTATCTTCTCATTAAGAGGCCAAAGTATTTAAGTTTCAGCTTTAGTATTTGACTTCCAGGAATAAGTAGGTCACACAATACCATCAGATGCCACGTGGAATAGTGTTTAGCTCTGGGTTTTAGAAGGGTACTGAGAAACACTGGAGGGCACCCAGAGGAGGGTAATCAGAATACCAAAGGATTTTGAGTCCATGTCGTAGAAGGATGGGTTGAGGGAACTGTTCAGGCTGGGAAAGAATCTGGGAGTACGTTAAAGCAATCTTAAGCGTTTAAAAGGCCATCATGTAGAAGAAGGATCAGTTGCTATTGTTATCTTTGTTTTCTGTTGGGCCCTGGAGAAGAATCAGGTGCAATGGATAGAAGGTGAAAGGCAAATTTTGACTTAATTTTAGGAAAAAACCCCACAAAAAAAGTCTTAATAATTAGAGCTGTCCAAAAGTGCAATGGCTTACCTCCATAGGTGGTAAGTTCCTATTTATTTGAGTTCCTCAAGCAAAGTATGAATGACCACCTGACCACATTTATTATAATGATTATTCTTCTTGGACATGGTTAGACCACATGAGGTCCCTTCCAATTCTGAATTCTGTAATTCTTAACTCCCAGTCTTACTTCCTACCATGTGCTATTCCCTAGCTTCTGTGCGTCCCTGAGTAACAGAGGTGACTTTGAGCTCCAAACCAGCAGTAGCAGTGATTATTGTCTGCTCTTAGAAATATGTTGTGAGGCAGTGATTCTCATTTGGAGTGGAACCAGGTTGAGTAGCCAGGAATGCAGGGTCATCAGGAACAGAATTTGATTGTATCTGGGGTGTTTTTCACTATTATTTTGTTTTCATTCCATACAGAAGTAAAAAAACTCCCAAAACAAACAAGATAATCCAGCACATTCATGCAACCATGCTCAATATCAGGCCACAAGTCCAGAGATCAGGCTAAATGTATTTATTTAAGAACATAGCAACCTTGAGGGGAAAATAAAAAGCTGAGAGAGGATTCAAGTGTGGAATGTAATTAGCCTGCAAAGGCTGGGATCTTGTGCACTCACACTGAGGAGGGCTGCAGGCACCTCCTAAATTATCAGTCAGCACTGGGGTATTTCCAGAGAACCATTGGACAGGTACTACAGAAGTGACTGCCATGAGAGTATGGAAGAGATTGCAGAAGATTAGGGATGGGGGAGAGCTCCAGGAGAAGGTAAGCTTTGGAGTGGTAGGGTAAGGACGCAGCTATTTCTTGTGACCTCTTCCTTAATTCAACAGAGGAATAAGTCAGTATTTGAATTTGAGACCAAGCTGGTAAAGTAGTTTTAGAAGGTCACCTGAATACACGCTGAAACTACTAGCTGGATACAACCAATTCTTTATTGTCTTTGTTAAAGAGGGATAGAGGTGCTATGCAAATCTGAAACGATGGATCATTGGAAACAGGAATTAGAGACGAGTACGTTGAATTGGGAGTAAGAGAACCTGGATCTGATTCCTGCTTCTACCACTTACTACCTTTGCGACCTAAGGCGAGCTTAAGAGGTTTTAGTCAACTTCGAACTCAATATGAGTCAGCAGAATGATGTGGCAGCCAAAAATACTATTAGAATCTTGGGTTGCCTGACGAAAAACATAGCTTCCAGGAATAGGGAGGTGATCTTCCTGTTGCACCTCTGGAGGGCTGATATTGGGTGTGCTTGTGTGAGCTTGCTGGTTTGTCTTGTTTGTTTTGGGAGTTTTTCTACTTCTATATGGAATGAACCCAAAATAATAGTGAAAAGCAATCTAGACATGACCGAATTCCACTGTTAATGGCCCTACACTCCTGGCCTTTTTAGGTTTTATCTGGAATGTTGTGTTCAGTTCTGGGTACCAATGATTTAGGGAGGACACGGATAAGTTAGAGAGTGTCTCAGACAGTGAAGAGCCTTGAATTCATGTCATATGAGGAACTGGGATTTTTTAGCCTTGAGACTTTAGTGAAAGAGTATGATAGCTCTCTTCAAGTATTTAAAGTACTGTTATATGCAGGAAGGGTTAAACTTGGGTTTGTTTTTTTTTTACTTTAAAGGATAGAAACAGGAACTTTAGGTGGAAGTTTCAATGAGGAAACTTTAGGTTTAATGTGTGAGAAAGCTTTCTAATAGTTTTTGCTGAATCGTTTTTCAGGTGGGTCTGACTTTTTATGACCCCATTTGGAGTTTTCTTGACAAAGATATTGGAGTAGTTTGCCCTTTTCTTCTCCAGCTCATTTTACAGATGAAGAAACTGAGGCAAGCAGTGTTAAGTGACTTGCTCAGAGTCACACAGCTAGTAAGTGTCTGAGGTTGGATTTGAACTACTGAGAAAGAGCTTTCCAGACTCTAGGCCCACTTCTCTATCCACTTCACAACCTAGATACAACTTCTAATAACTGGAAATACCCTAGAGTGGAATGGGCTACCTCTGGAGGTGTTCATTTCCCCCTCCTTTGAAATCTTCAAGCAAAAACTGTTCAATCATTTGTTTCGTATATCATAATGGATTTCATTCAGTGTATGGGTTGAATTAATTGGAAGAGGTTTCTTACAAGTCTAAAATTCTGCAATTCTTAAGTTTTCTGGGCAAGAAGTTTAGATTTTTTTAGATTTACTTTCAGCTTTCAGATTCTGACTATTTTAGCCATAGCTGCAATCTCTTTGCTTTTCAACCTTTCCCCAAGTTTTGAAGGAGTGTACTGCACATGTAACCTTTTACTGTGTACTACCTTTCACACAGTGGCCTCCCTGAATGTGAGCAGGCAGGAAGTTGGAGAAGAAACAGCAAAAAGCTTGGCTAATTCATCACTGAAGAATAATCTTTTCTCCACCTCCCATCCCTCACCCTGCCAAGGAGAGTTAGCTGGTAGGGACTGAGATTGCTTCTGTGGCTCAGGTAGTAGGCCAGGCCAATGCTTTCTCTTGTTTGATGGTGGAACAAGTAGTTAAGCAGGTGAATGTGAGTGACACTTTTTTTTTCTTTTGAATTGTAGAATATCTGAGTAGTGAATCTATATGGGAACTGCCCTGAGAAAAGATTATCTTTTCATAAGAAACTCTGGAACAGAGCTAAGAGTGGGAAACTGCTGTGGAGCACAGGCAAGCAGAGTGCCTTGGTCAGGGATAAGTAGCATCAGACTACTCATTGTCTGTGTGCTTATGAAAATTCCCTAAGTCTCCTTTGGTCATGGAGCACAGGGGATGGATTTCTGCAATTCTAAATCTGTCCTTAGAGGGGGGATGATGATGGAGCACATGGCCAAGACAATTATCTTTTGCTAACTGTGGGAGTCAAGAGACTGGTCTATAAATGATTTTGGCTCCTTGACTAAGCTCATTTTCATGTGATGGATGGTGAAATGGAAAAAGAAAGAAAAAAATGTTTAATTTTCAGAGGCTTTAGGACTTCTTTAATAGAAAATGCTTAAGAACCTCAGATTTGCCAATTCCAAATCTCAGATGCAGGAGAGAAAGATTTTAAAGTAGCACAGGCTAAATGGAGATAATAAAAGTTTTAGGTTTATTTTATTCTTAGTCATATTACCTAATGACTTTCAAGGTAATTTCAAGTGTTTTTTGTCTTCTCCTTGGCTTCCCTATACAACAGAATTTTTCTTTGAAAGCTGTGTAAAGAAAAATGATTTAAAATAGCCAGTCAACCAGCAATTATTAAAAACCAACTATTTGCCAGGTACTATGCCAATCCCTGGAGACAGAAAGAAAAGGAAAAATAACCCCAAAACAAAAAAAAATGGTCTTTATTGTCAGGGAGCTCAAATATCAAAGATGGAGTCAATATGCAATTAACTCTATCCATATAAGAAAAATCAAGTATATGTGGAAGGAAACTTAGAGGGAAAGGACCAGCAGTGGGAGGATCTGGAAGGTGGGATGTGAGCAGTCTTGAAGGAAGCCAGTGATTCCAAGAGGCAGAGGTCAGTAGGGAGAACACGCCAGGCATGGGAAAAAGCCATGCAAAGGCATGGAGGTGGGATACTGAGTGTTATGTTGGAGGAATGGCAACCAGACCAGTGGAACTGGATCATAGAGTATGTGGAGAGGAGTAAAGTATAAGAAGACCAAGAAGAAAGGGAAGAAGAAGCTTGAAATGGAACAATGGGAATTTTCTATTTGATCCTGAAAGTAACTGGTAATCCCTGAAGTTTGTTGACCAAGAGCGGGGGGTTGATGTAGACCTGCACGTTAGGAAATCACTTTGGCTGCTCCGTGGAGAGCTTGCAATGGAGAGAAACTTAAGACAGGGAGAACAATTAGAAGTTCTATTAAAATAGTCCAGGAAAGAGGGGATAGCCTGGAAAAAGGTTGTGTGTCTATGTGAATGGAGAAAAAGGGACGTAAAAGAGAGATGTTATGAAGGTAGAAATGACAAAATTTGGCAGTGGATTGGATATGATAGATGGGTAGGAGTGAGGAGAGCAGAATGACACTGAGGGAATACCCTTGAGAGAAATAGGGAAATTTGGAAGAGGGGATGGTGTGTGTGTGGGTGAGTGGGGTGGGGGGATAATGAATTAGATTAGTATAGCAAGAGAGCATAAGAAGGGGAAGAGAAGAGGGTCAAGAACAGAGCCTTGGGGACACCCATTATTAATATTACCTGGATGAATATGCAGTGAAGCAATCAAAGGAGAATGAGGAGAAAGTAGCCTCATAAAAAACATGAAGATGACTGTCTAGAAGAGAGGGTGATCAACGGTTTCAAAGGTTATGGAGAGATCAAGAAGCATGAGGTCTTTTCACATGACTCATGTAGAAATATGTTTAATATGCTTGTGCATGTATAGTGTATATCAGATTGCTTGCTGTCATAGGGAGGAGGCGGGGGAGGCAGAGAGGAAGAAAAAATTTGGAACTCAAAATCTTATAAAAATGAAGGTCAAAAACTATCTTTACAGGTAATTGGAAAAATAAAATGCTATTAAGGAGAAAAAAATGAAATAAAAATAAAAGAAGTATGAAGACTGAGAAAAGGCCATTAGATTTAGCAATTAGGAAGTTCAGTGGAATGATGGGGAGGGAAGACAGATTGCACAAGGTTTAGAATCTATCCATGCCTCTCCCCTCCCCTCCCTTCCTACTTCAGGGCATTCTGGGTGGTCCAACATTCCCTTCCTAAGCCTTCCCCAAACCTTGGGCTGCTTCTCTAACCCCAGACCAAGAGGGAACAGCCTCAGTGCATTCTGGAGGTACAATTCAATTAACTTTTCCTCTAAGTGTTTGGATGCTGTGTTATTATATAAACACACACACATACATGTATATACATATGCATATGTGCCAAACATATATATATATACATGTATGTGTATATATGTATCGGTGTGTATGTATATACTATATGTATTATTGGTATTGATTCATTATCCAAGGTGCCTTTTTGAATAGCAATTTCCCTGCTCATCTCTTTTTACTTTTTCTGTATTTTCTGTGGATTTATCCTAGATCATGATCTCTACCTCTCCTTTTTTGAGTTCAATTGAAGCATAATAGATTTTGTTTCAGTCCCTCAGTTTCACCTATGTGAACTTTCAATTCAATTTTTTAAGTGACTACTGCATACAAAGCATTGGGAACACACACACAAAAATAAACTAATCTTTATCTACAAGGAGTTTGCTGTCTGTTGCAGCAGAGGGGATGGGATGGGGGTTGAGGGGAGATACACACATGTGTCCAGATAAATTGATACACAATAATTTGAGGAGGCAGTGTTCACTAACAACTTGGAGGATCTGAAAAACTTTCCAATAAGAGGTGATATCTAAATTGGACTTTTAAGGCTAGGACTAGTTAGGAGGATATATAGTAGCTAGTTATTCTAAGAAGAGAAAAGAGACTGTGGGAGAGCATTCCAGATATAGGAACATGGAGGAAGGTAATGAAATGCTAAGTTTGGGGAAGAACAAGGAAGCCGGATGGGTGGAAGCGTAGAGTTTGTGAAGGGACATGTTAAGGGACCTGATAATAAGTCTGTAAAGTTCAGCTTGAGCCAACCTGAAGGAGTTGTGCCAACCCAAGGGGTTTGTATTATGTTCTGGAGGCAGTAGGGAATCACCGAAACTTTCCTTTTTTTGATATTCCAAATTGCATTCCATATCTAAGGCAACCAGGCATCAAGCATTATTTTCTTTCAAATGATATTTTATTTTTTCCAATTATATGTAAAGACTGTTTTTAAGATTCTTTTTTTATATAAAATTTTGAGTTCCAAATTTTCTACCTCCCTCCCTCTATCCCCTCACCCAAGATGGTAAGCAATTTGATATAGATTATATATTTGCGATCATGTGAAAAATATTTCCACATTAGTCACATTGTGAAAGAAGAAACAGAACAAAAGAAAAAAAAATAAAGTGGAAATAGCATGCTTCAGTCTGTATTCAAACTCTGTCAGTTGGATGTGGATAAGATTTTCCATCATGAGTCTTTTGAATTTGTACCATTGTATTGCTGGGAAGAGCTAAGTCAGTCATAGTTGATCATCATACTATGTTGCTGATACTATGTATAATGTTCTCCTAGTTCTTCTCACTTCACTGTGCATCAGTGCATGTAAGTCTTTCTAGGTTTTTCTGAAATCTGCCTGCTCATCATTACCACAGAAACTTCCCAAGCAGGGGAGTGATATGGAAAAATGTATTTTAGGAAAACTATCATGACAGCTAGAAAAAGTATGATTAAAGAGGGAAGAGATTTGAAACAGGAAGACCCATTGGGATAGTCTTTAGGAGATGAAATGGAGACATGAATAAGAGAAATAAATGAAGAACAAGAAGTAGAGGTCCAGATGTGAAAGATGTGGAATAAGAATTGACAAAGCAGCAGCCACTCAACCTTCAGCAACCACCACCCTCTGGCAGCAGATTAGATATTAGATATCGGATGAGGAAATGCAAAGAACTGAGGAGGATTCTGAGGTCACCAACATGGGTGACTATAAAGTTGGTGATGCTCTCGACAGAAATGGGACAGTTTGGAAGAGTGGTGAGTAGAGGAGGAGGAAATGAATTCCATTATGGACATGTTAAATTTGAATTGGAGTTCAGGGAGAGATTAATAGGGTTATTCCTCATCTGAAGCTTAATAACTCCCCCACAAAATACTTGATAGTCTGATGCTAGCCTGCCCTACCAGGCTTCTCAGGCTATTTCACATATTTTATGTTCTAGCAATTAGGCAACTGGGTGGCACAGTGGGTGGAGGGCTGGACCTGAAGTCAGGAAGACCTAAATTCAAATCCAGCCTCGGATATATAACTAGCCTTATGACCCTAGGCAAGTCACTTGACCTCTGTCTGCTTCAGTTTCTTCAACTGTAAAACGGGGATAATAATGGCCCTTACCTCCCAAGGTTGTTGTAAGGACCAAATAAGATAGTATTTAGAAAGAGCCTAACTCAATGCCTGGAAAGCAGGATGGTGGCTGCCAAAGATTGGGTGACTGTGGCAGTTTCTTAATATAAGACAACAATGAAGTTTGCCTCCCCAGTTGACAAGAAAGAGTTCGCTGCAGCATGCAATGCCGTTCGATAGCATTTTACCCACAGCAGAACTTTTTTCAAAATTGGAGATTGTTCAGTCCTCTCAAACCTGCCACTGCTCTATCAGTTAACTTTGTGTGCTACTCTTCATTACTGTCGTGTGTCAGGGAATAGGCAGCTCTGAGGAGAGAGAGATGAGGGGAAAGGCTGGTGACAGGAGCAGTCAAACACATAGAACATTTGTTGACTAAGTCTGCAGTTTTATATGGGCATGGTTTGTGGTGCCCCAAAACAATTACAACAGTAACATCAAAGATTGTTGATCACAGATCATCATGACAAATAGGATAATGAAAAAGTCTGAACTATTGAGAGAATTACCAAAATGTGCCAGAGATACACATGCTGTTGGAAAAATGGCACTGATAGACCTACTTGACACAGGGTTGCCCCTAACTTAACCATTTGTTAAAATAAAAATGTAGTATCTGCCAACTCCAATAAATCAAAGTGCTATAAAATGAAGTATGCCTGTATTTTATTTATTTATTTTTACTATGCTTGTGTTGTTAATGGATGTCATTGCATCCACTATGTGTTACAGGGAAGATGAGTAAAGGGTCCTTAAAGCCCTCCTGCTTACAGCATCCACTTGTTCATTTCAATTCAGAGGAAGCTAGGTTATGTGTTGGATATATAGTGCTGGACCTGGAGACATAAAGACCTGAATTTGGGTGCAGCCTAAGTCTTGATAGCTTGATAACTGTGAGACCCTGGACAAGTCCTTTGACTTCTCTTACCTTAGCCCGTTCTGGAAAATGAGGGTAATAGTAGCATTTACCCCCAAGGATTGTTGCATGGTTCATTTTTTTTTTACATTAGTCATGTTGTATAGAAGAATTAGAATGAAGGGGAAGAATGAACCATGAGAAAGAAAAAACAAAACAAAAAAGAGAGCAAATAGTATGCTTTGATATGCATTCAGACTCCATATTCCTTTTTCTAGATGTGGATAGAATTTTTCATCATGAGTCTTTTTGAATTGTTTTAGGTCCTTGCATCACTAAGAAGAGCTAAGTCTGTCACACAATGGGGTTGTTACTGTGTATAATATTATCCTGGTTCTGCTCACTTCACTTAGCATCAGTTCATATAAGTCTTTCCAGGTTTTTCTGAGATCTGCTTGTTCATCAAGTCTTACAGCACAATAGTATGCCATTACATTCATATACCACAATTTGTTCAGCTATTCCCCAGCTGATGGGGATTTTCAGTTCTTGGCTGCCACAAAAAGGGCTGCTATAAATATTTTTGTATATGTGGGTCCTTTTCTCATTTTTATGATCTCTTTTGGATATAGACCTAGAAGTGGTATAGCTGGGTCAAAGAGTATGCACATTTCTGTAGCCCTTTGGGCACAGTTCCAAATTGCTCTCCAAAATGGTTGGATCACTTCACAACTCTACCAGCAATGCATTAGTGTTTCAATTTTCCCACATCTCCAGCCTTTATCATTTTCTTGTTTTGTCATGTTAGCCAATCTGATAGATTTTATGTGTACCTAAGAGTTGTTTTGATTTGCATTTCTCTAGTCAGTAGTGATTTATAAGGAGGATATTTTCATATGATCATATATAGATAGTTTTCATTTCTTCCTCTGAAAACTGCCTACTCATATCCTTTGACCATTTATCAATTGGGTAATGACTTATATTCTTATAAATTTGACTCAGTTTTCTTTATATTTTAGAAATGAGGCCTTTATCAGAGACAATAGTTGTAAAAATTCCCAGTTTTCTACTTCCCTCCTAATCTTGGTTGCATTGGCTTTGTTTGTGCAAAGCCTTTTCAATATAATGTAATCAAAATTATCCATTTTGAACTTCATAATGTTCTTTATCTCTTGTTTGGTTATAAATTCCTCCATCAAGTTAAGATACTATTTGCAAAGTGTTTTGCAAACCTTAAAGCACTGTAGAAATGCTAGCTATGCAACATATATTTATTATGTGCCTATTATGTGTAAGGTATTACGACATGTGCTGGGGACAGAGAGACAGCAAAAAGAGCAAAAGAAAGTCTCTGCCCATTAGGAGGTTACATTTTACGGAGTCAGAGGTGGGAGCTGAGGTAAGCAGTGGGGGAGGTAGGAGAGAGGGTGGATTTCCATCACATATGAAAAAGAGAAGGGCACTAACAGCTTCACAAATCAGGGAGGGTTTCACATAGGAGTTGATACCTGACCTCCACCTTAAAGGAAGATATGGATTCTGAGAGGGAGAGATGAGGATGATACATCATCTAGGCTAGGTTTTTGGGAGTGCAACATGGTTTGGAAGTAGTAGCCAGAAAGTCACCTGCAGGCCTAGTCAGGCAGAATGCTGATGATGATGATGAAAGCTAGCATTTATATAACACTTACTATGTGCCAGTGCTTTATAAATATCATCTGATTTAATCCTTACAACAACCCTGGGAGGTAGGTGCTCTTATTATCCCCATTTTACAGTTGAGGAAACAGAGAGGGTAACAGTTGCCCAGGTCACACAGCCAGTAAATACCTAAGGCAGAATTTGAACTCAAGCCTTCTTGATCTCAAATCCAGTGATCTCATTTGGGAAAAAAACCCACTCTACTGGGAGTTGAGAGCACTGGATTCTAATCCCAGGACTTCTCTTAACTTAGCAGCAGTATCATCTTAGGCAGGGTATTTCATCTTTCTGAGCCTAGGTTTCCCTTCTCTATTGAATAGAAAGGGAAAAGTTGGACTAGATGATCTTGTAAGTCCCCTTCTATCCCTTCAGAATCTTTCCATCTTTCACTTAAGTTCTCCACTTACCACACAGAAGACAGCCAGTTGTTGCTGGGTTTTTAGTTCCAAATTATCTTTTGCCTGAACTTATTTTTAGGCAACCTGGGGGAAAAATTCTCATTTTGCCAAAATATGCAGCAAACCACCAAGGAGTCAAAGCATTATTTGGTGATTACATTAAGCATAGCAATGACAACAGAATTATGCTGATCTCCAGATTTTCAATCATCATGTAACATCAAACAGCCCTTTCTAATCTTGTATCTTGTGACATACCCTGTTGGGACCTGTAAGTCCCAAGTGTCCTTTGGTAGGCTTTGGATTGAGGCAGAGGGATTGGGGAACAAGGACCAAAGAACATTTTAGCCACAAGGGATCTTAGAGGCTATTTACTTCAACTCCTTCATTGTACAAATGAGGAAACTGATGCGCAAAGATAGGGGAAGGGACTTGCCCAAAGTCACACAGGTAGATAGTACCAGAGATTGAAGATGATGAAAAAAGAGAGGGGAGAGACAAGCAAGGGAGGGAGGAGATAGCAGGGAAGAAGGAAGAGAAAAAGAGGAGGAAAGGTAGGGAAAGGAAGGGGGTAAGGGGAGGAGAAGGAAAGATGAGAGAGAAAGGTAGGGCAAGAAAGAAAGGGAGGGAAGGAGACAGAGAGAATGGGGAGAAAGGAGGAGAGAGAAAGAGAGAGAAGGGGCAGAGAAGAGACTCAGAAGAGACTCTACTTCGCACATACTCTACTTCTCTCCCCAATGGCAACCAATGAGAATTTTGGAGTAAGGGTAAAGATTTTTTTTAATGCTTGTGGTAATAGCCAAGGAGGTTCTTATTAAAGAGATCTTGATATGTGATAGGGGGCAAAGATGGCTGGATTGAGCAGCTCCAGGTACCTGAGCAGATGTGACCCCAGGTATCCAGATTAAGACTTGGACACAGTATCACAGAATTTTAGAACTGAAAGAGCTTCAGCAGTCATCTAGTCCACTCCATACGGGAGGAGTTGGGGCAGTGGAAGAATCCCCATTACAACATATCTGACAAATTGTTTCCCAGACTTTACTTGAAAACTTTCATTGAAAGGCTACCAACTACTTCTAGAGACTGCCATTTTTTAATAGATCCAATAGTTTTTCCTGAAATCAAGCCCAAATTTGCATCTGTGCATCTTTTACTTAATGTTCTTAGACTGTCTTCTGGAGCCAAACAGAAAAAGTCTGAGCTCCCACGTGGTAGCTCTTCAAAAATTTATAGTAGATATTATGCAACTCTTTCCTTCTCCAACCTAAAACATCCTCAACTCCTTCAGCTTATTCTTACATAGTGTGACGTTGAATTCTTTCAGCAATCTGATTCCTCTTCGTATTGGGAGGCAATGATATAGAGTACTGGAAACTTGACAAATACTTGGTGAAAGAACATGCATGAAGACTGGCAAAGATACCAAAGATGAGTGTGGTCAATGTTGGGTGGAATTATAGAAAGATGGACACGGTAATGCGTTGTCTGTGAACCGGTGAATTTGTTTAACCATTCTAGAAAACAATTTGGAATTATAAGAGAATAATTAAAATGTTCATACCCTTTTGACCCAGGTATTACACTGTTAAGTACATATTCCAAGGAGATCAATGACAAAGAGAAAGGCTCCGTATATACCAAAATGTTTATAGGAGCACTTTTTGTGAAATAAAGAACTAGAAGCCATGGAGATGCTCATTGGCTGAAGAATGGCTAAAAAGTTGTGATACATACAACTTCTGAGATTACAGTCCTGTAAGGAATTAAAATTATGAGTACAGAGAAGCCTGGTAAGCATTATGTGAATGGATTCAAATCGAAGTAAGAAGCAAGAAAACAGTGACTATAACAATGTGAATGGAAAGAGTAAAAACAAAACTATAGAAACAGAATTGATAATGGTCAAGCTTGCCCTCAAAGAAGAAATACGAGAAGGGATATCTTCTTGTTTGTTTGCAGAAGTGATGCTTATGGATATGAAACACTGCATGAAACACCCAACTTTTTTGAAAAGATGGTTAACTTTTTTTTCTTTCTCTTTTAAAAATTCTTTGTGATAAGAAATGGCCCTCTAGTGGGGTGGGGGAGGAATATAGTGGCAAATAGAGGTAAATGCAAAAACAATAGATATTAACAAAAATGTATTTTTTTGAAAAAAGTTTGTTGCATCCATGACCTCAACTCCACCCAGTATTTATTTTTTTCCATATTTCTTAATTTATTTGTTTTCAGTTTTCAACAATCAATTCCATAAATTCCAAATTTTTCTCCCTTTCCCTCCCCACTCCCTCCCCAAGACAACATGCAGTCTTATATGGTCAACCCAGTATTTATTAAGCGCTGCTATGTGAAAGGCCACCTGATAAAGCTGATAAAGTATTGGGTTTAGAGTCTGGACCACTTGGGTTAATGCTCTATTGCTGACACTCAGTAGCCCTGTAACCACAAGCAAGTCATTTCAACTCTGGACTTTGGGCGAATTCTCTAAGGCTCTAAGTTAGAGTTGAATTGTGGTCTCTGTGAGTACGAGGAAATTGTCACAAGGGGACTTCACAGGCTGATGAAATCACCAGTCCTTCATGTATTCCCTTATGTGAAAAGTCTTATCTTTAGGCATTAAGGATTAATGTACAGATGAAAAACTGCATTCAGTCCTTGACCTCAAAAAGCCTATAGTCTGGGGAGGGCTGGTGGTGGTGGTGGTTAAGGATTATATGACACAGTAATAACAATGCAAAGCAAAAAATGAGTCTGGCAAAGTGCTGTAAAAATTTTGAAGAGGGAAAGATCTTTCATAAATGAACATGTATATATATGTGTGCATGTATGTGTGTGCATGCACATGCATGCTTACACATGCTCTTGGTTGGTTGATTGCTGTCCTCCATTCTCAAAGGGGACCAAAATGATACCACTCTGTTAGAGTCAAGTTACAGTGTGTCCGACTGTGACTCATCAGACCAGTACAAGCTTGGAATGTTCTACTACAGGTCAGGCACAAATAGTCCATGTGAACATTTGGACTGGATTCTCTAAATGGGCATATCTCCTGTTTCTTTTGAGCTCCTTGAATTCTGTTTTGCTCATGGAGCAAATGTACATGCTCTACCTGATTGCAGAAGTAGCGCCTGAGCTGGGATTTGGATAAAAAGCAGCCAGGTGGCCCTCACTAGCTGTATGACTCTGGGCTAGTTACTTAACCACTGTCTCCCTCAGTTTCCTCATCTGTAAAACAGGGATAATGATAGCACCTACCTCCCACTGTTTTTTATGAGGGCCAGAGATAATAATTGTAAAGTGCATAGTATAGTGCTTGGCACATAGTAAGTGCTACTTAAATGTTAGCTATTATTACCAAGATGGGGGGAGTCTATTGCAAGAATGAGATATGGGGCTCTATGTGAACAAAGACATAAAACCAGGGGGAGGAAGTTTGAGAAAGGAAAGAGAGCAGGCCAAAATGTTGGATATATGAAAGTCAATGCCATGAGATAATGCTAGCAAGGTGGTAGGTTGGAGCTGGATTATAGAGGACATTAATTGCTGAAATCAGCAGCTTATATTTTATTGAGCAAGCAATGGGGAGCCATTGAAGTTTTTATAGTAAAAGAATGACATGATCTGATGGCAGGAATACCAGTTATGAGGCTATTTTAATTGTCTAGGCAAGAAGAAATTACAGGATTATTGATTTATAGCTTGAGAAAAACTTCTGAGACTGTCTTGTTCAATTTTCTCATCCATAGGCAAGAAAATTGAGACCCAGGAAGACTAAACAACTGGCCCAAAGTCACACTGGTCATGGAGCTCAATTTAATAGTAACAATAGTTAATATTTATATAGTATTTACTATGTGGAAGGCACTGTGCTAAGTACTATACAATTACTGTTTCATTTGATCCTTATAACACTCCTGGGAGGTAGGTATCCCCATACTGTCCCCATTTTACAGAAGAGAAAACTAAGGCAAACAGGCTAAGTTACTTGCCCAGGGTCACACAGCTAGTAACTGTCTGAGGCTAGATTTGAACTCAAGTCCTCTGACTGACTTCAGCAGTGTTCTACTATCCCATGTTTCCTGTCAGTAAAGGCTTTCCTTGACTGAATGAGTCACGCCAATAGTCTATGCCTAAATGACTTATATGGTTCCCCTTAAACAAGCCACAAAAAAACCCAGGAGGCCAGTATACTAGAAAGTTCCCATAGGAGTAGAATGAAGACTTTAGGTTGCATAGAGGAAATTTGGTAGGGTTTAAAACACGTAGTCACTGGGGTATTTTCATAATTCATTCTTGGGAGATTTCTGGACACGTTTGATCATCTGAGAGTTAGTGTGATGCTGTACAAAGGTCACTAGATCTGAAGCCATCAGACCTGGGTTCAAATTTTGACTCTGCCATTCAATCTGAGTCTTGATTTCCTCACTTGTGAAAAAGAGGAGAGTGGATTTGTGAAGTCTCTTTCAGCTCCACATGATCTAAAAAAATGAAAACACTGAGTCTGAGACACATTTCTAGCCTTCTGGGAGGAGCATTTGACCCACTCCTAACTAAGTGTGTCCCCCTCAGAATGAAGAAAACATGGATGAAACTTTCCTGAGGAAAGGGGATTTGGATGGTCATGGGGAGATGACAGCTAAAGAACAGAGGGAATTTTCCCCCAATAAAATTAGGAAACAAACCTATTAATCATCCCTAGCCTTTCTTTTTCACCTCTTTTAATCTAATCACAACCATCAGTTTTTCATCTCTAGTGCCAGCAAGATATCAGAGCAGGTGATCAGAACCCAGCACCCCAGGTAATTGGAAGAGATTACTCTGAACCTTCTTCTCTGTTTCCCCCTACCCTGTCATTGTGTGCCCTGTGACTGCTTGAGTATGTGTGTGGAGGAGGAGGGTAAACAGCTGGAAGAAATTGAATGTTTTCCCAAGGGACAGTTGGAGACACACTGACTCATGTTGGTTGAGTAGGAATCTTCCAGGAAGTCTCAGGCTCTTGGGATGGGTGGAGACTTCCCTGCTGTCTCTTGTCACCACAGGGTAATAAGCACTTGGTAGTGGGGTACCGTGAAATTCCCAAGGGAGTAGATGACTGCCCCTAGATGTTATTCTATCAGGCAGGTGTAACTATGAGTGTTGTTACCCTCTCTGTTACCTGGAGAGAGGGGGACGGACAACCTGCTACTTCTCATAGGGACTGAAATGCCAGACCTGGCTGAGGCAGAAAGCCTGTGGGGAGGGGGGTGAAAAACAGAGAGGCAGGAACTAGGCTTTTAAAACACACACCAAAGGACATCACAATAACATGGGACGAGGAAAATAAAAGGCCCTGGGAAGTCACCAGGAATTTGATTCTGCTTGTTGGTTTCCAAGAAGCTAACTTAAGCATCTCCTGGTGGATATTAAAAAGAAGCCTTGAGATTCAAGCCACTGGTAGGGGGAGGGAGGGAAAGCAGGAGGGAGGGAGGGGAGGTGTGGAGAAAAAAAGGCATGCGCACCAGAAACTGCAGGCTGTAGCTTTAAGATCATCTCAGGGAAAACTTGGACTTTACAGTAGTCCTGCGTGGGGTAGACTATTTGGGGGCTGCTGGATTTTTTTCAGGTCATATGTCCGGCCCCTTCTCCCCTTGCTTTTTATCTCTCCCTTTCCTTCTTTTTTCTACTGTTTCAAAGAGACAATGCTACTTCAGTTTAGAGCACAAACATATGATCAGCACATGGAAATGTGGTAATTTGTATGCATTCATGATTGCAACAGATTGAAGAAATTAGACCAGACAAAGAGCTGTTTTGGAGGAGGAGGAGGAAGAGGAGGAGGCAGAAAGAGGGAGGGAGTGGGAGGTGAGAAAAGGGACGCCTCCAAAAAAAAGGGAAGGCCTTGATACTCCTGCTGCTGCTAAATATATCCTGTAGTAATGGAGAGAGACCGGATCACAGGTAGGCAATCAACTCCCCCCTCCGCACCCCCCACTCATTACCCCTTCCCCTTCCCCTTCCCTTTGACTCACAGCACTGAAGTTGAAGGAAAAAAACAGCTGAGGGTCAGTTTAATTCATTTCTCTAAAAACTCTTTTTGCTTTTCTTTGCTGTGCTTTTTCCTTTCTTCCAGATTTTCTGGACTCAGTGTCATTCCAGAGGGAGGGGGGCTGGGGAGTGAAGGTGGGGCGCCCAGCTCTTTGCAGCGTCTGGATTTCATTTGAGACCTGCTTCTTCTCCCATTCTCTTTTCTCTTGTACATTTTCCAGTCTGCCACACTGAGTCCTGAGAGGACAGTGAAGGCTGAGACTGTTAACTCTGAGACTGGGGAGAGGCGGAAGGGGGGAGTTTTGCAATTGTGAGTTTGGTTGGTCCGTTGGTTTGCCTGTCTTTGTGGTTTGTCTTTGTGCTGTTTGTCAAGATCTGTTTTCAAGGTCATCTTAGTCTCTTCTGTGGAATACTGTTTATGTTCTTTTGCGGGGAACCTGATTACAGGAGATGAGGCTGCTGTTGCCCCAACCAGGGCCTGTGTGTCTCTTCCCAGCAGGGAGGAGTTTTTGCCTACAGTGGGAGGGATGGGGACAGCCTTAGGTAGAAAAACCACTTTTCGTGGGGGTGGGGGTGGGACAGTGTAGGAACTGTGTCCTTCTTGAGATATGTGGCATCGGAAATAATCCAAAAAGAGCACAGAAAGTTTTGGGGAATCTACTCAGAAAGCATCATGGGATTTGATGGAACATATGTATGTTTGGATGCCTGGGAGAGGGTTGTGGAATGAGTAAATAATTTTCACTGAGCCCAGATTGGCAGAAAAAGGCAGGAAATTTGAAAGAAGTGAGAAAAGGTTAAAGATTCAGGTATTCTGCATTTTTCAAGCATTCGGTCAGTACAGGCAGCAGACTACTGTTGCATTTCCTTTGGTTGTTGGCTACCGGTTGTCAGTGTCTGCTTCTTATTTATCGTTCCAGAGGCCAAGGGAAGGTATTACCTCAGGGATCCTTCTGAGGGATGGGTCATTTATGACTTAGTTCAAAGTTAGAATGCATGTCTAGAGTTCGTGTCAAGATTGGCAAAGGAAGCTGCTCTGGGCACTGCTGACAGGGGCTTCTGTGTATGAGTCTCTTTCTCTCCCTATGAGTAAGACCATGGGGAAGCGAGGCAGCCACACAGTCAATGTGGAGGGCAATAGCTGGTATTAAAACTTATTTGTGCTTTCCATGTTTGAGCCTGGTGATGTAGGCCAACTGGGCAGTTTGACCACAGTTCTGTCGTTGCTGACAGACATCTTATGTGCACAGAGGTGTACAGCAAATCGCCTAACCAAGCACAGCTTGGAGGAGAAGTGGAGGGTAGGGTTTTCTCTAGAGGGATGGTGAGGGGCTGGACTGGGTCCAGGATCTAGAAGTAGGGTAAATAAAATGGAATGGGCTAATTGCTGGTCCCCTTACTCTAGACCAGCAAACTATAGTTTTTACATTTATAAGTTTGATAAAACTTGATTTTTAATAAAGTGGGGGCTTAGTTTACAATCCCAGCCCTAGATTCTAAAAGTATAGGCTATCTCAAAAGAGTAGTGGGTATATGCCAAAGCTCCCCTTGGGGTAGTCAAGCTCTGTGGCCATCTTCCTAACTTTCCTATTCTTGTCCAGGGTAACAACATCCTCCCAGTCATCCATCATCTTCCAACTCTTCACTCTATCTCACTCTGCCTGCCACAGTAGCCAATCTATTGCCAAGTCCTGTCAATTCTACCTTAAGACCATCTCTCACCATAGACCCCTTCTCTACTCTGCCACTGCCACGACTGTGGTGCATACTATGATCACTTCACACCTGGATTACTTTAATAACCTGCTAGTTGGTCTCTGTGTCTCTGTCCTCTCCTATAGTCCATCTTCCACTCAATTGGCCAACTGATCTTCCTAACGTACAAGTTGACCATGTCACCCTCCCATTGAATCAAGTATAAAACCCTCTGATTTTAAAAGCCCTTTATAACCACCCCTTCCTGTCTTTCCAGTTTTCTTACACTTTACTCTCTGCCATCCCTACCGCCTATATTCTTCCATCCAGTGACAACAATCCTTGCTGTTCCTCACATAAGACTCCTGATTCCAGGCATTTTTCACTGCCAGTCTCCCATGCCCTGAATGCTCTCCCTCCTAATCACTATCTTCTGACTTCCCTTGGTTTCCTTCAAGTTTCAATTAAAATTCCACTTTCCATGAGAAGCTTTTCCCAGTTTTCCTTAATCTTAGGGCCTTCCCTCTAAGATAATTTCCTATTTACCCCATGTATTTCTTGTTTCCACATAATGTGTTTGCATTTGTTTTTGCTTACTGAAAGTAAGTAGACTGAATTCCTTGCAAGCAGGCACTGTTTTTTGCCTTTCTTTGTATCTCCAGCAATGTGGAGTGCCCACAGTGCCCAGCACATAGTAGAGGCTTCATAAATGCTTGTTGACTTGATTTCTTAGTCTGAAGTGGGATGGTCATGGGTGGGAACTCAAAGAATGTTAGGGCTGGGAAAGAAATCAGAGAGTCTAGTCCCAATCACACCCATTTTACAGAGAAGGAAAGTGAGACTCAGATAGGGTCAAGAGTAGAAATGAGAACAGGGAGAAAGATATGAGTGTTGGGGAGAAGTCAGATGCTTACTTAGGTTCCTAGCTCTAACATTCTGTGATTGTGCATCAACACAAAGGCCTAACCAACTCTCCAGACCTTGTTTACCCACTTTCATGAAATTAAAACATAGTGTCTTGGCAAATCATTATTTCTTCTCCCTTCCTTTTAAAAGCTCATGAAGATGAGAGACTAGAGAGCCAGCCTCTGAGTGAGGGAAGACTTGGAGTCAAGTATAGCCTCTGACACCTACTGACTGATTCTGAGGACGGGGAATTGCTCACTGGGACCTCTCTACCTGTAGACATCACTCATCTGGCAAAACTGAAACAAACAAAAATCCTTCCCCAAATTCACTGAGCCCTTTGTTTAAATAAATGAATACAGGATTGCTTAGACCTGCTGATATGTTCATTTTCAAAAAGAATGCTAGCTTGGGAATCAGTAGACCTGGTGGAATCTAGTCCAGACTTTAGTGGGAGACTTTTTAATTGCTTGACCTTTGACCAATCACTTAGAATTTCTTTGAATCTCAGTTTCCTAATTTCTAATATGAGAGGATTGGACTAGATAATCTCAAAGGTTCATTCTAGTTCTATGACTTTATAATTGAACTGTGCTTTTCCATAAGCAGCAATGAGAAGTTAATAGGGTTTCCTCTTCCCTTGCCTGCTTCCTCAAGCTGGTCCGTTCCTTCACTGTAGGATCTGGGTTCTCTTACTTGAGACCTGTATGACTGGGCCTGATCTTTCTCATCTATAAAATGAAGGGATTCAACTGTATGGTTCTGTGATTCTTTCTAGCTCCAAATCTCTATGCCTATGGTCTGTAGGTTGCTCAAAATTTGTATGATATGGTATAATGTTGGGGACACCAACTTTATTATCCTCTGCTTCATCTCTAGGCCATTGTCAAGGATAATTGAGAAGCATCCAAAAAGGGAGTTTGTAGTAGGGAGGAAGGCTGGGAAGATACAGATTTTATAATACAGAAAAGGTGCCACTGTATGGTTTCCTTAAACTCTGGTTTCTTTATATTGCTCTGATTGTGATTTCCCGTCATTAAGTTTCTGAGGTGTACTTAGGATAGAAATTCCAGATAGGCCATCAGGATTTGTCTAGGTTTCAGAGTTAGAAGAGCAGTTGTTGGGTTGGGTCATTGTTGATGGGGGGTGTGTGGTAAGGACAAAAGAACCTCCCTTCTCTGATAATTCTTCAATGAGCTCATCCCTGGGAAAGATTTGTTGGGTAAGTGCCTGGGAGAGCCAATGGCCACTGATTTGGGAAGAACCTGGTTTTGGCCTGTTTTGCAAACCTAAAAGCCAGTTGGCTCCTTTTGCCTGCCACCCCCAATCAAGTCCTTGCTAAGGTTTTTCTCTTTCCCCAGGATGCTGTCATTAGGCTGAAATTAGTTGCTGTTCCCTGGCTTGAGAATGAGTCATAAGAGTGAGATGACTGGGCTGCTGAGACATGAAGGAATGGGCTTTTCCCAGCAGATCACTGGAATCTTTTTTTCCTTCATTTTTCCTTTGTTGTTGGACCGCCTCTGTGACTTTTATAAATTGTACAGTTTTATCTTGTTCCAAGAACTAATGTGAAATGGGTAGATGGAACTGGGCATCTGCAAGTGGGGAATTTTTCATTGGGACAGCTGTTGCTGGCCCTAGGTCAGTAAGCCTGTTGAGCAGCTGGGCAAAGGATCATGCCTTGGAGACAAAATTGGTGAATTGGTAGTGGCAAATATTGAAACATGTCCATGTTGCTTACTACCAGACATGTCAGACAGAAGCTACTTTGTGCTCATCCATGAACATAGATTTGGGATCCTAGCAGGAGGCTGGGTACATTATCCCTAAAAGGCACTTACTGAATACCACCTTGGGGTCTAACACATAGCAGTTAGGTTGAAGATATCATGATGTTCTTCTCTTGTTGGACAAAATGTAAACATTTTTTGTGGTGCTGACATTTGTCTCTTTTTAATGGGAAAGACTTGGGCAGGATGCAGCCAAATTTCTGTTGGCTTATTTCCTTGCATAGGTGGGCAGCAGCACTGACTAAATTGCTTGTAAGGATTTTATTTTAAACTCAGTTTGACTCTACCCTTTCCCTGTCTCTCTCCCTAACTATAGTACCCTTTCAGATGCTTTTTTATATCCAGGACAGAGTACTTTCAATAACTGAACTCTTCACTGGCTTCCAGTCCGAGCTACCTCAGCTATCTCACCCTCCCACCTCCACCCTTGAATTTCATGAAAATCCATGTGTGGATTAGTGTCCCTCCAGCTCATCCATTGACTGCTGCCATTCCCCAGATGTCCTGGAGGTGGGGAGGGGGGGTGAGGGACAGTACTGTAATGTCATCTCATGCAAACCATGTTGTTTCAGAACCATGGTTCTAGTACCATGCACAGCTTTATAAAGCAAGGGTAAAGGTATAAACCACTCATTTCCTTTTAGACCTTGTTTCATCTCCTGTGCCCCCTTGGCTTGCTGAAACTTAGGAGTCCCATAAAGTGTTTCTTCCAGAATTCCCTTAGGCTGTTGTTAATCTGTTCCCAGTGGGTGACTCCAACTATGGTACCAAATGTGGGAAGAGACCTACTCTTGAAAGTGTGTTGAACTTGAAATCAGAAGGTCTAGGTTTAAATCTCAGTGCTGTCATTTAATATTCTTGTGATTTTGAGCAAATCACCTAACCTACCTTGTCCTCAATTTCATCATCTTTAAAATGGGTATAATAATATATACAGTGCCTGCCTCACTGGGTTATTATGAAGACCAAATGAGATAACAATTTAAGTATTTTATGACCTACAAAGCAGTATATAAGTATAGACTATTAATTCTGATAATGATAATGATAAATTATAAGATAAAAGGAGTTTGGTATCTAAGCTTAGATAAGTTCACAAGGTAAGTTTATGTTTACCCTGTGTAGGCTCTGCTAAATAAAGGCTAGCCTTGGGTTCAGGGATTCTTCTAGATCTTTTAAAATTGCATTATTGATATCTTGTTTTTATATCTTCTTCAATTCCAAATTCCATTTTCTTCTTCCTTCCCCTACCTAGTGAGCCATCCCTTTTAACAAAGAATAAAAGGGAAAGGGGGAAGGGAGAAGCAGTTTACTAAAACTAGCATATTAGTTGAGTATGGCAAAATATGCAATAAGTGAACAAGAATTTCTGAAGGACTTACAGTGTGCCAGGCATTGAACTAATTGACGATACAAAGAAAAGCCAACACAATCCCTATTCTCTAGAAACTTACATCCTTCTCTAGTGAAGAAAACATATACAGGAATAGGTATGTACAAGACAAATGCAGAAGAGATAAAAAGTAATCTTAAAGGAGAAACCTCTGGCAGTTTGGAGAGCTGGGAAAATGCCTTTTGCAGAAGATGGCATTCAATCAATTAACACTTCTTAAATACCTACTATATGCCAGACACTATGCTAAGTGGTGGGGATGTAAAAAGATGCAAAAGATAGCCCCTGTCCTCAAGAAGCTTACAATCTAATTGAAGGAAACCAAGGATTAAGAGGGGAATGTGAGATGGTAGAGCATCCAGGCTTGGAATCCCAGTCCGTTCAAAAACTCCAAGATGGACGAAGATGGAGTGTTTATGTCCAAAGAAGAGCAAAGCTGAATTGTAGAATGCAAGAAAGGGAATAAATGGTAAAAAGACTGCAAAGGGCCCATGTTGCGAAAAGCTTTAAATGCCAAACATATGACTTTCTATTTGATCCTGAAAGTAATAAGGAACCACTGGAATTTATTGAGGAGGGCAAAATGACATGGTTAGACGTGCTTTAGGAAAATCATTTTGGCAGCTGAGTGGAGAATGGATTGGAATGGAAAGAGACTTGGAGCAGGAATTCCAACTGCAAGGCTGTTATAGTAAATAGTTCAGGCTGGAAGTGTTGAAGATCATGGCAATGTGAATGGAGAGAGGGGGTCTTAGAAGAGAAAAGTGAAGGTAGGAATGACACAGTTTGGCAATGGATTGATATGTGGAGTGTGTAAGAGTGAGGAATCAAGGATGATGCCAACATTTGCACTTGATTGGCTAGGGGGGTGCTGGTGGCCTCCCCAGTGATATGGGAGGGTTTTTCAGGACAGATGAGTTCTGTTTTGGATATGTTGGGTTTGAGATAATTATGGGACATGCAGTTGAAGGGTTTTTCATTTCTTTCTTTCTTTCGGAGATAGAGGAGACACTGTCATGTTGTGTTTAACAAAATAAAAATACAATACAGAATAGATAATGCTTATTTGTGTTTCCCCAAGTCAGTATACCTTCACCATTTCTATTTGAGTTTGATATCAGTGAGTTAGAGAGTAGGAATCAAAAAGAAGTCTACTGCAGAAGATGCGATGGAATAACATCACTTGTGCATGGAGAGGGTAAGTTTATCTTGGCAAGGTGAAGGGCCACCTCTTCATTGATATAGGACTGAAAGTGGAAATAGTGTGAGAAAGTACCTGAGTGATGTGAGAAGAAGCGAGGAGGAGAAAAGGAGGCTCTGGGTGAATGGCCTTCATTTTTTCAGTGAAATACGAAGTAAAGTTCTCAACTGAGTGGGTGGGGAATGAAAGAACCATGGGAAGCTTGAGGAGGGATGAAAGGATTGTGGAAGGTTACTGTGGTGATTGGGATAGTGCATCAGTGAGGGGGATGTGAAAGGCTTGGCTTGCCTCCCTGAGTGCCTGGGTCATGTGGCTTGAATTTGTAGTGAATCCAGACAGTACAATTTCTGATTTTTTCCATCTTCAGTCAGCAGCATGTGAATAGTAATGAAGGCAGGGGATGATAGGAATAAGCCAAGAACAGGACAAGATCACTGATAGGGTAAGGGGGTAAGGGACTCAAGAGAAGATGGTGATGTGAGGCTGAACTGATTCCCCAAAGAGTTAAAGAAAGGAGGAGAAGAGAAGAAGAGGGGTGATCGCCTGGGGAAAAAACTCAAAGGTGGAGGAACTGGAGTTTGTTGAGAGGGAAAAACAGGGTTAGAAGTTGTAAAAAAGATAGAAAAAGATGGAATGAAAGATTATGAACCGACAAAGGTATATCAGAGTTCATGACTATGGAAGTGGAACAAGTGAGTGATGGCAAGCTCAAGGATCTTTGTATGTTGTTGTATTTGTGCTTTGTTCTCAAAGAGGACCATGACATCAGGGGGATGATGACATGATTTGCAGTTGACTTTGATTTGAGTGAGGGAGGGCTGTGCAAGGTCCCCAACCTCTTTCCCCTCCAGAGCCATCTGGTCCAGTGGCCAGATATTCTTTAGGCTGATGGGAGATGGCCCAGGATGCAATGGGAGACTCTGGCTCTTTCCCAAAATGTAATCCAGGCACCCCTAGGGGTTCCTAAGACCCTTTCTGGGTGTCCACAGGTCAGAATAATTTTCATAATAACACCAAACTTTATTTCTAATGCTGAAAATATCGATAGATATAACTCACAACAGCAAAAGTTTTTTAGGAGTCCTCTTTAAGAGCACAAAGGATTGCTGATATCAAAAAGTTTGACAGCTAATATGCTATACTCTTAATTTGGCCATTAGCTGCCAACGATTTTCCAGTGATCTCTTTTGTTATTGTGAGCTGGTATTTAAATATTTTATTACTGTTATCTTTTCACTAAGAGCTGTACTTTATCTTACAAACTAAAATTTAAATTCCTTTATGGATGGGACTTTGTTTTGTACTTCTTTGTATTTCCCCCCACCCTCCCCACGATGGGAGTTCGTGGGGGGGAAGGGAGGAGGAGCCAACCGCAGCTGGACTTTAGCTGGTGCATAATAAATGTTTTTATGCTAATTTGAGTAGGTGTCTCTGGTGTGCTTTGGATGGAATCCCTTGCACCTTGTCTTAGAGTGATTCTGAAACTCATGGTTGATTGACTCTGAAATTGTCCTCACAGGTTACCAGGAAAGTTGTCAAGACTTTTCTTCTTCATTGTATCCTAGGCCAGGGCACCCATGGCTTGGAGATGAGAAATGGAGGTGAACATTGTCCTGTTTTTATGAATCCATAAATGCTAGACTTCAGAGATGTGGGGGAAACCTAAGGGAGAAGCTGTGTGGTATAGACAAGAATTATGAGACTGAAATATGAAACAGAGGCTACAGGAATTGTGAGGGATGAGTTAGCATTGACTGTTGAGGTATTTCCTGTCCAGGGGCAGCTAAGTGGCATAGTGAGGCAGGTAGGGGGCAAAGTGGATAGAGTGCTGGGCCTGGGGTCAGGAAAACTCATCTTTATGAGTTCAATCTGACCTCAGAAACTTACTAGTTATCTGACCTTGAGTAAGTCACTTAATCCTATTTGCCTCAGTTTCTTTGTCTGTAAAGTGAGCTGGGGAAGGAAATGATAACTCCCTCCAATTCCGTTGCTAAGAAAACCCTAAATGGGGTCATGAAGTGTCAGACATGACTGAACAGCGACAAAAGACAAGATTTTTCAAGCCTCTTTGCAAGTGTCTAGATGTCCCAACCTTCTCCCACGCCCTTTGAACCACCACACAAGGAAGTAAATGAATGATTACCACATTGTTTTCTGTTCATTCTGTTTAAGTGTTTTACTTTACTCTCCAGGTGAACTATTATGATACAGGAAAAAACAGAAAGACATTCAAGGAGTCTGCTGTGACGTAGGCTATTTCCTGTTGGTATTAAGGTGCCTATGTTGACTAAAGAGTCTACCAACTTTGTCATGCCAGGCATGGGGGCTGTTATTGGGAGGGCTTATCACCAGTCAGACCCAAAGGGCAAAAGTGCATTTGCCTGAATAAACTACAGTGTTTACATTTTTATTCAGAAGGAAAGGAAATTGCAATGGTTTAAATTCCTGGAAACTATTCAACAATAACCTGACATTCTAGAGGTATTAAAATATTAAAACTTGAGGAAACTTTACAGCCCATTTAGTTTAATCCTTCATTTTCCAGATGAGGAAATTTGAATTCAGGTCTTCAGGGTTTAGGTCAAAAGTCTATGAGCATTTTTTAAGCACCTGCTATGTTCCAGTAACTGTGATAAGCTGTAACCATACAAAGAAAGGCAAAAACATGGTTCTTGATTTCAAGGTGCCCATATTCCAATGGAGGAGGCAATGTTTAAACAGCTATGTACATACAAGTATAGACAGTATAAATGGGTGGTGATCTTAGAGGGAAGGCACTAGCAGTGGAGGAGGGTGATGAAGGAAGACTCCAAAATTTTCTTGCAGAAGGTTGTTGGATTTGAACTGAGTCTTGAAGGAAGCTAGGAAAGCCAGGGAGCAGATGAGGAGAGAGCACTCCGAGGGACAACCAGTGAAAAGATATGGAGTTGAGAAGGACTGTTATGTCCAAGCATTATCAGAGAAGGCCATGGAGGAGAGGAGAGTATAAGAAGATTGTATGAGTCTTCTTATGAATGATTTTTATAATCATAATGATTTTATATTCATAAATGATTCTTATGAATAATTATAATTTTTCTGTTTGATCCTTGGAGGTAATAGGGAGCCATTGGAGTTCATTGATTGAGTTGGAGTGGGGAGGTGACATGGTCAGACCTTTGCTTTTGGAAGATTATTTTGGTAGCTGAGTGGAGGATGGGCTTGAACAGAAAGAGACTGGAGTCAGGGAAACTAACCAGCATGTTATTGCAATAGTTCAGGCATGAAGGTGAGAGGGAATTCGTCGGGGGGGGCAGTTGTGTGAGTGGAGAGAAGCAGATGTGTAGGAAGGCATTGTGAAAATAGAAACTACAACACTTGGCACCACATCGGATATGTGGGGTATGAGAGGGAGGGGTTGAAGATCACACAAGTTATGAGCTTGGGTGACTGTGCAGATAGTGGGGCCCTCTACAGTAATAGGGATGTTAGGAAGAGAGAAACTTTTGAGAGTAAAGATGATGAACTCGGTTTTGGGTGTGATGAGTTTTCTCTTTGCATTCCTCTTTGGGGTCTTGCCTGGCCTCCTTGATATAGACAATTGCATGCTCACTGCTGCTACCACTAAGCCCCATGGTTCAAAATGTTCTCTTGTACCTCTGCTGTCTTCCTGCTATTTTCCAGTTACTGCTAGCATCTAGGCTTAGATAGTATTTGAAGGACAAGAGATCCCTTTCTTTCCAACTTCACTTACCTTGTAGGTATAGGGTGAGTCTTGATTTGCTCATTTCCTACCATTCCAGTGAAGGTGAGTCAGGCTTGGAACCCCATGGGCCCTTACTGTCCTTCCTCTTCCTGAATTCTCATTTTCTACTGATATCTTTGCCTTTAGTGGTGACTCTGAAACTTTTATGAACAGAAAATTACTTTGTTCTCCCTGTGCTGGGAAGTGTCAGAACCCTAGCCTCAATTACCAGAGTATTAGCAAAGTTAATCTTCCATAACCAGGGATCAGGTGTGGAATGGTACCTTTCCAAGGCTGTAAAAGAAACCAAAGGGCAAGTAGAAAGAGTCAGATATCCCGTGACTGTGAATGGCTACTAGGGAAATGTAACTTTCATTCCCTACCTAGATTCTTAGACCCAGACACTCCACCCAGAGGATCTTGACTAAATGTGAGGCAAGAATGGGTCAGGGAGAACTAAACCTCTTCAGCACTCCTGTGATAAGCCTGTCCTTCCCAGCTGTTCCTAAGCTTGTCTGGGTAACTTAAAGTAGAGATAAGAATGCCTTTAGTACCTATATGATGTTATTATCAATATTATCATACTGTCACTTGTTGAAGTACTGGGGATGTTTGCTCCAAAGGTGAAAATCATACCTTTGAATTTTTCGCTTCCCTTCAGCTCCAGCCTGATTCACTCAGTGATCACCTTTGTGTATCATATGCACTGTTTGTCATTTGCTTAGAGTGTACTATTTTACCATTGACATGTGAATCCTATCACTATAAACTATACAGAATAGGTAAATTACAGCTAGGTGGCACCATAGCACATAGAGTGCCAGGCCTGGAGTCAAGAAGACTCAGCTTCCTCAACTCAAATCTGGCCTCCAACACTTACTAGCTGTGTGACCCTGAGTAAGTCACTTTTACTCTGTTTGCCTTAGTTTTCTCATCTGCAAAATGAACTAGAGAAGAAGATGGCAAACCATTACAGTATCTTTGCCAATGGGCAAACCCCAAATGGGATCCTGAGGAATTGGGCATGATTGAAATGACTAACAAAAAAGTTACAGCTACAGCTGTTTATTCCAATTAGTTTGACTTGGCTTAGAATAAACTATCTCCTGTCCAATTAGCTGGTTCTGGGTCTACCCTCAACAGGAAGACCATTAACTCTCACAGTTAAGAGCACCTTAGAGATCACATAAATCAAAGTCTGTGCCAATGAAAGGAATCTCTTTTATAATCTGCCTAACAAGTGGTCACCTAGCCTGAAGACCCCTAGTGTTGGGAGACTTATCACCACGTAGAGGCAGCTTAGTTGGTGCAGTGGGTAGAACATTGAATTCAGTCAGGAAGGTCTGAGTTTGAATGCGGGACTCAGTTTCTTCAACTTTAAAATGGGAATTATTACCGTACTTACCTGGTAGACTTGTGAGGATCATATGAAAACACTTAGCACGGTGCCTGCCACATAATAAGCCCTTTATAAATGCTTATTCCCTCCCTTCCTTTCTCCCCCTATCAAGAATGATTTAGGCGTTTTGGCTGCCAAAACACACTATTGACTCATATATGAAGCTTGCAGTCTGCTAAAAGCCAAAGGTCTTTTTTTTCCTCCCTGAGTTTTGCATGCATTTTCCTTCATCTTCTATTTATGCAGTTAGATTTTCAAATGAAAAGTGTGTTGTTTTACATGTATCCCTATTAAATCTCATTTTAATGGATTCAGGTTGTCATTTCAGTCTGTTGAAATAGTTTCAGATCCCAGCTGTATCATCCAGGACTTTCGTTCTCTCTTTTAGCTTGCATGTCATCTAAAAATTTGATAAGCATGACATCTATATCTTCATTCAAATTATAGGGTTAACTAATTATAGTGGTAGCACAGGTAGCACAGTGGTTGGCTGACTCTGGAGTGAGGAAGACCTGAGTTCAAATCCAACCTCAGACACTTGACTTGCTGTTACTTTACCTTTGCTGCCTCAGTTTCTTCATTTATCAAATGAATACAATAATAGTAACTCACAGGGAATTGTGAAGATCAAGTTATATAATGTATGTTAAATGCTTTGAAAACTTTAAAGTGCCTTCCTGCTCCTCCTCGGCCTCCTCCACTATACCTCTACCCTGGTTCGAGGACCAGTTATTTTTCTTAACTTTCTTGGTCGTATGAGAAACAAAGCCTTTTTTCTCTGGACTTCAAATATAACTTTGGCTTTGTCAGTCAGTCAAAAAGCTTGTTGTGTACCAACACTGTGCTAAATCCTGGGAGTACAAAAGAAAGGGGTATCAACCTGGGTATCAAGGACTACAGATTCTGATAGAAGAGATAACATCCAAATAATTTATATCCATTTATTAATTAACATTACATATTTGTATATTTAATATTAATGTATTTTTAATATTAATAAATTGTGTTTATAAAATGCATACCCATTCATTTATTTAAAATGAGAGAGAATCTCAGAAGGAAGGCACTAGCAGTAGAGAGGACCGGACCAAGAAAGTCCTCCTGCACAAGGTGAGATTTAATCCAAGCCCTAGAGGTAAAGTAAAGAGGAAAAGCATTCCTGGGTATAGGAGAAAAAGCAAGGAGTATGGAGCTGGACTCTTGTGTGTAAGGAAGAGCAAAAAGGCCCCTTATTGTTAGACCATAGAGCGTATGGAAGGTCATAGAACATAAAAAGAATGGAATGGTAGGAAGGGATAAGGTATTGAAGAGACTTAAAAGCCAACACATGATTTAAATTTGATCTGAGCCACTGGAATTTATTAAGTAGTAAGGTGATATGGTCAGACCTGTGTTTTTGGAAGATCATTTTGGTAACTGAGTAGAAGATGGATGGCAGTGGGGAGGTAACTAAGGTAGGGAGACAAACCAGAGGCTATTATAGTGGTCCAGGCAAGAGGCGATGGGTACCTGTACAAGGGTTGTGGTTGTATGAATAAAGAGAAGTAGATGTATAGGAAAGATATTGTGAAGGTGGGAAAAGGGGCAACTAAATTGCTCAGTGGATAGGGGACTGGGCCTGGAGTCAGGAAGACTCATCTTCCTGAGTTCAAATCCAGCCTCAGATTCTTACTAGTTGTGTGATCC